>CM069303.1:15157500-16407500 GCA_035609425.1 Epinephelus awoara | reverse complement strand
ACAGCGACACAGAGAGAATGAGAACAGAAAATATTTTCTAGTTTAATACCACATCTAAACTTTATTACCTTGGCTTTGTGTCTTGCTGTTGTACATGTGTGAATACCAGTGTGGCACTGTGCTGAAACCAACGTCCAACAACAGTCTCTGAAACTGGCCAGTGGGGGCTGACGCTGTGTAAACCACAATTTTCCTCTCAGACAGGCTGATACTGCACAGACGTTCACAGTGTCTCTTCTTGCTTGTTTGAATTGCAGTTATTAATTCTTACCGTTTTACAGTCTGTTGAAAGTGGACACAGCCCAATTTGTAAGAGTCACCAGGCCAGGCCAACAAAAATAAATTAGAACAGAAAAGCACGTATCCCAGTCCTCAGTCATAATTGCCAAGATTAATCAAAATAGTGAATTATAAAGCGGAGGAAGTCCAACATTGTTTAATGCTCCCAAGGTGTGTATATTTGTTAACAGGATACAGGGGAGATATTTAAGGCTGGCTATTTTTTTATTGATTATGCACCTTGGGAGCAATGTGCAATGAGCACAGTCCACTTTATCATTGTTTCATTAGGGTGATAAATATTCCTAGGGTTCAGTTCTACTCTATTCTGTTGTTTCTGCTTTTTTCTCATAACATTTTTGATATAAGAAGGTAAACTACAGATCCCGACTAGGATTTTGTTTCAGATATATTAGTCATGCTAACAGCTCTCTGGATGACAGTGTTAGACGGTCTGTCCACCACTTTGCGCCAAAGTGAAACATCTCAACTACTATAAAATGGATTGCCATCAGATTTTGTACAGATACAAATTTTCCCCTCAGTATGGATTGTGATAACTTAAATGATCTCCTGACTTTTCATCATCATCCATCATCAGGTCAAAATATCAGTTTGTCCAGTACTTTACTATGGTGAAAGAGTGGCAAAGTGGTGCAGTGGTAAGCACTGTTGCCTCACAACAAGAGGGCCTCAGGTTCGAACCAGCCCCTCTGGGAGGCCCCTCTGTGTGGAGTTTGCATGTTCTCCCTGTGCCAGCGTGGGTTTTCTCCAACTTCCTCCCGCAGTCCAAAGACATGCAATGTTAGGTTACTTGGTGACTTTGCCCATAGGTGTGAAAGTGAGTGTGAAGGGTTGTCTGTCTCTATGTGTCAGCCCTGCGATAGTCTGGCAACCTGTCCAGGGTGTACCCTGCCTCTCACCCAATGTCAGCTGGGATAGGCTCCAGCTCTCCTGCAACCCCCAACAGGATAAGCAGTTACAGGCAATGAATAAAGAACTAATGACATTTACATCAGCCTCATCCTTGTGTTTCGTGATAATTAGTTTAGCATGCTAGCATACTAAAGTAAGATGATGCACATTGTAAACATTGTAGGCTACCTGCTAAAAATCAGCATGTTAGCATCAATACTGTGAGCATGTTAACATAGTGACGATAGCATTCAGCTCGAAGCACTGCTGTTAATACAGCTTCACCAAGTCTTTGGTCTTCACAGATTCTAAGTCTTGTGACTGCTGGTGTTGATATGACTCCAGAGTTTCAATAAACGATGCAGTACACAGTACAAGATGTATACCTTACTTTTGGAAATGTAAACAAATGAAACCTCTCAAATTTTAAATATTAGCCATCGGAAAGGAATCAGAAAAGAGCTTTGTCTGTATGAAATACTGTCATTGGCTGGCAAAATTTTGATATAAATTCAACAAATATCTGATTTAAAACTAATGATTCTGCCAAGACATTTAGTGCTCTCATTCAGTTTCTGTTAATCGTTGCTCTGGACACTATTAGTTGGGACCATAACATTGTTAAGGTGCAGTACCCAACCCTGGTCTGGACCATTTTCTCTGCAGAGGGGAAAATAAAATTAGTGTCATAGGGGAGGAAGTAGTGAGTCCACTGGTCCTTAGCTGTTGATCTTTTGGAGGAAAAACACTCTTCTGCACAGTTTGATTTTCTGACTTTTTCTCCGGGGAGCTACATTTTTCTAATGTTTATAAACCCAATTTTAAGGTTATTAGTAAGGCAAATCTCACAAAATGTGACTTGGTCTCAACCTGCATTCCACTGTAGGATCTCATAAAGCCTTTTGGCAGTGTAGCATACTCAATAACTTTACACAGAGATTTTTACTGAATAATTTGGGGACTGGTATTACTTTCCCCTTAGCTCCTTTTTGGGTCCTGACAGACCTGGAGCGGGGCTGAACGAGATTGTTCTCATTGAGTTTTAACATGTGTAACACAAAGTCAGTCTGTCTGCTCATAGTCTCTCTTTCAAACACATACACACACGCACACATACACAAAACGGTGCCCTGTGACACAAATTTCCCATGTCATCTGCTTCACTGAAGGGGCGGAAAGCTTTCCATGATGATTTCTTGTCTGTGTGGAAAAAATAGCAAGGTATTTGAATTAGAAATGTCATCATTTTAATCTCTGAGTCCCAGAAGCATTACTTTAACAAAGCAACCAAACACAACCTTGCAGTACATTGCATCTACAGGACACTTAAGCTGAAAGTGCGCTGCAGCACCACAGCACATCATATCAAACGCGTCAAGTGGTCAAGTGGCTCCTCACACTGATAGGAAGTGTCGTGCTGAAGCGTGTCAACAGAATAACCACACAAAGTTATTACTACTTTTACTAAATCATCTGTACTTCTTCCACCTCTGCATCTGCTTAATCTCATGTGTGCACGCCCACTAATTAAACTTGATTTCTCACCCAAAGAGCCAATCCCCACAGCTTCGGCTCACCAGGCAATATCTTTTTTCCTTTGTCTTTCTAGCGACAGGATTATGGGTCCTATAGCTCAGGATATTTTTTGACCTCGACAACTAGTCTCTCTTCAACCATTTCTTTGAATCAACACACGTGTGAGACAGCAAGAGGTGAGGAGAGGAAGTCAAGCTGCCATGGGAGCAGAAAAGATGAGCTACTACGGAAACCAGGACTCATAGGCAGGGAGCGAGTGGGAAAAAATCGTTTTTCGAGGGGCGGTGAGGCTGAAAATAGAACAGCGGCATGAAGTGTCACAGGGTGGTGCATCCACTAGAGCCTTAGCCAGTGTGGGGCTGTACACAGAAAATAATTGGGGCTGCTGTTTGACGCATGCTGTTTGAAAATGTGTTTTGGCCTTTAGGGTGCAAATACTCTGCAATGATATATTGCTAGTCTTCCAAATTGTATACATGAAATCTGTGATTGCAGTATGTTCTCATTTACAATAAAGAATGTTAAAAGTTTTTTAAAAGGGTAATATTTCTTTAAAGTAACTCCTCTAGTGAGAGAAGTGCCTTTTGCAGTACAAACAGGATAACATAAGAGAAAGAGATAAAGGTAAACACTGCCTCATTAACTGTGGTGCCTCATTTATCTGTTCCTTTGCTACCTATAAGGGCACAGGATCTCTCTATTGAAGACACACAAACACACACCAGGCAGATGTTGCCCCAACGCATATGGTTTGTGTCACATCATCAGCAAACTCTCTCTCATGGAAACACACATGGGAGTTCAATAAAACTGAACTGGAGCCCTCACTCAATTCCTCCATCTGTCCATCTCCGTCTTCTTTTATCTATCTTCTTCTCTCTCACACACATGCAAAGTAGACGCAGTAATGTGTGCCAGGTGTGTGAGGCAGCAGGATGTCCACCAACAAACAGGTCTGTTGCAGAACAAAGGAGCAGAGCTATCAAGTCGCTCTTACCCTTATGCTTATCATAATCTCTTCCTCGTTTATTCCTCGTTACTTTTTCTTAGGGTCACTTGATGAAAGTTTGAACATCTATTAAACTGAGAGCTTTGTTATTGGGCTTACCAAAACATGTAGGTGTTACACCTCCACTACCTCTGTGTATATCAATCTACCTTTAAAACCATGCTCCATCATACCCTCACTGACAAAACCCCAAGATTTTTTAACTGCTTTAGTTGAGGCACTAATTCGTTCCCAATCCAGTGGGCACTGTCCACTGTTTTCCTGCAGACTTCAAGGAGCTGACTCTCACATCAGCCTCTCGCTCAGCTGCAAGTCAAGTGTTGGTTTAAATTAAAACAAAAAATCAGTGTTATTATGGAAACACGGGAGAAAAGGCTGTAAGAGGAATATGTTGAAAAGAGTTTCAACAATTAGGCAATCATCCCTGTGTGCCAGTCTGAAGCCCCTGTCTCACTCTCCCCCCTTAGATTTTAAAGAACAACTCAGTGCAACAGCTGCAAACAACAGCTTGCTAGCCTGTGTAAGCTTGCATATCAATTTTAATTCTCTTATTTCTTCTCATTTTCCCACAGTCATTTCCATTCCCTCTGCTGTTCAGGCTTGTCCAGTAGTTTAATAAGATGTCTGCTGGTTGAGAAATGTTACATTGACGTGGCCATAAGTGCCATTCCTGTCAAAATATCATGCTTGCATTGCATTTAAAGAAATATACCAGGTTTTCAAATACATAACAGATTCTGTTTTAACAACAAACCTCAAGTAGGTTAAGTATTTTGACCGCCACCTGACACCAACACATCCTTTCCTTTATCGTCCAGACTTCCTTCCTTTTTCCGTCCAAAATAGAGTAGTCAGACTAGCCTCCTTTTGAAGTTTTATTTTAGGAGAGAAAGCACAGAAAGAAAACGATTAGGGGAAACACAGAGAGAGAAAGCTCTGGCAGGATTTCGTGTGAGGTTATTGTGGGCACATGTGGGTTTGAGAGGTGAGGAAGTCAACCACCAAACTATCTCGAAGCATTTGTCTTTTTGACTGTCCTCCCGATCTCTTTTTTTCTTTTCCTCCATTCTTTTTCCCTGCAGCCTTTCCTCTCCTCCCGCGAGCTGCCGACTTAAGTTAGCTCTAGTTGTTGTACATGTTTTTCCAAGGTTCTGGCAAAAGTCTAACATGCTTTTCAAAGGGATTTGTGGAATTTGTTCCGCTACTTTTCACTCACGTACCACAAAGCCTGAAGTGTGTGTATCTGTGTGAGTGTGTGTGTCTACGGTGTATGCACAAGTACACGTGTGTGTGTGTGTGTGTGTGTGTGTGTGTTTGTGTGTGTGCATATTTAAAATGTAAAACAAGTGTGTTCTTGTCCTCTGAAATGATTTGTAGAATCTCATTTTATCATTCAAGTGCAGCTGCACATGTAGTCTAGAAAATGTGCTTTGTGTAGATAGAATAAGAATATAATACGTGGCAATTTAAATATTGTCTGAGATTTATTGAATTGGGTTTTTTTAAAATAAGATTCACACAGTCAATTCTCATATTTTTCAATGCTGTTTTTCTTCTATTATACTGTATTGCACATGCAGTATTACATAAAATGTAGCAGTATTAAAACTACTAAATGTGTAAAACCAGTAATTCATTTTGAGGCAATATTGTGACAGTTATTGACGAACTTAAGGGGACAGTTCACCCAAAATCAAAAGTACATCTTTCCACTACTAATCGCTCTAGATTGTTTTGGTGTAAGTTGTTGAGTGTTGGAGACATCGGCCATAGAGATGTCTGCCTCTGAAATATAATGGAGCTAAATGGCACTGTACTTCTGTGGTGCTCCAAAAAAGTACATAAGGAAAAACTCAACAGCAATGTCTCTTTCCAGAAATATTTACCCGGTTACTCAAGATAATCCTTGGATCTTATTGTCAGCAGTTTTTATTTAGGAACTGTTTTCTTTCTACAGAACTACACCAGCCAACCATATCACCACGCAAAAGGAAGCATGCATTTACTGCAAGCTCACCTAGCACAGTGATGTTGACAGATTTCCAATGTAGTGAGTCCCCGGGACTCACAGGTGGTCCTTTGAGTGGGTCCTGAGTAAATGAAGTGCTCCTATTAAAGTTTGTATTTTTGATAATTGTAGCATAAAAGTCGTGCTTGATATTCTGTGGTTATAATTATGATTATATTTTATGTATGCTGTAAATGTATCTGAAAATTAAACAAATAAACTTCCAAATCTGAAAATTACAAAACATTACACAAACATTACATCTTGAGCAGAGTATAGAGAGTATGAAAATCATCTGCCCAGTAAAAGGTAAATCAGATTATCCATAGAAACTGAATTTCAATGGATAATCCATAAAAATTAAGATAAATTACTGTATAGATTTGTTCTTGCATCTGATCTGGCACTTGATGAAAATGTTATTTTAACATGGCGTGTCTCCTCTCCACTATTATTGTTTCCTTACAGTGACACTGCTGTCAGTTGTCGATTCTAACTAAACATTAAACCTCAAGTCAGTATGTGACATAACTGGGTCTCATCAACAGTTGAACTGCATGTTATAATGTCGGCCAGCAGGTCAGATTTCTCAGGAAATCTGCTGGATTGCTTTGCAGGAGAAAACATGATGATGAGGATGCTATTCTTCACTTCAAACAGAGCGTTCAGGTTCTCAAAATAGCCGCTGGTGGAAGATGAGAAAAGCTGATGGAAAATCATTCTCAAGTCATTTTTTGTGTTTAAGGCTGTAGTTTGTAACTTTTATAAAAATAACTTTATTTCATATTTACTGAAACTGTCACTATATTTAAAATAATGTTCTCAAATTGCTTCTAATGGCATTTCCACACGTGAATGAAAATGACCAATCAGAGCCGAGGAGTCTCCTGTTAATCATGTTAATCACTGTTCGTGAACTGCGGTCAAACTAGGCAGCGCTGATCAAATATGAATCAAGATGCTGTTTCTGCATTGGCCATTTCTCACATTAAATGATTTCAGAAACATAATTAGTGAACTATTGGTGCTTTGTTTGACTTTTTAGAACATGGCGGTCGGGTCGCAAACTTTCTCATTATTACAGCATTAAGAAGGTGAATAAGAGAATCACTCTGTGAGGCAATAAGGTTTATTTTAAATTGGGTCTAGGCTTGTAATACCAGTACCCGGAGATTTAAGTGTACAGTCATAGCTACAATTTTCTAATTTTTCTACCATAATTGATGCAAAGATATGACCATTTATTCACACTGATAGAAAGATTTTTGAAGAGACTACTATTGTAGTTCTAGCTTTTGTGCCATAATACTTTCTTTGTATGGACTGAAAAGTAGAAGTACAGAAAGCTGGTGTCAAATGGTTATTCACTGATCTGATTTATCTATATTCCAGTTCTCTATATATCAAATATTCAATTATTTATTAATACCAATTGTACACCATTTTATTGTGGCAGCTTGTGTTTGGTCAACAATTAACCTCTGAGAACTTCTCCTTTGTTGAATATACTGCCTTCAAATCGAACTCATGAGCTCATGTTTATGACATGGGGAGTTGTGTGCAGGATATGTTGGCATTTAAGTGATTAAGTCATGAGAGTTCGCTGCTAGGCAATGGCAGCATGGACTCTAAAAGAGCCCTTAGGCTAACAATTAAGCAAGCTAGCGAGCATGTAACGTAATGCAGGAAATGCAAAGGCATAGTGACAGAGGAAAAAGATTAAGCTGGGAATATCAATATTTATTATTTCTATCAAAACTAAAAAAAATGACCAAAATTCCAGTATATTTACTCACCAGACACCAAAAAAATAAACTTCCATGACTCATTTCTGGAAACATCAGCAAACACATCACACCTTGTGAACTTAAAGCCCTAAGAAAATTTCCATTTCCGAGGTTGTGAATACCACAGGAGGTGGGGCGCTCAATTGTATTTTGTAGAAAACATGTTTATATATTTCAAATTAAGGTATTTAGTACAGTATCGCTAAATCAATCAAAGTTTTTTACAAAGTTTTGTTTTAATGTTGGCACTGTACTGGTGTTGATTTTTGCACCGAAACTAAAGTTATTGTATCAAAAATGTTTAAATGATACTTAAAAATAAATGCTATATGCACTGTATGCTAGAAAATATAAAATAGACTCTGAACAACTGATGACAGGCTGAACACATAAATGGACATAAATAGTTTTTCACATTGCACCCACTGAACTGGTGACTGTATATGGAGAGCGAGCACATCTGGTCTGTGGCTGTCTTTCTTTGTCTCTCCCTTTTCTCTGGACCTGTTTCACTATTTGTCTTTCATCTCTTCTCTCCTTTTCAACTGACACTCACTTCTCCCCCCCTTCTATCCACTCTGAAACCACATCTCTCCTCCCCTCCCTCTCCCATTTCCTCTCCTCCCTCTTGCTGAGTGTGGCTGTCATCCCTCTATCGTGGCAGGTGAGGCCATAAAACAGCAGGAGAGGCCAGAGGAGGGCAGAGAGACAAGGTGTGTGTATGTGTGTGTGTGATTAATTATTATACAGATATCTGAGGAGCTCCAATGCAAACTGTGCACACACACAGACACATACCTAGTCATTAATCTAGGCTCTGTTGTTACAGTGTGTTGGTGTGTTAAACAGTAACATCTCCAACCTCTGACCTCCGCTGTGTCTACTGCTCTCTTTCACACACACATAACTCATCATGTCGCCTTCAAGGCTAAATGTGTGTGTTGGTCTCTCCGCTTACACAAATACAGTGCACGTACTTTTCAGTGATTTACAACATCCAAGTGATATTTGAGAGTGTAAGGTGTGTACCACATACATACCACAAGTCTATTCGGCTTAAATCCATTTGCCTCAACTCCCTCTTTCTCCCATCATTCTTGCCTTTCTCTCCCTACTGTACTATTGACTTTGTAAAATGATACTGCAGATACTCGCTTTAGTGAAACTAGTACACTCTGTTACTTGTAAACATTTTGCATTAAGTAGGTCTATTAGACTTCGTAAAACAACAGATTATTAGAGTAGTGTTACGGTTATGACTACTGTTACAGCAAAGTACTTCTTTTGTGGCCCCAATCAGTGTCAAATTAATATGTTATAGACGAAATGACCATTACTTTCAGGTAGAAAACCCCTTTGTCACGTAGGCTACATCAAATGAAATGACTCAAACCCTGCCTCAATTGCTTAGTTTTAAGTCACCCAAAAAAGGCCCACCTAAAAAAAAAAAGCCAGACAGCCGGTGAAAATTAAGCTGTTATCTCAAAGCTACCAGACTCCATTGACATAAACAGTCACTGGAGTCTGAACAGTCATGGGAGTAGCTTGTGTACATCTGCCTCAATCAGTTAGTGTGTAAGGAAAAGCGGTGAAAATATTCTAAATATAGCATACACTTAAACTGATACTGTTTTTTTAGGTGGCTAAAATACATTTTGCTGCAGCTCCCACTAACAGCAGTACATTGCTTAGCTTTCATGGCAGTAGATTTGGTTTATCAAAGATTCTAGCAAAGCAACACAGTACATAAAATATGCACAGTAGAAATGTCAGATAGGTCAGACCACCGCATTTAACTATATATCTGTAAACAGTACATTTACAGCTTTATTCGCTATCTTTATTCTGATCCCCATTAGCTTCCACAAAGTGGTCACTAGGCGTCCTGGGGTCCAGAAAGCTGAAAATGACGACAGAAATAAACAAGGTTGCCGATTTCACATATTCAAAACACTTGCTAGTTGTCTTCCCAAAAGTGTTAGTGAGACGTGACTGTGATTCAGCCTGTTGAAATATTATCACTGATGCATCAATCTCTGAACCCATCAGCTCTCGTCTGACAATAATCTCTGGAAACAATAGCTAATGTTTTGGGGGGTTCGAGTATAGCCAGCAGATATCCGGGCCAGCACTTCTTCTGTGTGCCCCTCAGTGTTAATAGTTTAAATAGCAACTTGAGAGGGGTCCACACAACACTGCAGCTTATCTCTGTTAAACAGTATCTGCATATAAATGTAGATAAATCTCTTTTGTTCTTCACATGGACTGCTTATCTGCATGCAACCAAAGCCCGCTCAAATGTGATGAGTCAATACTACTCAGACTACAAAACTGAAGTCAGAACGTTTCGGAAATCAAGATCTTGTATCACTGCAGATTCTGCATTTATATGCAGACACCTATTTATGGAGATTACTGATGCATTAACATGTGAGCAATATTTAAATGTTGGAGGGTCAAAGTTAAGCCACTTTCAACTAGTACTGCTACTACATAAATGTGAAAATTACAGCGTTTCCCTGTGAAATGTGTTGAAGAAAAATGTAAAACATAAACCCTGTCAAAACATAAATAATATCTGTGTACACCTTAGCTTAGGTAGTCAGGGGTATACTGAAACAAGAAAAGGGTTACAGGTTTAATACTCCAATGGCAGTGGGAGAATATATCTTGGAAAAGAGCAAAAATAATTGTTGGTGTTTGCAAGAGTCAGTATTCGTTGTTATCTAAAATATGGGGTGATGAGGGATGGATGTGTGTGGCTATCTCGTTTTAGGGGCATTTGTTAGAGACAATGTCAGGAAAAGGATTCCAACCTGTGACAACCTGTACTATGGACCTTCCCTGTGTCTGGAATAAAGATTGATTGATTTCTTGATTTCTTGATTGATTTCTTGATTGATATTAAAGTCAGTATACTAAACCTCTATTTTGCAGTTATGCCCCAGGTTCTCTTTATCAAAATGGGTAAACAATCAACAGTGAACTTGAAGGGGCTGCTATAGAAGTTTTAGCCCTGGAGGAGAGGAGAATTAGTCAGTGAGAGGAGTGGAAGAGGAAAGATGTTGAGTTGAGGCAGGCAAGGACGTAGAGACAAGCATTGCAGAGATGAGAGGTCAAGGAGGAGAAGGAGAGGGGTGATAATGTGAAGACAGGAGAAAAAGAGAAGAGAGGATTATAGAAAGGAACAGGAGGTGGAGAGAGGAACAGGGACGAGTATGAAAAATTAAACATGTCTGTAACTGATCAAAGTGGCAGCAAAGAAGGAGAGGGGGAGTACAGTGTGGGCTGGGTTTGAATGCAAGATGTAGTGGTGAGCATGTGAAAAAAGGCGATGTGTAGGTTGGTTGGTGTTTGCATGTGTGTGTGTGAGGATGTGTTAGGTGTTTTTAAGTTGATTTTGACAACCTGAGCAGCACATGGTCGAGTGAAGAGACCCACGAGAGCTCCTTAAAGAAACGCATCACACTCCAGGATCTGGTTACAATGCTGTGTCTCCTCATACCCAGACTCCTTGAGGAATGCATAATAAACTTACAGAGGAGAGGGGAAAAAAAGGGAAATAATTTAAAGTCTCAGAATGAATCTTTGGTAGAGAAAAACTTCAAAGGTGGCTGTAAAAGGATTGTAATTTGCTTCATGTAGAACAAAGATTGATGTCAGCTTGGATTTATAGCAGTTTTAATGGATTAAATATGAGAAAGTCCATAGAAACCTGATAGAAAGTGCAGTATAAGGGCCACCCTAGACTGGTTGTGATCCCTAAAAGGACACATGTTAGTGATTGTTTCCCATGCAAGACCGCACACTGGCAAACTTGACAAAGTGATGTGCTTCGTCTTTTCTGAAAAGCAGCAATTTTATCACATTTTCTCCCCAGACTAGCATTTCCCAGCTTCTGTACCCTGACTACATTTTCTATCTGTGTGACATGTCTGGTGTGCTGCTCTTGCCAAAAGATAAAATGTGTGTGTAGCCTGCCAATGATTTTATTCTCAAATCAATTGTAACAACTATAAAATGTCAGAAAATGGTCAAAGATGCCCATCACAATATCCAAAAACTAAAGGTGACATCTTAGAATATGTTATTTTGTCTGACCAGCAAATATTGAGGTTACTATCATAATAAAACCAGTAAACAGTCTCATTTGACAGACTGGAACCAGATAATGTTAAGCATTTTTTCTTGAAAAATGACTCAAAATGATTCAGCAATAATGGAAGTAGTTTTTGAAATAATTTTCTGTCAATTGACTGATCAATTAATCGACTAATCGTTTCAGTTCTAGCTGTTACTTGCATGTGACTCCTAAATATAGTCAATTTTAGCATAGCTCAGTAAAATGGTCTACGAACTCGGTAATGTCATCAGAACATCCTTAAGACAGAGGCAATAGAGGCCTGTAGATGTACAGAGGCATTGCCTCGCCGCAGCAGTCACCGGTTCAAGTCCGACCTGCAACCCTTTGCTGCATGTCAGTCCCCACTCTCTCTCTGTCTCCCCATTTCACACAGTGTCCTGTCCATTAAAGGCAAAAAGTCCATAAAAATAATCTTAAGAAAAAAGACAAAAAAAGACAGAGGCATTAAGCTGTGTAACAGCAAGCACATAAACTTTAAAACAATTCAATGATCCAAAGTTATCAAGAAAAAACATAAAGTACAGATGGATTTTAAGTTGCTTTTTAAAGATATCCACTGATTTTGGTAAAAAAAAAAAAAATAGAGTTTGGAAGATAGTGTACATACATTTGATGGTGGAGAAGGAGTTTTAGTCATTTCTCTCTTTGGGTTTTTGGGTTTTTTTATTGTTAACTACATCAATCTAGGCCGGTGGTTCACAAATGTGTGTGTGCCGGGGGATTTTGTTATATATTACAATATTTAACTGGGCCTATACAAAAAGTTAAGAATTAATTTTTAATTGACTATATCAGTATGCTGTGTGCACCCATTTTCCAATAATGAGGCAAATTCTGGCTAAAATTTTAATTTAATTTCAAAAACCTTCACAGGGGACCTATTTGTCACCCTTCCCATGTGGGAATGTTAGTGTGTGACATATCAAAAGCCCTGATTGGCAGTCAGTGTGAGGGATGATAACATTTTAAAGGGAGAGTCATGAGTGGGACAGTGGATCGCTTTACTGTACAGAGCAAATTACAACAAAGCACCAGACGGCCTGTCACAGAAAGAAACAGTAGACAGTGTCACAAAAGCTACCTGTTTTATTTTTCCTTCTTGTTATTGTTTTATGTCGTGATAACACACATTATAGAAGCTGTTGTTCACATATATAAATATGATCCAGGCTGACTACAGACCTATAGACAGGCAAACTACAAACTTTTTACTGACGCATTTTAAGCCTACAGAGCAAGAGTGTTTACTGCTCAATAGGGAGACTCTAGGGTGGAGTATCACTCTAAGCTAACACAAACTTTTTCTTCCATGACTTGAATGAAATGAGCCGACTTTACAACATGTAACAGCATCATGCGTCACGCTGAGACTCTATTTTATGTCCCACAGGTTTAGAAATCAGTACATGTGGTTTCCCTGGCTTTGTTTTCCAAATGCTGTATGGATCCCGGTGACGAGTTACTGTGTAGTGATTGTTTTTCATTTGATACATTAAAATGAAAGTTTATGTGCTCAAGTGTGATGATGATCCTTAAAGTATTCATAATCATCAGTCTGCAAATGAGCCTATTTAAAACAGCTGGGGTTTTGGAGAAGGCATTTTCATCCAACAGTAGCCATTTATTTGTGCAGAAATGAAGTTTTTATGGCTTTTTGTTGATTCTGTTTGTTCCCCTGGAATCAGTGAGATGGAATAAATTGGAGAAATGATTGAAGCCAGGCACAGTGTGGGGCTGAGGGAGACAGACGGAGCGAGTGTGAGAGGAGAGGGGGAGGAGGAGGAGGAGGTTGGGGGTGAAACCGCAGTTTTTATATGTTGTCTGGTTTTAATTTGGTAAGAGCCATCATTCACCAGTTCACTGAGGTGGCAAACCAGATGAGTGTGTGCATGTGTGCTTTAGGAGTGTGTGTGTGTGAGTTTCGTCTGTGTTCCCTACCTGCTTAAACACTGAAAGCCCCGCAAATGCGAAAACCCTCTGACACTTTGTCATTAATCCATCTTCTTACACTTTTTCTTTCTTGTATTTATTCAGCCCTCTGCTATTTAAAGAAACAGTTTGACATATTTGGAAATGCGCTTATTTTTGTGGTAGAGACAGTTTAGTAGTTTGATATCACTCTGAGTGACCATTAAATATGAGGCTACAGTTACAGGTCAGCTTCTCTTAGCACAGAGAGTTGAAGCAGGGTGATAGATCTAGCCTTACACTGTCCGAAGGTAATAAAATCTCTCTACTAGCACCTCTAGTTAAGCAACAGGAATGCTCAAGTAATGAATTTCAGCATGGCTGTGATTTGGTTGAGTGTGATATTGCTTTTATACAACAGTTCTACAAGCACCATTTACTAGAAGGCATTAATGAGTGACAACAGGTTATGATTTATTTATTTTTTTAATCATTTATTTAACTCATCAATAGACCAGCAGCTGAACTGGGACTTGACTGTTGCCAAGCAACTAGCTTGCTACTTTATGTAGGTCTACACCAGTGGTTCCCAACTGGTCCAGCCACGGGGTCCAGATTTCTCCTTATCATTAGTCATTAGTTCAAGGTCCACACAGTTTAATACATTCAGTGCCATACTTGGGTTTGGTTATGTCTTCAAGTTAGTTTGCTTTTTCTGTCAAGTAGCTGTCCGTTAGTCACTGACTCTACAGTGGGAAATGGCACTTCAAGAAAAACGCTCTGTGCTGGAAACTCAATGTGCTTCAAAATAAAGTGTGCCTTTTTTTTAAGATGTTGTTTTGGGGCATTTTTGCCTTTATAGACAGGACAGTTAAGTGTGAAGGGTGGAGAAAGAGAGGGGTAATGACATGCAGCAGAGGGCCACAGGCTGGAGTCGAACCTCGGCTGCTGCGGCAACAGCCTTGTACATGGAGTGCCTGCTCTATCCACTAAGCCACCAATGCCCCAAAAAATAAAGTGTGCTTTTGACAAACTTGACACATTTGCGAATAACTTGGGGTCCATTCAGAATGGACCTGCGACCCACACCAGTTGGGAACCACTGGTCTACACACAGGCCAGCTACTTTGTCTCATGTACATTTATCTGTATGTTTCCATTTGTTGTACAAAAAGAGAAATAAGAGTCTCTTTGCAGATGTTTGGTGGCATGTGTGATTCCAGTAAGTTAAAGCCTTGATCAGACAGTGTCATTGCGATGTCAGCCAGTGTCATATAAGCACATCTGGAGGTTTCCAGTGAAGTATCTAGTCTTCTTTTCTTCCCTTCATCCTCTTCCGATCCATAATTTAATGTTATATGTGGAAATATGTTCATCTTTTCTTTGCAAAGGCTGTTCTAATCACTAATCACTTATGTAGGCTAATTTAGGCTAGTTTGGAACATTTGTAAAGCGTGCTTTATTTGAATATTGACAAAGACAGATAGGAAAGGCTTCCGGGCTGGCTGTGGCTTTATATTGAACAGACAGACGTGAGATCCTCTCATCCAGTTAACTCTTAACCAGAAGCAAATAGGCATATTTCCCAAAAATGTTGAACTATTGCTTAAACTCTGTTTTTTCTACTCATTGTGTCACGTGTGATGAAACAAGTGAAAATTTCAAAACCTGTACTTATTGTGTGTAAAGCCTCATATTTTGTTTCTATTTGTTTGTTTATGTGCAGTGCCTTCAGCCATGCAAAGAACTGTGGGAAACCAGGAAGGTACTCTCTCCAAAGTCCTGTGAGGTAAGCCAGAAACAGAGTCCAGTGTGTGTGTGTGTGTGTGTGTGTGTGTGTGTGTGTGTGTGTGTGTCTGTATGTATGGGTGTAAGTCACAACACCCTTGGTGGCAGTGTCACTCCTGCAGCAGAGACTTGCTTTTGTTGGCACCATGAAGCTGGTTTCTGACTGTGGAGGCCGTGAATGAGAAATTTCTGTGTGTGTTTATGCAAGCTTATGTGTGTTATGAATAACGTGTTTGTGAGCTTTTGAATGTATACATGTGAGAGTGTGCAGTCGTTTTGTGTGTGTGTGGCCCTGAATGATTATTTGTAAAGCCAGTCGCTGCGGTCGTCAGATTAGTTTTTCATCACAATAGCTGAAGCATGTTACTGTCTGGATGGCTGACTGGCTGGCTGGTTGGGAACACAGGGTAATTCAGAGCTATTAGCTAAAGGTTGTGTTTACATTTTGATGATCTGCAGCCATGTACACACACACACACATCAGACCAGGCTGCCTTCAAAGAGTCAGTAGGAGTTAACCAAAAGAAACACTTCACCTCTGCTGTGTGTTTTTCTGCCCTCACATGTGTGTTTATACATCACGTATTATTTCCGCTGTGTGTCAACTGTAATAATAACAACTCCCCCGTGTTTTCTCTCTTAGAAGCAGACGGAGTGTGTGACTAGCAGGGAGTTTCTGACCTCTCTGAGGTCGTCTCGTCAGGGGGACTGCTCGCCGCCTCAGCGAGCCACCGGGTTCGCTGCAGCCTGTGTGGAGAGCTGCTCGTCAGACCAGCATTGTCCCTCCCCCAGGAAATGCTGCTCCAATGGCTGTGGACACACTTGCCAAGCCCCAGCCAATCTATATAAAGGTAAAGGCATCGTGTCTGTAACATTTTGTGGGCTTTATTATAAGAGGCTGCTGTACCGATAAATAGGACATGTTTAAAGAATTAATTGTTATTATTAGGGCTGTACCCGACTCAGAAATATGTTAGTTTGATTAGATTTACTTGTTTAATGCAAATATTGGAAGCTTGGTTTTAACGGGGCTCAGTGGGATGTTCAGTGTGACAACAGCATTTATGTAGTACAGTAAACAAGCTAACAGCGCTAACAATGGATTGGAACTGTGCAACTTTTTTTTTTACTGACACTAGATATCAAACAAAAGCCAGAGACTGTGTCGTAGTTAGCTGTAAATTCACCTCTTCCAAGCAAAAGGGAGAAGTTAATGTTATCTTGGAGCCTTGCAGTGGAAAGTGTCTTCTCTTCTGTGCCACAGCATCATGTCCGTAGCTGTCTGTACCAAAGAGTGGCATGAAAGTTATGAGTACTCACTCTACAGCAAAATCAGGGGACCAAAACTTCCCCAGAGGTACACTATCAGCACACTGACTAGAAAAAAAGACTGTTTTTATGCCTTCATGCTGGTTATAGCTGAAGCCGAAGGCATTATGTTTTCAGGTCTTCCATCTGTCCATAGACCTTTTTCACAGCAGACATTTTGACTTGTCACAGTAGGAAAAGCACAGGTGAAACTGATAACACTAACGATGGCTCAGTTCCATTAAGTATGCCAGTGAGCTATTCCAGTGAGCCTTCATGCACAATGCTAGGACCTGCCCTAAATGGAATGCAGCAATCATTAATGTTATTAAATACACCTGTGCCTTCCCTACTATGTCATGTCAAAATGTCTGCTGTGAAAAAGGTCTATTCATCCTTTTCTTGCAAACACGATATTTCAATCTATCTTTCTTTCGATTTGGCACAAACGTTCACTTGGACACATGAATGAACTGATTGAATTGAACACCTTGAAGGAATTTCTTCAATTTTGGCACAAATGTCAAAAAAAAATTTAGTGGTTAAAGGACAACGGTCAAAGTCACTGTGACTCACCATAACTCAAGGATTTGTACCCTAACTATGGCAGAATTTCACGTCTAATAGGATAAAATGATGACAAGATTACATTTTTTATCCAAAAGGTCAAAGGTAAGCTTCACTGTGACATTATAATGTTCTCCAAAAACACTTTTCTGTCCATTACTCAGTGTCACCCAGGAACAGAAGGGAGACAGCGAGAAATTTGTGTGAAACATCCATTTTTTTTACAGACATGGATATAAACTGTAACTGCAACTGACTTGTTTGCGGAGGCGAACAGCCAGGGCAGTAATTCTAGTTGACTGTTTTTGATAACAATGCTGATGTTGATCCTTGTATAAGCAGCCTTTTCATAAGGATCTCTGTTAGCTGATATGCTATCATTTGCCACTCGTACTTGTTACTCACAGCACTGAAAATGCTTTTAGTTGTTTCCTTGGTAGGGATGCTCCTTCAGTATTTGACAGCATCTAACTCTTGTTCCTATGGTGTTTAAATGTATTTATTGTGAGTTGCTTTGGTTGAAAGTGTCTGCCAAATGAATGAAATGTAATTTAATGTAATAAAGATCCTTAAATACTGCCTGCTTGACTGTGTCTGAAGTTCCAGACGGCTCCGCCGTGGTTAAAAGCTCCAGCTCTGCTTGGAGATAGTCAGGAGTACAGACTGCCTCAGACGCCTGTGTGGTGAAGACTGAGCAGCCATAATAATTAAACACAAAGAAAATATTGTTGTGATGGAGATATATATTTTTTTACCAACTTGTGATATCTCCTCATGATCTGCAAACTTTAAAACACAGACCATTAATCTCATAATCAGTTAGTGTGATTGGATGTTATATAGATGCCTTTTAAGCCACATCACATCACATTCCTGTTTTGCCCTTTTAAATTATAATATAATAATTTCCTTGCAGGGGTTCCTCTGAAACCTCGCAGAGAGATGAGCTTCGTGGAGGATTCAGAGGGTCGTGTGAAGGTGGTGTGGGTGTCAAAGTTCAATGTCAGCGTGGAGCCGGTTGTTTACATGTTGCAGTCCCGCTGGAATGTCGGCATTCATCCCAGTGAAGACCATGCTTCTCCGTGGACTACTGTTGCCATGGTAACTACAGTAACCAGCACACTCTCACTTTAAACTTTCTCGCTTTTAAATGATTAGAAGGTTTGAGGTATTGAAATCATACAGACATTAAATTAATTTCTTTTGATTACTGTCTGAGACATCTTTTCAAATTTGAAGAGATCCAGAATCTTTCTGTTGATATCATCTGCTCCACATTAATGGGGGATATTAGCTGAAACGTTGATGTAGGGAAGCTGATAGCTAGAATGAATAACACCCACCTAACGACATGGCTCATAGCTGATTCTGCCTGATAGTCACTGGAGCTATGAAAATTGGTTCCCTGTGCCTTTAACAGTGGAACAACGGCACAAGGTTTGTAACATATCTTTAACTCATAACTCTCAATTTGCCTCGAATGATGAAACTTCTCAGCTATGGAGATGGATGTTAGACTCTGTTTCCACCTCATCAGTCTGCTGCCTTGCTGTCTAAACCTCTCCGCCCCAGCCAGCCTCCCATTCTGCCAGGGTAAACCGTACGTCTGTGTGTGCGTATGAGTGAGTGTGTGTGTGCACTGTACATCCATGTGTGTGTGTCTGTGTGAGGTTAGGTAAATAAGCAGAGCTTAAAAAGGAACCACAGGCAGCCACAGTCGTTCCACCGGCTGACTCTGAATGACTGAACGCTCATTATAGACTTAAATAGATGGCAGCTCGTGTCTGTGTGTGCGTGTGTGTGTGTGTGTGTGTGTGTGTGTGTGTGTGTGTGTGTGTGTGTGTGTGTGTGTGTGGATGAGTAGCTTTTAAGCAGTTGATTACATTTGCACTGTCAGGGAGACAAAACATGTGAATCTTTAGCAATTTTAACCATAATTTTGGCAAATCGTTTAATCTCACTATTATCAGATGGAATTCCAATCCGACTGTGTTCATCTGACTTTCCACCTCATTAACTTGTGAAACTTATATGTCTAAAAGTACACAGGGCTCCGTCATGTTTTTGAAAGAAGATATAGTTTGGATTTGTGAGAGATGACGTGTGCTCAAAGTGGGCTTGAGATGAAGTGTACTGTTTCTATTTGTGATTAAGGAAATCAAAATAACAGTGATTTCAGTATCAAAAACTTGTAGGACAAGCATGTCTAAAGTCCGGCCCCGGGGCCAAATTTAAATGGCCCGCAGCTTGTCTTTCAAATTATACTATATGTGGTCAGCCTACTCAATCAAGCAAGATGACTTTGCATTTCTCCATTCACCTCACGATGTCAGGACTGTCAGACAGTTTCTAGACATGCACCAAGTGGGAGCTACACAGGCGGAACTAATATGTTTCCATAAACAGATGGTAAACAAGCAGGCGAACGGTTGCCTAACAGCAGATATTTATTGCTAGGTAACAGACATGGCCACAGCAAAAAAGAAAAGGCGAGGGCCGCAGCTTCCAGAAGCGTTAAAATCTGGACATTAGATGAGATGATTAATAACACTTTCATGTCTGTAGGCCAGTTATGAAGCTATCTTCAGCAGCTGGTTGGCTTAGCACAAAGACTGGAAACACTGGGAAACAGATAGCATGGCTCTGTCCAAAGGATACAAACGCCACCTCCCAGCACCTCTTAAATTGTAATTAACACAGTATATCTCATTTCCTTAATCTGTGAAAATGTAACAGCAGCACATGCGCTTATGTGCCACACTATTTCCTGGCAGGACACAGTCACTTCCAAGGCTAGCTGTTTCAGGCTTTATGCTAAGCTAATTAGGTGCTGGCTTTTAATCAAGATTTAAGTGTCTGTAGTCTGCTTAGTCACTTAAGTATCAATATTTTCTGTATCTTAGCCTCAAAGATATTATATTATAAGAACAAGTGTCTATTTGTTTTGAAAATAAAAAACGGTTATTACGCCAGGCTGAAAAAAAAGTGTTATGTTTCCCTCTCTGGTTGTAATTTTCAAGCCTGTTTCACCTCTGACGACACAGAGCATCACTGATAGGTGTGATGTCACAGTGCCCTGACGTACACATGTACATCACTGAAGCAACGTAAGTTGTTAAACCTCTAGAGGTTAGCAAAAACAAGATTTACAAGTGATGTTAAGTCTTTAAATCTGTCTGTCATCTTTGTCTGCCACTCACTGGGTCACTGCTATATGTGATGTGTTTGTATTTTTAGACCCTTTCTGAAGATGTGGTCCTGTCAGACTTGAGACCTCAGCGCTGGTACCAGTTCAGAGTAGCAGCCATCAACAGCCACGGCAGCAGAGGCTTCACCACACCCAGCAAACACTACATCTCCAGTAAAGGTAATACAAACACAGTCTAAACACATACTTCTTGTAACAGTCTGGCTCTACGTCCAAATGCCTTCAGACATTTCTGTGCTCAGTGATTAAGATGATTTTGTTGTTTGGGTTTTTGGTTTCCTGGTTGTTACAGATAAAACAGGTTGCAGGTTATAGTGTTGTGTACCTACGTTTGTATTCATGTAAGAGCGGTTTAATGTTTGTTAGTTTATTAAATAAAAAGAGTGTGTTTTCTAGGGTTTTTGAGTTCATGTGCAGACTTTCCATCCTTTGCCCATCCACACACCTGCTCTGAATCAGCCTCATTAGTCTTCCCTGCTCACTGAGTTTCTCCCAGCCAATCAACTCCCTGTCTGCTGCCTAATCACCTTATTCTTCTCACCTGAGCTTCTCTGTCCTTCTCTCCACCTGCACTTCATCCCCTTGACAGATTAGTTTGTATTTAAGGTCGCCATACATTGCAAGTCAGAAGTTAATAAATGGAAGTTAGAATTCACAACTTCCAATCTAAATTCATCCCAGTTTTTTTGCAGAAAATTGACGTTTTTATGGCAGCTTTATGAGCTTCACAATAATCTACAGAAGTTCCGCATCAATCATGACAGCAGAATTAGCAAAGAGAAACAGTTTATAGAAGAAGTTAAATGTCTCGCTCGGCGTTGCTCATAAAATAATGTACAACAGCTCAAAATTGTGTAGGGGGGTGCCGAGCACAATAAAGACTTCCATCAAGTGCAAATCACCAGAATGGAAATGGTGGCTACAGCGCTGTTACAGCACGAACACTACATAAAAACGTAGTAAAGTAACAGCTGATGAAAAGGTTATTCTGCTGATGGCTTATTGTGTGCACTGCCAAGTTGCTGTGACATCAGGTTTGTTTATGTCCATGTTTATGAGCTCGAACTTGGTGGATCTTTTTTGTGCTTCCGACTTGAAAGTCAGTATGATGACTGTTCCTTTGCACCATTTTGTGTCAGAGGTCATTTCCTCTAAGTTCTGAGTAAAATGGATTGCAAGGCAAGTCCTGCTTTTAGTTTCGTCTTTGTTTGATCCTTGGTTTTGTTCTGGTATGATCAGTTCTGTCTTGCCTACACAAACCGTGAATAGAAGTTATTTCCTAAAGTTCTTGATGCTTGCAGTCTCCTTCGTTTCGGTCCACCTGCTCCACTCTTTATGACACTCCCATTTCCTTTAGAGAGCTGTTATGAGAGTCCCACAGAGAGTGATGATTCCTTCCGCATATTCCATAACCTATCTGTTGAATCTTGATACTCTGTCATGAGACAATGACCAGATTCTGGCGTTCCGTTTGTGTCATTTTATGAGAGATATTACACCTCTCTGAGGAAAAGTCAGAAAGCTCAGGAACATTTCCCGTCCTCTCCTTCCCTGTTCTTTCTCTCTTTCACTCAAGAGTTGATGGATAAGGTACACGCAGCAGGAAAACTATCAGGCAGTCCATAAAACATAGACAGGAAAGACACAACTGCACTTACACACATCCACACATACATATACCGTATGCTCGTTCAGTTGGTTTAGCGCCAAATCCCTGTTGTGGGTCAGTGAGACAGAGTGAAAGTGAGAGTAAGACAGTCTCTCTCTCTCACACACACACACACACACACACACACACACACACACACACACACACACTGTAGGAGGTCTTAGCGCTAATGCTTAGCAGACTTAGGTCATATTGGTGTTGCGCCAGAATTGGCTAGTGATATGAATCCCCTGCCAGGATTGGCTAGAGTGTGTTTGTATGTGAATAATGACTTCAGGTTGGATCAAGCTTTGGAAAAAGGTTCTTTATCAGTTGAGCACTTATGAGGGATTATGAAGAGGTGTCTGAGATAGCATTTTCCACCGCCCTCAACAAAACACCAAAGAGTAGAATTCCTCTTGTAATAAAGTTTAGAGAATATACAACCTGTGCCATGGTACACTGAAACTTCTTTGGCAGCTCCTCGTGGCCCATCAGTGTAGCAAAGGAATAGCTAATATGGCATTTGGGAAATACTCTTATTGCTTTCTTGCTCAGAGTTAGATGAGAGGATTCTCATGTCAGTCCATTAAATATATTATATATAATGTACATCATACATAAAGCTGGAATTATACTTCTCTGGGCTTTAAGTAAGCCAACATGTTTGTGGGTTTTTTATTTTATTTTTTTTAAATTGTACAGATCAAGGATTAAGGATGTAACGTATGTGTCCATTTGGAAGCAGTGTCATGTCTAACAAACCACAATAAAAAGATAACATGAAAGGAATCAGAAAGCAATTTCAACCCAGGGACAGTGCTTACAACTCAACTGTACATTCTTGAAACTAACATGAAATGGATTTATCAACATAAGTGGACGGCACAATGACAAGATAAGCCGTGATACTGAGAGGAATTTATTTCCCTGTGAAGATCACTCATGGCAGTAATATTACTACGGTGACATGTACGCTCTCAACACTACGCCTTATTGACATTTGGTTGCTAACTTTAGCCTCAATTCCAGAGAAAAAAAGTCAGTTACCATACGCACGTATCGCCTCTGCATTGTCACATAGACCTTTCTCAAGACATATCAACAATCATTAAGTGTCACAGTGCTTGCAGCTCATAATTGCATGATAGTGCACACTTATGTTGGTGGTGTGTTCATGATCACACACAAAAACCCACCCACCCGGGGTGCCTCAGTAGCTCACATGGTAGAGCTTACATCAGCCCTTAGCAGCATTGGGGGGTTTGACCCTGCATTCATCTGGTGTCGGAATAATCAGAAAAAATGACTTTCACGTGAACACCCTCTCAAGTCGTTGAAGACAACTCAAAAGAAAAAAAGAAGGCAAAGAAAGTGAGTTGATGTCACATAATGCAAAAACATGACGTATTAAAGTAAATATTTGGCTGATGATAATGAACTTTTTATTGTTTCACATATTGTATGTTGTCATCATTTTTGCTCACATGCTATTTTTAATATGATATTAGGTCGTAATAGATAGTTGCTATCCATATAAAGTGGCCTAGATTAGTTAGAAAAGTTATCAGCATTAGTCAGGTAAAGCAGTATTTTAGTAGTTTTACTGGTTGTACTGGTGCAGCAGCAAGTCTGGGAAAAAGTAACTTTATTACACAAAACTTTAAGCTCTGATCAATGAGTTGTTTAAATACTCTGAGCAGTAAATTACAACACATCATCCTTGTAGCATCCGTGTTCATTCCACATCACAACTTAAAGCTCATGAACACACCAAAGTCAGAAGCACAGCTTTCCAACTTGAAAAATGGGACCATCAGGAGCACGTGAATGCAGCATGATTCCAAATCATAGCCATTTGCTGCATGCCGATTCCCCTCTTCCTCCCACCTTTTCCTATCTAACTGTACAATCGATTAAAGTCGAAAAAAGCCAAAGACTCCTTAAAAAAAGAAACACTAAAGACTTACCCAATTATCAGAACATTCAACATCCATAGGTTGATGCACATTTTAAATCCTTTTGACATTAACCAAGTGAACAGTATATGAAATGCCTGTCTTATAGCTTTAGATTCATCCATGTAAATATACAAAATATATATAAACACCAAAACACATGTTCGGTTTGCTGGCTTTAGCTTACATACAAGTTAGAAATGAGAGTAGTCTTGATCTTCTCACATAACTCTGTGCAAGAAAACAAGTCAGCTTATATCCCAAAATATTGAATCATTACTTTATGAGAAGGGTGTGTGTGTGTGTGTGCGCGCACGCCCTCATATGCGTATGTATTTTGAGGGCCAGGGTTAGAGGTTAAAGATACACACTTAAACATCCGAAGGAGTCAGAGTCTTGTGTTTCCACTTCATTAGTCTGATTAGTCAGGGACTGGAGGTCAGAGGTCACAATTCAGGAAGCTGGCAGATGTCAGGATGGTTGGAGTTCCTCCACTGTGACCTGATGCAAACCAGAGAGAGAATCTAAATCTGAAAATCCCCTTCCTGTTCATTCACATATAAGAGTTGTGAAGTACCCGCCAGCGGTAATTACAAGGGAATGTCTGGATCAGAGAGCTCATCTTGATGTCTTCATCTTGTGAAACAATGGACTTTAATCCGCTGATTGGGAAAGACACACACAGTGAAAAGGCCTCGATGTGTTTTGGTCCTGAGCTAGAAATTACTGCTGGCACTGAGAGACACCCTGCTCATTCCAAAGAAAAACCACACACACATGCACACACACAGGCCAGGTCTTGCGGGCCTTATAAGCTGCCCTAACTTTGATCTCTTCATCTGGGTCAGCCAAGCACAGCCCGGGGCCTGTGGGAGGCCTGCCATGGGGGATGTAGTTCTACTCCGATACATTTTGTAGTTTTAATCAAATACAGGATTGGGGTTTGAGTTTCTAATGAGACACAGAGCCAGTGTTGAAAGAGCAGCAACCTCAGGATTTAATCTTGGACGCAAACAGTGACTAGTGGTGGTCGCCTTTGGTCTGTGTTGTGGCAGCTACTGAAAAGAGAGGCTTCAGGCTTCTCCAGTATCGCTCACCTTTGATGCTGTTAATCTAATTGGCTTTGTAGACTTGAATGAGACCAAGAGGATATTAGCCTTTCCCCCCCAAGATGGCTTCTTTATTTGGCTCCACTGCAACATATTAAACATCAAGTTATAAGACAACTCAGTCAAGCTGGTAAACGGCCTCTGCTTAGTGGGAATCACAGTCTGAACCCCAATTAGTCTACACTAAGTCTCCCTATAGATCTAATGCCTCCTTGCCATTGGGGCAGTAGATGACCAACAAGGCCATGAGAAACAGTCGGAGGAGATGTGTCCAGGGTGTAGTTGTAGTTGATTTACTCACTACAGTCTCTTTGACCAATGCCCTCTGTCTACCTGCCAAAAACTACATACAGCTCTGAACTGTGTCACCTGAGTCACCTTCTTTTATTAACAAGAAGAAGTGAGTAATTTTCGGACTGTTTTTGCCCCAGCTTTTTCCTCTGACGTACAGGTACTACCCAGGGCTGAGAAAAGCACCGTCACCTATTATTTTAATGATCATTTCTGCCATTTCTCTCCTGACAGTATTTCTCTCTGCCCATCTCTCTCTGCAGACCCCTCACCTCCAGAACCTCCAGTGAATGTCAGAGTGATCAACCAGACTCTAGACTGGATGGGTTCACAACCAGGGACTCAGCTCACAGAGAGGTATTATCTCAATCGATAAGATATGATTAGGTAGATTATATCTTTACTGTTTTCCTTGATGGGTTAGTTGCTATGCTTCCTTTCAGGACTGCAGGCTGCAGTTGTGGGCAATCAGTCATAAAATGTGGTCAAGGGGATGGTCAGTGGCTGTCTGATGGCATGGCTGCATGCAAATTACAGTTCATCTATCTTCCAATCATAAATTGTCTTTTCTGTTTGGATGCTGTACTGCTAAACAAAGTCATATGAAGTTCACACTGTCTTGGATCAGCAGCAATATTCCAATAAAACATTAAATAACAGAGATGGGGACTTAAATTGTAGCTTCTTTTCAACATGTCTGACTGCACATACATAAATAAATGACAGATAGGAAACCCAACATCGAAAGCAGTTAACAAACAAGTATTCCATCTGCTATACTGCCACTCAGTGCAACTCAAAAACATTTACGTCTAGACTTATCTCATAAGGAAGTACTTCTCTTTCTGTTTTATTACCACAAATTAGTTTACATCCACGCTGTGATGTTGTTTGACTTGCTGCTGTCTCTCCTCAGGTCGAGAGGAAGTGGGCTCACAGTGGCGATCTTATTAAGCTGGGAGCCCCCCAGAGAGGGAGACCTGCCCGTCCACAACTACAGAGTCACCTGGATGTCTCGACATGCACACACAGCACACAAACACACGCTGCACGCACACACACATACAATGCACAATAACATGCACACACGTCCTGCACACTCACGCGCAACAGAGCAGGGCAAAAAGGAGAGCAACAGCAGAGTGACTCACGGGGTAAGGAAACTGTTTTTCTTTATTTAATTGTACTAAATTAAAGAATACAGTGATAAACTATTATTTTCGCTTTACTGTGCAATCCACGCCCAACATTACAATTGATTATATAGTACATAATATCCCTTTCAAAACTGAATTTTAATGCAGACTTTGTGTATTTTAAAAAGGCTTACACACATATACAAGTATTTATTCCGCTATACTTCTAGGGACCCACAAATTTGCTTACCCCAGCCATTTAACCTTAAAGGAAGGTTCAACATTCTGGGAAATAAGCTTTTTTGCCTCAGCCAGCAGACAGCTAGTTTGTCTTAAGGACTCAAATCAGGTGGAAATGTGCCTGGCTTCATCCTCAGGTTAAAAAAATCTGTCTACCAGCACCTCTAAAGATTTTTTAGTTATATGTCATTTTTAAATTTTGCAAAAAAAAAAAAGTTAAGTCATCATTTTATGGTGGGTTATGTGCTGGACTATTTCTTGGCCAGGAGTAGTGACTTTGTCTCCACTGGGACCCTGGCAACTTCATGGTGACAATAAGACTTCGGGCCAAGAAAAGAGATCTTCTTGTCTAATTTTTGACAAGTGAATAATGTTATGCAAAAAGTTGGACTATTTCTTTAACCCTGAATCCAAGTTTTAACCCTGAAACAGCCCTTGGAAGTGAGTACCAAGCAAAATGTCACCACTTTTGAAACAGACATTTCATGCACACATACACACATGCACCTGAGAGATTTTACTGGGTCTGTAAACCCTTGCCCCCACTACCCCCCAAACACACACACACACACACACACACACACACACACACACACACACACACACACACGTGCGTACGCATTCCTTGTTGTATCCTGGTTGTGATTAGTGCAGTGATTTTACAGGCCTCTGCAGAGTGAAAAGAGAGCAGGTTCTGTAAACAGCTTCTGTAAGCAAGTGGTGGTGCAACTTGGAATAACTCATTCAATATGATTATGGCTGCTTGTATGTTGTGTGTGTTTGAGGTGCAGCACTGCACAGGTAATCGGGAAATGACGTGCACCACAGGAACAGATGTTACTCAAGTTTAAAACTCTTTAATATTAGACATTACATGATTACCTAGCATTAAAGAATATCCTGCTGGGCCACCTGCATTCAGTGAAAAAAAGTCTACAAGTGGGAATTAGATTGAGACATAGTAGAACTAGTTAGTCATCTCAATTAAGCACATTGATGTATATTATCAACAGAAATTAGGTGCATAATTGTTGAATTTGCAAACTTGAAACTTACAAGCCACCAATGTTTATTTAACTTTTGAAAGATAATTTAGGTTGTATACATGTGTTTTTAAGATGTTGCATGCTCACATATGTAAGGAAATCATTTTGACATGTGCTCTACTCTAAAACATGGTTTCAACTTACTTGGCACACTTTCCCTTTACGTCTGCAGACATTTTGTGCATATGTGCCTGTGGATCTGAAAATGCAATATTGTCCTCAGACAGACTTACCATTATCTTCATGGGACATAACTTTGTTAGAGTGCTACAACAACATGCAAGTCTGGCTTCACAGCGGTGAAATAACATGACGGCTTGGCCATGTAGATTGACTGACAGCAGGGCGAAGTGGCTGTCCTGCATTTGGATAGCAGGTTTAACTCACGTCAAAGCATCTGGGAATGTACCTACACCATTCCAGTCATTACAGCACAAGGGGCATCAGTGGGTGATTGTTCAGTTATCATAGAAGTAAAGTGAGTTATATGACATTCATTCATTACTGAAGCTTTCAGCATAACATATAAATCCTCATAACAAGCGTTTTACAAAGAGAATGTTGGGATGTGAAGTTATTTTACAGAGTAATAAAGTGAATCATCACTGTCACCTTTTTCAGTTCAAAGAGTAACTTCTAACTTCTTAAGAAATACACCAGGCTTTCTTTTGAAATTATATTTAATGCAGCAATAACAGTCACAAGGGTGGATTTTACTATTATGATTATAGGTGTGATGATGATGTAACATGTTCACGATGCAGCTGAGGCCAGTCAGCAGCGCCAAAGTACCCATAATCACAGTAGACAACATAGATATTACAGCTTTGACGCAACACTTATGATTGCCTGTATACTGACTGAATTTTCCCTTTTTTCCTTCATTAGTGAAGAGAACTCTTTGCACAGGATCCTTCAGCTTCAGACCCACTTTAATGTTCATCTCTAACGTGAGGGCTCACTTTAAGAGAAGAGACAAAATAATTAAAAACATAAACATCAGAGTTTGGATGTTTTTTTTAATGCAAGTGCACTCATATGGACCTAGCTATCCTAAGTAGTGATGGCGATCCCAGACTGAGCCTGGTGGAGCCATTTATCTCTAGTCTGGTCCTCTGTTCTGCTTGGCTGGGAGGCCTGGAATTTAAATGAGGCCCCCTAACTAGTGTTTCCTATTTGCAGCTGCATCTAGACACACACAGAGACAGCAGCATCACAACAGGTAGGCAGGGTCGAGAACAACATGTCTGTGGTGTTTCTATGGTATGGTGTAAAATAGTTTTCATATCACGGAAAGCATTTATATTTTTATTGCTCTCCATTAGTGCATGATGATACATTCCCTAGATGTGGATAAAACATAAATCCTGTCAGTCAGGAATTTATGCAGGACTGGAGGGATTTAGCATTAAACCTGAAGTAAAAAGGGGAAATTGGAGGAAGTATTCAAACATGGAAAACCTCTGCTGATTCAGTGCTTTTAAATATACATCAGCCTCTTACATATAATGTTCACTGACATTATGCACCAAAATAGAAATCCAGGCTTTCCTCGCTCAGTCTGTTTCACAAATACACATACACAGAGACACAGACGCACACACCTACAGCTGTACAGGCCATATGTTTTGTCTATCTTGAGTGTAATGGAAATACTTCAACCCCATTTTGTCTGCAGGTCACCAAGAAACTGCTTTTAACTTGCTTTTGTCTCATTTTGTCTTAAGTGTATGCACATACAGAGACACACACACACACACACACACACACACACACACACACACACACACACTTGTTATCATCCAAGCATCTCTTTGTTGTGACTAGCTCAGATCCATGCAGACAGACAGACCTGACTGACTAAGAGTCTGTTAATGAGCTGTCAGTCAAACAGCAGGCTAATGCAGAACATGTCTGGACTGTCAGTCACAAAGCGGGGCACACGCAGCACTCAGAGTGAGGATTATGATGACAGTAAGGCTGATGAAGATGGTAGCAGTAACTGTGCTGAGTATGGTGGCAATCCTGAGCTGGTGTTTGAATTTAAAGATGCAACTTCATCTGAGATATTTATCTTTCAAGTGAAAGTAGCCAAGAGTCAGCAGCATTCCCAAAGGCTAAAAAACACTTCTGTTTCCATGTTCCCTTTCTTTAATGGTGTAATAGGCGCAGTGTGAGCTGTGGCTGCAGGGTCTGCTGCCTGCTACTTCCTACTTCCTGTCTGTCCAGACGGTTGCCTACTGGGGTCAGAAGAGGCTGAAAAGTCCCAGAGCCCAAATTGTCTTCACCACAGTAACTCATGGAGGTAAACAAACAAAACATATTCCTTAGTGTATATGTTTACCACTGTATCCAGTATCAGAGTCTCTGCAGAAAGATACAGCACCACACACTTCTAGTGGGTCACAAGATGGATTTTTTTTAGAAAATATCCTGCATAGTATTACTTAAGAATGAACTTGTGTTTTTGATGAAGACCTTGCAGCTTGATATAACACACCCTGAACCCAGTGTTTTTACAATTGCCTCTCTCAGCAGTTTGGATGAGCATCATGTCCTCAGATGAATAATTAGAACCAGATATAAAGTCACTTAGAAATGTATAACTTTTAGGAAGGCACCAAAACTGCAGTAGGATTTTTTGCAGTTTTGTCTTGGAAGAATAAACAGTACGAGGCTATAAATAAAGCTAAGAGTTGCCCAGTAGACGGAGGTTTCTTGCCCAAGTAGTTTAAACTGTAGCTTTACTGTTTGTGTTGCTGTGATTCAACAATACAGCCACCTAAGGACTCCCTTAGCAACAATACCCCAAATAGAGACTCAAGTTTGAACATTTCGTGAACTTGTCATGCCACTAGAGTCCACAGCACCCGTTTGTTAACAGAGCCATACATTATTGAGTTAATGATTTTAGCTGTTTGTGCAGAGCTGCTGCATTTGCCTCCTGTCAGCATATTTAGTCTCCCTGCAGCTGCACTGTTTAAACATTCACATACAGTGGAAAGTGGTAATGTTAATGGTCGTCCAGGCAACAGAGGTATTTATAGGTGACCTTTCGGTCAGCCCAGCAGAGGATTATAGCCAGCTGCAGCTCAATTATCAAACCATATACTAACAATTTCATATGGAACATATTGCCATTTATAATTTAGCTGTATTAATATTTGACAGAGTCTGTGTTTTGGCCTGGTTTCCCTCAATGCTAATGAGGGTCAGTTAGGCCAGATAAACCCAATTAGTGTTTCTGAGTGAAAGAAATTAACGGGAAAGCTAGCTACCAGCTGCACTCTCATTGCCGGTTTATGATATTCCTGGCACAAAATATAAATTCCATATGCTGTATAACAGGCTTCATACATCCTGTCATTCATATGATGTGTTTTTGGGATGTTGCCAGTTATGGATATTCAGCACAGCTTCTATATAAATAATGCTTACTGTAGAGTGGTTAAGAAACTGCTTCTTTATTTCACACATGTGAATATCAACCAAAGTTTGTTTTTCTCACCTCGTAAAAGGTCATTTTATTGTGAAAATATGCGAGAACTGCTCGTTATTTATGAGGTTGATTGTGAAAGTATTTGTACCTTTTTACTGCCCTGTTTTTTTTCACTGGAGAGACATGCCATCAAATCAGCCAACGTTTGAGATCGTAACACTTATTATTTCTCCTCTCCTCCACCAAAGGCGAAGACTTCTCCAATGAGCTCCCTTCCTCCTCTTCTTCATCATCTCTTCCCTCCTCTCCTTCCCTCTCATCCTCCTCTCCTTCCTCCCCTGACCTCCCCCTCTCCTCCTCTCTGCCTCAGCCTGAAACCCCCCTTAACCCCGTTGCCCCTGGCAACCTGCGCCTGGAGGTCGCCGCTCCTCATTACCATAACGACCAGCTGCAGGTCAAGGTGTTCTGGAAGTGGCCTCATCATGGTGAGATGAGACTCACAAAAATATCAAACATATGTATCTAAATAAATTGCTTATCCTATTACACACAAATAACCCTCACTCGAAGTTCTTTAGCTGGGGCTGTTTGTTGCATTATTGTTGCATCCAGAACTGCAATCAAACGTCTGCATCATGTGTCCACTTGTACTGTCTGGTTGCTAATTATGAATCCATAATTTTCAATGACCATCGTACTAAATGTCAGTACACACTGATGCTTGATTTGCCAGATTTTGCATTAAAATAATGACCTTCAGAGAGCGAGAACTCAGACAAATCTCTCTGATCGTCAATAAAAAAATAAGGAAACGTTAAACTTTTCCAGAAGATGGAAAGGGGAGAGAATGTAAAACAGTAATATAGAAAAAAGAAGAAAATTTATCAGTGTGCATCATGGCATCAGTCTAATTCATGAGAACAAACACAAGATAAAAGCAAACACATGCCCACTTATGTAGTGTCTGTTTCTCTTTTGTTTAACAGGCAGGCAGAGACACCCTGGTCCCTACATTTTGCGGTGGCACCCACATACCTGCAGTACCAATGTTACAGGCACAGAGAGAACAGCAACTGTGCAGGTATAACTACCCTGTGTTTGTGAAGTTGTGCATTGGTGTCTTGTGTTTTTTATGTGGGCATTGTCGATGTGTCTTTATGTGTGTATCAGAGATCAGATTTCATCACCATTACTCAGATCGGTGTGGAGTTCTCCCATCCTCTGTCAGTGTGCAACTTTTTGTCTCTCTGTCATCATCTTGCTCCATCTCTGTCTGACATCACTTTTACCATAACTCTGTCAAACCCTTGGCTAGAACATCCTGTACTTAAATATAAAATAATGAAATAAAGGGAAGAGAATGATCTCGGAAAGTGATTTGCAAAATCATCTCAGCAATGACTACTTACAGTTAAGTGTGTCTCCAAAATTAAAATATGCAAAAGAAAATCTAGTTTAAATCTGCATTTAAAACGCCGTCCTTTTAAAAATGTAGCTCCTTCAAACCAAGCTGCAAAAGAAATGAATATTTTAAAAGATAAACTGGTATTGATTGAATACAGCGCCCGTGATATCTGCCCAAAGCACTTCATCTGAAGAAAACTGGACTCACCACCAACATTAGATCTTCACCCACTGGTGACCCGGTGTTAACCTCTCGTCTAAAATGATCACAGACTCAGTGGGCTGATAAATATCAAAGTGCTGTGTGCAATTTGCTGAGGTCATAGAGCATGATTTCTCTTCATTGAAGTTCAGCCTTTTTTTAAACAGTTATTCCATTCCTCATCATTTGAAGCTGCCTGCCTGCAAAGCTGCCAAGCACCACTTCAAACTGTGCTGTTTATTTTAACATGGAGCTAACACGCTGCTTATATGAGACAGGTTCCCAAACAAAAATAGAGGTAATGTGTATAGTTTAAGGAACCTGATAATATGTCAGTTTTTAATGACCATCTGTGCACAGTTTAAACATTCTTTTTATCCCTAATTTGACTTAATTCTCTTTCTCCAGGGCACCCATCACACCATCACAGGTCTGCTGTTTGCCTGTAAGTACCAGGTTGCTGTGGCAATGAAGGCTGACCCAGGGTCAGAGGCTGTTGCCTGGGTTACGACTCCGGCTTGCTCCTCCATCAGAGTCAGAGGAGGCAAAGCTTTGCCCTGCAACACTGAGGGTAAGAGTAACTAAAGACACACCTACACGCACACACATATGTAAATATGTAAACATATGTAAACCCTGAAATGCCTATATTTAAAAAATGCTCTGGAAAGTGGGTTGTTTTCTTGTTTTCTTTTGGGAACATTAACCCCAAAAAGATACTTAAAACACTAAGACGCTTGTGCATACACTGAAACATGATACATTATCTCAAGACTCCAGTAATCTAACCTAACAACCTTTTTATATGCACACAGTTAACAAGTTAAATACACTTCAGATAACTGCCAATATGATTGGACTCCAATCAAACTCAATTGTTGAAGACTTAAGTAAGTGTTTTGTCACAAGTGTAGAAAATGTTTTGTGTGTTTTGTTTGTGTCAGAGCGCCTCCTGTCAGGCAGAAAGGTGGTACTGCGTCCAGAACGACTGTCCGCTGACTTTGAACAAGTCAACGGCACCCTGCTCACAAAGATCCGCTGGAGGATGTCCCAGCATGCACTGAGCCCAGCTGCTGTGGAAGGGTTCCAGTTCACCTGGACGCTGCAATCAGAGGTTACCACGGCAACAGAGGGGCAGGAAGACACACTTATCTCCCAGACGCAGACAATCGCACCGGTGAGACACAAAGAGAGGTCAAGAGTGAGGGCGTTTGTGGAGAAAAATGCCTCCAAAATTTGAGAGGGCTGTGTGTGTGTGTGTGTGTGTGTGTGTGTGTGTGTGTGTGTGTGTGTGTGTGTGTATGTTTTCAGTGGGGATGGTTACTCAGTTCTTTTTATATCAAGTTCCCTTTTTCTTCCTTTTTACAGCAGTGTCAGCAGTCAAATAATTAAAAAACAGAAGCTTATTATTAAAAGTTAACTCATAAAAGCTGATAGCACTTCATGACACATCATTTACATGTTTTACAACAAGGGATTAGTCTGGTGATATTCTATATTTTTGTTTTTTGTCAAGCAAGTATAGTGTGTGTGTGTGTGTGTCTGTGAACTTATCCTGCTTCACCCTCCACAGTCTCAGCGGTCAGTGTCAGTCCCCGGTCTTCAGGCTGACAGTGTTTACCAGCTGCAGCTCCAGGTGCTGACAGCAGGGGGCAGCAATGGCGCAGCTGTCTCCAAGACCATACATACTCCAGCTATCAACACCACACTTCGATAGGTAATGGTGCTTTCTTAGTAACACGCTGCTGTCATGTGTAGCTCTGTTAAAAACTAATAGTCACACTTTTACCCATTTACATAATAAAACAGTTTAAATTGTCTGTCACTGTGTTTCTGTTAAAGGCTACTTGTCATCTTTTGTCGACTTAATCGTACCATTCATCTCTTCCAGGCCCAAATCCTACAGTTGTCACCATCTGCTGCAACAACGGTCATCTTTACCAACATCCACTCTTCCACTGTCTTCCACAGTGCAACATGGTCAAGTGCAGAAAACATGCTGTAAAATAAACAAAGTTCCTCTGTGTAATGTAGATCATTATTTCATATGAATGGTATTTCCTACTCTGACCTTCCCAACCCCCTAAGTTCAGTCACTTTTCACACATCAGGAAGGTTGTTAGCCCGCTCTAAAGGAAAACAATCATTAATCATTCATCTAATCAATCAGTCTGTCAGCTGATCCAAAGGTTATGGCCTTAGTCGATATTGTTTTGTATAAATTGTGAGAAAAAAACTGCACCTGTACATGGTGCCAAATTAAAAAGCACCACGTACTTATACAGTTAGTCTTTACAGTAAAATGTGTATCCTTGAATCATATTTTTTATATTTTCGTATCAAAATGGTTCCTCTCGGCATTAGTGCCACAGCGACGCAGCATTGCAAGACTTGTATGTGAAAAGTGAGACTCCTTGCACGGCTGCTTGTGTACATGTTTGGTGTTTAGATGGGACTGCTTAGGTCATTTCTAATCACTAATCACTGGAGCCGAACGACACTTGTAAAGAGACTTATTACACCTATTGTTTTTATCATGCAAGTAGAGAATGATATAGCACTGACCTTATGTACAAATAGAAATGTATAGCAACAGACTGACTGTTTACTTCGATGCATAATCTGCTGTGTTGTCTTTGAAGCCGGTAGGTCTGATGTGCTGAAGCCTTGAATTAAGCTCAAATATGTTTTAATATTTTGTTCATATGTTTTAAAGAAGGTATTTTTTTTACTCAAATCTGTCAGAATTTGTTTGATACATTTTGGGCCTCGTGCAGCATTATTTTGCATTATGGTACACCCACTTCACTAAACAATAATATGTGACATTTTTAGTTAATGTAACTATTCCTGTGGTTGATTTCTTTGTTTTATAAAAGTCATCGCGTTACTTTGAAAAGGTTGGGAACTACTGGTGTCAGGCAACCAGTGATAATCATGTTAATATTCTCTCTATGTAACCTCCATGATATTATACTGTTGATAATTTTGTACTTACCATAATTCCTTTACTTTTTTGACCATTAGTTTTATTTATTGTTTTCTTATCATAGTTTTTTGTAATTAAAGATGATCAAGATACAGTGTGTGTCGTGTCAGTGATCGGGTGGGTAGAGATTAAGATAAATGGAATAACATAAAGATTAGAATTGCCAGTGCTTGCTTGATTTGCTTTCCATCTCTTTACCCACCATTTCCTCCCTTTGCTATGGCAACAATGGACATGTCAGGCCAATAAAAGCAAAGCAGAATGGACACATTACATCTTGATGTCATCTCTTCTAAGATCCAAATTTTAGAAACATCAGTGCCTATTTTATGAATAGACTGATAGTTGAAGTCCAGATACATAAAACAATGGCTCTATATGGATTTAATCTCTGTCTTAGATGTGGCACCTTCTTCAGATATGAAGACTTTGTCAGAATAAGGGTATCAATATTTCTCGGATAGAATTTAACAGTGTTATAAAAAGTATATCACCAAAGCTGTTTCTCATCAAAAGTGCATTGTAATATGGCCCTTTGGTTGGAGAAATTCCCATACTCTTAATTGGCGGGAAAGACACATCTGATCGTATGTGTAGTAATCACCATATATTGACCATAGATTACTTATGTTACTTTCAAAAATCAACATTTTGTGGAAAATAACTAATGGAAATTTTAGCATAGAAAGTTTGCTTAGACCCTAAAAAAAAATCCTCATCCAAATAAAAATAAAACAAAGATTTTACATAGATACTAACCCTGTAATACAGTACAGAAATTTAAAGCTACATCTCCAAAATGTCATTTATTATATCTGTGTACTTACTTTCACGAATTCTGGGTTGAAATTTCTCCTTTGATTCATGACTTTCACTACATTGACTCCTGTGGTGTGCTGAAGTTAAGCCTCACGCGCCCTCTAGTGGGGCATGAGGGCATTACCTTTCCGACCAGAAAACACATTCACTTACAATATGTCTGACACGCACTTGCTTGTATGTTAGCAAATAATATAATATAAATTATTTTTTTAAGAAGAACAGATGCAGCGTCTTGTTTTGTGTGATTAGTTACAACCTTGTCTACATTTCAATGATTCCTCACGTAGAAGATACGGACGCAGCCGAAGCTGAGCCCGACGCCGTGACATCATCAACGAGCGACGATAGCTTCAGTTGTTGTTTCTTCAAATCGTGGTGAGAAGAAACTCTGTTTGTTATTTCATAAACAAGGTAGTGTATAAAGATGTTTTTGTCGCTTTTCGTCATGCTTTAGCCTCATACTCCACATCACTTCAATTACTGACTCGCAGCTCCTTTTTTGTTTATAGACGCCTCCAACTTCCTACTGAAAATGGAGGAAATGTGTGTAGTCGCTGCTTTGTGTTTTCCCCTGTTTTGGCTGCAGCTAGCTAACTTAGCTACTTCCAGGGAATGACTAACTTATACAGAACTTTGAGCAATGTCATATTTGACTTAGGTAGATTATCTAATGGCAGGTTATATTAGTAAATGTGCGAGCATGTCCGGTGCCCAGTGTTACATTACCTGAGCTAACGTAGCTTTTATTTCACCTCATATCTTAACTTGTTTGTGTGAATTCTAGCAGACATTGGCAGTGATGCTGATGACTAGCAGGGCTGCCAGTGACCGATGTATCTGCGGACCCTGAATATTTGCAGCTGTAGAGTAGGTAAATGTCGCTGCTATGCTGCTGACGTTAGCTAACTATGACTTTAGCTTCTAACCAAAATAACGCCTCTGTGGAAAATGTCAGTAACGTTACTTTGAACAGAAGAGTGTCTTAAAATGTCATTTAATTAGTTAATATTGTTTGGTCGGCATATCTTAATGCAAAATGAGTAAGTTGCATGCCAAAACAAGATAATCACGTACTGTCTCTGAACAGCTATCCACCTGTTAACTGAAAATAATATCACTGCAGTTGCATTGATGTTCTACTGGGAAACCTTTGGCCCTGGCATTCATGTGAGTGCCACTTGACATGCTCCCCCCACCTATACACCGTTGCAGACCAGGTATCCTCCTCTAATGGCAATGGCACTCCCCAGCAGGAAAATACATCATGCCACACTGCGAAAAGTGTTCAGGAATGGCCCGAGGAATGTCACAAAGAGCTCAAGACATCCTCTAAACTCCCCAGATCCCCATCTGATCGAGTGTCCATGGGAGGTGCGGGTACCCCACCCCACAACTGACATGTCACAATGGATCCACTCCCAATGCCCCTAGGGCCAGACACCACATGACACCCCAGAGGTCCTGTGTCCATGCCTAGACAGGTCAGATCGTAGTCTGATCTAACGAGGCCCCACTGTGGATGGGATCTGGGAGATTTTGAGGCTAGGTCAACGCTTTGAGCTCTTTGTCACATTCCTCGGGCCATTTCTGAGCAGTTTTTGTGATGTGGTTTGGAGCAATGTTCTGCTGGGGGGCCACTGCCATCGGGGAGTGCTGTTGCCACGGGGCGGTGTACTTAGTCTGCAGTAGTGTTTCGGTGGGTGGCGTCCATATGAATCCCATTGCATTGTAACAAGATGATAATAACTTCACCCATAACCAGTTTCAATGTTGTGGCTGATCAGTGTATATTGAGAAGAGTTTGCTAACATTTCTTTCACTGGCTCTTGTCCTCTCTCTGTTTCCGTCTTTTCTTATAAGATTTAGGAGATCATGGTGGTGTTACTATTCCGTACAGGGTCTACCCATCACTGAGGAAAACTCAAGAAGTGTCATGTTCCAGTCTGCTGTCTAGTCACTTACCTCTATGGTGGGAAAGGCTTGAGAACGACTTCTTCTCTGCACAGCAACAGAACCTCACAGAAGAATACCTGAAAGGAAGCATCAGAGTACAGACCAAGGAAGAGAAAATTAAAACACAACACGTAAAATTCAGGACCAAACGGGGAAGGAGGGTACAGGAGAGTGGAGAGGGGGTGTTGGGGATGGGGTTGAAGAGCCAAAGGAGGACGTCATGGTTCACAGCGGCTCTGCATCCCCGATGACAACAACACCATCAGCATCCCCTCATCTAACTGTTACTGCTACAGCACCTCCTCTGCAAGCAGCCCCACCGCTAGTGCCTCCCCCTGGAGATAATACAGATCAGGACCTAACCCAGAACCCTGCCAAACTCCTCACCAAAGACGTTACTTCCAACTCAGACTTGACCCAGCCCTCTACTCCGACTCCTGCTGATCCTGAGCCCACCCTTGTAACCACAGGAAAAGCACTTACTCCTGACTCAACCCCAGCATCAGCCTGGCCCTCTACACACACACCTGCCGCTGTTCAGGGCCCTGTCAATGGCCGTACTTCAGGTAGGAAGAGGACGCCCAAAGCCTGTGACTGCTGTGGTCCCAACAGTACAGGACATGATGTCAGAACCTCAGGCAGAGGAAGGGGGAGAGGGAGGGCAAGGGCGAGAGGGAGGGGGGCCATTAGGGACTTCGGGGACACCCCAAAAAGGAAAGTGGATGGCCAGCTGACACGTGTCAAGTGCTTTGATTTGACCAAGGAGAAGGTAGAGGAAGCAGAGGATGAAGACGACGGACATGAAAAGGTGCAAAAGACTATAGTGGTGGCTGATACTCTGTCACAAACGTCTGTTGCTCCCTCTGTCAGAGACTCCCTGCAGGATGGACCAATAAAGAACTATGTTGCTCCAGAGAGAAAGGATGTGCAGAAAAAGGAGGACATGTTGGAAGGGACAGGGGGGAAAGGCGGTGGTGATTGTAGGAATGTGGAAATGATATTGTCCAGAATGACAGGCAGGGGAGCACTAGTATTAAGAGGGAGAGGAGGTACTGGAGGGAGGGGAATTATTGGAGCTACGCCTGCATCAAAATTTAAAATAGAGGGTGGAATAAAGAGGGGTGGTTTAGGTGGTGTTGTCATCAGTTCTAAAATCGATGCGCCAGCTCCATCAGTGTTTGTGCAGAGGCAGGGGCAAAACCAAGATGCAAAGATGGACCATGGAGAGTGGACTGACCCCAGCTCAGTTAAATCAACATTTGGAAATGGAGACACTGTAAACCTGAGTGACAGCGAACCAGCAGATGAGGCAAAGGATGGTGAAATGAAAAATGGACTAATTTCTATCAGGGGGCTGTCAGGTCCTCCCTCGAGGTCAGGATCTCCCCACGATCTGGACTCTGAGATGCAGGTGGATAAAACTCCTGACAGAGCCGACTCAGTGTCTGTGCCAGTAACTCTCTCCAACGGAAATGTAACCGCACCAACAAATGCCGACCACAGCTCCACACTTATGGAGGTGGAAACATCTCATTTGATTGCTCCACCATTCCAGGGCCCCATCACAGTGAACAGCGTGCAGCACAGCTGGGCATTAAGAGACCACAGGCTGTACTGTCAGCCTGGAACCTGGGAGGGGATGGAAGAAGCGAAGGGCAAAGAACAGTCTGAAAAAACAAACGGACAAGAGATGGATGGGGAAAAGCAGGACTCAGAAAGCCTGGAGCAGCTTACAGAAATGATCCACGGTAAGATGTGTTCTCAGTTAATATATGAGGCATGGTAAATCATTTATCTTTTTACGCACAAACTGAAAAAAGAAAGTGCAGAAGGTAGCACTTTTTCTATCATATGACATTCATAAAATGTGGCCTCTTCCATGATAAGTTTTTGTCGAGACAGTTTCTTAGCTGGTGTCCAGAAGTCCAAGAAATATTTTAGCTCTCAGGACAGACCTGATTTAAGCTCAGCCCTGGCTCACATAAGATATTCATCAATCGGAAATAGGGATAGAATTTTTCTGTTCTCTTAAAATAAGTGTTTGTGTTTTTGTCCAGGAGCAACATCTTAAAGGCATCACTAATGTTTACAAGTAATAAACAGGCCTGCAGCTTTGACACAAACAAGCAATTATTCAACACACAGGCCTGAACACATGCAGCAATGGACTCAGAATCAGTATTATGAGTTTGGCTTTTAACACCAGAGAAAACCAAACTGCTTATCCTCCAAACAACAACTTGTTTATGATATTTGGCTAACAGATCATAAGATTCAGTGAAAATGACGTCCTCTCTTTCAGAGTTTTTGGAGAGTTTCTACATGAAGTATGGCAGTTTCATTCCTCTCAGTGAGACCGATGTCCTGGAATACCTGAAGAAGAACGGCAACTCTGACCTCAGCAACAAGTAAGTCTCCACACACATACATGCACACACATGGTCTGCTTGAATGCTTGAGGTTTTATCTGTATGTTTCTGCACTAAGCCTCAACCACACATGAATCCGGTCATACAGGGGAAACAGTTCATGCAAACAGCATCAGATGCTTTCAGCTGATCAGAATATGGTCACTGAAACATGGACAGTGAACCAATAATGCATTATTTACTGTTATGATCACATGACATTGTGTGTTATTTACAGTAAATACGTCATGTTATTTCAAAGGGCAGTCGTCAGATCATTCTAAAGTTAAAACAGCAACCAGAAGAATCTGTGTGGGAGCAGGGGCGCCGGAATTAACGTCACACTCTAGCTGTTTATTTTCCATTAAAAACTCCTATCCTCCTTTATTTGGATTGTTACTTTTTTATCTCTGACCTTGTGGCATCTCTTATCTGAGTCGTATTCTTTGTAATGTCCTTGCAGATACAATAAACATTTCAGAGATTTGTCTAAAAATTTCTACTGCATTTCTCGTCTTGTTGTTGTTTTAGGGGACTGGACATCAAAGGGGAGATGACTCGGTACAGGGCGGCACTGGCCTCTGCTCCTGTCGCGGGCTTCATGGTGACGTATAACAAACACACTCTGAGCCTGGAGGACCTGGGCACGCTGGAGGAACAGAACTGGCTTAATGACCAGGTAAAAAAGGACAAAGGGTTGAGCAGCCAGAAGAGCAAAAAGTCAACGTTGTTTGGATACTCTAATACTGAAACTTTGTTCTACTGTCTGTTTAGATTATCAACATGTATGGAGAGCTCATTATGGAGGCAACACAACACAAGGTATATGATGGTGGTTGTATGCTTAACATAAGAAAAGAGGCTATATAATAGGATTTATTAAATATTAAAAAGGGTCACTGTAGGAGTTAAGAAATTGTATTACATTTGTTTTGAGACTCTTGACATAATAGTTAGATTCTTAGACATGTTTTATTTACTAAATAATAAATTAAATTTTGACTATGTAATGCATTGTTTTTATTTCTCTGTCAGGTTCATTTCTTCAACAGCTTTTTCCACAAGCAGCTGGTTGCCAAGGGTTACGAAGGCGTAAAGAGATGGACTAAGAAAGTAAGTTGGAAGATGACACAGTTTGGAGTTTTAGCATTTCTCAGTTGTTTTGAGAGCATTGCTAATAGCTGTTTTACAGTGGTCTGGTTGCTGCTCTTGGCAACCACAGTCTACATTTAGTTAGCGAACAACATGAAGTAAAAGTATGTCATGAAATATGATCAGTCATTTTTGAAATCACCGTTTCCAACCACCTTGCTGTTCAGCCGTGCCAGTAAATGAGATCGGAAAGTTATCTGGTGTCAAAGAGAAATGCCGAAAAACCTGTTTGTCCTGTAGTTCACATATAAAGCAGGTATTGTCTGATAATCTGACTGTAATAGACACCTGCAACGTTTAGTATCCCAGATATCTAATTTGTGTCTGTGTTCATTTGTGGGATTATTTCAGGTCGACCTGTTCTCCAAGTGGCTGCTGCTATTTCCCATACATTTAGAAATCCACTGGTCTCTCATCACGGTCACCATGGCAACCAAAACCATTAGTTACTATGACAGCCAAGGCATCGTCTTCAGACACACCACAGATGTGAGTGCCTCCGTGCATGTTGATGTCTTTGGGGTTGTTCCTCATTGTTACAGATTTTTTTGGCGATTTCGAATTTCTGCAGAACAAACAAGCAGTCCCTCTCTCTGCTCTGATACATTATTGAACCATTTATTCCTGGAGAGAGGCTACATGAGATGAGATAAAAGTTTGCTTTCACAATTTGATGTCAGTAATAGCAGAAAGTCAGAAGTTGCAGCAGTTTTTCTAGAAATCCAGATTTTTCATCAAAAACGCTGTAATGAAGCAGAACAAACTTTAATTGTTTAGATTTGATAATTGATACTTTAAAACATTAATTTGTGGATTAATGCTTGAAAGATAAATCTCTGGCCAGCTTGTTGTGTTTCGTCAAAATTACTTCAACACAAATGTTGCAAAACAGCTTTGACCTTAGTCATAATACTAATACTACTATGCTAAAAATTCTCCACAACTACTATCAAGTTAAATATTGAGTTTGATACAGAGTATTACAGTTCTGTATTTTTTTTTTTCATTGATTTTTCCTAGTCCCTACAAACATATGTACTAATGCATCCTCTATGCTTATGTTGACATATTTGACCAAACTGACCAAGACTAAAACTAAATACATCTCATACAGTCTATGCATTTTTTATTTCTATTTCACTTAACACAGTTGTTCTTATTCCAGATTTAGTTTTGTTTTCCATAATAACCTTGGTTTGATAATCATTAATTGTCTGCATACTTGCTTATATGGAGCATATCTGACAGCTGTACAAACTGAAGTTTGATCAGTATTTATTATGGGAAAGTTTTTGTGAAAGGAAAGGATGAAACTATCAACCAGATTGGACACCAGCCCTTACAGTCCGACCCCCTAACAATTAGAAACCATCATGCAGTCCATCAGTGTAGGTGGGCTGGCGTGTAGTTGAAGATATGGTGGACAGTTTGACACCTAACCCTACATGTCCTGTTTAAATTTAGCTCCTATTCTCACCATCTGCTTAACTAGACTGAGTGTCTCTGAGTGTCAGCCGTCCTTACCCTCCACTTTCTCTTCCTTATAACTATTCCAACACTTTCAGTTAGAATTAAAATGTGCTGAAACTGTTTGATAAAAGTATTCATGATGTCTCACAGTAGAAATGTGGAAATTTGTGCTGCTGGGATAATGCTAGTCCTTGGTGTTATTTCCTCTGTAGCATAACTCTGTCGTGTGTGTGTGTGTGTGTGTGTGTGTGTGTGTGTGTGTGCGTGTGCGTGTGTGCGTGCGTTTCCCTATCAGAACATTATGAAGTACCTTCAGTCTGAAGCCAGAGAGAAGCAACAAACAGCTTTCCAGAAAGGCTGGAAGATCACCATCATCAAGGTAACCCTGAACCCTGACTTTATGCTCATGCTGAGCTTACCTATAATGTAAATGCAACAACTAAAATATCTGTTAAAGGTGCCCAAATAATTGTAACATAGCTGCATGCTGATGAGTGAACTAACATATTTTGTAGTCCTTAATGCCGTTGCTGGACTCAGGAGTTACGTCTGGTTACCATATAAACTCATAAAAATAATCAGGTTACTGCTGTTATTCTTTTTCCTAGAAACTCTTTCATAATCACTGTTTCATTGCAAAGTCCAACATATAATTTAGTTGTATGAATGTACGGTTAATACATAAAGAGACATCTCAGTCCAGAAGCTGTAGCTGTGACAGCTTTTGTCCCCTGTGTGACTGTGACTTGTTGACTCCTCAGGGTATTCCTCAGCAGAAAAATGACAGCGACTGTGGAGTTTTTGTCCTCGAGGTGAGACATCTTTCTTTCCCCTCTACACAGCTGTCCTTTGTTCATCACCCTTTCCTTTATTCCTTTTCCTCGTCTCCTGTCCCTGTCTGCCCCCTCTCTTTGCTTTATATGTCTCAGAAAAAGAAATAAAGTACAGCTGTGTCTCCAGTGTGTCTTTCCCGCCCCAGGATTCTGCACAAATGTGATCATTACTCAGTCTCCAAGGGGGCGAAAGACGCTGGAGAGAAGCTTCTGTCAATGTCCGTGTTTTTTATGGCAACCTAGCTGCAGTTGTGAATCATTTTCCTCACTGTCTTTTCTTTCTGTCTTGGTCTGTCAGTACTGCCGCTGTCTCTCTGTGAAGCAGCCCCTGCTGTTCAGTCAAGAGGACATGCCTCGCATCCGAAAGAGAATCCACAAGGAGCTGTGCGACTGTCGCCTCAACGACTGAACGACTGTATAATGGTTCCTTTCACTCACTGACTGCTCACCTGGTTACATGAGACAGTCTGTCCAAGCCTGTCAGGCGGCCTGTGTCACTGACAGCCCGGTACATAAGCTAACACAACATGGCCGTTGGTATTCCAGGAAGCCAAAACAACACAGTGGCGGCTCACTTTTGGTTACTGGAGTTTTGGTTACTTTTGGAGTTCAATAACAGTCTGTAGCTAAGCAGATTTTTACTTGCAAAGAACTACTGACGTGGCCCCCTACTGACTCACAGAAATGCTGGACCCGTACCCATCAGGTTGTTTTTGCATTCTACATTTACGTTTCCCAGTGGATTTCAACCAAATGGTCCGTCAAGGACACAAGGAAGCTCTGACTTGGACTGAGGACACAGGCGTTGGACCAGCCTGGACCAATGGGACGGACCTTCCATCCGAAATGGCGTGGCCTTACCTCCCAGATGGCCATTTTACACAGAATGACATTTTAAGATGTTTTAGCATCACTTTGTGCATTTCATGCTGGACTTTCGCAGCAGTTTCATGCTTACAGTTATATGCTTGTTTTCTAACATGTTTATTAAAGTTAGGATGTTTCGATTCAGTGGACCAACTGTTCACTTAAAACTTGAAGGTTTGAGTTGGTTTCCTTCTCCTGGACTACAGATATTTGCACGGTTAGAGGCCTATTCAATGAAGAGTCTAGAATATCAACTGAATGTACTGATCATGTATTCTTCCTGGCTGCCTCGCAGAGTGGAGACTTAGCACCGTACAGGCTGATGGCACATGTTGGCTGTGGCTTGAAACAGGGATATAATTTTCTTGTTCGTTTTTTTGGTTTAAAGTATCAGGTTATTGACACATTACTCCAAATAATTTCTTACTAAAATTCCAGTTTTTCAACCACATTTCTTTCGTTTGTTTGTTTTGCTGTGATCACATTCTTATGATAGGTTTTGCACAAGCATTTTCCTGCCTTTTCAGCTGAAAGCCATTGTTTGACTTTACATCTGAATCCATCGATTTGAGTTGGAAACAGTTTCTCATGCTGGTGAGTGAATTTCATGTTCGGCTGTGCAGCTAGCTGCTGATGTGAGGACCACCGATTTTTTTTTTTTTTTTTTGTTTTTTGACTTTGGCCAAGCTCTTTCTTCACGTTGACTTTATAGTGCCGGGGCCCTCCTGCTTCACATGGACGCATTAACAAAGGTGCAGGAAGTTGCAGTTACAGAGAAACAAGTGGACCTCAGCTATTTTGAATAAATCTTCTGTCCAACCTAGATTTTGTTGTTATATTCACTTATATGTATTTACAGATTTTATTGTACTTCTACTGGCCTACTACTGTACATGCTTGCTTTGGCTAAAACCACAACTGTTTCTGGACTGTTTTTATTGTTGTTATTAAAAGGCCAATACTGCTGGAAATTTTGTCGCAGCTTTTCTCTCAAGTGGTTTTGAATGAGTAGTGCCTTGGCGTGATTAAGAAAATCACGAAGACGCTTAATTGAAACATGGAGACAACAACATACAGTTACCGGAGGGATCAATTATTTTTCTTGTCTTTTACATCTTGTGTACTTTTAATGATTAAAGAACCCTTCTAACCAAGTCCCATGCACACATTTGAAGAACAGCAGGTGTATATTGAACTAAATTCTGCATTATATCCCTGTTTTTATCAAGTGTGTGGCAGTGGGGAAGGTTTATCTCTCCTTTCACCACTAATAGTGTGAGATTGATTTCAAAGATAATCCTGTCTTCTCATCGATTACCACAAGAGGGGGCCATTTATCTGTAATTATCATCTTTCCATAGCCATTTTATTTATTATTTTTTATGGTGCACATCCTGAGCACAAGGTCAGAAACATGTCAGTGGCCCCGGAGCTGGATGAAGGTCGTGTTGCTTGAGGGCACTTTAGTGGAGACCCTCACTGAAGTGCTTGACCCGTACCGAAGGTGAGGTCTTCTAATCATTATGCGTGTCTGACTTCCTTAGTGCTACATACTTTAATATCATAATTTGCATTACAGAGGCCTGTGAATTAGTTGACCTTTAAGTACAGCTTTATGCTAATCACGTGCATTATAGCAAGGCGAGTTCCAGTTTGACATTACTGCTTGAGCTTCGTCATCTCTATGCACAGTTAAAATACAGAGGGGCCGTGCTGCCTGTTTTGCACTTGATTATCTGATTGTGTTCAGTACTTTGAGATAATCGTGGGGGGTGTTAAGGGTTACTTCCCTCTGAAATTTTGAGTCTTATTGTTATTTCAGTCTAGACTAAAATGTTGGACCGACTGTCAGACATAGTGACACATTATGATCCACTGAGCCACTACGCTATCATGGCTGAAAAATATGGATTTCAGCTTTTATTGATGATATCCCATCTTTTGGTTTAAGCATCATTATTGAGGTTGGCTGTAATTGTGTGAAGGCAGTTTGGATGTACAGCAGTAGGTGCTTCTGTCTTCCGCTCCCACCTAAACTAATTCAACTCTACACAGGCGGGCTAAGTGCTGCAGAGCGCTGCTTTATCCCCCTAATGTGGGGGAACTATAATAGGATGAGCTGATAAGAGGCAGGAGAAAACTGCCCTCCCTCTGTGTGAGAGTTGGGTTTGCTTGGATGAGTCTGATCTCATCTCCCAGTTGGACTTATTCTCGTCTTTTCTTTCACTCCACTTGTCTCTGTTGATCTTTTTAAAAAACATCCCTCTTGTCTCTCTGATGCCCATCTGTCTGGAGCCCCCAACTTCAGCTTCAACTTTATTGTCCCAGAGGGAAATTTTGTTTGCAGCCACAGCTAAAAATACTCAAAAAAGCACATAAAACAAAATATATTTAAAACCTCCCACAAATAGGACAATGAAACCAAAATATAACTCATATAAATAACCAATCAAGGCCAAAATAAAGTCACCACCATTGATAAATAAAAACTCCAAAAGGCACCGACAGATAACTCAGAGTTGCTCCTGTCACATTGATCTTTTAAAAGCATAAGCATAAGATCCAGTCCAAGTAAAGTGGTGCAGTGTGAGGAGCCAACAGCTAAGAGCCAGCTCTCATTACATTAAAACACAGAGTCTCTGGCATGCCTTGCATTCATTTGGGGCACCATGAATCTGTAAACACTAAGTAGTTTCAGCAGCTTTATAGTCCTAATGATGACTGTATACAGTACGCTGTATGCACTTTAAAGAATTTAATGAAGAGCGCAGACAGGTAGAAACACTTCAGGCTGTGGCCTTTGTTAGTGCACTGAAGGGGAAACTATTTGCCATTTACTACGATTAATGTCAGTGCACAGAGAATCTTGAGTACGGCAAATTGAAATCATATATATAATCTGCAATTAAAAAGATCATAACTTACATAACGTTAAAACTGTTTCCAAAAACTTCGAAGTGGAATTAATCTACACAGACATCATGTAAAAACAAAACAAAAGCACAGCTGAGCTTTTTTCAGGTCGTCATATAAAGACTGTAGAACCACAAACATGTAGCCTATCAGTGAGAATGCACATGTTTTATTAAGTTTTCAGATGCAGAAGGACTGAAACTGGCTTGTGACTGGTCAATTCAGTGATCATGAAATGGTTCAGGAGATATTTATTATGATTAAAGCCACTATGGTAAAACATGAAAAAAGTCTGACTTGTGGTAGCATGAAAAAAAAAAAAAAAAAAAAAAGACTGAATAATATCTAAAATTTTTGAGAATGAAGTATAACCTCAGGGCTGCTTCCATCACAACAGAGGAGGAAAATATAGACATGTCAGGCCCTGCAGGGTGCAGTAGTTAACACTGTCGCCTCACAGCAAGAGGACGATCCAACTCTTCTCCGTGAGACCGTGCTGCCAGCACAGCCAGTTAGCCTCCACTAGCTTCCCAGTGTTTGGATCCAACCGAGCACCGAGCCCTGGTTTGTTATTCAGGTTAATGCGGGAAGAAGCAGCGGGTATATCGGGCAGCTGAGTGAAGCTGAGTGAAGCGGAGCCTGCACACTGTTGCCAACTCCTCAGTAAGAAAAGTACCTATCGGCTGTCCTAAAAGTCGCCAGAAGTCGCTAAATGACGTCATTGCCTAATTTGCATTATTGTCCATATGCATGTAATTGTAATGGCTGCTGTAGGAGAGAGGAATAACGTTGTGGGAGCAACAAAAACTGAGTAAAAAACATCCTGAATATGTTTAGAACTACAAATGAACCTTCTTTCAGTGATGTGAGGAGTGGAGAGCAGAGGTAGAGGGAGGAGTGGCTCATGACACACTTTGTTTTGGTCTACAGGCAGTGCACAACAGCAAACCTAGTGGTGAAAGGATTTCGCTTATTGCCCCTTTAAATATACTATAAAAATTGTTCAATTAAATGATTAATTTCTTAATTTCCTTAATATTTTTTGTGAGATATCCAATGATGATTGCCAGGTAAGATTTATGTTCAACAGTCACTATTTGTGTCAACACAATACATGTATGATAGCATGCGCTAAAGCCCATCGGAACTTCACTGCCCCCTGCATGCAGAGGTTTAGAGTGGGGCATTAAATGTTTAATAAAAAATGATAAAGTAAATGTTGGACCTTCAGCGGCTCCTTGTAATGTTTTTATGAACGTGATCAGTTTCATCACCACTGGCAAAGTTAGCGCCGTTGGTCTGGCCTGATGTGATTTAAAGTTTTTGGGCCATTAGAGTTTGGAAGTGGGACAAAATTGCAATGTACGTAATAAAGCATTGCAGCACTTTTACATTTAAGGCAGCTATTTGTAGCAGCAGACCTGAAAAGATCACACAGTCTCAGAGGAAAAAAAGAGTAGGATTGATTAACACTGGAAGAGTATTAACTATCAGATAAAAACTATTCAGGTTATCTGGCAGCTACTTCGATGTAAACCCCATCCACAGAGATTATGTTATTACCTCTATCAAGAGTGCCTGCCGTGCATTTCATTCCATTTGGGATTATAACTGCTGAACTTAGAAAGAATCTTGTTCACATACCGAAAAGTTTGTCTTGCCATGTCCTCTTTGTGACAGCAGCTTTGTCCTTTGCACTGAAAACAGACCTACTTTTCTAATTACTATGTATTTTCATTTGGACTGTTTGCTCAGCGGGTGTCACACAGTCATTGATGCCATACAATGCGTCTGTCGTTAGATGAGTCTTCAAAGACAGAGCAGTCTGTGCAGTTAAAGTAGCCCTGAGGGACATCTTGACTTCTTGTATCTACAGCCCTGTTTAAAAGAAGCAGACCAGATTTGTCTCAGGGGCTGCAGAGGCCTAACTCAAACAAAAAGTAATAGAGAATAGCCCCTCTACACTCAGTAGTGTTATTCATTATTTGGACTAATGATTGATTTCTTAATTTCATTGTTTGAGTGAAACTTCTCCACAGAGAAGGGATGGGAAAGGGAGGGGGAGGATAAGCAGAAGTGGGATGGAGTGAAGTGGGTATGACGGATTTATTCTGGAGAGATTGAGAGGAAGGTCACAAAGTGAGGATAAAGCTCGGAATAAGGGAGAGAAGAAAAGTTTGGATCTTAAAAGGACACAGAGATGGATTAAGGGATGAGAGAAGGAGATGGACGGGTTGGTGGATCTGAGGAGGTCAGCGCTGCAGGAGGTATCACAGATATTAGTCAGGAAGCTAAATGTGGATAAGAGACCTTTGAGTAGTTATGTAAAACATGAACGAGGCTTTAAGAACAAGACAGTCAGATAGAGGTTGATGAATATTCAAATATTTCATAAGGAAATCCGCCTGGGAAACACAAAGGGGGACTGTCATACTTATAAGACTGTAACTTTGGAAGATATCCACTTAATTTAAGAGTCTTTCCTTAGCTTCAGATACATTTTGGAATTTGCACAGAACAGGATTGTGGATTTTGTCCCCCATCTCTTGCATTGAAAGCGTATTAGAAGGGGATCTCCTTCCTCTCAGTATGAGCAGGAGGAATGACTGTTTCAATGTTCATATGGGCCACTGACTATTGTTTTAAGTCAAAAAAATGTGAACCTGTCCTTTAACATATGCCAGGACATTGTAGTTAAAAGATGAATTAAAAGCATTCATAGAAACAGTTATACAAGCTCACAAAAAGCCAGTGAAAATATATATATATAAAAAAAAACATTAATTTCATTTAATAAATAAGGTGGCTGCCATAATGGAGCAACATACTGTAAGCTACACAAAGTGTCAAACAATACACATTCAAAATAATTCTCTCCTTAAGTACTTATATCAAGTTAAAGGTCCAGTGTGGATTTAGGGGGCTATATGAGCAGTAATGGAATATAATATAATAAGTATGTTTTCTCTAGTGTATAATCACCTAAAAGTATGAATCAATGTGTTTTCGTAACCTTAGAATGAACAATTTATATCTACACAGGGGGCAGGTCCTTGTCTATGGAGATCACCATGTTGAACCGCCATGTTTCTATAGTAGCCCAGAATGGACAAAAACACTGACCTTTTAATGTGAAGCTGCTTTATTCTATAGTTTTTACCAGTTTATTTACTATTTGCTTTGGAGCAGAAGAGACCCCCGCGGGTATTTCCATTTGTGGTCTTGAAAGTCTGGGTCAGAAAAACATAGTGAGCACTGAGCACACATTAGCAGTTGCTGGGCGAGCAGCCCATCTGCAACGTGCCAGACTGCATCCGAGAAACACTGATTTTAATGTGAAACTTCTTTATTTCATGTTGCAGTACAAACCTCCACAACAATGAACACTAAAGGAATGCTAACCAGGAGATGTTTCACCTGGTTGCAATCTGTAATCCTTACTGCTAGATTTCACTAAAACCCCCTAAATCTTACACACTAAACCTTTAAGTTTAAAAAAAGAATTAATCATGCCATGAGTACATAAGGTATAACTCCTCACAGGAAAGTGGGAATGTCAAAATTATCCAGCTGGTAGTCTTTTAAAAATCCTGAAGTGGATTTTGTTTTTGATATTTTCACTGCATCAAAATAATCATTAATCATTGCTCCTCTAAAGTTTCTTTTTTTTTTAATCCAATACACTTCATGGATCCAAAAGTTAACTCACTTATTCATTGATTCATTCAGTCACTCATAGTTAGCCCTCAGACCCAGTAGTACTGCTGTAGGCTGATCTATCACACTGAGTCTTTACTCATACAAAGGTTGAATTTGCTTATTAATTATCTTTTTCCCCTTTTAAGGAACATGTGTCTCCCAGCGCCAGTCATTTCAGCACAAGCTTCACACCAAATCAGTAGCTCTGCTCGCTGATCCAAGCTTCTGCAACAGATGGACATCTTAATCTTCCTCATCATGCCCTCTTCCAGCAGCACTTCTATCATGGTATCATGGTGCCTTTGCTGTTTACCACAGACAGCAGATTGATGCAGGCGTGCACCTCTGAGAACAACATAAACACTGAAATTAGCTCATTTTGATTGAGCAGCTCATGCAGAAGCATAAACACTGCATAATAATGTGCAAAATAAGTTCTACTGGTCTACTGATTCTACTAGTAACATAGATGAGGAGACTATCACTGTAGCTACATATATTGTATATATTTTCAAATTTGCACCTTATTGGTATTATTTCATATTTGCACTCTTCCCACTTTGTATTGCAACTGCTGCACTGCAGTTGCCCTCAGGACAGATAAAGATTTACCTTATCTTAAAGTACAGTTGAAATACACACATTTCTCTATGATGATTAAAGATCTATACATTCAATCCTCTGTTTGTGTGTGTTGTACTCAAAATGTCCTTCAAATATTAAGAACTTCATTACATAATGACCTTTTATTATTGACATTAAACACTGTTATTACATTATGACACCACTTGTCCACTTGACCACTTGTTTTCAGTCCTTTGTGACTAAATGCAGACCACAAGGAAATGGGCAGAGAAGGACACACCAACACACACACAGTTAGTGTAAGCCCCTTCTTCCTGTCCCTGGAGAGCTACATATATAACCTTCTACTTACCTCCTCATTGCCATGACAGTGCCCTTTAGGTAACCCCAAAGCTAAATGTCTCTGTCAGCGTCATTAAGGGTCACTCTACAGGTAGCTCTTTTGTCTTTACAGGCAGAAATTACAGACTGACAAAATAAGACACTTTCTCTCAGCAGCTTTGGCACATCCGTTACTAGTGAATGGATTTCTCTTCTCCTGTTTCTTTTTTTGGTTGACTGTCATTCAGCCAAGCTCGGTAAACAGCAGAGTCGCCAGAAGAAAATCTTGGAATTGTATGTTCGTGCAAACCATGAATATGTTACAACTGCATGTTTCAGATCATATCAACGTCTCTAAAATGACGAATCAAATGTGGACCACAGTTGTGTTGTTGAAATGTAAAGCTGCTGCATATCAACTACATCATTAACATGCAAATGCAACATACCCGTGGTATGCAGAAACATACAATGGCAACACTTTTTTCAGGTGACTGGAAATGTGGTAAATGTGGAGGTGGACAGATATGCTAACAAGCTGCATTCATTGACAGCATGTGGATTTACATACAGTATACACAGACAAACACATACACACATGTTTGTGTAGTGCTTGTAAGGAACCTCATTAATATATGGCATTTTCTAACTTTAAGCTTTAAGGAATATTTTGTTGGGAAATGCGCTTATATGCTTTGCTTAAAGATAGATGAAAAGATTGATAATGCTGTCATATTTGCATGGTAAATGTGGTAAATATATTGTCCTGTGCAAACTGTATAAAAACACCCCAGTCATCCTAAAACACCTCTGGAACCGAATGAGAGTAGTGTGGGTGAAGGGAGTTGTGCCGAAGACATGGCAAAGAGCAGGGGGAATACTAATCCCTCGACCATAGGTCAGTTTTGCCAGATCTCAAGCACAGGTACACTTGGAGGCACAACACGGTACTTAAGTGCTTGGCAGCTGACCTTGAGACCAAGAGGGTAATCACCAACACCATGCCTCTCAAACCCCAGGATAAGTTCCAGCACTGTTCGTCCCTGGGGGAGAAAATCAACTAGCAAGCCTCTTGCCTCCCAGTTCTAGCCTGCTACATGGGGCCAGATTGAGGTGGGCTGCAGAGGCTTCGTCATTAGATCCACCACTAGGCTCCTCAAGGAAATTGGGATAAATGGGCAGGCCAGAGGAAAGTGGTCAAGGATCTGGCCAATACAGATGAGATGTGCAGTCATTGGCTATGGCCAACCTTCTTGTGATAAAGGTCGAAACACTTGATGATGTTGAGGTGAACAACAGATTATGTGTCTGCGGGGTGGCTCTGCTGGGTGGTCATGGCCGAAATACCTATGCTTTGGCACAAAGTGTGCTGAAACTCCAAGGGTTGTTACAGCAAGTCCTAAACCCAACCCAAGCACATTTCCAAAAATGTCAAACTATTCCTTTGAAACTTAAACCAACCCTCAAGCAGTCTTTTGAAGTCCCAAGGACTGTGTCCTCACACTCAGGCCTAAACTCAAGTTGGCTCTCACAAATATAGAGCTACCAGAGTACACACACACACACACACACACACACACACACACACACACACACACACACACACACACACACACACATCCCCAGTCTCCTTGTATGCAAGCATTTTTTCCTTCCATTGCCAGAGTTCTCCATCCCTGAGCTAACAATGCTGCTGTTAAAAGCCCTGTCACAAACTGCAAAGTGTTTGGCTTTGCCGTGATTGCTCTCCGAACACTCATTACAAAGAAGATTCAACACAGCGTTTTCACTCCACCATGGCAAATTTTAGGAGCAGACTTTTTTTGGGGACATGCAAACCCCTGACTTATTTGCAGAGAAGCTTTTAACTCCCGAGATTTATTTGCATTGCAAAATGTATTGTTGCTATGTGAAGACTCTGTGCTTTCTCTCCCCCTGAGAAAGTGTCTTTGTGTCTCCTCAGAGTGATGTTAGTTTGATGTGTCTGCCTGAAAAGAAGACAGAAAACATCTCAGAAACAGCAATAACATGATCAGGCTGTGTTTTGAGACGGGGAAACAGCTGTTGTGTCTGTGTTGTGAAGCTGACTGTGGTTGATTATGAGATTTTCTGCCGAGCATCTAAGGGGGTTGGGGGGGGGGGGGGCTTTTGTCCTTCAGATTAGATGGAAATCATGAGCATCTATTTCATGGCTCAGTGGGAGACAAAGACATTGATACCATAGAACCAATGTAATGCTCATGGTGGATTTGCAGCGTTAAATGATGTGACTGGTGATAATAACCTACAAATCCTGTGCAGCAAATAAAACCATACGTTAATTCAAACCATCAGTAAGTATTATTTAGCCCATACCTAATATACTACATGCCTCTGTGCCATAAAACTCCATGTCCAAATATTTATCCCACTGTATTTGGATGACATCATTGGTCATTAGAATACATGTAAATATGACAAGTGCATTTTATTTCACTGAGATTGTCAAACAAGCAATGTAACCTATACAAGCTCTGTGAAGCTTTGCTCTCCAGAGATGGAAAATGAAATCTCAGAGTTGTCCAGCATAAACTACACTGACCATGTTACACATACTCCATGAACAACAATAATAAATGTTAGGTGGATTAACTGATTTTTTTTGTTTTGTTTTCATAAAATCATAAAAATTAGTACAAAATAAAAGAACACATGGTGCGATTTGACTTGAGGTTTTCCGAACCACAACCTTTAAATCAATAAAAATCTGTTACAATAAGCCCAAGCAATGGACGTCGTACTTTCTCATGCCTTTACAAATCCTTTTCCTGCAGATCAAAACAAAGGCAGCAGTGAACTCCATCAGTGTTTTCACCACACATAAGGCTTTCCCTGCGTCTTTGTTTCCCAGTGGTGGCTGCCATTAAAGAAATATCCCGCAGAGGACACTCTGTGGGACAGAGACATTCATGGAGATAAACATACATATATGGACATAAATACAGAGACGCTCCGCTGTAAATATTTCAGCAGTTTATTTCCATGGGTTGGACGTCTAATGGATCCAGCAAAGAGTCTGAAACTTGGGTTCTGTATGACATTGTGTCTATAGTGTGTGTGTGTGTGTGTGTGTGTGTGTGTGTGTGTGTGTGTGTGTGTGTGTGTGTGTGTGTGTGTGTGTGTGTGTGTGTGAAATCCTTTTGTTGTTTTGCTCTTGTACATGGGGCACCTGCTCTAAGCCACTAAGGCCTCAAGATAGGCATCATTTGATGTATAGAGTCAGGTTGTTTGTCTGTTCTACTGAACTGTCTGAATGTGATTATGTGCACCTGGACCTGTCAACACATTGTCCATTGATCAAAATAATAGCCTGATCTTCCTCCAGGATGCCCTCTCTCTGTCTCTGATTAATGATGCAAAAAATACTGCAGGTCAACTCTTGATTGTATATGTGTGTGTACACATGTGTTTATATAAATGCACATGTTTAAATGAGCCTCTCTGGCTGCATAAAAGGCTACAGAACTAGCCTATGCAAAGGCTGTATTCCTATATTTAGATTTGGCGCCAGGAGACAAAGAGATGTGGAGGAAAAGCACCTGAAGCAAAGACTGACTCTGAAGCTGAACTTAGATCTTTCAGTGAGCTGATGCAGAGCCCACTCTTTGAGCCCTTGTATCTGAAAATTAGATTGTGCAGAGCACTAAATCCATGTTTTATATTATGAATATCAGTCGTCTTTGTGTTTAAGTCTATCTACCAGATCTTTTTTTTTTTGGTGAGAACCTACACCTACTGCATAGTGTCAGAAGTCTTTGCAAGTGTGCATGATTGCAAGAAGAACATTGTAATTTTCTGACACCCTCACCACAGGTACTTCTATCCAAGGGGGTTATTTCTGTAGTTGCTAAAGACTGTGGAGTGAGCTAATCTGAAAAAATGGTTTTAATTTAAAAAAAAATGCATCTACATATTTAGTCAGTTGTAACACCTGCACACCATATTGTGAGAATGTGTGAGGTAGTTAGCAAGCGTGAAAGCTTAAAGTTATCAGTTGTCAGTAAAAATATTTAGCTTAGGTTGAAATGTCCATCTTTTGCCACCGGTAGTAGTTCAAATGAAAATGATATTGAAACAAAATCCACTATACTATATAAGCAACAGTGAGAACAGTTTATTATTAATTTAACTGAATGTGTTTGGCATGTGTTGTTGGCAGTGATGAAGTCATACTTGAGCTTGTGGGAACCATCACGTCGTGGGAACCACTGGTCTGCAGTATGTGAGTGAAAGATGGAAAATCAAGCATTAAATAAAAATGAATGAACTGTGTACAAAATTGTGCCTCCACATTTTGTTGTGTAACATGTATGTTCGTGTGTGTACGTTTGTGTGAGAGTGTGTGTACAGATGCTGTATTATGCTGGTGAGTCATGTCTGGAGATCATGAAGTGAGGAATGACAGGTTAAACTTGCAAAGAGGAGAGTGAGATACAACTGTGTGTAGGCAAAACCTCTCAGCATGCCTCGCTCACTGCATACAAGATGAGCAAAGGGAGTAGAAAAAGCTTTTTAAATGAGTGATCTGTGTGTGTGTGTGTGTGTGTGTGTGTGCCTGTGTGTGTGTGTGAGATACAGAGTCAGTGAGAGGGGAGTAGAATGATTTTGTCCATATGTGTTCATGTATGGGAGTATGAGGATTCAATATGTGGTACTGAGTAAAGATCTGTAAATAGCACAAACTGTGCCTATTCCACATTAACTGACCTCATAACACAGATTCAGAAAAATCAATAATCTGACGTCCAAAAAAAACCCATGCTCTACAGCTGTGAACACTGAACACACTCAGCAGAGAACGCAGACAGAAAACAAAAAAGGAGGCAAATGTATGTGGCCACATAAAATAATTAGAGTTGTATACGGTGTTAGGAGGGGAGATTGCCAGCTTTCTAATGATATCAGTATTGTTTTTGTACTGCAAATATTAAGCCAAATATGCCACAGTAATGACCGTCACTGATTTAAAGAAAACGGCCTTCAGAGTTTGCTGCAGTTGGCTGCAAAGATATGACAGAGCCTGTTTGCCTTCTAAACTGGGAAGACATAGTCTACTCCAGGGGCCTCCCTGGAGTGAAACGATAATGAAAACAAGCATACACAATGACACTGTGCAGGAGGATGAGAGAATATTGAATTGCTGTCCATTTGATGATGATAGAAATTAGCCTACACAGTTGGCAATGGACTTCACAGGACAATTTTCACAACTTGGATTAATTCTTTATGAAAACTAATTTTCATTCTTTTGATCCATCCATCCTTTTACACAGGAAAAAGGATTTTTACAATGAATATAAATAATAAGGAATGGATACATATTCAGACTTTAAGGAATTTCTCATGTTTTCCATGTCTTCACAGCTTGTCATCATGCCTTTACAAGCTTTAAAAATGTATTAATTGCCTCAATTTTGCGATAAAAGTTTCATTTTCTGAAAGCCAAGACTGTCAGGAAACCATAAAAGATGAAAATGAGAATGAAATTAGAAAATCTGCTAAAGCTGTGTCTGGGGTGTTCTTTCCCAGAAAAGAACTGATGCTCATTTTGAAGATATTTCTCAATACATACTGTAAATACTGCTTTGGTTCCCTCTGTTAAAAGGTTCAGTAAAGGTCAGCCAATAGTCAAAACCGCAGTGTTACAATAGACTGGTTTGTTGTGTTGTTTTTTTTGAAAGGAAAAATACTGAACAAGACAAGATAAATGCAAGACGTTTGCTGAATAAGGTCATGATTGTTACCTCTGCATATTGCCTCCCAGTAAAGTACCATCTCTTGAAGTTCTTGACCTTTATCTCAGTCAAAATGTGGCCCGTTCGGACACCGCACAGAGGGAGGTCTGGTTATAATCCTGGACAAACACGACACTCACACTGGACTTGGTCGTTTTCGAGGTCAAACTAATCCAACTGGTGTGCACATAAAGGATGGGATAATGTTGCTTTGGCGTGTGAAGCCACTGTGAAAAAACAGGATGTTTTTCTTTATGTCTGAGGTGTAAAATACCCTTGTTATTCAATACAGGAAGAGGTAAACGCGTTGCTTAGAAACATTCAATTTGTCCTCGCTGACACGTTGTTTCATCCTCACCTGAGTCGACAGATGGTGAATTCTGTTTCCAGCTTGTGAGAAAATAGAAACAGCATCAGGTGGACGTGTTAGGGACCTTTGTGACTCTGCAGTGTCTGGTTAGAATAAGAGACAGCACGGAGACACAAGCACAGACACACAGACACACACACAGCTTTTGTATGAGAAGGTATTAGTGTGTGTGATTGCCTGATACATGAGGAGGATGAAAACTGACAAAAGTATCAATGAACAGATAGATAAATAAATGTATATACATAAATAAATATAAATACATTCAGAAAAATAAAAGAACTTGGTGACCCTCCATAGGATAAGCGGATAGCCTATGGATAATGAATACATGAATGAATAAATGAAAGAATGAAGGAATGAAAAATGAATGTTAAGAATAAAGATCGAAATAATAAATTAAAAATAAAATTTAATAAATACAGAGGTTAGGACCTCCTACATACAGGAAAGAATTATAGAAATAAATAAATTAAGTTGCTCAAAAATGTAAAAATAAATTAAAGATATTTATTAATATCCTGTTCAGTCATCAACTTTAATTCATTTATTTATCTATTTATTCCCCTATTCCTTCACATTTATTTATTTATTTAGTCTTTGATTTATTCATTTGTTTATCTATTTATCTCCATATTTATGTATTTATTTGTTCCTGTATTAATTAATACATTCATTTATTTATTTCTGTTTTTATTTATTTATTGGTACTTAAGTCATTTTTCATCTTTCATAGATACAGATGGAAATACAGAGAAGGACATTGCTGCCTTTTTTTTGTATCTGAATTATTTATTACACGCTGATATTTGTGTGTGTGTGTGTGTGTGTGTGTGCTTGTGTCTATCCCTGTGTGTGTGTGTGTGTGTGTGTGTGTGTGTGTGTGTACATGCCATTGTGCATGAGTCTCTCAGCACCCCTCTCAAACTACCAGATGGCAATGCTTCCTAATCGCAGTTGTGTCACTTAAGTAGTAAATCCCCTTGTCGAAGAAATCAACACACATACACTGATACACGCATGTGCATGCATACACACACCTTATTGATGAGCTAACCTCACTGTAACATGCAGTCGTGTCACACACATCATTAATTAAACACAAAACAAACAGAGCTCTTGGGATTTGCTGGGTCGAGGGGAATCAACAAAAAGCGGCGAGTGTCTGCGCCCAGTTAGAAATACAAAATGCACCGTGTCATCGCTTTAACAAATATGATTGTTCACCCACAGTGGCATCATCTCTCATCAATATGGAGGAGTCCAATTCTCATCTGTCTCGGCGCCTGGTGACAGCATTTCACACAGTGAGCAAAGGAATTATGTCAGTGAGATGAGATCAGAATGGAAGCATTATAAAAAATATAGCTTGTGTTATAGAAGTGGATGTATTTTAATCTCTGTAGCAGAGTCCACACAGCCTCAAAATTGTCTTTGCATGCTGTGATTTAGAGATATTTTAGTTTAATACAGGGATAGGGATGTCTTAATGTAAGATGGAGTCAATTCACTGAGATGCAGCGGAAGGGGATTGAATTGATTTGCATTCAGAGGCAGCACTTCTGTGTTGTTCCCTTTTCAATTCAACATAATCCTTTTCTTTCCCATCCTTTGGTTGCAAATAAAATGCAGCTCAGCTTTAGAATATGAATGCACCTAAATAGATTCATTTCATCTCAATCTGTTGTCACATAGAGGTGGTGTTTACATCTCAGCAGATATGTTTATCTCCTGTAAACATATCTATTTAGCCTATAACTTTATTCATAGCAGTACGACAGATAAGTGTCCTGACAGTGGAGGCGGTGCTGCATACCTCATCAGTTTGTGTGTGTGTGTGTGCGTGTGCTTGTGTGTGTTTACAGTCCTTGCCTCCACAAAGCAAGGGGCAATCACGTATTCATGCTCAGATAGCGGGGTCTCTATCTGCTCCTCTATTACCATGAACTGGATGGGACAGACTCCGACTGGCTATACGATGTCTGTAAAGCCTGAGCCAGCAAGGAAGAAAGTGGTTTAAATAGCTTTGTGTGTGCAGCTGTGTGTGGAGACGCAGAAAAGGAATGTGTGTATATGTGTTGTATTTTCCTCACAAGAGTGCCCAGAGGCTCAGATAAGGGAAGAAGAAAGACTGTAATTCCTCAGGGTTTCTGCTTACTAGAGAAGGAGACCAAACACACCCCAGGCTTATTGGCTCCAAGTAGATATTTCACTTTGGTACAAATTCACAATACTTCAGTTTAAGTTATTTTGTATGCTTCTTTCAGGATCAGTCACTACTGTCACCCTAACTTAATTTCATTTAAAACAAAACAAAGTTGGTCAGTGAGAACAAGATCAAATGAAATCACTAAAAGTCAAGGATTCAGCCGTTCAGGAGTCGGACAACAGGCTGGGAAAACAGCCTGTTACTGAGAGCAGATCCCAAAAGACGCCTAGCAAATAGACTCTTTACTATGCAAAAAGTTAAGTGTTCTGCTGAATGTAATATTCCAGATAAAAATATTCCAAATATAGCCTATATTACTTTTATTAGGTATTTTTAGTTGTCTCAAACACGTTTTCCCACAGCAGTACATTGCTTAGCTTTCATACCAGTGGATTTGGTTTATCAAACATAATAGCACAGAAAATAAGCACAGCAGAAATGTCAGATATGTCATACCACTGTGTCCAACGATATATCTTTGAACATTACAGTAATGGCTGAAAATATCAGTTTGCTGATTTCACATATCTCCGCATTTCAAATCAATTACCAGCTGTCTACCCAGAAGTGATTGTTGTTGTTAGTGTGACATGACAGTGAATTGGTCTATGCCATAGATTTTCATAATACCTAGATACTGGATGGTAAAATGGCTCCTATTCAGTCCTATAGAGTTGCTTGCCTGGCGTATACACTAAGAAAGTGTTTAGTGTGGCCCGTTGAATATGCCCAGTGGTGTTTCTCCTGCTGGCCCTGCCGGTGAGTTCCCGCTTGGCTCATAGACTTTACAAAGTGATGACATCACAGTTTTTAAATGGCTTTTCTCAGCACCAGTTAAGTTTTACAAATACAAAACCTTCATGGATTATGAATTTATAAAAGACAGAGTCATAATTTACCTTGTTTGCAGTTCAACATGTCCTGTCAACAGTTTTGCAAACATCTCTTTTTCAATGGTGGGCGATGGACCGCAGGGGATTTTTTCACTGCAATACCACGAGTGGCCACTGGTAAGGCTGAACAGCTTTCCTGGGGCCCTGACCTACACTTTTTTCTTCCGAGAGTGTTCCACCTAGTACAGCTGTGATTAGCTGGTGCTCATCATGTTGACAGGCCATGGTCAGAGGCAGTTAGGTTAAGGGTAAAAAGGTCATGGTTAGGGCTAGGACTGGTCAATCACAGCACAAGGGGGCGGGAAGATAGATGTAACACTCAGGGAAATAATAATGTAATATGCTCAATTTGTGGGTCTTCCTGTAAATATTACTGCTGACCAAGCAGACCTTAGCTAATCTGTATAAACAGACATCTGCATATAAGCAGAATCTGTTGGTACACAGTTCTGGCTTCCCTTAATAGTCAGTTTGCAGTCCAAATAGTCCTGATGAATCACATTTGGGTGGCGAGTAAACAGTCCATGTGGAGAGCAAAAGAGGTAGAGCACATTAGCTGAAATACAATCTTGGAACCCATCAGCTAGCGTCTGATGATGATTTAGCTCTTTATTATCTTTTTAAAAAACATATTTGCATTCATATGCAGATATCTGTTTATACAGATTAGCCTAAATGAGCGGCACATGAAGAGAAAGTCCTGGCCTGAATATCCACTGTCGACTCTGGAAGCCTTGAATTATTAGCAATTGCCCTTAGACGCTCATCCTCATTAGATTGACAGTCGATTGTTGCCGAGAGTGAACCTTGGAGTACTGAAAGGTACATTAAAGGACAACTTCGGTATTTTTCAACCTGGGCCCTATTTCCCCATGTATATGTGTGCGTATGATTCATAGGTACAGCTCGTTTTAAAATTGGTTCAATATTGAGGGAGGCGGATGCAACCGGGAGCCGGGGGCAAATGCTTCCCATATAAGTTCGCGCATTAAAAGTGCTTTTTTCGCCACTGACCGGTTCAGATCACCAGTGCTATGAGTGGAGTCAGCTGTCAGTCAGTGTTGGAGCAGAGAGGGGGAGGGCTGCCCCGCTGGGTACTGTGAGGGAGTATGTGTGTATGAAGTGTGTGTGTTACGCTAGAAGAGTCAGAGGACGGAGTCTTTTACGTGCTACCGCCTGGAGTGTTACCGGAGTTTTTGGAGTACTCAAATAAACGGGCCTTTTTCCCGAAGACAAGAACAGAATGTTGCGCAACACCCCGTCCAGCTGTAGTTGTGGCTAGTTGTGCTACAAATGGATGCTAACACTCCTGTCCAGACACCACCACCGGGTCTGCAGTGCTCACTTCTCCCAAGATGACTACTGCCAGCTGAAGAAGAGAAGACATCCAATCCCGAAACACCTCTTCCTCAAGAAAATGGCTGTCCCACGAGTAGAGAGCGCTATAGACACAGTGGAGCAAAGCTTGTGACATCACACAGCCTAGAGGTAAGGGAAAGGCTAGTATGCTATTTACAGAGATAGCACTGGTGATCTGGACCAGTCAGTGGCGGAAAAAAGCACTTTTAATGCGCAAACTTATACGGGACGCATTTGCATCCGGCTCCCTCAATACTGAAACAATTTTAGAACAAGTTGTACCTATGAATCATATGCACACATACACATGGGGAAATAGGGCCCAGGTTGAAAAATACTGCAGTTGTCCTTTAAGAATTTGATGGCTAACTCCCTCCACCTTCAAATCACAATATGAAGCCTGGAAAGAGAAAACAGGGGTAATGACTGGCAACAGGGCACCACATGCTCACAGAAAATGGTCCTGTAATTGGCAGCACAATAAAGGAAGGATTTAAAAATGGGCCTCTGCTCCTTGTAACGTCTTACCACCTCATTTCTCACAATGAGAAGCCTTAAATATTTGCATAACTAGGCCTCAATGCTGTGCGCTCCCATGTGTGTGATCCCTTTCTGTACCACATAAAAACAGACTTGATACTTGACACAAGAGGCTGAAAGGGTCAATGTCGCGGTTGCCGGAAATGGGTAAATAACATTTGTAGTCAATAGGCTGCTGCATTGTTTCCAAATCCTCATTTCAACAGAAACCTGCTCTTGCAGCCGCTTGAGCAGATTAGACATGCTTTGTGGTGGCAGAGAGACAAGGGATTTACCCAAAAAGGAAAAATACAAATCTCTGTGTGAGGGAGGATAAAAAAGGGTGCATAATGAGCACTAATGTATTAGTAAAGATGTCATTACACAGCTAGTCACAGTGGCTCTAAAGTCAACGCAGCAGTGAAAAAATTAAGAGAAAATTGTACAAAGTAAAACATAATATATTCATATCTACATGTTGCTGAAATTTGTCCGTTCTGTTGGACTGAAGTGGCACACGACTCCTGTGCTTGGATTAAAGTAGAAATTCATTACATGACTAAAGCTCTTAGAATTCATTCACATCATGTCCTGTTTCCTGCTGACAGTCAATGTTGTTTTCTTTTGACTTTACCATGTGGTTATTACTGGAACCATCACAATGAAGGTCTCCTAACCTCAACAAAGTGCTAATTTGAACCCACACTTTAACCTCTAACTCTTACTATTCTTTTTTTTAATCACTTAACTTAATCAAACCGTAACCATGGCATTGGTGCACCATTAAACAGATATATTTTTCTACCATTTTTAGAAAGCACTGACAATCTGTTGATGTTCAGATCTTCTTCTTCTGGTGGTCCATCGTAGTAGAAGATGACGTAGCTTCCATACAGCTGTGGTGAATTTGACAGTGGCTATCGTTGCTGGCGGCGATGCCACTGCATGTGACTATGAAGCCCGATCCTAGAGCCAGATATCCTGCCACAGTGAGGACACGTGAGGCTTGGATCAGGAGACTGGAATGGTTCTGGATCAGCGTGAGGTTGTCTTTGCGGGCGCCGGATCCTCTGTTGCTGGGTGCGACTCTCCTCCAAGTGCATGACCCCATCATGACACAGAGAGCACCAAAGTGGTCTGTTAGCTGCAGCAGACTCTAGGCCATTGGGTGTGATGTTGCACCTCTTTAATGTCCCCTTCAGCTGGTCTATAAACCGCTGCTTTTGTCCTCTGGGCTTTCTGCTGGCTGACAGGATGAAATGGCCGACCCATATTATCTCGATGCTGATGGACTCGGCGTGATGTAAAATGTCCGTATGAGAACACGGTCCTGCCAGGTGATGCCAAGGATGCGTTGGAGGCATCTGATGGTCAGATAGTAGCATCGGATCAGACAGTGCTTGTATGTGCTGTTCTGGAGGGCTCAGACAAACAATACATGTTTGACATTTAAGTTAGAGGAAATTTGTGCTCTTGCTTGTGGCAGAACATCAGAGGTTTAAGAAAGATTTTCATTTTCAGGGTTTGAGGATCAAAAAGTCAAAGATGTGTACAGTTGAACCTTAACGAACATGCATTAACATTTTGATTAAGCTTAAGCTTGAAAAGCTTCCCCGCAACCGATTGGGTCAGTGAGCTCCGGTGGATTATTTAGGACAAATGTCACAAACTATATGTATTTGACCGTGAAAAATAATCTATTTTTAAGCCAAAGAAAAATTACTGTGCTTGACTCACTAATGCCGTCCCTCAGAAATCAGTGCAGCAGAGTCTCACAGGGCTTAATGAACAGGGACGGACTGGAGGCAGCATATGTGGAGTAATCACATACAACATGACCTGGTGACACAGTGGCACACACACACACACACACACACACACACACACACACACACACACACACACACACACACACACACACACACACACACACACACACACACTTTGCAGAATCTCAGCTCAGTCACAAATTTATTGCAGAGAACTCCCAGAACATGAGAACAGGCATATACAGAACATATGAACCCACAAGAGAGTAATATCTCCTATTTTTCCACATTACTCTTCCTCTTGTTGACTAGAACAGCACAGTTTAACAGTACAGATGATTTACGGCAACATGGGAATCTCTTCAGACGTCCTCTGTAATTGTAAAATGAGGCAGATGTAAAATGCAGGTTGTGGGAATTCACTGAGCTCATGTTTGCTGAAAAAGTAATCATACCTCTGGTGATGCTAATCATGCTGTGAAACATTATCTTCACATTATGTGCTCACAATCATGCAATTTAGTCTGTGTGTTTTAGAGATTTTCATACAGTTGCGGAGAGAGTGACCTTCCGTGCAGCCGAATGAATGCAGAAACAGTAGAACTGGTCATTTCACATGAGCCCCAGATCACTCAATGCTCATACAAGGCAAAGTTGTTTCACTTATTTTCCACTGAAACATTGACTTAATCTCTGGGGACAAAGTGAAGAAATGTCAGACAGATGTACAGTATGTTATTTGAGCTAAGAAATGTACTACATCTTACCAAATGCACAAAGGCGACCACATTCCCATGGAGCTTTATGCTTCAAGAACTCTTTCATTTTCCATCTCTTTGTGTTGAGGACAAAGTCCTGGACATGTTTAGCCTTGGTGAGCACATTGAACGACCCCGAATAAATACAGCTTATCTGAAGTGTAACCTGCATTTACACTCACAGGTAAGGCAATGTCAGAAACAAGGACAATCGTTACAGCAATTACTAATACTCAGCCTCACACATTTCAGAGTAATCTTTGATTCTGCCAGTCAGAAAATCCTGCACATCATGACCACAAACTGTGCTGGTCAAGTAAATTTTATCTATGTGCATATTTTTTTTTTTTTAAATATATTTTTTGAGCCATTTTGCCTTTAATGGACAGGTAAGTGTGAAGGGGGGGAGTGAGAGGGGATGACATGCAGCAAAGGGCCACAGGCTGGATTTGAACCTGGGCCACTGCGGCAACAGCCTTGTACATGGGGCGCCCGCTCTACCAGTAAGCCACCGACGCCCCTCTATGTTCAATCTATAAATGCACTCTTTCATATATGTGCAAGATTTTATCCATTATGTGCAATTCCATTGTAAGCTTACTCTGTCTATATAATATTCTCCTCCTAATATAGATTTCAAAATCTAGTATCAGCTGTTATTATTTATCACACGTGCAATATTCTCATGGTTTGTGTACAATATGTTTACAAAATTAACTTAATATTTTTTACCAATTTTTAGCATTATTTATTACATTTGTGAACCGGATGTGATGTAGTTTCATAATGTGCTCTTGCCCTGAAATAGTACGAATGACAATAAAGTTAATTACGTCATTTTAAATCTTTAAAGAGAAACTGCACACTTGTGTCTTGTATTTTTAGAAAAGCACATATTTCTATGGGTATGAGTCTTTGCAACCTCTGGCCAACCCCATGATCACAACTGTGTAGGTAGGTGTGCTGTGAAACCAAAATTGCTCCCGGGTGAAGGAACAGTGTGTGTGTGTAAGATTATATGTGAGTCACTTTGGACAGAAGCATTTGACACATGTATGCAATGTAACACCCAGATGTCTCACCAGAAGTTGGCAGTGCAAGTAAGATCGTTTGCCTGGGTGCAGTTACTCTTTCAAGACAAGTTTTAACCCATCTGTAGCAAAACCAAACACAGGCTCCACCCTCTACTGGACTCTATGGGTAGTATTTACCGTTATAAAGAAGTAGGCAGGCCACAGTTACTAACCTTTAGCTGGTGAGAATCAGTGTGGCTAGGTCGCTGTTATGTTGCTAACTAATTAGCTTACTATCTTGCTTTATAGCGGTATACTTTTTACCCGTAAGCGTTAGTTTGGTTGCTTGTTCAACAAGCTGAGATGAGGACAAAATGTGTGTTTATGTTTGTATGATAGCCAGATAAAAAGAGGACTGTAGCAGGAAAACTAATGTTGGTTGCTGTTCAACTTTTGTGACTCTTGTGTTGTGTATCAACTGTTGCCTTGTTTCCACTTGCGTATGTGTACGGAGACAAGACAACCAGAAGTCTATTCATTCCCATGGGAATCGCTGTGATATCCATTGGCTATTTTCTTGGATTCAGCAGCCTGTGTTGATCGTCAAATGAGTTTGTATAATTAAAAAGAACATGTGAATCTGAGTAATGTTATTCTGCTCAAATATGGTTTGATTGGTTTGGTTTTGATTAAATATTTCACAAAACATTCTAGTACGTACCTGGAACTCCAACATCTTCATTTGTTGCCATGCAATATTGGTCATGTTTTTGTCCTGGTAATGTTACAAGCGCATATTCCAAACTACTAGATAGTAAAAACTGGACGAAATTTGCCTCTCCCCCATGGCTACAGGTAGTTTCTTTAAGGTTTTTAATGCATCCGTAAAGAAATCCGCTTCTCTGTGTTGGACATTAGAGACATTATTCATATATCTACAGACACCAGTCACATGTAAGTGGAAAGGAGATGCTAAGCCTGGATGGTGCAACAGGCATAACCATAAGTTAACGTCAAGTTACGACTGACTTATCTTATCTCATTAAACCTCATCAGCTATCGCTAGCAAGTGTGTAATTTAGTGCCTCTCCCTACATGTTGCATTGGACATGAGAAACATACCTGGAGCCAGGTCTCACTCCATAGTTTCGTGCTTGGGCAGTGACGTGGGGCATCAGAAACCAACAAAAAAACATCGGCGTAATACACAGCTGGACGCTATTATAGTTTTACGGCACCTGGCGGTATCAGGGGGAAAAGCAGGGGGACAAGGACGAAAGTTAAGGGCGGCGGAAGTCCGAGTAGGGTGGGCAGGAGGGGCGGTGGATGGGTCCAACAAACACCGACTTTCACACGAGAAGGCGGTGTTAGCGTCCTGTAAGATTCTAAAGGTGCGTTTGTTATTGAAGAAAAAAAAACCCATAAATTTGCACCGCTGTAGCGACGCAGTGCGTTTATTTTGAAAGCGACCGTATGTATACATTAAATTTACTGTGAAAGAAGACAATGCATGCAACATGCAGAACTTGACACAGTGTCCTAGAACATCAACAACCAACGCACCCAGCGTACCTTGCACATCATATGCAGACGTGGAAAGCCCATGACCAAACGTCAATATGTGACGAGGTCGGAGTGAGAATGTTTTGGACCTTTCCTATCTGGTGAGGTGTGCGTGGGTTTACTCACCGCCAGGCCATCACTCCCACTCCTCGTGACCAGCTCGCTTGGACTGGTGACTCAGCTGGAGACCCCTTGGGTGCAGTTGTTGGACCAGTTGGCCGGCTTGCTCTTCTTTGTGCTTGTTCATAGTAAATGTGTTACATGGATAAATCATGGTGGCATGTCAAACGCTTTCTCAGTCTCTTTTTGTCCTCAGAATGTCTTGCCTCTGGCATCTTCCTTGTGGCAATGAAGCTCTCATGACACTATACATGTTGATCATCTGATGAAGTTATTGATGAAATTCATCTTGATCCATCATCCAACCTGGGTAAAATTAATAAATAAAAGAAAGAAAAAAGTGTTGGGGTGTTTCTTTAATTTTTGGTAAGGCTTTATTAATTTAGCTAAAGGCATAAAGATGTTAGAAAATGTTTTAAAAAAATCATACAATTAGATTTTATTGTTATCAAAAATTATCAAGGTTAAAACTATAAGCTTAATGTTTCTTCATGATCTCATTGAAGCTTCAGTCTGCTGATGGCTGTTCATTCTGTAACTCATTGCTGGCTGGTCCCACACCAGACTGAGAAGCTCTGATCGTCTCTCTCTCTGTCTCTCTGCCTCTCAATTGGTCCTCGCCTGCTGAGGAGGAGGAGGGAGGAGGGAGGAGGAGGAGGAGGGATGTACGGAGGGGATCACCGAGTTTCAGTTGCATTTGATACGCCAACCCCCCCACACACGAGCACTCATCGCTCCTGGAAGCAGGCTTGTGAATGGTGACACGGAATACAACTGGGACAAACAGGAATCAGTTTGATAAACGCGCCGGTTTTCTTTCAGTTGTGTTAAAATCAAGGAAAAAGTGGACAAGCAAGAAAGCTTAGATCATGTGAATACTAAAAAAAACGAGTGAAGGATTACCCTGCTCGTTGGGGGCAGCTGTGGAGTAAACATGCTCCAACAGAGGATGCCGAAAAATTCACGCTAATACGGAGGAAAATCCATAGTGTTTGTGGGTTGTTGTTTTTTTTTGGTTGTGGTGACAGCTGCTCTCTCCCGTCCGAAAACAACGCGCAGAGACGTCGGGATTCCCTTTGTCCCCACGTGTGGATGAGCTGTGGAGAAGGTAATCAAAAAGCTTTTGTTTAATAAATGCTGTCGACTTAGATTTGTATTGTAGTTGCCAGAAGACCTTGTGTTTCGATCCTAAACCTTATAGTTAAGAAAAGGGCTGAGTAAAAAATGGGATTTTGGAGATATGGACAAAATTTTGCTTGGCTTTGTTTGGCTCCTGTCATCGTTAAGTTCACCTTAACCTTAGCCTTTAACCCCAGACGTCCCCCTCTTTCTTTTATTAATATTGTTAGGCTGCATCCGATCAAAGTACTCCAGTCATATTCATACAGGCAAATATAATGCATGCCTGTACCTCTCAGATTTAGACTTTAGGGTATTTCAAGTCTAAAAATACCATTAAATGTCAGCAATGTGCCTTATATCTTTCACTTGGTAGATTATGTTTACTTATTTTTAATTAGATGTTGGTACAGAATATACATATTTACTGGGCTCTTAGAAATAACCTCATATAAATAACCTTACCTTAAACATGCTGGGGTTATATTTCCATCAGTGGTGTTGTTATTAATGTCATCCATACCTGCCTCAGTACCTTGCAGGAAAGTCCATTAGTCCCAAGAGAAGACGCTCTGGCTATGTGGATGCTACCTGATAGTGAAACAGTGTTGACCTGCTCTAAATAAGTGCATTATTATCTCAAAGAGGTGAATCTATCAGAGCCAGGGCTACAGCTTCCTGCTGTCCAGTGTTAACCTTTAAACCCTGCAGTGATTTAACTCAATTGTCCATTTTTAAAAGAGGATTAAGTTTCTAATTCCCCTTAAATGCAGTGTCTGTCAAAACTGGTTTGCAGCGCTGTCAGAACTGTCAAAGCATCTGCCTGTCACTGAGCTTGGCAACTTGATTTCAATCATTGCAGAGGACAGCAGCTCTTCTGCGACGCTGTTTTTGTACCTGTCACTTTCAGATCTCATGATGGTCTTTGCAGACAGATTGGTCTTCTGCTGTATCTGCCGAGACGGTCTTGTATTATCACATAATTAGCATTTCTTTTTTTTTTTGATCTGCAAACAAAAGCTTGTGTATGTATTCATATCGTGGAACTGAAATGCAGATTTGGTACTATGGGATTTCCTCGCAGGTTGGAGAGGCAGTGCGGGGACTCCCAGTGGTGACAGATTCAAACCAGCAGGGTATCTTGCTTTGTGAAGGAAAACTGTGAACAAACACACAAATCAATCTGCTGATGGGCTCACTGGCAGGAGTGTTTCCTGTCTCCAGCAGCTCTGTCATTTCTGTGTCTCTCTCAACTCGCCCTTTATGTTTCTCACATACCTCCTGATTTTACACCTCACAGATGAAATTCTCTCCATGAATCCCAACTCTTTGACTTCCTGACCTTTTAAAAATATCCATTCTCCTCACATCTCCAGTCTGTAATTCCTTCTTTGTCTCGCTCTCATTCCCTCACTGGATGGAAGAACCATATGACATTATTCCTCCATACCAGTTGTTCCATCCAAAACTGACAGTCTATTGATCTGTTGGCTTACACTTCATGTATAAATGTGGAAACCCACTGATCCAGTGAGCAGAGCTGTTAGCAGAGAAGCATTTGTTTACTGAGTCCCACAGCACATGAGCAATTACATCTACTATACTAACTGTCAAGATTGACTTGTGCTATTTACAAATATTTAATCGGTGTCATTATGGGACTGAAATTGGTAACACTGACCCACTTTGAGATTGTAATTGAGCGCTCGATGATGTGGGCACTTTGATTGCATTAAAGAGTGTGTGTGGTGTTGATGTTGGTTACCCTCAGGGATATGCATGCACATAAAACCTTTTTGATTTTCATTGCAGTAATCACACATTCAGTAATTTAGCACTCAGCATGCATGCCAACCAATTAGCCTGCTTAGAATCACATAGTGTACATTCACCCAGAAAATGGGCACAATGTACGATCAAAACCTGTCATTGCTACTCTGCAGACATTTCATAACTAAAGCAAAAAAAAATCTGGCTTTCAGACACTGATGAATTCCTGCTGGTGCCTCCTTTCAGCTGCCACTGGACATGTTTTATTCATTTATTGATTATTTTAAAGAGAGTGGGCCCATCCACTCACCTTTTTGTAGTGTTATTGTGCAGATGGTGACAGAGACACAGCAGAATTGGCTCTAGCCAGATTTAACCCAGGGTAAGTTAGTATACACAGATAGTAAATCCAAAGGTAGCTGTTTGATTAGGTCTGGGCACTACAATCCAGTTCCTACTGGAAACAGCCGACGTATTCCTGTCAAGAGTCACGTTATATCCGTCAGTAAACCTCACAAAGCCAGACTGCCCCTCTTGTGCTCCTTTTCTGTCATGAGATTTAAGTGTGAGAGGCAGTTCAAGTGGACTGATCCATGTCAGAACGATTGTTCAGCGTGTCTTGAAAATCCCAGACCCTGAGAGCTGTTATTTCAACTACTGTGTTGGTTTTGCAACCACATGGCCTATTTCTCCTATTATTATTTTTTGGAGGGCATTTTAAGCTATTATTGGAGAGCGGGGGTAGACAGATGGCAGGAAATAGGGTGTGAGAGAGATGAGGAATGACATGCAGCAAAGGTCCTCAGCAGGACAAGAAGGAGACTTTGGGTTCATGGTTGACACCTTAAATTCTAAGGGCCCTGATACAGCAAGCCAACGGTCAGCTGTTGGTCAACTGAGTGCTCCAGGGATGATTTTTTTCTTTAGACTGATGTGGAAGTAAGCATCACCCTGGTTCCCTCGTCAAAACCCACAGGGATTTTTCCATTGGGTTTTGGATTATTGCAGAAAATAACCTTGATGGCAGACAGAAGTTTAAGATACAACTGCTTTTATGATTTTTGAAGGTAAATGTGATTGCCAGAAGTAAAAAGCTAATGTTAGGCTATGAACAAACCCTGGTTGCATGACTTAACATTGCCCCCACAGCACGGCTGCTCAGGGTGATGACGTTCTGTAGTCGCACTAAGCCACTTGTTAGCAACAGCCTTTTTTAAGACTCATAAAAGCTTCCAAACTCATGAGAATAGGGTACTTATGGCCGTATTTTATGTCGTAGAACAAAACATGAAGGTCTCTTGAGCTTGTGTTAACCACAGGTCTTATTTCAGACATCTAACCAAAATCCCATTCAAACAACACATTGACTTTGAGAGGAGGGACTTGGGAGTGCAGGAATGCTAATTCATTTCCGGGTTTTAGGACCCATGTCTGGGGCGTCTGTCACCTTAGTTTTTGTGGTGTGTCCCGCACTGTCGGCCCTCGTTTGCCCTTTTAGGCCCCTGTTTTATTTCCGGCTGACTCAGCATGTTGAAATGTCAATGGGTCCAACGGTGGAGCCCATTGGTGAATTGAATCACTCTGATTGGCAATTCAACTCAGTGTGCAAGAAGAGAAACGGGAGTCAGTAATATTAACAAATGACTCAAGTCAAGAAAGAGTGAAATAGAAACAAACTTGTCACAGTATAGTTTTTTTTAAACTCTTTAGCAGAAGTGTCTCTTAACTGTTTGTGTTGTTGTTCGCTAGTGCATAGTAAATATCACTAGTTGGGTTGTGTTGGGTTAACTAGCATCTTGAACTTGTTCTGTCAGTCTTTTGGTTTCCCTTTTTTGCTGACAAATACAGACTACCACCTTCTGCTGCTACAGAGAGTTATTTCCTCTCACACAGGTACAGACTGTTCGCACTAGTTGGCTGTTGGCTGTAGTCTTTCTGATGTGTTCAGGTGCAACTTTTTTGCTGAGACACAGGCGATATGAGGCGATGCGGCAATTGGCTTTCATCACCACTACTTCTTTGATGTTAGTTTGGTGTGTCCTTAAGGACCTTAAGCTAGCAGGATGTTCCGTTTGGCCTCTTTACTGACCAATAAAATTGCATTGTTAGAAATTTCTTTAATCTAAACACCCGTTTTGTTCCTCAAGCTTGGAAAAATCACAAGCAAAGAACACTGATGGCTCAGTGAGAGGTTACTTTGTCCATTCAGGCGTAGGAAGAGTTGTTGGTGGCGTGAGGAGCAAAGGAGCAGACTGTCAATCATTTATCGCACATCCTACCCAAAAGGATTTATCCTAAGAAAATGCTTATCGGGCTGCAACAACAGAAGTGAAATTATGGGCTGTCTTTGCAAGGTTAATTAGAGATAAAAGACTTTTGCATTACAGCTTCTTATCCAGGAAGGATAGTGCATTTCCTTTTTGGCAACACCTTACTTCACCCTCCTTCAGCTGTACAGTATGCTTTCACACCTGGTAGCTGCACAGTGTTTTAATTGTACCCACTGAAGATTTGCTGACCACATGTTCTTCATCAACACCATGCTTCACAGCGGCATACTTTAAACCTTAAAGGTGTATATTTATGCGGTTGGCCATGAACGACTCCAGTCTCCAGGAGCAATTACTGTACCTCATCGGTTGTTGTAGGAGGAACTGAGTTTACACGGCTCGTGAGTCAGCCCCGTCTTTGGCCTGCCCGCTGCCCAGTGGGCTACCACCACTCTTTTCATACATGTGATATTTATCTCTGTTATTATTAAACACCATGCTCCACAACACATTTTTTCTTCATTTGCAGCCCCTGCCCCCAGCATCCTGTCATTTTAATTGCTATATGGATTATTTGAATGTGCAACTCAATATCAGGGCTCAATTCTGCTCTCATAGGGGATATAATTAAAGGTCGGGTCAGTTTCTCAGGCTCTTAAAAAGTATGTGTAATATTGAATCAGTTTTTTTCAGGTAAATAAGCAGTAGTTGAATCCGATTTATAAGATAGTTAACTCCAATTCATGCATATTTATTTACTTATTTATTTATTTTTTGAGTGACGCCATCACTATATTTGTCCTAGCTTTTTTTTGAAGTTAGTTAAAAACACTTGGCAGATCCCCCAGACAGAGGATGCATCTGTTAAATATCCCATACTCAAAGAGCTGTTTGAAACATCTAATGAAAACAGGCAAACGTGGGGCATGCCAACAACCAATTACCCCTGTTTATTTTTCTTTTCTTAGGAACTGACAAGGTGAAAATATTAGACTTGTTTATGTGTTCAGAAATCTGCAAGGGCTGGTGTTTTGTAACTGTAATATTCCTGCTGCTGATTTGTGTTGTTATTCTTCAGCGGGTTGTGTCAAAGCTAGGTAAGGTTTTATACGTGAAGCCCCAAGAGAGTGTGTTTCCTCTTGTGTGTTCTGCCTGATGTTTATATCCTGCGCATACATTGTGTCTAATGTGTGAGCTGTTGATGCATACTTATGATGTATGTGCTGAATAGCCTTGAGGAGCTGTTAGTTTTAATCAGTAGCACTTCACCCTTTCCTGCCTTCCAAGTTCTAATTTTAACTCCGCTTAATGTGGCTGGCTCAATTTGTGCAGACTGAAGTCAATAATAAGAATAGACGAATTGGTCTGAATATAAAACTGTATCACCAGCAATGTTAGATTTCACTCATTAGGTTTGTCTGTTTACTCTAGCTGTCAGCAGAACGTCTCAAACACATTTCCAATAAAATATTAAATAGAATTAAAGCTACTCTTACCTTTCTTGCATTTCACACAGCACTTAGAGAAAATTTGAAAATCCACAACTCCCGCCTCCCTCCAAAGTCCCATCCTCTCCTCCTGCAACTCCACCTCCCTCCAAAGGCCTACTCCCCCCTCCTCCATTACGTCCTCATTACGTCTATGATAAACGTAGGCGTTGGCAAGGTAACGTTAGATACATGGAAGAGGAGAGCGAGTGCAACATTACAACCAAGACAGTCAAATGCAATCCCGGAGTTTTAAAACTCAACCGGAGTCAGTGATGACTGATGAGTTTTAGAATAAAGTTACAGTGCTAACGTTAGATAGTAGCGTTAACGTTACTAGTAAGTGGAAACGCACAAGGACGATAACGTTAGTGTTTCAGAGGCTACGCTACAGTAGGCTAACGTTAGCCATTAGCAACTGGATGCTTTGTTGTCATATAACATCATATGTTATATTAGAAGCAAACTAAACATAACATTAACGTTATGTTTAGTTTGCTTCTAATATAACGCTCGGCCAATCATTGCAAGTTTACTTCGAACCATATGAGAATGGTATAATTATGAGTTTTTATCTCTGGTGGAATTCACTTACATTTTAGTGTGCCATCAGCTTATTAATAGCATTTTAACCTAAACAAAGAAAAGCGGAAAAAGTGTTGCTTTAAACTAAATTAAAAGTGTTTTTAATTGAATGCAATTGACACATACCCTCAGCCAATTTTTGGGTGTTTCAGACTGGTTAGTCTGCTGTTTTGCCACATATCTGTTGCTTTTCTTATATAGTCAGTATAGTGTGTGAACATGATAGATGTCCTCCCCTCATGTTTCCTGTCATTCAAATCAAATTGTAGGTTCACAACAGACCCTTATTCCTCCTCTCCTCGTAGCATCAATTTAGAAACTTCCACATCCATCCAGCCACCATCTTATCATCTTCACTGGGCATTTTTAAGTGATGCTTTCCCTCCTCTGGTCGATGGAGACATGGCAGGATAATGCCCACAGCTCTACAGGCCAAACGGAATTGATGTATAATGGTGCCTGTGTGGCTCAGCAGGAGGAGCAGAGACAGAGGAGTGTGTAAGCACATGCAGTACTATGAGACTAAGTTTGAGAAAGAAATGTAGAGTAAGAGGTTGTCAGCCAACTGGAATGACAGCAGTGGCAGTCAGAGCACATTTCATGATAATTGGGTTTTTGTTGTCAAGTACAGAGCGGAAAAGTATTCTTATTCATTAACCTGTAAATACAGCATCTGCACAGGCAAGAGTTATGACATTAAGACATTTTTCTTCAGGTGCCAAGTCTACCTATCGAGCTGAGATTAAAAACATATGAGGAAAGCATATGAGGTGTCACCTCAAGGTCTTGTTGCAGTTGTTGAGCTTTCAATCAGACCGCAAAATCTTCATCACCAGGTGCACTTTGCTCAGTTGTGTAATTTTGATATTCAAATATTCATCTTCTACTTTTTTGCTTAAACACTGAAGTTCTGAATTCATTCTTGACCTTGAAAACAGTAGTTGAAAAAACACTGTCGCTTGAAGGTCCATTTTTGGCTATTTTTGAGCTTTCAATCAAATTATACAACCTTCATAAGCAAATGAATATTACAGAGTAGCTGTCACACACTGTGGCTGTCTAAGGCTAGATGTAAGGATGAAACCTTTATTGGTTTCTCGGACAGATAGTATCCATTTTAAATGTTAAACATCACTAGAACCACATTTCAGTACCGTGCTTCGAAAAAGTGATGGTAAACACCATCCATCATCAACTAAAGTTAGCAACAGCCTCCCAGACGCAGGCGCCATTTATTTGTTTACAGAGTTGGTGGCAGGCATAGGCGTCATTTAGGTATGGCGAGGTATGGCAGCTGCCATACCTTGGAATTGGGAGGAAAAAAAAAGAGAGAGGTGAGGTGAGGTTGTGAGTGTCCTTCATATTTGTTGCAAGTGATCAGATGTGGTATGTTAGATAGTCCGAGGGGCACTGGCTGGTTGTTTTCATTGTATTGCACTTAAATAGGTCAATAATATGCTCATCAGTGAATACGAGTAAACTGTCTGCCACTTCGCTCCTCCGTGGGTTATGAGTTATGAGTTATCTGTGTGTTGTAAAAGCATTTTGTTCTGCTGCTGTAGACAGCCTGTCTAAATGATGTCTTGAAGCCTGTCTGATTGTATGTGGGGTTTTTTTCTTCATGTCGGCATGTTAAGCTTGTATTTTTGGTCTCTGGAGACACTCCAATAAATTCGCCTATACAGTATTGTACCAAATTGGCCTTTGTTTTACTGTGTTTCATACAATGGACCCCTTGGTTATCTTCTAGAAATGAGCTTGTAATGAATTTATTTTATTTATTTTCTGTGAAGTTAAACACATGACTAATAATTAAACGTCCGCTCGCTGTCCGTGGTGCTGAAATATACACCGAAATAGGTCCGATGTTTTCATTGCTGTCACCAAGTCGTGCATTACATGCAGGCATGAGGTATTATGAATGTAAGAAACAGCTTCATGTCCTTTTGAAACAGTTTTCAATAGCATAGTATGTACTTCTGACAGGTCAAAGACCAAAGTGAAGCTTTATATAAGTTCAGATTTTTGAAACTCCGTCATCAGTAGCTCTGTGATGTCATGTCATATTGCCATACCTTAGCTTTTGCTGAAACGACGCCCCTGGCGGCAGGCAAACCCAGTGATGCTACTGGTCCCTTAAACCTTATCTACAGTAACACAGACACTCAGGAAAGGCTATCTGGTTAATGCACATCTGACATGGATTTGATATGTTTACATAAGGTATTGGCTATTTTATGTTCATATTTGTGGTTTTCAGTATAATCATGATTTAAATGTTCACGCTATTTTTTCTTCTAGATCTGGGATGTGCTGGATCTCAACATATGCTGCTTAATTATGAGGAGAAAAGTTTTTTGGGCTACTCGAAGCAAGCCATGCTAAACTCCACAACCCATTTCATACAATGACTAAAAAGTAAAGAAAGGCCTGCTCTAAGTCTTCTGGGAAATGTGTCTTTGACCCATTTAAAAGGCTGCAGCTGCAGCTTGCTTTATTGTACTACCCAAACAGTACTAGCCCTTATGATGTTATTTTTTTATTGTAGGTCAAACTGTGGGTGGTTCATTTTTAGCATCCAATGTTGATTGAATTTGATTTTTTTTTTTGTCTGTCTTACTTTCGTTGTCAATCTGTCCGCTTTTCTTTGTCTCTCTGCTTGACTCTGACAGCCAGTCTTCTCATTAAAATAATAAACCAATGAGAATAACCGTGGTTATTAATTTAATCAGCGAATAATCAAAGGGGCGCCCTCTCCCGCCTTTCATTCACTGACTCTGAAACAGTATTACCCTCACAAAGCTTGAGCTGACAGAAATGAGGAGATGAACTAGATAATTGAGAGTAATTAACACACCAAGCAGCCGGCTCATGTCCTCACGTTCGAGACAAGCTGGAGCTCAAACTGATGAGCTGATTGAGGACTAGGATCAGGATTCTGTGAGGGAGACGCTTGTGAGTGATATAATGCAGATACACTTTGGGTGAACACAGATCGTTCACATCAAATATTAAGCACTGCCTTTTTAAAAATGTATTTATGCTGTAAAGTGTATCACATGGCAACAGAGCACATACATCGAGACAAAACACAACAGAACAAACAGATTGCTTTTCAAACCAGGCTCACATTTATCTTCTCTGGAACCTTTCCCAATTTTATTTTCAATATGACCTCTATTTTTATCTGCCCCTCCTAACATCTCTGTAGGAGGACTGAGTTGTTGCATTTTCTATGTGTACTGGGTGCACCTGCACTCTGCGTTTGCTCTGTCCAAAGTTTAAACTAAAGCACAAAGAATACAGTCTAAGGTGTCTTTCCTGGTTTTAAAGGCTGCATCACAGTACAGTGGTGTACTTTGAACTTAAAAGAACAGCTAGAACAGTCTAGTACCTACTAAATTTTCACTGTTTAAAATATTGGCAGGTAAATCAATAGGCCTTACTAAAGAATACTTCACCCACAAAAGGATAATTTCCGTTGAATTTCCAAAAGACACATTTGATAACAGCAAGTGTCATTTATCCAGTTGTGTGCTCAGTGCTTTCCAAACATATGCATTTTTGCTAAAAGCTCACTGTCTTAATACACTTCCGCATAAAAGTCTCATGCACGTTCTAACTCAATGGATTGCCCAAGTACACTTCAAATGCACGTGCTTTTCTAGGCACGCTACTCCTATGACTTCAATTTATCAAGTATATGATGTGTTTTTGAATTTGTCGTTCATTGTGGAGGCATATAAGAAAAACAAAGTTCTCTCCATGAATCCAATTTAAAACAGGGTGAGTAACCAATGTACAAATAACCATTTTGTGGATGAAGAATTCCTTTAATAACATTTTTTATTATTGTATGTAGAATCCATGGACTTCTGTCTGAAGAGTTAATTTGCAAAATCAGAAAAAAATAAAAAACAAAAATTGAGATATCTTATAAAACAACCCAACATCAGTTTGGTTGATTTCCCTGGATTGCTTATTGTAGTTTGCTGTATAGATGTATGCTGCTATGAATTACTGCTGATTCCACTGTGATTATTTTTCAAATCACTTTCACAGCAGACATTTTTACCTGCCAAACTTAGGTTTAATAATAAAAAGTCTACGGTCTTGATAGTGGCTTTGTTAGGCTCTATTCAGGTGCTTTGAGCAAAAACATTGTGTTTTTCTAAATGCTCACAATAAAAATTCTGACATGGCAATGTTTAGCAAGTGTAATGTTAAATGTTTATGTTTGCTAAATCGCACTAAACACAAAGTACAGCTGAGGTTGATGGGATAATCATTAGTTTTGCATAAACTAGAGTTTTAACCTGACATTTTGACCTGCTATTGGCACCAGAGGGAAAATTTATGGGATCATCAAAGTCAGTCAGCGTCTTCCCCTGGGGATTACATATGCCTGTACAAAATTTCAAGGCACTACATCCAGTAGTTGTATTTCAGTCTGTACCAAACAACCGAAATGAGCATGGTTTGTCACCACACCTCAGTGGAACAGAACCACCATTAACTTAATGGATTACACCTGGTGGTTTCCCTGCTATGAAAAGTCTAATTGTCTCATATGTTTGTGTCAGGAAGGTCCTCAGTTCATCAGGGCATGGAGAGTCTATTCGAACAATCAATATTCTCCTCTTGCTCGATGTAATATCTTGGTAATCAATACTATGGTGAACTGCAGCAGATAATGATAGCCTCAAGTCTAACCCTTCCAGACTGACACTCTGATTTCAGAGGAACTCACGTTTGCCGAGATCTAAATTAGGCCTGACCCTGCTTGCTTTGGTGTGAACATGGAGATCTAAAATCATTAAAGGATTAGATGAAGTTACTTTAGGGTCACAGTGTGGTTACTGTAGAATTACTGTAGGGTTTTCATTTCAATCTTTAAGCCTATCCAAACACAATTCTACTCAGTCATAGTTACATTTGAGCAGCATTGTATCGTGCAGGTTGTTGCGTGATTTATATGTGTGTGAACTGTGTTGTAGAAGTAAACCGCTTAACACTTCATAAAGAAACCACACTTGCATCATATTATATCCAGTGCAAGTATGTAACACTTAAAGTGAACATTTCTGGTGTCTGTATATTTATTCTGCTGTGATTCTGTGGGTGAGCAGTGATGTGTTTGGAATTACAGCCGTGGACTGAATGGCGACAACAAGGGGATTAACCCATGACAGCAGTCTGATTATGATTGGGTCAAACACGGGTTGATCCCATGTACATAATCCCATGTCTAACGGATTGTGTGAAAATGGTATACAGTAACACTGACCAGCTGACAGGATGTGTGCGGAGAGAAAAATAGGGCAGTGCAAGTACAAACATTATACTTTGCTGTGTCAGAAGTCATTGCTTTTTATTTTGTTTTCATTTGGGTGTCTGTTTCATGATTTCAATCAACTAATATTTGTGGAATCGATCAATCAATCAATCAATCAATCAATCAAGCAAGCAAGCAATCTGTCAATCAGTCATTCAGTCACATTGAATTACACAACATACAACACAAGCAGCTCCTTAACCTTGTTCATTGTAATTCAGTCCTTTTCTGCATCCCCTCACATGGATGGCTGCTGCTTTATACCGCAGTTGTCCATGTTTTCCAGAGGGTTTCGGTAATACATGGTTTCTGGTTGTGGAATGATTTAACTCTCTGCACATCCTGACCTCACCAAGATGGCTGTATGGTTGCTTCTCCCTAACATGGCACCACTCTGCAGCCACCTGTGCACGATGTATAACAGGGATCCACAGCAGGAACTGAACAGCCACCCCACCTTATTCACCACAAAACACACACCTCCTCTCTTTCTCTTGCCAGAGTCCTCTGCATTGTCAGATTGGCATATAGAAAAGAGTCATCCGGCTGAATGGCGCTGTCCAGTAGGGATACAACCAAGTTCTGGTGAATCAAAGGATATTACAGTTCCTGATATCCTGCCCTACGCCTGTGCGCTTGCTTGCAGGATGCTGGCTCAGCTGGTGCTCATTCCTCTCCATCTTTCCTTGATGTTTATTGATTAGTTTGAAAACCTTAACCTGACCAGCTTGCTGCTGGCTAGATAGAAGTTGTCAAAAGGACATATTTCCTCATCCAGATGAGTTACCCGCAGCCCCGTGCCACCACCATCTGACGTCACCCACATAAAGCACCTACAAGACTCAAGACACAAGCCTAGATTTAGCACAAATTTCATTAATGTTGCATTTCAAGACCTAGAATGAAATTACACTACCTTTGTGTGTGTGATGTGATCCAAGCTTTCCTGTATGTTGTGGTGGTGACCATGCTGGCCATGCACGCATGTTGGTGCATGCAAGTCCCATTTGTGCATTCCACTGGCTAGCTAACAGCACTAACTGTTGATATTGTGTTTTTGTTGTTGTTGTTGGGAATGCATAGTGCCTAGGTTAACAGTTTTAGCGTGGCAGGACCGTTGAAGTTGTCCTCTAAAAAAAGAAATATAAGATAGAATAAAAGCAATAAAAAAATTTAGCCAGGTTTAAAAGGTTAAAATACTCATTCATTCTATTTTGGAATTTCTCAATTGTGGGATCAACAAAGGTGAGTCTTATCTTTTCTAAAATGTCTGATAAAAGTCCATGAATACTGGTCTGGAAAAATGCAATCTAGAAGTATTGCTTTTACTAAGAAAAAGTTTTTTGATCTACTGCACTTAAATGAAAAAAAAAACCCTAACAACCACAGACATACTGTCAGATAGTGTTTACCCCCTCCCAGCAAACACACACATTCCTGTCTGTCTTCTTCTTTGTAAGACTAGGTTCCCTTTCTCTTTCCCTCTGCATCAATTTTTCCTCTTGATTTTTGTAAATAATGAACACAGTTCGTGTAAAGTCCCTACTCGGAGTGTTTTCTGCTCTCCACTTCATGCTCAATAGGAGAGCAGTCCTCACAATGATTGCTTCCTCCTCATTACAACTACACTGCTTGAGGGAGTGGATAAATGAGGGACGCTAATCAAGTTTTTTAATTGTCTCACCAAGAACTCATGAGATTGTTCCATGAGATGATTTCCCCAAGACTTAGTCAAGCAGGGGTTGCTAGGATGGATGAAAAATGGCTTTGTTTGAAATGACAACATTTACGTCGGGGTGTGAAATCGGAGAAGACAGAGGCTGAAAGAGATGCAGGGGAAAAAAAGAGACTTTTCTCATTAGGGAGCTCCCTGAGCGCCGTTTTCTGTCTCACACTGATGATCTCCGAGGAAGAAAGTGGAATCCCCAGACAGAGTGGACTGGAGCCAGCAGATAAATTGCCATAGATGAAGTTTCTCAACAGCTGGTTCAGGGCCTAGATTTTTGAGGCTGAAATACATAATTTGGACTTCTATTTTCCTAAGATAAGTCCTGTGCTACACTGGTTCAGTAAAGCTAGGTTTGGGAAAAAAAGTGAAAAACCAGAGTTGAGCAGTGAATCTATTTCCACTGCTCTTACTCTCGCACTGTGATTTCTCTCCTCTACACTATTTTTCATGTGGGAGGCTTTCAGAGACTGTAGGCTGCAGAATGATGTGATAACATAGTTTCACATACATCCCTCCACCATAATGCATCTTCAGTGTGTCACGAATTCATCTGAGAAAAAAAGAAAGGAATTATTTGTCTTTGCAGGTGGGTAGATTTTGGAATTAAAAGTTTGAAGTGCCTATCTCCTTGCTGTTCTTTCAAAAGTTGTGGTGTCAAATTTTGTGTGTTGCTAAGGGCAATGATGTTTCAGTCAATGAGGTGTAAATGGTGCTATTTTTGGTGTGACCCCACTAGAGCTGCACATATGTCATTTAAATTGTCATGGCAATGCCAATGTCATATTTAGTTGAAAGAGATTTTCAGGAGAAAACTGCACTTCAGAATGTAGCTTTCATTTTTCATTGGTGTTTTAGGATCAGTCCAATGTTCAAGTTGTTCAAGAACATAATGTTGGAAACAATTTTCTTTCATTATCTTAATTCAACAAGCAATTATTTTAAGCAGTAAACTGAAAACAGCAAAAAGGCAGAAATAAGTAACCATTAAAATCTGTTAATTTATTGCAAGTAATATTGTTATTTTCAACAACATTATCTATTATTTTGTAATATTAGTGGTAGACTTGGGTGGTAGTAGAGTATAGAAATCCATCAGATACCATCATAAATACAGCTGCTCATCTCTCTCTTAACGTCATACAGAGAGGCTGTACTGAGGCTGTATTATATGTAGTGCACATCCCATGCCACTAGAGGTCAGTCTAGTGACCAGGCAGCTGAACTAATGAACATGGTGACTGGCTGTGAGAGGTGGGGATAATGTTACAGGACTGTAAACAGTTGTTCCTGCAACAGCAGAGACTGCATGTTTTCACATCTAACTTATTGAATTATGGGGTTATTTTGACCAAACCAGAGCTGTTGACTGTTGGAACAGTGGACTAACCAACTAGACGACTACCAAGGCTATGTTTCACGATGAGTCAACAAGGCAATTAAACCAACGTTATCCTTACGTTATCCTTATCCTTGTATAAGCGGCACGTGTGCATTGTAGTCCTCTTGGGAGCTATTTTCTGGGCCCATGAGTAGTCACACTGCCGGCTGAGCAGTGCTGCTCAGGCGGGACTAGGTTGCTGTTCAGCTGCAGAACATCAAGAGAGTAAGAGTCTTGCCTATTTTTCTTCGTGATGCACAGTTTTCAGCACAAATGGACAAGGAAAATGTTTTTTAATGATCATATTGACATCACCCCACCTTTCACTATGTCACTGACGTGAAAAATATAAATATTTATTTTTAACTCAACTTTTGTTTCCACTTCCACACAAATACCATTAGTGGCAGTAGGAAGAGGAGGGACATGATTTTCTTCACAGATTATCTGTCTCATGTACTTCTTTTTGAATGCAGTGACAGTTTCAGCAAATATAGGATTAGGTTTTTTTTCATTAAAGTTACCAAATGTAGCTTTAATTGTGTTGCCACATGTGGACAAGTTTGTATGTGTGTGTTTGCAAATTTTTTTTAACACATTTTGTGCCAATTTAATGCCAGTCATTGCAGCCAGGATAATGTGTTCTTTTTTGTGAGGTGGGGAAAAAAAGTCTCAGGGTGCAGCTGTGCCTCAGAGGTAGAGCGGGTTGTCCACCAATCGAAAGATTAGCAGTTCGATCCCTGGCTCGTCCAGTCTGCATGTCATGGCATCTTTGAGCAAGATACTGAACCCCAAATTGTTGTGTTGAAAAACTGAGTAGCAGGTGGCACCTTGTATGGTAGCACTCAGCCATCAGTGTGTGAATGTGACTCGTAGTGTAAAAAGTGCTTTGAGTGCTCGGATGACTAGAAAGGTGCTATATAAATGCTGGTCCATTTACCAGTGTTTTGGTGGCAATTTACAGCCATAATTATCCAGTGTGGTGACCTCCACTTAAGTGCTTACCCAAATATCCTGTCAGGTACTCTCACAAATTGCACTGTTACAGTATGTGTGAGGTTCCTAACGTGGAAGATGTGGATGATGTTTTCATCTCTCTGTGCTGGTGATAGCTGTGGCTGGAGGCATTATGTTTTCAGGTTGTCTGTCCATCCGTCTGTCCCATTCTTGTAAACGTGATATCTAAAGAATACCTTGAGAGAATTTTCTCAAATTTGGCACAAACTTTCACTTGGACTCAGGAATGAACTGAGAATTTGGTGGTCAAAGGTCCCTATAACCTAACAAAACATGTTATTGGCCATAACTCAAGAATTTCTACACTAATTATGATTCTGATAAGATAAAATGATGAAATGATGACATTTTATATCCAAAAGGTCAATGGTTAACTTTACTGTGACATCATAATGTTCTGCAAAAACTTTTTTCTTTCCATTATTCAAGGCCATAACTCAGTAACAGAAGAGGAGACATTTGATTAGATACTCAACTGGTGGCGCTGATCTTGGGTGCTCACCTTGAAACTGTGCTGATTGTATCGATCTTCTGTGCTGCTGTGGGGAAGATACCTGTGAAGCATGTTTTCTCATACATGGATGCAAACTGTAACTGCACCTTGATGGGGTTCACAGAGAAATACAACCACAAGGTGGTAATTCTAGATTTTAAAAACTGATTGAAAAACTTAGTAATTACGCTTAATAATCTTTACATTTTTGCTTCTGTCTCTGCACATTATTAATGAAGAGTCATTTAACAAATCTTTAACTTAAGTTGAAGCATTTTTAACTTAAAGGATGCTTCTGCAGCTCACTGTGCATCACCAGTAAGATTCTTGTCTTTTTATCTGTATGCATCAAAAGTTTTTTTTGTGGAGAGCCCTTTAAGGCTTCCTTCAGGCGGTGCTTACAGTATCTTACACTCTGGGAGACCAAAGTGCTCCCATGACCTAATGCAGTACTTCAATTCCCTGTTGAAAAAATACATCAGAAAGAAAATACAAGATAAGACGATACAACGTCCTCCAGAACAGAAAACGCAAAATTCCTGTCAGACACGTATTTGCATTATGTAACTAGCCAACAGGAAGTGAATTTTTAAATACAGGGTTTACCAAATGGCCATGTTATCCCTGGAAGCTTTTAATGGCACCTTTGCCCGGACATCTGTGTGCTTTAAACTGGATTAGTGCTGGGGGCCCGGTAGTGGATAAAGAGGATTTAAATCATACACCAATTTTTGGAAATTATTTATGTAAATGGTTTTTCCTTCAGTTTCGGAAGAAGAAAAATAAGATTGCCTGTCTGCACTCAGTAAATTGTCATAATCAAGCCTGTTTCATCAAAAAGGATTATTTGCTGCTATTGTGGGACTGCAATTTTATACAACTGATTTACTGAACCCCAAGCTGAAATGTCTCTATTACAGGGGTAGTTACAATTTCCTTGACATTAAATGGTATGAGTTGCTGGGTGAATAAAGATTGTGTTGGGTTACCGATTCTGTGAGATGGTCCAGCAAACTGGGAACAGAACTGAACAGGAGCTACTGAGTTTTAACCTTACAGAATGAAATTAAGTTCGATGATACAAAGAAAATGAAGCATCAGATATGCAACAAAAATATTGTATTATGCTGTAAATAATAAGAAAGAACTGGGTGCCATATTGTTGCTTTTTATTAGCTGGCTGATATCTCTTAACACAGGATGACAATAGTCTGAGCTACACTCAGTGCATTACTTCTAGCCAGTAAACCTTACATAAAAGAAAACTGAATCATCCCTTTAAAGAGATGATGAAATACTGCCAAGCTGCTCTGTGTAAGCTTGAGATTCTTCTCCTTTTACCAGGAACAGGCTACTGCTGAAATACTTAAGTAACACCAAGCTTTTTAGCTCGATAAAAATAGATGCTTATTCTTACAATAAATAAATGGAGAACAGAAATGTGTATAATTCTTCATGCGGAGAAGAGAGCATTCTTGCTCTGCTGTGACTAAGCCTCAAATAACATTTGAAAAAGAGAATTATTTAACACGTTGAGGTGACAAAATAACTTGTCCGTTACACATATAGAATAACAATTCTCTTGGCAAGTATTTAATAAATAAATGAAGTTGTTCACTGATGTGGAGTGACTGGCTCATGTTTGCCGTCCCCTCCCCCACTTGTCTCTGTCAGTGCTGTTTATTGAAATAAAATGTCCTCAGTGTAATCTTAACTTTGTATTTGCATTAAGAATCAGGTTTTATGAAGCCTAAGCCTGAGATATAAAGGGTGAGTTTGCTAGGCCGAAGATTTCCACAGGATTTGACAGGATTCAGAGTCTGTCGAGGATTAAATTGTGTATCGAGGGTGTTCTCTGAGAATCTATTAATATCAAAGTATTCATTAATGTAAGGCCAACAAATCAAACAGTTCTTAGAATTTGGTTAAGCTGCTTTGTATTGGCATCACGTTATCAGTGTGTGCACACTCTCCCTCTGTTGCCGTCTCCCTTTCACTCACAGACAGACACAATCCTGCACCCACACACATAAAGACGTATGATGATCAAATACATGATGAGGTAAAAATTTCAAGATTTGGAGCTGTCTGGATATTCTCAGCTGTCAGCTGCAGAAACCAGCCGTGGCACTGGATGCTGTATTATATCGGGAAACAATCACAAAGAATATTATAGAAATAGATATTGGATTGGACTCAGTGATGGCAAATACAAAATATTAGGGGGCTCTGACTGAGTGATCGAGTGGATTCGTCCACACCACATTTTATTTCTGTTGTTGTATGCCTTTCGTCTACTGGTGTGATGCAAGAGAATGACAGTTCATAGTAAATCAATGAATTAATGCAGACAGGCTGGCTGCTACTGCTGTGTTCTTGTAACGTCTCATTTCCACCTTGGATTTTCACTGGGATGTTAATTCTCTTTTAGAAGTGCCACCGGGTCTTTTAATAATTTCCTAGGATCACTACAGTCCCTTACTCAAGCTTTTAACTCCTTAAGTTGAATTAATAAAGCGCCAAAGAACAGACCCAAACAGCTGATGATCAGACAGTTTAAGGCTTTAACTTAAAGTCAGGTGGCATAAATGTGGACCAGAAGATGGGCAGACTGAGAGGTAGACAGTGAGCTGCTCAGATCCTGCTTCTCCTTCTCTGTCAGGCGTCCCACTGCGCCAGTCAGTCAACAGGACAGGCGGGCAGCTTGTTATCTCCGCTCTTGTAGTCTGATACATGACATGCTCTGTTGAAGCCACCTTCCAATGACGTTGCTGCATGTGTAACACAGTGCGTGTGTGTGAGAGGTACAAGATGAGATGCGACAGAACACCATGTCACATTTTGCCATGACGCTCGGCTGAAATTGTCTCCCTGTGCGACATTTGAAATTAAATACCTGTGAAGTGCAGTATGGGAAATTAGGCGTGTTTTAAAGGTATAACTGTATATGATCCACTTACTGACTAATGGCTTGAAGAGGAAATGTTTGCCTTATAGCTAAGCACCACTTAGGTAGAAATTAATAAAGCTGCTCTCTAGTTTCCTCAATAATGCACTTAGTAGTTGCCACATTAGGTACACCTGCCAGTAAACAGTCTGCTCTTCCAAACAGTGAACAGTGTTGAGCTGCAATGCATATATTGAGCTGCTAAGGGACAAGAGGTTCAGTCACCCCCCCCCCCCCCCCCCCCCCCCCCCCAAACAAAACAAATGTAAAGTCAATAATTATAAGAGAAACAAGTTGAATATAGACCTGCAGAAAGCCAATTTACCTTTAAAAATATGGCATTACACCCTTCATCATTATATTTATGCAAGATATTTGCTGTTTGTTAACAGTATCACCAGCAACAGTGAAAGCCAACCCAAGATTGGTGTTTCGCTTCACTATATATGCGTTTCGTCGGCACTATGTCCTCAATTTTCGTAGCTTCCTCTTGGATGCATGCTGCTTAGGGTCTGGCACCTGTTTGTAGGGTTGGGCGGTGTTTTCAAACCGGTTTTATATTAAGAGCTGGACCGGTATACCGAATTGTGCTACTAGGTGTCATTCTTAACTCTGGAATTTGATCTCCTTCATGTTGCTGTGCTCGGCTCACAGCCTGTCAGTCAACAGTGTCTCCGTTTAGGGCTGTGATGTTGGTTGCTGATGTAGACTACTTTTTAATTTGCCAGAACTGCCAGCAGTTTGAATTAAAATTTACCCTTAACCTTTACAGGTTTAAGTTCATACACTGGATCAGAGCTGCAAAACCAGAAACTGACCCAACTGTATCTGTGTGCTACCTTTTTATAAAGTCTAGATCTCGCCTTGCACTGCCCAGGGACGTCCAGAACAAAGCGAAATAAGAAGACAGTGTCTCTGTAAATAAATACACTGCCACACACCTCTAATGGGTCATGGGGTGTAAAGATAGATTCTGCATGATACGATAAATTCTTTGGACAATGATATGATACCTGCTGATATAATAAAGTCTGCCAAGATATGATTTCGATTCAATGCAATTCAGGAGCCTGGGTTCGATACGAGACAAAATCATATACCTATTTAACACATTTTGTTACAGAAGAAGCTGCCACCCCTTTCATTTTTGTTTTTTCCTTTAAAATATATAAATAACACAAATAATGTTAATTGTTGTAACCGTTTAAGGACAGTAAGGTTTACTCTAAATTAACTCCACTGACACACATTAATCAGTACATGGGATAAGTTAGATCTTTTCTAAGATTTTTTTCCTAGAACGTCAGGGTTATGTCGCTTAAAGTTTTGACTGAGAGCCTCGTCTTTATAGAAAGGGAGATAACCCTTTTACTCGACTTCAGTTTTTCATTCTGATACTGAAAGGATCCTTTTAGTATTGTTTCCTTGAAGGTGTTGATGTTTGTGTGTCGTCTGTCTTCACACCTGTCTGCCCTAATGCTGTTAATTAGGCAGAAGTAACGTTAATTAGGATACCCCACAACGCGCACACACACACACACACACACACACACACACACACACACACACACACACACACACACACACACACACACACACACACACACACACACTACACTCCTCGTTAGTAACATTGTGCTTCATCCCCTGAGTTTACAATGCTAATCTTTGCTCATAAACTGCTTTCTACATCTGTGTTGCCGAGCACAATTTTTGGATATGCTCTGAAACACTAAAGTCCTCTCTACTCACTAATTATCTGCTAATGGTGATAACTGGAACAGATCATCATCCCTACAGAGAAGCCTTGCCACTGATAATTTCCTCTATGAAATTTATATTCAAAGCATTTTTTAACGAATTACCTAATTTATGACATTCAGCTTTAATGAGCTCAGCAATTGTCAGACAAAATATTATGAGAAGTCTTGCACCAGATTAATTGTAACCAAACATGATCATGAGAAACAACAGTGTGTTGCATTTACATCAATTAAGTCTGGTGTACTTTTTTTGGCTATGGGAAGATTTATGCGTCATGTTTAATGACCTTGAGTGAAGTTAGAAAAACCACATTGCAGTGCACTTAAACTTCCTTCAAGACTGTGATTTGAACTATGGTCATTCATTGTTAGCAACTTTGCCAACTATAAAACAGTTGTACACATGCCTTTAAGCTATCCTAGGAAGTACCTTATGGAAAACATTTCTAAGAGCAGCCAACAGTCAGTGTTACCTGTTGTCTTTGTCAAATACTCAATGCTCCATAAGAGATGCATTCAGTCGTCTCATGAGTACCTAATCTCTATAAATAGATTAAGCATGTGTTTGCAAATCTGTAGGCAGTGCTGACCAGTTATGTTTGACTGGCAGCTAACAGTTGGTGTGGAAAGGCAGAACCCATTGGCTATGTCTGATGATGAGTTAGCTTCATACTAGCTTTTGTTATAATTTATCATTCATATGCAGATATCTGTTCATAGAGATTAACCAAAATGACAGGCAGATGAAGAGGAAGCCTTGGATCAGGACGGAATATTGGCCCCCCGAGGCTTATCGTCACCAGTCTGATAGCTGATGGGTTGTGAGATTAGGGAACAGATGATCAGGGACATCCAGTACAAAGCACCACATACAAATGAACTGAGTCATACATATAGCAATTGGAGAAAAATACATCCCATACTAAGTAGTCTACACAAATACACAGTGTCCAATTTAAATTTCAAAAAGATTTATTTAGGTGAAATTGGTGTTTTTTTAATAGTGGTGTCAAGGTTGTCCTGTCTGCTCAAGCTCAAAAATCTCCATCTGCTCCATCAGTACGAACTGTCCTTTACCATTTGATTCCTTATCATGTAACAGGACATGCATGCCAACTTGAAACGGCAACATTGCCTCTCAAGGGCATAGTTGCCTTGAAGCAACATTTTGGAAAATACACTTATTCCTCTCTTGCGGTGACTTGGATAAGAAGATTGCTACCTCTCTCTGTACACTAAATATGATGCTGGACCCAAAAACGGCTTAGTTTAGCACAAGGGTAAAAATTACATGCCAGTGTTTTAAGTGGGATTAAACAAAGGAGATATAACACCTTAATTATTGATATTTTTTTTAGATGTGCTGGTAGGTTGATTTTGTTACCCTTGGAATGAACCAGGCTAGGTGTTTCTAGCTGTGTTTAGTCTTTGGGTGAAGCTCGGCTTTTCACCAAACTCCCTGCAAGAAATTGAGCTGTTTCTCTCTGACTCTCCTTCTCTCTTCCTGATTTCACACCTCACTCTTCTATCCTTCTTTCTTCAACCTCCAGCCCTTTCTCTTTTATTTCATTTAATCCTCTCTGACCTGCTTGCTTGTAGCTCTCTTTGCTATTCGCCATCTGCATCTTCGTATCATCTTCTGAACCCCGTCTCGTCTAATTTTGCCTGATCTTCCCTGAAACAGTCTCTTTCATCTTCTATCGTCGGGCCCTCCCTCTGTATTACTTTTTGCCTCTACTGGAGCTCACCTCCCCCTCTCTCTTTTTATATTGAGAAGAAAAAAAGACACCATCATGGGTCACAGGAGGAACATATAAGTTCTTAGGGCCTTTTAACGACTGCCTGAATGGGCTCATTAGAGAGAGGCTCAATGGCTGTGGAGTCGATCTTGTCTGTTGCTTTTGAATGATGAGCACGTGGGGAATTAAAGTGTGCTGAACCATTAAGGCTGCTTTGGGTTTCATTAGCTAGCAGTTTCATTAGCGCATGTTTTGAGAGGAAAAAAATACAAAAAGAAAAACCATAATTTGTCAAGGGCAAGAGAGAGAACTCGTAAGGATTAGCAAAATTGAAGCGATTAAAACATCAGATGGAGAGCTGGGGGACACATGATGGCTGCTAATCAGTGTGTATTGTGTCGCTCATGTGTGACGTGGGTTCATTTTGCTTTGTGTTCATTCGTGTGATAAGATCCACCCCTTGCTTTACACACACATGCATGAACGAAAGCACGCATGATAATTTAAACTTTGTGTTTGAATTAAATGCTTTTGTTTTTGCCCTGATTATTGTTCACTAAACTTTTCTCCATAAATTTATATGTATGTACCCGATACTCTAGACTTGAAGTAGTCAGACAGAAGCAGTGTTTTTCAAGTAAGGTTGTATAATGTAATTACATAATGTATCTAAAATGATATTCTTACAGTAGCTTAAAAGCAGACACTGTTTGCTCTAATTTGGGGCTATTAGCAACAAAGTCAGATAAATGTCAGTACTATTGTTTGTAATAACCTGTGACCCAGTTCAGGCTGACAGCCAGAGTAGTTCTTTAACATTTACACATGATGTACTCTCTTATTCTTTAAGTTGTCATCCTCTGCTGGCTGTTTCTTCGGCTCTGCTTCAGCTGCTGGGGCTACACCACCAGGGACGAATCATTTATACTGTAGAGTTAACTTCTGCAGGAATCACTGTGATATGAAGTGACTTGTTGAAGTTTGCGAAAAAAGTTTCCAGAAATACTTCCTCTATTCTAGTCTAAATTCTGACCTACTTGGTAGTGCAAAATTTATGATATGTAGTTTGCATTAGACTTTCAGTTCACAGCTATTACTGTATTTAGCAAACCTCAGTCTCAGCCATTTATGTTGCTCTTTCTAAAGTTAGGAGTTCATGGCTGCAACTAGGGCTGTACTGAAGAATTTAAAGTAGAACTGGCCAATATGGCCTATGAATAATATTGCAACCTTTGTAGGGAATATTGCTGTACTTGATATATATCTCAATATTTTGAAATCACCTCTAAACTACTAAATAAATTACATTTACAGTAAAGTTAGATAAAGTAGATACAGTTTATACAATGAATTTCAGATACTGTCACAATGAAGTTATATACATTCTAGTTACATTAAAGTTAAATGTAATACTGTTAAAATTAAGATAAAGTACTGTTACAGTAAAGCTTAATGAAGTCTTGTTTTGAGAAACTTAAATTAAGTACTGTTATAATAAAGATAAAAAGTAAAATATAATAAATATAGTAAAGTATTGTTATAATAGAGGTGGCCAACATATTGTTATGATAAAGTTAAATAATATATTGGTATAACATAGGTAAATAAAGTACTTTTATCGTGAAGTAAAATAAAGCATTACTTTAATAAAGTTTAAAAAATGCTGTCATAATAAAATCAAATTGAGTATTGTTACAATAAAATTAAATAAAGTACTGTTTTAATAGCATTAAATGAAGTATTGCTATAAGTATAGTAACTCAAAGTGGACCACTGGTGCTTTTATTGTGAAGCACCCAGCTCATCTCGGACTGGAAACGCTGATGTCTTTGCAGCAGTGCTTAACTTCAAAAACAGCATCAATAAGTGATTAACATGGGGGGATCAAAATAAAATAAATAAATAAAATAAAAATCAACCAGCCACCCTCCTCCCCTGACAGGTAAAGAACAGTCACTTCATAAGTAAAGAACAGTCCCTAAAGTGCGGTGAGGTTTGTGGGCCGTTACCTGCCACAAGAGAGAAGTCACATACCTCCTCTGACACGTCACATACCTGTGTGCTGCCATGGCTCGGCTGTCCAGGTACTACTGGGCGGTCATGACGCCAACGAAAGAGGAAAATAAGCTACTGGACCTGGAGTCAGACTTCTCTGTCGCCGGTAGGCCGTTATTTTGCGCAGCAGAGCCGCCGTAGGCTATTTGACCGCTGTATTCCTGTCTGTGACCCACGTTCAACCCACAACCGGCAGGATTCGCCTTTCATTTCTGCTGCTGGTTGACATCTGTACTGGAGCAGCGTGCTGAATGATTTATTTTGCTCGCACAAAACTATTTTTAGTCGCAAATGCGAGTAAAATGCTCGCATGTGGAGTTCTGTTGAAAACAAATCTCTGCCAACAAGTAAAAATAAATAAATAAATAACTAATAATTTTCACTGCTCAAAGATACTCACATGTCTGGAAAACAAACCACTACAGCAGCATATTGAGTGACAGGTGGCCGTTATTGATCAGCACGCGCCGTTATTGGACGGCGCATGGACACTTACCCTCTTGCGATTGGACTTATCCCACAGTAGTGGTACGTGAGGCATCGTAGTACAACGGTACTCCACCCTGCAACACTAGTGACATCAGTCAATACTGAATGTAGTTTTTAGATGTGAAACGTTCTAGACCCATGCAAATTAGTTCTGGAAAGCACCAGGGCCTTTTCTTAAAAGATCCTGGTGCTTTCCAGTACGTTCCGGCTCAAATTAAGCACTGCTTTGCTGTGAACTTGAAGTTTCCAGTCAGCAATTAGATGTTAGCAGAATGTTGAGCTGTTATGGAGGTACCATTAAACATAAGGATTTATGGGGCATCGGTGGCTTTGTTGATAGAGCAGGCGCCTGTGTACAAAGGCATCATCCTTGCTGCAGCAACCCCAGGCTCGATTCTGGCCTGTGGCCCTTTGCCACACGTCATCCCCTCTCTTTCTCTCTCTCCCCATTTCACACTGTCCTGACCATTAAAGGCATAAAAGCCCCCCAAAAAATAATCTTTAAAACATAAGAATTTATACACTGTGAGCAGGAAACAAAGTAGCACCTCTCCAGTTTGTGTATTAATAATATTTGCATATCACACTGGTGCTCCATGGTTGCAAAATGTGACTAGATGGTCATGGTCTGGAGCCCTGCAGCTATAAAATCACAGACCTTGCCTGCTCACACTATTTCCAAATAGAGAGTGGTTTGCATAGGTGGAGGATTGTATGTGATGTAACATGTTTCTAAGACTTTGTGTCTCTGATGTCTTTAAAGTGTTCAAAAATGGTAAATGGACTTGCATTCGTGCCTTTCTGATCATCCGACCACTCAAAGCGCTATTTCACATTCACCCATTCAGGCCAACAGGCTGGAGGAGCCGGGGATGGAACCGCTGATCTTCCAATTGGTGGATGACCCGCTCTACCTCTGAGCCACAGCAGTAGCAGTAGCACATCAGTAGAACTTCAGATGTGAAAAAAAAGCATTTGGTACAATCCTCAGTGCAACTAGTGATTATTTTCATTATCAGTCAATTCATTGAATAATTTTGAGTCATCTATAGTCTTTTAATCTAAAATGTCAGAAATAAGGAAGAACAACCATTACAACTTCCCACAGACAGAGGTGATGTCTTCAAATGTCTGATTTTGTTTGACCAACAGTCCCCAGACCTAAGATACTCAATTTGCTATACCAGAAAACTAGGAAATGTTTCTTGCACTTATGCTCGAATTTACTTGTGCTTTGAATACGTGTTTTCAGCTCTATAGGAGTCTGACTTACTCATTATTTAAAGATGATTAGAAATGTGGAACAATAGCAAAATGTAAGACATGTTTAAGTCATGACTATGTGTTAGCTTTGGTTTAAAAACGGGCATGAAAGAGGGTTTAGTCCTTGCTTTTCTTCCTCTTCTTTGCTATCCAACCCTGTTCTATTTTTTGGGATTTTTAAGAGCTGTAACATTTCAGCTATATTAGTTGAAGTCTGTTTTAAATTTTCTTGAATACACTTTATGCATCTGCCATCTTTGTTTTATGGCAACAAGAGGATGCTACAGCACGTCTCCCTTTGTCACACCACTTGTCAGCCATTTGACAGTGTAATCTGTGCAGCCAGCCAGACAGCCAGGCAGCTGTTGATACTTTTAATGTCCTAATATTTCTCTTCACAATGATTTCACCCAATGGTGATAAACAACAAAGGCAGAGAAATGCCAAGGAAGCATTTAATAACCACAAAGTTCTGCACAACCTTTTCTGGAAGCTTTTTGTTTCAGTCCCCAGTGTTTGAAAATGTGTTTATCAGTTGTCCATGTTCCCTTTAAGCTGCTGTTTTTGATCCTGTCATGCTTATGTGAGCACATTTGCAAAACATGTTTATGGCGGACTGAAGTTATAAGTCAAGTTGCAGAAAACTAATGGTACTTAAGCCAAAAAATCTCTATTGCAGCTTTTCTAATGTGAGGATTGCTGTACTTTTCTCTTTTAATATCACTGTGAATTGAATATTCCTGGGATTTGGACTGTTGGTTGGACGAAATAAGACTTTTGATGACTTCAACAAGGACTCTGGGAAATGTTCTTTTTTCATTAGGGCTATACGTTGTTGGACAAAATCAAATAATAACTCTGAGAGTTCCAGTGTAGCAGCTCTGATCAAACTATGACAGTTGAAGTATTGGCATTTTTATACAGCCATCTTGGAAATAGAAAGAAAGGAAATAGAAATGGTGCCCAGTAGCTCAGTGCTTACAGCAGGCGTCCCATGTACCAGGGCATTGCCCTTGCTGCAGTGCCCATGGGTCTGATTCCAGCCTGCGGCCTCCTGCTGCATGTCATCCCCTCTCTCTTCCGCCTTCACACTAAATTTGTCCTGCCTCATAAAAGGCAAAAGTCAAAAAAAGAGAATATCCTGCACGTTATCACATAGCAGTGCATCATGAGGGATTTTATTGTGCTGTACAGCAGTGTTAAAGTTCTGATGCATCACTTACTGAGTGCCTCTCAATAGAGCAATATTGAAGGCAAGGCTGTTTTGTTTTGACTGCTCTGCTCTACTCCCCCTCACAGGGAGACAAAAGACAATGATTGAAATTCAATGTTTTATAAGTGTAATATTGATGCACAGCGAAATGTGTGTGCATGAATGTGTTTTTGTAATAATGCTGAAGAAATTCTGCAAAAGCAAGTAGAACTTGGATTGGAAAATACTAAGTTTAGGTTTGTGATGATATAAATGTTGTATCTGGTCTAGCAGTTAGAAACTCCACAGCATTGTGTCTGTCCAGAATATATGTCCCATTACCTGAGATAACCTCACCGTCAATAGTTTTCATTGCAACCTGTTCTAAAAGATCCACACACAGTAAACATATTTGTATGTTTGTGTTTTCCAGGTGTGCATGTTAAGCTGCTGCGGTTGGACAGCGAGGGAGTCTTGAAGAAAGATGAGGAAGAGCAGGAGTGTTCTCACGGTGTCTCCTAACAATGTAAGTCGTCACGCTTTCAGTAAATCCTCACCAGTTAAATAACACATGGTATTTACCAGAGATCAGTCAAACACATTTACAACAGGGCTCATCTCTGGAGACAGGATTGATTGTGCCGTGTTAATAATATTGACTTTGTTGTAAAGAATGAGGCTTCATTTGTCCTCAGGTTACAGAGCTAACTAAACATTCTTTGTTCCTACTAATGTAACAGAAAAATGTGCCTATATTTAATAATAGATACAAAAAGAGGCATACACACTGAGACATAAAATAAAATAGCAGATAATGCCTGACTCAGAGAGACAGATTTATTTCGGAACAGTGTGGATCATGAACAATTAGTAGGAATTCTGACAAAAGCAGGACAGACACTTTTTGTAGTTTCTTGTGTAAGCTGTGACTGCGCAGCAGGATGCAGGATTGTGCAGAGCTGAGCAGTTCTTCACATACACAGAGGATACAGGATGGTATACTTTCTTTGTCATGCTCTCAATCTTTCCTTTCTTTGTTAGTCACCCTGTGTTTTGACAGCTCTTGTCTGTGCTTTGGCAGGCTCACTCCTCCTCCATCACGTCTCTTTCCCATCTTCGCCCTGCTCTGTTCTCTTGTTTCTGTTTCTGATCATTCTCTCTTTTCCCTTCTTTTTGACTCACAGGTTTTATACTGTACATGTGGTGTGATGTGTAAAATCCTCCAGGTTGTTCGTGCATGTTGGGTGTAGCCTCTTACAACTCAGTGCAACACATTAAGCACCCATGTCTCAGTCTCACCCATGCTACCATCTTGAATGTATACACGTGGACAGCAAACAGTTTCACAAAAATATTCATGTGTCTACTTTGCATTTTATTGAAAACAAAATGACTCTTTCATCTCAACAAAATTTCTATAGCCTGACATAACACCAAATCGTAAATGTGAGTTAGTCTGGAACCTCAGGGCAGTTTTGATTTTCAAACGGAGTTATCAACGGCCATAGACCAAAATACCTCTGGACACAATTTGACTGATCTTTAACAAATCAGAACATCCGAATGTGATGTACAGCTGAGCAACAGACAAATGTAAGTGGACCCCTGTGTGCAGAGTAAGGGTGGGAAACACTATAGGATCCACGATACAATATTATTGCGATTTTAAATATGTTGTGATATGCTGAGTATTGTGACAAAATATTTTGAGATAAATTGCGATTTATTCTGTTTTTTTCAACTGTAAATTATGTCCCTAAAGGAAAACCTAAACGTCAACATCTAATATAATAACGTTTTCAGTCTGTCCATCTCAATTCGGCTATTTTTTTTTTTTTTTTTTTTTTTTTTTTGCAGCAAAATGTATCTAGTGGAGTGAAAAGGCAATTGATTATATTACTCTAGTGAGCTACCTTCAGTTTAATTTCTATTTTTAATGTTAATAATTATTATAATAAAGTAATATGTCTGTGAACAAGTGTTGCCGTTTTTGCCATCAGAAACTGAAAACAGTTCTTGAGCAAACAATTTCACATCAGCTGCGGCTCCATATTGGTTGTTGTCAAAAATTCCTCAGTGGCGCTAATCTTTGATCAGTCAAGTTCATTCTCGGCGTAGTGTCCGTAGTTATCGTATCGAACCTGCCGTTTGTGATTGGCCTGATTTGTGCCAGCTGGCAGTTTTTTTTAACAGAAGGGGTACCAGACGCATCTGCCATCAGTATTAAAGGGGAACTCCTCTTATTGTGACGCTTTAAAGTCAGTTCACAGGTCTCGGGAAGTGCTGCTACATTAATGAAAAATTGTATAAAGCCTGTTGTGTTTCCAGAGTGAGCTGCATTAGGTCAGAGTTCCTAAAGTCATGTCACGAGAGTCAGTGTCAATTGACTCTGAAAACTACAGCTTTGGAAAAAAATGTGGAGGCGTGGTGTAGCTTGAGGCTACATTAGTCGCTATTGGCATGACACACCAAAATCTTCCACTGAACTGCTGACAGACAAGTAGCATTGTGGGCAATATAGGCACCAGGTTTTGACAAGGAAGACACATATGTGCATCGGTTTTGGTCGTGAAGTCTTCATCCTGAATCCGACAGTGTTATAGGAGTGTAGTGCTAAATCTGTTTTAAGGCATTTGTAGTTGAGTTTATAGAGCTGAAAGCACTTGGGCCATATGGTTATGCCAATGCTACTAAATTACTTGTTTAAGATAAGGGTGACATTATGTTCATCACTGAATATTGAGAAAAGAAATCCTGACTCAATGTATAAGATTTCACAAAGACTCAAAGCTATTTGAGGGCTTTTAACGGCCATCTACCTCCCTGAACTCCATGACACTGCCCGTGTACTCACCACGCTCCATCTGCGCAGGAACTGAATGTAAATTGCTTTTGCAAATCAACTGCATTCATTACATGGGAGACAGGATTGGAAGAGCTCATGTGTATAGCACCTGCACATTTTATTCTATACACTCATATTGTATGGACAGAAACATGCAGGTGCACTTCACAGTGGCCGTGGGTGTTTGGTACTGTTGCTCAAACAGTCCATAGCTGAGGATGTGGGTGTGCATTAATCAGTCTCTCTCCCTGTCTCTATCTCTCTCCATTTAAGTTTGAACATTGTGTACTTTTTTCTTTATTTGAATACATTCTTTCTCTCATTTAATTACCTTACCTGCGTTTACACTCTGTGACTTCGTCACTTTCTTCTTTTCACTCAACCCCCTAACCTTGACTTTAACGTCTTATCTTGAGGAAGTGCTGTTAAGCTTTCAGCAGCCTTTAGCAAAAATATTCCAGTAAAGTGACTCAGTAGTGTGTTTTTTAACTAGTGGATCAGAAAAAAATAAATGGAGGCCAGGCTTTTCCTAGAGCAGCTTCCCAACCTTCTACACTCCTCAAATTAACATCTTAGCACAGCTTTGGGTGTCTGAGGTGCTGACCACACCTGAGCCGGCTGACCCATCAGTGTGTCAGTAACAGTGTGTGGTGAGGAGGTTTGGAGAAGGGAGATTGGTTTATATGTATGTAAGACCCCATGTGTGTGAAGGAATGTTAATGATGATGATAATAATCATGATAATGATGCATTTTACGTTGACAATAATGATGATAATAGTCGTTTTTATCAAAGAGAGGAGAAATGCAAGAACGAAGAACGGGTGAATTAGCTGAGTGTCTGCTCTCTGCTTTGACCAGGGCCGATTCAGATTTTGAAGCAGGTTAGTACAAGGATGGTGGGTGGTGTTAACCTGTCAGACGGTTCAGTAAGTTTATGATAGCACACCCTATATCACACCTGTAATTGGGCCCCTATAGTCACTGGGTAGACCTTTTATAATGACTACTTGGCACTGGAATTTGGACAAGCTGTTCAATTTCTCACCAGCTCCAGAAGACACTCTGGGTTTTAGGCTGCACTTAAAGGTTCAATCAAACATTCTTATACAGTACACTCTTTGTCAAACCCAGTGGATATCTCCTCATGGTGCGTTAGCTAACTGTTCTGTGTGTGCAATGAAAAATATGGTGTTCAAACGCAGCCCTACCTCTGTAAGTGGGAAACAAAGAAAGTTGCCTCACAAGACTATTCCAGCCAAGCAGTTAATTAATTAATTGTACAAAGCAACACTGAAGCATGTGTATTCCAGCTTTCGATAAAGAATGGTACAGCTTGTGTCTTTTAAGTACATAGAAGTAGGTTTTCCATGTACTCTTAGAGGAATAGAGACTGACATACTTGTAGACATACATGATAGACACAGGCTCGGCAGGGACAGAGGGCAAGTGAACACGCCATCTGCAGACAGTTTGTAACTGACTTGGCCGGCAGACTTTGCTACAAACTGAATCTCAGGTGACACCATCAGCCGACATAAGTCAATCTTAGACCCACCAGTTCACATCCCTGCAACGTTCTAAAAGATAGTTCAGACCAAATATTCACAAGACGAAACATCTTGTGAATATTTGGCCTGAACTAACTATCTATTTCTTTAAGATAAGCAAGATCTAAAACTGTTCCTTTTAAAATAAAAAAACATATTTTCCAATCTTGTACCTTACATTGCTTGAAAGTGGATTTATCTACAAACCACATGAAGTCACACTGAAACCAGGTGGTCATACGTGCGATGATTAACTTTTAGGGATTGTGATTTACTTGTCACAGCATATTAAGAATGAATACTGTCTTTGCTGATAGATTGTGTGCATGCATTTAGCCATGCACAGTAGAGTCTGTGTATTTACAGTATACATTTCAGTGAAAGTGTTGAGTGTTTCCTGAATCAATGAGGTTAAGTGTGCTGAGGTAGGACATTGTTATTGGATTTCAGCCCTAACAGAAGGGATTTGGTTTAGCTGGTGATGCTCAGCCGGGATTAGATTTAAGAGGTGGAAGTGTGTGCAGATATGTCAGAGAGTGTGTGTGTGTGTGTGTGTGTGTGTGTGTGTGTGTGTGTGTGTGTGTGTGTGTGTGTGTGTGTGTGTGTGTTTTAATGATTTGGTCCAGCATGAAGCTGACGTTTGGATTGGATTAGTTTGGTGTGTTGTAGACCGTTGTGAACGGTGAGGGTGTATGTGCAAGTGATTAGGATTTAGTATGCACAAGGATTGGATCTCTGAGTGTGTGTGTGACTCCTGTCTGTGGGATGTATGTGTGTGTTATTGGACAGTGGTGTGCTGAGGGTTGGACAGATTAAATAATGTCCTCGCGCTCCACAGACCTAATGACCTCATTCCCATGCAGATCACAGCTAACCAGCTCTGACTGTCCATCTGTGTGTGTGTGTGTGTGTGTGTGTGTGTGTGTGTGTGTGTGTGTGTGTGTGTGTGTGTGTGTGTGTGTGTGTGTGTGTGTGTGTGTGTGTGTGTGTGTGTGCTCCAGTAGCTTGGATTGAATGCATGCCACCATTGGCATGTGACTCTGCATATTTACAATGTAAGTGTGCTTCTGTGCTTCTCTCCACAACAGAATTCCAGGTGTTTGGAGCATTCGGCCAACCTTTCATTCATTCAATTAAAATATATTTCCTAAGATCCACAGGTGTGTCTGTGCACACATTACTCTCATCAAGTCTTGTCAAATATCCATAGAGGTTAGAGTTTTAATTTAACCTTTGAACCTCAGTGCCTCCTCTGATTTATGTTTGTAATTCAGTAAATATTTTTACATTGGAATTCAATGGCTCAAACAGGATGTGTGCAGGTCCTTAAATATCATATATTATTAAAATCTAATGACTCTGAAAAGCATTAGAGGGACTGTTTTGATTGTTGCTTACGAAATGCTTGTTAGGAGCGCTGTCACCATTATCTAGGAATTAATTTAGGTAACTATGCAAATGAGGTAAATACGAACTATTCTACTATGGTGCTGTGGTAAATGTTATCTGGTGAGTAAAGCAACAACAAGCTGTGGTTATGGTTACCTGACAAGGAGCTCTTGTGAAATGACTGTCGTGTGTCAGAATCAAAGGAGAAGGTAGCCTGATGTAGATATACCTTGCTTTAACCCCTCTACCTATCTGTTTTTTATCCAAATAAATCAATATTTTTCCAACCTTACATCAGTAGCTCTACATATTTGGAAATAGGCTTAGACAGAGTAACAGTACTTCCACCCTGTCTCCTCAAAATTCTGTTCGTATGTTAATAAACTGCTTTCTTATTTACGTTCTTGTGGCAACATAACATGACATCTACATTTGTGAACCCTGTGGCTTCGGCGGGAGGTGGTTGGAGAGGATGGTGAGCTTACAAAGTGCAGGACCTTGACACCAGAACCTTGGGCTCACGTCCAGACTCCTGTCAAAGGCTTAGGCAACAAAACTACTTTTGTGACTTGTGTGATAGTAATTTCTATTAGACAAAAACACATCGAGTCAGAAAGTTGTCTTTCTGTAAGTTTAATTCAGCATCTGCAGATGGACTCACAACAAACAGTCAAGAATAAGCTGAGTGCAAAGAGTGAGCCCTGAACACAGGAGATGTCAGATACTTATATCCTCATTCTTCCTCTTAACCTAACCAAACCTTAGCTATAGACATAGCAGATAAGACAACGAAGAAATGAATGCTTCTAATGACCATATATAGCTGTTTGGTATTTGGGTCATTTTCAAAAGGCAGTGACAAATCACATAGCTTCTGGTGTTGGTTTGTTTGTCTGACTCTTAATCTTTCTCTTCCTGACAGTTTCTCTCACTTCTTATGGTTCCCCTCTCCTCTGTGTCGTCCTACAGCCCTCTCTTTCGCCCTCTCTGGCAGCTGAGCTTGTATTTACAGGGCGCGTGGGTCAAATTGAACAGCTGTTCATTCTCCAATTAGAGAGCTTGGAAGCCGAGGGTTGAGTCTTGGCCAGCCGAAAGCAGCAGTTCAACACTTTTTCTCTCCCCTCTTCCCGTCTCTGTCTTGTTCTCATTCACCCTTCTCTCTCTGTAATGACATCTGTCTCACCTCCCTACACTGTCTCTAAATCGGTCTTAACAAACACTGTAATCTTCTGATCTTGTGCCGCCCTCTCCATCTCCCTATTGTGTCTGATCAGGGGGAGAGGAGTGATGCTGGTTACCACAGCAACACTAACTCTTCTCTCCAGTGGCACCTCCAGATCATACGAACTGTGACCTTTTGCACTTCGCCTGTCAGTCTGTCCCCCGGCACTGTTGTTGGATTCATGCTTTGTCATTCTGTGAGTGTCCTGTTATGTAGTCAGTGTGGTGCTTCAAGTTCCCTGCACTCGAAAAACAGGATATTTTGGGTTTTTCTGAGGCAGAGGATGAAGTGAATTTAGTCAAATACTGTTTATCCATATTACTTTGTGATCAGTTGTTGAGCTTGATGATGTCAAGTCTTTAAAGTACACATGTGTACACTGCACAGTAGACAAATTGCAGAAGATTCAAGGTGAGCTTTCAGAAATCCATTCTCTACCAAGTGATTCACCTTAAGACACTTTGCTGAAGACAGTAGCTAAACTACAAGGAATGATGTCATATATCTACACTCAGATTCATTCCCCTATGTCAAGTTTCCTCAAACTCCCATAAAGCTCTGAGAAGTGGATCTGGAGATTTCTGATTAACTTTAGGAGGATGCCCCCGTTAAAACACGCAAATCATCTCTGTGCAAAACATGGACTGATCCAGAGTGAAACTGTAAGCTGCAACAGGTGTCGCTAAGTATCAGCGAGCCACATACACATGTTCTGGTCTTGCCCTGCTTGACAATCTTACTGGGAAATCTTTAGATCATTGTGAAAAACTTTTTCTGTAGTATTTTATGGTATTACTATCATTATTATACATGTATGTTTAAATTTCTATTTTATTATTAATTAATTTTATGTCCTTAGTCTTGGTCTCCGTCCTGTCTTGGTTTTGTATTGTTTCTATCTTGCTTACTTTTTGCACATTTGCTTTATCACTGTTGTATTGAGCAAATGTTATTGTGTTATCTATCTGTTCTATTTGAAAAATAGCAATAAACAGGTTGCGGGGGGAAAAAACCCATTCCCAAAAAGCATGTTGTCGTATAAATTTGGAATGAATTCAGAATAAAAACTTGGTTTTAATAGCCAGCCCTACATCATGCCAAACTGTAAGTAATATTGGGGACATTAAAATTTTGATATTTTACTATTTGCACGAGTGTCATAATGTTAAATGGACTTTAGGGCGTGCCACTAAGGGTCTCTCAATCTTTTCTTCTACCAAATGTCTGAAAATTATTGTAGTGGCACAGTCTCGCAAAATTACAGTATCCTAAAGCACAGGTGTAATGTTTAAATTGCTATTGCTAATTGCACATTTTGAAGCTGTAACCAGAACTTTTTGGATTCTATGCTCAAAAAATGACAAACACTTGGTGTAGTGGTTAGCACTGTCGCCTCACAGCAAGAGGGATCCTGGTTCAATCCCAGGAGGGAGCCCTTATGTGCAGAGTTTCCATGTTATCTCCGTGTCAGCGTGGGTTTTCTCCGGGTACTCCGGCTTCCTCTCACAGTCCAAAGACATGCAGGTTAATCGGTGACTCTAAATTGGCCGTAGGTGTGAATGTGAGTGTGAATGGTTGTCTGTCTCTATGTGTCAGCCCTGTGATAGTCTGGCGACCTGTCCAGGGTGTACCCTATGTCAGCTGGGATAGGCTCCAGCCCCCCTGCGACCCTAAGGATAAGCAGTTACGAAAATGGATGGATGGATCTATATTATATTCTGACGTTTAACTATCTAACTAACTGACTGATTGTTTGAGCTGTACACCAGTTAATATGTGTAATTGAATCAAATGTAATCACATGTAAGACAGAGAAAAGCAGAACATGTTGACAGGATTTCTGTTTAATGAATGTCTAGATTAGGCTAGAGATTATTAATATATATGTCAACGCGGAAACACATGGAAACATTGACGGAATAAATAAGTCAAATTGCTTCTTTTAAGGGGGTGGAGTGATTTTTAGAAACAAAATCTATGACAGAAGAACAGCATGGATTCAGTCTGGATCACAATCTGCTTCTCATGCTTGGTTACATTTCAACTGTCTTCCCTGTCTCTCCAATAAACCTTCCATGCATGCATACTGGATAAATGAGGCTGAAATGGCTTGAAAATAGCCCACAGCAAAATACACCGAATGTCTCCTTGTGCTCAACCCTCCGAGAGCAAAATTTATCGCACATCACACGTTGTTATAGAGAGGGAAAGTAGGCAATTTATTTTATCACATGTCTGAGGCACGGGGATCGGGCTATTTCACAGCGATAAAGAAAAGATGATGATAAAAGAAAGGAAGGAGAGATAATAATTCACCAAACAGTTTTATTAATATCCTGTTCCTCTGTCAACCTTAGGGCAGTATTTCATCACTTTTAGCAGCCTATATATCGAACTGAATGGGGTTTATTTGTCCTGGGATGACCTTTTATTCAAAAGCGACAACCCTATTTCTGTTGTTGAATGACAACCTTGTGTTTTTTTAATTATTGTTACAGTTTTAAGTTTTATAGTATTGTTTGATTTTCTCTTTTAAATAGGTTGATTCATTTAAAATACTTTGGCTTAGTTAAAGTCACAGATAATACAAAGGCACAGTCTTAAATACATAAGTATACAAACACACACTGACACTGAGAGCACAGATGTCAACCACCGTGACTGTTTTATTCATCAGTTCAAACAACCTGTTAGTTGAAAGCAGATGATGTTTTTGCAGTCAGGTTGTTCATGCACAAGTGGGAGTTTCTGTTCACGTGTGTGTAGAAAATTCATACTGTTTTCTATATACGATTGCATGTGGATACTGCTGGAGGCTATGCTCTGCTGTAGATGAGTATGTCTCTTTTCATACAATACTAATCGGTTTCTTTCTGTCTCCCTTCCTGCGCTCCCCACCCTCACTCACTCCTTCACTTTCTCTCCGCTTTACTCACCCTTCTCTGCAAGTCCTCCCTCTCAGGCCCTGCCCCAGCTGTTCTCTCCTTTCTTCCTGTTATCCTCTCACTTATTTTCCTGTCTGTCAGACCTTTTTTCCCTCGCTCCTTACCAACAGCGCTCTCTGTCTTCCATCTCCCACTCTCTGTGCCTCCCCCTCTATAACTCATGGGAAGCAGGTGTTGTTTTCTCAGCTCATCTCCTCATTTCCTCCCTGTTGTGTCGTTGCCTTGGTGTCAAAATGGCGAGAGTGCAGAGGGATTTGGGTGTTGGTGGGGGCGGGTGTGAAATGGGAAGGGTGCCAGTCAAGGATGCCCTGAGATGTATTATGCTAACAGAGGAGAATCACAAATAATACAAATAGGTGTTTAAAGAAAGCAATTATTGAAGAGTAGAAGGTTTACAGATAATTCAGCTCAGAGGGAGAAAAGTCTCCTGCCAAAACTCCCAGATATACTTGCACAGGGAGTCTGAGTTCTGTAGCCTAATTCAGTTGTTTGACTTGTCATTCACATACTACATGTACTGCTGGACACCTGGTTTTCATCAATTTTACTACAAAACCTATATAATAAGCAGCGTTTGATTATATTATGTTTTAGCATATAGATGTATCAAAAAAGTGCTTCTGTGCATGTTTTCTCAGGGTAGAATAAGTGAATGAAAAAAAAAAAATAAAGATCCTGTTAGAAACTCCTTAGCTCCTGACCAAAACAGTTTGGAAAATTCATAATACTGTGTGATGAAATTACCACTCCACTATTTATGCTATGCAGGACATTCCAAAACAACAACAACAACAATGTATAAACTCATACAGAAATAATCTCTCTCAGTCATCACTTATGACCCACTCTCAGTTTGTGGGGGTGTATTTCGTGCCTGCATTTTCTTATTTTCTTCTTCTTTTTCTGTGTTCAGGACATTTATGTCAGTGCTCAGATGAGGCCGAGGCTTAGTAAAAAGTTAGACACCAGGTGCCAGTCTGTACGCATCAGGCATGCGAGAGACACCGAAAAGAAAAGAAATATTGTGAGGTGAATTGCAGCACAAGAGTGATCTGGAGTGATATGCAGACAATCCTGCATAGTATACCTTTAAAGTTCCCCTGCAAAACATCAGAAAGTATTTGTGATAAAATATGTGGAACCAAAGGGTCACTTACTAGTTTTTTACCCAGGTCCTTTGACTGTATCCCACTGCCTTCTTCAGTAAATGAAACAAGGAGTCAGCACTTGACAGTACAACAAACTAGAGCTACACTGATAAGTCATCCAGGCTGATGCATCAGCCTGAGCTTGTAAAAGCGTCCACTTCTAAGAAGTTCTTTTATCTACTTGAAAAAAAGCTGCTCTGTTTTTAAGGTATTAAGATGTAGCATTCTTCATGCATCTGAAACTACTATGCTACGGTTAGAGAGAAGTGTTTGTCATGGTTAAAGGAAACCAGTACTTTTAATATGAGATGGGGCTCAAATCCTAATCTCCTGTTTTTGCCTTCATATAAAGTTATCATGCTCTTACCTGCTTTGCTTCTTCTCGGTATCATAGGCAACATTAACCTGCTGGTTGTTTTTGTGTAGAGGACAGACATAAATCACATGACAGCAAGAGGTCGCTTAAGGTTGCCGTTTGAACAAATGACCAATGCTTTTTTGGTGAGGAGAGTCTCAAAAGGCTGTGACAAATCTGTATCATATGGTCTGGGTATAAATGTTGACAAGGCTGCAATGGTACGCTATCATCTCTGTATTAATCTTATCCAGCAGCTGAGGCCTTGTGACCTGGCTGCTGGGACTCTGTGTGTTTCGGTGTGTGTGCGGCAAGTCCTTAGTGAGGTGAATAGACATTGTTCTTATTTGTATGATGTGTGCGTGTGTGTGTGTGTGTGAGAGACTAATGAGTACTTAGTAGTCCCAGGAAGACATAGAGGCCATGGGGGTTTGATGCTAATGGGCTAATGGACTTCTGCACCTGACCTATCCTGCTCCTGCCACACACACACACACACACACACACACACACACACACACACACACACACACACACACACCTGGATACACCCCTCATATGCACACACATCCGAGCAGTTGAGGGTCATCTAAGGATAGCAGGTAGTGTATGTGGGAGGAATGAGTGAAGGCTTAGCAGCAGTCCAAATCAGTTTTTTACTGTGCAAAACGGTTTTACTGTCAGATTTCAGTGTGTCTCATATATCATTTAAGGTTTGTATTCTAAAGCCGATGAAAAAAAAAAATCAAAAAGTAGAGGGGTGATTTGTTAGCCTCTAGTGTTACTGGTGGACAAAATATTAGAAACACGTTTCAACATAGTCTTGTCCAGTTTAAAACCCTTAAAGAACAGCTTCACAAATGAGCACAGAGTTAAATCAACATCAGTCTGATGGTATCAACAAAAGCTGAACATTATAGGCTCATTTTTGAGGGTGTTTTGTTTTGGATCATATTCAGTTACACAGGTGGGCTTAATAAACTGCTCATCTTTTTTGCCTCAAAGCTGCCAAATTTGATTCGTATCAAATGGGGAGACAGTTGGAGCAGGTGTTTTCACATTCAAAATTAGCCTTGTTACTGGGCTGTACAGGTGCATAAAAGGCAAAAATTTGCTTTGTTTGCTCTGGATGAATGCACCTTTACATTTGGAAGTTATGTTACAGCAACATATCCTCATACAACAGCTCATATGATATTCTACAGAAAAGCACACACATTGGTTTGTATGATATGCTAGGAATTAGCACCCTTCGAATGAGGTTACGTCCTTAACATAAAGTTACATAGTTGACGTGAATTTATGGAGGTTAGGTTTGGGAAAAGAAGCATGGTGAGGACATACCTTAAAATGACTCAAAGTTCACACGGTTTCCTGGGGAAAATCCTGGGTGACAGTCCTGTGTTTTGTGACCCATCCCCCACATTCTACCTCCTAATTAAACCGCTTCCTTCTTTATTCCTGTCGGTGCATTGGTCACATGATTGCGGCCTTCCAAAGTATGTGGGTTATGCATGAAACACTGCACGTATGAACACTGCATGAGTACAGCCTGGTCACACTTATGTTGTAGTCATCATGCTACAGGCATGTCCTGTTTACAGAGTTGTTTGCTTTTTGATTGGACAGCACTACAGATGTTTCCTAGCAATAAAATTACACATTGTTTAAGCTATACTAAGCAGGAATTGCCGGTTGCTGTTTGTGAGCAGTATCGCCAGCAAAAGTGAAAGCTAACCCCAGATTCAGTCTTGTTTCGGAACGAGCTTTGTCCACTTGGTGTTTCGCCTCTGCATTTTTTTGGGCTGTTACCACAATTTTCATAGCGTCTTGAATGCGTCTGGCACCTGGTCACTACATTTTTATTGAGACCTGATCTCACATGTGTGTTGTGCCCAAGAGTCTCCCAAACCCAGCAAAATAGGAAGAAAATAAGATAATACAGGCAGAGGGCAGAGTCCCTGCAGATAAATACACCAGCATTCACCTCTAGAAAAATCTGCCCATTAAGTTACCACTGGCTAAGACATCCCTTAACTTTTAATGCTGAAACCAAACTTGGTAGATAACTACACTGCTCAAAAATGAAGGGAACACTTAATTGTCACAGTATAACCCCAAGTCCGTTAAACTTCAGGGATATCAATCTGTCCATTTAGGAAGCACAAGTGATTGTGGATCAGTTTCAGCTGCTTTGGTGCAAAGGAAAGTGGCAACAGGTTCAATGGTGAGGCAAAAGCAAGACAACCCCCCATAAAGGGAATGGTTTCACATGTGGTGGCCACAGACAGTTGCTCTCTCCTTATCCTTCCTGACTGATTCTTCTCTAGTTTTGTGTTCTGCTAGTGTCCTTCTCACTACTGGTAGCATGAGGTGGTGCCTGCAGCCCAATCAGATCGTACAGATAGTCCAGCTCCTTCAGGATGGCACATCCATATGTGTGGTTGCTAGAATGTTTGCTGTGTCTCCCAGCACAGTCTTAAGAGCGTGGAGGAGATACCAGGATACCTGCCGTTACATGAGGAGAGCTGGACAGTAGAAGGGCATCAACCCAGCAGAACGACTGGCCTCTGCTCCTTTGTGTGAGGAGGAACAGGAGGAGCACTACCAGAGCCCTGCAAAATGACCTCCAGCTACTGGTGTGCATGTTTCTGACAAAACTGTCAGAAACAGACTCCATGAGGGTGGCATGAGGGCCCAACAGTGAAAACACTCTTTTAACTTGAAATTTGGCTATATAACGAGATTTCACACACAATAACTAGGAAGGAGTGTTTACTATCCCTTCACTTCCTTAATGTGGAAATAACTAATCAAACATAAATCAGTTATAGATTCAGTCTATCTGGAGGCTTCACAACTCTTCCCAACCTGGTAGTAGTCTGTCCAGCTTGCCGGGCTCGAGTGGGGCTCAAAGGTGCTTTTGGTGGTGAGAGAGAGAGAGAGTTCAGTAGGAGCTGGAGGTCGCGGCGCCTTCTCAGGCAGACCTGATGTTTCAGTCCAGGGTTCCTGACGTATCCAGTGGCGTGGAGGGTTGGCTGCTGCAGTGCTTTTGCGAAGGTGTTGACTGTTGGGCGGTATTCCTTGTTTCCACAGACACACACACATCCGAGCGTGGAGTGTGTGGTGAAGATGTCTTGGTAACACTTATAGACGTCTCTGAATTCTTCTGAGGAGTAGTGTGGACCATTGTCTGTCTGGAGAGTAGCAGGGATGCCATGTCTACTGAACTGGGCTTTCAGAGTCTGTATGGTGGTGCGGCTGCACATGTCTTTCAGTTCATCCACTTCAATAAACTTTGAGTAGTAATCCACTAGCAGGATGTACTGTTTTCCTTCAGACTCAAACAGATCTGATGCAACCTCCTCAAATGGCAGCTCTGGGGTTTCTGTTGGCTTGAGTGGATGTCTGGGCAGCTTATTTTGAAAGTCTGCACACTTGTTGCAGTTTCTGACCACTTCCTCAATTTGTGCAAACATTACTGGCCAGTACAGCACTTCACAAGCTCACTGTTTGCTCTTTACCATCCCCAGATGAGATTGGTGTATAAGTCTTAGTATGTGCTCTCTCATGGTGGGGGGTACGACTATACGTAGTCCTTTGTAGATATGACGGGCTGGCTTCTTGAGTCCCAGTATGGCTGAACAGCAAGGGGCTGATGCAGCGGAGCAGCTTCCTTGCTGAGGTTTGGATTGAACTTTGACAGGTAAGTGACAAAGCCCAAAAAACGGCCGACACCATCTTTGTCTGTTGGTGGCGACGTGCACCGAACTGCTTCCACTTTTGCTGGGTCTGGTTTCAGTCCATCAGCTGTTATCAAGTGTCCCAAGTATGGCACTGATGTCTGGCGAATGTGACACTTGTTGAAGTTGAGCCTCAGACTGTAGCTTGTTGCTCTCTGGACTACTCTGCACAGGATGGCATCATGCTTCTCCATCGTGGGGGCTGCTATGAGAATATCATCCATCACGCTAATAGCTCCTGTGATGCCCTCATGCATTTCATCCATGATACGCTGGAAAATTTCCGGTGCACATTTCAGTCCAAATGGGAGTCTCAGCTATTTGTACCTTCTGATCGGAGTGTTGAAGGTTGTGATGAAAGATGATTCTTCATCCAGTTTTATCTGCAGAAATCCTGACTTTGCATCCAGAACTGAAAAAACTTTCGCACCAGGCATTGCGGACACAACCTCCTCTATGGTGCGCATAGGGTGGTGCTCTCTCTTTCTGACTTTATTTAAGTCACTTGGATCTATTATTATCTTGCCATTGCGTACTGCGGCTACCATGGAGCTCACCCACTCTGTCGGTTGTTCAACTTTGGTGATGTAGCCTTCTTTCTCCATCTCATGTAGTTTCTCCACTATCTTTTCTTTGAGTGCAGCTGGCTGGCGGCGGACAGGATGAACTACACCTTTAGCATCTGGATCAACTTTGATCTTGTATGTACCTGGTAGGGTTCAGTGTGTGTCAATTCCGGGAACTCATCCAGTCCAGCTGGTACACTCTGTGTTAGAGTAGTGACACCAGTACTACACGAGATTTTCTTCCCAGTAGTACTTTTCAGTGAGTCAACACGAACAATCAGGCCTAAAGCCTCAGCTGTATCACCACTGAGCACATTCTCCTGTGCAGTGTCCACGATTTCAAACTCTGCACTCACTTCACACTTCTTGTGTTTGGCCAGAGGATCAACTGCAGCCACTGGCTTCCGCTTGTGGTTGGAATAGGAGCGGAGTACTGTGCTGGAGCGTTTCAGCTGACCTGTGAGCATGAGCAACTGGTATTTGTCCAGAGTCAATGTGTTGCACTTTGCTCCTGTATCTATTCTGAATTTCACCTCCTGTGACAGAATTTCCAAGTTTACTGTCCATTTATCCTCTGCAGCATCAACAGTCTGTGTCAGGTTTATGTCCAGAATTTCATCATCTGGGGAATCGTGACTTGGCTCGACACTCACTGTACTTATTGCTCGCTTACGACACACAGCCACCCAGTGATTTGATTCGTGACAGCAGGAACACACTGAGCCTTTAGCTGGGCACTTTCCTTTGTTTCCACTTGTGTTCGGTGTCTTTTCCACAACTTGTTCCACAAAGTTATCAAAACTTTCACTTGAACCTTGTTTCTACTGTTTGAAACGGTGTCTGGCTATCCTTTTATTTTTCCTCGGTCTGATGTAGCTTGCAAACTTATCCAGTACCTTGGTAGGATCCTCTTTTTCACCGTCAGCCCAGTTTAACGTCTTGTAGATTTCTCTGCCTTGCTCGCCGAGCCACGTACTTAGCCAGCTAGCTCATTGTTTAGCTGTTAGCTTGGAGAGCGGTCCGACAGTACACCATGTAATGTACTGCACACCGGACTTAGCGGGGAGCCATCTTGTTTATTGCTGACAATAAAAACTATATGAACTAGCGCGTTTCAACACAATATGTTACATCCACGACTGGACCTTTTTCGCCTCTGAAAATATTAAGTGTTTATAAAAGCCTAGTCACAGCGTCACGTCTGATGAGTCAGACTAGTTGAATTGTTCCAGGACTTAATGCACACGTACTTCCGTCTCCTTCTTCTCTGTGTGAGTCGATCAAATGTTCCGCTGCCTCACACCTTTGTGAGAGAATGAGAGAAAAAGAGGACTGCTGTATTGAAAAGAAAAGGGAAATGACTCACATTTTAAAAGTTTCCCTTTTGTGCAGCGATGATGTCCTTGAGAGTAACACTTCCTTCCTGTAGAGATCATGATTCGTGTTGTAGAGCTGCGAAGGCCACAGCTGAACTTTAATATGTTGGTGCACAAACATGACTGTGTATTTGCAGAGAATCAAGAAGTTTATTAGTACCATCAAACAGAAAATAAATGACACTGACCTTGAAACTGTTATTGCTTCGAAGCTCTGTAAAAAGTTACAATAGCTTGGGCACTGGCAGTATGTTCAGATCTAATGGTGAGATATGATTGTCACTTAACATTGAGCATCATCTCTCTTTTTATACACGTGCGCTCAATTCCGCTCTGGTATTTTTTCAATGTTTGCTTGTTCAGCTTTTTTCTCTCTCTGTGTTGGTCTTCTCTCAACTGATATCGCCAACCTCCATCTTCCTTTCTTTATCCTCTCTGCTCTGCAGTGCAGCCCTTATCACTCTTGTATCTCACTTTGTCCACCACACTATCTCATCTCTGAGCTATCATGGAAAAGTATTGTTGTCTCTTCCTCCTTACTCACGACCCTCCATCTCTCAACAGCAGATCTCTCAGCAGCATCGGAAAGCAATACTTTCTGTTCCTTGTTCTTTTTTTATTCTTACAGAGGGCACTGCAGCAGAGGCTATTTTAATTTCACAAATCACTTTTCACAGCTTTGTATTTCATTATGTAATTCTTCTACCTTTGACGGCTGCCATGTATTTATGCTCCTCTAAACAGCAGTTGCCAGGCTAATCTGTTTCCCAGCTGTGTTTTCTCAAAATAAGGTCTTCCTTATCCTCACAATAACAGCATGACATTTATTATTTACTGTGAAATTACAATGCTTCTGTGAATACAAAGCAAGGAATGACGATATACAAGGCCCATTATTTATCATAACATGTCAGAAACATTCTTAGAAATCATGACTAAAAACGAAAAATAAATGTATAAGCTAATAAGCAGTACTGAGAAAATTCAAACCTATGGAAATCTGTATTTGGCAATGCAATGAGTCAGTACCCAAATTAATCAAACACTGGATTTACAGGGTTGAGTCTTGTTGCTAGTTAAGTGTTTAGGCCACTAGAGGGCAGGATACGCTAATAGTTTGTGCAGCTACTGTATTGAGGAGGTGATTTATGGATTAGTAGTGGTATATTTCCCATCATTATACATGCGGAGGTGGCATCTTCTGAATATTGCATTATTTCAAGCTGAAGGTTTTTCAGCTTGTAGATTTTTAATTAATATTTAAAGTAAACGAAGATGCCCTGCTTAACTTTGCAAGCTAAGTGTTTAAAGACTGCTTTGATTGATTGATTGATTGATTGATTGATTGATCTCATTATTCCAGAGGGAATTCGGTTGGCAGTGTAGGCACAAAATTAGGCATACACAATAGCCAAAAAATAGTTCCCACATGGCAGATAGTCAGTGTCAAACTGGAGAGCAGACAGTACACAGCACTGATCTCAGGTGCTCATACAAGTGCAAGAATTTGATACAAGAAACTGAACTGTTCAGACGAGAACTGAGTATAATAGTGTCTGGTGCCTGACTAAGATGCTGAACTGCAGCACTCATGCAGACAAACAGCATCTCCAGTATTTAGTGCCACCACCAAGCTTAGTGATGTTCAAGTGTTCAGTATATTGGATCTAACACAAACCAAAAGTAAAAACAAACCACTTAAAACTAAAACACCAAAGAGCTGTCACAAGGTGAAATGAGTAAGTGAAGTCTCTCTTCAGAACACTTGGAAAACATCTGCATTAACATCCTTCAAGCATAATAAATTGCAATCTGCAATGAATGGCTGGAGGCAAACGCTGAGTTTTTCAACAAAACAGCAAATTCCCAAATGCATCTGCTGTATGTGGTCATTAGCAGCGACTAAACAGGGAAAATAAGTCACCACCCACGCTGCTAAAAGTCAACTACACTTTGTCACAGTAGCTTATTCTGTATAAAGAAAGAATTAATGAAGGTCGTAAAGCCTCCATCACAATTACTGGCATTGTGTAGTTAGTTTTAAACAGAAGCACAGAGGCCTTGAGTAGAAGGGCGAAGGCAAGTAGCCAAGAAGAGCTGTTGTGGGACTGAGAGTGGGAGGCTGTGTTTACTGGAAGGAGTATTTTACTACAGGAGACCCAGTAGTTATGGAGCTCAATAAAAAGAATCGGTACAAATGATTTGGTCGTGCATTTTTTTCCTCTGCTTCTCTGTGAACTCTGACTAGACTTGCACAGCACAGGTCCAGTAGTAAAAAACAAAACAACCTCCTACCTCAGAGTTATTAACTGTCTGAAGCTTCCTACACTATCAACAGGGAGTGGAGGCTATTCTTTGAGAGAGTGACATCACTGTATAGCTGCAACTGACAATTATTTTCATTATCAAATAAAACCGCCGTGGCCTCACAGCAAGGAAGCTCTGCGCTCAAACGTTCCGAGGTTGCAAGTTCTTCCTGTGCCTGCATGTGTTTCCTCCAGTTTCATGCAGGTCGGCTTGATTGGCAACTCTAATTTGCCCGTGGGTGTAATTGTGAGCGTGATCAGTTGTCTGTCTGTGTGTGTCATAGGGATGAGATTACTGTTTTCACAATTAACCACAGTAAAATTCCCAGTGGTTACAATTAACCATTTCAAATTATCATTATTATTGAAGCTGTGTCTGATTGCCATGCTTTGAAAAACTCACTGCGAGGGACACTCTATTATGGCGTTAGTCCCGCCAGTGGAGCTGATTGGCTAATCAGGTCCTCCCGGGGTGCTCATTGGTCAATTTTTACTTTAACTTAGAAAGCGCTGTTTTGTGTCACGATGCCAGGCGAATAAGTCAACTCATTGAAGTGGGCGGATTTCAAGGTCTGGACCCAGGCAAACTGTCTCCAGATGCAGGCGCAACATGCACGATTTTTTTTTTTTTATATTTCCTTGTGTAGAGAGTGGACATGCAGCAGTGGAACTACTAGTCTCTTGTCTTCATCTACAATGACACAGACACTTGAGCAAGCATTTTGATGAGTGGCTATTTGTACTGTTGATCTGGTTTGGTTATCAATATGATAAGCTTACAGAAGGTGTTGGTTATGTTGTTATTTTAATGTTTATACAAATAAAAAGTGCATAGTGTGGTTAATTTTTGTTTGCGTGTTTCTGTAGGAAACTTGATGAAAAAAGTATATTTTGATAAAAGCTAAGGTGAAGACTACTTTTTTTTGTTGAGATTGTATAAAGGGGGTATTTTTAGTCCTTTGCTGAACTGAGAATGACGCCTGTCTCTGAGATGCCTCAATAAATATGACTGTGGTTTTGAGAACTATGAATGCAAGCTGATGAGACAGAGATAAAGATTTATATGCCCCTCAGAGTAACATGTTAATTAGACTGTGCAGCAGAGAAGTAAACATGTTATTTGTGCCGTGCAATCAGTTTGCTACAGACAGTACACACTAACAAGACCAATTAAACCAGTAAATGAGGCGGAAGGGAAGAGTGGAGGATGGATGTTTGTGGAGAGATGATGAAAGAAAAATTAATCCTAGAATCATGTGGGATTCATGATGTTATAGTCCACAGTGATTTTTTTTTTTTTAGACGATTTTGTTGAGCATGAGCTGTCAAAGGTTTCAGAGTGATATTTTGTTGTCATTTCTTAAAACAACTAACATAACTAACTTGGAGGATTTCTACACACATATGTGAGTTCGTCTGAGAGAGCAGGTTCAGGAAAGTGAGAAGAGGTGTCAGGCGAGAAAATATTGTGTAATGGTCACTAGAGAGTGAGGTGTACTGCTTTTTCTGTGCAACTCTTTAGTCACAAACAGGCCTGTGGCGCCCCTTAGTGGGCAAACAGTTGATGAGCTGGAGAAAAGTTGTGGTTTAGGTAATTAAACACAGGATATACTTTGAATTAAAGGGAAGACTTATCCCATAAGTTGAGCTCTGCACTGTTGCTTTAATCCTCTATTATCCCCATACTCCCATTTTCCACTTCTCCATGCATCTCTAAATGAATATTAAAACTGGGTTCTTTAAGTTCACACACTTCCTCATTCATTTCTTTCTCCTCTCAGGACTGCAAAGAGCCTCCAGATTGCTGCCTCAGTGAGTCTTTCACATCCTGCACACTGGGTGTTGACCTGCGCCGTGGCCGACGCCGATTCTCAGGCAACCTGCAGCTACCCCCGTTGTCATGGCGCCAGGGGGAGAGGTCGCGGACGCCTGACGAGGAAATCATGACCAGGCCAACGTCCTTGCCCTTTGGAGCTCCTCCCAGGATAGACATCACGCCCGTTGATCCTGAATGGTGAGTGGACAGTACAGTTGAACACAAACTTGCTCGATGGCAATAACACTCCCACTGACACAATGTAAAACCACCTGGAAACATCAAACACCCGGAGTTATCCATTTAAAGGTTAGGCTGCTTTCTAATTAAAGTGCACAGGCTCCACTGCTGACACATTAAGTAGATCCACGTATGCTATACTATACCATCAGTAGAGAGGTCAGGCATACCTGCCTGTGTGGGTGTGTGGTATCTGTGTAACTGGATAGGGACATGCTTTAGCTGATGTGAATATTGAGTTTCTCACACACATCAGATAGATTCAGCACTTGCACATGATTGAAGGTCAGTCTTTGTCCCAGAGTCTCCTGCAGTGTTTTGTAGTGGGAAAAGGGTCACCCCACTTTAACAAAGACCACCTCATGTTATAAGCAATGAATGTACTTTTACAAAATAAAACATAAACCTTCAGGGAAAAGAGCTTACTTGCTGTAAGTAGCCTGACTGATACTTGATTTTGAGGCCAATAATGATACTGAACTACAACATGTCAACAATTTTTGTTCAAAAACATAACCAAATGATCTTGATACAGATCTTTCATCAGCAATACTCTGCAATCGATAAGGTATATAGTAGCTCTGAACATAAAAGATACACAGTAACATGTAGACATATTAGAACACCTACGCACAATGACAAGACCTAGCCGACTCATTCATCCTTGTACTTACGAGAGCTTTAAAATCAGGTAGAGAGATCACTTCACGTAGTTTCACATAGTATCGATAAGATTGTAGGACAAGATGTGTCTAAATTGCAGTGGCTAATCAATGTCTTGGATGTAACTCTGTCTCTCAAAGTTGTTGTTTTTTCTTATCTTAAAGTGTTAATACCTATACTCCTGGTACCTGGAGGAAATGAAGTCAGAGAGGGGCTGTTTTAAGGAAATACACTGCAAAACAGATATAGCTCAAGAGGGAGACTTTTATGGTTTGATTGCCCCCGTGACTCAGCAGACAGATGTCAGGAGGCACAGAGGGGTGCACCCGTCCTGGGAATGGAGGCAAAAATTCAGATGTAAGAAGAACTGAGGGAGCCTATGGACAAAACATTACGGTTGACTTTGGCTGGGGATAGAGTCGGGAGTCGGGAGACAGAAGGAGTGTTTTTATTCTTCTTCAAGTGCATTCTCTGTTGGCATTGGTCAAAGCCAAGCTTCTGCCTCGTCACCCGCTCTGTGATTTGTCAGGATCTCTTGGCACAGCTTAGGAGAGGAACGTGTCCAATTTAATGATGTCATTATGTCATATTAGCTTTTTGTTAATGATGCAGTTCCAGTGTTTCCCTACAGAATATAATCTCTGTTGTGCTAGCTGGCAGGCATAGATGAGAGGAGCAGCTCAATGAATGGTTTCACTGTGACTCAACGGACTGTGACCTTAGGTGTGCTGTCATGAGTCTGACATTCTGACATAAATGAACTTGTAAAGAACACATGTTTGACATTAAACATAATTTTGTTTTCATACCAAGTTTGGGGTCATTTGAATGTTAAAATAAATGAAACTGAACAGCTGGACAGTGGAGACAAACTTATGTTATAACAAACCACAGGTTCCCTCAGTCACACTGAGCAAATACTAGGCCTCAGAAATCTTGTTACAATCCTTCTCTGCATCAGTGACTGATCTGTCATGTTGCATTCAGCCTGTTGAAAAAGATGCTGCCTTGTTTAATTTTTTATGCACCGTGCCTTCAGACACAGTTGCATACACACCCACACACACACACACACACACACACACACACACACACACACACACACACACACACACACACTACAGGTACAGCAGGGCAGTTTCAGGTAACACATACACACAAACACAAACAGCAAGTGGCCACTTCTTGGCGAGCAGCCAGTTGTCCAGTCGTGTCAAATTCAAATACGCTTTTACTTAACTAGCTAATCAGTCCTGATTGGCCCTGCTCTTGAGCATGGTGTGTGTGTGTGTGTGTGTGTGTGTGTGTGTGTGTGTGTGTGTGTGTGTGTGTGTGTGTGTGTGTGTGTGTGTGTGTGTGTGTGTGATGATAGTCAAGATGAAGTCAGTTGAGAAACACTCTTGAGTCTGCAAGTGTTTTTATTCCTTTCAGTTAGATGAATAAAGGCCGATGGAAGGGTTGGTGCTAATCAGTCCTGATTGGTGCTGCACTCTGTGTATGTGTGTTTATGTGTGCTGTTTAAACACGTGTGTGTTTGGTTCCTCTTGTAACTGCTGCCAGGTTGGGAACTGCTGCTCTTGGTTACTAGTATTTCAACCGTGCAACAGTGTCCAGGAAACAAACATTGTTTTGATTGAGAGATTGTAAGTAAAGACAAGGAAAGAGAGTAAAAGAGTGTTGTTGGTTTTTTTAAAAAATGCCTTTCATTTAAATAAGGGGGAAGTATAGTATTATTTGATGTTAACAGATTATACGTTAATTATTTTTCAGTATGGATTATTTTCTCAATTAAATGTTCAGTCGACAAGATGTTTAAAGATAGAAGAAACAAAATGCATGTTGTGATTTCTCACAGCCCAAAGTGATGTATTCAAATTGCTTGTTTTAATTGACCAACAGTCCAAACCCCAAATATACACGTCAACAAAAGGCATCCAGTTCTCACATGTGAGAAACTGAGACCAGTGAACTGTTTCTGTCGCTCGACTAACTGACTAATGGTTGCGGCTCTAGGCAATACATTTAATAAGGACCTATTAGGGAAAATTAATTAAAGGCACAGGAGTTGGCACAAAGAGAAAATACATACATTTTTTTTTCTTCGATAAATCACATTGAACATTAAGTCCTGCTTATTGAGAAGACATTAAGTGAAATGCATGTGAATTCTTGAGGAGCTGAAATCTCTGTTTCTACCAGAAGAGTGCAGTGTGAACATGGTTGACTGGAATGACTCACACACACATACACACAGATGTATTTCCACACATTGAGACAGAATAAAGGAAAAACTGAATAAATGAGTAAAGAAACATCAGTGCAGATGCTTTAACACTGAGGTTCATGGAATAGTTTGATGAGTATGAAAATGATGTGAATAATATGCTGTGACCATCACTGTCATCAGATCTGAAACCAGTTCACCCACCTTAGGAAAATTTTGGACTGACGGGTTAAGCTGGACATACACTGTATGATTTGAGCCCGTTTCTGATCCAATTTTTTGGCTGCACGACTCATTTTAGTTGTACAACAAGCCTGTACATAGCTAGATTTTTGGTGCTGCTAACTTGCTAACTTTTCAACTTTGGTTGACTAGTACTCATTGCCTTTGCTGGATAGATTGGTCAGGTTTAGGCAAGAGGACTGAAATTTGTTCAGGGAAAGCCAATCAGAGGCATAGTAAGGCAGCGTAGGATGGATCATTCCGTCTACAACCTAAGGAGTGCAAATTTACATCCCAGGGCTTTCAAACAAATCAATATTGACACTTGTTAATAGCCAGAACAATCTACAGGGGCCGACAGGCTGTTAAATTGTCTATTTTACATGCACAGTGTCATGGATTGATCATCGGACCACACAGTGTTAGCACATAAATTGCGAGCTTTACATCGCAGACACTTCACTCATACAGTGGGAGTTGGAATTAAACAACAATTCTAAAACGTGCTAAAATCATACACTGCAGTGCCCTCCATCAGCATCATGAAAACCCCCAAGTGAGGGAAAAATATTTGGAAGAATGATCTTCAGTCCCTTCAGAGACTTTGAGCATATATGCCAACAAGCTTTTCTGGAGACCTGTGGTGTCAATTTGTCACCCACATGTATTTTTTTTTACTTTCATAGAATCTGACGATTGCTTCCATTTCTTTTTGTTAACAGCAAGTTTATTGGTGGCTGTACCGTACGCTTGGGCATCCGCAGACTTTATAGCAGGTGAGGTGTCTGTCAGTCGTCAGTAACCCTGGTGGTAGAGGCAGACATGTTTCCCCCTGTGTGCTTTTCCCTCCTGGCCTTCGTCTCTTCTAAGAAGCTATCACACTATGTCTCCTTCATTACTGCTGCTACAAAGTCAGGGTCGGCGAATCTTCCTGAAGGTCCTCGGGTCTGATTATTCCCTCCCCTAGTGAAGCCTGATGCTGGTAGATGTGTGTGTGTGTATGTGTGTCTGTATATGCCTGTACCAGTCATCAGCACAGCTCCTCATCTCCTCTCAATCCCCTCTATTTCTCGTACTTATTTAAGTACTTTCATCAATGTTTGGAAGGAGGCGGAGGGAGCATGAAGTTATTTTGGGATTCAATTATTTTTCTTGCTGATGTACACAGTTGTTTCAGAGTGCCTCCTGGATTGTGTGTGCGGCTGGGTGTGCTTGTGCCAGTGTGGTGCAGAAGGGAACTGTAAATGAGTGTTGATTACTGAAAGTCGGCACATACTGAGAATTCTGTATAAGAATATCTTGTGCATGTATAGGACAGAGACATTAATTTAGGACAGAGCAAAATGACTGCCGACAGATGCATTTAAAGAGCACACACACTAGAAATCAGACCTTAATTTAATTAGATTGTCTTAATCAGGCAATGAGGGGTAATTACAATCAGTACAAACAAACATATCTGTTGAATTGGTTATCATGTTAGGGTTGTGACATGCCAATCACATCATGTTTACTGACCGCTGCTGACGGCCAGCTGATGGCAAACTTGCATTAACATTAGCCATCTGCAGGAGAGGAAAAAACTGGTCAAGTAGTGCTCAGTGTATTTGTTAATTAAAACAAACAAAACAAACTGGCCTACAGAGTTCATGCCACTGTGAATCTCTCTACAATCTACACGGTCATGTTTTGCTTTACTTTGCACTCGGGCTGCACAGTATGCATGGTTTGTACCAAAAGCACCTCACGACTGGAATGGCCAGGGCATCTCTATAGCACCACAATGCTTCATTTATATTGTGTCACATTTATCTTTATCAAAAAATAGCTGTTCCTGCGATTTTGATAATATTTTGATGAATTGAGCAGTCATACTTTGCACTGGTAGGCCTGTCACGATAGTTTTGTTGCCAACTTATTGAGGTCATCAAAAAAAAAATTGAGGTCATATCCAGGTATTATATGATATTGCCCTTGTGTTTACATGCGTGTTTGTTTACAAGAGAATGTCACCAACATTTTACCCAGTATGATGCCAGAATAAACAGCAGGGTTTTTCTGACATTAAGAGACCTGGGCGCAGCGCCTTAGCATTTTTTCTGTCATTTCTCTTTGTGCTGCTTCTGTCCTCGTCTGCTCTCTGTGTCTCACACACTCACACAGTGACAGAGTACCAGGTGAAGTGAAGATAATAGGTGTTTTTCCAATTGCAATTTCTGAATATTCTTAAGACATTAAAAGTTTACTTTACTTTTATTATCATGCTATTATATTAGCATTATATCAGCAATGTAAAATGGCCTTAAAATACCAGTTATATTGTTTATCGCAATTATTTTCAAGGAGAAAATTTCAGCCAACAAAAGTAGCTGTTGTGACAGGCCGACTGATGTCATGGTCTTTCAGTTGAGGAAGATTTAATATGCTTTTATGGCTTCAGAGAAAAGAAGACTACAACAAAACTATGGGTAAGGATGGGCTCTACAACTGTTCAACGGTGTCTAATAGCCTATAGATGGTTCATGTCAAGGGACAAGCTAAAAACTTATGGTGCAGTCTGACTGAAATTTGCTTCCCATTCCATCATGTGGAATTGTTTATATGCTTTAAAACTGCAGGGTGAAATGATACAAGAGCAGTAGGGATGCCTCTTGGCTGTTGTGACTGCAGGCGAGAGTAACAGAGATTGACCGTGAAGTTTTTGAGAAAAAGCTGCATAATTAACAAGCTTATGTGTTTATATGTTTACATCTCTTCTCATGCTATTTCCTGTCCCTCATTGCTTTTGGGCACAATACTAAATATTTTCAGGCGAACTTTGGTCTGGCTTCAGCTTCAGCCTTACTGCCTTTATTTGTTTTTTTGCTAGTTTTCACAAATGCCAAAAAACCCCTCATAACAGATGTTGACCCAGAGTCAGTGGCAGTGTTTACACAAAAGAAAAGGGCAATACTCAAACGTGATTATTCTGCTTGAACCAGCACCAGTAATAGTGTGTTCTGTTAGCCTGATGATCTGTAAATACCCCCAAATAATACAGGAATAGAGAGGTGGACCGTACAATAAATTACTCACTTTGGAAAGGTTCTTTGAAAAGGCTGTATTGTACTGTAGTTTCACTGTAGGTTATTGTAGATAGCTGACATTTCAGACATGCATGACACAGGCATGATTGTGATAGGCTACCTGATACTAGCTTGTATGTCCAGTACATAGAATACTGTTCACAGGTCGTCCCAGAATGTTTGTGCTTGTGCATTTAAGTATTTAAATGTTATATGAGATTTGAACATTAATATAGCAGCAAACAACTGTTTACTATCTAAAGATGTAGTGAAATAATGTCATCCTGAGGAGAGACTGAACCCACACTACTACTGTGTGTGTTGTAATTCGAGCTTCTGTGTACTTTGTTTTGGTTGCTGGGCCAATTGCGCATGCATGTTAGTGCTTGCAAGTCTCTATGTGTGTATTCCACTGGCTTGCTAATACACCACTCCTACGGTGGTAGCCGCTAATAACACTGTCTTGACGCCCAGTGGCAGAATAGTGTCAGTGCGGAAGGGTAGCGCCCAACCTCCTGTCCCCTGAGGTTAATACCGTTGGCTCTGTCAACACTGTTGCCATTGTTAGCACTGGTAATGATGTTACCATGCCCAACACTGCTAGCTGCCATTTCAGCTCAGCCACCTTCATGTTTGCTCGTAAGAGGTGAGAGCTGTGTGCAGAATCACGGCCCACACTCTGAATGTCATATGTAGCACCAGTGTTAACTTTGACAACTATTTTAGATTTAGTCTTAGTCTTGGGACGAAAATGCTTTATAGACTTAGTCTAATTTCAGTTGATGCAAATTCAAAATGTTTTAGTTGACAGAAATTCATGACCTTTTAGTCAACTTTAAATCACTGTGTTTTCTATGTTGTTGTTTTTTATCTTTAAACTAATCCAGTTGGGCTATTTCATGTATCAGAAATTAGAATCAAAGTGACAGGTTGTGTAAACACTTTAAGACAACAACAATTTAGACAGTTTTTTTTCCACAACTACAAATAATTCCTACACATTTACAAACTGTCATTTCTCCAGCAGTTTTTGACAGGTTTAAGGGGTGATTCACCAGCACACTCTTACTGATCATCATTTGAAAAGCTCAACATCTGTTTATGCTCCCAAAACCTTCGACACCACATGTAACTTGTCTGAGACAACTAGGATTTGTAGCCAGGTTCATTGTAAACTCTGAATTATCAATCTCACTGTTAAGAAGCCTGAATTATTTCTAGATCTGCAACATGTTCATCTGGAGGTTTAAACTTGTGTCCTGACTGTCATGTTCAGACTGTTTACTTACTGCATAGCTACATTCACAGATAACCAAGCCTCCCACCTGCCTGTCAAACATTTTTAACTCATAAACCTTCATGAGTCCGGTCTGAGTGGAAACCTGCGGGATCAGCAGTGAAGTCCGACTGCCAGTGGCTGCTTGCTCCACTGTTGTTCAGCGGCTAACAATTGGAGCTAATTGCTGATAGCCACCGCTGCAACTAAGAAACTCAACAAATCCATTCAACTGCTTCCCCATACACAGTCAGACATGCACGGCTGCTTATTTACTGCTGAATTACAGCTCATTGCTGACTAGCGAAACATCCTGGCACAGACTGTTTACTGGAGTTTGCCAGCTTGTCAGTCATTCGGCATTTGAAGATGATTGTATGCACTGCCACTCTTGGCTTTCAATATCCGATAGTCCACCACGATCATTTTAATCACATCCTATCTGGTCAGCAAGAATGAAACATAGATTTTGTCTTCGTCTTTAGTGTCAAGATCTATTTTTAGCTCATCACTGTCTTGTTTCCCTCATGGAAAAAAGGTCATTGACGTCACAGTTTTCGTCAAAGACATCAATACTGAAAAGCAACTTTAAAGTTTGAACCAGTGATACAGGCTATAATGATATAATTTCCCACCATGAATGAAACTTTGCCATTTTGGATCCATCTCCAAACTCGATTTAAAACTATTTTGGATGTGTTTCTCACCGTGGGTCAGGACGACACCGGTCAGATTATGGCTCGTCTGCACTCTTTGTACTTTCTTTGTGTGGTGTGTGGTTGAGCGCTGCCCTCTCTGCTGGTGTTCCAGACAGCTTTGGTGTGGGTGTGAGTAATCCACACAGCCAGTGAGGAGAAATTGGATCTTACACTTTTCATTTTAGCACTTACAGAGAGTAAGGCAGACAAATGACGCACAAAGATTGTTTTTTGTCCTAATGTGAGGTTCCAGCTGATCAGTCCCAACCGTACCATGCGTATAAAAAGTATTAAGCACACTCATTATCAGCAGAATAATTAAGTGTTCTGGAGACAGGTCAACAGAAAAATTATTTTAACTTCAAAGCATTTCATTCCTCTATGCTGCTCCAATTGAAAAGATTTTTGTGTAGCTTTTTAGTAACCATATAAGCGGGTATGTGGGGCTTTTGGTGCAATACGACTCATGGTCTGTGGGGAGGGGAAAAGCTGCTTACCTCAACTTCAACGAAACACCAGCAGTGAACATGCATCTAATCATTCACCATCATTTCTCATGATTATACAGCTTACAGCAGCTAGTGGAGCATTGGTTGGTCAAATATGATCCAGTTTTATGCTAAATCCTTGGAACGAGCAGTCATGTCGGCCAGAGTTGCATCAGCTTTAGGAGAGTTTTGGTTCAGAGGAAAAATAATCTTTTTTGATCTGTGTTTACCTCGGCTACTCTCTTGGTTGTCAGTATGTGTTGCATGGCAGTCCTCTCATGCGTGAGTGTGAATTAAACCGTGGAGTAGTTTAGTCTCTTGGGCTGTGAGTTGACAGGGATGTTAATAGGATAACTGCCTTCGTGCTGCAATATACTCAAACATACAGCAAGAAATCTGTCGAGGGCATCACTCCTTCTCAGTTCTCTTATTGTACACAGAGGAAATGTTAACAAGGTCACCTTCAACCCATAATACACTCTGTTGTCTTTTTACGTTGTATTTTTCACTCTTTGTGTTTCCCATTTCTATGAGCCTTTATTTTTTGTTTATATTTGCATCAATTGCGTGGAGATAATTCATATGTATAAATAATTCTTTTCACCTGTGCTCGGCACTTCAGTGTTTATTGTGTGCCTTTCCTTTGTGTTTGAGCCTCCGTCTCTGTTTTCCATGAACCTTAGTGAATGAGTATAAGTCCTTTAATGTGGGTCACAATGCAGTATTGTTTTTCATTTAGACGTAGTGTGAAAGAGGGAAGACGGAACAGATGGTTTTATGTAACCAGAGATGCTACAATAAGGGCTCTCATCTCAAGACCTGAACCATCACACACGCACTCCCCATCACCTCCATCTGACCCACACACACATGATAAACACAGAGACATGCAAGATCCCCTTCGTTTCCAACAGACACCGGCCCTGAGGACATTCTGGTCGCTCTCCTCAGGGTTTCACTGTGAGAGACCAAAGACTGAGGCAGCATGGGACAAGCTGAGGCATCTTTCTTGTATTTTGTGACATTATGAAAAGTGACAGGTGGGGCTTGGAGGGGCAGGGATGCTTATGAAATGTTTAACCCTTTACTCTTTCAGCAAGGTAGGAAGGTAAGATTAAAAAAAAAAACATTGACAAGATATTGATTGGTCAGTTGCTTCCTTTTACAACACTGGTTCAAATTAGCATGTGGCATAACAAGAATCTGAGCCAGAGCCTTACATGGATAAACACAAACTAAGTAGAAAAGCACAGTACAGCAAAGCAAAAGAGTCTTAGGGATGCTACTGAAGATTTGTCAGATATTTTAAGAGATCTCACTGTTTATAAAATGTGAAACTAATGCTTACCATAGAACCCATAGAGACATCGTCATATGAAAAAACACAAAAGACAGATTTCTTCTAAGGCAGCCAATAAAGGCTGATCTTATCTTAAAAACGCCAAAGGCTATTCTGCGCATTACGACAGAACAAGCAGCAAATTGTCACATTTGAGAAGCTGAAACCAGCATTTTAAGCCATGCTAATTGGTATCTCTGACAGTCAGTCTGTTTTCTGCTTAGGCCCAGACTGAAATCAGAATGACATCAACTGAAACAACTATGAAATAAGAGACAGACATTTCTTGTCCCCAGAGGCTAAATCCGACGGACTTTACTGATCCCGTGACTTTTTCTCTTGCACCATCAGGAGGTTGACATTTGTGGTTTTAGAGGTTCAGTGTGTAAGATTTAGCAGGATTTAGTGGCATACAGTGGTGAAAACTGGACATTGCAACCAGCTGAAACTTTTCTGGGTCAGGATTCCTTTAGTGTTGATTGTTCAGGAGGTTTTTATTGTGAGCTGAATTATCTGCAGAGGTCTCAGACCAGGTCATTAAAGCCTTTAACAACAATGAATAAAGCAGTTTCACCTTATAAATCAGTGTTTCTCTGATACTGTTTGGCATGCCACATGCTAATGTTTGTTTTCCTTAATTCTGATCCAGATGTTCAGGAGGTTTTCACCTGGAGCCAAATTAACTGCAGAGGTCACGTCTACTTCAAAGCAAAAGTACCTGTTGATTTAAACTGGTAAAAACACTGAATAAAGCAGTTTCATGTTAGAAATCAGTGTTTTTTCTAGACTGCTTGTTGCAGATAGGCTTCTAACTATAGTGGCCGATGCGAAAATGTAAAAGTGCAAATGGCCTGTCTAAAGCCAGTTTTAGGTTTTGTCCATTCCTGGCTTCTGTAGAAACATGGCAGGGAACATGACAATATCCATAAACAGGGTCCTACTCCCTATGTAGATATAATTGGCTCATTTTAAAACAGCACAATGATTCTTATTTTTAGGGGTGTAAATCACACTTCATACTGACTTCATTAACCCATATAAAACAACAGGTGGGATAAGTTTGTCTTTCTGTGAGAAAGCCCTTTCTTGAAGAAATGTTTTCATTTCAACCCAAACCAAGATCTTTTTCATACAACTTGAAGGCAAACTTCTCGCAACAGCTACAAAACATGGATTAACTGCAACATCATTTAACAAAATTAAGCTCAATTATAACTGTCAAGGTTCAAGGTTACCCATTATTAGATTTAGCATGTTTACATTGTATAAATTAGCCTAGAGGCTAGTGAGAAATTACATGCATCATTTGTAGTTTTTCTTACTCACTATGGGTCACTGCATCTCTTGACAGAACAGCACAGTTGACTTTCAGCCTGCATGCACATTTTTTCAGTCCAGTATTATTAAAACAGAGCAGCTATGTTGCTGTGTTGATGCAAGAAGTAAGCAGAGTGAGATGCTCGGCCGGGCAGGTAATGTTATGTTGTGTTTATCTCATAACGGCATTGTTTACATATTGCATGTGCTTTGTCTGTTGACCCGTATTACCCACGAAATTGCAAATATTTCCACACTGCTGGTTTATTCCAAAGTAAATAACGTTATCCCCATTGTTTTTCTCTTGGCTGCTTGCCATGTGCCTGCTACTGTTTGACGGTGACACAGAATTTCACAATAAAAGCGTAGCCTAAAGATGATGATATGAGTTAATGTTTTCACTATGCATTGATCAAAGTGGATTGTTGATCACTGAATCACTGTATCGATCCAGATTGATGGATTGTTGCACCCCTACTAATTTTCAGGTCATTATACACTGAAGAAAACATGTAATATATTCCACTGCTGCCAATATATCCCCCTAAATCCTACACACTGGACCTTAAAGTGAAATGTCTCAACAATTATTGAATAGCTTGCCATAAAATTGGTTCAGATATTCATGCTCCCCTCAGGATTAATTGTAAACCACCATTTGGTCCAAATTTCATTCCTGCTAATACTTTGTGCTTAGTGTTAGTCAGCAAATGTCAGTCAAGGTCAAGGAGGTCAAGATAAACTTTATTATCCCAGAGGGGCAATTTGTTGTAAAAGTACAACAAAGTAAAATAAATACAAAAAACTTACGACATGCCCAGAATGTAACAAAGAATTAGATTATACTGTTGAGGAATACAACAGTAGCAGGGACATTTTTTTAATCTATCTATCTATCTGTCCTACATCTGGGTAGAGTGTATCTGTGACCAGATGGGAGCAGCTTTACTTGCTGAACAGGGGGTGACTGTGGTCAGCAAGGACTGAATGGGCCTTCTTTAAAGCTCTGACTTTGTACAAATGGGAAAACTCTTCAGGATTGGTGCCAGCTATTTTATTGCGCAGTCTTGCAATGCCTTCCAGCCCATTTCTGTTTTTCAGGATGAGAGATCCAAGCCAACAGATAAAAGAAAATGTTAAAACAGCCTCAATAAAACAGCAATAAAACATCTGACATATGATTAATTGACCAAACATTTTGTTTTTCAAATTGTTATTGGCCCAGATACCGCAAAATGGCATGATTTTTATCAGTCTCCATTTTCACAGATATCAATGTTGAGGTTCACTTGATCAAAGAACACAGCACAACAATGAAAAGCTGCCAGAGCTCCTTTACAGCTGGCTGCAGGGCCCATTGTATACCTCCGTTCTTTCTGTGCTGTGACTGTGCATTGTGTGCTTTCATTCAAGATCTCAAGGGTATAAAAAAAGAGTTTAATGTGGAATGAAATGGCCCAGTCACTCCAATTCAATCTCTTTCAATCTTTCATCTTTTTAAAAATGACTTACTGGCATTGGTTTTTTTTCGCTTCTCGTCTGTGCTTTATCATTCATCTTTTGTCATCTCCCTTTTCAGTGCAAAAATCTCACTAACAAACAAGAGCCAGCAAAAGTATTTTAAAATTTTACATACAGGTGTTTTTTGTCCATTCTTTTATTTATTACAACCTTAATATTACGTCTTAAGCGCGAGCACTGGTTTCAAGAAGTTATGGAGAGCAGATGGAGAAACTGTGAGATTTCTGCCTTTCTTTCTAAGCTCTATGAAGTGCTCTTAAGTCATGCTAACAGCATGATCCTATATATGGTAATGTAAGTCGGCCCACCGCTGTGGCTGAAATATGTCAGCTGTTAGGTTGATTGCCATTACATTTCCTGTAGCCATCAGAAATGGTCTCAGTGTTTTTCCCTGATTGTCTCCTCGTAGCTTCCAATCTCTGATTCACTGATTGCTTCCCTGGTCTCGTTAGGTTTACTAGACCTCTTGTTTCCTTCTCTCAAAAAAGAATGAGGCTGTTACTCATGCTTTGGCCAGAAATGCTTGTCTAGACTTTCTAAAAGATTCACCAACTCACTCTCAGGGACTTGTTTAGTCAGATTATCAACCACAGCTTGGTAGAAGTGTGACCTGTTTATCTTCCCTGGGGTGGCTGTAAGATGTACACCTTTACTCAGCGTGAGGTGGTACCTTCCTCAACCGTATCTGCTGTTTTTTCCCCCTCACTCTTTCATCACCCTCAAGACATCAAAAGTATGCTGAATGTGACAGTTTAAATTACGGAAGTTCACATAACACATTCATGGTGCATGCCAAGTCACTGAGGAACCCTGATGAAGCAAGATGCTTTCAGAGGCCCCTGTTATTAAGCCCTTTACAAATTTGAGTGTGGTGATGGATGAATATTTGCTATTTGAATATGACCGGCCAACACAGGAGAGTCCTCCAGCACTGCTTTCACTATGTTGAAGCTGCTTGCTGTCCATCTCACAGTGACAACCAGACTGATTTTCAGAATCTGTCTATTCAGTTCTGCAGCTGTGCCACTTAACTCTCTTGCATTTTTGGGAGACTGATGGTACAGTGAAAGCACTTTAGAGAGGAAAATTCGAAATGCCTTTTACCTCTTTCAAAGAGCCATGTGCTGCCAATTCCATGCGATGAGCACAGCAGTGAACTGACTGGGCCAGAGGAAACTCCCGTTTAAATCTCGTCACAAGTTCATCCTCTCTCTCGGTTAAGGAGAGCCACTCCATCTGTGGCAACGCTGATGAGATTTTTACACAGAAAATCATCATCCAACACAGCTCCCAGAGGGCTCTCTTTTATAAAAACTAAACATCGACTCAGCATCTGTTCCCTTGCCCAGTTCAACCGTGTTTAAAAAAAGCACATTATCTTTATCTCCATGGCTGTTGAGTGTTTATCTTACATAAACAATCACGTATGCACATCTAGACTTTAATCCAGAGTGATGCTAATGGGAACATCAAACGATCTGACATTAGACACAAATGCTGCCTTCATTTCTGGCTGTATGCGCTAAAGGAATGGTCGGATGTGTGCTCAGAGCCGACTGTCACATCATTCAGTTCATTGAGCTTAATGAGGGCACTTATTGTTGTGTAAGCCTGCTTTTACTTTGCAACCGTAGAAGATGTTCTAAATGATCATCCTCTGCATCAGACTCTAGACTCTGCCTCTCCTCAGACTCAGGCTCCCTGCTTCTTTCTAGTGTTTCTTTCCCTTTCCTTTCTGCTATTTCAGGTACTCTCTGATGAGCTGTTCTGTTACTTACTGAGCCATTAATCCATTCCTTTCAAATGCACATCTTTAATCTTGTCATAATAAAAGGCCTACTTTCAATGCACCTCTTGTCCCTACCACTTAGCCCTTACCCCTTTGTTTTGCACGTCCATGCCAAGGGATATGGTGTACCAATTCTTTTTGGGATGGAGGGGTACATGGCCCTTCAAATGGAGGGTTTTCAGAGGCACACTCTAAACAGAGTATTATAAGCAATCATCTGCAAGATGGCTGCAACAACAAGAAACCCACAAATGTGTTTCCTTTGTTACTAAATTTTAAAGAAATTACACTAGCCATCATATTATCTTAGTTTAATGTCACTATTAGTGACAGTGTCTCATCTTTACAGTGTCTGTCAGGTTTACGTTTCCCTCTTGCTACTAGCTGCTTGCTCATTCCTGCTATCAACTGTTTCTTGTTTATCCACCACCATTGGTTCGCACATGCGGCGTCATCAACAGCTCCTCCCACAAGTCTTCAGCAGCCCCTCCCATTGTGGAATGCCACCTCAGTCTGTTTAAACTAAAGGGTTTCGCAAATATGACTACCCTACGAGGCGGAAAATTGGGCACCTCGGATCAACTCGCCAATCAGGCTCTGTGTGTCTAAACGCTCGCAGCTTGCCGGCAAAACGGCCCAATATTCGCGGAAAATCTGGCAGTGTAAAAGGGGCTATAGATATCTTTGGCCTTCTTTGTCAACCCAGAATTAGTGAGAAGCTTTGCTTGCTTTTGCCTCCATTTTGACATTGTAATAAGCAAAAAAAGAAAATACAGGTCTGTTATTTTTAATCTGAGATATATAATAGGAGAGCGACAGAGGAAAAAGTGCCAGGGAATGCCATGCATCACTGGCTGATTTCAGACCACTAACAAATGATGCACACTCCAGCCTGCTGTGTGCTGATGACGCATCATATTACTACAAGTGTTTTCTTCTATACAAGCTTGGTAAGACTATTTTCAAAGGGTTTATTGGCAAGCATTTAGTGAGAAAGAGCTCCATGCTTCGATGGCTCAGAATCCTCAGTGACTCACCACCAAAACAAATCAGTCCACAGAGCAAATGAGCACAAGAGCTCACATATCCAATACTGGTCACGCTGCCATTCTGCCTCTTCTGATGTTCTTTTTGGATTTTTCTCCCTCATCTTCTCTCTATCTTTAGGGCATTGCCCCTCTTTCTCTCTCTCTTCTTTTCATCACTCAGACTAGCTCTTTGTGTGTGTGGATGTGTATCTGGAATGACTGTGTCTATCAATTCTTTCTTTCTCTCTACATACTGTGGCAATCTCATGGTTGGATTGCTTCCATTCAGACAGAATTATGGATGGGTAGAAATGTGTGAGTGAGTGAGTGAGAGAGAGAGAGAGAGAGAGAGAGAGAGAGAGAGAGAGAGAGAGAGAGAGAGAGAGAGAGAGAGAGAGAGAGAGAGAGAGAGAGAGAGAGAGAGAGAGAGAGAGAGAGAGAGAGAGAGAGAGAGAGAGAGAGAGAGAGAGAAAATGTTACTGTGATGGAATACAGTGTATGCAGTAAGTTAATATGTGGTTTTCTTCTTTACTGTATGCTTTGGACTGTTTATTTGAATCAGTTGACCTTTGGCGCAGTGTGTATGTTTCTCTTCACTGATGCCCATTAAGCTGTTTGCTTTTATCTCTGTTCCAAATTGCCATTTTTTTCTTGGCATGCACTCACCAGTTGCCTGCCACACTAAAGGTCACAACATCATCAGCAACATTACCACAAATCCCGGCTAAACAAGAAATAAATAATAAATCTGACAACCTGTTACTGGGCTTGCCTGCTTGTCGTCACAACAACCACTGGCCAATCCTTAACAGGAGAGGTGTGGCTTGTGCTTGCTGCGTGCCTGCTCTCAGCTCCTTGTGTATATTCTGAATGAAACAGCAAGTGAAGCATTTGCCTGCGTGCTGCGCTCTGCTCCGCTCACTGCTCTGACTGTGTGAGTGAGGGGAAATCTGACTTGAAGCACGGCATAGTGGGAGTCACTCTGTGCCACACCGGGAGTGCCTTTGGGAGAAGTGGGGGTTGTTTGCAGAGAGGTTAGTCAAGCGGTGCTTGATGGAGGGGAAAGCAAGACAGGAGGAAGCAGAAAGGTTTTCAGCCCTTCTGAATCTTTCATAAGGGTGATCCTCCAACATCAAGCTGCCTGGATGGATTGAGAGAAAGAGTTGGTGCTGAGGTGTGCATTCAGCAGGCACCAGCAGTGACAGAGGGACACAGAGAGAAGGAAGCAGAGTGATAGAGCACTGAGGTGAGCACCCTACAGACAGCAAACCCAGGAGGGAGATGGGAGAGAAGCACTGTTGAAAAGAGAAAACCTTCCCTACTAGAAGGAGCTGTACGTGGCCCTGCTGTGGGTAAAGCTCTTCTGAGAACCTCTGATGTACAGAAGACCAGCAGGAAAGCACGGTGCATTAGCCAGAGGAAAGAGAGAGCGAGAGGGCACGAAGCTGGCTGGCTAATCCCTAAACCCGTGAAGAACGAGGGAAAAGGGGAAGGATAGAAAGCACAGAGGCAACACAAACAACAAAAGGGTATGTGTGAGCTGGCCTTTTCCTGGGTGCATGTTTGTGTGTGAGGTGGCCTCAATCTTTCCGCTACAACATTTCAACCCAGCGTAAACTTCTCCGTGTCTGAATAAGGCAAGAGGAGGACAAAATCAGCTGTGCATGACCAGCTTATGTGACTGAATTTGGACAGAAAGGGGCAGCATTTGAAAAGAGGAAGGAAAGACTCAGCCTGCAGGGATGTCATCCAACGAGCTGAGCGTTGAGATGGACTCCTGCATCCGGACATTCAAGGAGCACATGCACCTGGAGCTGGAGCCTCCCAAAATCCCTGGTGTGGGAGGGAAGAGGGGTGCCACGTCCCCCAAGCTGTCCCCAAGAAGCTCCCCGCGCCTCTTCCGCAAGCTGATGGTCAACAAGAGTATCCGACAGAGGCGGCGCTTCACTGTAGCCCATACCTGGTAAGGCCTGTGGCGGGGGAGTCATTGAAAAATGAATCAAGAAAAGCAGGAGAAAACAGGGTTGAGGCATAAAGGAAACGAAAATAAATATGCAGGGGTCGCGGTATTGACAGAGGATTAGAGTAAGGCGAGATAAGATGGAGAGGGGAAGGGTGTGGATAAAAAGAGGAAACTAAAGACAAATGGGAAGATTAAGATTGGGCGGGAGATTAAAAGACAGCACTTAATGGTGGGTGGTTGTGGGAAAAATAAGGGGAAAAGTGATGTGAGCTGGGAGGTGGGCAGATGAGTCATGAGAGAGGAGAGGTAGTGGGGTTAAACAGACAGTCAGCAAGGGGGAGGAAGAGGAATGCATGTGGGAAAAATGAGACGGGAAAAGAGTGTTTTGAAGAAGGTGAGGAAGCACAGGCACAGAAAATGATGTAGATGGTAGAAAAAGAAGCATGATCTCTACTAAAAGAAAGACAGTTTTGTGTGAGTTTAAGACAGGCCAAAAATGTATGAGAGGTTCTGCTGTCTGGTGATTTGTCACTGGGTTACATGATTACATAATGGGATGAAATCACATTCAGCAGATTCCCCTCTCCTCCATTTTGATGGAGTCTATATCTCTGCCCTGTACCTGGGTGAAATTTATTTGTGAGTGCGTTGATCGGTGTTAGATGATTTATGCAACCTGATGGTGGGTATTAACCTTTTTTTTTGCTTCAGAACCCCAATGAACAAGTGAATGTCTACATGTCACAACAAACAAAATGACAAACACATTGCAGCATCACACAACACATAATCTGGTTCCATTCACATTCTTTTTGTGTGTGTCATCACATTGATGTCATTTGTCTTGGCACGTTTCCTAGGAGAAGCCCGGAAGCTGAAAGTCTGACTTCCTTAATTAGACAAGATCAGAGCGCCATGAAAATGATATACACATATTTATTTCATATAAACCTCATATTATTTGCATCATTTTGCGCCCCATCCCCCATCGCTCCCTGAGTCTACCTCTTCATTTTGCAGCAGGTAGGCACTATAGTAGATGTGAGGGGAGGGCTGGCTGTGTTATGCAATGTATGGATTAGAGGTGAGGGAAAGAAAATGCTGTGATTTGACTACAAAGACTCAAGGTGACTCTTGTCCTTCATAAAAACAGCAGTTATAGTATTTTTTTTTTTCAAATTAGGCAGCGCCACTCAGAGGTGCTTTGTTTTCTTTATTTCATGAGGCTTGTGAAGGTGAAAGCCATTGCCTGCAAAAGAAGACATTAGCATACACACAAAAAACATAATGCTTCACATCTCCGACATGGGCTACATGTTTATACATTTATGGTAACATGACAAAGCTGGCGTGTCACTGCTTGCGTAGGAAAGAAAATGGTCTCTGTCGTGGGACTGGAGGGGAAGGAAATAAGTCCAGATATGAATCTGCCCCTGTATGTTGTGTCTACATGCTGCATTGTTGTATGATGGAAAACCGATGTTGTGTGTGTTTTTCCTCTGTGCACGCATGTGTCATGTTGTCATAACTGGGAATGTGTGAGAGTATGTGTATTTTTTTGGTGCTATATCCATATGTGTGTGTTTGGATGCACGTATTGCATTTGTAAATGTAATGGATGTTTATTCTGTCTCTTCTCCTTGCATGTCTGGCTCTTTCCTTCCTCCACGGCAGCAGTCAGAACGGGGACTCGTGTCTGTTTATCTCCTCTCTCTGTCATTGTATAGCCTATTTCTGAGCATCCGAGAGATTTGTGGGGGTTGGGTGGGTACAGGGGGGAAATACAAGAAGGAAAAACAAGGAAAATGGCTTCATTTAGGAGCCATTAAAGATGTCAGCAGTGTCCTTTGCCTTGTTTGCTCTCATAAGTCCACAGTAAATGGGCTTGATCCAGGGACACAACAACACCCATAACACCAATCATAACCATTAACTGCCAGCCCAGCCCATTAACAGCATCGTTCATGATAAAGTGTCCTTGAGCGAGACACTGAGGTCTAGCTGCTTGCTCACTCTAATGCTCTAAGAATGACGGGTAAGAAGCTAAAAATGGAAATCGGGGGGGGGGGGGGATACATATAGAGATAAAAAGCCCAAAGGGAAGAATCAGTAGTCGCCTCCAGAGAGGGAGGCTTGGTAATCAGGATAGCGAGGAGAAAATTAAGGAGATAATGGCACTTACCAGCATGTACCAGGTTTCCACGTGTTTTTAGCTTATTTTTCATGCTTGTTTTTATCAGGCCCACAGTTCATGTTAGGTTATAGTTAATAAAAAATCAGCAGGATTACAAGATTAATCACTGCACTCTTTCCTTTATCCCATGACATTAAACTGTGTGCGGCCTCAAAATATCATTATCCCTTTTGCCTTTAAAAAAAAAAGTATTCACCTTTTCTGGGAATCCTTCAGGGTATTACCGGCCACGCACTTTTTCTGGCCTTATTGTCTCCCCACCTGTGTCAAGCATGAGGAAAGTTATTTTAAAAAAGGATGATGAATCACTAATATGTGTTGGCCTGGCTTTTCTACTGTTGGATAAATGAAAAGAAATGTAATCATGTAATCCTGTTTTTATATATTGTCCAAGATTTAGCACTGCATTAATTATCACTGATTATTTCCGCAACAGATAAAGACAAAGAAACGGTTCCTTCACGAGCTTAATGAAAGTAGAAGGATCTTATATACTGTTGCTATGCCAGATGCCAGTTGCTTTTCTCAACATGTTTCTCTACAAACCATATACTCAATAAAGATGAACATGTCGCCACCTCCTCACACCATACAAAAATGAAGCCAGAATACCTTGGATTTGGCTGTTGCCATTTTATGCTGCATGTCATTTGGAGCCAGACTCTGCGTAGTAGCGAATTCTGCAGTATCAAGTTCCCACCCATACACCTTTCCCAACAATCGCAAGCAGAACCACTGATCATCATCAAAGTCATCAAAGTCCTTTTTCATAGCATCAAATTGCTGACTAAAACCAAGTTGATCAGACAAACAAACACTTGAGCACACATCAGCGTGATAAGAACTGCCTAGAATGATAGAAACCATCTTTGGGAAAATATTTGATGTGTATTGAAATGTTTTAGTTCAGCCCATGTTCCATCCGCTAACATGAAGGGGGATGGGGTTCATGACTTATACTGCAGCCAGCCACCAGGGGGCGATGTTTGGGCTTCACTTTTGGGGAGCTGTCATGTCTATCATCTTTATGTACAGGCCATGCTATAAACCCACTGTACTTCCTGCTTAGTACCAAACACAGTTAGAGACTGGCTGGTGAAGATAGTGGATTAACTAGCAGTTAAAGAGTCAGATATTTCCCTCAGGATTTGGTAGAGACCAAAACTAAGAGCTAAAAGAGAGAGAATATTGGATTTAGATTTGTGAGGTGAACAGAAACACAGCTCCAAATAAAAAAAAAAAAAAGAAATGCTGCTCTGTATTTGCTGGATGTGAAAGTAGGCAGCTGTTAGCTAACATATTGATAGTTGCCATACAAACGAAAAAGAGATGTCTAAGTTGTGTTCTCAGCGTATTCCTGCTGCCCCCAAGTGGCCACAAAAACATTGCAGGCTTAACAAAGCACTTAGTTTAACCTAAACCCAGATATTTCCCTAAAGCTAACTGGCCATTAAAGAAAAATCCAAAAGATCTGAAAAGGCATGTAGCAGAACTGTGTTTTGTGTTCTCCTACTGTTAATATGTCACGACCCCTTATGTTTATCTTGCAACACCTTCACAAAGTCCAGGTTTGAAACCACTAGTTGGAAGGATTGTTTTTGTTATGACATATAGTCACAAACCTCTGTGTGTCTTGGTCTGGGCTCAGATAAAGAGCTAGCTGATGCTGAGATTGTGTTTAATCACACACATACAGAGAAATTTCACAGATGTTATCTGATTCATTATCTGCTTTCAAACTTCACATATTCTCATTTCACAAGTGCGTCACACACACACGCATGCAATCACACACACCCTACTCAATATTATTCCGATTATCTAGCCAGACAGACTTGCGCGCCACCTTTCTCTATACAGCCATTCTTCTCTCTCCCTCCTCTTTGCTCTCCTTCTGTTCAAGGCCTGGACATTACTTTCATGTTGTACTGCCACAGAGTTTTAAATGAAAATCTGTTGCCAATATCGAATCCAAAGCACGCAAAGCAAGTTTTCCAAACTCTTGTGCGATCAATTATAAATTCCATCTTTGCTAGCATTACTTGGCCCTGCTGTGTACGAGTGGCTGGTGAACTCCTGACCTACTGGCGCTCAGACAATGATTCGTCTGTTTGAGCTGTTCAGCTGTTGCCTTGTCTCTTTCTCTGTCTGTCTCCGTCTCTTTTACGCTCTCTTTGTTTGTCTCTGTGTGTGTCTTTCCTCAGTTTTACTCTCTGTCTGCTCCTTTCTTCGTAAGACTTCCTCACTGTCTGTCTTCTTTTTCTCCCCCTCGTGTTTTTTCCATGTCTGTCTTTGTTTCTCATGTGGTCATCCCCTCTCCCTTTCTTTCTCTGGCTTTCTCCTCTGTCTCACTTTCTTTCCTTTGCTCTCCAAAGCACCACATGATGTTAAATGTTTGATGGCCGGCTGAGGAGTATGACCGCTCTGTTTTCCACTCACACAAAAAGCACATTAAGGAGAGAGAGAGAGAGATTGAAGGGAAAAAAGACACAGCCGTGGGAATAGGAAGAAGGGAGAGGAGGAAAAAATGGGAAAAAGATGGCAAAAATGTGACTGTTGAATAAATCTAAATGCATGTATATGCACTGCATGTAACTGCTGAACATTATCTAACACTTAACTAAAGATAATCACACCTCCATATCTGTGAAATGTAAAAACATTTAAGCCATTTATTTTATCTGCAGCCATAATAGAAACAAGTGCTCACTTAGATTATATTGAACTTGGCTGTCTCCTGTGTGTTGACATCCATCAGGTGTGAGAGATATCGGAGAGGGCTAGAGGGATAGATAAGAGGTACAAGGAATAAAATGCACACCTTGAATATATAGAAAGAGGGAGGCAGATAAACAGACTTCATTTACCACAGAGGAGTAAGCCTCGGCAAAAACAAACAGAGGTCTCTGTGCACAGAGGGTTATTTACCTTAGCTTAAATGTCAACCTAAATATCCATCTCACCACCCCATCCTGTCTAGCGCTCCGTCTGCTATTGATTTGTTTTTTTCTTCACTCGCCTCTGTGACGCACCCAAAATGATCTTTACATGGACGTCAGGGAAGGTTTGACGTGATTAGTAGCAGCCAGTGTGTGTACGCCAACTTCTCACGTAAGAGACAGACTAAAAGGCAAAAAAGAGATTATTTCATTGAAGAGCAAATGGCTAAAACATCTATCATAAAAATTAAATATGTTACGAAATGTTATGATAGATGTAGCCTCTCCTCTGCCAAAAAAAAGTACTAAGAGTACCCTCATCTCTTTCTACTCATTTATTTTGTGTGTTACAATAACGTAATGTTCTGCAAATTCTGGGAACGGTGGCCACTGTGTAACATATTTCCCCTGTCAACTGTTTTTGTACCCATGAACACAGTGTAGGTTTGTAGCATGTAGCCTATAAAGGAATGTCTTTGAAAACGTAGCCATTTGTCATTGCAATTTGATAAGTTAAACAAGACTCAACATGGTGCCCTGTTACAGGAAAACAAGAAGGCAGAGTCACAGACTTTCATGATGCTAAAAAAGAGTTTACTCTGCCGAATCTAGGGTATTTTTATCCTACATCGGGACACCTAAAGGCAAGGTGTTATAACAGAGAAATAAAGGAGGCTATGTTTAATTAGCTGATGTGCTTCTATCAGCTAATGTGGTAACCTTTCAGCACACAGAGAGTAAAAGGCTTCAAGGTACCTACAGTAGATATGTTAGCTAACTTATGAGCAAATGTTAGCCCTGCTCTCCCTTTAGGTCAGTGTGTCTTGTATGTAGGCCTGGGCAGTATGTCAGTATTATATTTATATCCTTGTGTTGTCTTTTCCCAACACATTCTCACTTCTTACTCATCAAATGCAGACACTTATTCAGTAGCCCTTCAGGTCAGGGATCCTTCTTGCATCAGTTTTGGACATTCGGGGAAGGCGTGTCAATTTGAGCTTGTTACCTGCATTATCTGTATTTCAAATAAACTTCTGTTTCTACTTAAGTGCATATAGTGTTTTTCAAATAAACCTAGAGCATAGGTTTAAAAAACTTGATGGACCTTTGGTTTCACATGGGCTTCTTTGACCCATCCACCTCCTCTCCTGTCTCCACATTGAAGACTTTCTTTCTGTTTTTACTATGGTTGTTGCCTGGAACCATTAACTGTCTATTAAGATGGACAACACATCTCCACTTACACCTACTGTAAAAAATGGAGCCAAAATATCCCGATTACGACTGCTGCCATCCTGCACTCGTAACTTCCTTTGGAGCCAGAGTCTGCGCAGTAGCTATCCCACCAGTATCCCACCCACACACCCATCTGGCTCATGATGTCCCATTCACTTACATGGAGGGGGCAAGGTCTGTTACTCACACTGCAGCCAGCCACCAGGGGGAGATGTTATGGCTTCACTTCTGGGGGGCTGTCATGCCATTCACCGCTTGAGGGTGCCTCTGTTCGTCGGTGTCTGACGCAACGACCACTGAACAAGTGTTTTCATGAGTGGTGTAATTTTCTGTACTTATCAAACTGTTAGCTGTTCTATTATTTGTCATTATCCATTCATTATATCCACATTACTGATGAGTATTAATCAAAAATATAATTGGTTTTTGAAAGCACCAATAGTCAACCCTACAATATCAATATAGATGTATTAAAAATATTGTGAGATATTTTTTTTCCCCATATCACCCTACCCTAATTTTATGTTTGTCTTTTCAAGTAACAGTCCATGAACTAAAGTAAGTAGAAAAGAGGTGGGTTGTGACAGGAACAGACATGCAATGGGACCATATTAGATAATCTTGCAAATGGTAGAAACCAGCGTAGCCAACAAACATGAAGATTATCATTGAATAGAGAAATCCCTAAGAATTTGGTGATTTATTCTGTCAGTGGCAGAGCTACATTTGAAGGCATCACATGGTCCAGTCTGTCTGAATCTGACCCAGCTTTGTAACGTCACCTGCATTTGTCCCGCCCACAAAGGGTCCGATTGGCTCAGTTGTTTCCAAACAACCGAACCATTCACAAGAGCGTCATAGGTCCTTTTTTGAGCTTTTTGAGTCACTGATAAATGTGTTCATGTGGGCGGTGAATCAGAGGTCTGTAACCAGGCTACCTCCTTCCCTCTCCTCCTCCTCCTCCTCCTCCTCCTCTTCGCTCTCTCACACTGCATGACTCGATCCAGCACCCTCCATCTCTCTCTCTCCTATCTCCTTGTGCCGAACCAGCCAAGCAGAAAGTTAACTATTACGGATGGGTGGAGGATGGCTAATGGTTGTGTATGTGTGTGCTTGCCTCTGTGCATGTTAACATGTCAGGATGTGGTTATCTTGGCCAGGACTAGGATTCAGCGGATGGAAATTTGTGGCAAGTCATGGGTGACATGTTTCACGCCCTTTTACAATTTGACGGTGCATAACAGACATGGCTTATTAAATTCTCAGATTGCTCATGTTGATTTCATGACTGCAGTGTAATTACATTATTTGTCCTGACTGTAGGTTTACATCTACACCACTTTTAATGAAGCAGCATAAAGTTTCCTAAATTTCATATCAAGCAAGTCGACTGCTTGAAAAGCTTAAGCAGTCTTTAAGTTTTCATGCATGCAGTGGTAAAGGGCTGATGGGAAGGTAAGCGCTTGTTCCCCTGGGAGGTCTTAGTGGTTGCTTTAAGCTACTGTAACGAACATACTGTACCATGTACTCACACTACTGTCAGCTTGAATTTAACTGATGAGTTGTATTGCCACCATTGCCCCTTCTGCACTTTGCTGTATATGTTCTATGCAACCCTTTTAACTCTAGAGTGTACTGGTTGCGATGAAGTTATACAATAATGTATTTTTCCATTTGTTCAGTCATAAAACATAAAATAATAAAGACGTTGTTAGACAGTTGACAGTCGTCTGCGGCACCTAAAATGTATTTTTATATGCATTTCATGAAAGAATGATGCCTATGACCTACTGTAGCTGCTGCGATACTATGTTTTTGCTTGTTTCATTTTTTTTTCCATATTTATTTATTATTATTATTTTTTTTTTTTTACAAATGTTTGAACCAGCTATGGTGAAAACACATCAGAATATACACCACAGCCATGAGAGGAAGAGAAAATGGGAGAGTGCAATAGAAAGAGGAATGAACACAGGGATAGTATGGCACTGCATGATGATAAAGTAATGCTTTAATTGTCTGAAAAGGTTACTTTCTTTTTTTTTTAGAAAGGTGATAATGATGCAGCAGCAATTTGCATATGAATAAAAGGTTCTCCTATTTTACCCTTCAAAATAGATCTCAGGATTTCTTTTGCAAAACTCTGAACTCTTCAGGATTGTTTAGTGACCAGTATGTGTATGCAACATGCAAAAGACTTAAATAAACTATTGCTTTTCTCAATATTTTTGCAGTCTTGGAGTTACTAAACCTAAATATGACCAAATTAATGAAAATGTGATAACTACAAAAAAACAAACAAACAAAACAGATCACTGGCGGTTAATCTGAGTGGGATCAGCAGTAGTGTAGCAACCATTTAACATTACAGGAAGTCATTTGAGTCATTGTTTATATAAGAAACATTGATTAAAGCAGCTTTAAGTAAACACATTATAGACAACAGAAGGGGGAACATTCTGTACTGCAGAGTTTGTGATGGATTTTCAGTGGGATTGACACTATTATAGCGATTCTTGCATTACAGGAAGTAGTTGTATTCACTGTAAATCATAATGTTAAATACAGTATCACGTAATGGAGCTTTAAGGCTCCTTTACAGTAAAGTACACAGATAAAACTCAATGTCCTGCTGTACGATTCTAGTGAAATTTCAAATTCAGCTTCATTTAGGCTCATTTCAGTTTTTAAATATTGTGAAATTGTAGGCAGATGTGAAACAGTGATTAGTGTGTATGTATTGGAATGACTCCATGAATCAGCATTTGCGTAGCGCTGCAGGCACTTGTCCTTGGGTCTCCGGAAAACATGCGGCCTTTAGCACCAGCGTTCAGGAAACATCGGAAAACCCATTTGTCTTCATTATATTCCATGCACATCCCCTTTCCTCCTCCTCCCGCTCCTCTTCTTTTTTACAACCCCCATCTAGCCTCGATGATAATGTGACATTTGTAATGAAATCTGGGATGCTGCAAAAGCCATTTCTCTCTTATTTAAACATATAATTTACAACTGACATTCTCCAGCATTTGCATGTTTTATAATTGTGCCCAAATCAATGCGGCTGCATTGGAAAATGTTAGGGGGGCGCTGGGAATTCAACCTCTTCTTTTTGTCAGTTTCAATTCTTTTTTTCTCTTTTTGGTTAGAGCACCAGTAATTTAAGCTATAATTGATTTTTCTTTCATTGAAACACATAGCATTCCTTGATAGACTGAGGGTAGAGAAACAGAGAGAAGCAGCAGGAGAGAGAAAGACAAAGAAAGAAAGCAATTAGTTGCCATTTCAGTTCAGGAGGTAGTGGAGGAGGTTATGTGGTGTGTGTGTGTGGATACACCATGCATCTATTCATACTTTGCTTATTAGGGCAGCTACACCTGTGAATTTTGTCATTACCACATTACTTGCTGTGTGAGTGAGCAAGCACGTGTGTTTATGACGTGCACATGCTTCTTGTTCTGCTTGCATACCTTCATCCTTCTAAGAGGAACTACAGCTGTGTCATTAACCTATTACTCATGAAGATGTGAGTTTGTGCCTCGTGTGTGTGTGTATCAAGTACCAGCTGTATATTCTTTTCAGCCCATTCAGAGGAGCACAAGCATTCATTAATAACAAGAGCCAGAAAGCACCATTTGAAGTAAGCAGAATGCAACAGTACATTTCCTCTCTGCCTTTTCCCCTTCTGTCTGCACTGAGAAAGAAAGAAGTAGCAATTATTCTCCACTTGATTGCTGTCTGTCACACTGACTGAAAGGAACCGTGGCAGCATCCTTTTTTTTCAGCCGGCAACAATGTGCAGCGATGCAGAAGCGGAGCAGAGCTGCATTGTGCTTTATCTTATCAACTAAGCACAGGCTAGCTGCATCGAAAAACTGAAGTTACTGTAGCTGAATTTATTCAGAGGTTGTTTTGGCTGAGCAGGAACTAACAAATGAAGAACATTTGTCATCACATGGATGTGATGACTCATTTAACTGTTTTTTTCCCCTTTTGTCATCCAAATGTATGCACAGTTCTTAGTCATCACCTTTAGCCTCATGAATTATATTAAAACAATTTTGCGTCGCCAAACCTGAACTAAATACCAACTACATTTAGCCAGTACATCAGATGTGTTTTAGTGTGAATAGTGATTCAGGGTGAGATGTTAGGGTTACAGTGCTTCATTTCAGCTTTTAACATGTCACAAATTAATTATGCTTCTTCTGTACAGTTTTGATTGACAACAGCTTCTGCATACTTTCAGCTACAGAAACTATTAAAATGTTATGCTCTTCCAGTATATAATTAAGCAGTGATTTATGCTTGTATGCAACTTTTTTCTGCCTTTTATCCGTTTTAAAGTACAAAGATTTCTTCATTTAGCTTTTCAGTTAATGTATATCAACTTCCACCAGTTTAGCTTCTAGCTTTTCCAGCAATGTGTTTTAGCACTTAACTTCTTTAGGTAATGCAGTTCAGCTTCCAACTCTGCCAGTTTTGCAACTTAGTTTTCAGCAGTGCGGGGCAATGTATTTACACTTTAATATTCCTGTCTTTTCAGTAATGCTTTGCAACTCAGCTGTCAGCATTTACACACATCTTTGTTTTTGCTCCCAAGTTGAATAGCGAATACTTTTTTTATGCACATATTTTCTCAAATTTTGGTTGCAGATTTGTTAATAATAGTGAGTACGTCTCCTTTTCCAAAATAATTCATCCACCTGACAGGTGGTGTGCCTTGAGCTAGTCACATTAAAAGGGCACTTGTGCAGTTTGATCACACAATGCAACACCATGGATGTTACAAGTTTTGAGAGAGTGTGCCATTGGCGTCCTGACAGCAGGGGTGTCCACCAAAACTGTTGCCTGTGAACTGAATGTCATTTCACAACCATAAGTAGTCTCCAGTGTCATTTTTGTGAATTTGGCAGTACATCCAACCAGCCTCACAACCGCAGACTGCGTGTAACCTGACCAGCTCAGGCTGCTCATGTCAGATGGTGTCTGGCACTTTGGAAAAGTGTTCTCATCACAGATGAATCCATTTTACACAGTAGGGGGGAGAAATGGCGTGTGGGCGACCGGTTTGCTAATGCAAACATTGTGAACAGAGTGCCCCGCGGTGGCAGTGGGGTTATGGTATGGGCTGGCAGAGACTAAAACTCAGTGTACGGTTTATCAAGCTGTCAGTATGCGTCTTTAGAACTGCTTGTAGAATGGTAGAGTAGACCTATCTCTGTCACTTGTGATGTGGACAACTGAGTAGGACACTATGAATGTCTTCCAGGAGAGACTGTCTGGAAATGTATTATTGTGTTATACTCAGCAATGTTTGTAATAACTAGTCTACCCTTAACTAAGGCTGAAACCTTGTGTTTCAAGTGGTTGATCCCTGAGTTGTTTAGTCTTCTTACTTCGTGGGCCCATGTCATTGGTCCGACAGCCCATTGGTCCGACGTCCCGTTGTCCCGATAAGTGATTATACTAGACTATACTGTATTTGTGTACCATAGAGGATCAGCAAACGCAACAAAAGTAGGCTACTGGTTGAGATACAAGTGTCATAGAGAGGAGAGAATGAGACACCATAACCTCCTGTTATTGACTCTGGGGTCGGGGTTGTGTGGGGAGCTCTCTGCGGTGCTGAACGGCTCCTGGCGGGCGTATTTTTGCCTTGATGGTGCGCCACGACCGGCTCTGGGTCAGCTGGGAAAGGCTTGAGGTGAAGCAGGCTCACAGCTTATGTGTTTGCCACTTTCTTTCATTTTAACCCACACCATGATCTTTTCCTAACCCTAACAAAGTGTTTCTTGTGCCTAAACCTAACCAGACCATAACCACAGGGCATCATGATGATTTTGGAAAAAACTGGACTTCGGAACAATGGATTTAATATAGTCGGACCGATGGGCTGTCAGACCAATGGGCTGTCGGACCAATGGGCTGTCAGGCCAATGGGCAGACCCCTTACTTTTTATCAAGGAATCATTCAATGAATAGACTATCACTCACCGTCTTTCTTACTTCCAAAAATTAAAACGTGTATCTTATTCTCAACAACACATCATCCAGTGTGTCTGGGGCAACCAGTTAATGTGTAGATTGACTCCACTGTTTGTTTCAGCCATGTGAGAAAGACCCTGTGTTTACACCACAGCTGAGAAACACATAGCTTGAGGTATGAGCAAGAGATGGATATTTCTAAGAATCCCACTTAGAAATACCATTATCAGTTGAAGACCTGATGATGAAAGATGTCACAATAAAAGGCAGTTCCTGGTGAAATATTTTATATCCAATGGAAACTAAAGCACAAAGCTGTGACTGATAAACAATCACCTGATTTGATTACTTGGAGAATTGCCATTATACTGTACGCAGTTGGATCTGAACAGAGATTAATTGTTCAAATTTCCACAAAGTTCAGCAGATCAACAGGGAATCAGCGTCTGTTGACTGTCTGGTTCCAAGGAACCCCGTCTGAATCACAATCCTCCAGTACAATAAGATCTGCTGTACTGCTATCTGACTAACAAAGATTTTGGCAAAACAGTCACACATTTACACATCGCATTTTAATCTTCATAGCTGTTCTTTGTCATCTTTGTCTACCTCTCTTTTCTCAGTGTCGCCAGTATAGTCATTATCCTCACTGCTTTTGCCGTCAGTGTTCTGTGGGTACACCACTGCAGTGAGTTCAGGGATGTGTATGTGTTGTAGCAGCAGAGTCTATGAGTTGGTGCATGTACAGTATGTCCATCTGTGACTGTGTGTGTGTGTGTGTGTATGTGTGTGTGTGTGTGTGTGTGCTCACATCCTTGTCTCCTTAACTCATTGTCACCACAGGCCCGTAGGGAAACCACCACCCACACACTTTCTGATATGCAGTGTGAGATGCAGAATGTGTGTGCGTGTGCGTGCTTGCAGTGATGTGAATAAAATTGGACTTGTAGAGAGGCTGAATGGTTTAGTGTTAGTTTGTGCTCAGGGATAAAAGGATTTGTGTGCATTGTTTGTGTGTGTGTCTAAGTGTGTGTGAGAGAGACAAAGTAAACCAGGGCGATTACGTAGAGGAGAAAGAGGAATTACTAGATATACTGGAATTTGTTTATTATTTAGATCTTTTTAGCTGAAATGGTGAAATAGTTTTCACCAAGTTGCAAGTATACTACTCACTTTATTAAGATCACCTGTATAAATTAATACGATAGTTTTGGAGGAAACAAGGATTCTTGAGTTGTAGATATCAATTTTTAAAATGCAATTAGTCAAAGTTTATGTAATTGTAGATATCTTCAATGACATATGTACAGATTCAAAATGTTTGCTAATTTGGGCTACATATCTAAAATGAGTATGGTAGTTTACACGCTATCTAATGTCTTTAAATGATATGAAGCCCACTTATCCGAAATGGTTTGTTGGTATGTGGGACATTTGTTGATATCTAAAATGGGTAAATTTCCACTAGTCACAATCCTTTTTCAACATGCGGAAATTCAGTTGTAGATATCTGTAACAGTCAAAATGATAGTTAACTAAAGATAGGTACAGCTGAACATAAAAAAATAAATAGCGCTAAAGCCCATTTTAGGTTAATTCCCTTTCAGGGCCGATGGCACAATGACGTCAGTTTGTCAGCCGGAGGCAAAACACGACTCTCCACCACAGGGCTGTAGACTGCATAGGAGTCTTAAATGTCATCTTGTTGTGATATTGGGTCCTAGAATAGGAGTCGTGGCTGGAAATTTAAAGCTTAAAGCCACAGTGTGTAGGAATTTCTCCCATCTAACGTTGAAATCACATATTGCATTCAAACAGATGGCGCACTCTAGCGCCTCGCTGTTTCAAACGCATATTGCAACAACTGTAGCCGCTGTGGACCAAAAAGCTATGATAACACTGATGAAACCATGTCATCCGATACTACATGGAGTATTCATTCAGGCTCCTACACAGACACACGCGACGCGAGTTGACAAACCCCCTCCTCACCATGCTGGCTGTGTTTACAACGTAGGACTGTTGGGGCAGATGTAAATTGAAACAGCTGTTAGTGGCCAGCGGCACTACTGCCGCATAACAAAGTCCCACTCTTTGAGCATAATGCAGGATCATGTATTATGCAGCATCACGGGAGACGGAATCCTCGTCGCCAAGAAAGTGCAAAAGGGAATCAAAAAGGCAGCGTGACCGGCGAATTAAAAAAACAAGGGTCAGCATTGGGATTGCCTTTCCCAGGTGGAGAGAGCTGCTGAAGGAGAAAGGCTAACAGCGGCGCAGTGATACGAGGAGAGGGATTAGGCTGTTAGCGACTGGCCGCTAACAGCCAACAGCGGCGCTGGCCTGTGATTGCATTACCATCCTCCCTCAGCAGCTCTCTCTACCTGGGAAAGGCTACCCCGATGTGGGCCTTCGTGTTTTTTAATTCGGTCACGCTGCCTTTTCTATTCCTTTTTGCGCTTTCTTGGCGACAAGGATTCCGTCTCCCATGATGCTGCATATGCATGATCCTGCATTATGCTCAAAGAGTGGGACTTTGTTTCAAATTTGCCAGGGTGGTAGCGAAGCGCCTCTTGCTCCTCTCCTTCGGCTCCTCAGTCATGCAGTGCTGGCCTGGCTCTCAACGAAAGCGCCGAAGGCGGTGCTGTATGTCCCTTGCTGGTGGGTGTATTCTAAAGATGGCGAAACGTAATGGAACCCCACAGACGACTTACCCGCACAATGTACAAACAAATCCGAAATTCTCCTTTTACGAGAATAAGTCAGATTATTGGTGGAGGTAATAGTACACCAGTGATGACATATTTATGAATGCAGATATCAATTTTTGCCAATAAACAACTGAAAATGTTACACAATGTCCCTTTAACACATACCAGCCTCCATGGCTTGTCAACAAAAACGAAGACAACTAGGGTTAAAAGTGATAAGACAACATGTCAGAGTGCATTCCGGCACTCGTGATGAGTATTTCTGAATGCACCACTTGTGTCATAGCTCTAGCTAATGTCTGCGGAGAATTGTTTTGCCTCCAGTTAAGCCCCGCCCACAAAATACATCATACTGTTTACTAACATTAAAAGGGTCTATTTAAAATTTGATTTAATGTTGTGCCAACTAATTTGTATTTCACTCTGAATACTTGTACTTGTTTGGACTGTTAACTAAAAGTATACTTCTTTCGTTGTAACTCATTTGTTTCCAGTCTACTTCATATTTTATTAGTTGCTTTTTCACAGTTTCACAGTTCTGCAGTTGCATTTAGAGACACTAAATTAAAAAGTCTTCAGCCTTTATTGGAAGTGTGTAGTTTGCGTAAACCTGTGCACCTACACCATAGATTGTAGAGATAAATATACTTCATATACTGTCTATAACCTGCACACATACAATAGTTAAGGCAAAAGAAACGTGTGAGAATCAGCTCACGTAGATGATTTAGTAGGTTAAATAAAATACAGACTGATGCATTTACTAGAAAAGTACAATACACTCTGGAAGTGCTGTGCACTTCTGAAGTATTGAGTGCTTTTTCTGTGCAAGTATGACAGTCATTCTTGTTTTATGTTGACCTGGTTTACTACTGGAATGTTGTAGACGTGTGCAAAGACTATGCAATCATAACCAAGACATGTCCCTTGCCTACATATAAAAAAAAGGAAATCTCTCTGTAAGCAGTTTTCACAATGAGCCAAAACATTTTTCAGCGGCTTTTCTCATTTTCTCTCTAGCGTACTGCCAGAGGAAATTGCTCCTTGAAAGCTATTTTCATACAAACTCTTGGAACCAGTGGGGTTTTAAACTCTAATTTTAGAATCTACTTTTATAGTAAATATTTTTCAACTGAACATGTTGTTTTCTTTGTCACTTCAGTGTTGTCAGCCGAGCACTAACAGGACGCAGTAAATTTTGGAGCATTTTGGATAGTTTAGTGGCTGTCTGCCCGTTCGTTTGTTTGCCCCATCTGCAGGGGTCTAGTGTGCGTGCCATGTAGGCTACAGTAAGTTCTTTTCCCTTGGTTTATTCATTAACAATAATCTGTAACTTTGAGGTCAAGCTATGCTAACACTCATTTGTTCCTGACTGCTCCTTTTTCTGCATGTGTTAAATAAAGGAAACCTGAGGGTCACAGAGTGCCATGTGGTCAGTGTTTATCCACGCTGGGATGTTGGCAGTGAAATATTAGCACCATATTCACATCCAAAAGTCACCCTCTCTATCTCTCGTCCTCATGTGCAGGCAGTTGCTCCCAGTGACTGAGTGGCTACCCAGGGGTGTGTTAAATTTGTCAGATCACCCGTGGCTGCTCTAAAATTTGCAAGTGTCCCACTTCACATTGACGCATCCTAGACTTTGTGTCCCTATAGGCAACTATTTGTTTGTACTGGTATTCATGCTTCAGTCAAGGATAAAGGCTGAGAAATGTTGCTGCCTCTGAATACAGATGTAATGAAAAGCCCCAATGTGTCTTCTCACAGCCTTTATAGGCCAAACACTTCTCAGATATTAACAGATTGTAACTGTGAACAAGAATACCACTTTAGAGGAGGTCATCACTTCAGAAAAGGTGATGTAATTTCAGTCAGATTTTCAAGCACACAGTAGTACTGCTAACTGTTAAAGTCCTTCAGAAAGGCCCAAATGAACATGAAGCAACACCATTTAACCCAGCTCGGCTCTCTAAGCTTTGCAACTGCTAATATTTAGTCTTTCTTCCATGCTGTTTTCCACCTGCCTTCTCCCGTCTCCTCTCCCCATTATGTCTGTCCCATGATTAAGACTCAGTTTGCCTTCTGTTCATTATCCCTGCTCTCCAGCAGCATTTGTTTAGTTAGTGTCACATTGATTTATATACACACAAACTGTGAGGGGCCTTTACATAAACTAGTCTTGACTTCCTTAATGACCCTGGCGCCCTACATCCAGGGAGTGAGCGGCTAGAACAGGTATTCATATTCATACCGATGCCGCTGGCACCCTTAAGATAGCCACCGTTACAGATTGCTTTGCTGCATATAGTAAAAGAATAGAGGAAAAAACCACCACAGAAGTGTGAGCCACCACATATTCATGTGCTGCACTATTACTCTGTATGGTAAACGGGGAACATAACTTGTTTGTTTGGCTCATTTTGTTGAGTTGCTTTTGTCTATAAAATCTCATTTCCGATTCCATTAATTGCCTACTGTCACCTAAGGTATAGTTTAATGTGCTTGAGGAAACATGGATAATTAAGGTATTTTCATCCCTGAACAGGTAAGTTTTGTGTATTTTTTAATGAGCTCTGATGAAAGTAATATTTGTGTCTGTAGTAATGACAAAAGCATCATTTCACAGAGTAGGTGATTCTGTTTACCTCATTTCACAACGCAGAAATGTCTCACCACCCTTTTAAGAGCCCTTTCTCTCAGAGCTCCAAGATTTTCAGTTAGGACATGTCAGGACTCTCCGTCTGTTGGGTAGTTTTAAAGTCCCTCTGCCCCCTAGAGGCCAAAAATAGAATACTGTAATACAGTTTATATAAGTAGTCACTTGAACTCAGCCAATGCTGCTCTTTCAGCCATTATTTCTGACACACACTGGACCATTGACCCCCCCATATTCCCAGCTACCTATTAGGGATTGAGACTAGTTATCTCTCACTGTGGTACTGTGGAGACTTGCTGAGGCAGCTTGGAAGGGGCCTTTCTGTCTACTGTAGTTCTCTACTTGATGGAAACATCATAACTCAGTGGCATGTGGGAGAGACTTCATACAGGAAAACATTCCAGGAGGCCGGTGGAAACACACACACACACACACAAACACACACACAGATATGCAGATAAACAGGCTAATATAGAAGTATGCTGTGCACAGAGACAAACACATACACAAACATTATGGCGTTAGAAATGGAGATTTGTAAAATATATTTGGAACTTCATGAAGAAGTTAATGAGGAACACATTCCAGTGGAGAAAGGTTTTACACACACACACACATTTCTATGTTACCAACAGTGGACTCTCATTCAGCACCAACCAAATGGGAACCACTGTGTCTGGTCATTTTGAAACAATAAATTAATAAATTATAAAGAAAGAAAGAACATTTTTAATGTTTTTTTGACAACATAAATGCATTTTTAAACTAATGGACCCATGCTATTCAGTGCAGTCTAAGGGTTATCCCTTTTTATGCCTCCATGTCAACAACAGCTGTGGCTTGAGGCATTATGTTTTCAGATAGTCCGTCTCTCCATCCATCCATCGGCCGTCCGTCTGTCCGTCCATCCCATTCTCATGAACGTAATGTCAGAGGAATGTCTTGAGGAAATTCTTCAGATTTGGCACAGACATCTATCTGGACTCCAGGAAGAACTGATTAGAATTTGATGATCATAGGTCAAGGTCACTGTGACCTTACAGAGAAAAACAAAGTTTCACATAAATGTCTGACAGTATAAAAAGATGAATCGTTGACATTTTATATTTCAAACGGTCAAAGGTTAACTTCACTCTGACATCATCATGTTGTTCAAAAACACTTTTTTGGTCATTATTCAATGCCATAATTTCAGAACACCAGGGAACATCTGTACCGTACAGTACTTGGTTGAAACGTAATATTTTACCAACAAAAATACAATACCTTTATCAAATTTGATGGTTTAGTCACAGACTTTCCCCAAAAGTGTTTTTCTTTCACAAATGTGGGAATGAAATGGCGTTAAAATGTACAAAACAGTGAAATTTATCTTGCCTGGCCGGGCAGTTCTCTGGGTGCTCAGCACCCCTGAACCTCTGATCCTAGAATCGCCCCTGGTCGTTGCACCATGTGATGAGGCTTTATAGCCCCTTTCCCACTGGACTAAAAAATCCACAAACGCCCGCTAACTTCTGGCTTTTGTATATAATGGGAAGGGTTTCAGTTGGAATTCACTCACGGGACAAATGACAGCAGACATGGGTATTTATCGGCTCCAGCTCTGATCGGCAGTGATGAAAATTCCTCCACACTGAGATTTAGAAAGAAACTGAATGAGGAAGAGATATAAAATAGAAGTTTTTTTGTCTTGTGTGTGCACAGAGTGAAAACACCAGAAAACAGTGAAAGTAACATTGTTTGTATATCAGAGATATGTTGAGAAACAAAGAGATCCTAGTTGTTCCTTTGTGTATTTTCTGCTGGACTGGACACTGATCATACTTTTGGTTGAATCTAAATGTTTCCTTGAAGACTTTTTGCATGACTCTGCACTGTCTCTTGTCTCTGTGCAACTGTTTTTGTATTGCTCTCTTCTTTATCGCTGTCATCTTGCTTTGTTTGGGTTCCCATTAGCTCATTAACTGTGAGTCTTTCAGGAGCCCTCCCATTTTTTTTTTGTTTCCACTCTCATATGTAACCTTTCAGATTATTCCAGGAGGCACCGAGCTCTGAGCCAATGAGCCTGGCATTTGAAGGTCAGTTGTACAGAACCACAGAGGAGCCATGAACTGCTGTTCCGCCTACAGGGCAGAGGACGATAGGAGTTAATGTAAACACTCTCACATACGCACACAGTGAACACATTAACATGTTTCAGTAATGTATAGAATCGAACACATAACGAGCAGTTCCTTTAAACTTCTTTCTCAGAATCTTTTTTTAAATGTGGGGTGGCCCAATGTTCTTCAGCCTCAGACAGATATTATACATCACAATTTAGCACAGTTCCTCGTGGCCAGCAAGTTAATGAAAAGACTTGTTGTACTCTCATCAGTTGTAGCTCCACTGTGTCCAGCAACAAGCCACAATTTAGAAACAAGAAATATTGTTTTGGAGATAAACAACATTTATTTGTATGGCCTCAATGAACCTCACATCTAAGTGAACACTCTGTAGAGGAAAATATTTTATCAGTTTCAAATGAAGTGCAAAGCAGCCTGATCTCCATAAAAAAGTTATGTTATAAGGGCAAAAATACAGCAGTACTGTATGTACATACAATTGCTCAACACAGAAATTGTTGACAAAATAACACCAGTCCTTCGTCTTTAACCTTGTTTGTGTAAGCCTATTTTGCTACAGTGAAAAGCAAAATACACAAGCTTTGTGTTGTGTATACTGAACATTCTGCTGTCAGACACCAAGGAAAGCCCTCAAAATCCCCAAATCTGTCGCTCAGAGACGTCTCAAGGTTGGCATTGAAATGGCAAAACAACAGATCAATAGAGTATGGAGAGGAGGAGCGTCAAAGGTGGTATGTTTTTGTGTCACACAGTATAGCAGTGTCACTCTTCCTTTTCTGTCACTTTCTCGCCATCTAACATCGCTTCATTTTTCACCAGCACCTCAGACTGTTCTGAGTTTCTCGACTGAACTCGTTGGCCACGAAAATGTAACAGTCATATGGAAGTTGTGGCATGTCCTGCTCAATGTGTGGGTGTTTGTGTACCCGTAATCCAAAGATGATAATGTCAAAAGCTGTCAGTTTTATTAATATTCTGGTTTGACTCCTGTAATGTCCTCCTCTTACATTCCAGTTACCACCAAGCTGAGCTGTGACTTTAGATTATACCGACTCCTCCTGCCAGAATACTGATGTATAAATATATGCACATCACAGGATTACCCCGCAACATTTTGGCGTCTTGACATTGTCTGTTACTTCGAGGCTTGATTTTACTGATTACTTTTTTGGCTTAGCTGTATCTGGCTCCTGGCTACATCTCAGAGCTTAACCTCTTGCAGCCTCTGTGAAGATCCTTACACTGAATCCTCTTTTCCTTTCAGGTCTTCTGCTACCTAAGAAGGCTACCTAAGACCAAAAGTGGTTGAGACGATACGGTCTGACTTAGGTTTTTGTGAGAGGTTTAAACCAGCAAAAACTTCAAAGACACATATCTCAGTTGATTATTTCCACACTTTTGGAAGTTCACTTTCTTGCACAGAGATAAATAATTAGATCCATACCACTATGAAGTGACAGCTAACAATCAGTGAGCTCACCTTAGCAATAAGACAGGTAACTGTGTGGAATGGCTATCTTGGCTCTGTCCAAAAGTTACAAAGTCCTTCTAATCACATCTTTTGAGCTCACAATTTTACATTATATCTTGGTTGTTTAATTTGTTCAAAAGCTACAATTAAAAAATGACTGGTGGCAACCTCTCAGTGATGACAACACTCCATTAAGAATTTTTTTTACACTTATCACTCCCAGTTTAGAGTTTCCTGTCTGTTATCCTTGCCTTTTATCATATTGGCAGTGCTAGTGATGTTTAATTGTTTGTGAAACACTTTGCAACAGGGCTGGAAGTGTTTATCACAAGCAGCTATTAATGTGTCACTTTCTGCATGTGTACTCTTATGGGATCTTGCCTGTGTGTGTGTTCGTCCACTCAGACAGTGATCCAGACCATTCTGACGTGTGACCGTGTGTTTACACTGCCACAGTTGACTGGGATAATTAAATTCTTTCTTCTTTTTCTCTCTTTTCCAATTATTCCTCACAGCACTTCTCCTCCGCTCTTGTCTGCTCTTATTATGCACATGGCTCCCCTTTTCCACTCACCCCGGTATTTTCTCATGGTCGACTCCCTCTTTATTCCTCTGCTGTTCATGTGTCACATGCAGCAGAGTGGAATCTGCACTAAAGTCATCACTAATTCAAGGCAAACATTGGCTTTTATTTTTTCTCTCTGATACATGGTGCATCCATTATTCACATACCTTCAAGAAGACACATCGTTGGCACTAAAAAACCCATACTGTGCTGTTTTAAGATGAAAATGTTAGAGAACTTTATTCTGTTCTATTCTATTCTACATTTTTGTGAAGTCTTGTCATAATTAGCATATGAATTCTTGAGTTATGGCCAAAAACAAGTCATGTGAGGGGATGTGGCATTCATGACAATCATATGTCATGTCCACTTACCTTTTATAGCAACCTGTTATACCATATGTATTCCAGACCCTCTGCATATGTGTGTGGATTTACTTTGTAAAGAGCTTTATTGTCCTTGTTTTGGCTGTATATCTATATTCTGTGTACGTATGTCCACTGAGAGCAATGGAAAACCAGAGTCACATTCTTGGCCACTGAATCTAATTCTGATCAAAGACAAACAACTCCTTTCCTCTCAGAGAGGAAAAACTAGAGAGATTCGTCTTCCACTTGGCTCTTAGACTTCACTCAGACTACTAGAGAGTCTATGAAATAGATTGTCACTCTCAAGCACATTACCTGCTGCTACTTTGCAGTGGAGCTGAGAGGAAATTTCTTGTAATCTCCCTCCTTCTCCCTCTATTTCCTCCTATTTCCACCTCAGGCCCTCTCAGTAACAATAGGCTGCCTTCACTATACCGCTTTTCACTCCGATCCATCAGCGCACTACATTTGCTCGACCGGTTTATCGACTTTGTGTCGTGCATGCTGCCTAATAACAGTTATCTTAATTGAAATCAATAGAGGGATATAGAACTGACAGTGGCCAGGAGGGACTCGGTGGTGGCGGCTCATGTATTTCCTGCTCCTCCACTCCTCTCTTCCTGCTTGTCTGTCACACAGTGAGTGTTGTGCCCCAAAGATAAATACATTTAAGAAATAGCACCAATAATCGTAATGTTGATAGATGAAGAAAGTTGTTTGTCATATAACTGCTATCCTGCCTACCTGAAGAGCCTCTTTGCGCTTGTTTTTCTCTCCATGTTTTTGCAGTCTTTGGTAGTTGTCAGTAGAGATGGACAGGAAAGATGGGAGGGAGGCGTGATGGCATGTGACAAAGGTTGCATGCCAGATTGGCGGGTACACAGTATGCGCCTGAGTCATCTGAGCTGCACCATCAAACCCCACGGCTTATAGCACTTGCTCCAGCTCCACGAGGATTTATTCAGATAATTTTGCAGATTTGTGGCACCGTTTTTTTTTTAGTTTTTTTTTTTTACAATCAGTGTGACGCTCCATCTCTTTTTGTTAAGGAAATAACATCAACAGTCCATCTAACCCTTTTCACTGGATCTGTTTTGCTGCTGCACTCTGTTTGTACATGTGGGGTGGACTCATTACTGGTTGACAGATAATTACAGGTTGCTTCATAGTATTTTCATATTTCACAGATGAATGAAAGTTGAGTTGTTGCAAATATGACAACACACAAAAGTCCAAAACAATTAACCCAAAACCAAAAACATTTTCTGTCAGTGTAAACTTAGTTAAATTGACATTTTAATACAGCAGGAGTAAAACATCAGTTGTTGCATACTAACAATTTAGAACCAGTTAACAGTGTATGTATTTGTAATTTTGTTTGTTTGTTTTGTTTATTTGTTTAGCACAAGTTTAGTACAAGTACAAAACTGTGCAAGGTGGGAACGAAGCCTCTGCAGGAGTAATGAATTATTGGATATTGAATTCCAGATAATCTGTATAGGTACCAGACATCAAGACTCTTTGGTCAATCATTAGGTAATGTGATGAGCTTAGGTTGGTACATTGAATTTTACTTGGTCTCGCACTTGACTCAAAAGCCGTGCTAGAGTGGAACATAATGACACTGTGTCCAAACAGCAAAGGAGCATTCGACTATCACTTGCATCACATAACATCAGAGCTCTCTATCCACACTGAATTCATTAAATGTGTATTTCTGTTACGTGATGTAAACAAACCAGTAAATATCAGCTGTGCGCTCAATATCATATTAGGGATGTAGCCTACTTGCTACTTCTTCCTATGTTTGTTAACTGGAGATGACACATAATATAGCCAACAGAGAGTAGCCCAGGTTGTTATTAGTAATGCCCATTTAGGTTACAAGAAACTTTTAGCTCCCTGATGATCTGCCTCCAGCCAGCTGCTACTTCATTTTGGTTTTTGTAGCGAAGTGAGTAGGACTTGTATAGATTCGTCTTCAGTTCAACTTTGTAAATCAGCCGTTCAGCACTTAAAGCCCGCAACAGAAAGAAATACAAACAGGGCGTCCAACAAAGGTTAGGCTCTATTCAACTGTGTTGGGTTGCCCCCAACTACTTAGAAAACCTCTTTCATTGGCTTTAAATTCAAAAAGTTGCCATTTTGGTGCAGTTTTAATTTTCTTGAAAGACTAACTCTGCCATATCTGCCGTTGTCTCCTCTGTCCTCCATTTATAAACACAATATTATGTTAACCCCATTGTCATATTTCTTGTTGCTGAGGCAATGCAAGTTGGATTTGGTGTCGTGATGCCATCGGCACTGATTGCTGATGTAGGCTACTTTGCCACAAATGTCATAATGAAAAATGTGGTTCAGCTGGTTTGCATAAAATCAAACTGGTTTAAGTTCTTACATGGGACTGAATCAGCAAAACTAGAAATCAACCCAACTTCACCCTTGAGTGTTTCACTGTAGTCCTGAATATGAATCCTCACACTGGTTAGAGGCTATCTTGAGGGGTTCAAACTTAAAAAATCAAAAATTGTCTTCAAGTTTCACATTGCCAAAATTGGTGTGTGATTGCCCACACTGAGGAACTGGGGCGTACAATCACACTATGTACTAATCAAAGATTAGCTTGCTTTCCTTAATTTGCCTTGCAAATTACTAATTGCCTTTGATGTCAATCACACTCCTCATCTTTGTTCACCCTTGTCTCTTTTAGCCCAGCAGTTGTTTCTCCTTGACTTTTTCTTCCATTAAAAAAATTCTGATGTGGGGAATCTTGAACCACCAAAAAACCTCCTCATGTCTCTACATAGTCAACTCCTTAAAGACCTTATTTGCATGAACAGTATGATACAATGGCAGCTTGAGGGAAATTTAGCAGAGTAAATATATGAGTAAGTAGATCACATGGATGTCAGGTCAAACAAAGTAAACCTGTTTGTAGAAGCTAACCTGTAAAATAAACAGAGAGGATATGCAAGGTTGTGTGGAGGATACTGCAGTCATTTAGTCTCTGCTGCTCTATAGAAGGCGTTAATGACTGTGCAGGGTGGCAGTACCCTGGCAGCAAGCTGGAAGCAAGGCAAGCAGAGTGGTGATAACGGGCTGGGATGGCTAACTAAGCAAGCATAGAACGAAAACACTTTTTTCTTCTCTCAGACCTGCTTCAGGGGACCCACGCCTTCGCATTTAAATAGTGTAGTGCAGAGTGTATGTGTGTATAGTAGAGCATTATTAATCTGGATCATTGCAGGAGAGAGCCAAATTGACCCTCGCTGGTAGGTATGACAGTGATGTTGATGGATTTTTTCTCTTGCATTTTCAACATGGACTCAGACACCCAAATCCAAATTGAAACAGCATTTAATCGACTGTGATAGCTTCAGGAAAACAATTTTTTCTAAGCTCTATGTTACTCAGGCATACCAGACTAAATGGAGAAGGTAACACTATTAATTTTACTTTAAAGTTTAAACACTGTTTCTACTGGTAATTATACAATTGTAGTGTTTCAATTTCAGTCTCATAATAACTGGTCATGATAACTGGTCTTACCCTTCATCCCCTTATAATTTTTTCTTTTATTGTTTCACTTTTTAATGTAGTGCATAAATTAAGCTTTTACTTCATCCTCTGTGTGGTTGTCAGCATGGCAGCAGGGGTCTTTAAAAGCCTTTTTGAGTCACTGCACAATTAAAAAAAAAAAGATTTCCTTTTGAAAAATGTGATTACTTTGCTCATTTCAAAAATTAATTTTCTCAGACTTTATGTATCTGGATTATTCATGAGCATTTAGAGCAGAATTATAGTCGGCAAAGTGAACTCGCTTAACCTCTCAGTCCATGATGATACACCAAGATGACAGGAGGTTCCACACTTGCATTAATTGCGAGTAGTCTAGTGCCTACTTGTGTGACGTATTTCCGGTAACTGCCACAGTGTCCAAGTACCCACTGAGACGTGCAAGAGTGTGGAAGTTTATCAGAGCTCATCGGGACACGCTTGATTAAGGACACCATCATCGTGCCCTTTTTTTCTGTAAAATAACACATTGCTTTCTATATATCTAAAAAATATTATCTGCAGTCCATGTTGTCACATTTTTTCAAATGAATTCCAATTTCTTTTGTAATTGAACTCATTGAAATTAGAGTATTTGCATCTCTATATGGTAATAACTTACTTGTGTGTTTGATTGTGTAGGCTTAATACATGTAAAGAGCACGGCTGCCAGCTGTTGCTAAAAGGCTGGCGTCCTGTTTACATAATGAAATCATACAGTTGACTGTTTTGCTAGAAACCAGGCTACAGCAGAGTAGATTGGTGTTATATGACAGTCTCCTGCTATTATTTAGTTACTGCATAAATCTGCATTACATGTACAGCAGTACTGATTAAATTAACACTCAGACACACACATTCAAGTACTGCTATTCATCTATGACAGCAAACCTCTCTCCCCTCCCCTCCTTGAGTGTCTGGCCCAGTTCTTTTTGGGTTGTTTGGGCTGGTTTCAGTTATATTGTGTAGAAAATTCCACAAGGACGCTCTCTCTCTCTTTCTGTTTCTCTTTCTTTCTCTCTGCATGTGTTTTTGTGTAATTTTGAGTGCATGTGCCCCCCCTGTCAGCAGTGACGCAGGATGTTGCTAGGATTTGATGTGAAGTCGTGGGGGTGCAGCATTACCAGCGGTGGAGGTGTGCGTGCTGCTACAGTATATAAACACACGCAGGTGCGCGCACCCTCTCCAGGTCATGGTACGGTTTAATAGGATTAATGATTTCTGTGTGTTTATCATGTGACAATGTATTTTTCTGGTATGCTAATATGTTGTCATAATGTGTGTCCATAATGTTCCCTAATTATGTGTCACCGTGAGGATAATGTATGTTTGACAGAGCAGCCCCCTGATGTTTCATTGAGCTCACATTATAAGGCTGTATGTTCCAAAGCCTTGCCTTGTTTAGCACAAATTTATTCATACTGCTGCACAACTGGACAAATAATATATTAATATTGATTATATATATTATTTCTTTGCTTTTAGTGCACTGTTCTAATACACTGAATTGGTAACTACTCCATTACTGACCATATTAAACAGAATAGGTGTTGGCCAGATGGGTCTGATCCATCTGACATAGTTTTATTGTTATTTTATTTAGTTTTGTTTTGAGACTTAAATAAAAATTGTTTTTAATGCTCAGTTCAATTTTATTTTTGTTGATTGTAGACAGGATCATATCATAATGACATGATCTTATTATTTTATCAGTTTTTACATTCTGTTGTCCAAAATGTAAAACACACAAAGTTGCAGTTAAAAATATTTTTTTGTTTTATGCATTTGAAGAGTTTGACGCCATGTAATGCTTAATAGTGAAACCTAAATTATTGCTTTCAACAGCATTTAGAATGTATATGCGATTTGCATGGATTTACTCTGATGTGATAACTGTCAATATCAGAAAATATCCTCATAAATATTCCACTGATGACATCATGGTAAAGTTACATAATGATTCTTGTACAAATGACACTCGATCCCAAAGACCCCAATCAGTTCAGTGAAGGAACCAGATTTAAATGTAAGGAAATGAAGCAGATTGTTACTCTCTATCACTCTCTATTTAGAATCGGTATCAGGAGATCTGTACACTCTGACGGGCTTTCCACCTCATCTGTATGTATTTGCCATCATATTTGAGCACACATGATGCACTGTGTGTGTGTGTGTGTGTGTGTGTGTGTAGGGGTAATGAGGCATAAGATCAGACACAGCTGGTCGTGAGTGGTCTTGTATGGAGGTTTAGTTGTGACACACAGGGCCTATACACTGTTCAAACACTAACCACTCTGTCAGTGTGTGTCCCGGGGGTTAGGTGGAGCATAAAGACATTAAATGGTGTCAAGGGGTAGTTTTCTGTAACAAAAACATACATCTTGGACAAATATTAATAATGAATACCCCCTACACACACACACACACACACACACACTTACACGCACACCTCCACCTCTCACCATCACCCCCCCGCCCCCACCCTCCACTGTCTCTCAGTGTGACAGGTGACAAGTGAGCGGCTAGGCGGTGACGTGTGATCTCCAAGGAGGCCGTAATGGGGTGAAGGTGAGGGGACTGATGGTTTCCACACTGTTCATGGTCATCCTCATAAACCCTCTGGCCCCCGAGGGAGTAATCACTGAACAGCATCACTGTGTGTGTCAACTCTGTGATTGTTTTTGTGTTTGTCTTGGGCGACAGATGTGTATGTTTTTGCATGCGTACGCCTGTATGATTGTGAAATGCAGAGGATGGGACTTTTTTTAAATTCTGTCCACGGAGACAGCTACTGCTCAATCCCCATGGTAACGAAAGGAGCAGGAGCCGTGGGGTTTAGTGTGTGTGTGTGTGTGTGTGAGTGTGTTTGACGGGGTTGAGATGGATAAGGGGTTAGCAGGTGATGTGTCTTGATAACAGGTTGTCCGGTATAGTGGCTCCTGGCCTTTGCAGCAGAGGGTGATTTATTTTTGCACGACAGGTTTTAATGTTATTTGTAAAGCAGGATGTCAAACTGAAACTAAAATGTATTTTTTAATAAGAATCTGTCTTTGGTGTTTTGTTTTAACGTGTACTCTTATTTTGGAAAAAAAAAAAAATACCACAAAAATGAGATTTAAGTTTAATACATTTTTCTGTCAGTGTTGTTATTTGATCGGTGCGAGCAATCATTTGTAATATTAAGTCATTTCAAATGGCCATACAGGTAGTTGACCACCTGGGGACTGACGTTGTTAGCTGTTGCCCATGTGTGACTTGAGCAATTGCTACGCTAATCCCTACGTCACTCATTACATTACTCCCTACATTATTCCGGGCATTACTCTGTACCTTTCTCCATGTATTACTCTGTGCGTCACTCAGTATGTTTCTCTCATTGTAATCAAGGCGTAATGTGCAGAGTGCTGAGGTTTCAGGACCACCTGCTGTAGTGAGTTTTGACGGTTCTGACTGGTCATTTCCCATTGGAATACTGGACTTATGGACGAAACACAGCTAAAGCTAGCAGCCTATCTCTCTGTGAAGGTATGTCATGCTGTGAGGGATGGAGAAGCCATCTTGCCAGGTATATTCTCAGTCCAAAATAAGAGATACAATTACAGGGGTATGTGTGGGTATGTGGTTGGAGCTGGTGCATGGGGTCTCTAACACAGTCCTGGACCGCCAAGTCTTATGGATCTATGTTGTTTATCAAGATTAGTTTGTGCATTGCTTGACCACAGTAGCAAGCACAGGTCACAGAGCATGTTCTTTCCAAGATGACACTTCCATCCAAAAATGTTCACACCCCATCATGTCAACTTCACATTCTCTATCATGTGTGGCAGATATATTGGAGCACTGAGTGTGTGGGAGCTGTTAGTGACTCTGCAGGCATTGAAATAACATGAACATGAGACATGTCTTGTCAGGATAAGTGCCAACACTAGCAGGCTGAGACGCCTAGCTTGCTAACTTCTACTTTCCAAGTGGAGACAGGGATACAGGGTTATTACATGCCCGTCCTCATTGTAATTTGTTCATTATGGAGAATTTCAAAGTCTAGTTTGACTTGGATTTTTTTACTGGTAGCTCAGTTTTGTGATGACTCCAACCCTCAAATTGCATCAATTTGAACATCTTTCATGTCAAACAGATGTCATGTCAAACATCTGTTATACCATTAGAATCAACTGAGCTTGGATTTACCGTGATAATATTGTGGTTTCTTTTCTTTTCAGCTCTCACAATCCATCATTTTAACTTCAATAAGATCAATTAATTTAAACATATCCTAAGAGAATCATCTTAACGCTGCAGGTGTAGCTACTACACTACTGTTGCATTAACCCATTGCTGCCCTTTAGCTCCTCTCCAGAGAGGAGTCATTGAAAACTGAAGCGAGGATGCTTCAGTTTTATCAACAAATCCAACAAATCTCCACAGTGCAGGAATGAGCTTTTGCTTCACAACAAACCAGCTGCTAGAGCTACAGTATTTTCTCTCAGTCAGTCTTCAGAAGTCCTCTTCCATCAGCATGTGTTACTATTTTGGTCCTAGGCATACTTATTATTAAACTGCAACTTGATCATTCAGTAGCACAGGATGTTCATCTGTAAGTCCACTGGTGTGTGTGTGTGTGTGGAAGTATGATGACACTCCAGAAGAAGTAAACAAGCATAATGACCCAAACATGATCAACAAACCTGCTGGTGAGCTGGACTGTCAAGCAGGAAAATGGATTTACAAACTTAGTGATACAAATCCACAAAGCTAATTGAAAATTAATTGGAATCCAAATGCGGACTCATGTCCTGCTAAGTTATTAATTTTCTTGACATGGCTGCGTACACACACACACACACACACACACACACACACACACACACACACACCGCAAACATAATTTCCTGCCGCCCCTCAATAGCAATCTTCTGACTCTTTGATCATCAGAGGAAATTGAATTGGCTCTTGGTAGTTTGGCCCCTGTTCCTCGAGTCCAAACAAAGGGGCCGTAGTTACAGTTTCCAAAGCAACAAGATGATTGACAGGACATCAGAAAGGTTTATTTTCAGGTGAATTATTTATTGTTTTTCTCATATATACCAAGCAGGTACTTTGCAAAATTCTAATTTTAATGGTTTTACTTAAGAAAAGACGAATATTAGTAGAGCTACTAATTTTGAGGGACCTCATTAAAGTATTTCCATTTGATGCCTCTATTGCTACTACACTGCATTTCAGATAGAGATATTTATTAAAAACAAGATATGAAGCATTATAGTAGATAGTGTTTAAAAATGAGTTCATCCTACAACCATAGATTGTAAAAATAATGGACACACCTACTGGTTAATGGAACCTCAGTTTGAACCTTTGAGTATGGCACTTTGGCACAGTCGCCATCTTAGGTTTTTGGAGCCAGAAGGGACCATATTCTGACAGGTGGGTGGTGCTGTGGAGGAGTGAGGGGTGGACCTGATTAGGAGACCAAGATCACTTATGACAGACAGCGGCCCGCCCCTGTAAAATGTAAATGTAAACAGGAGAATTAGATAAAAACTACCCCCTGTACAAGTGCCACAAATGGGGAAATTAGCTTTTTATCTTTGCTGTAAAGTTGGACAATGGGGTCTAAGGGAACTGACTGACTTCTGGAGCCAGCCTCAAGTGGCTGTTCAAAGAACTGCAGTTTTTGGCACCTCAGTGTTGGCTTCATTTCTCAGCCCTGGAGGCTGCAACTTGGCTACAACATTACAGTATCGTTGATACATTATGTATCAAAAATAATAATCAAAGAATATGATTTCTTTAACACCCTGTGAGAGTAATTAGTACTGTCACGAATGTAACTGTACACTTTGCTGGTAATATTTGTCACTTTTGTGGACGTTATGTATGACTCATCTGTTGTTTTTATCCCCATTCTGTTCCACTTGAGTCATGGACAAACATGATCTCAAAACAATCCTGTTTTAGGACAGGATGCCCCAGTTAATAACATTTTCAGCCCCTCAGGGAGATTTGCCTTTGGCTTGTGAGATACTGCTGATGACATAACCTACAATAAAAGATACTTAAGATTTTCTAATGAATAACTTATTGTAAGTAGAGTATTCCTCGTTTCCTCATTCATCTCCCTTCATCCACCCCTGGGGGATCCCAGACTCCACTTTTGCAGCCAGTGGCCTAGAAAAGTCACACCAAGCCTGAAATGAATTATAACACAGCAAGTCTTGGCCACCTCACAATCTGGGCTGCGTATCTATGTGTGTATTAATGACTGTGTGCTTGCATGTGTTTAGAAGTGCCCCGGCAGTGTGTTTAAGGTTGACCTGTCTGCCAGCACCTTGCTTCAAGTGTGTGTGGCCTAAAAAGCCTCCCTGTGGCTGCAGGCTGCTCTGCCTGCTGGCAGCCGGTGTACAGCACCGGGGACCCCAGCCAACACTCGCCATCTGCCAACGTCCTTGCGGTGTTCCTTGTGAGGAGTCCAGGCGGAGAGTGTTGAGCAAAAACAACAGACCCCTCTGGAACACAGTAGCACACGCACAAATCACACACGCGCAGACACACACTGGTTCCCATGAACACGTTCATCTCACTGACTCTCCTCACACCTCTTGCTCATCAACATGCAGCGACTGTTGAGGGTGATGGAACTGGAGAGGACGCAGATGATAAATGCCAGTGACTCTGAGCAGCCTTAATGGGTCTAATGATGGTTAATATTGACAATGACAGTAATTGTTTGAGGTCACTGAGGAGGGTCATGGTCGTGAGGGTGATCACGGCGATGGTGCCAAATACAGCGCCAATTAGATTAGCCTCGTTGTCATTTTGCCAAAGTTAAAAGGCTTCAAATCAAACTCACTTTCTCATGAAGTTCAAACTCAACTTGTGACTCCGTATAGCCCACACCATCATGACGGAGGACAATCACTAATCAGCGGCTTGGAACCTCGGAAGAATCGATCTGAGGTGCAGCAGACAATTTTAGCACAGTGCCTGATGTAATAAGAATCAAAGACTTTGTCTCATTTGCTATGAACAGCCAAAAATGTTAGCGGCTTTGTAGCTCTAAGGCTAAATCATCCTGACTAGTGGAGAAAGCAATCCACTTCCTGCCACCAGGGAGACAAAAAGAGACGAGCTTTTAATTACAGACTTGTTTACTGTTGTCATTTCTATCACCTAAATATGTCCCACAGGGGTTATGTGCCTCTATCTGTGTGTGTCTCTCTCTGACTTCATCTGTCATCACAAAGCACTCAACCAGGCTGGGTGCTGGGGCAGCAGCAGATGGAAGTATATCCACTTGCCTCTGGTTTTTGTTTTTCAGTCAGGTTGCTAGCTGCAGGAACCATCCTGTTTATATATATATATATATATATATATATATATATATATATATATATATATATATATATATATATATATATATATATAAAAAAGTGACAAATATGGAACTGGATCTGGTAAGCAGTTATGATGGCAGAAAGTGAGACCGCCTGGGCTGGTGCCCCATATCCCTCACACGCCCAGCGTGGAAAATTTCAGGAGCAAGTTTGTCTTGACTGATTTACACGTGTACCATAAGCCTGCCAACCACCTGGAGTAGCAGCAGTGACTCATGCAGTGTATTCTTGATATGACAGTCGTGTCATATGAAAACGTGGCTGGCATGACATGCTGTTTATAAATAAGCTTCTAAATGAATCTGTGCTGTCTTGTGATGTCCTGACATTGATCTCACAGGATCATATGTATTCAAGTGGTAACATTTGCAATCCTGCACTGATTTATTCACTGAAGGATAATTATAGCTGACTCCATACTGGCTCTTATTTTAGTAGCTTGGGCAATGATTTGTATTGGTTCTGATGACATTGTACTAACTAAAGTAACTGCATAGACCTGGGAACACAGCCACAAAGCCTGAACGAGAGGGCAGCCGGCAACCACTCTGTTTTTGAAAGCACCCTAAGTGAGAGAGGAGAAGGGCACTGTGCACAGCGATAAGGACTTTCCTACTTGCAAATGGATCTTTTTGCTCATTGCAGCCAAACCATTATTACTTAGAGGAGTAAACAGTCCCTCCTGGATTTTGTGGGCTGTTTTGTGATTGTTTCAGTCTGGAATGCGTCATTTCATAGCAGCTTATCTAGCTATCTTTTCTGCTATAAAATTGTGGGAGTAAATGAGAATTGCAAAAATAGTTGCGATGCTGTCTTGGATTTGAGGGTTGTTATTCCAGTCATTCAGTGTTTCCCACAGAATTAGAATCTATTAGTGATGATATTGGGGGTGGATGAGCCGATGATAAGCAGTGAATGCACTTTGAAGCGGCGCTTAAGGCTCATCTCATTTAGCCGCTCTCCTCCTGCTTTCTCTGCCAGGTTAGCACAAGCTCACACAGCAGTGGCTAACATTCGACAATGAGCCATTTGACTGACCCAGCAGTCTCACACCAACACTGAAATGGCTCGAATCTGTCATTAAACCCATTAATAACCATTGGGTAATGTTAGCTGTGTAGCAGGTAGCCCTGTTACTGTGTGTGTGAGACTCTGTCACAAGAGCAGCAATTGTCTTGTGACAGGGAGAGAAAGGGGCAAGGAGGGGCTGAGTGAGATTTCACCTGTTTTATATAGTCAAATTTGCAGTAAAGTTACAGAGATTGGGCAAAATTTCAAGGTCACACAAAATTCACAGGGATTGAAAGGGACTTAAGTTGTAAAAAGTATGATGGGTAGCAGTTTTCATGTTTTATATTCTTTTTTATGACATATCTTCCTTCTCCACTCTCATCCAATTCTACTACATTCTTTTATTTTGCGACGTTTTATTCCATAACATAGAATTTACAGCACAGAATCGACATAAACATTTAGTTTGCCTTATTTTAGCCCAGGTGATATTTTCTAACAGGCTAATAGCATTGATTTACTCCAGTTTTATCCCCAACAGGTCACCCTCCTTGTATTATAGCTGTTATTACATTTGTTGCTGTTAAATCCAATGGAGTGCTGGTGGACCTTTCCTTTTTGGCCTTGTGAGAGCCAGCCTTTCAGAGGTCCACATTTAGATAATCGAATCAAACACCCCCGCAGCAGATGGAGACCATTTTCAGCCTGCTGTCCTTATTCCCTTTACTCCTTGACGTCGTGGACACAGGTGACAGTGAGAGGCAGAGTGACAGAGAGCCAGTGCCAGCTGGGTAAATTGTGTTCTGCTCCACGAACTTGGTACAACATTCACACCTTCATTAAAATTCATCACATCCTCCAAATTCATCCTTTACCGCGAGACACTGGAAGCAATTTAGACCCATAACAAGAGTTTAAAAGATGTGAAAGATGTTTTAAAGTGGCAAAACATGTCCTTTGTTCGCTGCTGATCTGCATTAAAAAGACTCATGCAATTTTCTTTTCTGGTTGTGCCTCGTCCCTGTGCTTAAGTGGAACAAAGCAAGCGTGAAGAGGGCTTAAATTGTAGTGTTTAGGCATAGTAGGTAGTGCTACTGGAGTTGTGTGGGTATTAATAAGGAGTGTTGATTGTCTTACACACCGCAAGTCCCTTGGCAGGAGTTTGGCTGTTTGGGTCGTTAATCTAGCGCTACTTTATCTCTGTGGCTCATTAAAGCTCAGAGGCTACAGAGAAAGAAGCACTTGCGCAGTCACAGCCATTTAAATTGCTTTTTGTGTGATGGAGTCTGCTGCATCATGGCACAAAGCTGGTCTGAGAATTGCACTGTCTACCCCACTGCACTGTGGATTTTAAGGGACGGCAAGTGCATAAATTCAACCTCGTTATTCAGCTGTTTTTGTGCCCAACTAAGAGCTGTTGTGGGTAGCGTACAGTCACTGAGTGTGGCTTCATTAGAGCTCTGATTCATTAGAGCCCAAGCCATCCTCACATGAAGCGAGAAAGTCACAAGTTGTTTGTGTCTGTTATGCCTCAATGCTTTGTATCGATTAATGCATAAGGAGATTGTGAGCTATCGGGATCTTTTAATCTTCTTCTACAGCCCTTGTGCTTTTAAATAGAATCATTACACCCACTGAGCCAACATTTGAAATCAACTATTTTAGTATGAATCATCACAAAACAGTGCCACTGGGAATATGTATTTTGGATACCACTAAAAGCTTTTAGATGTGGTACTTAGTTAGGCTCACTATTCATGTTTTATTATTGACAATGGATGCCCTAAAAAATAAACTTTACCATAATAAAACTCCTCAAAGTTTTTGTTCTAGCTTAGAAATGTGCCCCAGCCAGCTCTGCGGCATGCTGATGCAGTGTGTCGCATTAGCATGTGCCTGCAACTGTATCAATTTTGGCTTGTTAGGCAGCGGTGTCAGTGCCAGCCTCACAGCTGCTGTAGTGACTGTGACTGTGCTTGTTTGATAATATATCAGAGCCTGCGCTGTGAAATGAATGCAGGGCAGACCAGAGGTGGCTCAGCTCTGCGGTCGCTCTGCAGTGAGTGACTCAGCCGGACGGGCTTAAAGGAAGATTGTGTCTGGTCCTTTTTTTCCACCTCTTTTTGATCTCCTCTTTTCCTTTCAGTGTATTCTAGATCTCTTTACTCACTATGCTTGTCGGGAGCTCCTTTGCTTCCTTTCTTCACCGCTCCCTATCACATTTTACCTCCCTGCATTCCTTCTCTTGCTTCTCTCTCCTTTCCATTCATTGCCTTCCTTTTCCTCTCCGTCTCCTCATCCCTTCAGACCACTGATTGCTTGCCATGTCAGGCTTAAGACTTTGATGCAAGGCTGTGTTTTGTCAGTGGGCTGCAGGGATGCTGTTGCAGAGCATACAGACTTAAAGGCGGCAGCAAAGGATTGAAACAATCCTCTAACGCCTACAAAGAGCCGCTCAGCCACTGGGCTCGTGGGGCTCATCTTCTCGCTCAGCCTCCCTTTTCCCTAAGAATGACTAGGTGTGAATACCAACTTGCCATATGGTTGTGACACCTGCATCTTGCTGAGCTATGAGCAAACCATGACTAGAGCCAAGAATTTAGGCGATTTAAGTGATTTTCAAAAAGAGGATGATACGGTAAAATGCCTCCCTTGATCACATGTTGAAGGCAGTACTGGCTAGAGGTGACCACTGCATCTCCCAACTGTTGGCCTAAAGACACATTTGCCTCTTTCTTCCTTAAGTGTACAGTCAAAAGTTGGCCAAACAACAAGCAGTCTTCCCTATTAAATAATGCAGCAGGAGAAATCCTGGAGGGTAAGGTGAGAGGACAGGGGAGATGACTGAGTGACGGAAAGCAGCCAGGAGTGCAGGGGGAGTATGCGAAGTGGAAAGGTTGAGGATGAGCAGAGCAGGCCTGACAGAGGAAAAAGAGGTCTCCTGTGTGCTGATGCTTCTAAAACACTGGCCCGTCTTTGTCATTTGTAGACCAGCATGAGGTAGATTTCCTTCTAGTCTGCTCCCATGTGGCGCTGGTGTCATATGAATTATATGGCTCTCTGTCAATGCTTCTTAGACCTATTGTGATTATAGAGGCCCCTGTGTGTGTGTGCTTTTGATAGAGAGACTAGGTATGGGAGTGTTTGTGTGTGTGTGTGTGTGTGTGTGTGTGTGTGTGTGTGTGTGTGTGTGTGTGTGTGTGTGTGTGTGCAGAGAGGCTGGAATCTGATGCCTAGACTCAGGTTGCAGACAGTGCTGTTTTTGTGTGTGTGTGCACCTGTAGGGGGTGAGTCTATCGTCATAGCCACAAGTCTCTGTGGGACAGAACTACACAATGGTGCCATAGAAAAAGGAGCCCCCCCCCCCTTCTCACAGGAAGTACACACAAACACACGTAGGTCTCCTTACACTGGTGTCACCAGTGATGTCACTGGTCCATGAAACAGGATAACCTGGCACCTCCAGGGGAGCCTGGCCTGGAGCTTGGCCATAGCCCACAGCTTTAAATTGGATCCTCTGGCTTAGACTCTTGTAGGTTAATGTATGCTCTAGTCTTGCTTGCATTATTCTTATTGTTCAAGCAGTACCACGGTGTGCACACACACTTGATATACATAAGGAGCACAGTGTGGAGATATCAAGTAGTTACAAGTGCACTTCCTATCAGAAAAAACTGGAGCCTCTTACTCATGGTGAGGTGGGTTAGTGGTGGAGTATGACTCTGGAGAGAGCCACTGAAGCCAAACTCCCTTAAGGGGGGTTTCTTTTCTGTGTCATGCAGGAGGTTTGGGTAATGAAATCTGAGAAGGCCATGTTCAAGCCTCTGTTGAGGATGTGACTTCTTAGAGTTGTGGCTAGAAGATCTCCCGTGCCTGTTGTAGTGGGAACCTGAGAACCCAAGAGGGAAGATATCAGGCCGAAAGAGCCCGGGGGACTCTTGAACGCGAAGAAGGAGTTCAGGAGGACTGCACGACTGCAGCTTCTGCACTTAGAGACTATAATAACGACTAGGCTTGGAGATGTCTCCTCCTCTTCAAAACAACCTTTTCAGGTTACAAATCAGAGTTTCACCGATGCTGTTCAGCATGTCAGAAATGAGTCATTAGCTTAGCACCAGCTAATGTGTGCTAACGTTTTTCTCTGATAACTTAAGATCCAGACGTTTAGGAGTTTTTTTTATCAGAAGCTGAATTATCCGCAGAGGTCTCTTATTCTCCAAAGCAAACAGACCGGGTGATGAAAGCCGCTAAAAATATGAAACATAGCAATTTTCTGTTACAGATCAGTGTTTCTCATACACTGTTTGGTATTTTGCAGACGGGCCGCTTGCCCAGCACCTGCAAATTTGTGCTCACTCATTTTCTCTAAGGTAATGTGTGCTCGCCCTATTTCTGATCCAGGCGTTTAGTGGGTTTTTACTGGGAACTGAATAATCTGCTGAGGTCTCTTTCTCTCCAAAACAAATAGAAATGCTGATTTAAACCGGTAAAATCATTAAATAAAGCACTTTCATGTGAAAATATTCAGTGATTTCTCTACACTCTCATCACGGAGCGGCTTCTAACTATGATGGCCGACACAAAAATGCAATGACCCTGTTTCGAGGCAGTCTTTGGTTTGTCTGTTCTGGAGGAGTTCCTGACCGTCACACCCTCCTCCAATTGAAGTTTGCCCATTTCTTTAATGGAAGTCCCTGAGGTGGTCCAGAGGCTCTGCAACAGCAAGGCAATATATAGCTAATATATCTTCACTGAGATACTGATTATGTGGATACAGACTGCTATGCTTGAGACATTGTAGCACGCTAAAAAAAGGCTCAAGGCTGAAGTCTGTGGTGACTTTATTTCCCCTGTGAAATAAAAATAAAGTCAAACAGTCTGAGCTTTCAGAGCACTTAAGGGAGTGCAGACCTTTTATCTGCTTTTGTGGAAGGTGGTTTGGTTAGAATTGCCAAACTGAAAATAGTTGAGGAGGTGGTGGAGTGCAGCGCAACTCCTACTATCCCCGTGGTTCCTGATTTTTAAAAGAGAACTGGAGGGTGTGCTCCAATTATCAGGGGTTCACACTACTCAGCCTCCCTGGGAAAGCTTATACCAGGGTGCTGGAAAGGAGGCTCCAGCTAATTGTCAAACCCTTAAATTGCCTGCAGGTAAGAATGTGAGTTTGAATGTGATGTTAGCCCCTTAAAAGACTTTCCTCTTGCCCAATGCATGCCCATTGCAACCTTACACAGGATACACTGTTGTATGATATTAAATGATGGATATGAATAGAGAGCCATCAAACAGAGAGAGCAATTTAAGTGAGACAGCTGAGTATAGAGGATGACGTGAAAATGGCCAAGAATTAATTTTGACGTACACAAGCCATCTCAGATTATTGTTATACTAAGAGCTGTTTCTCTCCAACACTTCAAAGAAAATACTCAGGAGAAGGAATAAAGATCCCAAATGGCCCATTTAGCTGTTGTTATTTGTGGGAGACAAACTCAGACAAGACAGAAATAGGCTAAAAGCCCTAGCTGGAAGCCATCACATAATACACTGCTCATTTCTGAGACACAAAGATAGACACAGGTAAGGGGTGGCGTGTGAGAACAGCAGCACAAATTGATACTAGAGTGATAAAAAAAATTAGATGATAACATGGAATAAGTTCTCAAAAAATGGAGGATACTAAACAGCAGTTTGTAAGTGGGGATAAACAGCATTGATCTGAAGGCTGACAAAAGAAAGATAAATGGAAAATAGAACAGAGGAAGAGGAGAGATCAGCCCGGTAAACACCAAAAAAAGTATCTAACACAAAACAGAGAGACAGTAGGCGACAACAGAAGGAGAAATAAAGGGGGGGGTGGTGGAAAAAAAACCAAATGACTTGAAAAAGAGGGGAGACGGAGATGGAAAGGAGATACAGGAAGCTATTCGAAGCCTGGCTTTGTTGGAACCGTCGGCCATGGCAACCAGGCAGCAATGTTTGCCTGTAACTATGTGCGTCACGCTGTCACACACTGACATATGCACACACTTTGTGAGACACACACACGTGTGCTCTCTAACATCTCTAAAGACCCGTGCACACACACGCGGACATGCAGGGATGGCATATGTGATGTGAGACATGCATAGACCAACAAAGGTGATAATTACATTGTTCATGTTAGTTGTGATGATGTCAGCCGTGGCCTTTGTGTTTGACGTGAGTGTTGTGCTTTGTGTGGTTTTGAGGTCAAGGATGTAATGCATCAGGGATTGATTGTAATTCTGGTTTAGAGCTATAGGAGATTCAGGATATTATATTTATCTATGTCCTCAAATAATCAGACTTATTCCTGATATTGAATTGTAGTTAAAGCTAAAACAGATTTATATGCATCTCTTCCTCTGATCAAAGAGATACAAAAAAGGAAAATAAACAAGAAGTCGTGGCTTCTAGCTGGATTTACTCATCAATGATCTTATGTTTTCTGAATATTTTGCACACTCAATGCAGTGCACTCTGCCATTTCACATATTGATGAAGATCATTTTATTTGGGGAGGGGGACAAGGATATAGATTCTGTTTTGGTGTCGAGGCTAAAGGTTTCGTGTCGCTCCCTATGAAGCATAAATTAAAGCCAGCGAAAGTGAGATCAATATGGCCCCCCTGTGGGGAACCATGAAGACATGGAGCCCACAGGTCGATGTCAGGGTGGTGGTAGGCTGTGACGTGCATTGGCAGACACAGCGGTGGTGGCGGCAGCAAGCTGAGCAGCATCTTTTTCCCCCTGTATTTGACCTGACAGCAGTATATGAAGGGATTATCATAGCACGAATAGTACCTTAACTGGGTAGGGCAGCTAATTTCCTCATTAATACCCACTGCTGCTGCTGCTGCTATTTAAAAGCACTCACTTTATTTTCTCCGTGGTTACATTTGTTCAGATACTAAAAAGGACCTCCATTAAATTTCCTTTACAAGCTTAATACACTATTTATAGAGATAGAAATGAAAATGTGAATCACTTTTCTGGCCTGACTGGTGCTCTAGATATCATGCAGTGAAGCCAAATATGTTCATTCAGTCAATTCTGCCACCTAATAGTGACCCAGTAAGTGGTGACCTCCATTACATTATGTGCTGGTGAATAGAAGATTTCTTTAATCTGTCTGTGTGAAGTGGGAGTTGATGCCTGTGTTGCATCGGTCTTATCTGATACAGAATTAATTTAAAAAAACATCAGTGTCACTCCACTCATGTGACAGTGTTGACATCAGCTTGGTCAGTGCCAGGCCTGATTAAGAAAAGAGGAGGCCTGACATATTTAAGATGAAAGTTCGCCTCTCCTCTCCTCTCCTCTCCTCTCCTCTCCTCTCCTCTCCTCTCCTACTTGTTGTTTTCAGTTCTCGCCTGCTTTGCTCACCATCCAGCCAATTAGTCATTCATGCCAATGATCATTTCCACAGCTCTCTACCACCTAATCCCTTATCACAACAGTCTGCCTGGTTTGTCTTCTACATGACTAATCATCCCCTCTTTCACTTTCATATGGCCAGTCAACACTGACTCCTGAAATATGGCTTAATTCAAATTGGCAAGTAATCCACCTGCTTTTGGTGTTTTTTTAAACCAAATGATGTAGTGTAAGAATATTTAATGCACCAAGGACATTCAGTACACTTCCCTTTATTGCCTACTTGATACATATTCAGACATTTAGTATATACAGTACATTTAGAGATGCATGTGAGCCAAAGGCCAAGGCTTCGACTTCAATTTCCCAAACATGTTGCAGAGCAGATGTAGGCACCAGGATGGTCCAAGTGTTTTGTTGAATTGTCTGAAACTGAATCCTAAGGTCACAGGGGACTTTTGGCTGTAGGGAGATCATCTGGTTTTGAGATACTCCATCCATCTCAGTTATAAGAGTTGGCATTTTCTGTGGTTTAGTAAGCTTAAGGAAAGGTTGAGGTCGATACTGATCATCACATTACTTTTTAGAGTAATGCACACATTGTACATATGTGAAAGTAAAACAGGAAATACAAAACATGTCACAAACACAACATACCTGCTCATACATTCAAATGAAATCATAGGCATAAAAAAGTAAAAGAAAACTGTTACCATAACACTATCATGGCCCCAGGTGTATTATAAATCTTTGGGCTTACTCTAAGGTCACAGCTCATTGGTGGAGTCAGGCTTACGAATATGGTTGCCATGGAAATGTCTCTCACCTCAGTGCTTTTGTCTCTGTTTTTTCCTCGCTCTCTCATGTTTGTGTGTTTGAAGAATTTCCAAGCTGAGGGGTATTTTAAGTGACGGTGTGTTTTTTGTCCGTATAAGGTGTGGTTGTAGAATATACAGGAGTAATATTTTCTGTCATTGCCTGTCTTTGTTTCAGTTCGGCTGAAACAAAGACAGGCAGTTCGGCTGTGTATGTGTGTGTGTGTTTGTGTAAGTGACTGCATATGAGTTAGCTGAACTTTGATTCACTGTGAGTTGTTTTTTTTTTCTACAATAAGCAAGAGGCACAGCTCTCATGTACAGAGAGACATATAGTATTCGTTTTTTAAAGGAGCTCTGTATGACATTCAGAGCATGTCTATTAGTGATGCACATGTCGTCACACAACCCGCAGGTTGACCCTCAGGTGGGGCGTTTTGGGTAAGCTTGTTAGAATATATTGCGGGTTTCAGCAGGCTGAAAAAGCAGCATTGTGAGTAGGTTATTAATAAGTTCCAGAAATATTGCGCAATAGCCCACCTTCTCCTCCCCTCGCTGTCTCTCTCAAACACAGACAGCTTTATCATCAGTCCTGCTGCTCAGGGTTTCCGCTATATTTTTTGACAGATAAAATCTGTTGCAGTCCAACATATTTAAATCTCTTTGGTCATAATGTCCAGTAAAACTGTTCCCCTCTGAGAGTATGTGGAACATGCTGTGTGCTAACAGAAAGCAAGCATCACGCTCTGTCCATGTGAATCTGTTAAATATACATGCTTTACACTTTTGTGGTGGGACAGCGTTATTAGAGGTAAATGCTGTATGAGCACAGTGCAAAGTGGTGGTGATTAGCAAACCACTGGGATGGACACACAGGGACCCACATGCACTAAAAGGCATGCGTGGCTTGAGCAGCTACCGCAACAAACAACAGAGATGCTCGGATTACAACACACATTCTTTGCTCAGGATGCCATTACTCCACTATGTCTTTCCAGAACAAACATTTGTTCACTGCTATATTAATGTTCTGAATATCATATAGAGATACATTTTGGGGGCTGGTCTGTGGTCTCATATCAGTTTTTGTTTTATTTAAGTTGAGACCTCTAACCTTTGAATTACAGTCAAATAACAATGAATGTCGCTATTCACTGCAGAAGACTAGAAACTACTTTAGCAGATAGGTCTGTGATGTTTGTACCTAATGTCTTGCCAGTAAACATATTTACTTCAATTCAAAGTTTGGACCTGATAAAGTGGAAATACCCATGTATCAGATTCAGTAAAGGAATTTGTCCATGAGTCCGATATTCATCAAGTTTAAGGTTTGGTTTAGTCAGTAACAGCGCCGGAGAAAAATATCTGGGTCCTACAGTGTTTACACAGGCTGTGTAGTGACAGCAGCACATTAGCAGAGCAGCAGCTTTAATCCTTTGTTAGTGTCTGCACAGGATGCGTTCAGGCACAGTACAGACATGTAGATCAAACTTGTAAATTCTTGAAGTGGTTTACTTAAGCTTTCTGCTGTCTCTTGATGGACAAACAAAAAAGGAAAACAAACCAATAAGCCAAAGAGACTTAAAGCTACAGTGGGCTGCTGTGTTGGATGTTGATTCTCAGTAGGTTTAGTTGTACCAGAGACCTGTTGACGTTACAGGAAGTCATTTGATGTTCATGTGGCACATGCTGCTATTTACAGCTTTAAAGGTCCAGTGTGAACAATTTAGGGGGATTTAGTGCCATCTAGCAGTGAGGACTGTAGAGTGCAACCAGCTGAAATTTATAGTTAGAATACCTTCGGTGTTTGTTGTTCAGGTTTTTACCAGGAGCCAACTTATCCACAGAGGCCTCCTCCTTCTCTTTAAACAAAATGGACCAGGGATCTCATTTATAAAACAGTGCGTAGAATCACTACTAAAACTGTAGGTGTGAAAAAGAAAACAAAATGGCGTGCGCCCAAAAATATTTTGATCTCCTAAACTGTTCATACACCTGCCAGTGCACAATTTCCTTTTACAAATTGTAAATCGACTTGGGATTATTTGCACAAGGATCAGCTCACTGTAGAAACATGGCGGTGTAAATTTGTAACCTCTGTAGACAAGGACCGGCTCTTTTGTGGATATTAACAGCTTATGCTAAGATAACGAAAACACAAAGATTCTTGTTTCAGGCGATTACTAAAGAAAACATGCTTATTATATTATATTCCCTTTCTGCCTATACTATACTCTCCCAAATCCCCCACACTTTGAATTAGGGTGGAATCTCTTGTAGATGTTAACGATATTTCCAAATGTTTGTTTCCCTAGTTCTGCTAATTTTTCACAAGGCAAGACGTCTGTCCACAGAGTATAGTAATCAGCCATTTTGAATGCCATTTTTATTTATTTAGACTTCAAGAGTTTAAGAATCAAGGAGGTAACACTGCCCAGTCTGAAGTAAAAAGCCCCAGGCCAAGCACTTGACTGACAGTTGACCATTAAATGATTAATGATGTTTGACGCAGTGGTAGGGGGATTAATGAGAAAATACACCTTTTTTTATTATTATCAAATCTGTTTCTATCCATTATGCATTCTGTTTGATCCATCAGTCAGTTTATCTAACAAAAAGCTTTTTCTATTCTGTCAATAGAAATTGTCTCAAATAATCATTTGAGCCCACCATACATGCAGTGAAAAAGCGTTAGCTTTCAAAGCAAACAATGGACGACCACACAAAGCCATGAGTCAAGTGCTTTCGAACCCACTTGTTGCTAGGCAGTTTCACATGCCGCTTTACAGAGGCACTTTGAATGGACTAGTAAAGTGGGCAGCAGTATAAAGACAGATTTTCTATTATACTGCAGTTGTTTGCGTTTGCTGAATGCTATTCGATACACGCAGGCTCAAGTGTCAAGCTACACATCGGCAACTAGCGCCAGCTTTTCAAAGTATGCAGCTCTCAATGTGTATGTTGCTTTCAAAGGCGGTGGATTATGTATCTCAATGCAGGCTTGAGTTGTTGCCGTGGTCCTTATCGGCTCGTACTGTGTGCCGCCGCTCTGTGTAATCGGACCCCATGTTGGTACAGTCAGCACGTACAGTGAGACAGACATGGCTGTTGTGACACAGAGAGTGCTACGAAGGAAGTGGTCGAGTAACAGGAGAAGGGAAACCAACAAGAATGCGATTCTTTTTGCATGTTGCTGCCAAAGGACTAATAGACCAAGGTGAGATAGGTACTGTACTGCAGGTGAAGGCCTATACAGTTGCAGCCATTGAAAGATTGATGATGCATGTCCTGGTCTTTCACAAAAACAGATAAGAAATGTCCTACAGCAGCTTGTCACAACATTAGGGTTAAATTATGACACCCATTCTACCACCTTTGTTGATCCAGATTAGATTCAGTTTCATTTTGGAGAAGAGAGAGAGAAGTGGGATCAGTATTTGCAGAAATCAATTCTGTCTTTATTATATTAAATAAAAAGGCTAATGTGGAACAATTTGATGGGCGAGTCATCGTTGCCAACAAAGCCAGATTGTTTAACAGTGGTTGTTTTGGCCCATGCAAACATATACCTTGGTTACTCGGGGCTGGGGGATCAAAGATCATCCATGAAATGTGACCTGTACGTGGTCCAGCAGACCTGAACTGACGCAGAGACCAGAAAGAGGAACAGCGTCAATTTCAGCAGGACAGGGACAGGCGGAGATGTGAAACATGGCTCTGCATGCTTGGAGGAAAACTGACATGAAACAGATGCTGTGATCACTGGGTCGGAGAATTCTAAGTGTTTTCATGAAGGCAGCAGATTTTTGTTTTTCCTATTTTATTTTGTCTGGTCTTGTTTTTCATTCTGGCCTCTAATAGCAAGGACTTGGAAAGGTCCTGGCAGAGCTGCAAACCTTGTGCTCCTCCTGATTGATAGAATGAGGATTGTTTTTAAATTGGCTGGAACTCACTCTCCGTCTCATCCAATTTTCTGAAACCCGCTGACCTGCAGTACCTGAGGGATGACTGGAATGAGCATGGAAGGTGATTTTCCATGGCCAGTTTAAGCTACCACCTGCTGCTTATTTGGCAACCAAGAGCAACTTATCAAGCGACAGATGTTGAGATTATCCTGGTGAATTTCTGAAACTGTCCTGAGATGATCCACGGTGGGACTGCCGGGATGTGTCGCCTGAGTGTCGGCTACTACTTATGAAGATTGATTCAATAGCGCCGGTCTTAACACTTTCATCATCTATGAATCAAATCAAGTAAGTTATTGAGTTGAGACCTGCAGAGAACAATAGACAAACAAGGAACAAATAGATTTTTGATCACAAGGGTTACCAAGGCAATGACGACAACGTCATCTGGTCTGGATTTTCCCATCATCCCGTTCTGCTACCGTCGTCACTCCTGGGTTTGGTATGTGAATATAAAGGGAAAGTGGAGACCTAGGATGGGTGTGGGTGTGGGTGAATGTGGATGTGTTAGTTTGATGTTGAGGTTTTTATTTTTAAACCAGTTACATTGTGGTGACAAAATATTTTCCTGGATTATATTAGGATGCAACATTTTCCTGTATGAAGCGCATATACAGTATTATAGATACAGTATATTAATACTACAACATATATTTATTAGGTACAGTATCAACATTTTCTCATTATATAAATAGAAAATGTCTTTCAGTCGACATTGTAGTCCCTTCAAAATATATTTAATGTTGCAAATTAGTCCTTATATAAATGTAATTTTTTGAAGATGGTTGACCATTAAGACTGTTTAGCCTGTGCATATGTACTGTATGTGTGTGTGCTCTTGCAAGTGGACATACTTTGCTGAATGAGGATGCAGTGTGTCATTCTCATTAGACTAGTCCTTCGTAGTGGAAGCTCAGTGGTGTACTCTGTGTAAATCACTGCAGGAAATTGCTGATAACACTTTTAGCTGCAAGAAAATCACCTCGGTGCATAGGAGGAGAGCCGTGGTGTGAAAATTGCCACTTCATAATTTTTTTTTCTCTCTCTCCTTCCTCTCCTTACTCCCTGTTTCTCTTTTCCTCCCTCTTGCAGTCACACAGATCGTTCCATCTATGGTAACTCACTAATGTAACGGCTAGTTTCTCTGCACACTTGGACTTACAGAGCCAAATGGGAATCTATGTAATGAACTTGAAGTGCACTCTGCATGTCCGGCCTTAACTCTACAGTAAGGGCTTCTCAGGTTGTCGAAGTGAAATGTTATATTATAGTTTTTCATCAGCAAGAAATACATTTCCTCTCAGGGTATTTCAGTTGCACGCAATCTAATTTTATGGAATTCTGTAGAAGCTCATTCAGAGGAATTAACATGTTTTTGATAATTAACCTATATTAAACCTAGCCTAAAGCAGGATTAGTAGTATCAGAAGTGCAAAGTAGCTAATAGCAGCTAAACACTTATCACATACACACTGCATTGATATAGCATTATGGCAGTATAGCAGTATGACTTGAAACTATGGACTTTTGTTCTAAACTTTATTCTAACCCAAGCTTAGTTTACATTCTGGTTCAAAATAAAAAACAACACCTCCCATGCACGCACTGAACGGCTGAAGTGTGTGCAGAGCTGCAGAGTTCGGTGATTTGTTGAACATTCCCTCATTCGCTCTCCTTGATCTGTGAACCTGAAGTGAATCATTGTTTTGAACCACTTTGTGGCTTACCCTCCTACGGATCCTGCAGCCTGTCAGCTGGAGATGGACCACATAAAAAGAGGAGAGGTGCTACGTTTAGAAGTAGGAAGGAAAGAGCCTGTGACAGAAAACTTGGCACGCTCGGGCCTTGTTACCTGAATCCCTGTACTTATGTCAGGATCAAGCCCTCTAACCCTCAACACCGTCCACCGTGTTCTTTAGACTTAGATATCCTCACCACAACACACACACATGCATGTACGTGTGTCATCGACTGCACTTGCTGGCAAGATGAAATTCACTCACACACACAGTAGATCATCAAATCTTACAACATAGTGTCATCATCTGAACATATTCATATCCAGATCTCAAAACAATGTTGCTGCCATTGTAGGACTCAATAAAAGTGTATTATCTTACTTTGCTACTGACTCGGGAGCAAAAGTAATAAGTTACTTTACTTATTACCAGTGGTGGAATGTAACTAGTAGTAAGTGCTGTACTTAAAGGGCCAGGGTGTAGGATTTAGGGAGATATATTGGCAGGAATGGAATACAATATGTGTGTTTCCTTTACCTCCTTAACGTTTGGATCAGAAAATAGGTGAGCACACATTGGCGCATGCTGGGATTGCAGCCTGTCTGCAACATGCCAAACAGCGTATGAGAAACACTGGTTTGTATCATGAAACTGCTCTCTTCAGTGTTTTTACAAGTTTTAATCACATGGTTCATTTGTGTTAGAGAAGAAGGAGTCCTCTGTGGATAATTTGGCTTCCGGTAAAACCCTCCTGAACAATGAACACTGAAGGTTTTCTAACCGGGAGAAGTTTCAGCTGGTTGCAATGTGCAGTCTTCACCACTAGATGCTACTAAATCTGCATAAATCTGACACACTGGACCTTAAAGTATAAATATGAGGCACTCATACTGTTGGGGTATTTCCACTTTATGCAGCTTTATACTTCTACTCCACTACATCTCAGAGGCAAATATTTTACTTAGTACTCAACTACATTTGGCTGACAGCTGTAGTTACTTTTCAGATTACATTTTTCATACCCTTCCTGGCCAGGTAAAACCACATATCAAATTTGGGGATTTTAAATTAGATTTTTTCCCCCCTTGTTAAACTAAAGGCTTAAGTGTTTCTTTATTGGTGCAGAATGTTTTCAGCTTCTTAAACAAAATAAACTCCTCAAAAACCCTCTTGGATCAGCTGGAAAAATTCAGCGTCACAAAGCTGAAAACTGGTTGAATTTCTGACATGAAGAGTCAACTTTTTAGAGATGTGTGGCTCTCAAAGGACAGCAACGCTGCAAAAATATAATATAATCCAATGTTTTAGATGTAACTACCCATCACTATAAAAAGGACTTTAAATAAGCACAACTTTAAACATCAAGAGCATCAAAATGTTACATACACATAAATACACCAGGAACCAAAAACATTAGATATAATAGAACATAGTATAAACACTGACAGGGACCATTTGTCTGCAGAATGAGTACTTTTTTGTTTTATAGATAAGTTTTAAGTTTATGTAAATTTAGTTGATAACACTTACATACTTTTACTAAGTAAGATTTTGAATGCATACATTTTACTCATTTACTAATTATTTATATTATAGTCTTTTTCTGAAGTAAAGTATGTGAATACCTCTTCCACCACTGGTCATTACTTTACTTTTGCTACTCAGTCCAACTCAGTCCAAAGTACTTATAAACAACTCCAAAGCCTCCACACCCACACGTCATGTAATCTGTATTTAACACACGTAGAAACAGCCTACATTTTGGAGGTATTTACTGACAATCTACAGCTACTTTAACGTTGGCACCAGTGACTGCACACAGCAGCACTCCAGAAGTTCCAGTCTTACAGTGAAGTATCACAAGCATCAGTGTGCTGATACTCGAGCTCTGTTGGTCCCTCTTTGTGAGCTCTTGCTTTGATGGCTTTTGCTGGTAGTAAATTTAGTGGTGGTGCTACGTTCCGCACTGCTTAAAATTCACACATTTTTTGCCGAGCGTGCCCCCCTGGCTATCACAGCGTGAGTGCTGCTGATGCAAAATAGGGTATGGTGTTGGCACTGAGAGGAGCGCTGCTCTGCGATCAGGGGATTAGGTTAATCACAGGGGGACTGACTGCAGTGCCCTCTTTTTCAGAGAGGGGAATTAGATTTATACAGAGAGAGAGGGTGGGGGAGGGGGATAGAGAAAGCTAGGTTGTGGTAGGACCAGCAGGACAGTCAAACACCCCGTCTCCCTCTATCTAAAAATCAAATGTGACAGCTGGTGGATAAGGGCTTATTATCTTTTTTTTTAACTTCAACTCTTCCCTTGCGTTTCTCCTCTGTCAGTTTAAATGGAGGCCACTGGAAGCTGTGAGTGATATGTCAAGTGCAAAGAAATGATGAATGAAGTGTTTGGAGTGATGCTCATCCGTGTTTCTTTGCAATGCTTGTCGTTTCCGTGGCAACTCAATAATCGCCTCCCCTGTGATATTGAAGTGAACATGAATGAAAAGACAAATTCAGACTGCGCAGCGCAATCTTAAGAGCAGTAAAAGGGTTAACCGTGGCAATAGCAAAAAAATAAACCCACACTCACACATATCAGGGTCATTTTATCACTGAGCTGATTTATCACTGTCACCAACACTATGAAAGTGACATGTAGACCGGAGAGTTTTCCCAACCAGGGTCCCCTCTCTGCTCCACTAGACTACCAAGTGTCACTTCACATGAAGTCACACATCTGTGGAGGACACTCCTTGTAAGTGGAAGGTTATATGAATAAATGTTTAAACTGAGGGATGCCCTGCCACTCTGAACCAGAAGCAGGAAGGAAGCAGTTGTCACCTGATAGATGCTTGCTAATCTGTCATGTCACTTACTGTTTGGCTTCTCTTAAAAATGCAAGTGATCCCTAAGCCACTGCTGAAATTATGTCCATGTGTTTGTATTTTGGTACAAGTCCAAGTTTAATAAAAGACAAAGCAGCAAACAGGAGCTTTTATATGATTTATGTTTGTTTCCCTCATTATCCTTTAAGTATGTGTGGACAATGAGTATACTCATTGTCCAAGGGTTCAATTATTGTAACTCACTAACTGATTTTGTGGTGAACCCTTCTTATGAATGTGCTGCAGCCATGAGCAGGACAAGCATGCAGTGGCACAACTGAAATGTGGGCCAAATATGAAACAGTTTTATACAGATTATATAGATGTACAGAGTCAAATGCAAATCCCAAGATGTTTAACTAGTTTTGCACTGTGATGTTTTGTGATAAAACACTGTCTCTGAGGCCAAAACATGAGTTGTGAAGATCAGAGAGGTACTGATCTGACTGTTTCTCTCCTGACTATGATATCTACACTCAGGATATCTGTCAATACAGAGCCCGATCTGATATCTGGCATCAAGTGATAAAAAGTGCACTATCATGTCTCAGCATGTAACATTGAATAGAATTGCGGAAACAGTGAATTTAATGAATTTTGCTTAACGAGGTCAGTATCTGCGCAGATATAAATTGAACGAATCAGATCGGAAATCTTGGAATCAAGAGAGAATAATCAGAGTCATACTGAAGATCAGGCTGGTCTGAATATTTTTTCTACATGGCATGCTAGCGAGCAGCTTTACTGCACTGCACTTGCAGTTTATAGCTCTTTCTTTTCTTTTTAATTGAAATAGCATACTAAGTGGAGACATTGTAAGGTTAGCATGTATTTTTTAGAATTTGCAGATCGATTCAGAATCAGAGAGGATGGAGATTTTGATGTCCAGTACTGAGAACACCCATTTCAAATTGTTATCAGTTAATTGAATAGACGTTATCAGCGGTCCATAGATATGGATCAGAGGAGACTTGCTACACCTGCTAGTAGTTTCCGAAGGCTGTTATCAACCCATTAAATGGTTAGCAATATCAGTTGTCATCTGTTGCATTTTTGTTTCCATAGGTTAAGGTGCCATAACTATGTGATTAGGTTTTTAAAAAAGTATGTTTGTTCCTTGATGTGACGTAACTTTAGTTAAAGTGATGAACTTATATGCATGATAAGCCAATGTTGACATGAACAACAGTCCTGGTACTTTTCTGCTCTTTATACTACGTCACCTTACTTTCTTCTTTGCTACTATTGTGATTACTGCGGTCACCAGAAGTCACCCTCTAGCAATAAACACAGCCATTTACGGATGATAATGGCTGATAACAGCCTTCTGAACCTACTTGTACCTACTAGGCTGATAACCACTGATAACACCTATTCAATCCAATATCATTCATATCTTTCACACTGTCTTTCTTCCTTTAACTTCCTCTGCCTTGTAGACTTGTCATTCTATCAGTCTGCCCTCTGAACTCCGTCTGCTTCTTACTCCCTTTCTCAAGTTTAGAATTCATATTTAAATAGCTCTCAGGGACCATGTCTGTAGTTTGATCCTAATCGAATGTGATTGTGTGTGTGTTTGTACGAGAGAGACAGCTTTCATGTCAAAGGTGACGTTGTGCCTGTCAGGTTCTGTCAGAAACATCTGAGATTCTATTTGCAGTCTCTCTTTCTGGTAGACTGAGACAAAAGTCATCTTGCTGGAGTTTGTCTTTTTCTTCGGCTGTGGCATCTGCAGTGTGATATCGATTTAAATCACAAGGACAAGCCAGAGGAGCCGTCTGCCAGCGACAATTTGACAGGCTACTCTTAAGCCGTCAAATGGACGTCTGATCGATGTTTAATTATGGTTCTCTGCTCCTAAGTGAAACCCTTTTAAAGCTGCAGATCAAAAAATGTCAAGTGTTGTTCAGCATTAGCATTAGTTTGCATCCAGATTATAGACATACATTATCTCACTAAACAATGTTTTGCAACGAGATAAATGATAAAATGCCAGACATGAGTCAAAAACAGGGATCCAGTTGAATGAAGGGACCTAACTGCATCAATGTCAGTAAACACAGGTTAAATTGCATCAACCAAGTAAAGTAAAGATTCCTGTCATGTAATTAAAGGTTTTCACAGATCTATTGAGCTCCCTGGCATCTTGTTATCTATTCAGAGCATACCCACCTATTAACCTAATTCACTAATTTGGGTATAGGATGTCGGGGATACAGGCTCTCGTCACAGTAACTTCGTTGCTGCTTCACAACCGATATCTTTCTCACTTTGATCCAACATGAAACACTTGAAGGAACTACCGTCACATCCTTTACAATTCAAGCTCTGAGTTCATTCCACAGGGCATGGCTCATCTGGTGGCACATCTTGCATGCCACATCCTGTAAATGTGAATTTTATGGTGTGAGTGGAGGCTGTATGATACAGTAACACACTGCCATCTTGTGGATGCAGGCTTGAAAAGCTGGTTTTCTTTTTCAGTGGAGGAAACGATGCCCTCTTATGTTCACAAGGAGGTCTTGTCTCAGTTTACTTAAACATAAGAGTTTGAAGAGTCTATGGTTTATACTCATCAACACTGGTGGCTGTTTTGGGCTGTGGACTGTAGTCAGTTTGTACAGGTGCCCTGGTTTCATCTACAGATTTTACAGCAACACATACTTCCTTATACTCTATGAATAGGCCTGGAGATACGTTCAGTAGTGTTTGTTATGTTTGTGTTTTGCTTATAATGCTACTGCATCTTGGCAAAAAGATAAACATTTAATTAATTTTAGTAAAACACAGCAGCACCTTATAAACACTCAGTCTTTTTGCCAGTTTATAGTGTTTGATATAACTGTGGATAACCAGTTGAAATTAAACCGTAAATGTTAAAAATATAAGTACATATGCTGTACATAAGCACTGTAGATTATAGTTTTGGGGTCTGTTTTATAGATGCACTTATGAGCTCACATCGGAGGTCTACCTATTTTTAGCAGCATATAACAGTTTAATGCCACTAAATTATGTAACACTGTGGACACCGTAGATTAAACAGACAGGGCTTTGTCTTTAAATTACAATATTTAGGCTCATTTAGATGGTAATCTTGACACGACAAACAATCCTTGTTTCTATATTTTGCTATAACAATGCATGGCATTTAAAAAAACTGAACATGATTTCCAGTAGCGCTTTGTCTCTAGTCTTTTATAACCCATTACATTTACAGCCATGATAAATTGAAAGTCCTTTTTTTTCTACAATCTGCACCAGTTCCCACTGGTGAAATAAAGATGATGGCCATAATAGCACGAGGAGGAGCTCTCTCTATGTCTTCCTCTTCGATGGTTAACCCTCGGGAGCAAATTAAGGAGGTATGTCACTGCCATTGTCGCGCAGGATACACAGAGCCCTGTGGCTACCGCATCCTCCGCCTCTCCCATTTCTGATCTCTGTGTGTATTGTGAAGCAGTGGGGCGAGCTGCAGTGTGGGAACGTAGTAGTGATTCAGTTCTGGCCTCTGTGACCCAACTCCGCCCTTTAAGTGTTTTGTTAAGTGTGTGTGCTATGTGTCATCACTCTGAATCATTTCCAAACAAATGACGGGGGAGCATGCTTGTGTTGTCATGATGATATTTATTAGTTCAGTTGGCAGTCAGGAAGGTTTTTCTGTGTTGAGTTTCATGACTACTGTTTTAGGAGGTTATGAGAAATAGGAGAGAGTTACTCATGCAATGTTATCGTGTTTGTCCAATCGTTTATATACAGATTGTAACTCTTCTTCTTGTGTAATAGAAGTGGAAACACAGTCAGAAATGTGTGTTAGTGTTTCTTTTCTCAAGGGATCAAAGAAAATATTGTCTATTTCTGGGTATACAGCCAGAAAGATTGGGTGCATAAAAATGACAAAATGACAAATGATCAATGCTTGAAATGCTGACTTATTTAGAGAGGAAATGTTTCTTTGGTAGAGGTGCTAAACACTCACAGACATCTGAAATGTGACAATGAGCCCCAAATACACACTGCCTTTTTTGTAAGGGGAAATTATTCATTAATCTTTAACAATGTGTTGTATTTTATATAAAGCTTTTTAACATAACATCTTGACTTGAAAAATAGTAACTTTAATTCTCAGATAAATGTAGCATGTTGTCCTCTACTGACCCAAAGCAAATACTGTCAGTTAAATTTAATCAAATAGAAAATGATGCATTTGTTTGATTTCATGCATAAAATACACATCAATAAAATAAAAATAGAATAATAGTAAAATACAACAACATGCATGTAGCACCACAGCAGCTTGTTGAAATGCTGTCGGCTTATATTTTCCAGAAGCTTTTCACTGTGTGAATTTTGCACAGTCAAAACCTGGACAACATACAGCAGTTGGTAATTCAACCAGATTGGACATCCTGCAGTAGCATCACAGTTTTTTTAGTCAAGTATTGTGTCTGCTTCGATAAATCACAAATCTATCGTCGCTGTTACCACAGTATATGAGGTCTTGGATGTCACTGTACTGTACTCTACTGTACATTGTCATTAGGCACTGTGGCCCCCTGTGAGAGCACCAGATGCCACCTCTTCCCCTCACAGACACACACACTGACAGTTAAGGTAGACCAGGCTGGCAGAGTGACACTCAGATAAACACTGTTTTGTTCAGTAAGTGGGTTACTGAAGCAGCTTTAAGGACATTTCTAAGACATATTACTAGAACTATGTTGCCATTGCTTGTGTTTTTATACCCCAGTCTAAACAACTACATTATATGTGTTGTTAAACGATTTATATTTTTTATATTTTACCTATGCCTGCTCAGTAAGGGGACCTACAGTCAAGTGTTGCCATTTTTACTACTGTGGCATGAACATATATCAGCCAGCTTACAAGACAGTATACATTTATGTGAGGTGCTTATATATATTTTTTCAAATGGTACAATAAAAAAGACCAAAATGAGAAAAGCAGTTTCATGGAAAATTAGCTCTCTTAAATCAATATGGTTTGTAAAATACAGCACTTATACAAACACAGTGTGGGTGGTTTATGTTTTGAGTAGCAGTGTGTGTGTAGCCAGTGTGTTTCTGTATGTTTTTAATACACACAGCGTTAAGTGAAGCTGACAAGGTTGTGAGTGATGGATGAATTATGACTCCACTCCAGTGATTCCACTCCAGAACTTGGATGTCCCTCCTTACTCTGCTGGGCCACTCTGAAGGGAACAGAGCTCCATACACACACATACTACACACACACACACACACACACACACACATACACACACACCATGGGGAGGAAGTATAGCCTGTGACGAAGAGTCCGCCACAGAGAGTAGACAGTGTCAGAGTGTGAACGAGGGCTTAAAGAGCTCCTTGATGTGACGTGTGGACTGCTGCTTTATGTTGCTGCTGTGTGTGTAACGTGAGATCAAGTGTGTGGACAAGGTGTTTGGATACCTGCTTGCTGCTTTCTGTTTGTGCCGAGGAGAGGAAGGCTGATGGATAACCTGCTGAGTAACTTTTTAAACAGCTGTGTAAATGTATGACTGTGTAGCCAATAAGTGATGTATTAGTATGTGATGCTATTTGTATGAGGTGGACGTGTGTGTGATGGAGCTTGTTTTGTAGTAACTGATTGGTACATTTGATGCTTTTCATTTGAAGTTGTCTGATCTCAGTGAGTTTTTCTAAGATTAAGCGTGTGAGAGGTGTGTGTACGCGCTACCGTGTGTCACTGATGATGCCGACTTGGGAAATGTGTGTGTGATAATGAGTGACTTTGACACCGTATGCTTGGTCCGTGTGTGAAATCCTCCACTTGTGTTGTTAACACTCTGGGTGTGTTCTAGTCGATCTCGTTTGTGGTTATGTATGTGATGGTATGCGCTGCGTAGTGTGTGCATGAGTGCATGAGTGTGTGTCGAGGCGATGTACCGGCGTTCACCCTGTGCCAGAGGAAGGGTTCATTTTGACTTCAGTGAGGAAGTCATCAGAAGACTCCACGCTGCCAACCATGGCCATGCTCACAGGTTAGGACACACAGATAACCACACACACACTTCATGTCGTCTATCACTTAATTCTGTCCTTGCAGTGTTTCATCTGGGGTCAGTTTTCAGCTTCTTACTCACCTCTGGCTCTAATAGTTGAACTTATTCTTGGAGAAACCCTTCACTAAATCTTTTGGTGTTTCTCAGAATCCCTGAACTCCTCCTGCTGCTTTGTGTGCATCCAGTATATATATAGTCTTACTTCCTATTTCCCATATGTCAAGCAATCCCCTCGTGTTTTTCATCATTATAGTAATCCTCAGCTGGAACCTGGTTAAATGCTCTGTCACATGTTTGGATGAGAAAATCCCATGTCAGTAGGTTTTATGGTTTTTGGGGAGCAACAGTTTTAGCAGAGTGATGTTCTGAATAGGTTTCATGCTGCCATGCTGCGGTAAAGAGTCAAGTAGTTTGCCATGCAAATACTTCTGTTACTGTTCAGACGAATTTGTTTATCATTATAACGTTTTTAGCCACAGTGTGAACATAGTCTGGTCTGTGAGACGCAACCACACCACCCGAGGGAAATGCTTAAAAAAACAAAAAAAACATGACATTGAAGGGTCTCTGATCGTCTCAGCCTTTAGCAACGCTGGTAAATTTGGCTTTGTTGCCAAGCAGGAATTCTTGTCTGACTGTGTGTGCCTATCAGAGCCAACACATTTACCTTAAACAGTGGTTTTCAGGCTGGAGGTCAGAGGGTGTGAGATGATGAACAAACAAATGAAGAAGAAAACATTTCTCTTTTTGAGTTTCCTTATTTTTTCCAGTGAAATACTGAAAAGTTCTGTTTTAAATATACCTTACTTACCCCAGAAGTATTGATTCAATTCAAGAATGTAACGCAATTGTTTTTGTGGTATTTCTGCACCATGGTGCTCCTTTAAAAATATTTTTGTTGTCCTTAAAGCAGTATAAGGCACCATCATTGGTAGGAAGATGTCAAAGAATGACATAAGTTGGGAAAGAGAGACAGAACCTGGTCTGGACGCCACATAGTATTTTTATTTAAGAGCTCACATGATTGAACTATGTTAACATAATTGGAAAGTGGTTGGAAAAAAATCATCAGTTAACTGTAATACATTATTATTTTCTAAAACTGACTTAGATTTCCTTGAAAGCCATCACTAGAGCAAAGATCAATTATCATGTAAAGTGTGTAATATATTTTTCCTACATATATTATCCTGAATTCATGTTTGAGCCATAGTTTAAACCTTCAATAGAAAACGTCCTGCCCTAATGAAGGACGTTTATGCTCCAGGATGAACATCAACCTCCATCTGTTTGTTTTGCTCCTCATGTGAGATACGAGCACTGTGGTGTATTATTTTTCTTATCTCACCTGCTTAGCCTGACAGTTTATTTTCATATTTGATCAGCTGTAATAATAAACACTGTGACGCAGCGTCCTCCCTTCCGAGGAGGACTGTGGAAGACGGTAGCTACAACACTATTTTACAAGTGCTGTGTTCGTGAATTTAAGTTTCGATTGAAGTCTCAAAACCTTAGCTGAGGTTGAAACTACGCAGCCACTGATGCCGATGTTGAGTGCAGACCTTTTTGTGTGTTTGAGTCAAGGAAGAAATAAACCAGTGTGAGAAAGTAGGCTGGGTCTCTCCCCAGGAGGACTGTCTGTGGGTATTCTGGCTCAGCTGGAGACGCACTAGACTGTTAGATTGGACTGTCACAAGGTTTAGGGGACGTCACTGCCATGAAAAAGAGACACTGCCACAGTTTATGGAAATACCCAACAACATAACGTTAGTGTCACATGATACATACTGGTACTTTTACCAACAGACATAATGCTGAATGCTTATTTGTTATTATCTCTTTAGGGCAAATTAGCTCTAATTTGTAATCATGGAAGTGTGGAGATGTTGAGTTCTGGAGACATCCACCTCTTAGTTGGGTGGGTTCCACCTCTATGACTGAGGGTTTCCTGTGGAAAGTACTGGACTGTATTGAAGAAAGCAGAAGTACACAGATGGTGTACTGTACTGTGCCATGCTGCGTGTTTTAATCTTAGACAGGTACAAAGGGCCCACGTGAGCACCGGGGGATAATTACTCTATGCTGGCTTCCTCTCTCTGTGGTATGTTGATGTGCCTTTGTTTGTACATAACCTAAAACAAGTTCCTACACATGTAGCAACACTTTTATGGTATGTGAGGGTGTATTAATTAATCTGTATACTGTGTGTGTGCCAGGAGTGTTTCTCACACATCTAGCTAGGACAGAAGATGGGCTTAACCAAATATTTTGACAGTGACCCGGATTCCTATGGTATAATAACAAAGTTCACAGCCCCTGTAATCTGCACAGAGGGTATTACTGGGTGCTGGGTCCCTTTTTTCACTACTTGTCAGGACAAAGTTACCACAGATCATCTGGGACCAGCAATGGGAAGAGCAGTTCTCTAGTGAGGACATTTTTTTTTATGCTTAAAACCCAATGTGTTCATTTGTGGAAACTGTTAGCGTGCAAATAAACAATTAGACGTCACTGACAGCTATTCATGCTGAGCACACACTACACACGGAGCCTTTTAGGGCAAAGTAGAAGAGCAGTGTTAACCGTAACAAGACTGTAATTGGTCACAACTGAAACAATGTGGCTTTAACAAAGTTTCTGAGTCATACTTGTTGGAAGAATAACTATAAACTGCCTCAAAATATTGTCTATATCTGTTTTAGGAAGTAAACAAACCTGACCCTGAGGCTGCTCTTCACTTTCATCTTATATTTTGTTACATGTTTAATAGCTGTCAGCATGTCAGCCAGATTTCTTTTCACTTTGGTGACCCATTTTCCTTTCCAGAGCAGGACTTTTCAATAACAGTGTTTTGTGCTTGCTTGCCCATGGGTGGGGTGCAGCACTGTGTTGTAGAGGTTGTGGTTCAGCAGTATTTTATTTGCGTGTTCTTTACTTACGGTGTAATATGTTGTTATGGAGATGGATACACAGAAAAATGTGGCGAGGACTTGTCAAAATATGCCGTGGTTTATGAGGTCGAGGGCTTTAGATTTCTGAGTGGCTAGTCAATGTTTAAATAAGCTGGCGTGGCTGTGAGGTGGGTTTGATGGTGATAATGGTGATTATTGCACTTAAGATAATGACGAGGATGATAACAAGTGATAGTACGGATGGCTGGGAGGATTAGAGGGATCAAGAAGATGGACACTTTAGTGCTGGTGATGATGATGATGATGATGACTGAGTGAAGAATGGTAAGGGGTAAGATAGTGGTTGTGCTTTCTATTATGGTGGAAGAAGTATTTTAATCCTTAACTTAAAGGTCTAGTGTGTAGGATTTAGCGGCATCTAATGGTGAGAATGCAACATTGCAACCAATTGAAACTTTTCCCACGTGTCAAGCATGTAGAACTATGGTGGTCGACAAGAAAACATGCAAACACACAAACACAGAAATGCAAGAATAGCCCTATGTAGAGCCAGTGTTTGGTTTGTCCGTTCTGGGCTACTGTAGAAACAACATACCGAACTCTGTGGAAGAGGACCTGCTTTGTATGTAGATAAAAATGGCTCATTTTAAGGAGATGAAAACATGGTTCTCCGTTTCTGGTAATTAATTATACACTAATAAAATGTTATTTATGAATATTATAGGCTATTACTTTTCTGTCAATATACCGTCCTATATTGTACACACTGAACCTTTAAGTAAAAGTACCAATACATTCATGTAAAAATACCTCATTACCCTGCATTAAAACTCCTAGATCAAAGTGCAGAAGTACCAGTAGTGGATAAAGGACCTGAAACCCATTGTAGGGACTTGTAGGATGAACTTCTTCTGGACACGTTGTGTGGGCTAACAATAAACCAATGTCCATTGCACTTTTGCTTTTCAGCACGCTTCCACAGCACGGTCAAAAACTGGTTGCCTCCACATTCCACACACCTGATTCTCATCACCTGGAGCCTACCTATATGCGCTTCACATGAATGCTACACCCTGTGTTCAGTTTAATAACTGCATCTATTTTACATGTACTCAACAAAGAATGTTACTGTGGCTCCAAAAGCCATACTTGAGTAAACATACAGAAGTCTTGCCAGAAAATGAATTTAGTAGAATTTAAAGTCACTTATTAGAATGTTATTTAGGTAAACGTCTTAAAGTATTGGATACTTACTGTACTTAAGTATCAAAGTAATTTGATTGTATTAAATGAAATGAAGTATTGGAACAAAAGTACAAGAAAATGCTGTTGATGAAAAGCAAGTAGTCAGAACCTGAGGATTATGAGGTTTATTTTTTCACAACATGACCATGACATCACCTTAAAAATGGAGTATACATTACACTTACAGTAGAGTAAAACAAGGTCTCCTTCTCAACTTCAAGGGATTTAAAGAAAACCTTTGACTACTCAGAGCTAACACACTGCAATGGAGCAGTCACAGTGCGGTTACCTGTCACAAATCTTTATCTCGGCCTCATAGTTGAGCGCTGTCACTAGCATGTTGCTCCTACATTGACACGCAGCCTGGGGTTGACTGGAAAGCCAAAATCACTGTGGATTATAGAGCACTTGTTTGCACTTGTCCTTATGTGATCAACCTATGATCTAACTTTTAAGCTAGGACCACTGTCTCGCCAAACCTTCTGATTTTATTTTTGTAGTAACAAGGTAACAAAAATACATAGGATTTAGAAATACATAGATATTGGAGTAAAAGTGGAGTAAAATAGTATCAGTCTAAGTCAAAGTTGACAGAAACATGAAAACTCAAGTAAAGTAGAGATACTCCCCCCAAAAATACTCAGGTATTGTAAAGTATTAATACTTCATTATATCACACCACTTAGAAGTACCACTGATGCATCCATGCATATGGAGAGTTTCACTGTGGTAACCAGTAAAGATGGAGCTAATTTATTATTGCACAAGTAAAGTATCTCATATAAATCAAGGTGGTTTAGTGGTAAGAGAAAAGGGCTGCTGAACAGATTTGTTGGATAAATTTTCCTCCCTTGGCCTGGAGCAATTATTCAAATGAAACCATCTGATGAGATTTAGAGGGGAAGTCACACTTTGGTGGAACAGCAAACAACTCACAGAAACATGACGAAGAGCTCCACATGCACACTAACTTATTGAAGGGATCACAAGCAAAAAAGGTTGTGTAACTCTTGACCAAAGCATTGTATTTAATTTAATAAGATTATCACATATTTTCATGTAAAATCTTAATCTGGAAAGTGACCAATAACTCCAGCTGTCAAGGGGTTAAAAGTACAACATTCCCCTTTGAAATGATATAGATGAGTGGAAGTATGAAGTAGCATAAAGTACAATAACTCAAGTAAACTGCGATTAAGAACAGCACGTGAGCAAATGCACTTCGTTACTTTCCACCATCGCTTAAATGCCAAGTCCATCTTCCTTAAATGATTAGCTCTACTGAACAGGAAGTTATTAATGGATTAATGGAGTTGTAGTTCCAGCACAACCAGTTCAATGAGAGCCTGCGAGTGACTGCAAGTAGCCCAACTATACAGACCAGGGAATACACTGGAAAAGGGATGCCACACTGCAGTTAGCTAACTCAGGGATATTTTTTAAGCAGTTCAAAGCTGCAGTGATTTTCTGTGACTTTCAGTAGTTTTCACTTGTGTTTTCTTTGTCCTCCTCCCAGTTACAGTACATTTCAATTCCTCTTTCAAGCGTCCATCATACTGTCCCCTTCTACATGATCTCTCTCTCTCACACACACACACACACTGAGCCGCCCGCAGCCCCTGTTCCATCATCATCATCACCATTGTCGTCATCTCACCTTTCGGACCAGTTCTGCTTTGTGTTTCCTGAAATCGTGTGACATGTGGCTTTGTATTTAGACTGTAAATGATTTCTAAACGAGAGCATCTGCTAGATGACATTGTACCCAAATGTGCGTGTATAATGACTTGGCGCAAGTCCTGATTACGTTAGTGGCCTAATTTCTATTAATAAGTGCGTGTATGTGTCGAGCTAAATTTCTGGTTTTCCTCAGATTGGAAATGGCCAGAGGACATATTTAATTCTCAGCATGGTTTTAGCTTCATGTAATGCCTGTTTCATAAATTACAGGGTAGCAATGTTGGTTCATGTTCATTAGTGTGGTGTGCAGGACAGAGGAACAGTTTCCTCGTCTAAGAGTACAAGCAACAAAATTCAACAAAATTGTCACAGTTGTTGCAGCTCAACAGTAAATCTTGTCAATATGGGGAAGTGGGAAACAAAATGCATTATACTGTGACCCGGAGCCAACAAAGCTTTATATGGAATCAGCATTGTTGAAGTTGTATTTTTAGCTGGGCGTTTAAAGGGTTACAGCATAGCTTCAGCATTGCCTCCTCAAAAATGTAACTACACATCAGAGCTACATGGGAACCACATGGGAACCACAAGAACTGTGATTGGTCAGCCTGGGCTTTCTGTGTTTCCCCCTACAAGTTTCTGATGCCATTAGAGATTGGCGATAATGAACGTTAAGGAAGTTGAAGAAAGACACAGTAATGTGCGGCTTTTCAGTAACACAAAGACATCTTCACTGCAAACCATCTATTCACCGTTACTGAATGACTGTAAACACAGTGACTGGAATATGGTGATTAAAGGAAGATACAACATGGACATGTGCACTACATGTGGCTAGTGTTTTGGTGGTGCTATCAAGGCTCAACCTACATTATGCTGGACTCCAGTTCACCTCATGCATTGAGCATAAATCCACATTTAGGGCTCAAGTTAAAGCTACAGTTGGTAACTTTTATTTAAAAAACATTTTTTATTTGCAACTGTCTCTATATTCACACAGCATAGAGTGAAACGGATAAACTGCCTATTTCTATTTCTCTGCCTACTCTATTGCCTTTGTAAGATTTCCAATGGCCTTCCTGCTTGTGAACAAGCGTTCTGGTACACTGTGTCAAGTTCTCTTCTTTTAAGATACACTTCCGTTTTCATAGGAAATTTATTGTTTACATAGAGTCTCTTTCAAATAAACGCACTATGTCTGTACAGCTGCGCAAATTGACTTTTTTTTTCAACAACAAACAAAGGCAACAAAAACACATGGTTCGGTTTAGGCAAAAAAGACACGGTGGGGTTTAGGCAACAAAAGAAATCGGTTAGTTTTAGGAAAAAAGAACAGGGTTTAGCTTGAGAATCTTATGGGACGCGTACACCACTCTCTCTCGGGTTTTCTCCAGTGCTGCCGGGCGCTGTGAAGCTATGGCGGCAACTGACCGCGTATCATGCCGATGTTAAAGGATGCATTTTTTCATTGGTATCTCATGCCGCAAGTTCCCAGGTGCCAGATTATGACGACATTGAAGTGAGACTGGGCTCGCTAAACAGTACACTAAAATGTTTCTGAAAACATTTGAGGAGAGAAATAGGCAATGCAGTAACTAGGGGCTGTCAAAAGCACCATGAAATTGAGTTTGAATATTTTCGAATTAATTTAGCAGAGTTCGAATAATATTCAAATTTATTATTATTATTTTTTATTAATTTATTATTATCATTATTATTATTATTACTATTATTATATTTTTTATTATTTAAAAAACCAGAAAAAAAAACCCAACACAAATATAAATAAGATTCTGATCGTTCTGACTGCAATATTTCGATACTTAAGTGCGCCTGTAGTTTTCCACCACAAGAGTGGATCCTGTTCGGCTCGTAGTGGTGTCTCATTCTGGTAATGTTTCATCTCTTCTTCAAAAAGGGTAGGCAGGGAGGCAGCAGGTGCACCACTCTCCCTGTATGTCTCCCAGACAGCGCAGTGGGTGCTGTTGGCGTAGCGGGCTCCTCCGTCCGTGCCTCTCCCTCCATCTCTCGCTGGAGTGCCACTGGATGCGGGTCCGTTGCGGAACGGCTGCACTAGTTATCCGCTGCGCGGCTTGTGCGCGAGCCATTTCTGCCCGAACGGGATTCGCCGTGATAGACAACGTTATTAATAGTATGAATTATTAATGATATTCGAATTGTCAAATGTAGGTTCGAACTTATAAAATATATATATATATATATTTGAATATATTTCAAACTTCGAATTTTTTTTGACAGTCTTAGCAGTAACAGAATCTTGATTCATATTTGATCAGCGCTCCCTAGTTTGATAGTTTGACTGCAGTTCAAGAAGCGTTTCACATGATTGATAGCTGTGGTAGAGACTCTTTGGCTCTGATTGGTTGCTGCTGCCGCGCCACAGTCTGTCTCATGTACATCTTTCAGAATATTGTGACACTTTTACCAAATATGACAAATAAGCCTCGTTTCCACCAAACACTTTCAGTATGGTTCCTTTGGAACTAAAAGTAAGCCTTCAGACATGGTACCCTAGTGTTTCCACTGCAACCAGTACTCTCAAATGTGGGCGGGGTTGCTGTCACTCACTGCTCCATCCAACACTCACTGTATTTCCTCATACCGGTGACACAGATGGAAGTCTGCACTTCATTTATCATCCACAGAACGGGGTTGCATGCTGACATTTTCAGAACAAAATTAACAGGCTGAACTGAACTGAACTGTACTGTGTCACGCTGCTCGGTGGGAACGAGGCTTTAGTTATCTTCACAAATGTTACCAACTGTAGCTTTGAGTCAAGCGCTGCAAATCACTGGAAGTAGTTCAGATTGCCTTAATGAAACGTGTCTGGTGTTGATTATTTCACACTGATGTAATCAATTTGAGTTTGAGTACTGGCTCAGTATCTTTATATTGCATCATTAAGTGAATCAGCAGCTGAGCAGCTATAAACATTCCCATTGTGGGTAAAGGTAGCCTCACTGATGTGTTCACACTGGATGTGGAAATAGATCAGTGTTTAACAGTGAAGATGTCCGTTAAACATTTAGATGTTTTGAGTCCTTGGTTGTTAAAGTGTTACCCTTTGCTCCGGTGAAGTTTTCTGAGATCATGTGTTGGGAAATGTCTGCTTCAGCATGGGCATGTTTAGACTAGCTCGGGTTATTAACCTATTTTTAGATACTGGTGCTGCAGATTCATGTAGGGAGATCTTACTGTGATTTTTTTTGGAGCATAACATTTCAGCTGCTATTTTTGCGCGGCCTGATGGGATGGCTCAATCGGTTCATCATCCTTCGGGGGGCATTTCAGAGCTCTGGCACATGTCACCGAGCCGGCTGGTTAGACAGAAAGGTCTTTTTAGGATCTGTTGCTTGTCCTGGGGCATCTTTCCGTTTCTCTGTCAGTCCTGTTTGTCTCGGATACTATTGACAAGAACTTGTACCGATGATGTTGTGGAACAGATGGTTTTTATCTTTGATTTTTCAAGGCACACGATTGTTGACATTAATAGAATTGCTCATGTAATAACAGAGCAAAATCTGATTCAAGTGTTTAAGAAATGATATTTAAACCTTGGCTCACCCTAAGACAAACAGGAGGTGTTACCATGGCACCTCTGTTTGCACAACCAGAGAGACAAATGGTCACTGGTTTCCACTCACCATAACACACAGGAAGGAAGAGATTAATTCAAAGTATAAGAATGCTCTGTCTCTCCGTCTGCGGCACTGTGTGACTCCTTCCTTTCGAAAGCTGTTTCTGCTTAACAGAATGCATTTTAGCTTACTCAGCTAAGCAGTGAGAGGTTTTTATTATGTATAAGACAATTCAACCGTTACAGTAAAATAAAGACATGCTAGTTGACACAGATTTTATGATTTGCAAGTTAAAATATAGCTTCATGTCACATTCAATTCTTCATTTGTTTTCACATATCAGAATCTTTAGACCTCTTGGTGACATTTAAGCCTTTAAATAAACATATCTCAGTGTGTGCACTGTAGACTTCTCAACATACACATCTAGATATATTTTGACCAGCAGACTAAATTTACAAGAATGATTGCTGAGGTAAAATTACTTACAAGTAATACTCCGCAGTTTTTTGTTTTTTTTATAAAAACAATGTATCAAATGATGATGTGGCCGCTTGACCTCAAGGACTTCACACACAACTACTACCTAACTGATTAAGTTGAGACTTAAATCGGACCAAAAACAGCTGCCAAATGTACTTTTGCCCCATTTCTTGATTGACAGAAAATTATTTTGCAACTATTTTGATAACACAGTTGCTGGGATCAGCTTCCAAGATGTGACCATTCGATGCTTCTCCATGTCATACATGACATACGGCTGGGTGATATGGACGTCCATCTTAGCAATACTGTACTTCACAGGGTGTAAAATAATGACGACTCCCCACACACCTACAATCACATGACTCAACACGCAGGATAGTGAGTTATCCCACTCTACCGGTAAATGAGACTGACAGTATTGGCTGGTGACCTGAAACAGCACCATTGTCTCAGAGCTGGGAAGTGGAGTCATTTCCCAGAAAAAAACAACCCATGTATTATTTGTCGCAAACCTTTCCACTCACCTTCACTATCTTTCTCAACTTTCTGTCACTGGATGTTTTCAGTGTAGTCTCTGCTTTCTGTTACTCTTGGCTGCTTTACAGTAGCTGCTGCCTCCACCCAGTTTCCACCGATTTTTAAACGAAGACTCTTCATATGCAAAAGTTTATGCATGACAGATGTTGGTCTGTGTCAGAGAATTTGGCCCACAATGTCTGTTTCGTCAGATGTAGATTTAACCACAACAGGTCTAAAGTACAGTTCATGTCTCTCGTAATCAGTGATGTATTTCATGTTAATATGGATTTGTTTACTGATTTATGTCGTGATTATGTACCAATTTTAGCTTGTGACATAACTTTAAGTACAAGATAGTTTTTAAAACCTTTTTCTTGAACTTTTTGGTCAGTTTAGTCTCTGCCTTTTGTTACCCATGACTGCTGCCTCATCCTGAATTCCACCAAATTTTAAAAAGGGCCCTTCATAAGAAAAGATGTTTATGCAGGTCAGATGTTAGTCCCTGTCAGAAAATGTGTCCCCTAGTGTCCTCTTTGTCGATTGTAGATTCAGCTACAACTAGGGGTGAGAATCACCAGAAGCTCCATGGTATAATATTGTCACAATACAATATTATTGTGATTTTAATACATTTTTTTGCGATATACTGAGTATTGCAATGATATATATTGTGACTGGTATTCTTTTTTAAACTACAAACAATGTCCCCAAATGAAAACCTTGTTGACATCTGTTTTCTCTAATAGGTTTTCAGTCTGTTCATCTCACTTGAATCATTTTTATTGCAGCAAAATTAATCTAATACACTGAAAAAGCAGTTGATTTTATTAGTCTAATAGATACCAAAAGATTAATTTGCATCTGCAATATTAATGATTTATATAATAAAAAGAATAGTTAGTCTGCGTCCATGAATTGATGCAATATTGCCAAGCAAAATATTGCAACACTATGCTGTATCAATTTTTCCTCGGTGAGTTTGTGCCTTTATTTTAGCTTGTTAGTTAACTTTAACTACAAGATGTTTCTCTTAAAACCCTTTTTCTTTAACTGTTTAGTCTGCTCGCAGTGAAATGCAGAAACAAATTCAAAATTCTACATGCTGTATAAACTTTAAAGCTCTTAATGGTTTGGCTTCCCAGTAGATTTATTGACATGTTTACTGACTACAATCCATTATAGTTTCAGGTCAGATGGAGATTTTCTAACAGTACCTGAAATATGACGAACGTTACATAGTGTTGTGTCAGGGCTTCTGTAGAAAAGGGCAGGTTAACAAACAGTATAAGAGAATCAAATGCAGATGTAGGTAGACTACTTTATGAGTACATTCATCTTCCTTTCTGTTATTGTCAGTGTTTTCATGAGCTGAAATGTTGTGGAGCGTTGAACTAGTGTTACCACTGCCGATCTAATGAAATGAACAAATAAACATTTAGAGAACTTTCCTACATATCTGTCATTAAGTCTGTCATCCTTTGGGCGAGTCCGTCACTCAGTCAGTCTGCTCATCAGCCAGACAGATGCCGCTGGATCATGGGAAAGGAATGTCATGTCATCCTAGCAAATCATTTTAGGGTCAGAGGGAGCGCTTCCTGATTGCTTTAGTGAAACATAACACTGAAAACATCACTGACTCTCCATATACAGTACCATAATTATTACGATTAGTTGAAAAATATCCATCCCAGGGGAATCAGTATCCCCAGTAGTTCTTTGGAGGTTACACAGACGACATGCCATCCTGTAAAAACATAAACACAACTGTGCGTCATGAAATCCAGTGACGCTTTGGTGCTTTTCATGCTCGGCTGACTGATTATTTCCCCTCTACCTAGGAAGCTCATAATTGCAATAAGGCATTTGGCCTCTTGATCCCTCAGCAGTCCCTGTTCTCACCCTGTCTCTGAACAGACGGCATGCTTCTAGTTGACTGAGTAACCTGACATTTGTATATGTTTAGGTATAGAGAACATATGCGAGATCCAAATGCCTGACATCCAAGTTGTTCTGTACATGTACTTGAAAGAGACAGCATGGGAGAGTGGTACGAGTGGGGATAGTTTCCCAGACAAATGCACTAATCCACCAAACCACCAGGACATCCCCATTTCATAGAAGAGGGTCTTTGATCCAAAGGTCTCTCTTTGTCTTGTATTACGAAGGTTAAATTCTTGGATATCCCTTCTTTGTCTTGTTAAGCAGACCGGGATAAAAATAATGCCACATGATAAATGTTAGTATTGTTTTAGCTTTTATTTTTGAGTTTTCAACCGCATCTCACAGTCTTGACTCTGTAGAAAGAGATGCGGCTCAGAGAAGCTACTGAGTGGACCTTTAACTTTAGAGTATTTTCACATATGCTCTTTTTTTTCAAAGTTCAAGAACAAACTCTCCATGGACTGATGGGACTTTGATAGTCAATTGGGTGCAGTCAGTGCCACCTGGGGACCAAGTTAGACACAGACATTGGCATCAGTCACCAAGACGTCTGTGTTTGAGTTTAAAAGGTTGGAGTTTAAAGTGAAGTTCAGGGCAGTTTAGACACAGTTGCTTTGCAGCCTGACTGTCAACTGGAGCTGTTACTACTGTAGGAGTAATGAGGAATAATTAGTGAAATGCATTTAAATTTGAGATGCTTCAATATTTACCATACTGTAGTCTAGTAAAGTCAAATGCAAGTAGTACATTCAGAACCTTACTTAGTAAAAGTAGAGGAGTAAAATCAGCAAAATGTAGAGTGTGTCAAAAGTAAAAGTATTCATTATACAGAGATACTGCCTGTGTGATTTATGTAAATCACACATTATATTAATGAATTATTTTTAAAAGCCCTGTTTGTACAGAAGTATTACCTGGGGACCAACGTTGTCTGTGATCTTAATCCCATGCAAACTGCCCAAGTCAGTAACTTGTCAAGTAAAAATTCTGCCACAGACGACCAACTGTATTTTGCCAAACACAGAGGTTGTGTGACAATATTGGTCCTGTGTGATCAACATCTTGGTGATAAGGGGTCGTATCTGGGTTTTAAGTTTTCTCTGTGCCTCGTTTCCCGGCCGAGAATTATGGAGGCTACATAATGAATGAAAGTTTTGACTGCATTGTGGGTGCAGGAGGATCATCTCGCTATGTAGCATGGAGACCTGCTTGCAGAAAAAGCAAGATTAAAACAATCAGAAAAGCAAAATCTCAAAAGATGATGAGATGCGATGAGACGTATAACATGTGACAGTGTGTTGCATACTCACCTCTGATTGTTAAACTCCCATTTGAAATAAAAATCGAGCTTAACACTATACAGTAGCGCTTTGATGTGTAGAGTGGGGTTACAAATGACTGTGCGCTTCATATGTTGGGGATAGAGTAAGTAAACTCAAGTAAAATACAGACTTCGCTTATCCTGTGTGAATGGGTCGTATGAGACACAGATGTTGGGGGGTAGTTTCTAAATCACATGAGGTCCCCAAGTAATACTAGTCTTGAATATGGCTGTAGATGCATTAATGTGGGAATCAACTGTGAATACTTTATATACTGTTAGAAAGCTTAACCTACAATAAGGCCATATATTTTGTATGTCAGATCTTATTCTCAATATTTCCCTCTGAGATCTATCACAGTAGAAGTAGCAGAAACAGGAAATACCCAATTAAAGTTCAAGTACCCAAACTGTACTGAAGTGCATTACTACTTTACCCTGCTTCACATAGTTTGTTATCGGCTACCTGACCTGTCAGAGCAGGCTGGACGCTTGTCATACGCACCATGTTACTAATGTCATGTGTTGTTCTCCTGCCAGACAAACACATCCGCTGTGATCTGACAGTGAGCTGAGTCACATCCTCATGAGAATGTCTTTACAGTCATTTATGTCATGTGAGACGGTTGCAGCCAAGATACAGTTATGATGGCGTTTTATGCTGAGAAGCCAAACAGAAAGAACAAAGAGGCTGATGATGTGTGTTATGCAAGTAATAACACACAATGAGATGTCCAAGTGTAAGAGTGAGAGAGGTAATACTACGTCAAGTCTATTGTTCTTTAACAGGACAACCTTAAGTGCCCCGTGTGCATATTATGCTAATACCTGTATAAAGGTCACCTAACATGGGGATTCAGGGAAGTCAGCAAATGAAGCATTGGTATACTTCTTAGTTTGACTAAGTGTGGTTGACTCTGTTGGATGACTGCGCAGTATTTCATCTTCATCTGCAAAGTTGATGTGAAGCTCTCTAGCTTTTAGAACACAAGAGAGAAAAATGGGGACAATTGTGAGATGTGTGTGTATGTTGTTGTGGATGAGTAGACTCGCCCACACTGGCTTCAGTATTAGTCGTCTCCACACGTGATCACAGCACACAAAGCCAGTGGTTCGACCCGAGGGCAGAGCAGTCAGGCATTCAATGCATGGCGGGTAGCGCAGGCACGCACGTGTATGCATGTATAAGACATGCATGCTTTTAATTTACCTCTCATTCTTTGTTTTACAGCATTAAGTGCATCATTATGACACATTTAGAAACTTAAACAGAAAGTTAAACAGGGAACTCTGAATAACAAACTTTGCACAAAGTACGACGTCATAACTCACAGAAAAAAAGGGCACTAGCTGTTCCTCTTCCTCAGGCAGCAAAACCAAGCTTGAAACACATCGCAGTCCAGAGTAGCTGCTGATCCAAGCTTTGTCTGTGTTCCTTATGCCATTGAGTATTTATGCTTTTTTTCCCTAAGTATTATTACTGAACTATTGTGGACGTCTTTTTTGTGGTTCTCTGTGAATTCCACATTATAATTCAACATAAACATGGTTTATTATAACATGTTACACTGATAAGTCGGCCTGCTGTGTCATGCAGTATTGGTCTTGCAGTACAGACACGTAACCAAAAAAATACCCTTTACTTTAACTTAATTGAAGTCAAAATCATTTTTCCACTTTCTCAATCACATAATATGCTTTTAACAAACACATGACCCGGATCACACAGTGACTCCAGTTTTAGCCTCTTTCCATCACTCCCTGATCAATCTGATCATTTCTGTTTCTACACACAAGGTCTCGGGGTCAGCGGTTGTTCTCAGGGGTCAGTAGTTGTTAATGCTTCTCCACTGTGAGGAGCCTCTAGGTTTCAGAGCAGAGTGTTCTGGCTGTGTCAAGGTCAGGTCTGAAATCTAAAGGTGACCCTGTTTTTACTGTGGCTACTCCTCGACTTTGTATCAGCCTCCCACATAGTCTGATAAGAGCCAAACCTGTGCTTGTTTTTAAAAAGCACTTTCAAACTAATGTAACTTGTATTCTCTTGTATGTGTAAGAGTTATTACTTATGGTGTGTTGCCACAGGGGGCCTGAACAAAAGCACACCATCCATGTGCAGCAGCAGCAGCAGCAGCCAGTTCATTAGAGCTTTCACATCTACATATTGTCCGGCTAGGTCTTTGTGCATATGTGAACTGATGTGTTTTCATATTTACATTTTATTCCTATAGTTCACTATAATGTACAGAGGAGGAGCTGGGTAGGAGACATGTTTCATAAAAAATACTATGCTTGGAATATATAAAAAATCTGGAATTTACAAATATGCAAATATTGTTAAAAAAAAGTTGCAGTGTTCATGTGCTTAAATTTTTAGATTTTCACATCATACTTGTGTAAGTTGCACACAAGCTCTTATGAGGCTTTCGAGCTAGTTGTGATGTCACAAAATCACGTTTTAAACTCGGATTTAAGACACATTCCCTCTGCAGCAGCTGAATGTGAAACCGGCCTTTGACTTAACTCTGCATGTTCATCGTTCTGCACAGTGAAGGTCAAACATTAAAATGAGCAAAACACATTTTTGGGGTTGAGGGGGACTTTAAGTTTGTAGTGTAACCAGCGCCTTCTCTGCTGGTTGGTGTTTACTATACAGAAGAGGAAGTCATGGTCATCGAGGCAGAACAAAGAGATAAAAGAGAGTGCCTTGCAAAAAGTCCAACTCCAGCAGAAAATGTCATACACACAACATATCTGATGTGCACAGTTTGTTTGATCTCTGCGAAGATGCACCACTGACATTAAAAAAAGTCTGTCTAGTGATGTTCCTTCTTCTCTTCTCGTCTTTGATGATGTCTCCTTCCCCCATTCCTCCACGCTCCACGTTGTCCTCCTCATGAATGTCAGAGCCTCACTAATTTCCACCAGTGAATGATCACTGTGCACTGCAGCATGTCACTCTGCCCTTTCTTGCCAAGTCATGTCAAGTCCATTCATGTGCGTGATCGTCCACTGTACATAATTATGTGTAAGAGTGAGCGACTGTAGCTCATCTCTTAAGGGGATGTTGATTGTGCACACGTGAGAGGATTGCTCTTTGAATCACGTCATGCTCGGTGATTTAAAGAGCGTTCGCTAATGAAAACGAAACACAAGAAACAGACTTTATCTTGTTTATATGATTTGTTGAAGGTCATAAAGGAGTGTTTCATAGCAATCTCAAAGTTTCGTTGACTTACTTATGACCTTATCAGGGTACCTACCTTATCAGTTGTGTTTCTAATGCTGCCAGAAAACCTACACTACGTTGTCTTGGATCTTTAATCCAGCCCCAGACTTCACATATCCCGATTTTTTTGAAATGTCTTTCTGCTTTATTGCTCTACGCTTAACCTAACTGAAAAAAAAAAATCTGCAATTAAACATAACTCCCTGTGTATCTGTTTTCAGTTTCGATGTGGAGAATGGCCCCTCTGCCAGCTGTAGCCCTCTGGACCCTCAGGCCTCCCCCGGCTCTGGTCTGGTCCTTCACACTAACTTCCCCGGTCATAACCAGCGCCGAGAGTCCTTCCTCTACCGCTCGGACAGCGACTATGATCTGTCACCCAAGTCCATGTCACGAAACTCCTCCATCGCCTCTGAACTGTAAATATAAAACACACGCATATACACACAGCATGCACACAACATAAGCATGGACATGCCAGAGTTGGAGGTGGCAAGCAGGGTTACTAGGAAGATGCACATTCCTATAATGTCTAGTAGATGGGTCAAGTTTGAACTTTTTTTTTTATCATTATTTATTTATCATTATTTTTATCATTATCCACATTACTGTCTAATTTATACAACTTTATAAATTAGACAGTAATTGCACAGAATAAATAGGAATATATGAGATAAACATATATATTAAAACGTACAGATGTGCTAACAGTTGTAAAACACAGCGTAAAAGTATTTAAAAAGTAAAGTGACATTATAGTGGTAAAGTGTGGATGCAGGATGAAGCTGTCACTGAGCCTGGTGGTGTGGGAAAGTCTGCTAGACGGCAGCAGGCAGAACAGTTTGTGGCCGGTGTGGTCGGGGTCCCTGTTGGTCTTCTTCCTATGCAGCTGGGTCTAGAGGTCCTGAAAGGATGGAGGCTCCATCCTGGTGAAGCGCTGCACAGTTTGCACCACCCTCTGTAAAGCAGTTCTCTGTAAAGGTTATTCCTGTTATGCAGCAACATTTCTGTCCCCATGAATTAATTCCTTATATTTTCTTTAAATTACATGACTTTTATTACAGATTAATTAAGGTGTTCTTTATCACATAAACACAGAATAATGCAGGTTACTTTGTTGTTGTTTTTTAACTTTACTGAGCTTTTCTTGGTATGTGCGCTTGATTTTACGATGTCCCTGCTGCAAAGTAATCAACTTTTACAAGAACTTTAAACCATAAGAATCTGAAATACTTAAAATATTCTTTAATTGCTTTATTGGTCATGTTAAACTCTCTCTTTCCAAAACTGTTTGGTGAAGACTTTATCTCCACTGCGACCACTGTCTGGAAATGAATATTTTTGGAGGGAACTTAAAGAAGTAAAGTGTGGTGAGCACAAACTGTCAGTCTGTTTGAGGTTTTCCTGTTCGGCTTAATTATGAGGAAAGTTGATCAACAGTTGGGTAAAAACAAACAAACAAACACACATTTGATGTAGTTATAGAAGCTCTGTTTATGTGTAGCAGGTTAGCTAGCTGGATTTGGATCACTCACACAGCTGAACTTAAAAACACTTGTAACTTAACGTTTTCCCCTCTGTTAGGTCTATAAACCAAAAATAATCTAATCCACCCATAAGGTTTATTATTTGAGTGCCTGAGAATGGTCATTGTGTTTTTTTCTGATAGTTAAACATGTCACCTACAACTCGGAAAACATGAAAAATCAATATTTTTAAGTTATGAGGCTGAAATGTTGCTGCATCACAGGAACGACCCAGATACCTGACACATCGATACAGTGAAGAGGAAATTTAAAATTATGAAGACTTTGCAGTAAAATATAAATATAAATGAGGTGCTGGAGTAAAAAAAAAAAAGCTCTTTTTTTAGACACAGATGTTTATAAATAGATTCATTTATTGAGTTTCTCACTCATTCATTTATTCATGTTTCTGTCAGAGGTTTTGACGGTGTTTATGGTTCACACAGTGAACCAGAAACAGTCACTCGTCTCCTCACCTCAGTAACATTATACTGAGTCCTAAGTGATACTGTGTCACAGTGCATTGTCATAATAATCAGTCTAATTAAAAAGACGATAGAACATTTGTATTTCTTGAATTCTATTTAAGTGGAGATGTGCTAATATTGTAGACATTACTACTTCACAGATGACTCAATGGATGGAAGAGATATTGGTCTGCAATATTGAAAATTATATGCTGGAACTTATTTTGTACAACAGTATTTTATCTCCATTTTTTCCCCCAGACTGTGAACTGAGTCTTCAGTAAAGTAAATTAATTGATTGCTTGAGGAGTGTAATGGTGGAGTGATATAGGTTGGGCTACTACCCAAATATTAATATACATTAATATCCATATATGGATTTTGGAATTTAGTCTAAATTGCAACTAAAATGATCAAAAATAATGTTCAATACAATTAAGCTTCAAAACAGTTGTGTAACTCAAAAACATTATCATATAGTTCAAATATAAATCCACTTCAGTTAGTTTTATGTTGTGCTGTCACTGATGTTGACTGTTGGAATTGTGCCCTGGGTTTTTAGCACATGTTTGAAGTATTTCTAAAATGTAATGAATATATTTTATCCTGTTACGTTATGTGTTTCATCTCACTGTAAGACTAGTTTTCCATGTTTGAGGATAAAGTTAAAGGTGTAAGTTTGCAGGCAACAATACTCAATTATCAGCAGCCCTACTTAAAATTAATTCATATTGAATAAAGCTTAGATATAAGGCAGGACTTTTGCTAGAAGGAACTGATTTGTATCGACTGCAGCTACAGTTCTGATGCTGTTTCACCTTTAAACTGTGTCACTGGATGTACAGCGGGCCTCTGTGGAGGCTCTGCTGCTGCTCTGCCCCCCAGTGGAAGATATATAGTGATATATAATGTCCACTACATGACTCCAGATGTTGCATACTGTAACACGATAATAATTTGAAACCTGCAAAGGAGTTATTCAACCTTTTGCCCTGTCTCAGCTTACAAAAATAGGCCACTGTTAGAGCTAAGTTCCTTACAAGGTTACATCCAGTCGGAACAGACCACTCCTGTCTTTGACCCATGACCGTCCTCCATTCTCTCCTCTCCCTCTTTGGACTCTTTCAGTTAATTATAGTAATGAGGCTGGCAGGGTCACAGTCGTCACTGCTTATTGTCCTTGCTTAACATCTTGCTTGTAACCACCATGACCACGCAGGCAGAAAGCACTTAAGCATATGAGCTTTATGTAACAGCAAGAACCTGACATGCGGTGTGCATCGTATTTGAGGAAGTTTCTCACCCCTTCTCTCTTTGTGTGTGTGTGTGTGTGTGTGTGTGTTCGCAGACACGGTGATGACCTGATCGTAACACCTTTTGCCCAGGTAAATATCCCACTGTCTATCCCTAAAAGAGTTTGATATCAGCACTAATTTGCCAGCAGTTGCCAACACTGATAAAGCAAAATGTAAAAAAAAATATCAGTGTCTAAGTTCAAACAAACATGTCTTGTATGAATAGAGCATGTTCTGATTACTTCTATATGATTACAGATTTATTAATTCTGTGCTACAACCAAGCAGACACAAAATAACCACACTGTTAAGAGGGATTTAAATACATGTGGTACAAAGGATCTTAACGCTGATCTCTTTGTCTTCCTTTCTAGGTTCTGGCAAGCCTTCGAAGTGTGAGGAATAACTTCACCGTACTGACCAATGTCCAGTGTGCCTCCAGCAAGTAAGCACTAATGAATTGCTGCCATCAGTCAAACATGTTTTTAACGTGGCTTTTTTTTTGGGTTACTTGACTGACCTGCTTTGACTCTGACAACTTCAGAGAAATACTTGTGGCAGACTCTTAAGGAGCCACTTAAGGGTAAAATATGATCTCTGTTTTTTATTATAAGCCATCATTGGGACCGTAAAAGAGAGCTACAAATCAAGTCGGAGTCCACTTAGACTCTCTCGGGATTTGTTTTCCATATTCTCTTGAGGACAAAATAAAAATAAAAATGACTGAAGTAAAATAAATGTTTTGCAGTTAATCTTGTGGGAGTGAAAATACATAAAATTTATCCTCCTCACGGATTTTTAAATCACAAAAGAAGTCAAAGGCTGATCACTCATGTAGTCGACATGCACACTCAGAGTGCAGTTTCATTATTTCACCACAAGGTGGAACTATTGAGCTGTACACAGACACCAAGCTGTTGCCACCACTTAAAGTTTAGTGGCTGAAACAAACTCAGCACAAGCCATCAACACACACACAGAGACACACAATGCAGATTTCAATCTGTGGGGTCTAAAACATGTTAGAGTGGAGACTCAATAACAAACTGAACATTATTTAATATAACATTAAATGAATGATAAATTAGAAATATGGATTGAGGTGTTTCAACAATGTAAAATAGGGCCCATTTGCGCATTGGTAAAGATTTTATAAAGATATTGAGAAACCTTTTATCGCCAAAGACTTTCATTTTTTTTAATCATTTGATTTTTAATTAAAGCCCATTGTCTTCAGCCATTTAGCACTTAAAGTGGGTTTCTAATTTTAGATCCATCCCTCCTCTTTTGTCTCTTGAGAAACATAAGAATAGTTTCCTTCAGTGCATCAGTCAATTAAAATGCTCTTTCAGAGATTGCTCTGTTGTGGCGAGGCACAGACACAAAAACACTCCCACAGATACTCGCACAGATGGAATGCCTCATTGGTATGCATTTAAAGTATTTGTTGTCCCCACTGCATTTATTCTGTGCTGCTTCAGTGGCCAGCGAATCATATTTGTGTCTCACAAATAATGAAGTACAATTTGGAAATAGATGACAAAAGCCTGTCATGACAGAAACGCACAGAAAACCTGATACTATGGTTTGGATCTTTATATAGTGTATCTGAAAAAGAAAACTAAACCAGAATTTAATTCCAGGAGTAAAAAGCCCATGTGTGATTCAAGACATGTTGTATTCAGCAGTCAAAATCATTTTCAGTCAATCTACTGATCATTTCCTCAATTAATCTATTAATCATTCATAGTTTAGTTCAGTCATCAAGTAATAAAGTAACAAAACACAGTTTATTAAGCTAAATGTGTCATCTTCAAATTGCTTGTTTTGTGCATCAGCTATTTAAAACCCAAAGATATGCAGTTTAAAATAATGTGATGCATAAAAATCAGCAAAGCGAGAAGCTGAAACAGTGTTTGGTATTTTTGCTTGACAAATTACCTTAATGATTGTTCGGTTATCAAAAGAGCTGCAGATTAATTTTCTGTTCAGTTAATCGACAAAGCCTTTAAGCAGTTCTTTAAAGCTGCATCTGCAGTCAGCATCACGCGTCACCTCCATGGTGACGCGTGATGCTGACTGCAGATGCTGACTGCAGATGCAGATACACTGGAAATATCTATGTAGGGCACCTTTCCCTTTATTCTTCAGGCTCGTGTGTGTGTGTGTGTGTGTGTGTATCAGTTTCTAAAGATGCTAAGAGCGCTCTCCCCATCCAGAGGATTTATTAACCCTCAGTTTGCTGTATTGAATACCTGCAGCCTGACTGACCTACATTCAACTCTGACACCCACACACAAACGAGAGTAGAGACTAAAACGCACACACGTGTACAGGCATGGATCAGCATATTAATGCATAGGCAGCCGATCAATGACTATGTTTAAATTCACACTAATATTCCACTAGTATTCTGAATATGACGATATTTTTATTTTGATACTGGGCATGTAAACAGTGTATGAATGTAGCATTTTCATCACTCATCATGAGGTCATATGCTGGTATTATCTGGGTCTTTATAGCATTACTTGAACATGTCTACAACACATTTGGAATATGTGTTTCATTTGGGGTTTTAACCGCAGTTTGCGTCACACAGCCTTTTGTCTGTTTACAGTTAGCCTTGTGCATTGTTATAGATATATTGTAAACAAATCAACTTGCCAACAGTTAACAAGGCTTAGATGTAGAGATGCACGCCCAAGAGTAAGTCCCACATTTCTGGTTGTAAGGAGAAACACACCTACTTTAACTCTAATTATAAAATTTGGATACCAACAGGTTTTTCGCTGCGCACATTTTGTGACGCTAACCTTTTCAAGGAGGTAATTGGAGAAGTGAAAGATGGAGGCTGTGTTCGTATGGTCCATCAAGTCTGCCACTGGTGGGAAACTTTGGAAAATCTAATTTTGATGCAAAAAAGCAAAATGACACACAGCTTCAGCCATTACACACTGATTGGAACATTCACTGCTGCATGTAAACAGGAATATTAGTGGAATATTTATTTTCAATAGTCACGTAAACAGCTCAGTATGAATTATTTTTTTTTCGTTACTTTGTGCATGTAACATAGTCACTGAGTCTCTGCTGAAAGGAAATGTATCAGTACACTGTCAGCTGTCTGCTCTCCAGCTGTCACTCTCAGAAGTGAGGATGCTGAGCTCAGCGTCTGGATACATATAGAATGAGGATGAACTGTTTGACTGCCTACTATAGTCTTGCTGATGAGGATATGTGACTGAAACACGGGGGAACCCTTTATTAAAGGAACAGTGTGTAAGATTTATTGGGGATTTAGTGGCATCTAGTGGTGAGGATTGCAGATTGCAACCAGCTGAAACTTCTCAAAGTTAGAATTCTTTCAGTGTTCATTGTTCAGGAGTTTTTACTGGGGGCTGAATTATCAGCAGAGGTCTGCTCCTCTCAAAAACAAACAGACGAGTTGATTTAAACCAGTAAAAACACTGAATAAAGCAGTTTCATGTTACACATCAGTGTTTTCCTCAGATGCTTTTCAGCATGGAGACGGGCCATAAGCCTAGTACCCGCTAATCTGTGCTCACCTATTTTCTCTGATAACTTGAGATCCAGATATTCTTGAGGTTTTTATGGGAGCCAGATTATCCACAGAGGTCTCTTCCTCTCTAAAACAAACAGACCTCAATTCAAATGTTAGAAAATACTTGTTGAAAACATGAAAAGACTCAGAATTATGTTGTACTGAACTGTGGAGTTAGACCCTTAAACTATTTCTGATCATTTCTGTGTCCAGGATTTTTTGGGTTAGCTGCTAAGGAGAGCCTGTAGCTGTGTGTTGGCTCATTCTTTGGCTTGGTGTGGGTTTTATCCACCGCTATCTCGCACCATCACCCTCAGAATTCACACCAAAACCGAAGTAGTTTCGAACACTGTACCTGTAAGTTATCAGAGGATCTTATTTTTCTGGTATAGTAATGGCATTGCTACCTATCTAGCAATGTGCTAGCTCAGCACACGGCTTGGTGTAGTGTGTCTCACTGGAGTAGAATGGTTTGGTTTGTGCGTTGGAGGGGCAGACGGCATGTTGCCTGCTGTGGGCCTCCTTGATGAGCACAGTGGTTTTGTAATAAGATAGCTCAATGAATCGTTCGGCTTGTAATGCGTACCAAACCTAAAGCCTCATACCAAAAGAGTATGTATATTGTCACTCCCTTATTATATTTCATTGTATATTTCTACTTCTAGCTTCATATTTATTGCGCAGATATGAAAGCGGCATCAGTTTTCTTTTCTAACTGCTTTTATCTTATTGCGAGAATATGTTATTTATTATTTGGGTGAACTATTTAAAGATGAAAATATACAGTGTATTTTTTTTTTTTTTATTATTATGCAACATCTAACATCATTCTTTTTTTCTGTCGTTCTTCTTTCAGAAGGTCTCCTGCAGCAACCACTCAGCCTCCAATCACCAGAGTTTGTCTCCCAGGTAAGAGGCTCGGAGAAATATCCCGAACGTGTCTTTATCTTGTTTATATCTGGCGCATTTTTCAGCCACTATGTTTCCTACTCCCGCCCCCTCCTAGCCTCTCTGCTTTGTCTCGTCCTTTACTCATGAACTCGTGTACGTGACGACTTTCACTTTTTTTCGCCATCTGTCTTCAGCTCTAACGTTGTAGTCCAGACCATTTTGTCATCAAGCTCATTAACCATGTTCAAACACAACCGACGTGGTGCTCCAGACGCACACACACAGTATGGTCTATTAAAGCAGCTCAATCACAGATAACAGCAAACCTCCCTTTTTCTCTCATCACGTTAGATTTTAAACAGCTGTGTGTGTGTGTGTGTGTGTGTGTGTTTATACAGTATGCGTGTGCATGTACAGGTCTACGCCAGTAAGAGGCAGTGTGTGAGTGTGTTCATGAGCACTATACATGAATGTGTGTGTGTTGCTTGTGAATGGTTTGTCTTTTTTGAATTTCTCTGTGTGATACTGGGATCAGCGTCTGCTCACCAGCTCAGCCAAGGCCATTTGTTACACACTTAGACTCACAACACACACACACACACTGAGAGACAGAGGAAAGGTGGCTTGTAGTTCTATCTTTATGAGGACCAATTAAGTTTCAAACTGTCATAGTGAGGACATTTCTGCATCGTGAGGACCGGTGCGGCTGGCCTCAGAATTTTTACCTGTATCTGCAGCTTCACTTGGCTTTATGGAGCTTTATAGTGAATTTAAATTGTTGTTTAACAGTCTGGTGACAACTAACTGTTTTGTTTCAGTCTCACCGCTCTCATAATGATGTTTTTAACCGTAGCAGGCAACTGTTATCAGTGAAAAATTTCTAAAAACCTATCATACAATACCTGCTCATAACCAAACAGCAGACAGACACAGCTGGCAGCTCGGTAGTGAACACAGAGGACAATTTAGAAGCTAAAAAGACATGTATTTCTCTCAGGAGTTGGTGGAGACCAAAAATAGATCTAAAACAGTGAACATAAAACAGTTTTTGTCAGGTGGCCAGACACACAAATGTTGCTCTGTAACTCCTGGAGGTGTAAATAAGGTACTGCTTGTTAAAAGGATCACGTATAAACCTAAAAGGGGAATGCATGTGAGTGTTCACAACTTTTTTTACCCCAAGTATAGTTTTATAGTTTATCTTTTTCTCTTTCTTCCTTTCTGGCAGTAGGCTGATTATCTTTTTCTAGAGCAGATGAAAAATATAACTGGTCTTTGATACCTTCATCTGTGGCTGTGGTCACCTCTATCAAGAATATTGTAATCTGATGGAAAAACCTTTCATGGCATGAAAATTTACTGTAAGTCTAGAGAGATATCTCAGATCACTCTTTTCCTCGCACAACTCTTTGTATTATTCTTGAGTTAATCCGAGAGGCACTGACAATAAACACCGACATGTGCTGCTGTGTAAAAAGATACGGAGGTGAGCAACAATGAAACTGAGAATAGTGAGTGTAGTTAACCATCAAATAACCAACATGTTTTACATGAAACCAACTGGGGTCAGATATGACATTAAGGTAGAACTACTGACAATGAAGTTTCACTTCATCAGTGATAACAATGGTTTTTTTTTTTGTTTTCATTTCAAAACACAAGCTTTGCTGGCCAAAGTCTTGTTTTATGATTTTATTTTTGGTTTGTTGTTGTTATGACAGAAATGTATGAAATCATGTTGCATAAAAAGAAGCAGCACGTTACTTGGTAGTCTATGTTTATACTGTATTTATGTGCGTTGTGGATATAAGTATTAATTAAAACATTAACGCATGTCTAAGGGAGCATTTCAGTGTTCGATGGTAATTAAGTTTTGCTTTGTGCGATTTTGCAACAGTGGAATAGTAAGATGTTTCGAATGAGTGTTTATCATGGCATATATGCATCAGTGTGAGTAATGTGAGTGTGTGAGTGTGTGTGTGTGAGTGTGTGTGTATATGTGTGTGTGGTGGGGAGGTGTTCCTGTGGCTCTGATTGACGTCAGCATGCCTGTATGTGGCTTCTGTTGACTTCCTGTCAAAGCAGATGGACTGAGTTTTCACTTCCTCCTTCTGAACCGCAGCTCATCAGGTGCTCTGAGTGTGTGTGCGTGTGTATGTGTGTGTGTTTGTGTTGAAGAGTTTGGGAAACAGTGTGTGTGTATCTGGTAAACCAGCTTAAAAGCATGCATCAGGACCTTTCTATGTAAGGGAAAATAAAGTTGTCACCACATTATGTCTTGCAGTAAACTTTATGCTCTTTGATATTTTTTATCAAGTTTAAGTGCTACTGACTGCAGGGACTCTGCAAGTAAACACGTCACCTCCTTATCTATGTGCAAACATTTGATCAACTTCCTCTATGTGCAAAACCTGGCTTAAAATTGACATTAAATTAGTGTGCAATATTCTAAAGCACAAAGCTGACGTTCTATCACCTTTTATATTATCAAATAATGCAAAGCCACGGCCTGATATCTTATTTCTCACTGTTGCTCACAAAACTCTTAATAACACGTGAAAAAGCTGCTGTAGCATTTAGATGTTATGTTCATTCATTACGATAAGCATAACCAGGGTAGCTGTGCTTCCTCCTTTCTTATTAATGTCAAAAAAAACAACTTCAAAGACACATTATGAAGAAAAAATAGTTTAATTTTAATATTTTTCCATAGTTTAAAGCAGCTGTGCGGAACTTTTTACCATTAATAAAACTGTCCCTAGTTCGTATCACTAATGATGCGAACTCAGCAGATGACTTGTTAACTGTTTATTCCTCCTTACACCGAACGTACACGGCTGCTTCTCATTGTTTCTCAGTAGCACAACAGCGGTTACAACATTACCCAGAATAACTTGAGGCTCACACTACTACGGTAGCCTTAGTAGGTCAAAATACACAACAGATTAGATTAGATCAGAACAGAAACACAACAGGAGAATTTACTGAGTAATTTTGCTGTTTCCACTATTTACTTGGACTGAACCTGACGTTAGTTAATCCTCTCGCTCTCCAAAACAAATGCATGCGGTAATTGCTGCCTTTACGACACCAGGCTGTGGGTGTCATACCGCTTCGACCAAAGCGGCGCTATAATCAACGAAAACGGAAAGTTCCGCACAGCTGCTTTAAATTTCAAATGACAAAGCCTTAAAGTTTGCTCTTATTGTGTTGTTTATGGTTTTTAATACTGTTATTGTATTGTTAAGTTTTTGTGAAACTATACATGCAGCAATTAATCTACATTAGAAATGAAACAATTGAATTATCAGCCAATAAACAGAAAATCTGCAACCACTCTGTTAACTGACTAATTGTTAAAGTCATTTTTTTCTTGCCAAACTGCCAAACATTTAATCTGCATTGTAAGAAGTTGCTGTTTTCAATTATTTATATTATGTGAGTAAAGTAAAAATATCTTTTGGTTTTGGACTGTTGGTTGGAATAATGGACCAATTTTTGCAATTTTCTGACATTTATACAGCAAACAAATTATTAATTAATAAAATAATTAGCTGATAAATCTTTAACAAGAGTAACTGTCAGATGTAGTCTCAGTTTAAATGTATTTAATTTGTATAGTATGGGCATTTACCTTACTTATTTGTATATCATTTTTAGGCACATGATATGTCATACTGTATTTGAATTTGGTCTCTTCATCGGATTTGTTGATATAAATTAATAGATAAAGTTACACCAGGGTCGTTCTTTTAAAACACATCAGTACCATTTTGTGTTGTATTTACTTACACGATAATATTTATACAATGACGCAAGATTTCACAAGTATATGCTTGATATTGAAAGCTTATAATTTGGCTGAGTGCAGTCATCCCCTGCCTACCACAGAATCTTCCCACTGTTTTCTCATGATCTCCAGCCACATCCTCACTGCAGACCACCTCCTATTCACATAAACACACACATCCACACACACATACCTCCCTCTGCCTCCCCCACTGCCACCTTCCCTCTCTGTCTTACTCATTTCCAGCCTCTGTCCAGCTGTCTTTTCACCCCCTTAGGTTTTTTTTATTTTTTCCTTTTCATTCATCTGTTTGTCTCTCTCGCTCTGTCTTTATCACCGCTGGAGGAGGAGGAGGAGGAGGAAGAGGTGGAGGTGGAGGAGGAGGGGCATGGCAGGAAGTGTGAGGCAGGAAGAGAAGATCAGATTGTTCCTGTTTTGCTGTCTCTAAGCTGTTGTAACTTGACGGAAGCCAGGAGGAACTGGTGTGTAGATGAGGTGTCTGCATGTGCTGCTGTGTGTGTGTGCGTGTGTGTGTCTGTGTCAGCTCGCAGGAGAAAAATAGGATGCAGAGAGACAAAGGCCCATTGTCTGTGCCCACACACTGCACAAACACGCACATGCTGATACAATGATATAACACGTAAATACCTACAGCGCTGCACAGTCACAGCGCATTACACACAGGTGAACCTGTTTCACCCTCTCAGGGCACAAGGTTCATTCTGCTAATTCAGTGTAAGCAGACAGAGAAATAACATAAAGCTAAAACTGCATAGCTTGCATGTGTTAAATGCCATTAATGAATCATTGGGATTGAACTGCTGATCTTGCGATTATTGGACAACCCGCTCTGCCTGCTGAGCCACAGCCACCCTGAATCATATTTAATAAAGTGATAAACTGAGCCCAGATATTTTTATAGTGCTGCTATCTCTCGTCATATGAATGCGCAGTCAAAGCTGCTTAGATGGGACATTTCAGTTCTCAGTGGTCAACGCTGGCTTCATAGGTTGGTTGTCTGCTGGTTGACCCATGCATTAACCTACAGTATCGCCCTTTGGGAACAGATGAAGTGATTGATTGAGGCTGAATGATCAGAAACTGCACAGCATTAAGCTTCACTCTATGCCAGTGTGTGATATTCAGAGCTCAAATAAGAAAAGCATGTATCGCATGAAAACCGAAATCACAAACAGGCTTTTCGTAGTAATAGGGTTTAGCAACACCAGATTTCCTCGAACAACTGGAAGATATGGCCTTGAAAGGAATTTGTAATGACAACCATCTGCGACATGAGTACCATGTTTACTACAGTTTGCATGGTGCATAACGGGGTCAAGCACCACTTAATATGATTATTTATGTAAGTTGTTGTTTTGTCAGTATTGTATGCATTGTTTGATAACAATACGTGTGTTTGCATTTGGTGGTGTATGGATAATAAGTGCATACTAAGTGCAGTGGAATACGAGTCAGCAAATAAATGCTGACGTATAGTCATGATGTACTGTCGTTTCATAGGCAACTGCAGGCTTTCTTCCTCATCTTTAGATGGCTTTTAACACACTTATGGACACAGGCTGTTACAAGAACTCTTCCAAGAGCACATAAGAGCTGAAATATTACAGAAGTTGTTCAGACTCTCTGTAGCCATTGGTTTGACTGCTGCTTCTTTAATTACATCATATTAAGGAACTGTCTTCTTCCGCAGAGTTCTGACTGGAGAATTAGCCCCAGTTTGCATTTTTCTTTCTTCTTCAGTTTTCTGAAAATTTGATTAAAATTTGCACTATATTTGGATAAAAACCTAACTATTAGAAATTAATTCAGAAAACTGGGAGGAGAAACTGTACGACAGTTTTAATTAAATTGCGGGTGTGTGTGTTTTGAGGGCATGTTATGCAACCTGGACCAACTTTATCAGTGTTTCAGGTCCCACCCATTAATTTACTCTGCTCAGTAATGAGTGGAAATACCCACAGAGCTGTGCATGCAGTAGATAATCGCTGGATGTGTAGAGGCTAAGCCAGTGCTTTAAGCCACTGAGGCATTTCAACAGGAAACCTACTGTAAGTGACGCGCTTTTACTTTACCATGATGGATGCATGAGAGTCCACTTGCTTTTCAGTTACGATACACACAAGTCCATTTATTTCACATCTCATTCTTTAAATCACACATTCTCACGGAGCATAATGTGATGCTGTACAGCGGTCAAAAACTGTTCCGGTTGGAAACACCTGACCAGCCACAAAGGTTCCTAGGCTATATAGGCTGACCCGCAATTGTGGCTTTCATACCACACAGTGTACACTATGGCATGCTGGGTAGGAAAAATACTGTACCATACTGTTTTTTTCTCACAGGAAAAGGTGGAGATGAAGCAGATAACCTAGAGCAGATAGATAATGTAAAGATTTGCACTTTCTATATGACATCACCTGTAACTTACACTGACGGCAAATCATATGGATGTTTCAGACTTTATCACCATTTGGTCCTCAGATTTCGGTGTCCTTCAACACTCCAGTTATTGAGTCTCGAAATGAAAACTGTAAAGGAGGCTCATTGTTTTTACAGAGCCATTATCACGTCACAATCGCAAACAGGTTAGTGAGGTCTGCTCGCACATGTGCCGAAAATTTCCACTGAATGGAGAGCCATTGATCCAAAGGAGCTGTTTTGTGTCATGGTATCATAACAGAGCCAGGAAATATTCACTCCCATTTTTGTGTTATTTAGCTGTGAGAACCTTGCAAAGGTATGACCTGACTTCCTGGTCAAGCCGACCTCTGTGATAAAACACTGTCATACAGGATATAGGTGAGGGAAAGGGCTCTTGAACTCAACCGACCTCATTCACCATATGCTCTGTGCGTGTATGTGTCTGGGTGCTTGGCAGTGTGAAAAGGTGTCAACAAGTCGGCTTTTTAAATCCTGTTGTGCTGTTCCATTGTGTAGGTGTTTTCGTACGAGGCGACCAAGCCCCCCCCCCCATGACATTTTCCCAAAACGAAGCCGTGCATGTTATTTCAAAGCTGGGAGCTGGTGTTTGGTCAAAACTGAACAATAAGTCTGAGTTAACTGTATAGGTGAAAGGTATTTAGACAATGTGAAACTGTTTTGTAATAGGTTAAAAAAACACTTCACAAACATTTGCTGTATATGGTAAGGTACACACACAAGCACGAGTCTTATGGGATGGAGAGTCTGGTCTTATGAACCGCTCGGTCTTTGTCTCAGTCTGACCAGGAAATTCTTGACTGAACAAGCTGGGTCTTAGGTAAAAGCTCATTATTAACACACAACAGTGGGTAAAAATAACACTGCTGCTAAATTTGGTAATCAATGCTCTGGAAGTTCATTGTTTGGAGAGAAGGAGTATCTCAAATTTAGAGAATCAGTTGGGAAAATATTGTGGGCATCTGGGTTTTTACCATGGGAGCAGCAAGGCCCTTGGAATGGTACAGTGGGTTAGCCAGTGGGTCAGTTGGAAGGATTGCCATGAAAATATGGACAGAGGTTAATGGTCTTTTGGTGATTCCCCTGACCTTTGTTCAAGCACCACCTGGTCACAGTTTTTATCATGCCTCCACACCAGTGATAGCTGTGGCCAGAGACATTATGTTTTCGGGGTTTCCGTCCATTGTGATGCGACATCTCAAGAACACCGTGAGGGATTTTCTTTAAATTTGGCACAAATGTTCACTTGGACTCACTGATGAACTTATTAGATTTTGATGGTTAATGGTCAAGGTCAGTGCAACCTTGCATATCTAAAGAAGGCCTTGAGGGAACATTCTCAAATTTGGCACGAACCTCCACCTCCCATAAATATTAGAATAAAGACTATTAGAATAAAGTAATGAAGTGATGACATTTTATATCCAAAATGTCAAAAGGTCATGAAGATGTGGGTTCACTTTTTGACTTGCGTCAGCGTGAATTCAAAATTTCAATTTGTGCAATACTTTGGTTTATGACTAAATACCAGCTAAACTGATGACATTCTCATCAGCCTCAGACAGACGTTGTGTTTGGTGCTGATTATCGATGTAAGCATGCAGACCTGCCAAACTAAGATGGTGAACATGTTAAACGTTACAAACATCATGATGTCATCATTGTCACTGTGAGCATGTTAACATGCTGATGTTAGAAGTAGCTTAAAACACCACTGTGCCAAAGTTCAGCTAAACAGAGCCGCCAGCATGGCCGTAGACTCTTAGTTTTGTTATAGTACGCTCTAAACAGTTGCACATATCACATCTTACAAATTGTAAAGTGAAATCTGTCCTCATGAAACTTCACTTGAAAGTTTAATGGACTCAGCCAGGGAAGAGTTAATTCTATTGGTTGGCATTCAGACTATGCATTTTTTTATCCGAGAGGATCCTCACCTTATCTTGTGAACTCTGTTTCCAGTGACCAGTAAAGAACCAGATCAGAAAATAAAACACAAACGGCTTAATGTTTCATGAGCTACAAACCCAATTCTAACCTGCATCAACTTTTAAGGTATAAGAATGTGTTACCTTCCATCACCCAACCTCAGTTGCACAACATGGACTAAAAAATCCACAATTTCCGTGTGTTGTGCCGGGCTGCAGTTAAGAACAAGAAAAATAATCATCCTTGCAAAATATTATCAAGTCACTGACGCATGTATAAGATGTTTTTCATTGTAGCCAGCGGGTTCCTGAGAGAAAAGCAAAGGGCAGTGAATGAAAAGTACCTCATCAGTCTCTTTACAAATGTTATTTAATAGAATCCTTAGAGAAGCCTGCGCTCCCCCTGCACCAAACAGTGGCCCAGTGCGTGCAGGAATGCACGGAGGAGGTCACAGAGAGGAGGACAAGAGACACAGAACACGAGGGGGGGTGAAAGGAGGAGATGAGGAGTGATGAGGTGAGAGGGCAGCAGAAATGAGGGTTTTCTCAAGAAGGGAGGAAGAATAAGCGAGGAGGTGCCTGAGAAGATATGACGTGCGAGAAACTGGAAAGAGATGAAAGATGAGGAAATGATTGAAAGCAAAAAACACAGAAACAAAACAAGTTTTCTCTTTGACTTTTAACACTACCCTTTATTCATTGTAAATATCCAGCTAACCAGGATACGACCTACTAAGGTTAACACTAGATAAATGATCTGCTAGATAAATCACTTAATGTGTTGCATGTAATGCTAGACTTTCCTCTAAATCCCCATTGTGATTAGTGCCCTTCTTGCATGGAAATGCTGCTAATCAGAATGTAAAGGTCTTGATTTCAAAAAGACAAAAAAAAAAAAAAAAAAAACTTTTGGCCATCCCAACTTTTTGGGATCGAGATGATCTGTCTGTCCTTTTTCAGGGAAGCACTGTTGGTATGTGTGGGCTAATTACCACTTGAGAAATTGCTAATGGAATATTGTGTCTATTAACCATCTGAATGTGAGTTTTTGTGGGGAAACGGCAGCTCAGATTACAAACAATCAAATATGGCAAATATGGTTGTTGGCTAATTCACTGACCTGCTTCTGCTACAAAATGTGCAAATGTACAAAAACAAGTTATTTCCAGCTGAAATATGACAAGAGATGCAAATCGAATCAATGGTCTATTGACCTTCAGGGAAGCTTGGGTTTGTTTTTAGACTACTCACTACAGCGTTCCTCGAGGGACTACGTGCTGTCAGTCAGAGTGCATTGTTGCTACATACATACATGACTGCTCATGTGTCGAACATGTGGTGATCATCACCGTATACTGCAGGAAACATGCGTTTCACTTCAGAGACTGCATTATATACACAACACCACATACTCCACAGACACACAAATACACACACACACAGCCTATGTGTATGCAGTCATTTATTAACCGGGATCTCATAATAGGTTGTCATGTGACACACCCGGCTCAAGCCAGAGGCTCCAGTAGCAATAACTCCTCCACAGTGGTGCACCTGTCTGGGGCTTCTCACTGACGCAGCCCACCGACTTTAAATAGAGACGAATATCTGCCAGGGTGACCACTGTGTTTATCTCACCAACACACGATTGTTATTCACGAGCAGTGCATGTGTCTGTCTTAAGTCTTTGAATGTCACACAATGTAATGCTCAGTGAGTGTTAAAATAAATGTGGCACATAGATGAGCTGTCAGGCCTGTTTTCCAAGCATTTAATGCGTTGCTTTGTTTTTTACATTGCTTTGCTGGAATGTGGCTGTATTAATCATTAGTCAAAAGACGGGAAATGTCACTTTGGAATTTGGTGAAAATTTCCCATCTGGAAGCTGCTTACCAAAAACACTTTCTAGGATCGGATTCATAGAAATTTACTTATGCTGTCATTTGGACTCTAGAAAACAGCTGTTAAAAACAACATCTATATTCCCTCTGGGGCAACAAACCGTATTTGGCTGGTGAGGTAATGCTGGGCTGCTGCAAGCCTCGTGGTCTTGATATGGCGCTGGTTCAATATGGGATATTATGGCAGGGCTACCATGTCTAAATGTCACAGATACAGTATCTGTCAACCTATCACTCTGTCTCTCGCCTCACACTCCGCTGTGCACGTCCACAAAATGCCAACACAAGCAGTTGCCATGGCAGCAACTCACTATTTTTTCCTCCAACCCAGACTGTATTCTGGTCAGAGCTCTACCTACATAAGCCCCCCTCCTCTCCGTCTCCTTCTGCCCTCTCTTCTCTGCTTTCTCCAGGTGTTCCAAGTATTGAGAAACATGGTCTTGGCCTTGTTTCTCTCCATGTTGGTAGCTAATAAGTCTGAGTATTTATGTCCCAGGGTGTCTTGTGTTACCTGCCCTCATAATTACTTCCCGCTCCTGGGTACTTAAACGTCCTCGGGGGGGAGTGGGAGTGTTCCTAGAGCAGACTGGCTACTGTGCAGACTCCCAAATATTACGCAAATTTTACTTCATTCTGCCTCTTGTATTAACATTTGAGGACAGATTTTAGGTTCAGATTATATTATATTAAGTCTAGACAAAAACACTTGGTTGTTTTTTGTTTAATTTTTGTTTTTGTGTAAAACAGCACTCACAGGTATCCAGGCAGAGTGTGGAGTCGCTGGGCAGGATAAGGAGGTGAAACCTTAGAGAAAGAACTTTCACGATTATGAGGGGGCTTGGGTTTCTCTGACGGGAACTGTTTTTGGCTGCTGACGGGAAAAGCTGCGATATGTGTAGAATAAATGTAACTGATTTACTGCAACTGCTCTTTGCAAGGTAAACAAGCAGAACTGTGTGTGTGCCTGGCTGTGTGTTTTGTTTGTGTGTGCCTGGCTGATTACATGAAAGGTCCTCGTGGTGTTGACCCCTATAGCATGTGTGTATGTGTGTGTGTGTGTGTGTGTGTGTGTGTGTGCGCGTGAGGTAAAAAGACAAACCAGGGAGTTTTTCTGCTTCTTTCCAACGTGGCATCTCAGAGGATTTTGTTGCATTTCCTGATGTAGAAATGTGGGTCAAAATATCTGCTGTCATTACTTGGCATCAACAGTAGTGTTTGCAGTATCACACAGCCTGTGGGCCTTTGATAATATCTTGTGGGCTGTGCTACATAGGTGACAGGTACAGTTGTTTACTGGAAACTAAGATGACTGGATATGTGGCACTTGTGTTCCTGGCAGGAGGGGCATATCTCTCCAGCAGTATGCTGGTAGCGGCTGGTCACTGACAATAGCTGAATGAATGATAGCGACAGCCTGTTAAGTTCAGCGTGGCTTATGTAAAACAAGGGTTGTATTCAGTTTACAGCTGCTGCTATTCATTCACTAATGACAGAGCATCCTTTTTCAATTATTTCACACAGGGGTTGGTATCACATTATGTTGGGTGAACGCTGTTTACGACTACAGCTGACCCAGTTTGATCTTATGTGGATGGTTTTCTTTACCAATTTAAGGGACTGTACATAAATTACTTGGGTAGGGAGCAGGGCTGAATCATATATTTCACTTTATAAAAAAAGCAAAAGTAGAACCAGCTCAAACTAATAAAATCTAATACAACAGTCCTACAATAAACACAACCTTCATGAAGGATGCAATGTTCAGTTTTCAGGATGTAGTTTGTGGGGCTGTTGAATGATATTGTGTTATACAGAGAGGTGTTTCTGTTGTTTTCGCATACCCTAACTGATATAAATAGGGCGGACAAAATAATGGAAACAACTGTCAGTACACAGTACAGTTAGACAAGCTCATTTGATTTGAGTTAAGAAGAATAGTGGCAGCTTTATGTAAGATTCTCTTTACCCTTTACCTTGCTAAAGCTCCAGGACATCTGTTAGTATAGAGCTGACACTTCTGGGTGTCTCTGTTTTGAATGACAGGCAGGATGAGGAAGATATGTGTCCAGAAATGCGTCAAACTTAGCTTGGCAGGTGCATTCTGAGTGCATGTGTGTGTGCAGACATGTAAAGATTACATAACAGAACGCGTGGGAATGTGTGTTAAACAAGGATATGTGTATTACTTCAGTGTATGTTGATTAAGTATGTATGTGTGTGTGTGTGCATGCATGCGTGTGTGTGTTCGTAGCACAGACACCTCTCTGTCGATGGAAGGAAGTCCATGCTGGGCAGGATTGTGACACTAATGAGGAAATAGGGCACTGCGACAACAGCAACTTCCTCACACACACACACACACACACACACACACACACACACACACACACACACACACACACACACACACACACACACACACACAGAAATACATAAACAAAGAAATATGAACACGCACATACAGACATACAATGCCCTCCCAGGTGTTAGACGCCCCCCCACCCTGCAGCCTCTTTTACTACAACAGTTCATCCATCTTTCTGTGGGGACAAATAAGTTCCTTTGGCGTGACAGGCAGACAAAGAGCAGACAGGGCCTGACCTACGTCACAAACCCCAGCGTGAAAACAGTTATTACTCCCTTCACAGCTCATCGATGACCTCGCCGGTGGTTTACAGATTTGTCTTAAACCTGGCCCTTTGCAACCTTTTTCCAAACTGACAACTTCCTGGTTCTTCTGGTAGCCTTGATTTATGACCAAATACCGACAAAAGTAATGAGATTCCCATCAGCCTCTGTTCTGTGTTCAGTGCTCATCAGTAACTGTTAGCATGCTAACACACCAAACTAAGATGGCTACATATCTGCTTAACATTTGCATGTTAGCAGGGCTGACCTGAATGTTGAACGTTTCGAAGCACTGATTGATTTACACATCAGTATTGAATGTCGCTTTTTCTATACCAGTACCCCAAAAATCACAAATGGGCCATAAATTAAGAATTAGTTACACAATGTAATTCATTACACATCAACATTATGACACCTTTACAAGTTAGCATTGTGTTCGTCTGATGTTAGCTCAGTTCAAGTTAACAGAGCTGCCTCCATTGCTGTAGACTCTTGGAAGGTGGAGGGTTTCGCTGTTGTATAAAAAGCTGTCGAAATTAAATGTTAACTTGACTGAATCATTTAGGTAGAGGGTTTTGTTTGGTCTCTCCTTTTAACAGCTGTCTTGGTGAAATTTCTTTAACCTAATTTTAGAGTGAAGGGGAACTCCAGTGATGCTGAATTTAGTTTGTACTTCCTTGTAGCAATGAAATCATTGTACTGTGTCTTATTGAGGCGGTAGGTACTTTCTTAAACATGTTTGATGGTTTCATTCTAGTTTCTTAGTTGAGTTTACGTACTAACTCTTAATTTCAATACTTAATTTTAAAGGTGTCTAATCTAGCACATTGATTGTACTCGAACATGAGTCCAGTGTTTAGAGAACAATTTACCACTGACAAACATCCTGATGAGACATTATCAGTGTAATTACGTGGAACAAGGAGACAGGGAAAATAGTGTACATAGGCTGTCAGGTTTCTCTCATGACTCATTGTCAGACAAATCAGCACATACACTACAGCACGTAATGTAGGCCTACATGCATGATGTGGATCTAGTGTACACTAACGACGACTTTTTAGTACCTGTGTAAACACTTCATAGACATAGTTTAAACAGGCTGAAGTGCTAAGTGGGATATCTTGTAATGCGTTATGCAAGGTGTTCTGCCGGTTACATAGAAACAGCTTTGGTACAGTATATCGACAGAGAAATCAGTGTCGCGTCTGTTCTTTTTGCGATTGCAGATAAGACTGTTTACCGTCGGCCTCTCTCTCTGAGAAAAAGACAGACCTCCAGTGTTTGCTCTACACTGGAATGTGTATATTATACCCATGAACCGGCTCCCAAGTCTGGCTGTGCGTGTGTATATGTGTGTGTACAGTATGTGTCTGTTGATCTTCATCTGTACCACTCTGCTTTTCTCAGCAGACAGAGCTCCACAAAGCTGCTTGCTGTTGTCTCTTTACTGCCTAGAGTCCCCTGAGTGTGACAGGGGGACACAATGACAGCATGATGCTCTCGACCTGATCAAGCAAACCTCTATGTTTGCTCATTTCTATCTTTCTGATTGAAGGGGCAAACTCTCACAATAATGCACTTGACATATTTCACAGTCAGCAAGACTGTTTGTTGTGTTGGGGGGAATCCCTAAAACTTGGTATTTCACCTCAGGGCAGTTCTGTACGTCACACAGAGTGCTGATGCACTTTCCCATCGGCTCACATTTTTTTTGCCAAAGAACTTGCTGGATGACAAATCCCTGAAAGACCTCATTCGCTGAGGACAGTCACGTAACATGGCCAAAAGTTACAGAGCAGCCCAATGACCTGGTGGTGTGATTGTTTTGCCAACAGCCGTATGTTTTTCATGAAACAGTGACTACGTTTTTATCTGGATTATTCTGTATTACCAGTTTTCAGTGTACTGTCTTCTGAGGAGGTAGTTCTTAAATTACCTGGGATGACCTGGACATTGTTTGTGGAAAGAAAAGGTTGCTGCTGAAATGATTCATTAATATGTTATCAGTGGTTAGACATAAAAATCTTTTTTACTGTACAAGCTTTTGGTTTGAAATGTGTATCCGCACTTCATAGCTCAGTAACCCAAACAGTGATGAGTAACTCCTTCAAATATTCATATTTTAGTGTACGACTTGTTATCACTTCATTACATGTTAGGTGTCAGTTTGCTGGTCTCTACATGGTGAATGCTGTAGCTCATTTAGGATCGGGACAACTCATTATGAGTACCCTGCTGTTTCAGAGGTGCTTGACCTCAGGTCATGTATTATCCTCTTCAGCTCTCTATTGAGTGCTCATCTCGCATTCTCACACCCTCTCTTATGATGTGAGTTTATACTCTAATGGACACTTTGTGTTTTGCATGTTCCCCTCTCAGATTGGAGTTTTGATTTAGGACAATGATCCACTCATGGCTGTGTTGTCAGATTACTCCCCTATGCACTAGTGCATTACTCTTGGTTATGAAAGAGGCTGTTGCAGGCTATATGCCTCTACTACTTTCAGTGTGGCATGTTATTCCCACTGATAACAGAACAGTCAGCTTCAGCTTAGCTGAACTATTGCTGTTTTATTTATCACAGGGCAGTATTTTTATTTTATTTTTTATAATGGGAGAGGCCAAGGTGAATAGGCTAAAATTTGGAAATAACAGATTACTATTTTTTTTTATGTTTAAATACGCAAATGATGCATTATCGGTTTAAATATGTGCTGATTTGCGTCCATTTCCAAAACAGAAATCAGACCACTGGATAAAGCTAGGTTCAAAATTCTTGTTTCATTTTGTTGTCATATTAGAGTCAAAGGTTTTTACAGATGGAATTTTGGATATCTCTTTTTATTGCTCTATAATTCAGAAAATACTGCCAACAGACATAAAAGAAATATCAGTTTTTTTATGAAAACAAAGTTATATAAATCAGGCTATGAATAATATATGAACAAAACCGTCTGTAAAAATTTTTTTAAAATATAGAAAGGAATAAAACTGGAAAGTCTGGTGTATGTAAGTGCCACTGAAGCGATTTTAAGAAAATTGCCTTTACAGATATGTATTGTAAATTCCATACATTTTAGACAAAAAAAGACAAAGACAAAAGACACTATGGTAAAAAAATTTTTTACTAATATATATCACCTTGAAACTTCCCCAGTTGATTATTTACATTAAAACTTTTTTTTTTTTTTTTTTGCATTTCTTTAATTTCAGGTTTTCTGAAATAAATATGTACTGTTTGAATAAATTTATATTAACAGAAATTAGAACTAAAATAAACACCTAAATGTGCATTTTTGATATTTTCTTTCCACTAGTCTTAAAAAGAAATGTTATGTAAGCTAAACAGCCCAAAATCTCAAACTTGATCAGCAACATGAAGAAAACCAACTGCGGGGTCCAAAAAATGAAAGGAAATTATTTCCAACATACTTTAATTACACAAACTGAACACAAAAGGCACCAATTTATATTTAAAAAAAAAGAAAGCTACATTTTAAAGTGCAGGTTGTTACTGATACTTTCTTTTGACTAGGTCAAAGAATCCCCAAGTGCAATATCGCAGTCTCTCACAATGTGTTTATCGCAGGAGTTGGCATTGTGAGGGCAATTTAAAAAACAAAACTATATATTGTGCAGCCATACGTAACTTGTAAGCATATATTTGAATTGCAGTAAGTAAGATTTAAACGGACGATAAATAAAATAGAATATTTACAAATGCAGCAGAATTACTGCCCTCCATTTATAACAGCTTGAGTTAACACTTTAAAACCGAAATTGAACTCAATTGTAACTAATGGTATTAATATTGTTTTTATTCATATGACAAATATGCAGATGAGTAGACGAGTTCTGTAGGATTTCTGATATGTATTTCTTAAGAATCCCATTTGTTTTGCTCTGAAACAGCAACTTATATTAATACTGAGATTAAAGAGAGCACCGAAGTGAATAAGCTACATGAGTGCTGCTACTTTAAAACTATGGTTGTCTAATTTCCAATCAGTGAAACTAAAGTTCATGTGTCAGACGTATAGTAATACCCCTCCCACCACTTATCCTTGATATAAATGCGTGAGACTGTCACACTGAACTGGGATGTGGTGCACGCCCAGACAGTACTGCCCACTGACAAACACTGTTTGATTTTTTATTAACTCAGGAGTTCCATAACAGTGAATTGTAATTAAAGTTATATAACGTCCTCGATAAATCTAGGATAGAAAGTTATTTGCTTGCAACCAATCATGGCTCAATATCTGTCTCACAAACTTGTTTGTCTGAATAGTCAAACCACTTTCATTTATCCCTCAACCCTCTTTTTGTCTTTATCTTTCTATTGGGAAATCACAGTAAAATTGCTCTTGAATTATTGTTTAGGGGTGAAAATGTATTCGGAAGCAAAGGCAGAAGTACTCTAGCGTGATGATGTAAGATCACCACAAAAGAGAAGAGGAGGTCCGGATTGATGGTTGATGGTTGGGTCAGTAAAGCCTAGGACTTTGACACAAAAGATAGGTATTGGCCTCCTGCTTCATGGTCAATGTTGGTTTCTTTTTTTTTTTTTTTTTTTTTTACCATAACCATGATCATCCCTTAATCTTCACCAAGTGGATTTTTTAAAAAAAACATGATCTTTCCCTGACCTTAACATGTATTTTTTGTATCTACACTTGATGAAACCTTAACTTTAGTGGTGGCTGATCAGAAAACAGTTGTGTGAATCATTTTAAACCCTCCTTCTTCTTCTTCTTCTTCTTCTTCTTCTTCTTCTTCTTCTTCTTCTTCTTCTTCTTCTTCTTCTTCTTCTTCTTCTTCTTCTTCTTCTTCTTCTTCTTCTTCTTCTTCTTCTTCTTCTTCTTCTTCTTCTTCTTCTTCTTCTTCTTCTTCTTCTTCTTCCAGATGATGACAGAGTTGACTACTTTCCCTTAATTTCCATCAATGGTAACCCTTCCGAGCAGCTACACTGCCTGTCAAAACTTTATTAAATACCCTGGAAACATGTTAAGAGTTCTGAAGAAGAGCGGGAAGCATGGCCCAGTATTAAACCACACAACAGCCATAAAAGTGTCCTCTCCCTCACTCTACTTTGCCTTCTCTCTGCCAGTAACACTGACTCGCTACTTTGAAATGTAATGTGTATACAAACCTGGCTACTTTGACAAATGCACGTCCCACTGTGTGTTCATGTCCACAAGTATGTGTGTGTGTGTGTGTGTGTGTGTGTGTGTGTGTGTGTGTGTGTGTGTGTGTGTGTGTGTGTGTGTGTGTGTGTGTGTGTGTTTACTGACTCCTTGTTTGCCCACCTTGCATCATCAGGTGAAGTTGTGAGTCTACCTGTGTATATAGTGTATGTAAGTGACAGTCTGCTGTGTGTGTGTGTGTGTGTGTGTGTGTGTGTGTGTGTGTGTGTGTGTGTGTGTGTGTGTGTGTGTGTGTGTGTGTGTGTGTGTGTGTATGTGAGTATGTGAGACAGATGTGTGTAGCTGTATGTTTGCTCTTAGAGAGGGGGTGAGGAATATCACGGCTCTCCTCCAAACCGCCTGCTCCCCTGCTCTGCTCAGATCTCACCGTTGTTTATGTGATCTGACTCTTGGAGACAAGGTGACGTCATTAATAATATTTTCTTAGTAATAGCTTCTGTATCATGCAGGTTACAGTAAGTGTTGGTCTGTGAATGCATAACAGTGTCACCTCAATATTAGTCCTCTTACTCACAACTAACTGTGGGCCACATCCCCAGTCTGTCAGTGAAGAGAACCAAGGCTGGGTTTTTTTCTTGCTGATTTCAAGTGGATCTTTAAATCTAAAGCATACAACGTTGGTTCCCAACTGGTGGGTTGTGGTTCAGAGTAGATGGTGGGTCCATTCTGAATGGTCCGCAAGTGACTCGCGAACTTGCCTTTTCATGCTGTAGAGTAAGTGAATAATGGACAGTTACTGAATAGAGATGGCAAAGACAAAGTAGCTCGACAACATGGCTTAATGCAAGTATGATATTGAATATATTAAATTTTGTGGACCTTGATCTAATAACTAAGGACAAATCTGGACCTTGTGGCTGGACCAGTTAGAAACCACTGCCATATAAGACAATTTCCGATCTTTTGATACCTGTACAAGCTAAATATTAGTCTGTTACATGTTCCAGAAATTGTTTAAGAAACATCAGTCATGTCTTTGTCTTACGTGTAGAGTTGCAGTCAGGTTGAGTTTAGATTAGCTTAGCGTAAAAAGATTGTAGACAGGAGGTAAACAGCTAGCCTGGGTCTGTCTTTGCCCAATTCGTCAAATACGACCGCTTGGTCAGAGGCCCTACGCTTCAAACTGGGACGCTGTAGGTACATCTCTAGTTTCAGTTTTGGATGGGTCAGTTTCTGCCTGTTCACAGGAAACGTAAGTTTTTTTTCACCAAAATTACTTTAGGCAGCAAAACTTCTTGGTTAGTACAAAAAAGATCAAGGTTTGGGTAACAATAAGTGTGTTTGTTACATAACTATACTTAGAATGCAAGTCAACAGCATATATTGACATATATGGATTAATAGACTAATTGTTGCAGCTTTGAAGGAAATACTCTGTTAAACCTTTCCAGCGTCAGTAGTGGCGTCAGAGAGGGGCGATACAGAAGGAAAGTGGGAGATCACCCAAAGATGATCGTGCCCAGTATCTTAACAGAGGTTCATCTGTGTGGTAGGAGGTGTGCTGTGGCAAACACAGAGGAATGCCCCCCCTACGCACACGCGCACACACACACAAAAACAGAGAGAGAGAAAAAGACATTTGTTTTTTTTTAGTTTTCGGCCCTGATATTCACCTGAAAGGATTGCATAAGTTTCGTAAAAATGATGCACTCTTCTGTCCTTTGCTCCTTTCCAGGAATCTCATGATTGATGAGTTGGCTGCTGCACAGCCCCCCAGAGAAAGAGAGATGAGAGAGAGGGAGAGAAAGGTTAGGAGGGATGTGTAGACCTATTTGTACACTGGAAATTTGTTGCATAAGATCTTATCTCATTACCACATTGTATGCTTATTTGTCAACGCCACTCCTGTGCCCTCTGATAGTCTTGCTCTAATTAGTGGTATGAAGCTTTGTCTGCATTGTGTTTAATAGCTTGATAGTTGCATAAGCAATTATTTTGTCCATAAGATGATGATACCAAGTGTGCGTGACCAAACTTGAAGAGTGTGACAATTGCGCTGCCTTTGTTTGCCTAACTTGTTTATGGCCACCTCAATTGGAGCATCTGTTTACTATTGTTATATCAGATGAGAAAGCATTTGAAACGGGCATTGTGTGGGATGGTTATTAATCTACATAAACAAATATGTACCTTTCTCTCCTTGTGCATTTATGAGGTCCTTTGCCTGATGTTATGTAAGCATGTAACCTAGATTGGGTTGCATCAGCTATTTGTAAATCCCTTATTAATAGTGTGTGTAAAGTCCTTCCTATACAGTAAGTTTCATTCAAGTCATTTACTAAAATGTGTTGCAACAATAATGAATTTAAGAAATTTCTTCACTAATTAAGTAATTTGTAAATTGGTTGCTTGGAAACATCTTTGCGTGATCAGAAGCGAGTAAACATGAAGCTGCTGTAGCACCAAAAGCTGTGATATAAATGAGAAAAATAACACTTTAAGGGGCCAATGATTTAAACTTTATTGCCAGGCCTTTATAGGTGTTGATTTTGTTTTCTCCGTGTCTGCACACATGAAAAAAATGTATTTTAAAGTTGATATTCATGTAGATTAGAATGGGAAAGAAACATAAGACTGCACTAACTAACTAACATGCATAATTCGGTTATTCAGTGTAACAATTTGTCATTGTTATGTAACTTGTGTACGTTCGTTGAGGTCTGGGCACCTATGACATCGCCAAAAAGACTTCTGACAGCCATAAGGGAAGGAACAAAGCAGGCAGCTGATCATAGAGGTTTTAAACAAATGCAAACAAAGGCAAATTGGGCAAATTTGTTACATAAACTGATCATTTTAAACGCCCATCACAGTTTACAGACCAACTTTGAATTAAAACACTTTTCCTGTGTAATAAGGAATTATCACTGACTTGGACTTTCTGTATGTGTTGCCACCGTGTTTTTGGATCTTACAAATTACTTGTATGAGTACAATGTAATAACCAGCTTGTAATGAATTGTCCTTTAAAAACTATCTCCGCATATGTACCTATATTACGCAAGTTGCTACAAACAGGGTTGTATTTGTGTGTGTGTGTGTGTGTGTGTGTGTGTGTGTGTGTGTGTGTGTGTGTGTGTGTGTGTGTGTGTGTGTGTGTGTGTGTGTGTGGACAGCTGTATCATCTCAAATAAGACATACAAAAGTGACAGCATTAGGTCACATTTCACCATCACCCTGCCCTCAAACTCTCGAGTGTCAGTCAGGTGCCTTTAGTGGGTTTAAGAGGGTTGGAGGTTTCCATACAGAGTGACTGACATCTGAAGGGTTTCAGAATACCTGGCACAACCAGCCAGTCTAGTAGGGTATCCCTAAACAACAAGAAGGAATATATTTCCAAAAAAATTACCCCTTCTCTACTTCCAAAGATTTTTTTAAACGTCAGACATCCGCTTCTATTGTGTAAGTGGCGAGGTCTTGGTTGAACTGAAAGTAATAACGGTGTTGAAATGTTGCCAGGAATGATCAGCCTGGCCCCTGCTTTATCCCGTGTCATAAATAAGCTGCAGTGCCAAGTATTTACCCTACTCACAGCTCTCCATACACGCTTGCCTAGACTACCCTATGGCTCCCAGCCAAGGGGTATACAGAGCCGAGTTTTGGGAAAAGACCCACTTGTTTATGTGGAGGTATATGCATGTGTGTGTGTGTGTGTGTGTGTGTGTGTGTGTGTGTGTGTGCGTGTGGATGAGGCCTGTTGATTGAGTCATTAAGATGTTATCAGTTTTTTTGCACCACATTTGATTCTGCTTCTTGATCTGCTTTTTTTTTCTTTTACCAGTAAAGTGAAACTTACTGAGACTCATTTCAAAATAGGATTAAAATCAGTCTTTAATATGTTGATAAGGTTTACTTGAAATGTCAGATCTGTTTTTCCAACTCTTACACTTTTCAACAGTCTGTCTTTGTCCTCTCGGTGAGATTGGTTGACTGAGGTCAAAGAGAAACATAAAGACAAATGTCACTCAAGGTCATGACTTATAAAAACCAGATCAGAGACAAGTCATCGATTAAATTATTCTTCCTGTTTTTGTTTCAAGCCGACAGATTAAGCTTCATGTCAGAGAAAACTACATTGTAATGGTGATTTTGGGGTACTTGAGCTAAATGGTTTTGTTTTGTTTGAAGCTTGTTGTCAGTGTGTTGTAAATGCTTTATCTTATTTGATTGGATGGCTATCTTGCAAAAAAAAAAGGAAAAGTTCTGACTACAGGTATAAACTTACAATTCAGTTTTGTTTTCAGTTCAGTTCTTCTCACTCATGTGAGAGCAAACTACATTTTGGTCTGTTTGTCAGTCTGTCTGCAGACATCCACGGCTCCATCCAGTTATGTCATCCTCACTTACCCCATAATGTAAGTCATGATGTCATTCAGACTCTGGAAAACAAGCCTTTCACATCTGGTTTCAAGAGCAAACAGTCTGAGTCAAAAGTCTTCAAGAGGCTCAATGAGCATTTGCCTCAAAATATCCATGAAACGCTCTGACTTTTATTATCATCTTATTTTGTTTAGGTAATCCAAGTTTTGTTCGTTTGTTTTGCTATAGTTAATCTTGACCCTGTGTTTCCGGGAAATTTGCAGTCACTTATGAAAGGATCTACTCTTATCCTACCAAATATATCTAACTGCAACTGCACTGATTAATTCTTGGTCTACAAGATGTCAAAAAAGAGGAAAATACTCAGGGTGACATCTCCAAATCACTTGTTTTGTCTAACAAACTGTCCAAAACCCACAAATATTAAATCCACATACACACAAAATTGTAAGTCGTTGAATTTCAGAACCAGAGACAGTTTGACATTTTTAAAAAACAGTCAATTAATTTACAACTGACTGTTGTGTCAGCTCTAAATACTGCGTACTACTCAAAAGCATTCACACTTGAGCGTCACCAACACACACATCACTTCACACAAAATCTGTGTCACTTCCCTCTTTCTGTAAAAGAGAATAGCTCTTCATGGAAAGGGGTTTAACCAATTTCATTTTGGTTTTCTTCTTCCTTGTTCACCTATAAAAACTATCTACACTTCCTTCTAAACTGAACTCTTTTCCTTTGAATCAGTTAAAGTCTCACAGAGCTGCACCAAAGTAATAATTCACCCTCTGCGAGCCAATTTACAATGAATTTCCAAAAACTTGTCAATCTGTCACTCGCCTTTGTGACGACTGAAGGCCTAGCAAATGAAAACCATGTGGCGTTGTGCTATTTCAGCCTGACACGACTCCACTCCAGTTGTTGTTTTGTTATTTTGTTTTACTGGAGTCCAATTCCACGTCGGGTTTTCACTGCGGCCTGCCACAGAGAGAGAGAGCAGGTTCAGAAAGCTGGAAGCATGCACTCTGCAAGTATTTGAATTATGCCATTGACGTCAGCACAGTCATAAAGTAGACGGCTGCCCTTCCCCTGAAGTATTCCCTTGCCAGCAGGCCTGTTCAGCTCAGCGCAGATGGATTCAAACACTCTCTGCTTCACAGACCGGCTCTTTTGTTTGGGTATTTGGGAAGCATTTGGACCCCCCTCTTCCCCCTCCCCTGCCAAAAAACACCACCACTACCGCACCCTCTTTGTAGAACAGGACAGAAAGCCCCCTTTTCAAAATAAATTCAACAGTAAGATACCACCACGTCAATTAAAATCCTCCTGGTTATTATCAACAAAGAAACAAAACAGTCAAATCATGGTTTGGTCATCATTACTCTGTGGTTACCCGGCTGATTTTTTGGCGGAGGTAGCATCCAGATATCTTTGTTTTTCTGAAAGCGATGTTAGGCGGTGAATGCCACATGCCTCTTTAGTTGTTACTTGGGGGGAACTTGTATTTAATCTTGATTCAATCAGGAAGTTTCATGTTGCCAAACACAATCAATCTAAATTTGATTTTGTTATGTGGTCTGGGTTACACACACACACACACACACACACACACACACACACACACACACACACACACACACACACACACACACACATACACACACACACACACACACACACACACACACACACACCATGCTTACCCATCATGAGGAGGCATGCTGTGTCGAGGTCATTTGAGGTTTGTCTCAGCTGGTCTTCATATGTTACTGGAGACACTGATCCTTCGTCGCACGCAAACCACTTCGTCATAGAACCCCTCTGGTGCCTTCCCTCGCTCCGCTCATCAAGTCTGCACCATCCTGACCCGGACCAGCCTGGCTTGGCCACGTTTCAAGGCCTGCACACTAAATACGGTCTAGATAATGTTAATAAGACAATCATGTTTTTTTTGGCAACAGTTCAACAGCAGCTGGATAAGTGTTGGGACCAAAATGATTTCTTGCTTGGCCCTGTTAAATGTTATTCAAATATCAAAAGGCAAGAAAACAGAAGAAGCATGACACATAAACCAAGCTTGTCCTGTTACATGTCAGCATACTGAGGTTGTTTACTTCCTCTTTATTGGAAATCAGAACCTGTAAAAGTGATCAGAGCCCTGGTTTAGAAACTTCCAGAGAAGCTGCTGTGCCTTCTATATTGTCACCATATAAAAACTGAACAGATTGCACCTGCAGAAAAAGGTCGACAGTGTAAAGACCTTATTTGTCTCATTTGTAACAACACAGACCATTCACATTTAACAAAGGCCAGTTCTTTCACATTAACACTAAATCTAATGGTCTCACCTCCTTGGGTGATGGATCAGTGTGTCCATAAGGGACTCCTTGTTCATATTTCCTCGGGCATAACATTAAAACGGTTATGTTCCTGAGGCGCTGCTGCTGCTCTTTGACCCCCCTGCTCTTTGACCTGTCTTGTGACATGTATAACATGAGAGAAAAGCAATGTGTGTCATGGAAACATAGCTTGAGGTAACATATTCCATACATCACTCCGGTAGAAATCCAAAAATTGCATAATTCATACATAGTATAAGGTAGCCATCAGACTCGACCCAACTCTGCCGACCACTCCACGGGGCTAAATGTGAGCCATCTTTAGCCTGTTAAGTTTTGCCAAATCTTGCCCAGATTTAGCTGTTAGAGATAAAGGCCTATTCCGACTGAGACACAGCTGCCGGATGAAGTGATTGCCAGCACCAAAATGTGTTCATGCCCGTTAATGGTTGCCAAATTTGGGCCAGATTGGGCATCGTAGACATGGGCCTATCCCAGCTGAGATATGGCTGTCGGATGAAATGGCAGCCAGCACCAAAATGTGTTCTTGCCAGTTAATGGTTGCCAAATCTTGGCCTGACTTGAGCCTATCCTGACTGAGAGACAAAACTGCATTTCTTACACAACAGGACATTTTTCAGAGGACTTCCTCTATTTATTTCAGGGGACTTTTATTTTCATAATGCCACATTTATTACCTAGCTCTTTTTATTTCCATCTCTTATATTCAAATGAATAGAGCATAGTTAACTCACGGATTCAGACCAAAGTCCAAGTTTGACTTGGAATATAGTGGGGCACTAACGTGGAAATCCAGATGCCCCGCCCCAAGCAAATTCTAATTTGCACTGCACGGGAATCTGGCCCCGACGAGCAGAGCCCGCTGAATCGCCTATCCGTCCAATCAGATCAGTCTATCTGACAGAGGCGGGCTCTGGGCAGGCGTAACATGGTGAGGACAGTGCCACGCCATAGGAGTCAAAACTAAACAGCCAAGATGGCAGCTACTACACTTATCTTTTTCCTTGAGAGAGGAACAGAAGACTGCCCTAGAAGCCTTCTTTCCAGGAAAGACGTTTTTGCCATTTTGCCGACGGGATACAGCAAAAACATAATGTATCATTTAGCCCCACTGGTCGGCAAACAAATGGGGCTTAGTGCAATGAATACATCACCATGTTTTTTGCTCTGATTGGCCATCGTGCCATCCAGTTGCGTGCAGCGGCATTTGAAATGCCTCTGTTAGTGCCGCCCCTTGGGTAGGAAGGGTGTATCAAAATCTTTCTAGATTTGAGTTCCTTTACAACTGTTCCTTTGAGGGATCACTTCACCCACATGACAAAACAAAAACTTGTCAAACACATTTTCTCACATCCCTTTAGAGGTATCTAGCCATGAACATGCCTTTGGTGTTATTTGCCCAGGTTTACAGATTTTAATCTCAGGGATTTCTGCTAATACTTAATTAGAACAGAGGGGAGTGGAATTTTGTTTGAGGGGCTTAAAGCATTAAAATCCTGCATTTAAAAATATCAACAGCCACATTTCTTTCCAAAAAAATCATATTTAGGTGAACCGGCCCTTTATAGGAAGCTTTGGTTAAATGTCTAAAATGTGCGTGTGCAGCAGGAAGAAAAACAGCTATCAAACTAAAATCAATTTATTCAATTTCAGTTTGACTCCATTCGTGATCCAACATTTTCCTCTGACTTCATAGAAGCTGATTCGGGTCCAGCAGCAGCAGCTGCTGCATACTGGCCCATCCTGATGATTTCAGAAATCTGTCCTCACCCCTGACATCAGATCCAGCCCTGCACCAACAGCACACCTCTATAATCATAGCTCCAGACGCTACTTTGAAACCTAAGAAAAAAAATAAAGCGTCGGCAGATGAAAACAGGGACAGAAGTTTGGCTAACTAGGTTCATGGCTCCTCTGATCCATGCTAATCAACCCGAGGGGCAAATGCCAGTCAGCGTGACAATGAGGCCCATTCAGCCCCGTCAATACTGTTGCTCCCGATGTGGGAGTTCACCTCAGGTAACACAGACAAAGCCTGGTCTGTTGCTGTGTGTTTGTGTGTGTCTGTACACACATTTGAGTGTATAGAAGCTGAAAGTAAGAGAGCGAAATGCTGTGGTGAGAAGGAGCGAGGGGGGTGTTATGTGAGAGTTTATGAGAGCAGGAGTCAAAACAGATTGAGAGAGAGTGAGAGTACAGCTCAAGGACAAGACGCTGTTACACTCACAGGTCCGCAGAGTTGCTGATAGGACAGACAAACCACCTCATTGACGTCTGTCCATTTTATCAGTGACAGTAAGAGAGATGTAGAAAGAAAACATTTAAGATTTTTACACCAGAACATGACGAACGGTGAGATAGCAGTGAATACTGTGTGTAAGACTGAGGCAGATGCCTCGTGCCTCGATGAACCTTCAGACCCTGTGATGTCAGACTTTCTATGAGCTCAGTTAACTCCTCACATAAACCTCCCACATGCGTAAATCACACTGTATCTCTGTGTGAATGAAGTGTGTGAGACATATCAACAGTCTAATGTGCAAGGCGTGACTTGGTGGGAAAAACATAATGGCATTTCAAACTAAATAAGCATAATTATTAGATATGATGGACCTCTGTGTGGCTCAGTTGGGACTGACGCCCCATTTGGACTGGATTAATATAGGGTACTAAAATATTCATATTTGCCATGCTCCACTGTAACTAACTGCATCATCATGGATGGCAATTTACAGGAAGTTGTTACCATGGTCAGATGATTTTCCAAGAAATATTACACAGAAGTCTTCATTCTGAACCCAGTAACAAGAAATGAAGTGAAATTATTTTAATCTTATCATATTAAACAATCATTTAAGTCATATTTTCAAGCCAAAATGCCAATAAGTCATTGGGTCCTCTTTTTCAGATGGTTAGAATGTTCTGCTTTTCTGTGTTTCATGTCATTGTAAAATTAATTTCTTTGGGTTTTGGACTGATAATGCACAAAACCATGTGAAGACCTAACCTTTACTGTTTTTAAAAACCAAACAGATAACAAATAAATTTGGGAAATAATTATTTGATGATGAAAATCCCCATTCTGTGCACAGAGACACAAAGATAGCACAAAAATACAAAATGTCTGTCTTACTGGGACTTCAAATAATAGATGCCAAAGCACAACAGCTTTCTGGGAATAAAATTAATACTGGGGGAGAACAGTCACACACATATGCACTCCAGGCAGGATTAAAATCACAGATGAGCACATGGGGTACTGCTGCAAAATCAACCAAACTTCTCAAGAATAATAAATCCTGTTCGATGAGGCTTAAGAGTGACATCCAAACATTTGTAGGCTTACATCCTAATTTTCTCAATCCTCCAGGATTCAAACAGTTTGATTAATACAGCAGTTATTTTCTGTTATGCCAAGTATTCTGCAGGTGATCTTATATCACTGGCCAACCTTTGGGATATCTTGTGTGCTCCTCAGATTTATGGCTGTCTCTGCTGCTTTCCCACTGAGTTCTGTGGTAAATCAGACAGGAATGTGTACATGTCTATGTTATGGAAAGGGCAGGGAACACTGTGTCCACGGAGAGTGGTGGTGGGGTGGGTGCGGTAAGAAACCATAAGACACATGTATGGTTGTTAGATGTGACCCAGTCAAGGCACTTTTTGTTCGAAGTTTTGTGGTCAGAACTGACTTTATTACAGTTTAAATGCGAGCAGAAGAGCCAGAAGTCAGGCCAGAAGTCACATGAACGTGCCTTCTTCTGCTACACCAGAAAAAACAAGTCGAAAACGGAATTCACCTGAAAACATTTCCTGCTCAAGTTTTGCCATCCCAATTTTAATTCAGTTCCATTTTAGATTTATTTCTTTAATTTATCCTTAATTTTACGGAATATTTCGACATTTTGGGAAATCTGGTTATTCACTTTCTTATTGAAAGTGGTATAATGATTGATACAAGTTTCCCAAAAGCCCACTCATCAACAATTAAAGGGAAGGAAAGGATTAAACAATACAACATGTTACTTAGTGAGCTTGTGGGCATGTTTTTCAAACTTTAGACAGGGCAAGGCTAGCTTTTTCCCATTTCCCGTCATTATGCTGAGCTGCTTCTTGCTTAATATGATGATATAATACTTAGTACACAAACATAAGAGTTATGTGGATCTTCTCATTGAACTTTTGGCTTGCAAGCAAATAAACCTACTTTTCAGAATGTCGAGCGATTCTTTTCACCACAGAACCCACCATTTGAGGTTGGTGACATTCAAGGGAGACCAGGCCAAGGGGACATCATAAAAAGCTGTAGACAAAACAATAGAAACTTAATCAAAGAGTCAAAACAATACTAAAACACAGCCAAACTGAAAAGCTCGAATTCAGCCAAGAACAGATAAAAACAAAATTATGTTATTTATTATGGACTTTACAGTCACATCTTAAACTTAATTTCCTCCTGCAGACTCCTCCAACTGGCTGCAGTAGAAAACATCTAAGCTGTCTCTGCATTAGGGACAGACAGCACATAAACTTGAAGCTGTGACACAACAGACAAGTAACATGAAGAACTTCTGCTTTAGCCTAATCGCCATATTACAACAAGTTAGAATTCTTGGTCTGTGAGTCAGCAGCCCAAATGTGTCACAGTGCTGCTTCTGGAGGGTCACCACATTAAAAAGGCACCAGTATGTTTTACCGATACTGCGTCCCAGCGCAATAAATTTCCCCGTTAAGGCTCCATTGATGTTTTACTGCAGATTCAAGTGGTGAAGCATGTGCAAATCCTCCATTGCAACATTGCGCGTCCAGTCATTATTTCTCTCCCTTCTGTTTATAATTCACAACCGCAGGGCAACAAAATCCTGATACCATTTATTGAGACATTATTTGCATTCCGCCTCCCTGTAAATCAGATAAATGAGCTCTAATGAAAGACAGAGTCATGATGTCACTTTATCATTTCTCAGAACCCGCCTTATAGAAGTGTTTCAATCAACAGGGTCACATAACATGCTCCTAAAACCGCAAACTCCATCACCAGCCCTTCTTCCCTCTTTTCACAATACTTGTCAGTGACCGATTTTGCAATGCTGTGCATGCGAAGTCATAATTGGGCTCATCAAAAGTGGATGAGCAGCACTACAACAGCCCACTGCCTCACCGTGCCATCTCTGATCGTTGATAGGAAGTGTTGTGTAACCGCACAGAGGGTTTCGGCTTGTTCTCTGTTTCTTGTAAAACAAAAGATGTCACAGATGAATGGCTCCTCCCCTGAGTCTCTCATTCAGGAGCCTGGCATTGCTGTTGATCAGCCCACGTCAAAAGTTTGGTTTCTTTTAAAGTGTGTGTGTGGTCCGTTTACGCCGGTTCACTGGAAATGTCGCATCTCACACTTTAAAACCCACGTGTGTTGCATGATGAATGCTTACTCAATACATTAAAAGCAGAAATTAGTATGAAAGGTGATAAAGGAGTGATTGTCCCCTGATGACTTCTTATCCTGTGTGTTTGTGCCTGTAGGTAATCTCTGCTGATGATTTAACCTCCACAGTGCCATTTAGATCTAGACTGCTGATAATGCGCTGCAGCCCTCCTGCTCTGCTGCACCTAGCATCACATCACAGGCAGGAAACTGACTCTGGCCCCACGAGATGATGACAGATGCAGCTGTCTTGCACACAAACACACACACTGCTTTAACTCCTCTGGTCTGATGTCCTGTGGGCACACTTGTCCTTAAATAATCTGATAGCAACATATTGTGCTGTATATTTATGCTTTGGGTGTGTGTGTGCACCTGCTGCTGCAAAGAAGAAGTCTCCCATAAAGTCCTGTATTAACAAATTGACAGAGCAATTTAGAAATCAGTGAATTTAAGTATAGTTATTTTTTAGAACAAGCAGGTTATTCCCTGAAATAAAACAAATCTTAAACTGGAGTAAACTGTTTTAGTTTGGGGGCGGGAGTGGCAGACAGCACGATGTTGAGTAATGTTGTGTGTGCTGCCTTGTTGAGCGCAGTGTCAATGTAATAGGATACTTTAAAGTCTCTTTTGTAAAGCGTACCGCAGCGAAAGCCTCATACCGAACAGTTAAATACAAATACATGTATTGTTTCATGCTTCATATAGAGTTATATTCACAGAAAACACCCACACTTTTCTTTATGTCTTATTAATGATGGTTTTCAAGTTTGTGTAGGTGTCGGCAGTGTGTTTTTACTTTGTCTGTTTTATCCTTCATTGCTAATGGTGATAGGAAACACTGTATCTTACCATGAACTGAATGTTGAATCTAGAGAAAGAGCTGACCTTATATCCTCAAACCCCTGCCTCCCTCAGCTGGAAAGTACATGTTTGTATCTTTGTGTGTGTGCGCAGCGATGAGACATTTCAGTTGATGTAAAGCACACGCTGGTGTGTGTGTGTGAGTGTGTCTGACTGCACAGCATGTGTGTAGCTGTGTATTTTTCTGTCTGCCCCTGTTGGACAGACACTGTAGGTCTGACGCTGATCAGAAAGGTCCTTGTGTCGGGGTGGAGGCGGTGGAAATCCCCTCTTACATTGTGGTGTTACTGTGTGTGTGTGTGTGTGTTGGCTTTTGAGTGCTGTTTCCCTTGGTCCATCTGAGGCTCTGACAGTACAGAGCTGACTGCTGTAACTAAAGTAATTGATGGAATGCAGCGAGCCTGCATGCTCCTCTGTTAAAACAAGTGAGAATATAAAAGCATGTATTTGTTGGAAATGATCAGGGAGTTTTTAACTGTAATTCCTAAATGACCTTCTTCTAGTATAATGCATAGTTAACACTAAATGACTTAAGCTCTGATTTTCTGCTCGTCCACAGTTTTTGGAGGTCCCTGACAAAAGCCCAAATACAGAGGAAAATCGGCGTTGGCTAGGGGCTCACAAATCTGTGTTCAAGCTCTATCTTTACATTGGCTCCCATTTGTTTCAGGATTGAGATTCTCAGACATCCAGGTGATGGTATTCTTAAGTGCTATACTGTAGGCATCTGGACTTGCTTTAGTCCAGTTGAGAGATGAAACATCTTCAAGAGATGAAACTTCTTAAAGAAACTCAAGCAAGTCCAGTTGCCCGCAATATAGCACTTTCTTGATTTTAGTTTTGGACTTCTTGTATTATATCTTTAATCTTGGTGATTGTCATAACCCGGCTCAGGGGCAATGACAAAAACGGAGACACAACGCAAACTCAAATACAAAAGTACATTTATTTAAGTAAAGCAACGTAAATAAACACAATGCAGGTACTGTATGTGAGGTGTGGAGATAACCTAAAAGAAAAGCCAAACAAAAGTACGGGCAGTGGCGAAGAGTCCAGAGTGCGCGCAAGAGAGAGTGCGGCGTCAGCCAGCACTGTTTATATCCGTCCATGCACGGGACCCAGGTGCTCATGATCTGGATAATGAATTGATCAGCTGTTTACCTCAGTAGAAAAACACAACACGTCACCAATTACATCATCACAACAGCATGTCAACGCGCTGAACCAACCCATGCAGCCAAGCAGGGGCCGTCACAGTGATATTTTAGTTTGTTTTGTTCTCCTTTTGTTTTAAATGTGTGTAGTTTTATTGTAAAGCACATTGTAACTATGTTTCGAAAGGTGCTATTGCAGATCCATCCCAAACACAACCTATATCTAGCAGGCTAAACTCGACTTGCCGAGGACCTGTCAGCGAGCTACAGCCAATGACAGTGTAAGATGAGTTTACGGGAAACCTAGGGGAAGACTCGCCTGTAGCAATAGGAACTTAACTATAAGTGCAACATCTGCAACATGGACCAAAGTTGTTGCTGCAACAGGAGGAAACCGGTTAAAAATAGTAATTACATGTAGAAACAGGCTATTTTGTGAACACGTCTTGCAATAACAAAAAATCCTGTCCAATATCTGTGTCACTTCTCATGTGTATTCATGACAAGATGTAGTTTGGAGACCAGAAATGCACATTGTGGATTCCTCCTGGTGAAAGATCTTGTAGCACGTGACCCGTGTCGCCAGTCAGTCATGCATTGTGAAAACCACGACGACTTCAAGACTCGCGATAAGACAGCAAGTTGTGCGGTGCGAACAGTACAGCAATCTGATGACTCTGAAAGTCGTGTAGTTTGAACTAGGAAATAAAGCAACAACATGAAAGCAATCTGCCTCTGGAATACAGTTATAGGTTTTAAAAAGTAGCGATATACTGGGTTTGTAAAAAAGGAAATTGTATAGATTAGTTAGGCTAAAAATGAAACACAAACATAAAGAAAGTTGGGGCAGAAATCCGTCATCGTGGTTTCCAGTGCCACGCTCTTATTTATCTTGTAGAGTTTAAACACTTAAAGCAGAATGCCTTTTAGAGTTTATGGCCCCAAACAGGTATTTCTATTGTTTCAATAATCTTGTCTACAGTACAACTTATTTATATCAAGTCTTGCCCTTTAACCCTGCTGATTATTTACCTTTTCTCAGATTCTTGGATCAATTCTTCCTCTGAAGATTAGGATTTAAACACTGAATTTAGATTTGATTGTTGCTCTAAGTACCATAACAGTATTGAGAAATAGCTGCGAGTCAGTCTCCAATGGCTGCACGCTTAGCACATAAATCCTTTGTTTTTTTATTTGACTGGTGGAGAACTGCACTGGAGTAAAGACTGGTATTGGCTTTGCTTGCCAGCAGGGCAGGGATCAGAGTAAGACTGTTATACAAGCGTCATAGTTAAATGGATCTGGCACCTACCTAGAGAATGGATTTAGTATGTGGGGACCCACAAGAAGTTGGCCTTGTGACCAGTTTTAGGCCCTGACTCACTAAACCAGATTTTACAGCACTGTATCCATTTTTGTGGGTTTTGAAATCAAAGTCATGAATGCGGTTAAGAGCTCAAGCAATCAATCTAGCAATTCAGTTTTACCCTGATGCGGCCTCTTTACCACACACATAAACACACGTCAATAAGTGAGCAGCTTTTGTTGATCACATCAGCACCCTTTTGTCCCAAACTGTAATCCAATTCAGTTTGGTAAAACATAGCTATTTCTAAATACTGCATTGCCCATCAGGTGACTATTGCTATGGCAAAGAGCAGCCAGATTTGCAAATCCGTGCTACAGCCAAATTTAAAACCTTTAAACTGTAGCTGGTAACTTTTATAAATGATAATATTTTGTTATATTTACTCTATCACTATCAACAAAATCATACTCCTCTGGCTTCTCTATTACCTTGTATTTCTAATGGCCTTACTGCATGAGACAAACTTCGGAGCTGAGGTGTCTCTACACAGCTGTCAATCACGTCAATCATGGTTCATCACTGCGGTAACACTGTCCAACTAGACAGCGCTGATCAAGTATGAAAAAAAAAAATTCTTTTACTGTGTTGCCCATTTCTTGCTTCAGATGTTTTTGGGATCATCATCAGTTTTAGTGTACTGTTTTGATGTGAAATTAGAAGGCAGATCTGGCCAGCCAAAATCATATTTACATTCAGTCACTCATCAAAAAGCAATTGTGCGCAGCCTGTCCTTGATGAATGCTTTTCCTTTCTCATAAAATGTGCAAAGCTGATTTTTCTCAAAAGCTTAAATCATGTATTGCTTACATGCATTTTCACTTGCTTGCAGTTTTCTCCGTGGCGTTTGCTGGCACACTGCTGCTTCTCTTTGCGCGTTAGGAATGATAGTGCTGTGAATCACATTACCTGCACGAAAGAAAAACAGCTCCATGGTGCAAAAACGCCACCGAGTACAGTTAACTGTTGCAAAAGTAAATCAAACACTGTGCTATGATTGCTGATTTCGCCCTCAATTGAGAAGTTAACCGTTTTAAACAGCTGAATGTCTTATCCAGCTTTTACGAAGCATAATCTTTAGTTTCCGCTCTTTGTAAGCAGTGCTGCATTTCAGGCTTTGTGATTGGATCTGTTACTGAAATGTTTCTCTGGAGTCGTAGTCTACTTCTCCTTAAGTTTTTATGCACACAGTCTTGTAACTTTTGCTTTTTATCAAAGAACCTTTTCAGATACAACTGTCCATCTATTGTACTGATGATTCAACCATGTGAGAGATTCATGCAGTTCTAAGACTTGGATTCACTGAAACTGCAATTCATTCGAAATTAAACAAGACTTTTACCTCTCAAAAAAAGAATTACTATTTTACATTTTACTGCACAGGTTAAATATATAGTATTTCCAAGAGCTATTTTAAAGGATGACAATCTGAGTAAGTCAACAGTCCATAGGCATGTCCACACAGTAAACTTTCCATCCAAGTTTAAAAGTTCAAATGAGAAAACAGTTTGAAAAAAGGACCTTTCTTCGCTTTTCAAAAACACAAACCACCTCAAAAGTGTTGAGAATACGTGGAAGAAACATCTCAAATGAGTGTAAGCCCTTTTGACATCAGAAGCTTGTGCCGTTAAACTAAACACAACACTCGCACACACACACACATACACTCCCCTCATCAGAGTGAGGGAAGGCTGTGGGCAGAGTGCCAGGTGCCTCTCATGTTTGGGAGAGCAAACAGGCTTGTGTCTTTGATGGCGAGGAGATCAGAGCACTGGACACATTCTACGTGGCCACGCTAAGGTCGCCGCAGTGCACACCCTGCTGCCATGTTGTGCTCCGCAGCTAGGAGACCCAGAGTATACACAATGCAGGGGCAGCAGGCAAGTGTGCGTGTGCATCTTTGTGTGTGTGCGTCAGTCCGACCCCACCGGCCACCTCATCGCACACCCCCTCTGCCTTCCACTCACTCCAGCCTTGATGTACAGTTGTCTGAAAAACACAGTTAAACCACAGGAACAGGGTTGGAATATTGACTCTGAGTTCATTCAAGAATATTTCTGCGCAGGCTGCAACACACTCGTTTTCCTCTTTATCTGGTCCGAGGCACTCTGTGGTGTAAATTATATTTTTTTCATTTTTAAGGAAAAGTCCCTCATTGCATTGTTAATTATGCTTACTGTAATATACTGTAGGGTGACAAAAAATATACTGGACATGCCAGTATATTTTGTCACTCTCCTTTAATTTTTTCCAGTAGTATTAGCTTATGTTTCAATTTTAGCTCAGATTTTTTGCACTACAATCACTTTTCGCTGCAGTTTTTGCAAAAAAAAACAAAAAAACAGTGCAAGACAAATTGATAATTTAAATTAACATTTAATATAAAGCTGAAATGATTAATCAAATAGTTGATCAACAGATAATCGATATGGTATTTTTTCCAGCAAAAATGCCAAACGATATGAAGGTTTTTCTTGCAAAATGTGATAGTATACTATCAATTTTTTGGTTTTGGTCGAGAAGACATTTGAAGACATCACTTTTTTCACTATTTTCAGATTGAGAAAATAATAAATAATTAAAGTAACCAGTAGCAGCAGCAGCCCTAATTTAATAACTATCATACTTAAAATACCAAACAGTATAGATGACTGAAAAACAACAAATGTATTATGCCAAAAAAAAAAAAAAAATGGGCCAATACAACAAAGAACAGCACATGGCACAATTACACAATAGCATACACACGCTGGCTGCTGGTAAATGTTGCGGAAATATTGTTCAGTTCTGGTAAAACTGATACCTAAACCAGTTCCTGTAATTTTGTACCTGGGCTACATTTGTATCTGCACTGTGGTGGGGCCTTTGACCTACTGTGTACACCCTGCACAACAATAACCGCACGCGTCTCTACAGCAACTGTTATCATTTATGCACCAGACCAAAATGACAAATGTTCTTCACTCTCCATGGACTGTACTGCATGTGGGGCCCCGCCAGAGACTGATAGGCCCATTACGATGTTTGTGTCTCAACTACTGTTCAAACAAAACAGCGTCACTATGTGTGGAGTGCTTCTATCTGCTCAGAGTCGATAATCAGATGTGATAAAACTGATGATGTTAGTTCATCTGTGTTGCTTGTTTATTCATTTGCGTGCATATGAATGTCAGAGGAAGCAGGAAATAATTCAGAGTTAACACAAAAGTTTGGTTTGGCATAATGAAAGCTTGTGTGTGTGTGTAGATTTATAGGTGTCTGTTTGCTTCCTGTGAGGTGGGGTACAGTGCATCTGTGGGGGGATGAAGGGGGGTGAGGAGTATCTGTTTCCTGCTCAGAGGGGTTGACTTCATGTAAATGAGCCGCGGGCCTCGGATTGTGGGTCAGGGTGGGGGGGTGTCACATGCACACACACACACACATGCACGCACGCACACATGCAGAGAGAAAAGTTGCTTGTGTGACAGAGCATGCTCAGATCCCTTGCTTTCCTCCGCTCAACTCTGCTCTGCTGACAGCTGTGAGTCTCACTCGCTCGCCACAGCTACACCTCCTCATGATGAAGGAGCGCTGCAGCCGGGTGCCACCTCTAGCCATTCCCTCTCCTCAGCTGCAGCAGGCGCCCCGAGCGGGACCTGTGGGTGGATGTTGCCTGGGAGTGGCTGGGCAGCGATCAGGCTCCATGTGCTCTGTCTGTTCTGACAGTGTGTCTCTGTGTGCCGGCTGCTTGTTGACAGATGAGGCGTACCAGAAGCTGGCCATGGAGACGATGGAGGAGTTGGACTGGTGTCTGGACCAGCTGGAGACCATCCAGACCTACCGCTCTGTCAGCGACATGGCCTCCAACAAGGTAGGAGAGGCTGCAACATGTTACCTTCTTTAAGCTTTTCAGTCTTCTTCATTAGTGAGGAGAATGTTCAGGGGCACAAGGCCAACAATGCCTTTATTTGATCATAAACAGAGAGACTTTTGAAAAATGTTCCACTGATTGCAAGTGTCTGCACAGAAATGGCTTTGCTCTCAAATCTGAGCAGCAAGCGACTCTGCGAGGAGAACTAATCCTTTACCATAATAAACACATGAACAACAGTGTATAGATTCCAGAGATATGGTATCTGTTTACATACATGAACTTAGCATGACCTTGGGCAAAGTCAACAGCATTTAAAGTCCGCACATGTACAGTAAGGAGAGTTTGGTCTGGTAGAGGCTGCAGGAGTAAGCAGTGTTGGCATGAGCGTTGTTGGGCTGTAAAGACCACCTGTATGAATATGACTGGATGTAACGCATCAGCTGACTTCTGCCTGTGCCAGCGCCAAGCTCCAATATTTTCTGCGTAATGTTTTTTTCCCTTTGAGCAAGAATGGTCTGACTAAAGGAAGTGTATTTTTTGTGTCTTGGCCTGCTGTGGCCCTCTTTTCATCTTTCCTGTAAAACAACTTTTTACTGTCCACTGGTAATTCTGTTTCTTCTGCGTCATTGATTGTGAGTGATGTGCACCGGGGGTCAGTTCCTGGTTCTTTTTTTAAGTGACCCCTTAACCATATCACTCACTGACAGATCATAATACACAGCAATATATGGCTGTCTTCACGGTTTACAGGTTGATTCTGCTGTCTTTGTACTCCTTATCTGTAAGAATTACTCAGTTGGATTCATGTTTAAAGTTTACCAGTTCAGCCTATTTAAAATGACTCTCTTATTATTATCAGTTAATACCTACACATACATATATTTGTCTTCATTTTTAATGTTTTTCTTTGTGCAAAAATGGTAAAATGGACAGAGGGACGTGGTTTGGTTTTCTCTGGTTGTTGTTGCCCTCTCTCCATCTTTCTTTTCACACATCTTTTCACTGTTCACTGGTTATTCCATTTCATCTGTGTCACTGATTGTGTGTGATGTGCACCAAGGTTCAGTTCCTGGTTCTTTTTATAACAACTAGCAGTTGACAGAGCATGACAGAGATTGGTACCAAGAAGTATTGGGCCATATCTTGTAGATCTCTTGATTTATTGAGCATTCTCTTGGCACTGACTTCTGAAGTTTATATCTAAGAATTAATGAGCTGCTCTCATGCTTTCACCTTGAGTAACTTTGTCTATTTCTTGTGTATGACGTTGCAACTGTTATCATTAGAGTCATTGTTTCTGGTGGTAATGAGGTGACGTAAGTGTGTGTAGCAGGTCTCATGATAAAATCATGGTAGAATGTGTCAGCTTCTTTTCAGTGAATTAGTTTTACACAATAAAGTGAGCTATGCTGGCCATGTGGCAACATCACAGATGTATTATGAAAACTGGATAATGGACTGCAATATAGCGTGCATTTGTTCCATTCATTCTGTCTCTTCCTGGTTTGCTTCTTTCCACTTCTGTGCTGTGCGGCCCATTAAATATGTGCATAATTGACCTACAACCGCCCATCTGCTTCACCCCTCTTGGCTTACAGACGTTACATTTAGATCAAGATCTAGATCATGCACATCAAAATAGCATTTTCTGAATGAAAATTTTTCTTTTTGGATTTAAAAAAACACAAAACAAAGAGTAAGAAATGTTTGCAGTTAGAGTTTTTGTCAGTTTTACAGACCTCTTTTTATGATGGCAGTCTAGGGTAAAAAAAAATTTAGCATAAGGGGCAAGAGTTTTTTTTGTATTGCAGTACCACAGTTGGCCACTGGGGTAAATATGAGAGCTGGATCCGACACCGCCACTCACCCTTGCTGCCACTTCATCCCATGGCCACTCATGGTGCTGCAACAACAACATCACCTCTTTGTTATAGATCGAATACAATTAAAATTCCGCCTCACACTGCTGTAGGGGATGACATCTCATAGGAAGTTACAGATTACAGCTTTTTTAATGACTCAAATTTTTCAATACCTAACACTTTGTTATCGTGGCAGCGAGATCCCAGAAAGCTGCTGTATTGGCTGTGGGGCAGCTGTGAGTAAGAGGGAAAACTGTTTGTCAAGTAAGCCAAGAGGATAAGCTTGTTATTTCTCATAAAATTGGACAACAGGATGTGAGGGATCCCGCAGTGGGTCAAACACAATAAACTCGAGAGGAAGAGAGAGAACATTTGTGTGTGTGAGGGATCCATGCAGACCCCTGGGCAGAGTGACTCTCTCTTCCTGTCTCCTTCCTGATCCCCCGCGCTCTCTCCAGACGACAATAGACATCCCATCATGCCCGTTTGGATAGTTAATGGTCCTGTTTATTTATCCCATTGCTGTCGTCATCTAGACCCACATCCAACAGTGACAGTCAGCTGTACAAGCTTCAGTTAAGACACATGAGGACGACTGAATAAATACTATTAACCACTTAGACAAATAAACATTCAGATATGGATATGAGGCTACACGACAAATGAATCACACAGGAGACACAGAGAGTAGAGAGAAGAAACAGCATGTCCGGTACAGCAGAATGAGTCAAGGGTTTCCTAGAAGAACAAAAAGTCAACAGCTTTGTTTTTTTTTTACAATATTCAAAAATGCTTTAAAGCTGCTGGTTTATATCAACTCTAATTTGTGGACTGTGGGGCGTATTATCTCCCTCCAGGCTGTAATTTTAGCACTTTTGCAAGAACAGAAAACATGGGCTGATTTTACCAAAAGTTATCTGCAGGTGATGATTGCTTTTAGGAGCCTCCCCAACTTGAGAAACTCCAAAATATCCTAACCATGGAATAATGAAGGAACAGTTCCATCCTGCTTTTTCTAGAAAATACTGGATTAAGACCAAGCAGCAACTGCCTGCTGTCAGCAGGCAAGTGCCAAAAGCTGCAGTTTCTTTATGGCCACTTGAGGTTGGCTCCAGAAGCGAGTCAATCCCCATAGACCCCCATGTTAAAATGCCCAAATTTTCAGCGGAAATAAACACATTTGCAGCCTGGCACAAACACGGTTTTGATCTCTATAGCTAATTTCAGCATTCATGACAACAATTTCTCACCCGTTTGCATAACTTTAAGCCTTAATAAAATGCGTACTCAAGGGCAGGGTTGCTTGAGTGACAGGCTGACTGAGAGGTGCTGCTACAGTTGTTGAGTCAGATCCACCCCACTCCTCCACAGCTCCACCCTCTCCTCCCAATATGGTCACGAGTCCATAAACCAATGGTTACATCGGGGTAGCCACGTCCATTATTTTGTACAGTCTATAATTAAGACTTAAGGGTGTAAATCACAATTTTTGGAGACACCATATCATTATCAGTTCTTTGGACGACAGGATATTTGCTGATATTTCAAAGTCTGCCACAATATGGTTTTGATTCCATTTAATTCAATTCACCAAGTTCCTTGGTGCTAGGCCTCTAGCATTAGCATGTTAAGGACAGAGGTGTGCTTGGAAGTAAATGGTGACACAGATGTCCCATGGGAATTTCAAAATAAAGGCATACCTTAAAGATGACAAAATGACTTGATGTTTTCACTTTGCATCAATGACACTGGATCTTTAAACACTGAATCAATATATAGATCCAGATCAATGTATAGTTACACCTCTCTTAAGACTTACCCTTTTATCTGCTAAGATAATCAGACTGTAACCCAGTGTAACGACATGGAATGTTAACAGCAGTCTGACTTAAGCAGAATGATGCATGTACAGTAATTATTTTTTTTTTAGGAATAATGTAAATTCAGATTTGTTTTAGCCAGTAATATGAATTTTTGTGTAGAGAAATTGAAAGTGCTGGATATGACTGAGTGGAGCGTATCAGGTGGCACAATGTGCTTATTGTGTATTATGAGCCTCTCTCATTGATGTGACTTTGGCTGGAGGGTGAGTGTGTTCCGACATGTAACCATCTGATAAGGACTTCTCCATCAACCATGTCTGACTTATATGCATGACCTGTTTGTGTCTGTGTGAGTTAGTGTGTGTGTGAGGCTGTGTGTCCATATGACCAGTGAGTTTATCCCATTGACAGAGGCTATCTTACTCAACGCCTTGTTTTCACAGTAAACTAAACATTACACACCTGCTGGCTCTTTGTCATGTGGGCCATTACCCTCAATTGGTTTTATAACAAGAACATGCCAATCAGCTGGTGTGACTGCCTGACTACCTGTTGTGTTTCGTGTGGAAAAATTGTTACTCAAGCTGTGGCAGGGTATGAAACATGAGTACAAGGGAGGTGAAACTCAAGAGTGTGCTGCTGTACCTTCAAGGTGAAGTGCAGGCTGTCGATGCTGAGGACTTACAGTACGTGACTGTCCTTGCTGTTATGTATGGCTGACGTAGATGGGTCAAGGCCTGTTGTGAGTTGGAACATCCACTTGTGCCAAGGCTGTAGACCCTCTGTTATTTGAAACTAGGGCTAAAATGGTAAGTCGAGTGATCCATTAGTCAAATTGCAGAAACATTTTGGTAACCTGTTAATTTTTCACATTCACTGCTATCAGTTTCTTAAGTCTGGGATCTTCAGACTTATCATCTGGATCTGTGTAATTTTACAAAACAATTTCGACTATTTCAATTTGATAAACTAGATGACAGATTGATCAATAAGAAAACAAATCATGGACTGATTACACAATAGTAGAAATAACTTATCAGAGCTGAAAAGATAAGCTGATTAATCACCTCAAGAAGAATTGCTGCTTTTGTCAGTTTTGTATTTTTAGGTTTTGGACTGGTGGTTGGACAAACCAAGACATTTTAGACTGCAACTACCAATTATTTACATTAGCAATTTATCTGCAGATCATATTCACAATTAATCGTTTCATCTATAAAATCAGGTAACTGTGAAAAAGTCCTTTAACAATATGCAAGACCACATGGTGTTGTCATGTTTTGTCTGAATTTTAGACAATTGAGAGCCCTGAACCATCAAATCTTTCACACTTTTTCTTGAAAAATGACTTAAACGATCTATCAGTAATCAAAATAGTTCATTGTATTAATGTGTGAAGCTTTCTGCAGCGACAAGTGTTGTGGATTACCAAGTTTAGAGGATGCAGAGTTCTCTGTTCATTAAAGGGAAACTCAGCTTGCACTCCTATCCTAATAGCGAAGAAGTCAAATCAACAGCTGGACTGTGGAGCGTTCTGGTGTGCACAGAACTGACAGTGTAAACCTGATAGCTGTGACTACCATCTGCAGGAGTAGTGTACAGCAAGCAATGGGGAGCAAGAGGCTGGAGGCGGGACTACCCCCATGAGGGAGTGTGTATAAGGAAGAGGTCTCTCTCTCTCTCTCTCTCTCTCTCTCATGCACACACACACTCAGTCATTGCTCCACATACACAGAGTGTGAGGTAAAGCCTAGTCAGACCTCGCAGCCCAAAGTGAGTCACTAGAGCTGTGGCGTTTCCCCGCGTCAGAGAACTGAGGCTTGGTCCTTTTACTCATGCTGTAGTCAGACTGAGACAGACACTTTAACGGACGGCAGCCCCACTCTGCTCTGCACTCTACACACAGCAACATGGGAGCCTGCTGCTTTGACAAGAAAGAGAGGAAACTGGGGAAGCTAAATGGCTGGAGAAAGGTGAGTCCTCTTGGGGGCTGTTTTGTTAGTTTGATACAAAGAGTTTTACTTTTTGTCGTATGCTATCGGACAGTCAGATCTTCTGTCTAAGTGCTAAACTTCTGTGGCTTGCTTAATATGGTGTGAATTTCACATGCTGTGGTTGTATTCTTCTTAAACACTGAGCTATAGTTGATCCTTTGGTGTTGTTTAAAGTGGTCGCTGTCAGTACACTTTAAAACCATTCCTCTGCTGCGGATGCTGAATGTGTGCTTCAAGGTTTTTTCCTTATGTTTCTTATGTTTTCTTCAGTTGATGTAGCTGAACATTACCGAAGTGTACATTTGTAATGATAAAAGCCATTTGCTTTTGTCTGTTAAATTCCTATTTATACATTTATACACATCTTTTCAGAAGTTCATGCAAGAGTCTGTGGTGTGTGTTCTGCTTCTGAGGAGCAGTCTCTGGATTTTTAGTATGTCTTTTTGTCAAGTTACAACTTAAGTTTGTGGGATTACTTAAACTTTTCTCTCAGGGTGTTGAGCTTGAAGAAAGATACAGGCATTCTAGTGACAGTTACAGATGCTGTTTTAATCTCCTTGGAACAATGTTACACTGATTTCCTCAGAGGTTTGTCAGTGACCTATAGATGATAGCAGTTGGTGCTTAGTTAAAGGTTGTAGCTACTGCTCAAAAACAGATGAGCATAGTAAAAACCTGAGGAAAAATGAGCTTGTGTTTGTCTTTCTCTAGATGAGTCAAGTGTTGCCTAAAGAGAGGGAGGCAATTTGAGTTTATAAGCAAAATGGCCTTGGGTTTAAGTTACCTGAGGCCCTGGTAGGTGATGAAGTGGTGTTTCTAAGCATAGTGTCAAAGCCTGGAGAGATTTCTTCTTCTGACTGAGGCTAAACACTCAGGTCATCTGGGGAGAAAGAGAGAGGTAGTGGCAAAGTGGTCAGGTGCTGCTCAATGGTTGGCTTGTTCAAATAGGGGATGCAGAGAGTAAGGCAAATCTTTCTGGGAATTTTCCCCCAAAGGTTAGGGGGATATATGCCGTTACTAACGTGATAAAATGTTGTTTTCTCTGATTTGATCATTCGTGAGTGTTGAATTTTGTAGAAGAGGTGATCCGAGCACTCCTTGCTTCTCAGTGTAATACTGCCTCTGTGATATTTTTACACAGGGGTGCTTTCTGCTTTCTAAGCAACCAGAGTTCAAGTGTGCACAATTGTGAAGTCTGTTAACTGTTCTCCTCCAGCCAAAAATGGTGCTGCACATCACATCTGACTCTGCTGATGGGAATGAATCACTCAGCTGAGAAATTGTGTACTTACTTTTATCTCTCCCTCTGTTTTCTTGTCTCTGGTTCTTAAAGGTGACTGCTTTTTTTTTTTTTGATACATCTTACTGGGTTCAGAGACACAAGAATAAACTCCTTCGCATACAGACACATGGTAGCATGAGAGAGTGAGTCATAGGAAGTGAGAGGTTGTCAGGCCTAGTCGTCTGTAGCTTCACCCGACATACGCACGATTGGTACGTAGGTAGGTTCCCCGGTCTTCACAGAGTTATGTCACTTAGAGTCTTTGCCATTGCGCCCGTGTGACCACCTTGCGTCATGTTTTTGCTAAAGCGAGAGAAAGAAACCACAACCACGGCAGGTTTACTGCTGAAGAACGAATGAAAGCGTAAGTCACAATCAGCGATGCTGCGTACTGTAAATACAAGTTTATCTTGATGAACTGACATAAATAAAAAAAATCAGATGGTGAAGAAGAAATATGCTATCATGGTGATTAGGATTTCTTTTAACTGAAGCTCCCGAGAGTTGTTTAATGAAAAATTTACGTTTCGGTAAAAGGTGTAGGCTAACCTCAGAGTGGAACTGCTTAAATATTTAAAGCTTTCACACCCCAATCATTGTAGATTCAGAATAGTCAAAACTTCTCAACAACACCTGTTTGCATGTGTTTAAATTTGACAGAAAAATATGCTTTATCCACAAGTCAAGTTGTGCATTTCTGTCACTGCAGGGTAAGAGGTCAGTACTGTGTGAGAACTGGGCGGCCTGCTCCACAGCACACTGGGTGTAGTGCACCCACTAGTGGCTCAAAGGAACAACTTCAATCTGAACCACCTCAGATGAAAATTATTAAAGCAAAGACTTCAGACAAGAAAGAAGCTGGACAGGTGATTCAGGCGTTAGCTGACAATCGTAGCAATTTTAAGCATTTCCAGCAGCAGCAATTCCAAGAAGTACAGGATGTTAAAACTGTCATTTTTAACACAAAGAAAATCAGAACAGGAAAGACGCTTGAGGGGAAGAAGCCAATGGATCAAATAATAGATGCATATTATGTAGGTATGTGAGAGATACCCACAGAGCTCCAAGAGGCTAATCTCCCTCTAACGTCATGGTGTCAGTAGGAGGTAAAGAGGCTTCCCTTCTGCCCCTGGGTGAACAATACAATCAAGCACACAGAGACAATGGCACACTCATACAGAAACATATGTGTGTGTGAAACATGCATGTGACATGTCAGCATCAACAGTGCTTAGCTGTAGATAACAGCAACTGTAGGCTGCTGCTCTGTGTCTGTGTGTGCACTGAGACATTTTTTTACAGCCTCTGGGGAAGCATAGCTCTTCAACACATTGCAGAGAGACATCCCCCGCCGTTATTTCTGGTTTCTTTATATATTATGCAGTGAGCTATTATATAAAGAGCTGCCTCCTCTGTTTCTCTTTATTTTTTTATTTTTCCTCTCTTTTCTTGCGTCCCGCCTCCCTGCTTCTGGTTCTTTCCCTCAGTGGGAGGATAATCCGGGATCCTCTCGGGGAAGCTTTGATCTCCCCCTCATATTTCCAAACTGGTACGCACACAAACACGTTGGACTGAGAGGTTCTCTGGGAACTTGTGTTCACAGTTCCCCATGAATTGGTCATGAAGTGACAAGAACTGTGGATATTTTCTCATTAGCGAAGCATTGCAGCCATCCTTGAGGGGGTCTCGCAAACAAAATGTCATAACAAAATTGACAAAAAGCACAAACTGCGCTGTTGAAATTGGCCATTGGTACTGATGTAACAGTATATTCCAGTCAGGTGGCCCTAGCCTTGTACGCTGCAGCAGTATCAACACCTGCTCCAAGGACAGCCCATTGATTCTGCCAGCGAGGCAGACAGACAGAGAGATTGATGACTGTGTTGGCAAGTGGCAGCCGGGAGAGAAATTGACATGTAAGTGCCGGAGAGTGAGGGAGAGATTGAGCGGAGGGGGCGGTGGGGGGGATCTGTGGATGTGAGCAGAGGCGATGTGTGTGGTGTGTCCTCGTGACAGCTCAGCAGCTACACCACATGTCTGCCTGGGAAGGAAAAGGGGAAGCCTCTCCTCTCTTCTCCTCTCCTCCTTTCAAAACAGACCTACACTGGCCGCCTGATGCTGTTGCCATGGCGTTGCGGTGTTCTGGTAATTGGCATACACATACTCACAGGCAGAGAGAGAAAACCGTGGGCTGTTGTCATCTAAATTGGGGAAGGAGGCAATTATCTCCCATCTCTCCTTCTTTCCTTTTTCTTTTTCTCTTCTCTGACCGTCTTCCCTACTCTGTGGTTGTCTCTCGGCTGTTAAAAATAGCCTTCCACAGACACCCTGACAGCATCTAATATTATTATGGGATGCAGATAATGAACAGGCTTATGAGTTCTCCACAATGGCCGCCGCGCTCGGGATGTCAGGAGACAACAGAAGACTCAAAAGAGGGAGAGGATGACAATAGAGATAATAGTGATAAAAATACAGTTGCAGTGCATTCACATTCCTCAAATGTGCCCCATCCCCTTTCTCAACCCTCATTGTTTTACTGTAGAGGGGAGGCATAGCTATACGGCTCCGTTACATTCCTTCACAATGGCTGATTTAATATAAAACAGGGAATTAAAGGGGCTGGTAATTGAAGTGGATGGGGTTTATCTGCAGCGGTTGCACAGCTGAAGAAAACAAGAGGAGAGAGAACTGTTACATCTGGAATCCAAGTCTGGATATTATATGTCAGTCACTCAAACATCCTTTCACAACCTCGTGTACACACCAATGCCAAGCCGTAATTAGGGCTCCCCCTTTCTCCCCACTTTCTGTCAAATCATGTGTTCTGAATAGAGCGTGTTGCTGGGGCTGGCAGACTACAGCAGGGAAAGAAGAGACAGAAGAGGGAGGGAGCCAAAAAGAAAGAGAGAGAGAGAGAGAGTGAGAGAGAGAGAGAGAGAGAGAGAGAGAGAGAGAGAGAGAAGGAGGGGGAGTGAGCAATACAGCAGTGAGAGCAGCAGAGCAAGACAAATCCAGTGGAGGAACCCCCTCCCCAGTCAGATGAACATCGCTGCCTCACTCCCTCCTCCTGCTTCTCCTCCTCCTCCTCCTGTCTCTATCGTTGTTATTTTCCCCTCCTCCCTTCCTCGCTCCTTCTCTATAATTCATCAGTGCGCTGAGAGTCCCCAGCTCACGGCTCCAGCTGCTGCCGCTCCAGCCGAACCACCGAGCCCGCTGGATCTCCTCCTCTCTTAGCCTGGCTATAGCACCTACTTTTTTCTTACGTCTATCTATCCATCCATCTATCCTCTTATCCATCCTAAGGCATGGAGACTGAGAGCTGGCCCTTTTCTGCTGCTGAGGGGGAGTGAGCCATCATCGAGCTGCTCTCTTAGCCGCTGAGAAGAGAATCACAAGAGAACAGAAGAAGGGATTTTTTTTGTCCTTTTTGGCGCTGAAGGAATCCTGTTCATCTGCCTCTATTTTTTTTTCAATTGGATTACAGTTCTGGCTTTGTGTAGGAACGAGAAAACGGGGTCCAAAATGCCTGAAGCCAATTACCTGCTGTCGGTGTCTTGGGGTTACATTAAGGTGTGTGGTGCTCATCTATGTAGCTTGTCGGGATAACGCACCCATTTCATTGTACTTCTCTATGCTGTGTTGCATTTAGGGGCATTTCTTAAATTAAAGATTTCATGGAGCTTCTCAGGATACTGTGCTAGCCTAATTGCACCAAAAGCTATATCCATCATGGTGAAGGTGGTCTGACAGAATGGTGTTTTGTGGCTCAGGCTCCATCTTGAGCCCTCTGCAGAGCTGTGTGTCTGTATATGTGTGTTACTCTGTATGTGTGTGCACGCGCATGCATCAGTCTGTCATAAACAGCTGCTACTGCAGTGCCTGGGTCTCCGTGTACTGTCAAATGCATCTGTCTCCCTCAACTGTATCATCTGTCCAAAACCGTTAATGGTATTAAAAATACATAAAAATTGTCAAAATGTTGGAACGAAGAGAAATGTATGCAGTGGTGTGCAGATTTTGCTCTTGACATCATTGAAATTCTTACACACTGATGCAAGTGAAACAGCCAGATAGGCCCCAAAAATGTGATTCAGTGTAATAAAACTGTAAATTGGTTGCCAGGGGTGAATTAAAAGGTAATGGCTTTCCCACTGGTAAAACAAATATCCGCACCCTAATTAATTTCAGGGAAAATGGAAGGAGAAATAAGATGTGTCCCCCCACTGATTTTACGCTGTAATTAAATAATATTCTTAAGCTGTTGGGATAAAACTGGATACTGCTGTATTTTCCATGGAGCCATGTACCATAATTTCTCCCAGGTTTTCCCTCAGTGGAAACTGACGACATTTTTTCTCTCCCCCCTCCTCTTTCTCTCTCTCTCTTGCAGTTCAAGAGAATGTTGAATCGGGAGTTGACGCACCTATCTGAGATGAGTCGCTCCGGGAATCAGGTCTCCGAATTCATCTCCAACACCTTCCTAGGTAAATAAAAGTCTTGTGTACATGCACTCAAAATCATACTGACAAATTCACCAATTTGCTCTTTATAATCCATCTCAAATCACCACAGACTATAATTATGACCCAAAAAATACACACAAAAATGCAAATAACCACAAATATTTAGTGGCTCACACAGACCCCCACTTCACAGTTTTGCTGCAATGTTTTTGTGGAGGTTCAGTACATGCTGTTAAGCTGTGCAAGTTGCTCTGGCAGGCTTTTCTGTGGGGGCGTACCATAAAACACTGCGCCATTAAGCATTGTCTAGATGTTTATGGCATCGGGCTCAAAATGGCCATTAAAATTGAAGAAGAAAAATGTACATTTCTCAAAGCATTGAGGGAAAAAGGTATTTAAGGTGGCTGGGTACTGTAAAAAGTGCCATTTGACTGACAAGGGAGCTTGTTAGCCAGAATCAGAGTAAGTGAATTGGAACTGGATGCTGTCAGCGTGGGTTTCACATCCAAGATCTGAGATAAATGGAAGTTGCTAAATGTATTTATACAATCTTCTGAAACACTGTTTCAGACATTTTGTGTCATCCACATGTACGAAATGTGCCATGGTTTCTCTGGTACTTAAGCACCACCATGAAGTTATTGAAGGGAAAAGAATATCCCAGACCAGTACAAGTAAGACAATGATTCAATTTCGACCAAAAGTTGGTATTTGGTAAATGTGAGATTTACGCAGGAGTGTGAGGATAGCGCGACAGTTACATGAGGTAAAGGAAATATAGATTGACAAACAAAAGAGATTACAGAAGGCAGACAGAATGCACCTAGAGGTAGTTAAAAGTATTTATAGACACTGTGCTTCTGATCGATTGGCATCCTGATCCGGTGTAGTGTTGTTGGCGGATCCCTCATGGCCGGATCATAAAGAGCGGGAGGAGGGTTGAGGAGAGACAGAGAAGAAGCAAATGAGGGAGGGAGGGAGAGAGAAAGCTGACTGCAGTGAGGGAGAAAACAGAGGTACAGAGGAACCCCTTTGCTGGCAGTGAGATGAGCTCGGCAGATTCAGTGACTCATCGCTGTCTTAATGCATCTTTGTCAGCAGGGACACCTTGTTGTCCCCGCACCTCTCCCTCCCCCTCTAGCTGCCCCAAGAATCCAGACAGAGATGACTATCTCTTCGATAAAGAAATCAGGATTACCCTGCAGGCCGTAAAAAGAATAGGTGAACATTACAGAAGAGTGTGTGTGTGTGTGTGTGTGGTTGGGGGGGTGGTTTGAAGCAGCACAGCTGGCCTGGTTTGGCCTCAGCTGACCAGTAGGACTGTTTAATCCTTACATCCATTAAGATCAGTATCAGTGTCAGTAATGCACTTGTTTCTGCTTTATCTTTTTTTTTTCTTCAGAAAGTCGTCCATTCAGGCTCAGAGAAATCAAATTTTCCTGCCATATGTCTAGTTCTGCAGAGGTCATTCTTAGATCCACCACAAATCCCCACCAGTATATTGCAAACTATCTGTTGTTTTTTTTTAATATGACATCTGATGGAAAGGCAGACTGTTGACTGGTAAAATAGTGCTCATGGAGCCTGGATAATTCCCTAGATAAATAAAGATCCCACAGTTTCTCATAGAGGGCGATTTCAGACGAGGATTTCTGACTTTCCATTAAGGATTGCTGGCCGGCAGCATGCAGGCCATTCACGTGTGCCTTTCCCCCACCACAGCTGTCCTCGCAGCATAATTCTGTCATAATTCCCTTTGATCAGCCAGCAGCTGAGCACGCTCAGGGAATACACTCAGGGGAAAAAATGGCCCCAAAAAGTCCACCCTCCATACCTTCCCTACTGCATCTGCATCTCATAGGAAAGCATATGGAGGAGGATGAAAAAGAAATCGAAATACATGTGGGAGGTGACAAAGTAGCGGGAAGGAGAAGGGAGAAAAGTAGAGAAAAAACAGAGCAATATACAACACAGTTTTACTTCAGCTGCTTGTTTTTTCTAAAGTGGGGAAAAAAGAATAATAGCTTAAAGATGAGGCCAGGATAATATGAGCTTAATGCGAAAGTGAAATAAGAGGGTGTAAAAATGACTGTCCTTGTGACCAGCTGACACATTACAGGCTAAACTGTGACAGAGAGACTTAATCTGCTGGAATATGGTAACTAGAATAAATGTGCTAAAATCCCCTGAGCAGTTTATAAGTCGTATCAAATCATTTACTGTATATTGGCACTTTACTTATTTAGAAATAGATAATAAGAAACTTGTCTCTCACAATCTGATCTAACACACACACACACACACACACAAACGTACAGTCCACATACACAGAAACACCACACGGCAGTAGCGATAATGATGGCTTGTAATAAATTAGAGGGCAATATATTGCTCTTCCCCTTGTTTCCCACGCAGCACATGTCTGAGAGCGCTTAATTGCCCCATTCTCAATTACCACTGGAGGACTGAAGAGAGAGCGAGAGACGGAGAGAATAGCAGAGAAAACAGTGCGAGAGAGAAAGAGGGAGAGAGAAAGGGAGCGTGCGAGTGAAAGTGATTATTTGAATTACAGCTGGTAATTGAATAACCCTCCACAGGGGAAGGCTGATAGGCCAGCGATGAGCTGAGTCGAGGCTTGATAGATGAGTGCGCAGCTCACATTCGTGCCGATAGCCAGTCCCTGCAGGATTTCATTCAATTCTTCTGTGATTGCAGTAAACACAAGGGCCTGCTTGGTTATTACAAGAAACTTGGCGTGATTTTTGTGTTTATTTTTGGATAAAGTGTGAGTGTGGCTTATTGTCTATGCAGTATTTTTTCAGTTGATTATTACATGTAATCTTTGCAGGTTTTTGATGTATTTTTGGACTTCGTTTTCACTTTACTTGTGGCTACATAGACTTATACATGAAATAAACTACACATAAAAATCCCACTCTGCACTAGGTGATTTGATAAAGCTGTGCAAGATGCAGCAGCTTATTGAATGGCCGTCTTTATGGAGCTGCCTTAACTGTGTAGAAGCCCCAGCACACAGTCTGTCAATGGACTGACCTATGAGAGTGAAAAGAACACGAGATGAGATGTGAGCCACCTGCTGAGAGACGGACGGACGGGGGGGGGGGGACAGAGACGAATGAACAGTGGGAGCTCAGAGAGCGACCACAGGTGGAGGACAGGAAGCATGAATGAACAAATGAATGGAGGCACAGATGATGAATGAAAGAGTGAATTGATAAATCCCTCAGGAGCTAACCAGCTGGAGGTGTTTCTATAGTGCCAGTGCACCTGGGTTCTCAGCCAGCGTACACATGGAACCCTTTTTTTTATTGAGAAGTAGATTAAAATATTCCTGTGCTATATGAGGTCAATGGGCATTTTAACCACTCCCTCCCCACAGTATCCACACTTCTATAAACAACAAATCTAATTTTTCCCCTCCCTCAGACAAACAGAATGAGGTGGAGATCCCGTCACCGACATCCAAGACGAGAGACAAGAAGAAGCAGCAGAAGCAGCAGCTGATGACACAGATCAGCGGAGTCAAGAAGGTCTCCCATGGGCCCTCGCTCTCCAGCAGCAGCATCTCCCGCTTCGGCGTTAAGACCGACAAGGAGGAGCTACTGTCAAAGGAGCTGGAGGACCTCAACAAGTGGGGCCTGAACATCTTCACTGTTTCGGAATACTCCCACAACCGGCCTCTAACCTGCATCATGTACGCCATCTTCCAGGTATGAAGTCAACTTTTGCTTTCTGTTATGTCTTCACTTTCATACTCATTGTTTGATTACTACTAAAGTGATCCACACATTTTTCTAAATATGTCACAATTTGTTTATCTAGGAGCGAGACCTGTTAAAGACATTTAAGATCCCCGTGGATACGTTTGTGGCCTACATGATGACATTGGAAGATCACTACCATTCAGATGTGGCCTACCACAACAGCCTGCATGCTGCTGACGTAGCCCAATCCACACACATCCTCCTCTCCACTCCAGCCCTGGATGTAAGTTATAATATAAATTGAAGTATTTTAATACCTCAGATCGGGGTCTTATTACATTATTTACTTAGCATATATCTTTCAACTCTTGGGGGTTAAAAAAAATTCCCCCACCTTTGACTTGGGCACCAGTGTGCATCCACAGAAATAAGGGAAAACTAAATTAGAGGAGTGAGCTTTTACATCACCCATGTACCACTTTCCTGGATCGTCACACCAGCTTTGAAGGGCTCAACATCCTTCCATTGAATCATCTTTTCCCTCCTTACTTGGGGAACTTCCCCTCTTTCCTCCATGCCTTATTTGTTAGATTTTTCCTGCTTGTATTTTCTCACAGCTCTCCTTAAGTTGGAGTAGCTGGTGAAATATAGTCAGGTCAGAACTCCCCGTTCTTCAGCTCACGATTTACCCTTCTTGGCTCTCCATCATGCATCTATCACAGGCTGCAGAAGCGGTGATATACTCTCTCACAGGGAACAGAAAGGCAGACAGCTAGCTTGCTGTTTGGTTGAGGAAAACATTTGGCATGGATTAACTAGTCTGTTCTTTCTGGGTCTTGTTCTCGCTTTATAAATAGTCTAATGTTCTTTTTTCCTCCTTCCCTCTCTTTCACAGGCGGTCTTCACAGATCTCGAGATCCTAGCAGCCATCTTTGCTGCAGCTATTCACGATGTTGATCATCCTGGAGTATCAAACCAATTCCTAATTAATACCAGTAAGTCAAAACGTTACTCCTAACAGGACTAAGTTGGTTAATTTGTTGGTTTGTTTTAAAGAATATACACTAGTGCCATCAATAACCAAACTGAAGTAGTCATAACAAAGACTAAAATCTCTTTATAACACCTCTCCAGATTCCGAGCTGGCGCTAATGTACAACGATGAGTCTGTGCTGGAGAACCATCACTTAGCTGTGGGATTCAAGCTACTACAGGAAGACAACTGTGATATCTTCCAGAACCTCACGAAGAAGCAGAGACAGTCCCTGCGCAAGATGGTCATCGACATGGTAAGATATCCCAGTTCATATTCTTTCCTCCTCTGCTGTCATCTCCATTTAAATCATAACCTGTCCACATAATCCAGATGCTAAGGATGTTTTTTGTTATGTCTTTTATTCAGGTTTTGGCCACTGACATGTCCAAACACATGAGTCTGCTGGCTGATCTAAAGACTATGGTGGAGACCAAAAAGGTGACGAGTTCTGGAGTGCTGCTGCTGGACAATTACACCGACAGGATACAGGTGGGTGTTGGATAAAACAACAAAACACTTGTGGTTGGACATACTGTAAACCCTCAACCTCTCTATTACCAGCTTTTAATAGCTCTAATCAGTAGCCAGTGTTGGGGGAGGTTACTCAGCCAATGGTCATTAGCCGCCCTCTGCTCCCACTGTCACTTCTTTTCTCACTCCATCAATCTTCTTTCTTTACCTATAAGTGCTCCCTCTATGCTTTCCCTCTAATGGTCTTGCAAGGATTTCTCCTTTATTCAACTGTTATGTGACTGACCTCCTTTCATAACAAAGCAGATTATAGAATTAGCTTCAAATGCCAGTTCAACAGGAATCTAATTTCTCCTTAAATCTAATTGTAGTAAAGTAATCTACCACACTTGGCTGTTTTATTTCAAGGATATTGCATTGTATGTTAAAGAGGCTCAGTGTTTTCAGGTTTTACCAATTTTCTGGAAGAAACTGAATAAGGAGATTTACTTAATTGCAATTGTGTATAATTTGTAGGTGCTGCGTAACATGGTGCATTGTGCTGATCTGAGTAACCCCACCAAGTCCCTGGAGCTGTATCGTCAGTGGACTGATCGGATAATGGAGGAGTTCTTCCACCAGGGAGACAGAGAGAGGGAAAGGGGGATGGAGATCAGCCCTATGTGTGATAAACACACAGCCTCAGTGGAAAAGAGCCAGGTAGGCAATCAAAGACATACTGTAGAAGTTGCATTATGCACCAACAAAGATGTGTAAATTCACATCAAAGCTCAATTTCAGTTCTAATTTGCCTCCTTATTTCTTTCCAGGTGGGTTTCATTGACTACATCGTGCACCCTCTGTGGGAGACCTGGGCCGATCTGGTCCACCCTGATGCCCAGGACATTCTGGACACATTGGAGGACAACAGGAACTGGTACCAGAGCATGATCCCCCAGAGTCCCTCCCCGCCCTTCTACGACCAGGGAACGCACGGACACGGTGGAGGGACTGGAGGGCAGGGAGGCGGGGAGAAATTTCAGTTTGAGCTCACATTGGAGGAGGAGGACTTGGATGGAATAGAGAAAGATGGCGAAGGGGAGGAGGATGAGGAGGAAGAAGAAGAAGAGTTAGAAGAGGAGGAGGACAGTCTAGGAGATTCTCGTTCTCCTCCCCTGGACTATTTGGACGGTCAGGAGCTCGAGGAGGGCAGCATGATGGAGCCGGCAATAGAGATCGTGACGCACGAGGCGTCGCCCACAGACACATAGGGCTTCCATCATCGGGGTCACATTGTGATTTGAAAGTTTTTGGCAAAAGAGGGGAGATCCTCTTGCAGCTGTGCTTTTTAATAGGCCCACAGAAGCAAGGGCTTAGTTTGGTCCCGCACAGGGGCGTCTTGCACTTGGGTGTTTGAAGCCAGACACGGACGGACAGTTTCAGTGAGGCGGCTTCAGAGTTCTCAGGAAATAATTACTGCGAACATTTTAGTCTTGATGGACAGGCGAGACTGAGGGTGGAACTTGAAGGATTTCGGCCAGTTTGGGAAAATGGTAACTTTTTTTCTGAACTGGCATTAAATGGACACTGACACTACTGAGAGAAGTTTTGTACCTTAAGACTTTTTTTTACAGATATGATCTAGAAGTAGCATAGAGTAAGATCTACTGATGGAGACACATTTGTATAGCAAGAGAAAGTGTTTACTTTTTTCCTGTACCATTTGTCAAAGGACTTTTGTGTGCCTTTTTTACTATTGTCTTTATAATAGTTTTTTATTTATTGAACACTCTAGTATGTCTGTGAAATGTTTTTTTTTCTTATCTGAAAGAGCAAAATCTTTTTTGTATGTTTAAAAGAGAACAGTCTTCCATGTATTGGGCAATAGAGAAATCCAAACAAACGTCGACAAACAACTCTTGGACAAACTCATCTGAATAGGGAAACATTAACACCAACATTATGCGCACATTTGTCACATTTGTTTTTTAATCTGAGCACAATGTTGTACACATGGATTTCAAACGCTTATGTTCACTTATGGTTCATGCTACATGTTTAGTTTGTTGCTTTAAATATCAGATATCAGTCTATGAATGTCACAGTCACACTGAAATACATCATCTATTTTCATACTCCACCTCTCTATACATCATCTTCTCTCTTCTTCTTTGAATCGGTCTGCTGACTATTAGGGGCTTCCTATCTTTTCACACCAAAACTTGACTTTTAATGCAAATTGTTCAGCGAGGATATGAAATCCTACACTTGCATCACTATGTGATCAGATATTCCTACTAAATCTTCAGTGTAAAAGCATTGGGACATTTAATTTGTACGATTTTATCTTTTTATTTTTGCATCCAATCGTTGTCTTGGTGTGAATCAGAGGTTGGTCCAGTTCAAACCTAAAATCAGAAGAAATACAAGCAGGTCTAAAAACAAACAGCTCATGAAAAGATGCTGCTTAGATCTATAATAAAACCAGATATGAAGTCTGCAAAGGACGAAATGCACAACAGCGGTGAATCTATTTTTAGCCCACAGGTATGCTGCAGTCTTAATAATCCTGTTAGATAGAACGGGTCCTGACCCCAGACCCGTCTGATGTAACCACCCCCCACCCCTCTGCAATCAGGCCCAGACCAGATGATTAAAGGTGCTCTTACAGCTGCCTGTCTGAAAGGCGCTCTCAGACCCTCATCAGCGCCACTATTCACATGGTTTACAAACCCCTCTGGGCTCCACGGACACGACCCCAAAACAATCAGGCCGGCTATTTCTTCCTCACGATAAAAAAATCCCTCAAGTGCTGCATCTGCTCATTGACGTCAATTGAATTTTTTCCCTCTCCCCCTCTACTGTATCAGGTTTCCAGGACAGTCGGGTTATTAGGATTGGGCACAGATGGAATTGCTGGATTCAGCATGGCAGACTGTACCCTTTTGAAAAAAAGTGGAATAATTAGGTGCTCTAGTTTTAAAACAGACCAAACAACACCTCTTTTGTTTCTGAATATGGTTTGAAAATGGTGTGCAGACCTCACATTTCTGCTCCAGTGGCTTCCATGACTAAGTTTTATGGTTGTTTTTGCTGCATAATCACATCTTTCCAATTTCATATTGGTTTACTGATAAACTCAAAAGGTACTTCATCTAATTTCACTCCAGCATGCTTAAGTGGCAATCTTTTGTGTGCAGTATGTACGTATGGAAGGTTTTGTATGTTTATGTATGTGTGTGTGTGTGTGTGTGTGTGTGTGTGTGTGTGTGTGTATGTGTGTGTGTGTGTGTATGTTTGGATGTATTGACTTTGTCATCAGGCCTTACCCCCATCACTCCACACCTTTGTCTCTACTGTTTGTCGCTAGGAGCTCAAGTTGGTCCTTTTTGCTGTTTATAACAGTGTGTATTTATTCTATACTTTAAGCTTGTAAATAAGAAATACTGGTTCAGTGTAAAATCTATTTTAATTTATATGCACTTGCATTACCTGGAAGTGGTGGTGTCTAATGTGTAGAAGACTCTGGATTAGAGTCTTTTTTATATATGTATTATATATTGTTTTTATACATATATATATATAAATATATCTAAGTATATATTCGCACAATGTTTTTGAGTGCCCAGCAGAGCAGCAGCTAAAGAGATATGTTGTTGTTGGCATATGAGAACCTTGTAACTCCAAAATAGCCTTTCTATTGTCACAAGAAAATGAAACACTTTATGTTAAGCTTGTTATGCATGAATATTAAACCAAAAATGTTCTCACCTTGGCATCACTTTGAAATCTTAATTCACATTTTTTTAATTTCTGAAAAGTTCCTCTCTCTCTTAAATTCAAGCTTAGTTATAATTCTTAAACAATAGCTATTATTGCACAGAGGACTTCCAATGCCCTCATTTTGTTTCTTAGATCATTTTCTCTGATGGAAAACTATTTTGGCTCAACTGAGTTTCTGAAGCTACAAGGTTTTCATCTGACTGCAGCAATTTGGTAACCAGACATAGAGGACATGTTAAACTGCATAGCTTGGATATAGGATACATGCAAGCTAGCTAAGGAACACAGAAGCTTAGTCAATGCTCAGTATCAAAAGTACACAAATAGCTTATTTTCTCTTAGCGGCTTGTCACAACCTAAGCTTCTCCACCCAGCATTTGAACGCAGATTGCTGATATGAGGCCAGATAGATACAGGTTTCGATGGACAAACACAAAGCGATTGTCTCCTTTTACACTTAACGCACTTCATGTAAAAGTAGATAACATGGGGACGGTATTGGTAGCATGCTACAATACGCCCGGCACTGACGTGAATCGTTCTGAATTAACAACAAAACATGATCGTTATGTAACTGATTGTGCTAATGTGTGAACTCTTTCTGACCAAACTTGTTAGCAGTTTTGAAATTCAAATTTGTCAGTATTAACATTGTTTATCTATGTTCAAGCTTTTTTTGGTCCTAGTTGTGTCCAAATGGTTAGCCAGATTTAGCACTATCTGCATGAGAGATGGGTTTTTTTTTTATTGTCAATAATATGTTAAAGTCCACCGGTTGGTGGGTTATTAAATGTTTCACACAATGTATGGTATTATATTGTATATTGTGTTCAAAAAATCTGAAATACTTTTTTCTATTAAGTGATTAAAAGCAAAGCATGAATATATTCCTTTGGTTTCAGCTGTTTGTTTTTCTCTCCCTCGTAGCCTAGTTTTCTTTACTCTGGGTGTGAACAATAAATTGGGTCACAGTCATGCTTCTGGTGGGTTCCCACATGTAAGTCATGTTTCATTAGGCTGTGTCTAAATACTACACTGTATTCACTGAGCACCTGGGTCATGTGCTGAGAAAAAAAAGAGCCTTTAAGGTATAAAATGGTATCAACAATAGCCTAAAATCCCTGCTAGTGGCCCGAGGTCTGTACTGCTGGTGACACCCAGCCTGACCAAAGAGCTGTGAACTAGTTTACAGACTAAACAACACTGCCATCCCCAAAACATGCAGATCTCACAACAACAACAACAAAGCCAAACTCTGTTTAGGTTTTACATCAGTTAGAGTAAAGATGTAAACAAGAGGCTGCAGACTTAGGGCTGCAACAACTGACAATTTCTATTAAACAGTGGTCTATAACATGTTAGAAAAGTGAAAAACAGAATTAGTTTATTGTAGCTGTATGCCACCGCCAACCAGCCAAGTTGGAGTTTACATTCATGTCTGTCCATGTAGCCATGACAGTAGACAATGCTTCAAATACGGGTGTTGCTGCAAAGAAGCAAAAAGTATGGTTGATTTACACACATCTCCAAGGTTTCAAGGTGGACTGGACACCCAAGATTAGTGTCACCAGTTTAGTGTACGACTAAATGTCTCCTCTGTTCCTGAGTTATGATTTTGAATAATGGCCAGAGAAAAGTTTTTTGGGTTTTTTTCCCCAGAGCATCATGATGTCACAGTGAAGCTGACCTTTGAGGTACTGGATATAAAAATGTGTATGAAATGTGTGAAATCTTGTCATAATCAGCGTATGAATTCTTGAGTTATGGCCTCAAAAACAGATTTTGTGAGGTGACAATGGTCACAGTTTGACCTTTGACAACCATGATCTAATTCAGTTAATCCTTGAGTCTAAGTGGACAATTGTGCTAAATTTTAAGAAATTCCCTCTAGGTCTTCTTGAGAAATTGCCTTTACGAGAATGGGACAGACAGACTGACAGACAATCGGAAATATAATGCCTTTGGCTATGGCTGTCACTGGTGCAGAGGCATAAAAATGTCCATCACAAGCTCCCAGAGCTCAAGATGACATTAACACTGGCTTGTTTTTCTTCAACAAAAAGTCCAAAGCTAGATATGTTCAGTTTACGTTAATACAAAACAGCAGCATGTTGAATACCATCATTTTTATTTAAGGACTACATAGATGTGTCATATAGCTCTCTAGTGGGCAAGAGAGTGCTGTAAGAATAGGATATGACATAGGTACCCTACTTTACAGGAATACTTTACAGGACTACTAACCTCTTCTGTTAATATTCAAGTGTGCCTCTGTTTTTAAAGTCAAAGTTCCCACAGTCTGTCAACCACAATCTAAATAAAAAATTACTGTAAACCCACTAAAAGTCAGCTGACCCTGACGCATCCTGTCAGAAGAAAAAAAACAAAAAAACATATCAACCTCAACCCTCAGGACAGTGCTGGAAACTAAAATAGAAATAAAATTATACAGAGTGTGTATTAGTATATCTGAATGTTACTCTTCATTCTCATTGATGTCACTTCATTTGCTGCATCATCACAGGGGATCAGCTCTAATGTGTTGAGACGGGAACACAGTGTGACACAGACTCAGCACCACGGCCCACACACAATCTGACAGGACTGTCCTCATGTGACATAAGGCCCTCACAAACACAAAAACATACATAAACATGGTGCTCATTTTTTATGTGTTAAACTGTAGGTTACATACACATAAACACACTATAGATGCCTTCCAAGGCCTCTTCCAAACATATGGTAGATGATCAACTCATCTCTTCATTGATAGCATAAGACCACTTGAAAAGAAAGCAAAACAAGGAAGACACACTAGAACACTAGAAATGCTTTTTTAATAGATAGAAATTTTAAAATTGTGCATCCCCCCAACCACCCAACAATATCTCAAAGCACAATATCTCAAAACCTACTCAATGTATTTCAGCTAAATTTGGCACCTAAGCATTTACCATGGTCCAAGAAAAAAAAATAAATAAATGTGGTGCAAATACCACCACCATGTGGCCATTTATAGAATGTAGACACACAATCATTGTTTTATTATTATTTCTTATCTTTTGGTTCACAAAAAATCCTGCAGGGCCCCAAGATTGCCCAATGCAGTAGTTCCCAACTGATGGGTCACAGTCCAAAAGTGGGTTGCATTTCCATTCTGAGTGGACCGCAAGTGATTCGTAAATGTGTCAAGTTTGTAAAAAAACACACTTTATTTTTAAGTACAGTGAATTTCCAGCACAGAGCTTTTATTTTGAAGTGCCATTTCCTGCTGAAGTTTAAGTGACTAATGGTCAGCTACTTGAAAGACACAGCAAACTAGTTTGACTTTTTCCCCCTGCATTGTATTTGTCACAACCTACCATAACTCTTGAAAAGGGAACTGCAAACAAATTTAGATAACACGTACACATATCAAGCTTGAGCATCCTTGCACAATCTGATGGTAATGCACCTACAGGTGGCACAACAGCAGCAATTGGACACAAGTCAGTAGTCATCAATCAGTCATCACTTTTTTTGCAAATAAACTATGCATAGCCCTAATATTTGATTAGGTATCCTCCAAACCTCCAACCATCTGCCTGCTTATGAATCTCTGTGTATTTTGATGCTATTCAAGATCAGCAGACTGAGCAGCCTCAGAGGTATTTACTGTGTGAATGTTTTCTGTTTTTTAACTATCAACCTGACTCCTGTTCTTTTGCAGTGCCTCCTGCAGTGATCCCCCACTAACTTTAACTGCAAAGGATGCGGATGCTGATGTGTTAAGTGGTTTTACTGCCACAATATTACGCTGGTTTATTTAACATGTGGGACTTAACAAACAGCCAAGAGAGAAGGCAAAAGGGCTTGGTGAAGCAATATTTCCAGGAATATTCTGTTAGCCCGTCATTTTCCACAAATGACTGGTTTGACTGGAGGGTTTATTGGCTCTAATACTATTTGGGAAACATCTCATGGAGCACAACATTTATTGCTATTAGTAATTGCCTTTTTACTGTACTCACCGCAACAACTTCCGTCTTTAAAAACATAATGAGGCTACTGTTGCAAAGTGATCGCAGGTGTTCCTTTATTTCTTGTGGCTCTATTAGCAAATGAGCTCAGAGCAACATTTTCAAAATGGGATATAAGTATGTAGGTAAGAACAAATGAGTATATTAGAATATGCTGGTCTTCTCTGAAATCCTTTGTGACTATTTTTTATACTTGTGACTGGGAAGGAGTTATTCAAGCCTAATCAAAAAACACTTGGTGACATGGTAAGAGGCTTGTGTAATTTCCATCCATGATCCTTAATATCTAATTTCATTGTGACCCACTATACGAGCTCTGTCTGCCCTTGTATCCACTTTAACCTTGCTTTAAAAGAGATTCATAAGTGAATTATATCACCAGGGTCTGTCATCTTATTCTCTGTCTTTGTGCTACTCTCATTTGATATTTTCATCTTTTAGTTCCTAACCTTATTTTCATAGATACATGCCTCCTCTCTTTGAATATTTTACCAATCTCCTCATCTCCCCTCCACCTCCCTGTCCTACTCCCACTGAGGGAGTCTCTTCTTGTCTTGCCTGTGACATAACCCAGTAAAAGCAAGTGATCTGATTTGATGAAACTACTTGCGTGCATATGACGTAAAAGATAGACAGAAGGAAGAGAGAGGGAGACTGGCATATGGGACAGGTGGCCTCCTCTGTCACTCCTTTACATAGGCATGGAGGTCCACAGGGAAGGCTGAGTTATCTAATAAAGCTAAAAAGAGAGCAAAGCATTTCCCACCAGTCAAGGAAAATGACACCACTTAACTTTTCCCTTTTGTGGCACAAAATAAAAGCAGATGAGTATTTTGGGACAAGAAAAGGAAATGGTTAGGTTGGGAGATAATAGGGAATTGGCTTAAGGCTTGAAAAATCCTCACTGTATCGTCTACATGTGAATGAATGAGAGGGACATTCACAGAAAGGAGAGAATAAAACAGAATGTAGGAGTGTTCAGTTCACAAATCTCTTATCTTATTCTCAAATCCTTTTTAAAAAAAAATAAAAAATAAAGCCCCAATGTGGAGAAAATACTTGACCTCTTTCCAATATAAACTTGCTTTCAAAATTTTCCATCTCAATTGTTATTCTTTTGTTAGTAATGCAATGATCAACCCGAGCTCATCCAGGATTAAAGGCACAGCCGCTAATTTCTTTTTTCCTAAATAAAGGAAAACTTCACTTGTAAAAAGTATTCTCTCACCACACTGGTGGGAATGGTCTTCTTTTTAAAAAAGCAAACGGGCATGCATTTTCACCTTTTAATTCTTAATTAATTTAACACTTGTTATACTTTATACTGCTAAGAATAAAAGTCTGAGTATTTTTTTTATCAGGTATTTTCTTAAAATGTCTGTGCAGTCAGATTTTAAGCTGCTGTAACAATTAAAGCAAGCAGCTCCAACAAAAAGAGACACACAGGAGAGAGAGACAGAGGGAGAGAGAGCAGCTGAGCGGCTCCTCGGAGCTGAATAGACGAAGGCCTCATTGAGATGTCGGGTAATTAAATTTAAGGTTCCCAAGCCCACGCGTTGATATTTCACAATTGTGGAGTGACAAATGTGGATTTCTTAGAGTCTTTATTCTGTTAAGATACGTAGAACTGCGCTGGCACTTTCATAGAAGCCTAAAAGACATCATTGCTTGAACAAAACTTGTTTTCCTATTATCACCTCAAGACAAAGCAAGGTATTTTGTACGTCATATGTTTACTGCAACTTAAAAAGCTTCAAGTGCTCAATCACCTAAAAGAAAGATTATTATCACTCCACAATTTCCAGTGTTAAACTGACTCCAAAATATGCTGAATGGTCACTGAACTCCTCTGGCTTCATAATGAGTAACATGTCCACCAGCAACAGTCAACACAACAGCTGTGAGCATGGCTGGTGAAAAAACATTGAACCTGGGTGTCAGCATGAATGCTTTCACATAAGAGTCTGTGCGTCAGATGAACTGGGTTTAATTTCCCCCAGATGTTAAAAGTTAGTATTTTAAAGCACTCTGTACAGACAGAATTTTAAAGCTGTCTGTCGAAGGGCAGAACATGATGATATAAAAAGTCTGGCAATAAACACAGCATGTATGTAAGAATGCATACTGAATACACATGTCAGTATAGTGTATGTGATGGGGCTACATAAAGGAACATTTAACTTTTCCAGCCTTTGATGTCAGAGCAGTCATTAGTGCAAATGAAAAATTCCTGTTAAGGACTTATTTGGGAAACCATAAGCAGGTGGACCAGAGCTATCTGTTTATGCCCACAACAAGGCAACCAGCTGTTGTCTGTGTACAGGATTGTGAGTTTTTTGGAATTCACACCTTGCACTGATTGTGTAACTTGGCACAGCGTGGCTAGGGAATCTGATCTAAGCGAGAGATCACACTTTCAGAGTACATTCAGTACCCAATCTTTCTAGTGTTGGCTAAATGTAACAGCTTCTATTCATTATGGCCGCAAAGGGTTAAATATCCTCTCTTTTAATGCAAATTATGTGGCTCCTGCTTTTGCGTCATTGTGGTTTTATAGCCGACTGTAGGGCCAGCTGGGTCAAATACTGCTGCTCTTACTCTAAGAGGAATACACTGTTGAAAATGACAAGCTTAGCAATTGATTTTACTGTGCATGAGGAATTGTCTTACTGCCAGATCATTTTGTGAAGAAAAGATTATTCATATTTTTTCTTTCAAGTCATGGAATTGTATAATATTGTTAATTTTTTTTGTGTGTGTGTCATTAAGCCAGTTCTACACTGTTGCAAGCAAAGCTGTTTGGTGAAAATAGTGCTGAGCAATGTGGCAAAAATCAAAGATCACAATATTTTTTTACCAAATATGTCGATATCAATATTATGACAATATTGCAGGGTTGACTATTGGTGCTTTCACAAACTATTTATACCATGAGATTTTTGATAAATAGTCATCAATAATGCGGATATCATGACTAAGTGGGTATAGGTAATCCAGCAGCTAGAACAGTCTGGTAAGTTCAGAAAATTCCATCACTTTACTGTAATGCAGCCTTTAAAACCAGGTAGAGACAACCTTTACAATACTACAACATCCAAAATCTAAGACGATACCTGGGCTCAACATCACTTTATTATCAATATATTGCACAGCCCTATGTGAAAACAGTCAAATTTTACAAATAAATTCATAATATATATTAGTACATGTACGAGACAAAAATCAGCAGATACAGTTGTCAGTTTCCGCTGTTGCTACAGTGGCTTTCAGGAAAAAGGCAACATGATGCCCCTCTTGGGTCCCCCGAGGCGGCATTAACCTTCTAAGTGAAGCAAGTAAATCAGTCCTGTGATGGATACACATGGCTATTTATATCCCCTGAGCCAATTAGAGGAGAGATGATGAAGTGGCTGAGGGTGTAGAGAAACACCACTGACAGCCTGTTTAAAGAACCTTGGCGAGTCCTCATTGTGCTTCCAAAAGTAATGAGAGAACAGGTGGACACAGCTGGCAGCATTTTGGGGATATAAGCCACCACCTATTGGTTGTAACCAGAGCATTGGCAACGTCTGCTGAGACATTCAGTGGTGCTCGGAAGTCGCAAACATCCAGTAGTGCATCCAGGATTACACTGGGTAAAAAAGGGGTCTAAGTTTACCACAGACACCAGCCTGGTGGGAGCAGTGGGGTGGGTGAAGTTGATGGCTCCACAAACGACACGTTATTCCTGACAGCAACATGCTCTCTGTTCCTGGAAATGGTTTGGGTGGTCACCATGATGATTTTCAGTTACAGTTTGCACACAACAACATAGTGTCAGGACAGGGTCATCGGTTTACTATAAACCCCTCAGTTTGTTGCAGCACAGGGGTAAAAGTATGATGAAGATTTAGCTCAAATCAACTGGAAACAACCCCTTGCCCTATTCCACCAACATGGAACCAGTTCTCCATTCTGGTTTCCGCACCTAATTTTGAACAATTTAACAATTTCTCAACTATAAATAAATTGGTTTAGAAGTCAGAAAGTTGGTTCTCAGCTGGCACCAAAAATAGCAGATTTTCCTTGACCTCAAGTGCGAACTGTGATAACATCAGTGGGCGTGTCATATTCTACAGGTTGAAAAGAAAGGATGAGAAGGCAAGAGAAAAATTGTCAGACTAAAAAGAGCAGATTATAATGGTTCTGCACAAAAGTGGTGGAAACACCGGCTGGTTTGCTAGACAGCACAAAGGCTCCAAGAGTCCTGAACAAAACCATTTCAAGGACCAGAGCTAATTTCGTGGGTAAGGAGTACCAGGCAGATGACTGATGAAATGGAAATGATAAATGGATTTGCCCAGTGGGCTGAAGGCTTTGACACAGGCCATAGAGGCCATTATTCCTACTGGGACGTATACAAGACAATGGTCCAGAAGACTTAGCTGATACAGTGTTAATATCAGGTATTGATCAAGCAGCAACTTCCGGGGCAGAAAAATGAAGCCAATGCAGAAGTGCCAAAAACTGCCTCTTGAGGCTGGCTCTAAAGGCCAGGTAGTAATCCCCACAGACCTCCATGTTCAAATGCCCCACTTTACAGCAGACATTAACATGTTCACAGCCTGGTAAAAAATAACATTATCTGTCTCTATAGCCGAGTTTCCCATTCATGGCAACTGTACAGGGTTGATTTTTTACATAACTCACCCAGTAAAATTTTATATCAGCTTAAAGTTATGCATAATTAAGGGTGTGTCTGCCAGGCACTGCTGCAGTCTATACGTCAGATCCACCTCTTGCTCCTCCACAGCACCGTCCTCTCATTCAAATTTGGTCACTTTTGGCTCAAAAAATCCAAGATGATGATGGCCAAAGTGCCAGAGTCGAGGCTTTAAAATGGGAATCCACAAAACAATGGGTGACGTCACAGCAGCTACATCCATTATTTTTTTTATAAAGTCTATGGTATTGATTGCTTTCTAAAAATAAAATAGATTAACTGCATCTTAAGCTTGGACTATGCTGTTCATCAAAGTTACAAAATACTACATAACGGCAGCATTAGTGACATCAGCACCCCTTCATGCTTTCACAGATTCATGACATACATATAAAGCACTGACTGTAACCAACTTCAACCCAGTCACCACGAGAAGTGAAAGGCTGTGGTGTGACCTGTCTGCCCTGTACAAGTCTAGTGAATAGATCTGTCAGTCCATTAAAGCTGTTCCTTTGAATCACTGACATGAACAGACATAAACAACAGTGAGTAATCGATTCAATTGTCCACTTCTTAGAAAAAGTAGGAGAGAAAAAACTCCCAACTGAAAGCTAGAATGAAGAATGTGTGTTTTTCCATAGCGTGACCAATTTCACAGTCGTTTCTGTTTCCCTTTTCTCTGGTTCTTCCACAGCTGTGTCACTAAGCCCTTTGGTTATATTACTCTAAACTTTACAAATCATTTGCTGCTCTCACGCACCCTTCCCAAATCATAGAGGTCTGCAGCACATGGGAACAATTCTTTGGCTTGCGTGAGAACTCGTGTGATGACACACACGTGTATGTGTATATGTGTGTGTGTGTGTGTGTGTGTGTGTGTGTGTGTGTGTGTGTGTGTCCTTCACTTGCTCTCCCGTAATGCCATTTCTTCCAGTAATCTCCTGTACTTCAGAACATTTATAGTTAATGACAGGCACACGCAGGTCAGCTGCAGGGCATGAACCTTGGTCATCTTGTTTAGGACCACATTCTCTGGCCACTAGACAACCCTACCATCACAAACAATATTTTTAATGGTTTTCAAAAGTATTACATCACATACAGAAGAGTGATGTTGCCTACAGCATTACCCTGGAGGCTCCTGTTTGTCAAGTCCAATTTATTCATGAAAGCCTTAAGTTCATCCAAGAGGACTTTACAGTCTGTACAGCATACACAACTCAATCAGCTTCAGCTGGGCTTTAACACTTTTCAGAGAAAAATAAATGGGAGAAATTTCAGAACGTGCAACAGAGGAGTGATCCCTCTTTCAGGACAGAAAACAGACACTATGTCATTTGCACAGAGCCCGGAGCACACAAACAAAACAACAAATACAATACAGAGACAAAGAATTATAATATACAACAATAAACTCCAAAGCATCAGAGCTACAAGTACCAGCATTGAGTTCCATTGCAGAAACTTTCTTTTAAGATAAAAAGTTGCAAAGTGTTAAAAAAGTGTGGAGCAAAGAATCTGTATCAGTCTCGATCACAGGCCATCTATGGTTTCCACTCAAAAAAATATCTTAGTATTTATCACTTACTCAACTTTGTATGAAGTCATGAGTGTATAGATACCAATATGGCCCTGGTGGATCTTTGAGTTTTGCGCTCCATAATAATAATTAACATAATGTGTCGAGTAGACCACCAGTGTTACTGTCACAGCTGCTTTATACAATATGAGAGATGTCGTAGTGTTGGCTTTTTGAGAAGCAAGACAACAAAATCCAGTCAGGCCTTGGTTTGGCTCCCTGTAGAGCAGGACCTGATTCCTCTCCTTTAAAAGCAACCTTTCAGCTCCATTTTCTACTCATTTTCTGAGCTAAATACTGCATTCCCTCTGTTCTCACATTATGTATTATTTCTGTCCCCCTTCCTCTGCCACAATTTTTGGTGCAGGAGCTCTGATTCGTTCCGACAAGTTGAACTTAGCACGTGCAGTGGCCTGGTCTGGACTCACTGATGAGAGGTTAAGGAGAGAAGAGGAGTGAATGTTTCTGACTAACCTGGGTAAAAGTAATGGTTGAGGACTGGCCTTCCTCTAAGGCACAGGAAGTGGTGCATTTCATGTATCCAGCAGTGGCATCATCAGAGTCCTGAGTGAGTAAAACAAATGAGAGTGTCAAACCTGAAATAGGAATAAAATACATCTCAGTATGGACCACACAGCTTGACTGACAAGTGGTCCGTGAAAGAAACAGCAATAACTTTATAGCACATAAGATTTCACACACACAAATAAATAAATAAACAAATTAATAGGGATCTTGGGGATTTATTTATTGACTTCAACTGGAATTAACCTGTTTGACGTTAGAATATTGAACAGCCTCACTAGCATTAACCTTGCCCTGGTAGGCAGGTGCTGATCCACGCAAAGAAAATCTATTAGGATGAGTTCAGAGAATATAAGCACGAGCGGAAGAGAGATGCAACGAGGTGGGATTTTGACAGGGTTTTTCCTTTCACATCCTATCACAGGGATGACCAAGTCGTCTCTGTCGATCGGGTTGCCATGGCAACTGTGCTTGAGCTGAATACTGAGACACACTCTCTAGACATTTCTCTGTGGGATAACATCGCCACAGTCACATGCAGGAAACGTCTCATACAGCCGGCACAGACACAGATAAACTCGGATACATGCAGACACACACAAATTCATGCTTCTGAAGAGCATAATTGTGCATATGGATTGCAACTGATTATAGAACTTGTATAGATTAGCCAACTACTGCAGTACAGGGATAAAAATTAAAAATAGGATATAAATTCAAATGAAATAATGGTTTAAGCTTCTCATATGTTAAACTTTGTAGATTTTCTCAGTCTTCTGTAATAGTAAATTAAATTTGGTCTGACAAAACAAGCAATTTAAACACATCACCTGGGGCTCTGGGAATATATTTATATTTTTTTTAGCAGTCTGAAGAGCAAAGGTCTCATTAATAAAATAACCAACAGATTAATGGATTATAAAAATAATAGTGTTGCTGTATATCATAGCCTTTGACAGTCAGATCTCATTTTCATTTCATAGCAACAATAAATCTGAAATAATGTTGAGCAAACCTTTACATTTTCTTGTTTGATTAATGGGGTTTCTGAAGGCCTTTTGGTTTAGGAAAAAAAAATAGTGAACACATTTGCCAAGAGTCCCAGCAGGTCCCCCTCTCACAAACACACACACCCATTGCCTCTAGGCGTAGTCTAACATACATGCCATGAGTGCAGACCAAAACAGTAACCTGTAGTCGGCACACCATTCATAAGACACTGTATACTTTAGCAAAACAAACAACATTTCTGCATTCTCGTAAAAGAGGAGGATCATCACGCGGATCAGGTACAGTGTGCATGCTCTCGGGCCAAGTTTGGTCTCACACGCTATTAAAAACGTCTGGAAAAATCAAAGCGAACAGGGAGAGGCGTCCTTGTTATGCAACAGTATTGGGCTGCAAGTCAAAATGTTGTGGTTTGCCGGAGGAAATTACTTTCCTGGACAGTTTCGTTGAATTATTAACCAAGGGGTTGGGTGAGCGAGGGGCTGGTCAGGTGTGTAAATCAGCCTAATCAGAAAACACATTTACACGTGGCATTTAAATCCCCATTTGGCCATTAAGCTTCACTCATGGGTATGAATAGTTAGTTAAGTAACGTTAGTACAATAAATAACCCGCAATAATACAACTTATGATGTAACATTGTGATTTAAGAGAATCTGGTAGGTTCTTTCCTTCTTGTGTGTATTACATGCTGAAATGGGTGTCCTACATGTAACTATACACTGTCCCTGAGGTTCAGTTGTGTAACATTTAAGACTTTGACACATGACACTTCAGACAGCTACCTTTAGTGTCTGCTTTCCCCCTGAAATATTGCCTTGATGCAACACCACAGGTAATATGATAACACACACCGCTGATTAGATGACATCTAAAGCTCAGTTCAGACTTAAATATTCCACACTGCACATTCAGATATATTTAACACATTTCCAGGTGACATACATACCTCTGCGCATTTTGCCATAAAGGGATACAAATATATAAAACAAATGTAAATTTAACGTTAACGAAACATTATGTTTAAAAAAAAAAGTCCTTAATAACTAAGCTAGCTGCTGTTAGCAGTTAGCATTGTAGGCTAACCTACATGTAGCCTACTGATATCAACAAACAACCAACTGTCAGTGATATTTAATAATATTCAAGAGGGCTAACGTCAACCGGCTCTATATTGTTTTATATTTTTGTCAGGAGGTGGCGCTAGTGGCCAAAATATTAGACACGGCCTTTATCACTTTGTTCGTCAGTGAACTAAATTAGTTTTTCCACTTTGTTCAGCTAACGTTAGACAACAGCAATGGCCCCACATTATGTCGCGATAGAAGCGTTAACTATAACTCGTATACTTTAGCCGTTACTCAGAAAACAGTTCCCAGTTTTTACCAACTCTATCATCATAGTTTATTACTCACAAGTGTCCGGAATGTCTGTGTAACTTCCAATGCGTTTTAACACGAAGTTAAAATAAATACGGACATAGATATCTCTATCCGAGCTCAGTCGAAAACTGTTTGCCTCCCTCAATCAGAAACACCTGTGCTGCTACACGGGCCTGCGTCAGATAGTACCATGAACCACCTGGTGGCGTGGCGGGGTATTACATTTGAACACAGATCATTCATGGCTCCTACAATAATCCCGGTAGAGGTGAAAAAGAAACAGGGAGCTGTGTCGAGTAATGATTTTTCTTCTTCCAATTTTATTGCAAACAGTAATTTATACAAAGTTAGACATCATAGAAATTGTCCAAAAAATAACAGAACATTAATCTGATTAATAAGAACAGAAAAAAACAGACAAACAACATTTAAAATCAAATAGTGGACAAATTGCAAAATAGCAGGTTATACTAGTGTGTGGTCGATATACCCTTCTTCATTACATGTTCAAGAGACTTCATTAAATTAAAAAAAAAAAACAAAAAAAAAACTTGTAAATGGGGGATGATTTTGCAAATTTAAATTTGTGTATATGAAATTAACAAGATCATGAGGTTTGTTATAAAATTAAATGACTTAACATTGCTTTCAAAATAGAAAACACCATATTTGAGTTTAAACTTCATAGATTGACCAGTATTTCTTAAATAAATATATTTCCAAATCTGTCCAAAACTGTAAACAACTATAAGACAAATGGGTTAATTGTTGCAGAGTGTACATTGTCCATCTAAGTCAGCAAACCTAGACACCGTTATCTTAGAAAGGTAACGTTAGAAAATGGGCAAAAATTCAAAATTAATCTTTTTCATCTTGTTGGAAATCTCTTCTGCCATTCAGTGTCACATATTTGTGAATTCCACAGTTATTTCCCTCTTGGCGTGATTTTCTTTTTTAGAAGATAAATATTGTTTATTAGTATAGTTTTAGTATTACTCTTAAATTTTTGATAACTATCTTGATAAGACGTGTTTGCATAAATTTGAATCGACTAAGAAGATTAAGAGCTACCGTGACGTTGTTATGTCACTTCCGGCGTCCATGTTTTGATGGCTGAGCAAAACCGTCGCGCGCAAGTCAGGAGCTCGAGCAAGAGTTGAAATTACTTATTGCTTACGCTACAGAAAACAGAGCACGTTGGTTTTATCTGAACAGATAACTATTTGACGGCTCAAAGGGTTGCCCAAAAAGCGGTAAGGGTTGTTTTTTAATCTTTTAGAAAAAACAATGTCTAACTGTTAACTTAGCTAGCTTTATTTCAAACATCAGTGTAACCGTTGTAACTGTTAAAAACCAAAATGGAGCTTATGTTGCATGAGAAATCCAAATTGCTGCGAGACACTCCAGAAATGAAATGAATAAAGTCATTTTACCACATTGTATTTCTAACTTCTGTACAATGTTTTGCCTCAAATTTATTCAAAGAAAAAAAAACTTCTATAATGTTACTGTCTGAAGTCATGAATGGGCAGGTGTAAAGCAAACTGAGGTAAAATCTTGCCAGCCACAAATACATTAACGGTAGTAATCCACTATGGTTTAACATGTAAAGTGGTGTGGGAAAACATTTGACACAGCCTGTCACTGTGGATACATCCATGCTAACTAAACTAACTAAACTTTGCAAAGTGTATTAACTGTAATAGTTTGTGTGTAAGAAGAGAAGTGAGGGTGGGCTTTTTCAATAGAATAATCCTATCTTAACATTAAACACTATGTGTGTCACATGTGATATTTAACAAGACATGAGGAACTCCCAGAAATTATTTCATGAGCTAACTAATTTTAGGGCTAAAACTCTTGTGTGGGAATTAACTGTTACTCCACCACTATTGGTCAGCTTTAATAATTTGACCACATCCATCCATCTTCTAACCACTTCATCCTCTTGGGGGTCCCGGAGGGGGCTGGAGCCTATCCCAGCTGACACTGGGTGACTACACCCTGGTCGCCAGACTATCGCAGGGCTGACACATATCCAGTCCAGTCCTTTGTGGTAAATGATATCATAGATAAAATTTCATGATAGTAATTAAAATCATTTGCCAGAAATGAATTTACAGTAAATGATGTACTTTCCCCATAGCTGCTCTGTGTATTTTTGGACTTTAGCAATGTTCCCGTAACCATGGAGATCCTGTACAGAACAGCTCACATCCTAGAAATGAAACAGGAAACTGGTACATCTTCTTTTATCATACTTGTCTGAGTAATGAAACTGATAAAGGTGGTAAACCCCAAATCTCTGGCGCATGCTGCTGCCACTTGATCTGAACTCATGACTAAGAGCTATTTTGCACTTGCCAGGTGGTGCACTGTTGTTCAGGAAATGAAATCACACCGATTGCACAACCAGGAAGACTAGACATGTGTTTGCCAGAGAATAATTGCAGAGGGTTTTTGACACTCCATACTTCCACTCAGTTCTTACATTTGGCTGAGATCTTAATGAGATCAAAAAGATGTTAGGTAACTTGTTGTTGATGCTGCTTGCAGTGTGAACACAAGCTATGAGTCATTATAAGTCTTGTTTACAATCTTAGATTTCAAATGTATAACATTAGTTTCTCACCAGTCTGCAGTGCTTTTATGAAAGTTAAGGGGGTACTTTCGGGATTACAAGCCCCTGTGGTCTTGACACAGTCAGGTCCTGACATCAGTCACCAAGGGCTTTGAAATCATGGAACCCCTGACAATGCTGAAAATACAGTCAAGACCATCTAGCAGCTAGTTAAAGTTTATTACCAAATTGTGCAATCTGGCGCGTGTTAGTAAGGGCTCTAGTAGAGTTGAGAGAGGAGAAGGGGACGAGAACATTTTTAATTTTGTCATCTGAAACAGCTGAGTAATTTTGTTTTGGTGTAAGTGCTCTCCAGTCAATTTGTTCAGGTGGATTGGCAAAACTCACTCTATCATGAGGTTTTGCTCAATGTAAAAATAATTACCATTTGTTTACAGAATTGATAATCAATTTGATTAATTACACAATGTATGTTTTCTAAGAACTGTTCGTTGGTGCCAAGGGGAGGTTTGAATCAAATATCAGTGGCGAGACTACAGCATCAGCATGTGATGTTTTTGTCCTGCTAAAATATTGTCTTTGATTTTGTTAGTCAAATCGTGTTGCATGTGATTATTCACGTGGAGCTACACCTGAGTTCTGGGCATTGCTTCCATTCCAACATTTCCATCCTGTAACAGCGGTGGTCCTGGCATGGACCAGCCACAGTGTAATCACTGCAGTCTGAGTCACGTTCAGCTCATGCATGTTCCGTCTCTAATAGGATATTTCCCTTACATGCTGTGTGTTGATGGTGTAGTGAGGTCAGATGCTATTGACACAGCTTTGTGTTTATTTAAACTAATTCAACTGAAATTAGAGGATACATTTTCAATTTGTGAAATCTGCCTTAAAACAACAGTCACATGCCAACATGGACATTGCAACAGGTTTTTACTGACCATGAAGAGATCTCTTACCTCGTCACATACACTGAAGAGATCTCTTTAGTGTATGTGACGGGGGGCAAAATCCACATCTGTGCAAAAACACATTCCGGTTTATCTGATATAAACATGAGGCTTTGTCTTCTTGAGTAAGACCAGGGTCGGCAACCTTTACTATCAAAAGAGCCATTTTTGACCAAAATAATTTAAAAAATCTGTCTGGAGCCGCAAAACAAATTTGAGCTTTATATGAGGGTAACACAGCCTAATAATTCTAAATTTAGCCTATCAACATTATTAATAGGTCTAAATCAGCATTCATTTATATGTTTTACCACAGGGTGGCTACTCTGTAGTGAGCTCTTTATGATTATGGATAAAAGATGACTGTTATTCATTTACATATTGTTATAGCCACAGGGAGCCACTGGAGAGGAGCCATAGGTTGCCTACCATTGACTTGGATAAATCCACTGCACATCTTCTAAAGTTACGGTTAGCTCAAAATTACCTCTGACCATTGTTTTAAGACTGATTTTAGAAATGGTGTCCTTTAAGGTGGTGGCTAATGACATTTAGCAGCTGTCTTTAAAGAAAAGTTTTGTTAGCTGTAGCCTTGGGGGCATCATGGAAGGACAGCTATTCCACCCCAGAGGCTTACTGCATGTGTGAGAGTACAAGTAAAGAAAGTTCATGTAGAGGTTGGGTACATGATATATGGGAAAAGCTGTGGGGGAGAGAAGGCATTGCCAAGCTTGAGATTGATGAGTGAGGAATGAGGTTTCAGTTTTAGGTGGGACTTTGCCTGGGAATTCAGCCTGGGAAAATTTCAGATCTCTGTTTCCTGTGTTGAGCTGCGTGCAGTATTATGAGACAAAGGATTGTGCGCTCTGCCAAGAAGACAGTATGTGTCACTCTGGCACAGAGGACACTTAAGGGAAACAAATTTTTTAAAGGTGTTTCAAATACTGTAGCAGCCTCAGGTGCCAAGACCATGTTTAATAAGAATATCTGTCAAGTTTTTGTAATATATTTAACATTTATTTCTGTGAATACTTAAAAACATATTCAGCTGTTATTTTGCACTGTTGGGAGATAGACGTGCAGGGAGCACAATCCTGTTCAGACCTGTTCAAGTTTTACAAGTCAGAATAGTCTGAATAAATAAATAACTTTGATAAAGAACATGAAAACTGTTTTGTTTTTGTTTTTTAACAAAATCCTTATCCCAGTTTGCACAGCAAAAAACATTTAAAATACAAAAAAAAGTCTTAATCTGATTTTGATATTTACAAATGAATTTATAACATCGCAAAAAAGCTGTGCAAGTAAACTAAATGATACCTGCGTCTCCCCTGAATGCTAAAGCAAATAAAAAGAAATGAAGTATGATTGTATCCTCAGCTGACTTTCATGGTTAAATAAAGAAAGTGTTGTTGTGCTGTAGGAGACGAGGTGAGTCATTCATACTGCGTTTGCCATAGACTGTTAATGGGGGAAGCCTCTCTGTATGTGTTTGTGTGGAGGAGCAAAGTATTTCCTGAGAGTATCAGTCATTTAGATATGTCTGCGTGCTCAGGAAAACACCATCCATCTCACCGACCAATCCATGAGTTCTATTATAATTTATTTGTACATTTCTGTTTAAGTATAAGACATTAATTGTACATCACCTTGCTAAGGTAGTTAGTCTGCAAGGTGTCTGGTCAGTTAGTTCATTTCAAGGTGTACTTTTATAACAATTTCTAGGACCTCTATGACTACAAGTCAGATGATATATATTTAGATGCATATCATCATATATTTAATCTGATCATTTTGTTTTTTTGTGTTGCAGATCACAAATGGACTTTGCTGTGAGGCAGTAGCTGGCTAAAAAGACCTGAAGATAAAAGCCCAAAACATCTTGAGACTACAAATTCCAGCTGATATTGGAATTAGATTTTTCACATTGAGGTAGGTGCAGTTACAAAGAAAGAAAGATACAGCATTTTGCCAGTGTATAAAATGGAATTTTAGATGGTGTGCATTATTAGTGCATCTGTCAGCATCATGAAGCTCAATTTAACGAAGAGACCTGAAGTGTGTGTGAGGGGGTGAGGTGCAGCTTTCTGTGAGGAAAAGAGGAGACTGTATGCGTTAGTATGTGACATTAAGGAGATGGTGGGAAGCAAGTCAGTGACGAGTAACAAAGAGCAAGGCATGCTGTGCCTTCTTGGTAGAAGTGCTTCTGCATGTATGTGTATGTACATGCACATGGATATTGGAGTGTATTTATACATACATTTATATTTTCTGATGCTGCTGCATTCTGGCAAAGAATCAGCTCTAGCATGGTGAGAATATATATGGGCATGTCCTACATACACACACTCCCAGGTGGGTCCACAGGACACCTCTTAGTACACCTCAACATAGCTCAGACCAGAAAGGCAAAATGGAGACAGTACCAAGAGAGTTCAGAGTCTCAAGAGTCACAGTAGAACGTCCGACTGATTTATTTGTTGCTGTAAGTGTATAGCAGATAAAATTGTAACTTAACTGTAAAAATATCCTGTCCTGAACATGTCTTTTTGCAAGTGCCAAATTTAAGGGATCTTGCCAATAATTTTGTTGAAAAAGAAATAGATATTATGTATATTAGGATCAGCCAGGCTCCACGGTTGCGTGCATGCAGTGGACCATTTATCCTCTCTGCAGAAAGTTCTTACAAAGTGACGTTAGGTGGGAAATAAGCAAGTAAAGCTCTTAAAAATATATATTTTTTTAAATATTAGGCCTTAAAGTCATAACATGGTCATAAATTTAAAATTTTCACAAACTTTTTTTTGACATTTTATTTAGTGTTCAGTTTTTCAGATAACAGAAGATTCCCTGAGATAGGATCTCTTAAAGATTATATATTTAAAAACAAACAAAACAAAGCAAAGCATAACAATAAGAGATAAACAATATACTTGCGGACAATGAAAAAAAATTACATTAAATTAAATAAACACAAAACAAAAAATAACAGGAGGTTTAGTTACAGAGGAACACAACAATGACATTTTGAGTGATATTCCACTGTTATACAATCTATTACTATTCCCTAACGTTTACCATAAACATGTTAATTTTTTTTTTGTGTTTTTGCCAAAATGAATCAAGCTCTTCTGTGTGCAGGTCACATTTCTGATGTTTATGTTTGAATCTGTAAACCTACCACTGAACCCAAAATTGTCTTTTTATTTTTTTAAAGCTTTCAATTGAAGTTTCTGATACCTGTTAACACCCTGAAGTAATCAGCTATTCAGCAAGATGAAAGGATGGGTAAAAAGTGTAATTCAGACTGCTTCTTATGGCATCTGAAAAACATTTACTATCTGTTGAATCCCCCTATTGTTACCGATTCATTGCACTCAGCTGTAGTGAGGATCTTAGTGTTACATATAATGAAATTGCAGTGAGAACACAGCTGAAATATGCCAAAAAAATTGCTGTATACTTCGAGGATTACCCATCCACTCCCACCCATTACACAGACATACGTGAAAACACACTTTCACGAATTTTGCACCACAGTAGAAGATTCCTACTCCGTTACTGATCCTCTTCCCCCTCAGGACTCAGGACGTGTGGTTGGTCCTAGTTGCGTTCACTGCCTACATGTAGTTAAAAGGCCTGTAAAGGAAGGGAGAACAGGAACCATGAACCAACCACCGGAACGGGTGAACCATGATCATCAATCATTTTGTGGACCGTACTATGACAACATATACCTCCTACATCATGAAATAAATCTGCCTCATAACCTGCTTTAGTATGTCGGAGGCAGGTTCCTTGTTCTCACCACTGTCAGATAGAGCAGATCTTAAAAATCTACTATTTTAAGATGCCTCATGAATTATGGGTTCAGTATTAAATGCGTCACTGGGAAGCCTATCTGGGCTCCTACCGGCACGTCACAGCACACACACACATAACCTATATTAGCAACATTCTCGTGGGTGTCCAGCCAACCTAGAGTGAGCCAGTAAGCAAGCGTAGGCAAGGTTTTCTCTTTTTTTGTTCGGTCCAGAACTAATTCAACTATGGGCTTTTCTGTTCCCTCCTAAGCTTTAGGCTGTGGAGTCATTCAGCTCAATCTCTCCGTTATTGAGGTCATTCACCAGTTAAACAGAGCCAAACCTACTAAATCAAATTAATATCAAGTAAAAGATATTTTAGAATATTTAACTTGATGTTATTTCCTGTTAGGGAGTGACAAACTCATGCCTGCACTATTTGTGTTGTCTTTAAAATACTGCTTTGAAACTCCCTGCAGTGAGTTCATCTGGCTCCATTCTGTCATCTCAGCCATTGCTGTCCAAGCAAAGGCCAGTACTCTTGGGAGTGGCCTAATTTAAACTTCTCCACTGTTTATAGATATGAGCTGATTGTATAGCAAGTTTGGGCTCTGTTTATTTAGGCTTGGGCCCTGTGTGGAAATGGTAATTGGTGTGAGTAAGAGGAACTTATTGGACCGGTGTTGACATCCTGGAGACCATTAGGGAGACCACAGACCAGACCGGCCCAGTGTCAGAGGGATGAGCTCATCTTTTCCATCCCCTGCTCTGGGGCTGGAGGGGTGGACTTGGTTTTCAGAGGGGGCTTTTAACAGGGGGTTAACTCTGGATGGGGTTTGGGGTCAGGGAATAGTGCAGGCTGACAGTGCTTGTTATTAAACTGGTGCTACAGGGCAGGAAGGCAGTGGGAAATGTAGTCATACAAGATGGTAATTTCACAATTCAAGTCTCCGCAAGTTGATTTTCATTTTGTACTCAACTGACCACTTTCAACTGGGCCATCGGGTGGCTGGTGCAAATTCCGACCTAATATCTTCCAATATGACCAACTATGTTGCGTACAATGCTTTTTAACAGCTGACTACTGACTGATCACCTGACTTGGCATACATTTCCGTCCAAGCTTACTCCCATCTCTTGCTATAAGAATATATAGCTCTGAATCAAAAAACCCCCAGTGGCAACAGACTAAACAATCCAAATCCACCTATGAGCGGGCAGTCAGCCTCCTCAGCTTCATCAAGTAATTAGGAAGTGGGTGCTAATTACACAGAAAACCTTGCTGCTTTATGTAGTGTGTATGTGTGTGCCTGGCCCGCTGGGCAGGGCAGCAAGTGGGGTAATGACAGAACAGTGCGTCTGGCAGTACTAACAGACAGAGAGTATCAGTAGTGGCTGGATGGCACGTAGGCACTCGACATGGCACCCTGCCACCGTCACGCCTTATCGCCCCGCATGCCTTCCCCTGCCTCTAAGTGGAGACTGAGTTGTTTTGGTTTGACTGCACTCACCGCTGCCTAATCTGTGGGAGGCTGTGTGTCTGTGTACATTTAATGACTGCTGCTTAATCATCATCCTTCATCAGGGCATTTTGGGGGTGGGCAGAGTTGGAGCAGGGTGGAGGTTTGCATGGATGTTGCTTTAGCAATGTGCAGGAAATGGCAGGAGGCCTTGAGACATGAGACGTGACAGTTGCAACATGAGCCAAAGGAAGTCCCATGCAGGATGAAGATGACGTTTACTGAGAGGCATCATATCTGTAATACTCCTACTTTGTGTTGACATTCCTCAAGCTTAGTGTAGATTGATCCAGGTACTCAAGGGCATCGCATACTTTTAGTTGACAAGGGAAACAATGTTGCATCAGTGCACAAACCTTTGCTGTGGAAGTGACAGTAATCACATTAATACAACTATTAAAACCCATTTGGGATGCAATGTTTGTTCACCATAAATCCAGTTCAGTTTGTCCAAGAGAAACCATATATGTTTTGTTACACAGTGTGGAAGGTGACAAAATGTAAACAAAGTGCATGAATGAATACATATTTACTGCTAAGTGGAAGGGATGAATCAATTTATTAGCCAAACATCAGTTCTGGACAATTTTCATCTTGTTGACTGCCATCGGTTTATCTACAAATAAGATAACAGTCATTGATGGCAGATGTTTGGGCAATTTTGTGCTGCCCAAATGTTGTGTTGATTATTTGCGGTCAACTTAAACAACAGTAACTAGCATGCCCAGCTGCTGATTCGGAGAAAAAAACACGGGCTGGATATAACTCTGACACTGTGGCGTGACATAAGAAGGCAGTGGGTGCTGTATGCACGTGTGATTTGTTTAGGGGAAAAAAAAAGTTGGCCATGTGGGAGTTTTATACTGTCTTGGAGAAAGATGAGCAACATGTGGTTTTTAAGACATATTTCTTTGCAGAGGCCCAATTGCCAGAAATGAGACCACATCACACTTAGATGTTGGAGAAATAATCACTTCTGTTTTCCAGCACTTGCACGGCATGCAAATGTCGAGGCATATGTGCTCCATGCACTAGCACGGGCAGTGAGCGGTTCAGTTCTGTGTCTCACATCATGGATCAGCAGAGAAATAAAATCAGCTGAAACACGGCATCATCTTTAGTAACTGTAGTCAGTTTAGGTATAGGTAGTTTTATAGCAGGTTAAAAAGTCTTTTGAAGCAGAAAAGAATGAATATTATTCTTATAAAGAAGGTTCTATTGAAGGCTGTTACATGATTTTCTATGATTGAATTTTTGCTCATTTAAAGATAAGTGTATTGAAGCACTGACTGACTAAAATAGTGAAGTTATTTTTTACTTAAGATTTCTTTGTTTCCCTGGCACAACGGGGGAATTTAATAAAAGCAGAAACAAATTAAACAAGAACAAAAGCAGCTATCAGCCAAATTCTTATTTTAAGAATCAGTATTGGCTCATTTCACAATCGGTGCATCCCTATTAGCTGGTGTGTCAGTGATGGGTAGTTGTGAGTGAACCTGATGATATGATAGCAGGAGAGAAGTCGCCCTTCTCTCTTCCTGTTGGTTTGGTTCACATCACTGCATGGTCATGTGCCATTGGGCTTTCCCTGCTCTTCAGTGCCCTGCTCCTGTAGCACTGAATTAGAGTCATCTCACTTTCACCTCAGTAACTGTGGCAAGAGAAAGAACCTCATTGGATTGGTTTCAGCATTTTTTGTTTTTCTTTTCTTTTTTTATTATGAATTCCAGTGCTTTTTAAAGGTGGAAAGGTGACTTGAGTTTTGCATCCAGGCACATTACCTAGTATCACTCTCCCTGTCTGTTTTAACTGGTCTTGTCGAGGCCTGCAGCCTGTCTGTCGGAAGAATCATGAGATGATGACCTGCATGAGGATAAAATGACTAATCTTTTAATGATTAATTATATAGTCTTTAAACTGTCACTAAATATCCTAGAATCCTTTTATGTTTCCAGATTGCTCATGACCAACAGCTAGGAAACTGGAAAAGTTGTTATAATTCACCATGATATGAAATGGAGAAAAGCAGTCAGCCCAGATTTTTTACCCAGAAAAGGTTCAGTATTTTTTGACAGGTATCACAGATGCCACTGATTTATTCTTATGTTGATATGTCTTGTGAATTAATCAACAAAAATGTTCTGCACTAGCTGTTATTGGTGCTGAGGGAAGAGCGCTATTTATGCAAGATTGCTATTTTTGCTTCATGGGGAGATTGAGGATGTAACTAGAACACATTTGATAAACGATCAGCAATTCAGGGACCTGAAGTGGCATCACCATACCTCATCCTCCACTCCCAGTGGTTTTCTGCTTGCCAGATAATAAAGGCAGTTTGCTGCTAAATGCAGATGTCCCTTCTGAACTGTATTCATACAGTAACAGATTGATGACCCATTTGAAAATATCTTGTGGTTTTTCGCTGGTGGCGAAGACAGTCCTGGACCTGCAAACAGATGCAGAGAGACATCACGTACAGTACAAAGTAGCCAGACTAGAGCAACACTGCACCCCACAGGCGAAAGTCATGAGCAAAGGTGGGGAGAAAGTAGGTCAGAGGGAGGAAGGTGGAGGGTGTGTGTGTGTGGGAGGGTGTTTGGGTGGGGGGTTAATAGAGACAAGGTGGAGGATGGGAGAGAGGAAACAAAAGAACTGTATGGGGAGGGGATAGAGACGAAGATTTGCTTTTTCTTTGCATCTTTTGAAGTAAACAGGCTCACTTTTCACAAGTTTCTGCCATCTGGGAGGTATATGAAATGTGCCAGAAATAAGAGCATCCTTGCCCATAGTCTATTTCTGAATAGAAAGTGTCTGTCTAAATGCCAGGGAGGCTGTGCTGCTCTTAGGAGAGAGTGTTTTACTGAGATAAGGACCAGAGAACGTGTAAAGCCAAGTGCTTGAATGTGACAATGAAGTGAAATGTCGTTGGTGTCACTGCAGGAATCAAGCTTATTTAATGCTACATTATTATAATAGCCAACCTGTGCCACCAGAGACTCTCATAGCTAACACTGGGATTAGTATTGCAGTGAACCTGTCTGATGGATGCTGTATCTGGATACTGGAAAATCAAAAATAGATTATGGTTTTTACCTGGTTTCCTTTCTTTCACTGTGTTTAATAAACTTCTGTCTTTGTGATACTGCTGCTGCCTGTGACAAAATATGTTTTGCTGTCACTGTACTGTTGTTGAAAAAGGAAGCTGACAGCAGCTGTAGAAGTGGAGCAGAGATGGAGGGTTTGGAGAGGAAAAGCGCACCGTGTTAAAGTGAACAGTAGATGGCGCCAACAGCTTGTCATTTTCAGATTCTTATTGGGACGTAATCAATATCATCACTTTTGGTACAGGTCATCTGTAATTGCCAATGTCAGATGCCATATCTGCCTTTCTGATGTTAAGTGTACTACCTTAGCTTTTAAGAAAAGATATTTAATCAAACATATATTTTTAGTTTGTTTTTGTTTTCCTAAATATACTTACACAGTGAATCAGATGCCTCACAAATCAGGATAGCAAACTTGAGAGGTGAGAAAGAATTATTTTCAGCCTTTTAAGAGAGTGAACATCAAACAGTGTGAATATTTCTTTATAAATGTTTCACTGCCCTTAGTGGGTTGACTGGAATTGTGTTGGTGCCTGTGAAATTGGCCAAGACTGGGTTTTTTTCACATTCACAAGGACTTGCTAGAGCCTGATGTACACGGATATAGGCTATAGAAACTTTAGGACAATTAAAAAGTTTGGAGATGCAGAGAAACAACATTTATAATATATGTAGGTATGCATAAATTGTATGCATACCTACAGTCACAAATACTTGCCATCTGTCTGTACTGCTGATTAGGAAAACCCATTCACGATGTGTATGGCTCCCTGCACTGCAGCAAAGGACATGTTGACCTTCGCTGCCCGACTTGTCTAGCCTACTGTGCCACATTACTATTCTCCACAGGTTAAGTCCCTGAGTAGTCATGTGTACGCCTTCACTGGCACACTTGCAGTTGTTAATTTATGCGCTGGCATCGGCACCAGCATACGTGCCTGTCCTGTGTGCAGCTCAGTCTGGCAGAGACTATAGTGGCTCCTCATTCTCGTCTCCCTCTTCTTTTTTTCCAGCGAATCATCCTTCTCCTCTGTTCGTCTTCTCCCTTCTCATCCCTGTGTCCAGCTGGGGTGAGGACAAGGGGGTCCATGGAGAGAGCTTTAAATGGCTGAGGAGTTGTGTACCGGTTGGTTTCGCATCGTTGCAGGTACAGTAGGTAAAACCCCTTTCTTGACCTATGCATACAGCACAGCACCTCCTCAGCAGTGAGATTGTGGATTGTGATTGTAGCTTAAAAAAATGAGGGAGGAGGTCGCTCTCTTTCCTTCCTCTTTTTTTTTCTCTTTTTTTTATTTTCTCACTGGGTTCACTCTAGATTATCTGATTTCTGTCTTAAAATGGGTTGTGTTATGTCTTGTGAGTGTATGCGTCCTCTCAGAAAGTGCATCAGGAAACTGTCATTTAGATAGAGAAATAGAAAAAGGTAGACAGGATTTGTAAGGAACAAATATAGAGAACGAGAAAGATGAAGGGAATTATATGGATTTTTCATGGCATTTAAACTCCTTATTCATTTCCTTAAAGCTGCATGCTCTGTCTACCCTTTCTAGAATTCCTTTACTTTCTTTTTTTCTTCTTTCATTTTGCTCAAACAACATGAGTATGCCATTGAGAACGCACGTCAAATCCACTGCATTGCAATGTTGTGCAGTCATTTAGATCCTGTAACAGTAACGTTATAGGGTTATGTTAATGTTAATTTTCACTTAGTGACAATATAGAGAGATGTTACCCAATTTGTAGTTTTTGAGCGTCTGCTTCTAAGTTCAAAGGTTAATAGGAAGTGTCACATGATGTTTAAGTCACTTAACATGCTGTAGTGCACTAACGAGAGTTGTGGCTGTGATTGTACTGACATACTGACATATTACCCAATCGTTCCTTAAATCAACACCCACAGTTGACAATTTTATGAAATGCCATTTATTGTTATAGCAAATAAACTCTGGGGGATTCTAAGATGTGAAAATAGCTTAAAGACTAAAAACAGTATTTTTAATTAAATTACATTTTGACTTAAACTTTGATGGTTATCTTCGTGTATTTATATCCAGATGTCAAAGACTTGAAAATCTTTTTACTTCAAGAAATGGTCACTGAGCCATATCAAGTAACACTGAGAACATTTTTTGATCTTTTTTTTTTTAAATTATAAATAATAAAAACATTAAAGTTGCATCACAGTTTTTACAATGCCATATGTTAAGTTTACCCCTCAAACGTCAATGTTTGATGTATGTGATGTTGTATAATTGGATTTCTCTGCAGTTTGGACAGTATCAGCATGCATATGAGTGGAATGTGTTCATTTTTTCACTAAAGAGCATTGTTAAAACTGCTCATCAAGATGGTCATAAATGGCACTTCTCTCTGGTATATTATGCAGATATGCCCACTTATGTGCTGTACAGCAGTGTGGCTGTAATTGTTTCATCCTCTTCATAGTAAATGACATAAGTGTGTGTCTTTATTGAGGCTGCTCAAACTCCTGCGGCTCCAAAACAGAGCTTATAGGGCATTAGGCTTTATTTAGCAAATCCCCCTCCCTTCCTCCTCCCTTATTCTACACTCCTCCACTAGCTGGCATACCAGCATTTTTCAGCTGCAAAATTACTTGCATATTCATACATTATCTGTTTGGCCAAATATCAGCCTTGTTGCCACAGACATGCTCAGTACAGTGTATTGATGTTATCACAGTATGCTGAGCAAATATTCAGAACATCAACACCAGCACAGTGGTAAACATCACTCATGATTCTCAGTGAACACTAGATGGCAGTGCAGGAAAAGATTGGGAGTGAGCAGTGGTGAGACAAGAGGAGTAATGTGGAAGAAAACAGGAGAGGGAACGTGATGGGAAATAAAGATGTGGACAGAACAGAAAAGATGAGGTAGATAAAAAAGACAAAAGAAGAGGAGGCAGCAGAAAAAATCAAAAACGGGGAGAGGGCAGGGAAGTCGCCAAATACAGCTTTGGGAGTGAGGGGGAGAAGGAGGGGTGAGGGGGAAGGGAGTTAAAGCAGGGGGCAGGGTGGGAGGGTGCGGACCCTCTCTTTGGGAGCATCTGCTGGGTGTAAAGACAGAAGAGCTGGGCAAGTAAAGACAGAGGATGACAGGAGGGAGGAGGCAAGTGACAGAATGAGCCTCATAGAGGCAGCTTGACAAACATAAAAGGGTAACAAACAGGGAGAAATAAGTAAATGAAAAGGGAAGAAGTGATAAATGAACGAGAGGAAGAAAGAGATTTGGAGGGAGGGAGTCACCATCACATGGGCTCAAGCATGACTGGGGAAGATTCATGGGGCATGGAGAGGCACTCAGCTGGCTCTTGTTAAAGCATGACTGAAGACAGACAGATAGAGAGAGGGGAAATCCAAACTTATTTGTCCCTCTGAAGAAAATTAGTCACAGGTTTTAGGGTTTCCCATAAACACACAGTATGTATCTGAGTATGAATATAACAAAGTTATGAACACCCTCTCTGCCTGCCTCAGAGGATTTATGACAGTACAGCCTGAGACCCACTGAATACTGGGCTTCCATAGGAATGCTCAGCCAACTTCTGGCACATTTTACCATGTCTTTATAGCTGTAACTGTTCGGACAGTTATTAATAATGGCTGTGATTTGCTAGTGAGACATCCACAGTCTCGTTCTTAGCAAGAAAACAATGCACAGGTTGGTGGCTTTCAGAAACTAATCTTGAACCAGTAGTTGTTTTTTTAATTAAAATTGCATTATGAACAACTATTCAATTTGTCTTTCTGTGGAACTTACATTTACATTTGCAATAAGGAAAACCTGTAGATTTTTGAGTAAATGAGAGGCTCCTGGTTTTGGACTTCCCAAAAAATAACCTTATAAAAGTCTCCCTGACACAGGAACTCAAAAAACAAAACAAAAACAAACCAGAACATAAGTAATTGGTCATGATTTATCTTTTTAACATTATTTGTTTCTTAAATTATAAAAATGTACACAATATATGTAATTATTTTTGGTACTTTACTTTTGCATTTCGTTCGTTATTCATTCTTTAGTTTTTCATATATATTTATTTGTCCTCCTGATTGTGCTTAGTTTGTCTGACCTAGCACAAATACACTGGATTGTAACATTAGGAAACTTGTCTTTAAGAAATTGACACATGAATACATCTTTGTTATCATATATACTATATGGCTTACTTAATTAACATAATAGAAATACATATAATGGAGTACTACTGGGACTACGGTCACTTCTTCAGCCACTACAACAAACAATAAAAAGTAATATTCCTTGAACCAATAGTTAAACAAATGACAATATACTCAAGTTGTTTGCAGCATTCATCCCTGTTTAATGCCCAGATTTTTTTATTTTTCTGGTGAAACGTCACTTTGCTGTTTCATTTGTTGTTGTTGTTGTTTTGTAGGCTTGCCTAATTGTCAGTCTCCTCTGCTCTTGGTTTGTCCACATAAACATTCACCCCCTCCACCTCCCCTCCCTTTTTCTCTCTGTGCACCTTCTCATAGAAAATTAATCAGCGCACACACACAAACACAAGCGCACACCCCTCTCCGGGGGCTGTTCTGTCATCGGCGTTTCCTGCTCGTTGGTTGCAGCTGTAGCCTGCGTTGCCATGACGTCACTCTGATCGATCCTCATCCCAGTGCAGTGGGAAAGCACAGAGACAGGAAAAGACAGCCAAGAGGGAAGCAGACTGGCAGAGAGAGGGAAAGGTGGGAGGGAAAGGGAATGAGAAAGAGAGGGCAGAGTGAAACCACACCTTATTCCAAAGAGGGCGGGACATAGGCAGCCACACACAAGCTGCTAGTACAGGAATAGTCACTGTGCAGGAGGGTGCAGGGCAAATATTTTGTGCAGTGCTGTGTTATTATAGAGTCGGTGTATGTGTGTGTCCTCAACATGGGTTGTCACTTGGCTCACACCTGCACATTACTCTCTCCGCGAGCAAATAAGTAATGTCATTCACCGCTGAGCAGGTTCGGCACACTGCACTGGCATAAGGTAGGGTGCAGGGGAGGGGGTGTGTGTCTGTATGCATGTGTGTTTAACGGATTTGTGTATGCTCTGTATTTACTCTGTGCATGTCTGGTGGCTTTTTCTGTGCCTCCATTTGGATGTGAAAACATGTGTGTATTCAGTGTATGCGCACAAGTATTTGTCAAGCAAGAGCGGTCACTAATGTAGAGTGCTCTTGGGCCGTGGTGTCAGGAGATTCAAGCTGTAAGCCATGTGACTCCACAGAGAGCTGCAGGGATTGGCTGAGGCCATCTCTGACCTCAGCAAAGTCCCTCCGCCCCTCCTCAACACTACCACCCCCTCTGTCAAACACACATACACACACATAGCCCTCCCTCCCTCTCGGTCTCTCCGCCTCCCTCCCTCCCTCTCTCCACCCTGCCTCTTTTATTTATTTTTTTCCTCCAGTTAGCTTTTCCCCCCACCTCTCAGCATCCTCGGCTGAATGTGTAGGTTAGAGCCGCAGTAGCAGCAGCAGCAGCAGCAGCAGCAGTAGCAGCATCCATGGCTTAAGCCCCAGCTCTGATCGGCAGCTAGCCCGGCCAAGCCCCTACCCCTCCTCTCTCTCTCTTTCTATCTCTCTCTGTATCTCTCTCTCCCTCCTGGGCTAGTTGACAGGCGACGTCTGGGGGTGTCGAAGGCTCACAGTTAGCCAGGGCGTTAGCCACATGCACACGGCTGCTCTGCTGCCCATCAATTCTACTGTATCTCTCTGGTAACCGGGGGCTTCTTCTCATCTCCCCCTCCCCACGCCTCCTGTTTTCATTTCAGGCTCTTTGGAGATAGAGGAATGCAAATCTGCAACCATGATGGAAGGTAAGATGATTATTTTTTTTATTATTGTGCTGTCCCCTTTTCTGTTGTTATTCAGGGTAATCCCCCTTCATGTCCTTGTACTACAGCGCTTCATCTGCTGGCAAGTATGTTTGTGTGAGTGTTTGGGAGGTTCAAATGTCATAAGCTGCCCTGCTATTTTGAGTGCATACATTCCGGTGACTTGCATGTTATTCTTAGGAAAAGGGCACAGCCACTGAATGTCTACCACAGAGGCACAATGGCGAGGCTAATTGAACCGTGTGTACCTTTTGTGTGTGTGTGTGTGTGTGTGTGTGTGTGTGTGTGTGCGTGTGTGTGTGTGTGTGTGTGTGTGTGTGTGTGTGTGTGTGTGTGTGTGTGTGTGTGTGTGTGTGCGTGCGTGCGTGCATATGTCTGAGTACCCCCCCACCCCCCTTTTCCCGCTTCCCATCGTAAAGGATTATTTGGATTTATTGTGCAGGAGGGCTTATGTGCCCAGCTGGCTCACTTGTATAAATTCTCTTTGTATGGTGTTCTCTGAAAGACATGCACTAACACATGCATACACACTTAAAGTGCTGTATGTGTCTGCTCTGTATCTGCATACACACTCACAGCACCGTATGACTCTGCTCTGTATCTGCAAACACACTCACAGCACCGTATGACTCTGCTCTGTATCTGCATACACACTCACAGTACCGCATGACTCTGCTGTGTATCTTCTACACACGACATTGCCATTTTTACCCAGCACTCGCGTGTGGATTGCATATCTGTACGGGCGGGTGCATGCGTACATTTGTACCCACCCATGGTTGGGCTGATCCATCTCTGTTGGGTTGAGTGTAGTGAGGAAAAAGCGTAATGATGATTGTTTTAGTTTCATGTCCCTTTAATTGATGACATCATCAGGGGGAAGGCCAGTGATGGAGGGATGAATCCCTACAGCTCTGCAGCTGGCACACGAAAGCCTCCATCCATCCATCCGTTTCACATGATATCTCTTATTTCTTATCTTTCATATTGTTCAGGCATCTTATATTTATGTCCTCTGGCCATTTGTTTGACCAGAGCAACTGAAAAATGTTGACTGTGACTGAAGCAACCTTGGATTATGTAAGCTTACAGAGTCGATACATAGGCAATATGTGTAGGTTACTATTGCTTATGATATTTACCTCCTGAAGTTATGTATATTTCCTCAACATGTTCTTTTATTCTTATTTTTTGTCCTTGCTCTAAAAAAGCGAGACATCACTCAGGTCTGTTTATTCTGGTCCATTTAATAAATGAACTCAATGCCAGTGTCTCTGCTGCACAGGAAGGATCTTATTAGCTTGCTTTTCTGGTTGTGTTTGTGCATATGTGTGTGTGTCTATTGATGTTTCAAATGAAATGATGCTTCTTGCTGCCCAGTCATGTGTTGTTGACTTGAGTTGTTTCATAGTGACATACTAGCCAGGTCATTTTAGTTAGAAGTGAATTGAAAGGATGGGCAGATACCTATGTATTGATATTGAAGTGACAGATCTCAGATAGTTTCTAGCAGTTTGAACTTGGTGATTTTTAGTAAAAAAAAAAAAATAAATCTTAGCTATATGTAATTTGCTCAGACAGACATATCCAAGTTTTACAAAATTGGCAGTAACTTTATCATGACCACCATGCCGGCTGGTGGAGGAGTGTAAAGCATAAAAACAATCAAAGGCCAATTCAGTCATTCAGACTTTATTGCACTATAGGGAAAATTTGGTTTGCCATTAAGAAGTCAACACTTACGTAAGACACAGAAATAAACAACCAACAAAATAAAGCCTCATTTAATGCAGTGAAAAATGCTTTAAAAGGTACAATTAGACTAATGTGATGAATTTAAATGGCTGTGTGACCAAATGGGTTTGTAGATCTGTTGAACTTAACATCTTTTCAAAAGTCTCATAATTAGTTTAATATTTGTAAGAGACCACAGTTAAGGTTATTCTCACACCTCCGTTCCCCTTGTTAACTGACCATGCATGATGAATAAAGGGCTGTGATTACTGGTCTGCTATGTGAAGTCAGAGCACATCTATATTGAAATTAAATGAATGACATTTTAATCAGTTGAAGCACCAGATACAACAATAATGACCTCTCCTGAATGTGTGTATTAAACTGCCATGCAACTGCTTCATGAAAAAGCCAACAGTCGGCCTGGAGCAGGTTGTAATGACAGCAATCATAACAGCAACACTGTTTGTCACACACGTGTCACTGTACAATCTACAAACTGCTCAGTATAGTAGGTTATAATTTAGATGATGACCATGAGACATGATGCTACACCCTTTCTGCCCTTGTCAGAGTTTGGACAGAGCTGTGTTTGTAGCAAACAGCCACCTTGTGCACTATAATGTCAGATAAGCTCACGCTGGCTACGCACGTATCTGCACAATATGTAATTATAAATACTGGATCTCTCAGGGTGATAATAACAGACAACACAATAGCTAGTTGTTAATGATCAACCCAAAGTGATTCATTGTTTTCCCTTTGGTATTTGATCTATGATTCAGTATATGGCTTAAAGGTAAAGATTAGCTCCACACAGTTGTAATCAGTGAAATAAAGTCATAGTGGTGTGGTATAAGAAATGTGTTGACAGGTAATCTCGGTGATGTCTTTCTTTTTTTATTTTCAAGAACTCTCCAACTTTACTTTGACAGTAAGAACTGATGAGCTTATCTGTTTCTCCCCCTCCACTGCAAGTGTGCCGTCCTGTCATCCACTGCATTTGTCACGAGCCAAGTTGTTAGGTAACAGTTGTGAACTAAAAAAAAATAGACTGTCTGCAACCGCCTCCCATCCATTAGCATGGCTAGCAAAGGCTTAGCATGGACTGTGTGAGGGCAGGATTACAGTCAGGTGTTAAAATTGGATGCTAATCCTTGTTAGCTCTGCTTTTTAAAGCTCCATGTCATGGGCAGCGTGGCTGTCCCTGGGTAACACACAGGGTAGAAGACGTGGGGTGATTATGTCATTTTAGTTCAAAGGTAGAGAGGCAGTATTCGTATTAGTAGATAAAAACAGGGATGTTGTGCTAAATGTAACGGTTGGTGAACTGTGGCCTCTAAATGATGATCACAATAACACACATTTGCTACAGTGAATCTAAAAATGAAACATACTTTCAAAAAAGCATTTGTCTGTGCTGTGTGTTTCCATGAAAGACCCTATCCCCCTATAATTTACAACAGTCTAATGGTGCTTACCATGATCATTTGCTGTGAATTTCCTGGGTTTACTGCAAGTGGGATTACTGCAACTGTGTTTGTGCACACTGTGTATACACTATTGCTAGGCAGATGTCATTTAAAGTAACAAATCTCCAGCATGTCTTTCTGTACTCATGAGAGTCTGCATTTGCATGGTTTACTCAGCTCTCCGTAATGTAATCACACAAGTACAGCATGGGACTCCTGATCCCGCTGGACTTTGAGAGTAGCAGCTCTAAGGAGGGTGTTCAGACATCATCAACACAAAAGTGCAGTTTTAATACATGTATTTTTTAACTGTATAAAAGCAACATATCACTAGTAAGCATAAAAAAGATGATATCAGTGACGCCTTAACTGAGCCTCTACCACGAAGCCAAAACTTCCCCTTTAAGAAACAACATCAAAATGTAAATGACGTGACATTTTCTTTCGCTCCCCAGAGCCAAAACATTTAGCATTTTAGACACTTCCTTCTGTTCCACCTTCAAGCCAAATCGTAAACTGTGTACACAAGTATCTCATAATGTTATTGGTAGATTTGATAAGAATTTTCTGTGGACATTGATGCTCCCAATGGGAAAAAACCCCTTTAGATTTTAAAGAACCCATGGCATTTCCTGTAGCACCACCATTAACATTGTAGACCCGGCACCGAAAAGGCTCTAAGAAAAGCAGAATCACTATGTTGTTGGTATATCCTCAGCATGTTGTTGCAGAGTTTTGTTGACTCCCTCCAACAATTTTGTGGGTTGTAATGAGCACTGTAGTCTCTCGTGGCCACTAGCAGGGCTTCAGACTTGTAGTCTTGTTAATCCTAGTTAGTAGCTGTAGGAATCAGACTGTCACAGGGAGGCCGAGTACTTAGAGCTTGCCTGGCTGAAACTTGGATAAATCCTTGACTGGAATGCTGCAGAGCAGAGGGCAGAGAGGACACAGGGCCATATGGTCATTCCTTTAAGGGTCTTTTAGCTGACTTTACATGAAACTTGATGATTAGTTGCTTTTGTGCGATGGCTGTGAAGGGGGATTCTCAAATAGTGAATTATATTGGTATTATTATTTTGGTTTTGCTATGATACAATTAAATTCCCTGTCAATCTGGCTTGCCTTATGGCACATAGACATGCAGGGTCATATCCACAATTGAGTTGAGTCTTTCAGTTGAGTTCTAATGAAAACAGCACTACACTGCTGCTGAGAGCCCCGTGAAATAACCAGTATATGTTGCTTATAGGTCTAGTGGCAGTACTCGGACTACACTTTAAAATTAGACCATCACTATTATAAGCTTCTTTTTTGCTCAAGGCCTGCTGGCATGAGTCAGCATATCTCTGGTCAGCTCTGCTCAATGGCATCCAATAGGCACTAACTCTTGAAGGACTCTGCTGCCATATGGTTTCCTGGGTAACGACCATGAATCTGACTCATGTCTGTTTTGGTAATGAGCTCAGCAAAGGCTCCCAAGTTCACATTTCTTTGTTTTCTGAATAATTATGTATTTTGATGGGTTGTTGTGGACACAAAAGCATAAAGGGTGGTGCACCAGGTCTGTCCATGTTGGTGAAAACAATGTCAACAGTACATGTTTCCCCTTGAAGCCTTCTGTGCAAGGATTGCTGCACTGCTCCCCATTGCAGACCCAAATGAGTAATTTAATGTCTTGCCATTGGCCAAAACACATAACTCATGTGGGCTGATGCATCGGAAACAGCCCTCAGTGGCCCAGCAGAAATTTTATGATGGTATGAAACAGAGCAGCACGCCGTCTGTGAATGTGAAATGCAGAATTGTATCTCCCTGCCATCCCCTCATGATTGGTGCTTGTGCCACTTATTCTCCATCCTGAGTCACAGTTTGAGTCCATGTTTCTCGAGGTGTTATTAGTCTAATCTGGTCCTCCATAGACTCAGCCATGCATAGACTCACGAATCTGTACATCCACTTTTCACAGCAAATAAAAGCTGTATACATACACAGGTCTTAGGTTGTTGTAATGAGTAATAGGTCCTTCTGTACATCTGTGGGTATTTCTACAATAGAGCAAATTAGGAGTGGCCTGTTACTGCTTTACTAAGGTGATTGTATATGTGTCTGTCCAAATAATAACTGTCTTATGTGGAGAAAAATGAATGCACAAATTAATTTAGTCACTGGCCTTTCCTAATAATAACACATAATAATGCTTGCATAAAAACCGTGCGCATGTATATGTCTGTTCAGTCTTCAAAGTGCTTGTGTGCTTCTTCCTCATTGTTGAATGTGTCACAGTAGAATGGGTACATTGTGACAGTGCTTGACAATAAGTTGTTTGACAGAGTCCCAAATGAACTTTCCCACAGCAAAGACGCACAGGGACAGAGATTCGGGAGAGGAGGAGGGCGAAGGGAAAGTAGTCAAAACCAATGTGCTCGTTCTTGTACACACTTTTCCTATTCACCCATTCATAGACACAGCAGCACAACATCCTCACAACAGCCCGTTCAAATTCCATCTTGTTCTTTGTGCAGACACAACCATTCACACACACACACACACACACACACACACACACACACACACACACACACACACACACACACACACACACGAGCTTATGTAATGATGCCCAAGATTCAAAACCAGATAAACAGACATGTTTGTGTGATCTCGTGGCAGCTGGGGGGAGATGAGGTTCTCTTACAGCATAATCAAACTGTTCTTGAATGACATATCAGATAGAGCTTGAAAAATGTCTCTGTCAATAATGTCATTGGATAAAAAATTTTTTTTAAAAACATGATTAAATTGTATTTGTGTGTTTGGAAGGATCGTGCTTTAACGTTGTAGAGTAGTTAAAAATAAAAAACAGCAGGGTAAACCTTTACACTGCACATAAGTTAGCAGATAATTTTCCTTGACTAAGTAATGTTTTCACACTTTTAAAAATAATTTTCCATGCAGCAAGTGCTGCTTATCTTTCCCCATCAATGCTTCTCTGGTTTATTTAAATTGAAATGTTACACGTAGCACATCAAAAACAAACAGGAAGTAGCACAGACTGTTAACTAACAGACGAGGGATGCTGTTTTCAGCCTGACAGGGCCCACGCAGAGATTAGAGGATCCTGCCGTCAAAACAGTAGGTGATTTGCTGTCAAAGATGTGTGGTCTAATTTAATCAGCGGCTCTACTTTTATCATAAAAAAAGATGGTCTTGTGGTGTGGCTGCTGCTGTAACACTAATACCGTCACTGTGATGGCACCATGGGAGCTTTTGTGTCGTGGATTATGATAAGAAAGGTGAAGGGAGCAAGCAGAATTCAGAGAACCAATTAAATGTAGTTCAGTGCCCCGGTGATTATCTTTATGCTGTTGTGTTGTTGTGTGAAACAATACGTGAAAGTGATACATTTTAAGCTTTGTATCCAAGGCAGGAAATTAACTTTTTTGTACACCTGCCACTGTGGCTGTAGGTTCTCAACATCTAGAGCAATAGCAAATGTCCGAGCCATTTTTCTCAGTTGTCTCTGGTCATGTAGCGCCAAATTCAGTAGGAGTAGTTAAGTATTTGTGTCTTTCTACTGCATAGACAGCCCGGTTTTATGATAAGATCATCTTTCCCGCAGTGAAATACTTCTTTATGTCTAATGTGTACAAATGTTTGTGAATATCTGTGTGACTGACTCATCATTTGTGCGTCCTTTCACGCACACCACAAGGATGTGTTCAGGTCACCAGCCTAGATCCTCTGTGAACATAACTTCAAGGATTACAAGGTTTCCCTGTGTCTCTCTCTAAGTCCTGAGGCACACATTTCTTAAAAAAAAATTCCGCTTTCATAATAGTGTCTTTTACAGAGTCCATAGCGGTGCAGCCAGGAGAGCAATTCACAGTACCCAATTAGAGGAGAGACAGACAATGAGAGAGACACATACACTCAGAAAGAAGCTGACACAAGCTGGGAGATAAAAAAGGAGAGTGAAGAGTACGCTAGAAAGCCAGGAAAAAGAAGGTAAACAAAATGAGGACTGCTGGAAATAGGAAAGGAGATGAAGTAAGTTAAAATGTCCTGGTAGGATAGCGTGAGAATGGAAGAGATACATGGAGAGCAGCAATGCGTGTCAGAGCCCCGGAGGGAGAGGGTAGAGGACAATACAATCATCGTGAAAGGCCCATATTTTGTTGAGTCACTTCCTCGTTTGTAGCTTTTTTTGAGTCTGATCAGCTCGTGGGGTGGGAAGGGGGATTAAGAAATTATTTAAGGGGATGCGAAGTCTTTGTGTCCTAGATTTTATTTTGCTTTGTTGTAATTTGATGGTACATTCCTTTATCTGGATTTTGCATCATGGTTCAAAATGGCAATTTCAGGAAAATCATTGTCCCCATTCACCATAATTTTTGCCATAGATGACTGGTGATTGGTGTGTTCTTTCTCGAACACATTAGTGTTCTGGTGGCCCAACATCTTATCCCTTATACCGATCCCTTCTCTACCTTTGCACCTTTCTCTTTCATGGAAGGTCCTTCACTCATCTCATCCCCAGAGCAATCCTTATGTCCTGCTGTCCCGCTGATGTGGATCTCCTCTTTAATTTCCGGCACCTTTTCCTCCCACACTGTCTTTCATATTATGGAAGGAGGGGTAGATAGGCATGGTGGCAGGGAAACCCCCTTAGGGAAGTTGGATTTATTTGGCCATATAATATTAATGGGCTTCTCTGTGTAATGTATTCAGCTCCCAAGCTGACTGTTAGTGCTTGGCTCAATCTCTTCCGACTCCACTTAATTAATAAATGAACATGAAATCTTATTGCAGTTAAATTTGTGTGGCCTTTTTCTTCTTTGTTTGTGAGATAAACATCAAATATATGATCATTAGGAGTATTTATGCACTGATGAGATGCCTTCAACTTGCGTCATCTACTTTAATTAATGATTTCCTTTGTTTCCCATAATACCTTTCAACAAGCCAAAGGGAAACGGCATGACCTATTGTGCGATACAAGAAATACTGTAAGGGGGGAGTTAGACATGTACAAAATGCTGATGATAAGGAATGATAAATTGATAATTATGCCTCCATTTCTCAAACCATAGCATATTGTGTCTTCATGCAGTTTCCACTAAAGGTGAGGAAAATGGCATCTAAAACCTTTTTTTTTTTTTTTTTTAAATAAGTGTCATCCTGATTTTTGACCTTAGAAAGAAATCTTTTCTCTTTGATTCTGCACTGTACACCACAATTTGCTCACTCAGCTTTTTTTTTTTTTATAAACGGCTTGCACTCAAAACTTTTAGTTTAGTACAATGCAGTAACATAAGAGTTTTGAGTACACCAGACACAAAATAAATGTGTCACATGTCACAGGCATTTTATGTCAGTTTAACCGAACATTTTCAGTGTTGTTTGAGCATTTAATTCTATGTCATATGAACTTCAAAATATTAAATACAGATTTTAAAACACTTTTTTAATTCATTGAAAAATTATATTGTGACGACTTTAGAATTCTGAATTGCCCAAATAAGGCAAAGAGATGAATTCCAAACCAGGAAGCAGGGAGGTCAGTATTTGTGTATACGACTTGACACATGGTGTAAAATGTCTTTAACACAATATTAACTGTAACCCATTAGAACCATTGTGAAATTCATAAACATTAATGACTGTATATTGGGTAATGTGAGTGATTTAGAAATTTAAATACATTTTTCTTAAGCGTATGGCCTTTAACACATTGTCTCATGGCATGCTGGGAAACTCCAGCCATTTAGATATGTTCTTTGGCTTTAAACTAATTAGGCAACATTGGCTTCATAAATTTTAGTCAAATTAACTCAAAAATTGTTGACTTAACATAAAAAAAATTAGGTCAAGCTCACAAGGGATGCGTTTTTGTGTCAAACAAACATGAAGTTTTTATGTCATTTTCACAATCTGAGGCATAGGTGTAGACTTTTCATTAAAATTTTGTGTCATGGATGGATTGGGGTTTATCAATGCAGGATTTTGTGTTAGCTTCTAATTAGAAGCTAACACAAAATCCTGCATTGATATCTTAGCTGAAGTATTTTCAACATGACCCCACCCTGTGTCTGTGGGAGTGAGGCAACTATAGCTGTAAAGAACAAAATAGGTCATGAAATACAAGATAGATTGCTGACATCAGTATTTTGATGTTTCCTTTTAGGCTTCAGTTTTCATGTCCCTTTTTTCCTTCCTTCCTCCTTCGATTTTGAAAACATGTTCTTTCAGTGCAGGTTTATTAGAAAAAGTGTCTTTGTCTATGTGTGTGTGACAAATCCCCTCTTCACCATATCTGTGGATTTGTCTAGGTCTAGCACTCCCTGTGTATTTGTACTATATGGCTACGAGCCAGACCAGTGCAAACAGATGTCAGTTTCAATCAGCGGAGGATGCACTAGCACAGTGACGCAGAGACACAGCTACAGGAAGAGATTAGCGGCATTTAGATTGATACTGGTTGGGTTGAGAGATGTTAGATGTAGTGATGAGGGAGGAATTGAAGAGTTGCACAGAGAGAGAGCTGTAGGCATTTAGGGGAAGCTGCATGTGATTCATGAAAGAGGGATAAACCAAGTGTTTTGAGGATGTGATTAAAGAGAGAAGCAGCATGTGAAGTGTCTTGCCAGCTGTGTGTGACATGTTCTCAGGCTTGTGCTGTTTGCATGGACAGCGTCTGTTTGTGTGAGTGTGAGGCTTTCCGTGTCTGTACTCTCTGTGTACATAAGGCTGTGGGCCTAGTTAACATTCAGACCTGTGTGAAAGAGCTGAAGAATAATCCCAGTGTACTCTTGCATGAATTCATGTGTGACTCTCAGGGTCATGTTGAGGTCACTGTTATTGGGCTCCAAGACATCACAAGACAACCACTGGTCTTCTAACGCTATAACTTTCACCTAAGAGTACCAAGCAGTCATTATTAGTATGTGTGCATATGTGTGTGTGAGTCATGGGTGACAAATCTGAGGTAGTTGTCCCTCGAGTCTGCTCTGTCTCAGACACAGAAAATGAAACACTGGTGACTGAGGTGTCGTGACAGCTCACAGGAGTCCGAGACCTTACGCAATCATATGATGCTGGAGATCTTAATCAATCTCACTTCTTTCTTTTTTTTTTTACACAGTACATAGATTCTAAAGATATGTTTGGGGTAGAAACATTAATACCACCACATAGTTTTGTCCACTAGAAAGCAGAGACAGTTTTATTTTTTCAACAATATAAGACGGTAGTGGTCAAGTTAGCATGTACTTCAAGATGAGTACATATCTTGATGAATTTTTCTTAAAAAAAAATGAAACATTTAATGTTTATGTTAAAAAAAATCACTTAAATATTGATATCAGCCTCAGAAATCTATTTTTGGTCAGGCTCTATCTGTCCCTAAATTACGATTGTATGAATGAAGTAAGGGATTAAAAAGATAAGAGCAGGAATAGTAATTGCACGATGACTTAACAGATATTCTTGGCTTGCTTTCAGATGAGAGCGCTGTGTGCTTTTAGATGACTAGTTTGCAGAAGCTTGGCTACATGTCTGACACTGTCAGTTCAGCTAGAGATAAAACATGCCCGGCAAGATCCGGCACAACACAGGAGGCTGACTCTATATTCATTGTTCTATCTTAGTTGTCTCCATGAGTGTGCAATGTTTAAGTAACCAAATAGTGACCACAACGGTAACCCAACAGAGAAGTATTTATTGTGACATAAACAAGTATTATTTAAACTTATTATCAATCCAAACAAAACTCCTGCAAAACCAAGTGTAGTATTGCAACAAAAAAATAGAGCTGTCACTTTTCATGGTATGAGAAACTATATTAAAACCTCAGTATGATAGCACTCAGCACAAACCATAACAGCCCAGCCTCTGCTTGAGGTAATGTGTGTTGTATGTCTCACAGTCGACTTAATACAGGCAGTTTAATTTGGACACTGACCTCAATTATCAGGGTTTACTTCAGTCTGCACACAACACATTTAAGTTTGCATGAATGGCTGTGCCCATAAAGGTGTGCATGTTTGTGTGTGAGAGAGATCATAAATGATGCTGGAGAGACGGTCCTTCTGCTAGTTGTTGTCCCAGCAGCTATCAGATGGGTGACTCATAGCAGATAGGATTTCATTAGCAGACATCAGACCTTCCACAGAATAGAGGAGCCATTGATTTTCACCATATCAGCAGGGAGAGAGGCAGAGGGGGAGAGAAAGGGGAGGCAGGGAGAGCATGGGAGGAAGAGGTACAGAGAGAAAAACTGCACATCAGTGAAACTAAAGCACACGACACAAAGCACCTGTCATAGTCCCACTGTAAGACACTGCTGAGGAGAACAGAGAGAAGCATCGACTGTACACTGTTTCAGTGATGAAAGATGCCCGCAAAAGATTTCTGATATTCTGTTAGCCTGTGAGTCCTTTTTTTTTATGACAATATCATTCAGCCAATTGTTAAGCTTCACTAGGGGAAGGACAGAGAGGGAGCCCTTAATTTCCTGGACTTTTCTCCTGAAAACTGTTGCTCTTATGGGGAGCACAGTTTGTAATCATTGCTGCTCTGCAGCTCCTGTGTTTTGGGTCTTTGACATTCACTATTACAGTTTGGCATAGCAGTAATTGTTTCCACAGCCTGCATTTCTCAGAGGAGTTCCTCCACGTACGCCTTCAGACTGTTCCTGTAACCTATCATGATTCCAATTACTTTTATTTTTTGTGTGGTTGTATAATAATCAGACTTCAAGCACAGTCATAAGCAAAAGGAAATGGCTTGACTCAAACAGATTAATTTCTACTATGACATGATTATTTGCCGGAAAGTATTGATAAAAGGAGTGATGGGGAAAAATGCTGAATGTCAGTTGTAAGTGCAGCTTCAGGGTGACTTAGTAATGACAGTGCTTTTTTTTTTTTCTTTAATCTCACCCCAGAGGGTAAACCACCTCATAGTCATGCTGTGTCATGTGACATCAGAATGACAAGGGGATCATATATTGCACCATGAATTAAGTGATGCCTTCTACTTTTATTTTTTTTTTTTATTTGTCGTATTGATGTCATCCAAGAGTCCAGGCTTTATTTTATTTTGTCAGACAGCTCACTTTATTATGCATTGTTCTGAAGTCAGCATTGGAGAAGTGACAGACTTTAAAAAAAGACAGAAACAGAGTCAAGAAAAGACAGATTGATATCACAGTGCTTCCACCCGTTTACAGAGCACTGTTTACTCACTGGTTGAAGGATTGCCAAAATAACCTGGAACCAACATATAGCCTATAAGCCAAAATTATTTGACACTTTTGTGCTTTGTCAAACGGTACAGGAGAAAGTAACAGTTGGAGAAGAGGGAGAAATGAATGGGAGAGGATGTGAACTGAGTTGAAGATGATTTGCAGTGTTTCTCATAACACCACAGATTTATCACTCCTGCCAACTGTAAAACATTTTCTCAGAGATTCAGTACCTCATTGACCTTATTGTTCAGGGGCTGAGTGAGATTCGTGTTTGGTCATTTAGCATCATTTCCCAAAACCAATGAGCTAGGCAGACCCATGTGAATAGAGTGCAATTTGTCTAAATTAAAAAGGGAGATTAGTGGAAAAGGAAGTTACTCCCCTCACTTTACCACAATGTTAACCACCATCCATAGCTGGTTGGGGCGATGCAGGAATAAGACTGCCTTAATGTCTTATTTCTCATGGGTTATATGCCTTTAAACATCAGCAGATGTGTCCTCTTTCAGGGTTGTTTGAGCCTGATTTGCATTCAAGACAAATAGAGGGCGTTTGACAAACTTTTCTCCACCCATGCTGAAGGCTTTTTTCCCTCCCCAGAATCACACAGTTTCGTTTTGTCCTATCTTTTCTCCCCTCTGGCAAGTCATGAGGTTTTTCTGCAAATAGTTTCATTTGCTAACATTTGGGAACTAAAATGGAGATTGTTGTCAGTAACATTTGTGTTCATGTCAAGTATTCCCCCCCGGTGTTTGAAAGCAACATCAGCATCTCTTTAGCTCCTTTTTTCTTTTGCTTTATTACATCCCTATAGGATTCAAAATTGTATTTACTGTGTTTGTATCCCGCACTTATTAAGCAGTTCCTGTTGCTCTCTGTGTAATATTCCGTTGAAACTGAACTGTGAGAGTGTTTACTTTATGTACCGTCTCAAGTTTCTAATTTAAGTTTCCCCAAAGCAAACTAATCTTATAATCATCGCTGAAATTTAGTTCCTCAATAAAATATTCAGAATTCAATCTTTCGGCTTCATTTCATTGACCTAAAATTTAAACTATTCCAAAACATCAGCATTAAGAAAGGGTGTTTCATATTCTTTTTAATCACAGTGTGTGTCAAAGAGAGGAGCAGGATGTAATCCAGCAGTTTAACCCTTTATACTGTCTCATTGGAACACATCTCCAGCCATGCATGTTGTAAGCTTGTATGCATCCATTTCTGTGTGCATTATTATTTGTGTGTCTTTGCATGCTTGCAACTGCTTCAGGACTGCTGCTTGATATACAGTAGAGTCACACTGTCCTCCATTTTGCATGACTTAAAGTGCAGCAGTTGTAGCAGGATTCTCCTGCAATGGCCCCTTTTGTTGTTTAAGAAGTACCAGCGTGTTACATAACATGCCGTCACTAAGAACAATGTCTTTTTTCAGTACCTTTTGCGCAGCTTACACAACATGTGTGCACATGGTTAGGAGCACATACTGACAAGTGCTGAACAAAAACATGTCCAACCTGAGATAAGAGAAATGTGTTGAGCAGATTGTGCACATTCCTTAAGCTCCACAAAAAAAGATATATATATATATATTTATTTAAACATTTGTATTCTTTCCTCACACTCTCTACTCACCTATTTTTGTTGCTCTTTACAAATTCATGCTCTCAAGAATTGCAGGAGAAGCATGGGAGAAGAAGCAAACAGCAGCTCATGAGTCATAATTTAAAGTGATACCTCTGCAAGGGCTGCACATGTTGTGTGACAGAGCCAGCAGGATGACCCATGTTCCTAGCTGGGGGTTTTGCACTATAATTTACTATGTCAAGTCAAGATTATATCTTCAGGAGCTGACTGTATCTACCTACATCATGAGGGTCGGTAGATACTGTCTGTATGTGTAGTCTCAGTCAACCTGCAGGTTATATAAGATTTTCCCCAACACTAGATTGCTGGCTATTAGAGTGACACTGGAATTGATGGTGTGTTCCCTCAAAGTGGTTCCAGATCTTGTGGTTCATTGCAGTTTCTCCACATCCCCTCTCTTTTTCTGCTTCTCACCCTCTATGTGTCATTCTCACTTTCACTCCCCCTCCTTTCTTTTTAGAGACAAACGGCACTCCACCTTTTGATGATGTCAGTGGTTCTATATTTTAGGGCTGTTGAGTGTGAGACGATACAGTCAGAGGTTTTTAATAAGCCCTTGTCTTAATGAACCATTGACAGTAAGGACATTCCTTTGGCAACCAAAAAGCTGACCAAACCTATAATCTGGGTGTGAACAGGGGAGGGGTGGAGTCAGCGGTCTGCCTTAACCAGAATGAACTGAGATTAGATTTTCAGGAGGAAATAAGACAGATGTAATCCACAGGAATTTGGGCCAGTTTTTTTGGATCCTGTCTCAATGAGAAGAACAAGAGTGGAGAGAACATTTGTTGCTGACCTCATCCATTTGTACTTAAGGTTTGTCACTTCTGTTTAATTTTCTCATCCCCTCCACCCTTTTCTGTCCTCATTTTCATAATTGTTTTTTTTTTTCTACAAACGAAGTAATTTCCTGTGTTCCCCTGGGACACATGGAAGGAGGACGTGACCAGGCTGCATCTGGTCTACTGATACATATCAACTTTCTGTCGAGCCTCATCTGGACAAGACCACACACACACACACACACACACACACACACACACACACAGCCTGGTTGCACACTGTGTGCAGCACTGCTTACTGCTCATGTGGAAACTTTTCATTCTGGGCAGTCTCATAATCTGACTGGCAATCTACTGTATGTCTCTACTGCCTGTCTTGTTCCTTTTCTCTCACACATCACATGTACACACACTCGCATGTCTCTCTCACTGGCAAACACACCATGTTCGTAGCCGAATCATGTAGCTGGCATCGTAACAGAGAGACGTCTGATTGGCCGCAGGGAAAGCAGTGCCCGGAGGAGAAGTGATGCGGGAGTCTGTCCACATCCCGCGTGTCTCTCTCAGTTGTAGCCTCATCCATCTTGTTTTGTTTTAATCCTGCTGTTCTCTCCCTCTATTTCTCTTGGAGAGCATGGATTTTGTATTGAATTAACACAGACAAAGCGTCAACAGAGACAAAATGAATAAACCTGTGGAGCATTTGAAAAGTTGCTGGTTTGATCCCAGGTAGTAGCAGCAGCCAGGTTTGTTGAGGATGTCTTTAACATATGATATCTCCCATCCACACTTAAAGTGGTATTTAATTAGCAATGAGCAATTAGATATTCCAATTGCGTAAAATTTGAGGACTCGCAATAGACTTACTGGTTCCATTCTATGAATTAATCTCTATAAACGACAGCATCTGCAATTTGACAGCACCTTTTATAAGATACTCCTAACCTCAGTTTGTACTGCATGCTGTCTGTTGCACATTTGTAGTGTCCAAGGTCAGGCTGAGAAAACCCATGATGACATTGTTGGAGTTATTTTCGCAGACTTGACAAAGCTCCTCCAGAACCACAGGCTATGTTCACAGACTGAGCAGTACTCCTATGACTAGTAAACTGTCGCTATGTATAGATCAGAGTTTCCCCTTTAACTTAATTTAGTGGTTCCCAACTAGCAGTGGTTCCCAACTAGTCCAGCCCCAGGGTCCAGATTTCTCCTTAGTCATTAGTTCAAGGTCCAGGTAGTTTAATTCATAAAGTGTCATACTTGTGTTTGGCGATGTCGTTGAGCTAGTTTGCGGTCTCTGTCAAGTAGCTTTCCATTAGTCACTCACAGTGTGTCTCAAATCACATACTTCCGTCAGTACACTTCCATGTAGTATACCATGTGCACTATGTACTTATTGGCGTAGTGCGTGAATTTCAACAGGGTGATGTTGTCTCAAACACAGCTGTTTTGCACTTACCAGAAATGACGACTGCAAATTTTGACCTCTTCTTCTTCTTTTAATGCCTAATTGTAACCAGCCAGTGGAGCATTACTGCCACCATTTGCCCACAAATTTTCACCCACCAAAATATCCATCCACTGTATTGTATTGTTGTGCAGCTGTTACCTAGTTAGCAAACTAGCATTAGCATTCACGTTATCGTTCACTGTACCAAATCATTACAGACTGCTAAATTAACCCAGTAAACATACTGCTGGCTTATATCCGACAACAGTATAGTGATGCTTAGTGCAAAAAACACATGTATAACTTACATTTGCACAATGCAGCAACATTCATGGTCGCACAGTCCTCAGCCACCATTCCCAGTTTGAAAAGTGGTCCCTCCCCTTTCGCTATTTAGCCAAGATAATTCCAAACTCAACTTCTGACCGTTTTGAGTGCACCATCTGGGTACTCATAGTGCACTGCATTTTTCCATACTTCTCAGTGTGAACGCACTCAAAATATTGAGTGTAAGTACAGAAGTACACGGCATATGGCTGCAATCAAGGAATAATTGTAAACTCTTCCATCAGTTATTTTTTTACATGTCGAAATCCAACAACCCAAAACCAAATTTTCTTCAATTTCTCTTAAATTGGAAGCTGGGGATACATTACTCCAACCATTAATCGATGAGCCGACTAATTGGTTAATCAGTTAATCAACAAATACTTTAATCACTACAGCAGTTCAAACTGTCCAAACAAAAAGTGAAAATTTGATGAGTGGGGCTTGAGGGAGTGAGTCCCTAGGGACTCTGAAGTGCTCAGTCTATCTGCTCTTTGCAGAGCACTGAAGCAATGCTGACCTATGAGGAACTGCCACTCTGATGAATGGTCTTATCTTACAAACAGGACTTGTGGGAGGAGAGGCAGTTTATTAATTACTCTCTGCTTAACCATCACTTTTAGTGCACACATGAAAGCAGGCAAACACATGGAGTTCAAGAAGAAAGGGAACAGAGGAAGGAGGAGTCAGAAAGGACAGGGTAGGGAGCATAAAAATATGTAAGTGAAAGGGTTGTAAACTTAGTTGCATTTTGTTGTGTGAATTAGTAGCAGTATTTATGGAATTTATGGTATTTATGAATAATCGGTTCATCCCTCTGTTATCAGTAAATGCCCAGCCCCGGTTTTTACAAGAGTTTGTTGGATGGAATCAAAGCCATTTAACCTGATTTGTTACTTAGTGCATTGGCTGACAGAAAGGGGATTTGGCATTGAGAGGAGGTTCCATACAGGACATTGGCAAGACAAATTCCTGGGATTATATCTACTAGCACACATGCACACTTTTAGACACACAACTACTTTATGGAACCTTAGTGTAAAGCTGTTCTTGAGATCATAAAGGAAATGTTTAATGGGCAGAAGCAGAGTTTCTGTAGCATAACGTTCCATTTCACTGTTGTAAAAGACAGGCTCCCAATAAAGTCTCAGTTTTACAATTTAAGCAATCAAGGTGGGCAAATGACACTCAAAGTGCTGTTCCTAGGTCCTAATTGTGTCTTGGACTGTTACTTTGGGCTGAAGCCTAGTTTATTCATTGATGCCAACCAACTGCTCTAAAACTGGTTTAATTCTGCCCATTCATACAGGTTTGCCTGGAACATCATGAACACTTTATGCCATCCAGCACAATGGCCCTGCAACAAATACTACCTTTGTAAAGCAGGGATTTAACATTTATGAGCTGTGGAAAGGGAATAATGCAGGGCTTTTGTGTCAGATTGCATTTTAGCACCGGGTTGCATATTTTGTTAAGTACTTATATGCACATAAAGGCATATTCAGTTTTTCACATAGATGCTGCAGTATTGAATCTTAAATAGAAGACAAAAACACTTATAAATACAGGAAAATTCAGAAATTTTATTAGTAGTTAAGACCACAGGTATAGGTGAACCCAAGCAATATCATTGGCAGCTTCAAGTCTTGGCTATCTCATTCCCAATTTTAGTATAGCGCATTGAACCTCTCAACAGTTATTGACCAAGGTGTCCTGAAATCATCGTGTATTGCTCAGTCATTTTAGCCCTCAACAAAGTAACAAGACTTGTTTTTGTGAGTATGTGTAGAGATCAGGTTGATCAATTCATACATGAGATACAGGAGACTGGTTGATCCAGATCCCCATGAGGGATGAGGTCACATTGCATCTGAGATGTTGGTTAGCAGATTATTAATCAAAAATTATTTTAAAGCATAATACTGATGCAACAGCTATAATGTTGCAACTTTGCTCTACTTGATAACATTTAAGTAAATAGTCAACGTACTTGACGTTATTTAGAGCTCAGTGTTTGATGATATTTGATGATAATAAGGCTCCGTAAATGGCATTATATCTAGTATTGCTTGGTGTCCCCTGCTCTCCCCACTGTGTGTGCTTTGGTCTTTTTGCTTTTCTTTATGTGGCCACTGAGACACTCCACGGTTTTGTGACAAAACTCACCATATGCTTGTATAAACACACACAAGCTCTTTGTGTTTATCTTCTCCTTGTCTTTGTGCTCCAGTGGTTGTGGGGCCTCAGAAAGGTCAGTTGGTCAGTTAAGCACAAGGAGATAGTTTTTAATTTTAGCAACATTATAGCCTTTATTCTTTTGCTTGTTATTTTGATGGCGTCTTTATACATACAGCTAAGTCTGAAGAAAAGCATTAGCTCGACACATCACTTGTGGATGTGCTAATAAATTGCGCTCAAGGGAGCTATGGTGTGCGGGCCTTTTCTTATTTATTGCTGTCTTTAGCTTGTAGACCATCCACCCTCAGGACAAACTTGAAATTGTGTCCAATGCTTTGATACTGTAAGATATTAGAAACATTATGAGAGTGTGTGAACAGCTGCTAGGGGGCTTTGTTCATGTTTCTGTTGGTTATTCTTAATCTGCCCAGTCTGCTCTGTAAAATTGTAAAATTGATTCATCAGTGACTCATATCAAATGTGGGCTTGTGTTTGCTTCGTATGTAGGTGTGTGTGTGTGTGTGTGTGTGTGTGTGTGTGTGTGTGTGTGTGTGTGTGTGTGTGTGTGTGTGTGTGTGTGTGTGTGTGTGTGGATAATGTTTTCTCACCACAGACCCTCCATCTTTTGCCCTCCTCCTTCTCCAGCTCCTTCTCAGCACAATGGAGAGTTCATACTCAGTGCAAACACAGATCTCCTGGTTTTGAAAAAAATAAAAACTATCCATCCTCTCATCTATGAATCACACTTCATTGTACACCCACACTGTCTTTTGCCTTTTGGCTCATTTACTTTGAATCACTGCATTTGATTTTTAAAAGGAGAAAAATCTCTGGACACTTAAGTCATTTAGGTATTTAGCATATTTGCTTTCCAACAATCTTAGAATACATTCTGTGAATCAAGGCAGCCCTTAGGGTTTAATAGTTGCATAAGTAAAAACAATGCAGCAAGAATCTGAAAATGATAGGCAGAAAAACTCCAAAACAAACATACAACAAGATGCTTTTATATTAGTATTACCTTATCGTCCTTTTATGACTAAGATGCTAGCAAACTGTTGCTGACTCTAGTGAACAACAACGGCATGGACATCCTAGTTTTATCACCCTTTTTGACACTTGTGGCAAAAGAATATTCATCTGTTAATGTTTCTGTTAATGTCTCAGCTCTGGTTTAGTCTGTAAATTACAAAAACTGTCCTTTCCTGACCAATTGTTTGACTTTGTTGACCAGTTATTCCAGCTCTCCAACGTCCTGTGATAGGATGCTAGAGTACATCTGGCTTGTTGTAACCCCTCGGCCGTGAGCAAATGTAAACAGTTTTGTATGAACTAGTATTTTGGGAGGTTTTTATGAGAGTTGTTAAACCAGCAATTCAAAACCTTGTATTGAATGTGGCCAAAAGCACCACAGAGCTACATCTGGATCCTCAGTGAAATCAGCAGTATTGGCAACCCTTGCAGTCTTTTGAAAAACAAAGAAGTGGCTTGAAATGATGTGTCTCATTTCTACTGTTGTTATGCCGGTTCCTCTGCGCTGCTGTGTGGTAGTAGACAGATAATCCTGACAAACATGATTATAGGATCGAAACATTGATCGGTAAACACAGATCGCATGTCAGTAAACACAGGGGGAATCATGCTGATTAGTGACCAGGATTTTTTTCATTTACTCGCACAGATTTTCACAAACAGTTTGTCTTTCTTCGACATTTTTTATCTTTTCATTTCATATTTGTACATATAGCACTTGTATTGTATAAAAATATTTAACATTAATTTGACTGACATAGTTTGGTTTGCTGTTAGCACTTTGCAGTACAAGTTGTTAACAACAGTGTGCATCTCCTTACCTCATTATACTGTACTTTCCTGTATGAAGCTGCCTAGTCTGTTCAGTGTAAAGTATATTGTGTACTTCACCTTAGAAAACCAGGAAACTCTGGATCAATATGTGATTGTAACTGAGCCACAATGAAGCACTGAGAACTCATCTCCATGTCTATCTTAAGCCTCACTTAACTAAGAGGAGTGATAATAAAGGTCCTTGTAGTCATAGTCCTGAGCCAGAACACAAGCAGGGACCTGCAGGAGAAAGAGGAAATATTTAAATTGAATTTGTCCTTGAAGGTCGACAGACATTTCAGGAAAACTTTTTTAAGTGCAGGTAGCGCTTCTGTCCACCTTCTGTGTGCACTCGTAGTTTTTTGTGTCATGATAAACAACTTAATTTTTCTGCCTGTTCCAGATGTTCCAGACTCAGGATGTTACATTTTATATCAGACATAAAAGGTTGCTATAGTTTTGGCAGTGGTATGTGTGCTTTCAGTCATTTCAGAAGGCAAGGCTGCAGTGGCCTGAAAGAAATTTAACAGAATGGAAGCCCAATGAAGTGCTTGTATAATACCTTGTGTAATATATTTGTAGATGTGTTATATAATTTAACATGTCTTTGAATTTCTAACACACAGCTATTTGATCACATCTCCTGCTGCTAAACTGCTGTTTACTGATGTTGCATCTGCAATGATGATTATAAAGCAGGGACGGACATGTGACAGTGCGATGCGAAAATAAGGTGAACTTGTCGCAATCCCTGTGGGATGACGAATCCACTCGACCGGGAGGTGTCTTACATTTGTTATTTGCTGTCTAGCCAACAGCTTAAACGCCCGCCTAAACAGCCTTGAAAACCAGACGATATCACACCAGCTGACATCATATGTGGCCACTCTGTCCCAAAGGAGGCAAGAAAACATTTCTGCCCAATTATCTTTCGGAGGCTGATCTTCAGGTTGCTGTCGCACAGCCAACTAGCACCTTACCGGTAACCATTAAAGTGGTTCTATCCATTTCAGTGTGTTGGATTATGCAGGAGAGGGATATGTATTTATTTAGTAAATGCAAATGTGTCTCAAAATGCACAAAACCATTCATCTGTAACTTTGTTATGCCATTTTAAAATAGTATTATGCATCTCTATAAAAACTTGTATGGGAGTAAAACCATTATCATGAGGAATGAGCAACAGCAGGCCCATTTAGCGAGCACACAGCACGCTGGTGATAGAAGCCAATGTGCTCAAAGAGCATGCATTTTGGGAAAAGACACCCAAATAAGACTGATGGCTTTACTTTTGCCCAGCGTTTCTGAAATGACTGCTGTAGCTGAACTGATTGTTGAACATCACTTCACACCTAAGCCAATGTGCCAGGTGACTGTGGCTACGAAATGCAGCATGCATATAAAAGAGGATATTTTTCTTGCCTTGCTATTTCATCTTCCTATGGTAATGGGTTTCAGCTGGGCGGCTGCAGATGACATTTCTGGGTACTGTCAGATTAATGTGGATGAAAGAAGAAGGGAGGATTTCTACTTTTTGTTTTTTCCCCTCAGTGGCGGCTGTGGTGATCTGTTTTGATAGGACGACATGACTGAAATAGCCGGGGACTCATCTCCAGGGGAGAGTCGGAGGCCTAGCAGGGGTTTTGACAACTGTACTCTGACAACACCCATACACACACTTTTTTATGGAGACATTTGAAGGAGCTTGTGTTTAAAAAAAAAAAAAAAAAAAAAAAAAAAGTGTTCCCAACCAACTATAGGCTGCCCTGAAGTTGTAGCCCAGATAGCGAGAAGTTTAGAAGCTTCAAATGACACTCAGTGTCTGTAAACGTAGAAAAGACGGCACTGAAATTGGCAAAACAGTGAACTATGAGCTATACTAGCTGGGAGCAATGATCTCTGCTGATTCTCAAGAGCTAAAAATCCCATTTATGATTTGCTAATGCTTTGAGTGATATGCTTATACTTACACAGCATGTATCTTTAACTGAATCTTGCAAACTAATAGTCACGCACTGAAAAGATAACTTCATTATGAGTCACATTATCTAGTAAGAAATAGCTCATTTGCTGTCTATATGTGACAGGCAGACTTTGTTGGGAATAATGGAAGTATCAGCCTGTGGCATGAGCAGGAACGCTTTAAGTACCAGCTGGAGGTGGAGAGGGCACTTGGTTCCCATATCTGCCCCTCTGATCTATGAAAGTCTTGTGTCAATAAATGGACTGACTGGTGGAAAATACATCTTCACCCTGTGTCTTTGTGGTGAAAATCCATGTTAAAAGCCACTTTGTTGGCTTGGCAGCGGGGTCGTTTGCCACACAGTCCTTGGTGGATGCTATTTGGAGCCTGGGGATGGGAACCTTGAGTGCTGACTGTTTATAGAGACGGGAGTGAGGGAGGATGAGGGGAAGAGATGAAGAACAATGATGGGGGTGGAAGACAAGATAGACAGACAAGTGCTGCAAATAATCTTACAACCAATGCTATAACATGTAGTCTGAAGTAATTTGGGTATTGATGGACAATTCTGATATTCGAATTTAAGTCAAAATATGCACTCATTCCAGCTGGGCTTGCTATCAGTTATTGTCATTGTTCATTGATTTGCCAGTTACTGTTACGATAAATTATTTAATCACTTGGTCTTCATCAAAAAATTGTGAAATATACCAAACACATTCTGCCAGAGTACAAATTGACATGACATGACAAATCCCCCCCCCCCCAGCAATAAATAAAACCACACATAAAGAGTGGAATCAGAGCATGTGCACAGATGGATGCATCATCACCATTTTGGCACACTCAAACATCTTTTGTTCATCTCTGCACTGCCGGTATGCTGCTATATAGTTTCTGGCCCTGACCCACTTTCCTTAGAGGTGGCTGACGTCACTAGATGAAATATCTCTTTTTGTTTTCAAAGGGTGCATCCGTGCAGCAAAACAGACGTGTACCATCTAAATCCTGTCCGTGTCTGTATGCGTCGCTTATATGTTGTTTCTATTGAAGTGTTTCAGTTGATAGCTCACAGTGCAGCCACCTGGACAGTACAGTCGAGGCCTAATTTTAGCATCCACAGGCACAAACGCAAACTGACACTCTCTCTTTGTCTTTCCACTGCCACACCAACACAGGCTGAAACACACAGTGAGACTGAAGGTGATGGCTGTCGATGGTCATTTCTGGAGTTTTCTTATGCTATGTCCTCTCTAGCTTTTGTTTGTGCTGCCACGTAATGAGACAAGGGGGACATTTCCACAGACAGCGCCTCTTCTCTCTGCCTACTCTGTCGGATTCTTCCTCTATCTTTAGGGCAGAGGCAGAAGGGTTGGAAAAGTGGTGCCTTAAATCCTGAGACTATCAGGGAAAATGTAGGTGGGGAAGACTGACTAAATGACTTCTTCCTTCCTGTGCCAGTAGAGATATGATGTGACCAGCAGTGTGAGACTCTGTGCCCTGCCTTGTTTGAGTTACATTCTATGACACTGTGTTTGTAGCCATGAGATTAGTTGACATCTCTCTGCATGAATGAAATATTAAAATGTTGCTACATATTCATATCTTCACTCTCCTCTGCTCTGTCTTTCCGTAACACACGTGTTGAGACTTTGATATTTAGCTCCACGCAGGTCTGCAACAACAATGCATGGAGTAAAATGGATGCTGCATTCACATAGCTGCACATCACGTGTCTCCTCATGATATGAGAACATTTCTCTGCCTCAGCATCATTGCAGCATTGCGCGGTCATTGTTAGTGTAGTCTGCCAGTCTTGAGCAGCTTTTCTCTTCTCACCTGCCTCCCCCTCCTGCCTCTCAGGGCCAGGAGGAGAGATGAGTCACTCCAACAAAAAAGCCTTTTAAACCTGTAGTTTGCAATATGCCCATCTATCTCTCCGTTTGTCTACTGTGTTTCAATCTGCCTGTCTTAGTGCTCGCCGTTTCATTGTTTCCTCTAGCCTGTCTGTCTGCAGGTTTCTTTTCTGTCTGCTTGTTTATGGGCCCGCCAGCCTTCGTCCTGTTCTACTAATTACTTGTCTCCTTGTCTGCCTGCCTGTCAGTGGATCCACATGCTTCTCCTCGTGCTTAGTCAACAGCTTGACTCAATACCCAAAACAACCCAGCGTACCGCTTTGACACTTTAATTCTGTCATGCCGTTCTCCTACCTGAGCATGCTCTGACATGCATACTACATAGGGTTATAAACACTAACATGCTTTACACTTTGAGGGTGAAATATAAATGATACAAGCACTGAATTAGATTTGGAAAATGTGATCAGCTTCCGAAGATATTGAAGCAGCTTTAGAGGGAGTGTAGAGTAGGTCATGCCATCGCTATCCAAGGAAATGCAAATTCACTTCCAGTTTAACTCTCTGACTCTGTGGCTAATGTTGCTTAGGCTAATGTACCAAAAACTCCTGGCAGAAGCAGACGTATGCAAACCCACAGGAAATCACAATCATAGACAAGTATAGTGCACATACTTAATTACATTGTTTAGTTGCAGACTCATTTAAAGCAATGTTTACTTAAGGTACTCCGGTAGGAAAACAACCTACAGTTGATTGATTGGACAGATTCACTGGGCATTGGACAGCAGGGAGTTTCCTCCTAAATCAAATCCATAAATGTGATTGCAGTGTTGGACGTTATTGTGTTTCTTTCACCAAAGTAACCAACTGCTGCTTTATTTATCAGCGTATTTTTAAGGGCCAAATTAACCACCAAACACATAGTGGCATGCCACCATATAGCAACACTAACTGTCCTTTTTGGATTGTCTGCCTGACATTATTTCCAATATATCTTTGCCCATAAGTAGTAATATTTTAAGTATTTTCTAGATTTAGAATGGAGAAGTGCTGTCTAAGTTGATTTTCTGAGGCTTAAAATTAGCTCATGTGTATATGCACTCGATTCAACAAAGGGAGAAAGGTATAATTGCTGTGTTTCAACATGGTCCTTTTTATTAAAGGCAGTGTTAACGCCAACCTCTTCCTGTAGGTTGAAGGGTGGACCTCACAGTTAAAATAATAACACGCTCTGCTGCTCTGGGTGTAGTTCCTCCTGTTGTGAGTTTGCTTTCGCTTCTTGGATCCTCTCTAAAGTTAGCTTCACACTCCTCCAAAATTAGCCCCTCATTATAAACTCTTTTTAGAGACCAGATAAACATTATTTTGAAAAGAAAAGGCCTCATAAATTACTATTAAGTCCTAGAAAAAGTAATGTCTTGTGTCATGTGTTTTTTCTGTAGGTGCTTTCCAGAGCTAAATGTTTGAATGTCAGTGTGCTGTTGCTCGTCAATTGTCATGTAGTGTTTTTTTTAGGTTTGGCAGTGTCCTGTCCTGTTTGGCTTTATGTCCTTTGGCTTTTCCTAGAATTACATTACTGTGTCTTGAGAAGAGACCACTAATTACGTTAGCACTTGTGCTAGCATCCCTCTGAACGGAAGCCATTAAGTCATTAAACAGTGTGTACCGCACGCTGTGTTATTTCCCTCTCCGCTAAATTAACCCCTGCCATACACATTCATGTATTCTTTCACATCAATGTCATCCAATCACATTTAGGTCCTGCTTTACTTTGAACATGGGATAATAATTTATTGCATTATTTTCAAAGTACGCTGGTGGGTTGAAGCATTTGTGAAAACGAATTCAAAGTATTTGTTTTGGTCGTAGTGTGTGATTGAGCTGTATGCAGAGAGATTAAAATATTAAGCCTGAGAATGATCTGAAGAATTAGGTTACATTTTTCTGGTTATTTGTAAATTGTATCATTAGTGTGACTTTTTCCCAACTCAATAGCCAAATAGAGGAATAAAATTCTGTCGACAACAGACTTTTTGAAAGAGCAGCAAACAGATACGCCATAAGGCAAGTCAGTAGGATGTCTGTTGTCCGTTTTCTGCTCCTGTGCCACTTTTTTACATAATTTTTGGCAATCTGCCAGCTGTTTTTGTCCTTCTAATTTTCTCATAAGTATATTCAACAATAAAATGAAAGGAAAATATCTATAAACAAGGAGAATGGGGGGAAGACAACTACAATGAAATAAAGTGTAATGACAATGCAGATTTTAATCCAATGTTTTGCAGAATATAGACTTTGTGTAGCCATGGTCTTACTGCAGTGTGCACACTGTCACCTCGGAACAAACCACTCTTTCATTAGCTCAGCTGTAAACCTGTCAGCTCTAGCTTGGGGGCAATGCTGGATTTACAGGAGAGGGAAACAGACCTAAGGGAAAAAAGAAGAGAGGCCAGTAGAGGGGCACAAAATATAGAGAAATATTTACTGAAGACATCAACTTAAGCCTGAAACAAGATGTCACCGTAAAGAAATGTGCTTCTGACAAATTGGATTAAACGCAGCCTGCTGAAATGGAAGCACATTTTAAAAACAGACAGCTTTCAGAATCTTAAAAATGCGTTCAATTTGGTTTGCCTTGATGGTCCCTAGGGTAAAAATGAAGGTGCTGCTATGATGCAAGGAGAAAACTAGGTCTCATGCAGAATCTAAACTTGCCACGACAGGAAAAAGATGTTTCTTATGAATGACGTCAGACACAAAATAAATGAATAAACTTTAAAAAATGAAGCAGCTGTTGAGATAATTGACTTAGCAATGTCAAAAAGAAACTATAGAAGCTGTCACTGAAATGTCGAAACTTTATGGCTTTGCAGAACAGCTGTTGAAAGACCAATTAAAGCTCCCTCCCTCTATGAAGCTTCAGGGTGAGAGGGCATACTGCGTCCTCATCCTGAGACCTCTGACAGATGCCTCGCCAAGATCAGTAAAAGTGAAACTGTCAAGCCACAGACTGAAAGAAAAAATCTGTGGTCTGGCTTTACAGAAATGAAACCTTCACTACTTTCGGGGATAAAACCTGATCTCAGTTATGGGAAAGAGGTGTGTGTATGTAAGCAAGAGTGTGCAAATTTTCTTTGTGCAGTAGCAGTAAAATACAGCAGAATGTCCAAACAACACATACGTACTGACAAGCACCCACACAAACAGTATGATAGTTTTTGCACTCTCCCTACAAAAATATTGTTCTTGAAAAGATACTGAAGAAAGTATTGCACTTGGTCATTATTTGCCTTGTTCATTTCCCAATTTATGATTGATTTTGAACTGTCCAACTTGTGAGATATGCTGCATGTCTCACATGTTTACAATCTATTTACCCTCCGTCTGAGAAATGACTGGTAGCTTTTATAGAGACGGGTGCTGCTTCCTTACATTTGATCACCTATAGTGTCAAGAATATTCATCAAGCTCTGTTTCCTGATGTGAGTGCATGTCAACATATTCTCTCAAAACGTCTGCAGGAATGTGTATTTAGGGATAAGCCTTTGTATTTGTGAATGTGCCATCATGCTGTACGTATTTATGTGTGTGCTTTTCCTCTGAAGGTGGCTATTTACTTGAGCTGTGACAATGTCCGTTCACAGGATACAAGGTGGAATATGTTAGCAGGATCAATGAGAGGGTACGTCTCGGTGTGACTCCTCATGGCCTGCAGGTCTTTCTGGATTGATTTCCCATTTTGGCTGCAGCCTTGCTGATGCAAAGATTAGCGTAGTAAAGAAATTGCATGAAATTTAAGAAATGATGACATTTTTCTTTAATTCATGAATGAAGTCACTGGTTGAATTTGAGCACAGACACAGATCAAGAACAGGATCATGATACGTGTGTGTGTGTGTGTGTGTGTGTGTGTGTGTGTGTGCGCGCGCGTGCGTGTGTGTTGGGGGGTAGTGAGAGGTAGCATCAGGTTCCTGCTCTGAGGCTCAGTGTATACTTGCATGTGGTATGAGGAAGAGATAGGTTGGTCATGAGCTGATGTGATGAAAGAATGAGAGTGAAGGAATTACCAGTAAAGAAATGGAGGGGGACAACTGGGCTTTCATCTGGGGTAAGAACAAGCCAAGAGCATGTGAGATCTGTTTGTTTGGCATAATTGTAGAGAAAAATAAAATAAAATTTGATCAAATTAATCATACTAAATTTGTTTTGTGGAGCTGGAATAAACTAGAGATGGATTGTGATTTAACGTTCTTCAGTGAAGGAAGATCATTCTAAATTATTGGACTGGATATTGAACATGGAGCTATGTAGTTTCCCTTGCTCAATACAATGGAGTTGATTGTTGCTTCAGTCTAGTGTTGTCCTGATAGTGTAGTGAAGTTGTTGAGTTGTTGTTAAAAAAGATTTTGTGAAAAACTAGAAAACACAAACCATGTCTTCAAATCTGTGGTGAAAACTACATTTTTCATTTTGTTGAGCAGAGAAAATTAAGCTCAAACTCTGAAATGGGAGGTTGTGGTGTTCCATGTGTGGACGGACTACTTCTCTTTTCTTTGGAAGCAGCTTTTATCACGCACCCACCTGGGGTTGGATGTGCATACCGTCCATTTTCTTTACAGCAGAAAATTTAGTGTTTGTTTCAAGGTCCCAATTTTGCATTTAAGCCCTTTTTTCCCCCCTGAAAAGTTACTGAAACTTTTCTCAAGGCCAGAACACACTGTCAGACTTGTTGCTTAATGATAGCGCCACTGAGCGGCTCCATTAGAGCAGTTGCTGAACTCATCAGGCGAATCAGCAAATAAGGGATCTCCCCTGCTTTCTGTAGCATAATGGATTGAAGTTTTGTATATGATCAGCTGCCTGACCAAACAACAGGTTCCTCTGTGCTCCATAGCTCTCCACAGCGATTCTTGTTAAATTCTTGGCGCATTGATTTCTCACTGCTAATGATTTTTCCATTCCAAAAAAAGATGCCTTGAGGATTGCAAGGCTGTCTGTCCATCTGAGATGACCATGAACACAATTTTAGTTTTAGTGTTTACCTTCACAGGGATGCAGCCAGTCACTCAATAATACATAAAAATGCTGTCTTTAATCTCCTGGATGACCGATGCAACACAGCTGACCCCACCTGCACTTTAGCTCACCCACAGACACCACCTTTCAGTGTCTCTTCATGCAATAATTCGCCCCTCTTTCTCTTCTTTCTTCTCAGGATTGAAAAAACGTACCAGGAAGGCCTTCGGGATACGGAAGAAAGAAAAGGACAATGACTCCACGTAAGTGCTGATGCTCCTTACTGGTGTGCTGCATGAACACCGAGCACATCGGTTGTTCCACTGCTGAAAGTACAGTGATGCTGTGCAGTGGAGCAGAGAGCTGACTGAAACCTCTGAATTTGAGTTATTTTAAGAGGAACAAATATTGTATGGCAGCAGGTCTTGGATATACGTTACAGCAGAATGAAAGGATTAGCCTAGATTTACAGCATTAGTATTAAGTGCAGGTTTCATCACATCAGTGTTTGACAGCTGCCTCCATTGAACATGCACAGTTTGAGTCTGCCAGTCAATTATGAGCCACAGTGGTGTATTGTGTATTGTACTGTATCAATGGATCTGTTAAACTCCCAGTATGAATCCTGTGTGCCATGTTTTTATCGATTTCACAATATAATGACCAGACTTAATCCATAATATCCCATAATTTAGACTATTATCTGTAATTTAAAAAGTGTTCTGAAATAATGAAATACAGTGAGATCAAAATGAGACATAATAGACCAGGTAGTTCACTCATAAAGTACGTGGTCAGCTTGCAGAATCTTTGTAAGCTCAATGGTTTTCCAGCCAGTTTGTGACTGTGCACGAGACACTTCGACTTGCTGTAAAAGGATTGTGTGCTGTGATATCTGAGAATGTGATGTGTGAGTGAATAAGTGTTTGAGTTTGGTGGCGTGAAAAGGTTTTCCTTGAATACCCCCTTTTAAATATTTCGGCTTGACTAATTAGCAAAGCACTTGATTTCAAGATGAAGAGCTCATGTGTAAAGTGACTTTCATGCTCTCCTTTCTTCTCTGTTTCTTTAAATTCTCACAGGGGGTCCCCAGACAGAGACGGCGGTGTAAGTAACAGAAAATATTTAATATATATCAGCCAGTTGTTTCATTTAGAAATTAACTATTCACTACATGTGTGTTACTGGAGGAAATTAAGATTGGTGATTATGAGGTTGATTATTTATTTTGTGTGTTCTTTTTATTGCCAGGAACCCCACGAGGTTGAATCGGTACTGAACTGTAGTCTGTAGTCCTTTGGAGTAGATTAATCTCTAGATTAGTTAGTCTAGAGCTTAGAGGTTAGACTGATTAGAGACATCACAGCACTATCTTCAGCTCAGTCAACCGCCAGTGTTGCTGTTTCAGCTATCGTTTCATTAGCAGGCTCTCTGAGGAGGCTTTGAGGGGAAAAAAACCCATAAAGGGCAAAAGGATATTCCCCTGAATCCTTTGGGGTAGCTTGGAGAGACCTAAATCTTGAAATATTATCCGGCACTGTTGGACAATTTGCAGCGTGCTGGATAATAACAGTAATCATCGTCATCATCAGATCATTAGTGACCAAGTGCACAAAAGAGAGAACAAATTACGGCCTTGTAAAAGGGAAATAGTGAACGGGGACAGTCTCATATGACATAACTTCCAGAGTACGCAGCATCAAGGTTTATAGGGCAGAAATAGTTGCAATACAGTTTTACTGAACATTAAAAAAAATATATATATATATAAATAAAATAATAATAATAATAAAATAAATAAATTGGTAGTGCAGTAGAATATAATGAACCCTCACTGTCCGGGTGGGATTTTTATCAAAGTGTCTTTCTCTTCCTAGTCTCAGAAGAAGACCAACGGGGCCCCTAATGGCTTCTACGGAGATATTGACTGGGACAGATATGTAAGTATATAGCATTATTATTTTATGCTGATTTTAAACAGTGTTTCAACTTGGCCGGCTCCAGCTCACCCTGAAAACTGCTGCTTTGTTTTAATTTGCAGTGAATGGGCTTATTGTATTGATCCATATTATTGTAAAATCAATTTGCCATTGACAACTCTGTAAACAAAGCATGTTAAAAGGGGTTACAGATAGTAAGTCAAGTCAATGGGTTTACTATTTGCAACATTCGGTTACATACATTTTAGATCCAGATCATGACTTTGTCAATATGCATGTGGTCGTGTTTCATTGAGCAGGGAACATATTATTTGTTTGGACCGGAAGCCTCAGTACAACATATTGACTGAATGTGTCAATGGGAACTTTAACTGTAGCTTAATTAACTGACAGTACTCTTTGAAGTGACTGCATTTTGTTTGCATTTTATTGGCCTTAGTGATATCACAGCATTGTGTAACTAAGAACATCATTCACACTCTCCAAGAGATTTATACTGAGTCCCTCTTTGTGTTTCAGAACTCTCCTGAGGTGGACGACGAGGGCTACAGCATCAGACCTGACGAGGAGTCGGAAGAAGGAGATATCCTCTGCACTGCTTGATTTGTCATCTGATAGAATCAATTTGTCCTATTTTTCTCTGCCAATTTACTCTGGCCCACCAAAAATGGATTGCTTCCATTATTAGTGCAGGATTTGTTAAATTGGTGCTCACTGATAGAGATCCGTTTGTGTGGTGCATCATTCTGCTGCAGCTGCCAAATCAGTGGAAACAAATCTATAAAAGCAATTATCCTCAAGTTGTGAAAAAAAAAAATCCGCTCAAAAAAAAACTTCACTCGATGTACATACAATGATGTCAAAGTACGTCAACTGCTTATCAAAGTGTTAAAACATCCAATTAACAAAGATCTAAATAAAGGTAATGAGGTGCAACACACAACACAGCTACAGAAGAATGATTCATTGATGCACCAGACGTGAGCAGGAAGTTGCAGAGAAGTGTTTGAGAAGAGCCCCATAACGTCTTTCTGAAGCGTGAAAATATCACCCTAGTCAATACACTGATTCCCTAGACAGTCGTCTCATATTTAGCAGAGGTGATGCTCTGTTTGTTACGATAATGATACTGTATTCATCACTTTGCAAAAACCTCTTCAGTGGGTTGAAAATTTGATCTGATTAAAGGCCATGCACCTCCATCTTGTGGGCAGGCATGCACCAAATTTAAGTTGTAACTTGTATTAGGTTAAGGCTAGGATTGCCCAACCTGTCAGTTAGTTTAGCAGTAATATTTAGGTATCAGCCTTGCAGAGAGCTTATTTTTGTTTCTAGTTTAGACCAGGGAGGCTAGTTTTACCAGGGATGCAGTTCCTGAAATAATAATAACATGGCCTTTATAATATTATGCAAGTTGAATGTCAAGATATTGGTTTGAGGATGGAAAGAAACATTGCTTTTCTTTGACACCGCGCTACCACCCATCACCAAAAAGCCCCACTTCTTTTCCTCCGATGAGTCGGAAGAAGAGGAGGACCACAGGAAAAAATTCAAAATCAAGATCAAGCCACTGCCGGCTGATCGTGTAGTGTCGGCGCCCTCGGTCGACGAGCTCAAAGCCTCCATAGGCAACATAGCCCTGTCCCCGTCTCCTATGGTGAGTAGCTCTGACATCACTGCCCTCTCACTGCTGGCTCTCATTAACAGATGGCTGCTTATTAGATGGTTTAGGTGGTTATTATGTGCATGTGTGAATCACTCCTTCTTCTTAAGATGTAATCGTTTTTTGTGCACAGATATGTTGCATGCATGTGAGTTGTTTACGTTTTTCCAACTAAGGTGCTACATGATGTTGAGTGTGCTAGTATCTATTGAGCTACTATCTTTCTCTGCAATGTTTATTGGACTTTATCCCACTGTTTTGTTCTTAGCTATTGATGGAAACACTAAATGGATCACTGCTCGTGCCTTGTTTTAATAATCCAGTATTGAATGTTGCGTAATGTCTCTGGTTTAAACCCTAGACTAAAATTACAATTCATGTCTTCGTGATCAGTGATATCAGCTGATTTATGATTGTTTGAATTCAACAAATTAAATTGTAACTCTTGTGATACTTGGTCAGCGCTGTCAGCGACCTCGCTTTTCTCCCATTTTGTCTGATGTCCTTTAACACAAGACAGATGTCCCACCATGACAGAACCCACAGAATAACAGGGCATGAAGCTTTTTGTTTGAAGCGATGCAGCTCAGTTAATGAATCCAAATTTAAGCACACATCCTCTTCATGTAGCCTGTAATCAGTAGTGGGACTCTAAAACAGGCTTTGGCCTCCCCTGCGTACCCATGATCCCTTTCTTCTTCAGTGAGGACAGTTAGCTTGGGTGTCCACCTTAAATAATTCAGGTAGGAAAGTGAGGCACAATGAACCGGTGTGTCGGTCCGCTGTACAGTGAGATTGCTTGTGGTCATTTGAGCTTGTGGACTCAATAATTTAATCCAGCCTCCCCGTGTTTACCTACTGACTCCCTTACCCTGATCAGGTGTGAAGGTCTTTCCATGCTGTTAATGGTTGTGTGCACGTTTGGAGTTGATAGGACACATCGGTTGTTTTTGCCACACTTTGCTCTCAACCTACGCTGATGTTATTAGTTGATTTAAAGAAAATTAATGTGCAAGACTTTTGGTAATGTTTTATTAAAATCATTTGTTAGAAAAAATAAACTAGTGATGGAACATTTGTTGGTACTGGCTTCTTAAATTTGATGCTTTTCTAATTTTTTTATCATCGGAAATTGGATATACTTAACTCTTACACTCTTGGTTGGACAAAACCAATAACTTTTGGGACATCACATTAGACTCAGGGAATAATGATGGACATTTTGTCACTAGTTCCTGGTATATTATTGAGTAAACAGTTAATCAGTTTATCGGAACAATGACAAACAGATGGATCTGTAATGAAAACAGCTCTGATAATATGACAGATTTGGTTTGGGGGCTGTTATTCATTGTAGTATTATCCAGAGGTGCTGATGTGTGTTTTTTTCTAGACCTTGAGTATAAGTTTCCCCCAACATCGTCTAAAAATTCATCTCATGCATTCAAGTCACCTGAATGTTAACCAAAGTCATGCCACTGGAACTACTGGCCTATAGTTGCGTTTACGAAACTGGCACTTTCACCTCTACCAGTTCGAATTAGCATCACGTTTGCCGGGGCACCGCTTCCCCCCACACACATAAATTACATGAATCACACAGTCACTCCCAGTCCCTGGCAACTCGGGGTAACCTTGGCTATGGACTGACAATAAAATGGTCTGATGAAAAGAGGAAGAGGGGCCAAGTGTTAACAGGCCTCCGAAAGCAAACGCTGCCTCTTTCCACTGCTTTCTAGTTCTTCCTTATCCCTAAATTGATCCTGTAAAACGCTATTCCCAGACAAAAAAAAAATATGACTCGCCTCTTATTTTCAAAAACAAGACTCACAGTTGACAACAGCTCCCAGCCAATTAAATATCAATTCCCTCAACTAATAACCAAGGCTCTACATTCTAATGCTCTTGGGTCTCTGCAAGTAAAGATGACATTTCATTTAAAAAAACAGTGACAAGCTCTCACCCCAGCTTTGAAAAACCTGATATGCATACCAAGTATTATACATACCTTGATACAGAGTTTCGTATTTAGAGGATGGTGTGAGCTTAATTTCTGTGGTAATATTTGGCATATTCTGTATGAATTATGCATATGTACACAAACTTGTGAGAGGGACATGACGACGCATTTTAGCAGCTTATTTCACATAAAGCCTTAGCCAGGATTCGGTGTTGACATCATGTTAGGAGGAGTAGTGGGTAATGTGTAGGTGGAGGGCTGAAGGGAGCCATAGTACTACGCCAGCTTTATCAGTCTGTGTTAATGATTGCTGTTGATGTAGATGGCTGCCTACTTTGTATACAGATGTTTTGCTTTGCCAGCGTTAATATACTATCCCCACTAGTCTTCTAACTATTCCACCCTTCTCTTCTTTTTATTTCTCTCCTATCTTTTTTTTTTTTTTTTACTCATTTGCTGCCTCTAATGATGCTAACCTCTGTAGAGGAGTCCGGTAAGCCTTTGCTTTGCATGCTCATGTGTTTTATGTCTTTCTTTTCTTGTGTGCTGTTTTTATTTGCTCATAAAATCAGCCCTGTGCTGCTGAAAATAGAACCACGAGTGAAGCAAGATATCATGCCAGTGTGTAATAACTATAGGCTTATTATTAGCCCAGCATTTAAAGGGCAAATGGCTAATGCTATGTACTTTGTCTTTTGATGCGAGTGTGTTTCATTGTGGTGTTCTGCTGTATGTAGGCAGATTACAGTACGTGCATCTGTGTGTGACTACTCAGCATTTTTATGCCACATTTATGTCTTAAATCTGATTTTACTTGGTTCTGGAGTCTTGAGCTTCCAACTCTCGGTCATAATGACACAACTGCAAGCAGTAGACGAGACAAGGAAAAGGTCAGGGAGGGAGTTAAGATGCTAGAATTTAAAAGAATAGGCCTTACGTCCCATATTATTCCTCAATTTTCTTATTGTGTTCTAACATTTCAACCAGAACAGCTTAATTTAAAGACAAACATCTTATTTTTATGTTGAATTGGTCATATTTTATAAAGTGTGCCATTACTGTAGCCAGCCACTGTGCAGTCAGGTTAACACAGAGAATCCCCTCAAGCGAAGTCAGTCACTTTACAGCTCAGCTGACTCTCTGTTCAGAGATGACTTGCCTCAGTTACAAAAAAAGTTTCATTACTCTTGCACCAGAAGCAAAAATACAATATTGGAATTTCAAAAATGAAACAAAAAACTGTATCTCTATTTATTTTGTATTTTATGATTACTATGTGTGTGTTAAAGACCAATGTTAGTCCCTGACAGAGGCAAAAAGGTCACAGTGTGTGACTCTACATGCTTCCTGACGTTCTTCCTGTTTACATACAGCAGGGAGACGATGATTGGTCATGACAAACACTGCTTTAGCTGTGTCCTGCACCAATTTACCCAATGAAATGAATCCCCTCCACCAGCACGTCCCACCCCCTTGTTGCATCACTTTAATCACTCATGGCTCACTGCACAACTGGAACAAGCACAAGAGTGAGGGATGGAGGAGAGAGAGAGAGAGAGAGAGAGAGAGAGACGGTTGATGGGAGACGGAGGTGACGCAGGCAGATGGAGAGATTTTAGCTGAGATGAAAGAGACCAAGGGGGCTGATAGGAGACTAGAGGGGAAAATGGAAGGAAACTTAAAAGGATTAGATGGCAAAAATTGGCATTTTTTTAACTTATTAAATAAAGGGAAAGAGATAAAGATAAGGGAGGAGATTGAAGCAGCTCCACAAGATATTTTGGATGATGTCCAGTCACAGCAGGTTCAGAGATGACATGAAAGATTCAGGCAGACATCCTTATTTATCTGAAGGCCTTGAATTGTTAGACTTTTGTTTTTTCTCACCATCAACAGAAGAAGGGGGTGTAGGCACCAACACAAACACAGACCAGTTTGAAAAAGTCCTGATATCCTCTTGCCTTCTAACTATCTGCATTGATGCTCAGAAAAACCTCACACCACACGAGGCTGCATGGAGAAAAAAAAATCACAAAATCTAAAACGGATAAGCACATAACGCCGTCTTTATGGATATGTTATATTCCTGATCCCCTAATCTGACCGACCAGGCCAAATTTCTTCTTCTCCTCATGTATGATGTCTGCTTTACTGATTTGTCACTCTCTGACCAGGTGTCTCTTCTCTCTTCCTTTTTGCTGGTCACAGAGACGTAGCCCGGTAAGTGTCCTTTTCTTCCGTGTCCCTGGGGTCAGGCTAAAAGATATGTCACATGCTTCTTGTACCCTTTTGCTCCACACCCTGTCCTCGGTGTCGGTTGAATAAGACAGAAAATGCGTAGGTGGGTTCAGTGGCTGAGGTGACGGGTCAAATCTGTTGACATTAATATTTAAACTAAAAAATAGATATATTTTTTCTTAGATTCTCAAGATCACTAGCGTGCTTGTTTTTCATCTTGAATAGCTTCATGCTTGGCCTCTCCAGTGAGAGAAAATTTGCACTTTTGACAGCTGGACCCTTTGATGTCTTACTTCAGTCACTCCCCATCGTCGTGTCTTCTCGTCTCATTTGCTCCCACCTCTCCTCCCTCTCCTCCCCCTCTGTCCTCATCTGCCCTTTGCCTTTTTTGGCCTCTTGCGGCCTCCACATGATGAATTCATATATATGCTGGCACACACACAGGGTGTTTAAGATCACAGCAGGAGAGGCGTTAGTACTGTGCTGCTGCTTCTCCAACAACACAACTCATTTTGCTTTTAACTTTCATGTGCTTCAGCTTTATCAGCCTGACACCCTCTGTAGTGTCAGGGGGGGCTTCTGAAGACTTCAAAAGCATGTTTTGAAAGCTTTCAAATATTTTTTTTTTTTTTTGCTTTGACACCTCAAACCACTGCTCACAGCATAGTTAGGCTACTTCACTGCAGGTAGCAGTTGCCATTTTCTAATGTGACACTAACATTGTTATTGTAATTGAATTCTGGAGTTATTTATTGGGGTTACTTACTCACCTTACTTTGAAGTGAATCTCGAATGGCAGGTATTTTTGTTGCTCCATCTGATATACAGTAGCTGCTGAGGTGATTTATTAGAACTCTCTCTGCCATATATTACCTAATGTGCACTGTTCAGTGGCTCACTTATAAAGCCTGGGAAATGTCATTTACAGTTCCATCAAAGTGAGTATGACTATAGTTGGTGAATACCCAGGAAAGACTTTCAATAAGTCTATCACTAAAATGTACCTGGACATAGAAATAAGAAAAGTTTATTAAAATGCATAGTAGCTACTTAATAGCTACAAGATGTATTTATTTGGGGGTGGCTTGGTGGCCGAGGGGTTGGGGCACTGACTGTGGACTGCAGTGCCCCTGGTTAACGTCCAGCTGGTGACCTTTTGTATCTCATTACCAATCTCTCTTCCCTCATGTCCTCCCATGTCTCTTCTGTCTACTGTCTAATACAAGCAAACTTCTTTCTGTACTACAACCTGCCCTGTGCTGCTGTGTTTTAATGCCTGTTCCTGTGTAGCTTGTAGCTGGTCAAGTACTTCCACAGGTCTCAACAGATTGAGTCAGCCTGTGGCTGAGGTTCTCCCTCTGACCTGACTGTACAACCTATATTATTGCACAGATTAAACCACACAGCTTTTTATATTAAAAGAAAAGTTGTTGTTTTTGACTGCCACTGTTGTACATAGATGAGGCTATAATGTAGGATGCTGATTTTAGTCTCATTTCTGTCTTGTTACAGGGTTTGAAAAGGAACACATCCAGTAAGTATTAGTCATGTTAATCCCTAGGCTAGGTTCACTTTTAATGATAGAATTCCAAAGGATGTGATGCAAGAGCCGCATTTGCTAAACAGATTTAATTCTGATTCCAGGTGAGGAGATCGCCAGACCGAGACGTGTTGTTCCTACTTTACCCACTGTGGCCCCCACACCAGCTCCAGCTCCAGCACCACAACCTCCCAGGTATGTACATCACTGTCAAGGAACAAGCCACTGCCACTCAATGTAAAAGTGCTATTTGTATCATACTGTATGTGTCACTGCTGATTCCTTTGCTCGTTTTAAGGGCATTTTGCTGCTAAATCTGTATACAACCTCAATTCCAAAAAAGTTGGGACTCCATGTAAAAATGAAATAAAAACAGAATGCAATGCTTTGAGAATCTTTTTCAACCTATTTTTTAAAATGTTATCCAGTACAGAGACAATAGACTTGATGATCAAACTAACTAATTATTCTGAATTTGATGCCTGTAACATGTTCCAAAATAGTCGGGACAGGTGCAACAAAAGACTGGGAAAGTTGTGAAATGGCCAATAACCACCTGTTTGGAACGTTCCACGGGTAAACAGGTTAGCCTAAAAAACAGCATTGAATGCCTGTGACCTTTGACCCCTCAAGCTGCACTGCATCAAAACTGACTTGATTGTATGAAGAATAGAACTTACGTAGGCTCAGGAACACCTTGGAAAACAATTGTCCGTATATACAGTTCATCACTGCATCTACAAATCCAAGTTAAGACTCTACCATACAAAGCAAAAGTCATATCTTCAACAAAACCCAGAAACACCACTAGCTTTTCAGGGCCGAGCTCATCTGAGATGGACTGATACAAAGTGGAGAAGTGTGCTGTGGTCTGACGAGTCCACTTTTCAGATTGTTTTTGGAAATCATAGACGTCATGTCCTCCGGGCTAAAGAGGAAAAGGACCATCCAGACTGTTACCAGCGCAAAGTTCAAAGCCAGCATCTGTGATGGTATAAGGGTATGTTAGTGCCCATGGCATCATGGGTAATTTTCACATCTGTGAATGCCGAAAGGTACAGGTTTTGAAGCAACATATGCTGCCATCCAGATGACGTCTTTTTCAGGTACATCCCTGCTTATTCAGGCAACACAATGCCAAGCCACACTCTGCAGGTGTTAAAACAGTTTGGCTTCATAGTAAAAGAGTGCAGGTACTAGACCGGCCTGTCTTCAGTCCAGACCTGTCTCCCATTGAAAGTGTGTGGCACATTATGAAGTGCAAAATACAACAACGGAGACCCTGAACTGTTGAGCAAGTCTTCTATCAAGCAGGAATGGTAAAGAACTTCACTTTGAAAACCTCAACTATTAGTGTCCTTGGTTCCCAGACGCTTACTGAGTCTTGTTGAAAGACAAAGTCATGTAACACAGTGGTAAGCATGCCCCCTGTCTCAACTTATATTACATTATTATATATATATTTTTATATAAATATTATATATTTTACACAAAACAATTAATTGTATCAGTAGGAACAGATATATTGTCTTTGTATTGTATTCAATTAAAAATGGTCTACTTCAGCGTCCCAACTTTTTTGGAATTGGGGTTACATTTACACTTAACTACATAACATGCCTTCCAAAGAAGGAATTTTCACTTGTTCCACTGCACATTGTTTTGAAAAACAGTATCTGATTTTATTGTGTCTGAGACGCTCACTCCCTTTCACTGCTTTGTATCATTCAAAGATAGACCTTTGAGTTGTAAAGCAGTGCAGTAGATCTGCTGTGAGCTGTATTCTTTTGGCACACAGTGTTAATGCAGTGCACAAGCTAATGGAGCTGATGGCAGTGGTGATGTTCTCGGCAGGTTACAGTAATCACAGTCATGTCTCAAACTGTATTTATTGGTGTTCAAATCTTACATGTACCTCGATTTTAATCTGCATGGTAGTTTTCATTTTGGAGGTCAGAAGTGTCATATTTTGAAATAATTATCTCTTACACAGTGTGGAGCTTTCAAATGTCACCATCAAGCATCATTAAGCCTTTTTGGGAGTTTGGTCAGTCCATCCAACCGTGATACATTCTATCATGGTCGGATGGACTGGGGATTGGAGTCACATTAATCAGCGGTTCAACAACTTTATGCACCTATTAGTCAGGTGAAAGGGGGAATTTTCTATTAGTTGCATCTTTTTATATTCTTTCTCAAAGGCTACCAGCATCCAATGTCACCTCGTTAGTTGTCTCATTGAAGCCTTCTGCATATGACTCAAGGCTTTTCTCACATCTGCTGCAGCTGCCTAGCTTGGCTTAATTAAGCAGGGACTGGGATTCGATCTACTTTAGTATTAACTGAAGTTGTTAACAGCACTAAATATTTTTTAAAAGACGCCTTAATATCATTGAAAGAAGGGAACTTCTGTAGGCAACACTCTTGAGATAACCAAAGGCTGTGGGATAAACATGTTATGTTGTGCTTCTAACATAATGGCCAATAAACTCAACAAGATTTTGTTTAGATATCGCACAACCTTTGCCATCTTTTAAAAACATAAGAAGTTTGATTCAAACATTGTGTTTATTCTGCTGGAGGGCCACTTGAGGCTTTGGTGAATCTGCAGATCTGTGACAGTGTTTATCCACTCGACAACACTGTGATGCTTTGTGTGCTGTGGGAACATAAACACATGCTCATCTAGTATAAATGCTGTCTTCTAGCATGAATTCTTGTCTTTATAGTTTATATTGTATTCATTGTGGGGTCATTCTTATTGTTATTCTTCTACTTATGTTTTTGTGGTTTGTGTGAATGTTAGTTTTTAGTGTCCACATGTGTCTGTGTGTGTCAGAAAAAGAAATGTGCAATTGCAGTTTATAAAAATCTTAAGTCTTAAAAGAAAAAGATGAAAATATGTTGGGGGTTTTTAAATCAAAGCAGCTTAACTTTTTCATATATTAACATTACCAAATCATAAAAATAGAAATATTAATAAATGGGTCAAACTACGTCATATAATTTTAAAATGAATAATACTTGCAGAGAGTGTGATAACTAGTAATTACAATAATACAGCTACAAATTCATGTAAATTAAGCCAACAACCGAAAAAAAAAGATAATAACTGAATTCAGCCACATTATCTGAACAGTATAGTGGTTTTTGTACATTTGCATTTATTTCTTAAGAATGTAGGCATGGGTGTAGGAATAAAGTACTGTTTATCCACATACTAAGTGGAATAAGTATGTGTTAAAAGGTATTTTACCTGTACATGACACGATGACGGAAGCTATGATAATATTTACACAGTGTGGCTGTTTCCTAAAATGACCTTCTGCAACACAGCGTCTCCTCTCACATTGTCCTCTGTCTGTTTCAGCAGTCAACAAACACCAGTCTCTGAAGACACCACAGCCTTATTTGGGCCTCCTTTGGAAACAACCTTTGGAGAACAGAAAACTGAAGGTAACCCTCGTCTCTGTGTCTTTGTCACTGTTTTTCCGTCTCTGTGTACCTCTTTGTGTCTGTTGTTAGAATACATCCATGTTGACGGTTGTTACCAGCGTTGTTTTTGTCTGTGATAGCAACACAATGAAAAAGGCTTTCTGAACACACACTTATTGTCTCTTTAAGGCTGCCAGCTAAGCCCTGCTTGGCTGTCATAGCAGATATCCTCTCTCTCTCTCTGTCTCTGTCTCTCCTCTCCCTCCCTCTCACCTATTTTTCTAACATCATTGTTCTTCCCTCAGGCTCTCTGTGCAGTTGTGGATTCTCTCCATCTGTCTTTGCAAAGGTCAAAGTTGAAATTGGCACTGGGGGGTCATGTTCACGTGCACAGTGCAGCTTGTTAATATGCAGACTCTGCTGCCACCCGCTCTCAGCCAATCCGGTAGGATTTAGCAGCACAGGCTGTGGGAGAGCTCTTAGCTGTTACGCAACGGCCATGTCAGGCATAACTAACATCAACTTGACACAAATTCCCTTTATACAGTTATTCAGACATATAAAACATCTCAATGTGTGTGACAACTTTTTACTCATTATGGTTTTATCTTCAAAAGATCATAAAGAGTAGGGGTGTGTGATAAAGATAAAATCTTTACTCTGGTATAATTTTACACATAGTTTCAAGTCGATTAGGCACAGTTTGCTAATACTAATACAGTCTAATACAACAGCCCTGCAATAAATCCTACCCTCACGAGACTTGCACAGTAACAATCAGTTTTCACTGTAGACAGACTGCTTTGAGATGATTCCAATATTTTGTTCCCTCCATTTATAGTAGTAACAATATATCTATTATTCATTTTGTTTCCAGTTTAGGTGCATGGAAAGCAAATGCAGTCTAATATAACAGTCCTGCAATAAATGTGCTGATAATAAATGTGCTGATTCGACTTTATGGTAATCTTGGAGTATTGAGGTGCCGCTGAACTATACTGCACTATACAGAGAGGTGTTTCTGTTATTTAGTTTATTGAAATAAATTCGAGGCTCAGCCCAAACCTACAGTAGGGAGCCTGATGGCATGATCTCCTCTCTGAGTTTTTTTTCAGCAGCTATATGCACTATTTTCGAGCCATTTGAGATAATAGACTAAAAATCTGTACACCGTTAGGGGAAAAAACATGATTGTTGCAAAGGAAGAAAGTCATCCTGCAGAGCCTATATCCTATCTTATATCTAATTGATTTCCGACTGTCTTCATCATTCTGACACTTTTAATACAGCAAATGTTGAGGATGACTCATTTCACTTCTGCCGCCTAAAAAGAGATGAAAATTGTCTGATGTTACTATTTTTAAGGCATGTAACACAGATAGGCAGGTGTCTGGTGTAAACAGCGTTACTGATCTTGAAACTTATGCTTGTTATACTTTGCTGTAGTTCACAGCTGACAAATCTGCTGCATTTAAAGTGATGTCATAATAATCTGGGCTGCTCTGTTTGCAAATCAAGGGTCCCCAGCAATGATAGGTAAATGTGGTCCTTAATACAGAAGAACCTTTATTCAAATATAATAGATTTCCTTAAGGAATAGCATAGAAGGATAAACAGCATGGGCACATAGTATTATCTGAATGAAATCATTTTTAAGGAATTCTAGAAACCTAAAAGATTTTATGCTCTTGAGAAAACATTCAGGCTTGAGCCCCAAAAGTCACCCTCCACCCTGCATCTGAACTGCATCCTAATTAATACCCATTAAGTTGAATCAGCTCCTCTCCAAAACAGTTTTACCAAAAACTCAACATGATAACCTTTATGAAGGTTGTATTTATTGCAGGACTGTTGACTGCCGTATTTTTGTTATATAATAAACTGCAACTGAGTGTTAATAATTTAGGTTCTTGTTAAATTTATGATGGGGATGTTGTTTTTGGTTAACGTTGTGAAGTAAATGCTTGAAAAATCAAGGTAATTCATCACATTACATCCTGTAAATCCAGTATTTTCATAAAGTTCTCTTACAAAACTTTTACTTGTATATCCGGAAATAGTACAGTAACATAGGCAGGTAGTAGTAGGCAGTAGGCAGTAGTGAGGATAGTGTTTAACTACTTTTTATATAGGCAGGCTAATGGTAAAGGTATTAATAAAAGTGTAGATTTCACATGAACTCTCATCATGTTGAATTTATATAATGCTATATATTATTGCACAATTTCAAAAAGCTAATCACAGGATACAAGTGGGCTGTCTTGGTCACCCCTGTTCCCAAATATTTCTTATTCTGCCTCTAGAAATCAGTTTGAGTGAACAAGGTTGTAGCCATGTCCTCAGATACATTTTGTGCTGAACCCTGTATCCCACTATTACAGTGGCACTGAAATTCAGTTGGCAAATGTTACAACACACCCTGACTGCTGTTTGCCACTGAGGCTGGAAATTGGTCTTCTCTAATGAAAGATTTTATTGACATGCTGGTCTCTGTTGTTTCCCCTCTTGCACCTAATGCTTTTTTAAGCCTCGCAGAATGAGAAACCCTTTGAATATGTTGGCTCTAATGCCGCTGCCACGGCCTGTTCTGTCCCCTTCTGAACTTAGTGGGTTTCTCGGGGTCCGATGCGTGGGGGGCTCCTCTGTCAGAGTCTGAATCCTCTTTGACAAGATCCTTCCCCACAGGAAGTAAGTTTAATAACCTGCATATTGTGCTGCATTTCTTCTTCTCCCTGGAATGACTGCACGGATCCATCTGCTAACCTCATGAACCTCACCATCATCCTAACAAACAGGCCTGCACACTGACCCAGTCCAACACTTGTGTGACCACAACACCCTGCTCCTTGTTACAAACAGCCAGCTGTAACCTGTTTTATTTTATCAGCCGTTTCACAACCAAATGATTCAGCTTTGGTTGTAGTTTATTCTGGGAGAGGTCAGTACCTGTCTGCCATACCGCACCACCTCATCCTCCCTCGCTGCCTCCTCCTAGCATTTGGCATGGTGGTGACTGAATGTGCTGTTCTGCATGGTGAATGCTTTGTGGGATGATCCCTTCTCCTCGAGTTGTTGTGGTTGTGTTTTGCAGGTGTGGTAATCCCTGCCATGTATGGAGTCAAACTTTCGAAGCTTTTGTTACAGGAATTCCTGTGTTATATAAACATAAAACACCATTTACTTTATATAAACATTAGGCTGTAATATATATATATATATATATATACATATACATATATGTATACATATATGTGTGTGTATATATATATATTTGTAGGTTACAGTACAAGATTTTAGTATCGGAAGCATTGTGGTTTCCATTTGTCATCCAAGTAGTATTGACCAATCATGTTTAAGTAGGTTTTCTGTTGTGCACAGGTAACATTAATGTGGTGAGCAAAAGAGGCAGAACACATCGATCATATTGCAATCTCGGAACCCATCAGCTCTTGTCTGATGAAGATTTTGCTTTTTATTAGCTTTGTGTAATATATCTGTATTCATATGTAGATATCAGTTAATAGAGATGAGCTGAGATGTTGTCTTGACCTGTCTCAAGTTGCTAGTCAGAACTGAAACCAAAAGCAGTGCATGGTAGAGGATCTTCACCAGGTTTCCCACTGGCAACACCAGATCTCCTGAAATATTGGCTGTTGCCCTCAGAGGCTTTATGTTTATCAGATGAGAGCCAAAGGGTTCCCAAGATTGTTTAGGCAGTAATCTCCTGGAATTATCAGCTATAGGAATATTAATTGTTGCACTTTCGATTTTACCGCAGCTCCACCTCCACTTCCCCCCAAGAATGTCCCGACCTCTCCCCGATCGACTGGCCCTCCCTCAGCAGATAACGCTGGTAAGAGGTCTTCTCAACTATTTCTGCCTCCTGTTATATTGCACTGTCACATCGGGATGAGACAAACCGTTACTTTAGATCTCAGAAGCTTCTTCATCTCTAACTTTCTGGTTCTAACTTTGTCTGTCGTCATGTTTTATCTCAGTGTGTACTGAGCCCACAGCTTGTGATTGGTCTGTTGGTTGTCTGTGTTTCAGAAGTGTCACCAGATGCAGACAGTTCTGTCAGGAAGCCCTCAATAGCTGACTTGGACAACATTTTTGGACCAGAAGAGGCTCCCCCTGTTGGCGAGGACACAGGCGACTCGTGGGTCTGCTTCAATGCAGAATCTCCTGACCGGCCGCCTGCACCAGAGGAACCAGCACCTCCAGTACCAACCTCCCCGCCTCCACCTGAATCTCCTGCCCCACCCCTGCCTACATCACCACCTCCTCCAGAAGACCCTGCACCACCTCCTCCTACTTCCCCTCCCCCAAAAGAAGAATCTGTGCCCCCTCTCCCAACCTCCCCGCCTCCCTCAGAGGAGCCTGTTGCACCTCGTGTCCCCTCGGGTCCACCTACACCTGAGGACCGAAATCCTCCCATGCTCGCCACCTCTCCACCCCCTGCACCACCAAAGGAGCTCGCATCTCCTCCCACTTCCTCTCCCCCTCCTCTTGACTCACCTGCCAGCAACCCACCAGCTGCTGCTCCCAAAGCAAGCACCCCTCCAGCGGTGACTCCTCCTGCCGAGGCACCCGCAGCACGCTCCGTCCCTCCGCCACTTACCCTGTCTCAGGAGGAGCAGTCCAAGAACACAGACGTCACCCAACCCAAAGAGGACGGAGGTGAAACTGTCACCTCGCCCAACGATGCTAGCCAGGGCAGTCGAAGTACACCTCCCCCACCTCCTCCGCCGACATATCGGGCGGTGGTGTCGTCACCAGGTCCTACATCTGGAGCTGGTGGCACAAATAGCGGTGAGTGACCATTGACGGTAGTGAATACAGTTTAGAGGGGACCAGTTTTTAGAGCTGAGTTTGGTGAAAATAATTTACTGAATCACATCTAGATAATAACTGTGTTCAGAGGACAGTGATTGACTGTCACACTCAGCCAATTTCCTAATCATTAAACCAGCCAAGCAACTAGTATATTAATAGCATCCATACAAATAATGTTAGGTGGAGACTGTTTTGACTGGAGTTTAAAAGAGATTGTATTACAGCATTGCACCATCTCCAGTTTTCCTTTCAGCTGATTGCACCATCATTGTTGTTAAACCTGCTCAAAGTGAACTGTGCATCTGCATTTTTATTTATCCCAGGGAAAGAGGTCATGTTTTGCCCCGTTGGATATACATCACCATTCTACTGCAGAATTGTGTTATGTTAGAGCAGGTTTTTGTTCTGACTGACTCGTAGTTAAAGGTCAGGCTTCAGTTTGGAAGAACAGTTTCATTTTTACTGCACATACACTGTCTACTTTAGGAGCTGTCAGCTAGTCCTGCCAGAAGGACTTCTACCTTTAAAAGTATGAACATTTCAGCTGTCCATTATGCAGGAGACTAACATTTTTCTTCAGGTCAATTTTAATAAGCCAGACTTAACACGGAATATATAACTATTTTAAGAAATAGTCCAAATAAAGGGGAAAACATTGTAAGTTTAGGTTTAAGTTTAGTTGACAAATTTAGGTTAGTAGTTCACTAAAGAAAGTGTGTGACTAAGAGCTTCGCATAAACTGTAACAAGCCAAATATATTAAGAAGTGATTTTGTGTGGTTGAAGCTTAAGGAAAATCGTTATTGTCAGTGGTAACAGATACTCAAGGCAGCTAAAATGGGAGGCTGTCTTCTCTTAATCCTGTATAGAGGTGTGCATGACAGAAGTAAAAACCCAATTTCAACTGAAGTGAAACAATAATATGAAAACTTAGTCTCTTTTCATGAAAAGCACATTTAAATTTGCAAAAGGGAAACCAATTCTTAAGTATACACATTCCTTGTTACAGAAACCCGTCACCCACACATGACCACTTATATATTAATTTTTCATGCTGTGTTGCCTTGAATTGGTGAAGAAAATTGTTCTTTCATTCCCCTGGTGGAGAAAGGAATTCAAAAATGACTATTGTTGATAAATTAAAGCAAACTGGGGTCGCGTTTAACAACAGCGCAACTATATTACAAATCTGTTAAGAATCTCTCACACAACTCATGCAGTATAAGGTTCTCCAATACTTAAATTAATCAAAATTGTTTGCTGCTTTTGGATGCTTCATTGACTGGAGGCATATGAGAAAAACAGTGGTCTTCATGAATTCAAGATAACAAGGGACGAATAACTGACATATGAATGGTCATTTATTTGGGTGAAGTATTCCTTTAATATTCTCCCCCGTTGCACTGAGCATGAAAATTTGTTCCGAAAATAAACGTAGGAAATATGCTTGCCACTGTATTTAAAAAATTATCCTTTCCATCATGGGTTTATTCTGCATGTGCATTGCAGTTTTTCCACATTTAGACATCTAAAAAGAACAGTAGGGTTTGATAAAATAACATATGTGTCTATATGTTTGTGTTCTGCCCTGCAGGTTCCTCCTCTCCGGTGCGACCTTCCACTCCTTCGTCAGCAAACCCCACCCCACCGCCACCTCCACCTCGTCCCCCTTCACGGCCCAAACTTCCTCCAGGGAAACCCACTATAGGAGATGTAGTAAGTGTTGTAGTTTGTCATATTTTATATTTTCACTTCTGAGTGAAATGGTTGTGTTTTGCCTTGTTTAAGATTTAGTGCCCACTTAACAATATCAAACTGTGCCACTGTTGCAACAAGTGCTGGTCAGATAATACCTGCAGGGTTAATTCACTGCCCTCTTGGTTTTTGGCTCACCTGCACCCTTACATGGACAAACAGGAAAATTCCATAACGGAGCCTTTTAAAGGCACACCCACCTGTAGAGCTTGCTTATGGTAAAATTAACTTTGACACAAGTTTTCCAGGTTTAACGAAGTGCCTCACAATCAGAGCTTAACTTGAGCCTGACTCAATTTGCAAATTTGAGGACTTGTGACTTGCTTGACTGACACTGATGAAAGACCCGACTTTGACTTGGTATTCATGAGACTGATGACTTGAAAGGGCTTGACTTTTTATTTCATATTTGCATTTTTCTAGACATTGAGAAGTTACATTTTGTTTTTGAAATATGATAACGCATATGTCGCAGCAGGGGAGGACCCGCCAGCTGATATTCGTGCCCACACTACCACTTCCTCCTGCCCACAGCTCTCCTCGGAGGAATGGCAATGTGTACAGCAGCATCATGTGCTTTTATTCAGTTCTATTTGCGTGATACATGTCAGATAAGTTGTCAACAACTCATTCAGTATTGAACGTGCTTTGCAACCAATGACACACCGTCTCACTGTCACTGTGAGAGCTGATACATGTCACTGCTAGCTTTATGTGCTCAGGCTCTCCTCTTATTTGTACGAGGTTTTGATACTGCCACAGTGCGCAACGACTGTTCCTTCCTGCTGTCCCAACATAAGTTCACCATCTGTGAGCGTGTGTATGTGCGCCTGTCGTGTGCATCCGTGCAGCATGAGATGGTTTCCCCAGTGACTTTTTTTTTTTTTTTTGGCCTCCCATTCCTGCTCTGCTCCCATTTGGGGATTTTAACAGTGCGTTATTATCTCACCTGCTCAGCAGCAGCAGGTACATTATGTGAGTGGAGTGACCCTGACCAGAGGGCTTGGAGCAGCAGAGGAAGTATTTAAATCTTTAGTAAAAGTAACTAATACCACTCTGTTAAAAAATACAATACAATACTTAGAGTACCTGAGTAAATGTGTCTAGTTAGATTCCACCACTGGGTGCAGCTTATGTTATATTATCTTTATTAGTTTCTAAGTGTAACTTGACTTGCTTGACCTGAACAATGACTCAACTTTACTTGCATGATTTTCACCACAGTGACCTGTGACTTGCTCGAGACTTGAAGGTTATGACTTGCACATGTGTGACTTTACTCCCACCTCTGCGTCAGTCCAATCTGTCTGTATCTTTTTATCTTTTCAGAATCGTCCGTTCAGCCCGCCGATCCACTCTGCCAGCCCCCCTCCTATCGCCCCATTGGCGCGGGCCGAGAGCACCTCCTCCATTTCCTCCACCAACTCCCTGAGTGCCGCCACCACCCCCACCGTCAGTAAAGAGCTCTCCGTGTCCGTGTCAGGTGTGTGCTCCCTCAACGGCCATCTGACAGCTGTGCTCACAGAGGCTAGCAGTCATGGTTGAATTTTACTTTTCATGTCTAAAATTAAAAGTTCATTCTTGATTTTTTGCATTGGCCCTGTCCTTCCTTGTGCTCAGTTTTTTTGTGGAATGAGTCACGCCGTTTTATATTTATTTATTCATTTTTAGATGTGTGTTTTCTGGAAAGGGTGACAGTTTCCTGCCAATGACGGTCCACTCATTGATGAATATCAGTAATACAGTGCCAAAACATGTTGTGGCATCTAATTACCACACATCATTAAATCTATGCATGTTGTCAGCTGTTACTATCTGCAGATAGATGGGAACAAATGTAAAACATGACACTGGTGTCTTGATTTCTATTAATATAGATAGATACAGACAGATATGGCTTCAGGTTGACACACACAAACAAATTTATATTTACCCTCATGCGCACAGTATGAGTGGTTGGTGAAGCAAGGGTGTTTATTAATGGCACAACATCAACAACAACTTGATTTAACTTTAGAGTTGGTGTAGAAGGACTTGCAGTGCAGAGTTGTGAGTGGATAACAGCAAATCTCCGTAGACTGTAGCATGACTGAGTCATAATAGATTTAAGAAATACGCACTCTGGAGGCAGCAGCAGTTACATAAAAACAGAATATAGTCCCTGGTTGGTGGTTGCTTTTTTAAAACAGATTGTAGGGACAAATAATAAGTAGATGGCTTCAGTACATTCAGACTGTGACGTAGAAAATATATGTCTGGAGATTTCACACAAGTCTCTATTACAGCCCTAAATGTACATTATTTATTCATTGTTGTTTTGTTAGTAGTCTTTAAGCTGATGGACTTGACAGTAATATAAAAGTCACTGAGACTGTTTTAATTATAAACCGCACTTATTCCATTTTCACTGCTTTCTAATTTTGACAGTTTTTTGTTCTTCAGAGTTTCATTTTCGTGTGCATGACAGCACTTTTTTTGATTTTTATTTTGAATTATTTTTCCTTGGTTTGATTTGCTTTCTGTTTTGTTTTGTTTTTTTGCCGTTTGTTTGTTTGTCTCTTTATTTGTCCTTTTGGCTTGTCAGAAGACGATGCTTATGTAGACAAACTGCCCACCTTTGAGAGACACTTTGATTCGTTTGCAGGTACAGTACAGATCCCCTCAAAGAGAGGAACAGGGGTTGGGTTTGGGGGGAGTGCTCTTGTGTTATTTTTCAGTCTGTTTGATGTTCTTTACCCAGAGTGCACTTGACATAGAAGGGTAAAGGTCCATCACTGAGTGTTTTTGTGCTTTCTCAATGAGTGTCAGTCAGAGTGTTTAGGTATTAGGACAGCGAGACACTCACTCGGGGTCTTTTTTCCCACGTTCTGGCTTAGTTTTGCATTAAACACATTTCAAATTATTCGATTTTTAAAAAAGACCATCTATGTGTCATTATCCTAATACCTACACATTTGACTAGTCTACTTCAGGGTCTGCTAACAGATGTAGGGACATACCACATGTTCATTTTATTCTTTTCAAATGTGGCAGCTTTTTTTTTTTTTAGTGAAAACATCATTTTTCTACATTGTTTTGCTTTGCGGACTCATACCTTTCCACACATTTGCCAAGCATTTAATAGGTATAATAGTCTGTATCTCTCTGTCTCTCCTATCTGCGTATCCCTCACTCTCTTGTATCTCTTGTTACCCACAGACAAAATTTACCAGAAAAAAATGAAAGCTATGGTGTCATAAGAAAGCTGCATCTATTGCGAAACATTTTTTTAACGAATAAGTTTGAGTGTCTTCCCTTTGCCCATCTGCCCGCTCGTGAGACTTTTCTCTCTGTTTTATGACTGTGCACCAAGTGCTGTCTCGCCATGTCACCATGGCAACCTCTTGTCTCTTCTCTTGGCGACACATTGTGTGCGTGCAGAGTGCAGTGCAGTCCCTCCTAGATACCTGTACTCTCAGTCTGCACCACAAGAGTGTGTTTGAGTGTTTGTGTGTTCAATGAGCATGTCTGAAGAGCTCCTTATCTGTGGGCCCTTGAGATCCATATTGTCTGTCTTTCTCTCTCACTCTCACACACGCACTCTCACACATGCTGTCAGATCAGAGCTGCTGCTCACAGAGTCGTTTGAAGTCTGGCATGAGAATTAGGCTGAATTAGACAGGCAGCAGCTGTTTGGTATTCATGCCATCCTCTCTCTACCGCTGGAGTAGCACGACACAGCCTCAAGTTCAACCAATCTCCACCTGGCCCCAAAGCCCTGGTCTACTCCCACACTCGACCCCTGACGCCCACCTGTCACACCTGTCACTCTCAAGCCATAGAAACATACAAACCCCAAAACCCGCCCTTCCCATCTGAACACCTGCCCTTTTGTTCTCTTCTCGAAGCACCACGCTGCTCTCATCGTTCCATCACCCAACAACTCTGCTAGTGCACTCACTCAACAACACACCTTCACTGCTGGGATCCTACGACAAGACAGTAGTATGGACTTGAACAAGCTCACACTGCTGTGTTCTGTGTCATACTGAAAAACTGACATGAGTTAAAGGCACATATTTGACGTCGGGAGAATCATATTTTTGCTGCTTTTTTGTCATTAAGGAAATTGTTCACAACACAATCCATGGTGAGGCTTGTTTTAGACAAACTGGAGCTGCATCCCAGTTCAGGGGCCAGATCCTCCAAAATTTGAATTCATAGACTATATGTACATAAAGACCAGTCAGAAAAAGCTTGTTTCTTTTGAGAGGCTCATCAAAAGGCAGCTGATAAATCAGCTCAAAGTTTAAGGACAGATCCAGTGTATCCTTTGCAACCTGTGATATCCTGTAATCCTCCTGTTTCACTTGTGTCCCCAAAACAAAGTATCTTTTTCGTGTGACAAACAAAAGGGGCCATGTTGATCACTGTTAAGTTGTTCAGTGCATATTGGGGCAATCACTATAAACTCACAAGGTCATCAACTTGGTACACTGCTGTGTATCAGGACGGTCTGGACGCACATGACATGTGTTGCAACCACTAGGCCACCAGGACACCCCGCTTGGTCCTTTTTTATGCCAGTTGTCTATCATGTATTGAAGTGAAAGTTGCCAACGTGCATTGCTAACTAGTCTGAGCTGACCACTGGTACTTGCATAATGTCAGCTGTTTGAGGTATAGCTCAAAAAATACAGTGTTTGCAGATATTTGACAGTTTAAATCTGATAATAATGACCTGAAATATATCTTTGGCATATCCAGTTAACCAGGACTGTCTGTGAGGAAAGACTGTCTTCACCTTCATAGTCTGTGCTCCTTGGAGGATTCAACCCCTGAAATTGGGACGCAGCAATTCTCTCCCTGTGCACCACAATCTTGCTCCTTCTTCCCTGCTCTCTCAGTATCATGGCTGCCCCCTGCAGGGTGTCTTCTGCTTCCATTTGTTTCATAATTTGAAAAGTGGAGGCCTGGAGGAAAATGTGAGCACAGTAAGACGCCGAGAGAAAAGCCTAAAATAGATAAATGCGATATGAACAATCTGCCACTGATGGAGACAGTCGTGCCAGTTTAGTGCTACCTAAATTGCCACGAATTAGAGTATCAGCTGGTGTGGAGTTCCCATTTTATTTATCGCACAATAGAGAAAACATTGGCTGCTGCCCCTGAAACTGGCAACCACCGCACTGTCTCTCCTGGCAGCCTCAACTTCCTCTCTCCTGTATTCCATATTGAGTCCCTCCACTGCCGGCATCCAGCAGCACACACCTGGCCCTCGCTCCACCTGGCTCCTGCCTCTCCTCACGCACGCAAGCACCCACAAAAAAAAATACACCACCCATGTTGTCACATGCTCTGTCTCGCCTTGTGTCTCTTCGTCCCCCCACCCTCAGCCTCCACCTCCACGTTTCACCCCACTGTGACGTGTGATAGACCTGCCATGTGAGACTCACGCTACTGTCCTTCTCTCCTTCCCTCCTCTCACCTCTCCTCACCCACCTCCCTCCCTTTCATCCCTCTTCCTCCTCCCTCCTCCTCGTCCCTTTCTCTCGACCCCACCTCCCCTCCTCCCTCGACCCCTCAACCCCACACAGAGAATGACCAGCCATCCCTTGTATGGTTTGACAGAGGGAAGTTTTATTTAACCTTTGAAGGTAAGTTCTCTCTGCACCAGGGTAGCGCGCACACACTCACACACATTGTGAGGCTCATTTGTGCAAGCTTTGCCCCCTTCCCCTCCCCTGCCCCATTCTTTCCTCCCTCCCTCTCCTCTCCATCACCCTAACCCACACCATGCTAACTCCTGGCTGAGCCCCCCCACCCCCGCCCTCTCATATGCCGTCTTCTCACATCTTTCTCTACCTTCTCTTCCTGACATTGTTCATTCTGATTTCGTCTGCGCTGACCGCCTTCCATTCCCCAAAGAATCATCGTTCTTCGTGCACTTTACTAATCTCTTTGTCGTCACTTTTGTCCTTTTGGTCGTTTGGTTTTTGGTTTGATCTTCAGGCTCTGTGATCTTCTTTGATCTTGTCAGAATAACTCAGCTGTAACAGCATGTCTAGAATAAGCATGCACGTCTTTCTCAGACTCTCTCTGTGTCTGCCTCTGCCTTTCCCTTCTCATCTATCTGTGCTCATTCAATTAAAAGCTGATGTCAGTGTGCAAAACTTCATTAATTTGAGGGAGATATTTGAGGTAATTGTGTTTGATGCTACAATTTCACAGTCAAAGAGCAGAGAGAAATGGATATCCTTGTCACACATAACCCTGCTGTTTTCATGCCACCTTACTAACAACGATATTTGTTCTCATTTCAAATTGTTTTTAAGTTTAATCTCATCCCAGCAGTATGCACACAATGTGCTCTTCATTTCATCCACACACTGTTGGTTAGGAAGAGTGTAGAGTCCTGGTTTGGGAGTTGGAACATGTATCTATTTTTAATCTGTTTGACCTTTGTTGACTGTTATATTTTATTCTGGGTTAAAGCTACAATACACTGATGTTTCATGTAGTCCTGACTTTGTCTTTAACAAGCAGAAAAGGATAGTTAATGGCAACAAATTCAGCTCATTGGTTTATACTGTGTGTGTTGCCCTATTCAGACTATTTTACCATGTGTATTTATACGTGTGTGTGTGTGTTGCCTCCAGGCTGCTCCAGAGGGCCTAGTCCTCTCACCATGGGGGCTCAGGACACTCTTCCTGTGGCCGCTGCGTTCACAGAGACAGTCAACGCCTTCTTTAAAGGAGCCGACCCCAGCAAGTAGGTCAACAAACAGCTTCACACATTCACACAATGTCCTGACATTACTTATGACAGTGGGATTCCCCAACCAGTGTTCACGTTTTTTTCCCCCCATGTGTTGCTGATATAAAGTGTGCGTTCATTCAGTTTAGACAGCAGTGCTTAAAGGATAACGCTGGAGCTGGTAATACTTAAATTAATCACCTTCCTATTTAACATTTCTAAGACTTCTTTAAGTGGTCACATATACAGTATCTCACATAAGTGAGTACACCCCCTCCCATTTTTGGAAATATTTCATTATATCTTTTCATGGGACAATACTATAGAAATGACACTTTGATATAACTTAAAGTAGTCAGTGTACAGCTTGGATAGTAGTATAGATTTACCTTCCTCTGAAAATTACTCAAAACACAGCCATCAACATCTAAACAGCTGGCAACATAAGTGAGTACACCCCACAGTGAACATGTCCAAAGTGTGCCTTAAGTGTCAATATTTTGTGTGCCAACCATTATTATCTAGCACTGCGTTAACCTTTTTGGGCATGGAATTCACCAGAGCTCCCAGGTTGCTTCAGGAATCCTCTCCCACTCCTCCATGATGACATCATCAAGGAGATGGATGTGAAGACACCTTGCGCTCCTCCACCTTCAGCTTGAGGATGCCCCACAGGTGCACAGGTGAGTTTAGGGCTGGATACATACTTGGCCAGTCCATCACCTTCAGCTTCAGTTTCTTCAGCAAGGCAGTTCTAGGTGTGTTTTGGGTCATTATCATGTTGGAAAACTGCATTGCGGCTCAGTTTCTAAAGAGGGGCGATCATGCTCTGCTTGGAATTCATGTTTCCCTAAATGAACTGAGCTCCCCAGAGCCTGTAGCACTCATGCAGCCCCAAACCATGATGCTGCCACTACTATACTTGACTGTAGGCAAGGGGGCTTGGGGCTGCATGAGTGCTGCCGGCTCTGGGGAGCTCGGCTCATTTAGGGAAACATGAATTCCAAGCAGAGCATGATCGCCCCTCTTCAGAAACTGAGCTCCAAGTTTTCATTATCAAGTTTTCCAATGACCCAAAACACACCTAGAAGATGACAACTGCCTTGCTGAGGAAGCTGAAGGTGAAGGTGATGGACTGGCCAAGTATCGGGCCCTAAACTCACCTGTGCACCTGTGGGGCATCCTCAAGCTGAAGGTGGAGGAGCGCAAGGTGTCTTCACATCCATCTGCTCCATGATGTCATCATGGAGGAGTGGGAGAGGATTCCTGAAGCAACCTGGGAGCTCTGGAGAATTCCATGCCCAAAAGGGTTAAGGCAGCGCTAGATAATAATGGTTGGCACACAAAATATTGACACTTAAGGCACACTTTGGACATGTTCACTGTGGGGTGTACTCACTTATGTTGCCAGCTGTTTAGATGTTGATGGCTGTGTTTTGAGTAATTTTCAGAGGAAGGTAAATCTATACTACTATCCAAGCTGTACACTGACTACTTTAAGTTGTATCAAAGTGTCATTTCTATAGTGTTGTCCCCTGAAATATTTATTTATTTCCAATATAATATTTCCAAAACTGGGAGGGGTGTACTCACTTATGTGAGATACTGTACATGTACATTTTAGTGTACTGTGCTTTTAAGTGTTCTTATATATATTTGTCAATGATTATAACTTCTGAAGCATCTGTAACTGCTGTATAAAAATGGATTGATAACACAGTATGACATAGTAATCAATCATAATCATATTTAACAATATATGTATGATTATACGCATGAACAAATCATGTGTGTATTAAAAGTTTTTTACAGTTTATGTACATGTACACATAATTCACAGGCAGGTTTAACACTGTTAATAGTATATTACAATAATGATTATGTATTTTTTATGTTAATTATTATTTATTCTGTTCATTTATTTTCAATATTGAACACTTTGGAGCTCCATGTATTTTTTTCCGAACCTCACAACCTTCATAAACAGTTTTCTCAGGTATCAGGGAAAGTGAGGAAGACGTATTGTTTACAAATTACTAATTGTATTGTCAAACATCTGTTTATACACCAGTTACAAATGCTTGTTGATGTTGATTAATGCATTAATAAGCACTGAAAAATTAAATTAAAGTGTGTTGAAAACCTTGTACCTCTCGTACATGCTACTGTAAATAGAGGGTTTAAAGTGTTCCCACTTTCAAAGCAAACAAATGAAAAAATCAGTGCGGTTGTACTTGGTAACGTACTCCTTTATCATAGTGAATATGGGCTGTATAATTTGTGTCTGCATTCCCATTTCTGCAGTGCAGCTTCATGTCAGGCAGACCTCACTGAGCATGCTCAGTTTTTTCTGTTTACACTGCTTTGAGGTGGGTTGAGGAGCAAAGAAGAATAAACTAATGGGTCTGAATTATTGAGTTAGGCCTTTTTAATATTAACTAGGGTTGTGTGAATCGTGATCTACAAAGTGTTGAATACATAAAGCTGTGATTCAGGCTCATGGGCACGAATTTTTATGAAGATATTGCGGTATGTGAATCAAATTTGGGCTTAGAACAGTCCCATCGGATGTTTATCAAGATGTCTACTCTGCTCTGTCTCTAACCCACTCCTTGCCTTCCTCTTCCTCTCAGGTGTGTTGTGAAGATCATAGGTGAGATGGTTTTGTCGTTTCCGGCGGGAATCACGCGGCACTTTGCCAATAACCCGTCCCCTGCCGTGCTAACCTTCAGCATAACCAACTACAGCCGACTGGAGCATGTGCTGCCTAACCCCCAGCTCCTCTGCTGGTAATGACGCTGCTGTGAACTCACCACCTCACTCTCAGAAACATAAAATAAATGCACTGTTTTTCACTGGAGGCAGTGAAGAAGTGAAAAGATTACTGCATCCTCCTCACATGCATAGTTAAAGTCTCAATTCTTTACTGTGCAGCTCGGAAATTCCTCCTCATTTTTTATGTGCTATGAGTGTTTATGATTTAACCAAACTTCGTTAAAACCAAATCAAACATTCACTGTGCATCATAATTTGTATCAGTAACATTAATGTCACATAAAGAGCATGTAAGATAAAAGCTTAAACAGCATGTGGCAGCATATAATCAAAAAAAGTCACTTTCTTGTGTAATCAACTATATTTGTTTCCAATTCATTGTTCATATTAATCATTGTAATAATATTTGTGTCCACACAACATATCCTACTAACTTGAGTCATACACAAGGAAAACTTGATGCGTTTGTAAATACAATGTCGAAAATATACAACAGCATAAGTAAATTAAAAGGAAGATAGAACATAAAATGGCATAAAAACGAAGTAAAAGGTAGAGCAAACATACAGAGTAAGCTGTTCAAAACCAAAAACTAGCAAAGCTTTAGATGTATGTGTGCACATTATTTCTGTATTTGGAATAAAGATGTAAATGGATAAAACAATCTGAGAAATGGCTCATAAAACATTCAGTATCCCATATAGCTCTCCCAGTTTGGTTTGTTAAGTGCTGACCACAGAGTATGAGTAAACTTCAGTGTGATCATCTCTGACACTAACGCTGACTTCATACTGAGTCATTATGAGGTCACCCTTTCAGAGGTCAGCTTTTTTCTTTGTTTGTTTTTTTATCGTCCTTGGTTTAAATAATTCAGTTCATGATTGCTTCTGTTGTAAAATACCTAATAAATACCTATAAAGGCTCATCTGAATGTTAACAAGCTATAATAAATTAATTAACATTAGATGTTTATTGCCTCGGCTGAATAATTATTGCTGTCACTAAATTATGATTCAGCACTAATTTAAATTCAGAGAATATCATCCTCTTACAGTAATGCAGGGAAACCTCTGCAAGAAGTCAATCAAATGTTGTCTTTGTAAACATGCATACTTAAACAAGTGTAAAGCATGCCCCCTAGTGGCGTATTGTTAAAATTAAAATGCTGACCACAGCCCGTCAAACTCAAGCTGTGAAAGTCAATGTTGCCAAATTCGTTAAAGCCAAAATAAGTTTGTTTTTCTTGTCAAACATTCCTCACTGCACTCTTAATTTTTATTTCGACATGCCTCCCCCATCAGCGACACCACCACACAAGCCAAGGCCAATGCCAAGGACTTCTGGGTGAACATGCCAAACCTGATATCCCACTTAAAGAAGGTGGCAGAGCAGAAGCCACAGGCGACATACTACAACGTGGACATGCTCAAGTATCAGGTGAGGTTGTCCCCTCCTCTTCAAGAGTTATGACTTGACTTCACAACGCTGAGAGCTACACAACAGCTTTGGCAAATTATTTTTTTTTTTTTGCTTATCTGTGTTCAGGTATCGGCAGAGGGGCTCCAGTCGATTCCTCTGAATCTAGCGGTGAGCTGGAGATGTGAGCCCACCAGCACTGACCTGAGGATAGACTACAAATACAACGGGGAGGCCATGACGACGCCGATGGCCCTCAACAACGTCCAGTTCCTCGTCCCTGTTGACGGAGGGGTGTCAAAACTACAGGCTGTCTTACCTCCTGCTGCATGGTACAGTCTCCACTTTGTTATAACCAAACAAATTTGTACATAGTATCTGCAAAAAACGTTTTTACTTTAAGATGGTTGGACTTTGACTTGTAATTGGTCACATCAGGAGCTTCCTAAATGGATTGTCTGTCCTCATGAATTTGACAGGAATGCAGAGCAGCAAAGAATCCTGTGGAAGATTCCTGATATCTCACAGAAATCTGAAAACGGAGGTACGTACAGTAAAATAAAACACATAACACTTATCGCTTAGTAATATTCAAAATAGACTTGTGATGCATTCTGCTTATTGTATTGTGTTCAAATCTTATAATATTAGAAGCATAATCCTGGCTTTAAAATAATCTGATAGCAGCTCCAGGGCTGGGTTTGACATTTCTTTGTAAGTCACCATCTATATCTCAGATTGTATCAGCCTAGAAGAGATTGTGTCACATTTTAGAGTTCGTCCTGTGTGTTCAAACATGACAAAATTAAATTAAATGTACTGCTGTTGTTATATCAAAAACTGTAAAAGAAACGACCATAGATTGGAGAAATGAGGTGGAAAGAGACCAAGGTTAAAAAGAAAAGTCTGTACAGCCTACAGACATTATTCTGATCCTACAGGCCTGCACGAGGAGCCATAGATGCAATAAAGCAGGTTATGGAAAAAAAGCGTATAGCACATGATGCCCTTCAGAAAGAGATGGGTGTCTGTCAGCTTTGCTTGATGTAAACAGCGCCCTCTTCTGTCTACAAATTGTTTCACAATTACTTGAGCAAACCTCGTGATTTACTGTTGTATGACTCTTTATTCAGCGTGTGTGTGTGTGTGAGGTGAAGCAGCTACACATGTTGTCAACTGATAAAGCCCAGTTTTATTTGTGCAATCTGACGTCATCTGATGTACTTTAAATTGTCAGTTGCCTGTTCCATATATTACAAAGCAGAGAGCCTCCAGGGCTCACCTGGTCTCCAGGACAAGGACAGTAAACTACATTATTTACTTATGTTTAAGATAGGAAACATAACCAGGCTCAAATATGATCAGTTTAGCCTGGCTTCTTTTCAACGTGGATGATTTTTAAATGTAATACTCTGTATCTGTATCTCTCGTATGATTTGTAATTTTCTTCTCAAATGGGACTCATTCTGTGTTTTCTTGGAGTCTTTATCTAGCAGATATTTTGACATTGAACAGGCTTTGATACAAAAGCCTGTTCCAGCAAAGAGAGATTAAATATAGCAACGTCTGTCGTCATAAGAGCTGCTACGTTCATCTTTCATACTGTTAAATCAGAGCCAACATTTAGTTTCCAAAGCTGTTTTCACTGGGATCTTTGAACTTGATTCCCTTGTGCACGTCACTGTCCATGAAATCATTCCTTGTGGCCGACAGATGTCTTTCTAATTTTGCCGTCTTCCCTCAGGTGTGGGATCGTTGTTAGCGCGCTTTCAGCTAACAGAAGGTCCCAGTAAACCGGCCCCACTGGCGGTGCAGTTCACCAGTGAGGGCAGCACCCTGTCGGGCTGTGACATTGAACTGGCTGGGCCAGGATACCGCTTCTCTCTCATCAAGAAGAGGTTTGCCGCAGGTCAGTTAAGCATTTTATGAACAATATATTAAAACCAAACACAAATGATCAAAGCAACTAGCATTATCTCATCCAGTAGATCAGACCTAGTAGATCCAGACCTTCATAAACCTGCAGTGATGTTTTAAATTGTTTGATTTATTTGACTCATTATTGTTTGATGTTAAATCCAATTTACAGAGGCAGGGCTGTGTATAAACACCAGAATTTTATCTCAGCACACACAGAGTAGTCAGCTAGCAGAGTGCAGGTGGGTGTGTCGAATCTACGCCTCAACCTGATGTGTACCTCCTGCCTATTTTTCTAAGATGAAAACCATTTCCTTCAGTGGAAACTAAGCTTTTATTTACTTGAATATCATAGATGAAAAATAAATGAATTGTATGATTTATCCCTCTGGGATTTATACATCAGGATTTATCCAGACTTCATGTGAGCAGAGGAAAACTGTGCTCGTCACTATGCTAATTTATACAATGTAGAATCAGAATCAGAAATACTTTATTGATCCCCGAGGGGAAATTATTTATGTTACCGGTGCTCCTTGCAAAAGAGGAAAGATACGTGAAAATATAAGAAATTTAAGCAATAGTATTTACAAATATATAGTTAAATAAACAGGAATTATTAACAAACATAAACTTGAATAAATATATATGTATATATATATATGTATGTGTGTGTGTGTGTATATATATATATATATATATATATATATATATATATATATATTGTAAGCTGAACAAGATTATTATAATTATAAGTATATATATAATTACAATATTATAAAATGCGATGGGCTTGTGCTAAAAACATTAGCATGTTGTATTTGTTTGGAAAACGTGTTAAGTATAAGACAGTTGTGTGTGAGTTGTAATAGAGCCGAATTTTGTAATATTACGAAATGTTGCTGACGTCCCTGGCTTCATGGGGATCAATAAAGTATATAAAATTTTTAAAAAAAAGTTAGAAAATATGAGTAGAGGAAAAGTCCGCTAGCCGCTAGGCTAATTTATACAATGTAAAAAGCCATAGACTTGTGCTAAAAACATTAGCATGTTGTATTTGTGGGGAAAATGTGTCCAGCAACAGTCAAGTGTTTGTCTGTGAATGCTGTGAGTTATAGTGAAGCATATTTGTGTACTTGTGTTTGAAAATGTCTCTATTCAGCCCATGTTTAATGTGTTTTTAGGTGTCTTTTGAATCAACTAAACTTTACAGCACTTGACAGAAACCTTGCCGCCAACCAGTGTTTTGGAGGTGTAACTGCAGAGTGACACAGACACAGCATAGCACAAGTATAAATGCTCATAACTGCATAGGCCACGTGCGTAGGCTACAATGTAGGGTCTGCCGCACAAGTATAAATCCCCTTCCATAAATGACTGAAGCATAACCTTAACATTTCATCGTTGTTTTTCAGGAAAATACCTGGCCGACAATTAACCCATGCTACTGAGAACAGCACTGTTGTTACAAAACAATCGCAGTGGACTGAGGTTGACACCGAGGACAGAGGACGAACCGACACCAGACGACAGACTTTCCGTAAACCTTTTCTGAACCCACACGACAGGTCCGCAGCCTACCCAGCAGTATTGTATAACTTGCATATAGCATCGTGGAAACTGTTTTAGGTCATGTAATTATCGTATTTGTATTCATTTCATGACGTCTGTATTGCTGCAGTTAGACACCTGGGTTCTTCCTCCCTCTGAAGTCTGTGCCTCTGTCTCCATCCTCCTCTGGTCAATGTGTGGTGGTGTTGTTTTAAAGTTTCACTGCAGCTGCCTGACAGAAGACATGGACAGAAAGAGTTTGGGCCAGATTTGAACTCTTGGCGACAAGCTGTTTGTTGTCTAGAGTCCAGGAAGATTTGGCTGTAAAAACACCCATGAATAAGATTCTTGCAGTCAGACATACACCTCAACCTCTGACAAAGTCTGATTTCCCAAAGTTAGACTAGTTTAAGTTGAAGCACTATACACGATTACCAGACAAAGAAATCAGCTGCATAAAAAATCCTTCTGTCACAGTCTGAGCGCAAAGCCTGAGACAGCCGTCCTCACTGTCTCGCACTGATGGCAGCCATTTGCGTCTTTTGCCAGCAGGTAAACGCATTTACTGATGCATTTTGACTCATGTTGTCACAAGCAGTTAAATAAAAGATGTTTCTAGTTGGTGCTTGAAACGCAGGATCAAGTATCTACAAAAACTAACCAGATTTTCATGCATCACCTACTGGTACTACAGGGTCACACGACTTTGGATCACATCCTTTTTAATACAAATGCACTGATCAGTCAATCAAACTGTTAATTTTATTTCTCTGGAAGATACAGACGTGGAGAGGTTTTTAGCTAGTTAGGCAGCTGCAATGATAAATCAGTTTATTGGTTGCAAAATAAGAAAAATCTGTTTCCCGTCAGAACAAAAGAAGTGTACAAAGTGTCATTTTAAATCAATAATATATATCTTAAAGGGCGTTTGGTGTTTTCCTTGTATTGTCAGATAGCCTTTTCTGTTGTTCCCAGGACAGCAGTGATAGACTCCAGAGTACATGACAGCATTCTATTTTTATTTATTGATGACAATGATTTTGTTGTATAAAACGTGATTCTGTATACGAATAGAATTTGAATGGTATCACGCAACTCAGAACCCTTAAAGGTATAAATATTTGAACTCTCTTTTTTTGTTATCTGTGTAGTTGGGTAACCTGTGTACAGTATAAGGTATAATTTTTGAATTTATTTCAGATATAATTTTTTAACTCGAGTGCAACAGAAGATTTGAGCTATATATGGGTGAGGGGGGGTAATTTAAAGAAAAAAAGATAAATATCTTCCTGGATGCTGTGTTATGCTTCGTGAAAGCAGTGTTAATGTAGAGTTAGTTATACCATGGGCAAGGTCCACACTTCAGAGAGTTAGTTTGACATTTTGGGAGATCTGTCTGTTCAACACGAGGCTGGAGCCAGGAGACAGTTAGCTTAGCAGCTAGCCTGATTTTAACAAGATATAAAATGTTTAATTTCTGACTTTGAAGGTTTGTTAACTTTTCCTGCAGCGCCCACATTCGGTCAAATATTACTTGTCCAATACGTTTATGATCACCTGCAAAACTAACTGCTTCTCCATCAGACTCAGCTTACTTTTGCTAGTTTGCAAATGTTAGCATGCTAACACGCTAAACTAAGATGGTGGACATGGTGAATATTATACCTGCTAAATGTTAGCATCGTTAGCAGTAGCATTTAGTTTGAGCCAGACTAACAGTGTGTGTGTCCAGTCTGTTATGCTAAGCTAAGCTAACGGTCTCATAGCTCCAGCTAAACATTCGATATTCGCATCACGAAATCGTGTCTGCGTATTTCCCAAACTGTCAAACGTTTCCTTTTAATAAGGTCAAGACAAAAGCAATCAGTTTTCTTCAACAGCAGTGATGACGTTTGGTGACTGTGGTACCACCACTGGAACAGGATTTGTTTACTGGGACCAGCTTGTTTTGTTTTTTGTTTTTTTTTTTATTCAGACCTCATCAGAAAGCATTCTTATATTAATCCAGCATTCTCAGTTCCCACATTCAGCTATTTCCTTAACTTGGACCACATGTCTGCACTGCTTTCTGACCTGTTTCCATTCACCTCAGTGGTACCTAAACTCCTGATTATATCATGAGCACATCCCTGATCATCCAACCAGTGCTTGAATCCATGGCTTTATTTTGCATAATCGTAATGGTCTCTGTGAGATGACATGAGTTGAATGAGGTTGTGGAGCGAGGTTAAGTTGACCAAAATGCTTCTTCGTTTTGTTTTTGTTTTTTATGTGTGTGTACCCCGGACAGTCAGTCCTCTGTTAAGGAGAATAAGCTGAATATTTTTAAAACGGATAAAAATGAAAAAATATTATATTGTTTAATGTGTAATAAACACTGTGCTGATGATGTTGAACTTCCTGAATGCTCTGACACTCGATATGAAGAACAAAAAGTGTGTTTGAAGCGTAGCCGAAGATCTCCGTACTGTACTGTGTGTCGGCATTCTGCTAAATGCAACCAATCAGAATCCTTTCAGAGCCGTCATAGAACCATGTTAGGCTGAATGTAGGACAAGCAGGTTATTAGCAACATGTCAATGCTCCTATTAAATGATAGCGTACTTTTAATTGGACATAGTTTTAACATAGTTATTGGCTAATAAAAAGATCAGATTTGAGCTGTGCAGTTCAAATAAAAGACTTGTTTTTAACAGATGTATTCCTGTGCAGACTCCATGTGGATTACTCTGAGGTTGCATTATTTTATCAATGCAAGGTGATGATGATTGGTGCCATTTAGCTCCCACATTAGTTTGGTAACATGTTTCTTTCAGTCATGTTAGTCCTTCATCTAGTTGGATCAACATGGCTGACAGGAAGCTGTAACCTTCTAGGTGAATCTTGAAGCTCCAGCGCAACAGTCACTACAGCATTATCTACAGAGGCCCACCACAAACATCCCCCATCATGCATCTGTTTTAAATCACCACTACACTAAGCTTAAATGTCTTTCAGTTTGGATGTCATGTTGCAGTGCAAAAGTCACTCTCAGTTTGTTTGCTGCATCATCCAGTTTGGGGGGGGATCTTCATCTTCATCTCTGTGCTGAATTTGTCCTGCAGTAATTTATTATTGCATGCAGAGCATGCAGTAAAAGGTGGGGCATCTATGATGATAGGTAGTGCTGCATTGACGTGTTGTGCTGAGTGTCAGTTACCTGTATTAATGTTGAGAAGAGAGCAGGGAGTGTGTTTATGTGTGCTATAAGCCAGAATGCTTTTTGGTTCTGTACCGTTAACCTCAAACACATGTGCAAGCTGTTTGTACAGTACATAACAATGCTAAGATGAACTGAGAAACTTAGTTTGCTTCTTTCCAAAACCAATAAAAGTTATAACTGGAAGTTTCTGTTTATGGTTTTCTTTGTATTATGTAATTCTGTATTATTAAGTCTTTCTCATAATATGCCAAGAAGTAGTTGTATTATATATTTCTTAGGCAGTAGCAGCATGGATCCATGCTGGACTGTCAGCGGTCCATTAATGTGATCAAGACTGAAATATCTTGTGAATTGGATTGTCGTGATATTCATGGTCCCCAGAGGATGAATGTTAGTGACTGATGTGATCCACTGGATTTCATCTAGTACCTCCAAGTCAAGTTTTTAACTTTGTAAAATATCGGGCAAAATCAGCACCAACGTTTTTACAGATATTCACAGTTTTTAAAGCGATGTAGCGATGTATCAGAACAACTCTGGCGCCAACATGAGGTAAGGTTTTGTGTCAACAACTGTTTGATGGATTCCCATAAAATTGCAAAGTACATCAATGTATCAGTCACCCTAGGATGAATTCTTATTTGTCCTATTCTTTGGATTCTGACCAAATACCTGCAAAACTGGGTGGCACGGTGGTCCAGCGGTTAGCACCTTACAGCAGCAAGAGGGTTCCTAGTTCGAACCTGGGGTGGCAGGTTTGATTCTTGAGGTGCTTGTTCTCCTCATGACAGCATGGATTTTCTCCAGATGCTCCGGCTTCCTCCCACAATCCAAAGACATGCAGGTTAATTGGTGCCTCTAAACTGGCCGTAGTTGTGAACGTGAGCGTGAATGGTTGTCTGTCTATGTCAGTCCTGTGATAGTCCACCCCGCCTCTCGCTGTGTCAGCGTAGAGCCTTTGCCTACGGGATTTATACTTCTGCGTTGAATCGACGCCGTAGCCTGACTTGCATCTCCCCTAAAAAGGTAACTACACGGATTTCATTTCTATTCTTGTCAGCTGAATCCACAGATAAGAAACAATAGATTTTGAAGACAATGAAGCCTTCACAAAATAGCATTTTAAGTCTTGTGTGTGATTTATCCTGCTTCACAAGAGCAATGGAAATATCTGCTTGTTGCTAGGCTAATTTATACAATGTAAAATGCCATAGGCATATGCTTATAATGTTAGCATCTTAGTTTGGGTTTTTTTTTTGGAAAATGTGTTTAGTAGCCTACCTTGTGAGTTGTAATGGAGCCCTATTTGCTGCCTTTTTTAAATATTGCTGTTGTCCCTGGCTTCATACCAGTAGAGGAAAAGTCTGCTAGCTGCTAGGCTAATTTATACAATATAAAATGCCATAGGCTTGTGCTAAAAACATTAGCCTGTTGTATTTTTGAGGAAAATGTGTCCAGCAGAAGAGAAATGCTTTGTCTGCGAATGCTGCAAGTTACAGTAGAGAGTAGAGAGAAACTAGCATGGCTGTAGACTTTTGCCTTTTTTAGGTTTGAAGGAAATTTCCGCTTTTTTATTGAATGATTGACAGTCAAGAGATTACTGGAAATGAGGGGAGAAAGAGATGGGAACTGGGGACGTTCATGGATGGCACGGGTCTGTCATGTTGATGTCGTGATGATCTTATTGACGCTAGGTTTGCGCTAGTATTGTTCAGTAGTGGTCAGGACTGTAGTTGTAAGAAACATGCTAGAGTGTAAGCCCCATGCAAGAACATTTATTTGACAAAAACAGCAAAATGATAGAATACAGCTCAAGTTTCCTCTTAATACAATAAAGCAGAGATGGAAATTGTGGATTCTGGCTACACACAGGACACAAGCCCAGGCTGAGACATCTGTCCTCTCTGAGTGGGAAGTGATACAGTCCCTGAGTGATTTTACCTGAACTTACTTAGCTTCCTCATTCTCATAGGTTCATTGATATTATAATAAAATATAGATTTTTCAGAAACATGCTCACAGATGTGGTCCACATTCACATCAAAGTAATAACCAAAACAAATATCAAAAGCAATTAGGAAAACTGTAGAGCTTTATTGTACATACAATACATTGATCATATCAGGGTTTTGATTCAGATTTGGTTTCTACTAAGGCGAGACGGAAGAGAGCACAGTCCTTTTGGAGGGAGAAGAAGAGAGAAGGGGGGTTGGTCTCAGCAGAGGAAGGTGAGGTCGCTCTTCCTGCAGCCCACCTGGCAGCACACGGTGGTTAGTAGGTTGTTGATATCCCGTCTGGTCAGCTCGGAGCCCGGGTTCCTGCTGCTCAGGCTCTCCAAACTGCTCTGCTCCCCTGTGGGCAAATCTGGAGCAACAAATCACATCAAATGCTAAAGAAACACTCATAACTTAAAATACATTGTTCTAATTCAGTCCAGTAACAAGTTTCACACACTTTTATATCAGTTTCCAAGTAATTTGTTTGACAGTTTTCTCCAACAGAATGATGGATGACGGACTGTTTTCAGATCAGTCTTGTGGAAATGAGGTTTATGTGCCCATTAAAAAAGGAAACTCTAAATGACTGCGCAGATTAACTCTGTGCTATTTGTCTTCTACAGTGTCACTTTTCTCTTTCTAATCAGCACAACTGATAGGCTAACTGGGTTTGTTTGTATGTGACAGCAAGAGAGCGAGGCGGCTGCCTGGGGAACAGACCGCCGCAGCATTTAATCATGATATGTGGGATCCTGAAGCCTAATAAGGTAAAACAGCAGACAATGTCTCTGTGCTGGGGCACCTGTCTGCCTGCACACCCACTGCACTGCAGCCACTCAATTAATAGTGCACAGCAGTGGCTTTCAAATAGTGTGCTGTGATGCAAATCCAGGCGTGCCGAGGGATTTTGTGACAACCGCACATTATTATTGCAATATTTAGCTGGGGCTATACAAAAAGTTCTAAATGGATTTTTACTTGACTGTGTAAAAGGTCAAAAATGTAATTTAATTTAATAAACCTTCACTGGGAAGCTATTTTGTCACCGTTCACACATGGGAATGACACGTGTGTGGCACATCACATTACCTTACATTATTTCCCATTTAAATGGATGTGTTATTGGTGCTCTGATGTCATTTTGTAAAGTTTAAAATGAATTCTTGAATAATTTTGTCAAATATTTCATGAGTAGTAGTTGGTTGTCAATTGTTATTTGATATTAGTAAATAAAAACAAACATTTATGTCATGATAAGAGTGATAACACACCTTATAAAGGCTATTGTGCACAGATATAAATACAGGTGTGCCTTGAGATTTTGGCTTGTCCTTTGGTGTACCATGGGCACAAAAAGTTTGAAAACCACTGGTGTACAGTATATTCCAGTGTGTACACAGAATCAGTAAAAGCTGACGGTCACGTTCAGAAACAATATTCAACTTTGCAGAAGTACTCAGCAGTTAAGTGGGTTTGAATTTTGATGCCTGAGTCAGTGAAAGTAAAACCAAAATATAAATGGCACTGTATGGAAAAAAAGAGAGTTTTAGTCAGATAAATAAGATGAGATTTTATAAAGGGCAACTTTTGCAGAAAACCTATCTTCATGTCTTCCTCACCCTCCCTTCCTCCCTTAGTTGTAGAGCAGTTAAACCCTTAACAATTAGCAGTTGTAGATCCCATGTTCACATCTACAGAACTGTAATTTAGAATCAAGTGGAGAACCCAAAGTTTAGGCAACAACTGGTTATGTAAGGCTGAATTTTGAGGAAATATTTCACAAAATAACTTTTAATAAAGAGCTAAAATAAGCCAATACAGAACATATACATGAGACACGTACAGTGTGGAATAAGATCATTTAACAACCATATAACTGCTCAATGTTTTTAAGATTATTTGTTTTGGGCTTTTTTGCCGTTAAAATACAGGACAGTGTGAAATGGGGAGAGTCGGGGGACGACATGCAGCAAAGGGTTGCAAGCCAGAGTCGAACTCGCGACCGCTGCAGTGAGGCATCACCTTTATACATGGGGCGCCAGCACTATCCACTAAGCTACCAACGTCCCTAACTGCTCAGTGTTAAGAGGTTTTTATTCAGGAAGTCTCATTTAGATTCAGATGTCTTTTGTGAGAGGAAAAGCATATAAAACAGTATATATACAATAATAATAATAATATAATAATAAATATACAAACAAGCACAACCGCTGAGGTACATCTACCTTAAAGGTTTGAAGGATAAATTCACAGTTTTACAAATTTGTCTCAAAACAAGTCGTTCAACCAGTATGTTTTTCTTTCTGAGGTTTCAGCAGTTTAAGTTGGTTTAATTAAGACAAAAGTCCCAGTTTTTTTAGTGTATAATTCCCTTTATGTGTCTCCCTGTGGAGCTGCAGCAGAGGGGCAGTAGTAAAAAAGAACATATATATCAATTTGATTGGTCTAACTCAGGCAGCCAAAAACAGACCTCTAAATGGTCAGTATGAACAGGAGCCATGATTACAGCGAGCAAAATGTGGGCTCTTGTGTATTGTTTTAGGACAGACTTGAAACAGTAAGCTAAATCCACACAATTACAGAAAAATATTTTTTAATGTTTTTTTATTCTGCATTATACAAGAAAATTTCTATAAGTTTCATCCTGAATCCAAGAGAAAAAAGGTACCTTAAAGTACCACTGATCACCATGTCTGTGACAGATTTAAGGACAAAAGAAGCCATCTCACCGTCCATGTCTGACTCACTGAGGAATCTCCTCCAACGAGAGCCTCCACAGGTGTAAACGACAGCCCGCAGGAACTCTCGACCGCACAGCTTCACCGCTTTCACCTCTGCTCTCACCTGGACCACACACACCACTGCACACAACAGCAGAGGCAGAACCCCCAGAGCACGCATGCTGGATACCTGACAGAGGTTTATGTCTTTTTTCCTGAAACTACCTCAGCTGCTCTCTTTTCTGTCGTCTTGTCTGTCCTTTCTTCTGTCTTGATCCCTGTGTTATATACCATCCACCTTTCAGTTCATCAGTGCTGAGTATCTCTCCACTTCCTCTCTTTAGCCCATCCCAATCACACACACACACACACACACACACACACACACACACACACACACACACACACACACACACACACACACACACACACACACACACACACAAACACACACACACAAACACAGTGTGTCCTCACTCTGTCAGTCAAGTCATTTTATGTTTCCGGTGATCTCCACCATCACCATTTTTAGCTGTCTAAGAGAGAGTGACGACCATCAACCTTTTACAACCTCCAGCTGACACTCACATCATCCTCCTCTGTGATAATGTGATTTGAGGCTGTGATTGCATTGACGTTTGCTGCACCGCATGCTTAATTAAGTGATGCAAAGTGATTCCCAAACAGATGTTTCGTCTGTTTACCACGCTCTGATGGCCCGTTTGTCTTTGTCTTTACGAGCAGGTTGGGCCATACAAGAGGAAAAGAGTCAATGTTGACAGTCCCATCATGCAGGTCATTACGGTGCTGCTGATGGTGCGATGTGATACTCAGCATGTAATTTCAGTCCCATCATTAACGGTGGAGGTCCCACTTAGGATGTCAATGAAATTATATTATGTGTAGTTGGATGTGCTGTGTGGTTGGCCCTATGGGAGCAGCAGAAAACAAAGATATAAAAATAGAATGGACCAAATTTTCTTCTACATCAAAGGTATTTTGTTGTTTTTCTTTTTCTTAATTAAAATTAAAAGTTGATTAATGACAACAATATGGCACAGAGTCAGTAAACATCATGTTCCTCTAATACTACATGTACAACCACCATATAAGTACAAGAGAAGATTAAAGGTCCAGTGTGCAGGATTTATGTGGATATATCAGCAGAAATTACTATAGTAAGTAAGTATGTTATCTTCTTTGAATATCACCTGAAAATAAGAATCATTGTGCTTTTGTTACTTTAGAATTAACATTTATATCTACATACAGGGTGGGTCCTCATTTATGGAGATCAGACTGTTGATATAATAATAATAATAATAATAATAATCATAATGATACATTTTATTCAAAGGCACCTTTCAAGGCACTCAAGGTCACCTTACAGAACAAGTAACAGACAGTTAAATTTAAGAGGAGTAAAAGACACATCAAACATCAACAGTGAAAATGTGACATCTGCAGCAGAGCAATGGCAATTAAATGGAATAGGCCTGTTTAAATAGGTGGGTTTTCAGGCGGGATTTGAAAATGGATAATGTTATAAAAGTGAGGATGGAAAAGTTTGGTGGAAAGGTAGAGCTGAGTGTCGTCTGCGTAACAGTGGGAATGGATATTGTATTTACGGAATATATGACCAAGAGGGAGGAGATAGATGATAAACAGGATGGGACCGAGGACAGAGCCTTGGGGAACACCCGAGGAGATGGGAGAAGGTTGCGTGTACCACCATGTTTCTACAGTAGCCCAGAATGGACAAATCAAAAACTGGCTCTGGATAGGGCCATTGGCATTTTTGTGGTGGCCACTGAAGTTAGCAGCCCCTCTGCAACAAGAAGGTTTTTTTGAAACTGCTTTATTCAGTGTATTAACAGTTTTAACCCTTTCACACATAGTGGTCACTACAGGGGACAGGTACTTAAAAGTCATTTTCTTGTCTATGCATGGGTTTTGATGCTATAGTTGCAAAAAAGCCGCTGCTACGGACCCTAGTGCATCTTGCTATACACTGCCACCCACTGGCCAGGCATTGTAAGTGCAACATGTATCTCTGAAAACCAGGATGGCCAACGAAACGCAAAAAAATGTTGTGCATCTCAGGCATTTATCACCAGTCTTACTATAATATGAGACCATGCAGGCAAATAAAATTTGTTAACATCAAGTAACATCTAAGAAGTTATACAGCTCTTAAAATTTCCAAGGATGGATTTCATGTAATTAATCAATCAATCAATCAATCAATCAATTAATCAATGTATTGCTGGCTATATTATACATATATATATATATATATATATATATATATATATATATATATATATATATATATACTGTATATATATATATTGTATATATCAATCAATCAATCAATCAATCGAATTTATTTATAAAGCCCAATATCACAAATCACAATTTGCCTCACAGGGCTTTACAGCATACAACATCCCTCTGAATATATATTCATGTATATTCTTTTTTTTCTGCAGTGACTGTTTGGGTTGCACTAGATGCCCCTGAATCTCACACACTGTTTCTTTAAGCATTAAAAATTCATGACTGCTGACATCATTCAGTCCTAAAACTGCTGCATGTGAAATCATAACAGTTGCTGAGCTTTACCTCCATCATAAACAAGTTCCTTCTGCTGATGAACCGTGTAATAAGTTTCAAAGCTGCAAAAAGTGGACCTTGAGTTAGGGTTGTTTTGTCAGACTAAATGATCTTATTTAGTTCAGGTGAGGTTATCATGCAGTATCAGCAGACGCAGGTTTATTAATTTAGCCTGACAGTGCCTGTTTGATGCTGCTCTGGCTCCTGTTTTCTTTATGGTATCTTGGTAAAACCACAAAGAGAGTCCAACCAGTGCTTTTTAATGTTTCATGAAATACTTGCATTTTCCATTGATTGTTCATAATTTTTTCAGGAGAGCTGAAACACAGTTCTGTGATATTTTGTCTGTATTGTCTTCACTGCTGTATGTTAAATGTAAAGGATTTTGATGGAGATATAACAGCATTTCTGTTTCACCATCTTCCTCGCATACCTGGAGCTGATGAGCATTGATGGCTGTAATCAAAGCTACAACGTCCTTTTGTCCTAATGACCTCAATTTTGTCTGACCACCCTGATTGCTGACTCATAGGGGAGGCAAAGAGGATTCCCTTAAATGACCCTTAATGACCCTAAATGCTGCACAATTATCAAGGTGAGAGACATACTGTCATTTGCTATTTGGAGCAACTGAAAACAAGTGCTTCTGATTTATTAAATAAATAAATAAATAAATAACATCTAACTGACTTTGTTTGTTTGTGGTGTGTGTTGAGCCAAATCAGTGGCAACTGACTTAAATTCAAACAAGATCAGTGTTGGTGCAGTTTAACAGAGACATGACAGAAATGTGGTACAATAACATCAGCAGCAGCTGCAGTGAAGCAGAAAAGTTTTTTTTTTCAAAAATAATGATAGTGGTTTCAAAAAGAGGTAATGCAGTATAGAGGTAATAAGTGCATTTGCAAAACTAATACAGACACCGTTCCCTTCTGGAATACATAAAAATAAACACAATAAAAATACCCAAAACAAAGTCAAAGGGTCCTACATTAAATTGATAACAAGTATCTGCAAATGGCATTACACTGTTACCTTCTCCAGATATAGAATAAAAGGTTGCCAGTTGGTGTCAGATAAATTCACCTGCTCATTTCTAATATATCTGATCCTCTCCACCTCAAGAGTACTGACAACATCATCAAGCCACATATTCACATAGGGGATGTTTTTACCCCTCCACAACATCAGCAGCAAGCATTTCTTAGCTGACATAAGGAAATAGCTGATACGTCATCTTTGAGCGGATGTGAAGTTGGTAAATGTCTCTGGAATATTAAAAATAATAGTTTGAGGTTCAGTTCTTGAATCAAGAATATCTGAAATTGTATGGAAATCTTAATACACATTATAAAACAGCGTATTAGAGTAGCTTCATTAGACACTTGTCACACAGAGAAGAAACAAAGGGAAACATTTATTTATCTTAGATTTAGAAATATGCAGTTTATGTACTATTTTAAATTACAGTAGGCAATGTGTTGTTTCTTTATTAGAAAATAAAGCAAAACCAAAAAAAAAAAAATCAAAAACGGGCAGACAGCCTATGAAGACCCCACCACTAAGTTCCTCTCAGGGGCCCGGCAATTTCTGTGGGTGGGCTTGCCTATCTTGTAGGTGGAGGTTATTGTTTCATCCTGAGAAAAATAAGAGGGAAAAAACTTAACTCAGAGTTTTTATTTACAGTTTTGTTTTATTTTCTACATGCCATCATTAATATGATGCCTGATAACAAATTTCACCATGAAATATTATTTGGTAGATAGATCTAAGTAGCATTCACTTTTTTATGTTTTGGTTGAAAAACTGACTTAACTGTGTTTTCCTCACCTCTGAAACCAAACGTGCACCTTTAATAATCTATGAAATCATATATAACCTGCCAGATTTATTTATTTATTTTCTTTGCAGTGAAATTCCCAGAAACCTTGGACTAAGTCTTTGGAACAGCAAATATTAAATATTCTGTACAAAACCAAATGGGAAAATGCAACATTTACAAGATAGGATCTGTCCTAATGAGATTGTTTGTATCTCAAGGAGACATTCAGTCGTCTGTTTCTCTGAGAACCAAATCTTACAACAACAAGAGGCTCTAGATAAATGGATGAAACAGGCGCAAACCTAATTGCCTTGGGAATACATCTGTGTGTGTGCGTGTGTGTGTGTGTGTTATGCGTCTTCAATCAAGCTGTTACCTGCAGACTGAACGATGTCCCCCCACAGTGTCCACCTGAAGGGAGACGAGTCAGAGAGACAGCGTGTTTGCTGTGTGGGCTGATGGTCATGTGTCTGTGTGTCATCGACTGACTGAGGGAGTAATGGTTTCAAATTGTTGACATAAAATGCTATAAAGCCCGCAAAAGTGCACTGACTGGACTGATGTACAGTATAATGTCAACAGAAGGCAAAGATTACATGTGATAGTATAGTGAAGTCAATAAAAACTCGTCAGTCACACCACAACAGTGTATACCCTCCATGTACTGTGTTTGGTTTCAACAAAGGTAGCCTTTATAGGGACTTCTCTTTCTACCAAACAATGTAACAAAGGTTCTCAAAAGAATGTAATGTATCTCCTCTTTGTCACCAATTGTATAGCCAATAAATACCCGTATTTGTTTTGTATGTTTTGCACCATGTTACATTTAATATACACCTCCATCAGAGACAATGTTGTTACGTCTACGTCCAACTGTGTCTTAGCCCACAGCCTCCCTTCCTTAGCAGCTTTGCTTTATTGCACTCTCCCACACAGATGTCTTGAGCTGATTGGGGTCATTTGTCCGTCACTGTCCTCTTCCAAGATAATGTTTGTCCTTGTGGCAAATAATAAAGATGTTATCGTCACGCCAGGTCTGTAGTCAAACTCACCACAGTCCTGAAGCCCACTGCCAGAAGGTCCAGCCAGAGAGTCATCATCTCAGTGACGTCATCAGCATTTGGAACAACAGGAAACACTCATTTTATGTGGAGCTGACTCACTTTATTTTTCAGTCTTATGCCATCCAATACAACTGCTTTTTTTTTTTTTTAATAAAATGTATTTTTGGCACTCAATGGTGTAATGTCATGAAGTAATAACATTTCACTACAGTGCTTGAGTATTTTTTTTGGAAGTATCTGTACGTTATTTGAGTTTTTATATTTCTGTCATCTTTAATTTTGACTCCACTTCATGTCCTAATAATATGAACACTTTTACTCCAATACATTTACCCTAAGCACCTTCTTTTTCAGCAATCTATTTATTAAGTTTTCAACATTATGTTTTCAACATTATTCAAAAAGAAAAGAGCATATAAAATACAAAATGTATGAATGTTTACAAAGTCCTGCAATGTCTTTAAAATAACTACATACATGGTGACGAGCTGTATTAGATCATTGAAAAAATTATAGCACGCACGCACACACGTAGACTGTATACAAAAATAAATAAATAGGCACACAAACAACAAGAAGAAATAAAAATAATAATAATGATGTTAAATTAAAAGGAAAAGACTAAGAATAATTTAATTTACACTGGGGCTTCTAAATGACAGACACCATAACAAGTTGTTCATTGCATACTGTATATTACATTTACTTTGTATACATCAAATTTAAATTTTTTTGCAGAGATTATAATTATGCTTCCCCTGCATACAAGATAAACCCTTGCCCCTAAGATAGGCTTATATCTTATAAATGGGCCCCAGATACATTGAAACCATTCTTGTTCATATTAGATTGTGTATGTATTTTTTTTTTTTCCGAAGGAAAACACATAAGACATTTCCCTAAGCTGATGCCTAATGCTTGGTCTCTCTTGGAAAAAAATGTTCTTTAAATCCTATGAGGTTTTGTTTTTCTTCTGAACACTTTTTTATTAACAGAATTTACTTTTGTTTTCAATACTTAAGTACATTTAATATCATGATTTACTTCTGACATACAGTTAATACAGCTAATATCAGATACTTTAAGACTTTACTAAAGTAATATCCTGCTTGATAGGCTATCTGCACTTTTACTATGGCTTTAAGGTATATCCACCACTATTGGTACTTTATTATCACAGGTGTTAGTTCAATCATGTACCCTATGAAAAATGCTGGGATGAATTTAACCAAATTTAGGTTGTTTCTGCAACCTAGCGCAGAATATTGAGTTTATTGTACAACCTAATATGCTGGGTCAAACAATCAACCCACTTCTATGAACTGATCGGACAAACTCTTTCCTGGGTTAACATGACCCATAGTTTAAATAATGTGTTTTAAAAGACTATAATCGTGTTTATACATTTTTTTCCTATTTTTATAATTCATATATTCATTAAATTACTGCCCACCACAGTGCCACATATTTTGACTTTTTCCTGTGGCATTGTGGTCATGGTGATGGCATTGTACTGGACTGTATTGTATTCAGATGTGTTTTGTAATATTCTCATGTATGTGTCAGGGAAGGAAAACAAATTCAACACCGCCTTAACGTCAATCAGAGGGTCGCCATCCCTCCACCTGCCTCTGCCTCTGCGTCGCTACTCCTCCACACCTGCAGGTGGCGGTGTGATGGGTGTGACACTAACGCAACAAGCCTCTGGTCCTGTAGTGAGGAAGACAGCATGTTGCGGGGACCTTCAATGTTGTGCAGTCTGTCAACCTCTTAGAAATGAAAGTCTTTATACATATCTTCAGATAATCTACTCGGAACAGTCAGACAGTAGTTGCCGCCCTCAAAGTGAGTCTTGTTTGCTTGTTCTGCGTGCGTAGCGACGTCGTTGTGTGCTAACTAAGGAAGCTAACCTCAGCTAGCTTAAGTGCTAAACAGCCAGGGTTTGGTTAACATGTCTCAGTGCAGTGTCGCTGCTGTGGACACCTGTCTGTGGCATCTATACTTTCAACCAAACCTCTGCATTAATGTAATACAGCTGCAGCTTATTTCAAAGATTAAATAGATACATATAAAGGACTTTCTGAGTTGTGACGACCTTGACTTCACCAATAGATGATGTGTTTGTGTCAGTGATGGAAGAAGCACTCAGCTCCTTTTTACTCAGGTTAAAGCTGTAGTTCTTCAGTTTAAAAATATGTTACAAGTGAAAGGCTTATTATTATTAGCAAAATGTTTAAAAGGTAAAAGTACACATTGTGTTGTCTATAGTGTATAAATTAGATATGTCCATCTGACAATATGATGTATGTAAAATTAAAAACATGTCAATACTAGATGTATTTTCTATACAGTCTGTGTCCATTTCAACACTTGGTATTTGTAAGCATGAATTGTCATCTTGCTTAAGATGGACTAAGCTACACCTGACTGTAACTGGTGACACTCACACTCACACTGCACTGTATATGTTTGCAGTTTTTTTTATGAATCTATGTTTGTGGTTTGTCTTTTTTGTTTTCGTTTGTGAGTTAGTTTCTTTGGCTGCTGCCTGTCTGTCTGTCTGTCTGTCTGTCTGTTGACGCACTTGTATTTGTATTTCTATAATTTTATAATTACTTACTCATTCTGTAATTCCTCTGTTTTTTTGTTGTGATTGTGATAAATTTTGGGAAGATGGCACATCTCAAGGGGTTTAACATAATGCACAAAGCTGAACGCAAAATAGAAAAAAGTAAAGTGGTTGTGCCTCAGAATTGTATTTAAGGAAAGTACTTAAATAAACATAGTTATAATTGCCATCTTTAAGAAAGCCTTTAGGCAGCAGCTAAGAAAAAGACATTAAGGATATTTTATATATTGTCTCATATCGATCACAAGCCCCTGAATTGAAATTGTATCATGGCAGACTTTGTGATAATATCATGTTGTTGTCCATAGAATCATGTCATTGTATTGTGATGAAACTTTTGCTTTACACCCCTACCTACCATTATCTTCATTATTTACTAATCTGTTGATTTTTCTTTATCAGAAAACTGAGAAAATGCTCATTACAGTTTCTCCAAGCCCAAGATGATGGCCTCAAAATGTCTTGTTTTGTCTTACCAAAACTGTAAATATGATTAAAATGATTAATCAGTAATTAAAATCTTGACAATATATTTGCTGTTGATTAGCTAATAGTTCCATCGCCAACCAATTTGTCCCCTCTTGTAGGTCTGGATTTACCATGGAGCCCATAATGAATCAGATTTGGCCGAGAGTCTTCCAGCGGCTCCACAGAACCTCAGTACTTCCCCGCAGGAACCATTCAGGATGTGCTGAGCCTGCTACTGTCTCTGCCTCCACCAACTCCAAACGCATTAAGCCCACACTCCTGGTGTCCCGCCTCTACCAGCCCTCAAACCTGCGTGATGTGGGACAGGACAGCCGGCTGCAAGGAGAGATGACTTGTAAGAGCCAAAGACTCATGCAGCAGGCCGGGCTCATCCATCCGTCAAATCCTGGTTGTTACTACTACCTTCCTGCCACTGTCCGCTCCATGGAGAAGCTGGTGAGACTAGTTTTTGTTAAAGAAATTATAAATGGTAAATCTAGTTGTGTTATGTACACAAACAAATGTTTTGAGAAAAATAAAGAAAAGTCTATCCCCTCCAATAGACAAGGTCGACTGTAAATGTTCTCATTTTGGGCTGAAACATGTAGTAACTACTGTTTTAAATCAACAGGTGAGAGTGATTGACCAAGAGATGCAGGGGATTGGCGGGCAGAAGCTGGACATGCCCAGTTTGTGCTCAGCTGATCTTTGGAAGACCAGTGAGCGCTGGGACCTGATGGGAAAGGAGCTGTTCCGCCTGAAAGATCGCCACGGAGCCGACTACTGCTTGGGTCCAACACATGAGGAGGCAGTGACGACTCTAGTCGCTCACCAGGCGACACTCTCCTACAGACAACTCCCTCTGCTTCTCTATCAGGTAGGCTTTAATCCTGTTGCCTGTAGTGTATTTGTTGTAATAAGCTGCATTTTTTTACATCATGATTTATTTATTTTTTTAAACAGATCACCCGCAAATTCAGAGATGAACCAAAGCCAAAGTTTGGTCTGCTTCGAGGGAGGGAGTTCTACATGAAGGACATGTACTCATTTGATGTGAGTGAAGAAGCAGCTTACGAGACCTATGAATCTGTGTGCCAGGCGTACACCAGGCTCTTCGCCCGGCTGGGTCTGCGATGTGTTCAGGTGCAGGCGGACACAGGAAATATCGGCGGTAAACTCTCTCACGAGTTTCAGCTGCCAGCCGACATCGGTGAGGACCGGCTACTGGTTTGTGGGAACTGCTCCTTCTCTGCTAACGTAGAGACCATGTCATCAGACAGAACTGACTGCCCACAGTGTAAAACTGGCACACTGGTAGAGTCAAAGGGTATAGAGGTCGGCCACACCTTTTACCTGGGTAAAAAATACTCTCACATATTCGATGCCACCTTCAGCAATGCCCAGAACAAGCCTAGTATATCAGAGATGGGTTGCTATGGTCTTGGTGTTACCCGTATTCTCGCCGCAGCCATCGAGGTGTTGTCAACAGAAGAGGGGATCCGCTGGCCAGGCCTTCTCGCCCCTTACCAGGTGTGTGTTTTACCCCCAAAGAAGGGCAGTAAGGTGGATGAGGCAGCAGTCTTAGCTGAGGAGCTGGTTCACACTTTGGGAGACACTCTGCCACGTTTAAGAGGTGAGGTTGTTCTCGATGACCGTACACAGATGACCATTGGGAAGAGGCTGAAGGATGCCAGCAGACTAGGCTACCCGTATGTCATTGTAGTAGGACAGGGAGCACTGGAGGAAACACCCAGGTTTGAGGTGATCTGTCAGCAGACAGGTGAGACAGTTTTTCTCAGTAAAGATGGGCTGTTGGATCTTCTGGGAAGAGTGGAAACTGTATGAAAAACAACTCTGAATGTGGAAATAAACATTTTATATTTGTGTGTATGATTTAATCAATGAGGTGGTGGGAAGAGAACATGAACGCATGTGTGTTTTGTTTTGTCTAAAAGGACCGCAAGATCTGTTTTTGTTTTGCAAAGTTATAAAGACTATGATGTACTTGAATTTGCTTGATAATGGACCTCAGGATATTAAATAGCATTTGGTTACCATGATGTGATACACAATTATTTTTTGTGACTTTTCATGTTCCAGTGCAAATAAAAATGAGAGGTGAACAGAAAAAATGACCACTTTTTGTCATGTTGTAATATGCATTAGTAACATATAACTGACCTATTAGTCAATGCTGGCATTATATATATATATCTATATATATATATATATATATATATATATATATATATATATACTATAACTATTATAACTATATATAACTATAAGTTATAGTTTATTTTCTGTTGTGTCATTAAGTTTGTCACAATATATGGTATTTAATACAATAATCATTAGTTTTGTATGAAAAATATTGTATTAAAAAAAATACCAGCAGAGTTACTGGTCAATTTAGCTGTGCTGTGTGGTGGAAAAAAGTTTTTTATTTGCATATTTATTTCATTTGAACAATAAAGAAGTGAAGGTCAGTTACTTTTCAATCTCACTTAAAGTAAACCTGAGTAAATGTAAATAATTATTTCCCATCTCTGGCAGATTCATGTCAATTTATAATATTTATCATTTATTTGTAGGTCGGGCGGCGGCGGAACTAAGGTATCGGTACTGGGGCTCCGCACGGATCCATATTCACGTAGCACCACCCGTGCACATGTGTAAACAAGGTGCTGGGTGACTTGAAGAAGCGACAGCGTTATACAGCTAACGTGATCTCGTGTCACACTGTATATAAGAGTCATAAACAGCATAACAGCGCTTCATAAACACATCTGGATCCAAAGATGGCGGCCCCGCAGGCTCAATACGACAGTGACGATGGCATGGACGAGTTCATGGACAAATTCAAGACTGAGAGATATAAAAATGCCTTCAGTGAGAAAGACTGGGAGGAGGTAACGCCAGCATGTAGAAACTATCGGTTACTATCATTAGAAAAGAAAGATACTTATACGTCAATGAGTTGTGTTAGCTTTAATGCTGTTGTTGTTAGCTAGCAAGCTAACTGCTAACTTCATAGCAGTGGTGGGGAAAGCAACCAAGTACAGTTACTTAAGTACAGTTACTTATGTGCGCACTTGAGCTACTTATACTTAACTTAAGTATTGTCATTTGATTTCCATCTGATTTTCTGCTGACGTCACTCTATACTTCTACTCTGCTTAACTTAACGAATATTGTACTTTTAATTTCACAACATTTATTTGATACCTTTAACATTACACATTTCACATTCAGATGAATACAGCACCAAGTCCAATAAAGGTCTGGACACGGTGTAAAACGTAAACAAAAACAGAATGCAATGATTTGCAAACCATTTTCGGCCTATATTCAGTTGAATACAGTACAAAGACAAGATATTTAATATTCAAACTCATCAGCTTTATTATCTTTAGTTAATATACACTCATTCTGAATTTGATGCCTACAACTCAATCTAATAAACTGGGACAGGGGCATGTTTACCACTGTGTTACATCACCTTTACTTTCACCTTTACACTCTTGAGAGCCCAGGACACTAATAGTTGAAGTTCAGAAAGGGAAATTCTTTCCCATTCCTGCTTGATAGAAGACTTGCTCAACAGTTCAGGGTCGTCATCGTTGTTGTATTTCGCACTTCATAATGTGCCACACATTTTCAATGGGAGACTGGACTGCAGACAGGCGGTCAAGTACCTGCACTCTTTTACTATGAAACCAAACTGTTGTAACACCTGCAGAGTGCGGCTTGGCATTGTGTTGCCTAAATAAGCATCGATGTACCTGAAAAAAATGTCATCTGGATGGCAGCATATGTTGCTGTACCTTTCGGCATTCACGGCGACTTCACAGATGTGAAATGTACCCATGATGCCATGGGCACTAACATACCCTTATACCATCACGGATGCTGGCTCTGAACTTTGTGCTGGTAACAATCTGGATGGTCCATGATTTCCAAAAACAATCTGAAAAGTGGACTTGTCAGACCACAGCATACTTCTCCACTTTGGGTCAGTCCATCTCAGATGAGCTTGGGCCCTGAGAAGCTGATGGTGTTTCTGGATGTTGTCGATTTAGGACCTTTGCTTTGCATGATAGTCTTAACTTGGATTTGTAGATGCGACAATGATGTGTTTACTGACAGTAGTTTTCCAAGGAGTTCCCCAGCTCATGAAGTACTATCCTTTATACAGTCATGTCAGTTTTTAATGCAGTGCAGCCTGAGAGGTCAAAGGTCACAGGCATTCAGTGCAGAAATTCTCTGAATCTTTTGATATTATGCATTGTAGATGGTGAAATCACCTAATACTTTGCAATGTTGAGAAACAATCTTAAGCTGATGGACTGTTTGCCCACAGTTTTTCACATAGTGATCATCCTTGCTTGGGAACAACTGAGCCTTCTGAGGATGTCCCTTTCATATCCAGTCATGATACTTTAATCTCTTACTAATTAACCTGTTTACCTGTGAAACGTTCCAGACAGTGTTTTTTTTTTTTTTTTTTTTTAACATTTCACAACTTTCCCAGTCTTTTGTTGCACCTGTCCCGACTTATAAGGAACATGTTTCAGGTATCAAATGCTTATATGCACTAAAAACAATTAAGTATGTCAGTTTAAACACCCGATATTTTGTCTTTCTACTGTATTCAATTGAATATAAGTCAAGAACAATTCGCAGATAATTGCATTGTGCTTTCATTTAAGTAAAAGATTTGAGCACTTCCTTCACCACGGCTTCATAGAGATAAACTTTCTCTCCATCTGCAGTGATCCCTCTGTTTTTGTCTCATGCAGGAGTTTGATACCATACCGATGTTCATGAAAAAAGCCCCTGAAGAGATTGACCCAAAGAAACACCCTGAGCTGGCTTGTCTGCAGGCCATCATCCACGATGAAGATAGACCCCCAGAAGGTACGTCGACCACGGCTTTAAGTCCCTCAAGCTTTTGAAACACCTGTTTGAGAACAGCCTTTGAAGACTTGAGAATCTTTTAATGATTCGGTTCATTCTTCCCCAGAGCAGGCAAAGAGCCTTAAAGATGAGGGAAATGTGTTTTTCAAAGAGAAGGACTACAAGAAGGCTGTAGTTTGCTACACAGCGGGTTTGCAGAAGAAATGTGGAGACCAGGACCTCAACACTGTCCTCCTCACCAACCGGGCGGCAGCGCACTTCCACCTGGGTAAAAATCTCGTATTTACACACCCTACAGATGCATTAAGGAATATGATTGTATGCTTATGAATAATAAGGTGGTTTACAAAGATTAAGTTCAAGTTCTTTATTGTCAGGTAGGTGAACTACAGGACTATTAGAGAATATTTTTCCATGTAAAAACATCTGCATGGGTTTCTTGCTTAAAATTTATCCTAATGTTTCCGGTTTATATCGACACAGGTAACATGCGCTCTGCGTTGAATGACGCTACGGCTGCAAAGAAGATCAAACCGGACCACCTTAAAGCCTTGATCAGAGGTATGTAACATAAGCGTAGGATATCAAAATGAATGTAGTTAAAAATTCTTATATTTCAGTTGCATAATAGTGAATAATAATCAAAAAGCTCAGTTCAGGCTGAAGGTTTATGATGAGACAAGTTGACGCTGGCGAATATGACCACCTGAGTTGCAGGTGACATCATCAGGCAGCTTGAGTCGGGCTCAGACCAGCCAGTTCACACTGCTGCAACTTTTCAATGCAGCATTTTAAAACAGTTTTATCTCTTCGCGAATCTTTGGTCTGCACTGAGCTTATGAAAGCAAAAGCAAAAAAAAAAAAAAAAAAAATTACCCTGCTTAAAATAATGACAGAAACAAATGTGTATATGTCGTGTGTGTTTCTGCAGGTGCCCAGAGTTGTATGGAGCTGCGTAACTTTGCAGAGGCCATCCAGTGGTGTGATGAGGGGCTCAAAGCTCATCCCACTGACAAGAAGCTGCAGGAGCTGAGAGCAGCCGCAGATAAACACAAGGTACAATCTGTTCTGAGTTCAGCTGGTTTTGGGTGTGGAGGGTTTAGTTTTAGTTAAGCATAAAGCCCTGTTTATTTGTCGCACCTCAGAGAGCTGCAGACAGAGACGCCAGGAAGGCCAAGCTCAAAGAAAAAAAGCTGCATGGTGAGAAAGAAGCTCTTCTGGCTGCGATAAAGGTAAACGTGCTATTTGTTTTGCATGGTAAGCACTTGTGTCGGAAAATTATTATTTTATACCCGAAACAATCAGTCAAATCCGACACTAATAATATCTCCAGTAAGACTGTTTTTTAATGATTATCAGATACATTTTTGTGTGTTTCACACAGGATCGAGGCATCAAGCTCCTCCAGTCTGCGAAGCCGCGTCAGCATGGTTCAGACAGCGAGGATGAGGATGAGGGCTCTTCAGCAGCGATGTCACAGCTGAACCTGGACGGCCTCAGCTCCCAGGAGGCCACGGGGGCTCGGGTCTTCCTGGACGAGCAGGGCTCTCTGCACTGGCCTGTGCTCTTCCTCTATCCTGAACACCAGCAGACTGACTTCATCTCCGCGTTCTGCGAGAACAACTGGTAAACTGTGGCTCTGAACTTATCTTGGTCTGTTGTGTTTCTGTGGGATACCCCATACACCAACCTCTCTCCATTTCATTTAAATTAAGTTAAATAAGTGAGGAGCTTTAATTATTTTTAATCAAAAACGCAGTTATAATATTGTGTCTGTATCGTTTGATTTGTCTCAGTTTCATGGACCACCTGGCGGTCATGTTCGGAGAAGAACTCCCACCTTGGGATGTGGACAGAAAATACCATCCACAGAATTTGCAGGTGTGTGTGTTTCCCTAAAAGTTACTGGTCTGTCATGTAGGGCTGTAGTCGATGAGAGGTAGAAAAATGTTCGTCTTTGGGTAAAACACTGTGGTGGCAAGTGTAACTTTTTACCCTACCATCCAGTCAAAGTCGAGGAGAGTCGGGACAAAAAGCCCACCACACAGGCTTTCACATCCTACATGTACAACTGCTGCACATTTCCTCACCCACGACATATCATGAACCCACATAGTCCGGCGGGTCCATCCTCTCCCCCTATGTGCCTCGGCCTTCCCTTCATCCAGAGAAAGTACTCTTCGTTTTTACTCTCACTGAGATTCTGTAAACAGACACACGAAGCGATTTAGCCGGGGAAAAAAAGCTGCTCCTCCGGAGCGCTATGGTGCTCCCAGCTGGGCGTTTTGTAGAATAGCACCTTATATTTTCAGCTTGGTAAAAACGCTTTGGTTGACACATGAAAGTAACACTGCAACTGGCTGACCAATGAGAATTAAACTGGACAACAACATGTCCATCAACCAACCAGAGGGTGTCAGCCCTACACTCATGACTGCTGCAGCAGGTTAAACAAAAGGCACTAAGATTATAATTTTGTGTATTTTGTCTTGTGACTTCTCACCATAGGAATCAGGAACAATTCACACCGCCATCCTGAATAAGTCAACATAATGTGTTATTTGTGTTGTTTTGTTCTGCGTCCTTAAACTTTTTCCTACCAACTATAGCAGCGCTGCATTGTCGCCACATTATGATGAACTGAGTGTGATGTGTAGTCACATTGTTCAGTCATATTTCATTAAATAAATAAAATGACATAATTTACTTTAATCTCAATTAACCTCATATGACCCCTTTTCACTTTCTAGCTTTACTTTGAAGATGAGGAGAAGGAGACACTCTACCAGGTTAACCCAGAGATGCCACTTTTAAAGGTGTTGCAGCATAAAAGGTACGTCCATTAATATGAAGTCTGTTTTTCATTAAGTGTGATTTTATTCTGATTTATACCACAAAGAATTCTTCATGTTGATGAGCAGGAAAATGTTCTTTACTTTCTTCTTTACTTTTACTTTCTTTACCATTAAATTTTGGGTATTTCCCTATACAAACTTCCTTGACACTCCCTGTCATTAACCTCCTTCACACTCATTTACTGACTCACTGTCTTCTCTGTTCTTTTGTCAGGTGTTTTGTCAAGGCAGGCACTCCCAGCATCATCGTTCTTGTAAAGGGATCGCCTTTCTGGAAGCAGTTTTTAGCAGGAAGGAAAATACGAGGATTGTGAAAACATCGTCCGTAAAAATCTTGGGACTTTAAATACACGAAATTCTCTTTTCAACCCCAGAGACTTCGCCCTTGAGAAAGACACCATGGAGAATATGAAAGACTCCCTTGGCCAAGAGCAGGACACATTAGTATCAATATAAATGAATATAAAACAAATGAGATCTCTAAAAGTAATGCATATGGATTCTTGTTGTTTCTGTCTGTACAAATATAAATTACAGATTGAAAACAGTGCAAATACGCTTTATTGAAGTGTTTAATTTGACAAATGAGTGATAAACAAAATGAGCAAACTTAAACAGGACAAAACATGTCGACCAAGAGACGACACCGCCTAGAAACCCACAAACTTTATCCTTGACATTCAAAGACTAATCAGTCTCTTCTTTAACATACCAGTATGTCTGCTACAAGTCTCAGCAACAGTCAGCAACAACTAACAATTAATTTGGACGTCGTAAGAAAACTTCCTCAATCTTCAAAGCACTATTGACAAACAATTAAGAAGTGAAAGCAAGAGACGTGACCATGTTTTGCTTTTAGAAGGAAGTTTTGAGCAGAGCTGCTTATTGATAGCTTTGCTTTGAATTTTTTTGCAACTGTTTTGGGTTATCTAATATGATTACAGACACAGACCTTCACAAGACACATCAGACTAAAGAGGAGCCACAGAGCTCAGTATGCTGCCCTGACGCCGTGTGGTTGGTTCACAAAAACAGGGTCTCTGTGGTTCACAAAAGCGTGATTTGGGTGTCCATGAGCCAACACCACTGGAGGAGACTGCAGTTGTATGTGTGTGGCGTTATGAGTAATCATATTAATCACATTGGGAGATTTACTGCGATGCATTAACTCCCGCTGCATCTGACACCAGGAGCACCAGGAGCAGCAACAGGAAATCTGGACGTCCAGGCAGAGGGAACCCTGCAGAGAACCAAAGGAAAAAATACAGAACGCTGTAAATTCAGCAGTCCTTGATTTTTATGAAATTTGTCATGTGAAATCAAATATACGTCAGCTTTACATGCATCATACCTTGATACCATATTTGTGTCGCATACCAGCCCGTATAGAAAGGACTGCTGGAGGTACACACAGAGGTATCCCACAGACTGCTGATAGAACGGCAGGGCTGCATAGGTCACATAACGGGAAACACGCGTTCTCTCCAAATTTCCCTGACACTGTGCAGGCCAGGCAAGGGCAGCACCAGAAACCATAGCAACCTTAAAACACAAAGATCCGCCAACAGAGTGGGAGAAACATTTAACTGACTTGATAAAGAAGATCTTACAGATAAGACAAAATAATCCCAAAAAATTACAAATTTGTCAAAGTCGTGGTATCCTTACAAGTATTACAGTCCTCAAAGCAGTCACATAGACCAGTCTTCCAGTCTGTCAAGGATTGTGCTGGGGCCCCGGCTACTGCCATCAGATGTTAGACTTAACGCAGAGGTAGTGTACAGTGAATCTGTTAACATGGAAATCAGAGCACAGCAAAAAGATTACAGAAAGCTCATATCTTGGAACATGAGATATGGAGACTTATATTGTGTCTTAATCTTTTTTTACCATTAATTCAATAGGAGCACATGTCCTAAAATGTCATTCTTGTACCACATTTCATTTATCCTCTGTATTAGATGATCTGAGTAGATTTTGGAGCAGCTTGTTGCTTGATTTGACTAACGCATTGCCGTCCTTAGTAGAACAGTTAATGGGGAAACAACTCTCTTCCCCCTTTTACTTGGAAAACCTCTGAATATGATGTGCAGACTGTAAAAGCCTGGAGCATTGGCTGTGTCATTCAGCTGATATCATATGCAAAAAAGTAGCTACAACATAAGGTTTATTACTAAATGATAGCAAGCAGGGGCCCTAGGCATCAGGGGGGTCTTCTGGTCTTAATCTGCAAAATGTTACTCAAATTTACAAGTACCGACTAGAAAGACTCTTAAAATATACCAGGAAGAGACACAAAAAGATGCAAAGAGACATGAAATACCGACAAAAATGGGCTAAAGAGACTCAAAATGACTACAAAGAGACACAAAAACTACTACAAAGCAATGCAAAACAACCACAAGGAGACACAAAATGTCAACGAAGCAACACACAACTACCAAACAAAATACACAATATTGGATCAAAGAGATGCAAAATGACTTCAATGAGACATAAAACAATCACAGTGTGACACAAAATGACAAAAAATGACAAACAAATAACCTGAAAAAGTTGCATAATGACTATATTGAGGTGCAAAATCACCACAAAGCCTGTGCCCTGCTCCTTGGTTGAAGAGGTGGTAGGGTATTTTGCTGATCATACACTCATGCATTTATTTTTTAAAATTATTTTCTACAAAATATTACAATGTCCCGTAACAATTAAAAAAAAAAATCCAATAGTCATTCTGATAATATTTCATACCTATGTTTTATTTTTCGCTATACTTAAAATGCTAAAAATCACTTGATATATATTATATCCCCATATGCGTATTATCTCCAGGGATATAATCCAACAGCATATCACTCTATGAAGTCACACAGTAGCTCCTAAAAACAATCCAGCAGGTGACATTTAGAAATATCCAGGTGGAGGTTAATATGTATTATTAAAAGAAAGTGAAGTTAAATCATTCAAGTATGCAGAAACTCCACTTCTCTTTGTCTTGTTTTTTTTTTTTATTCAACTCTTACAGCATGTAAGATTAAACCCATTTAACTGTTAGGATAAAGGTATAACATGTCTTACCTGATGGAGCTGGATGCTTTCTCTGCGACTCACAAGCTGAGAATGGATGAAAGTATATGTCTTGGCTTATGAGTGGAGCCATGTGCGTGTCGGACACTTAAACACAAACAATGCTGTAAAACCTGAATCTATTGACACAAATAAAAGCGAAACTATATGCTAAGAATAGCGTAATAGCGTAACAAATTTTAATGACTTCCCCCAATTAAATTTTAGGTTCTTTCATTTAACACAGAAACATGACGCTGAAATGTCCCAAAACCTTTTCTTTTTATAAGTGTGATTACAGGACAGTTATAATCATGGCATTGTACTTCCACTGGTCAGCTAAAGAAGTAGTAGAAGTAAATGTTGTTGTTGTTTTTTTTTTTCAGGAAATAGCTGCTAATCAGAATTATCTTTATTTTATTTAGTTTTAACATGAAGCATCTTGTCTTGTACTTTGACATATATGTGACTAAATAATGAGAGCAGCACAATCAAGTCATTCAAGTTTTGTTTACAGCCAACTTTAAAGTTCATCAAAGATTTAATTACATGACAGTCTTTGGCTCTCCCCACTGATACCAGTACCAGTAACAACACGGCAGGGTGTTTCCCAGGATTCAACTCCTGATGACAAGAACTTGACCGTAACAGTCAACAGGATAGAAACATCCATCAAGCTAGGAGGGTTTTGTGTGGCAGACTTTCTGACACTTGATGACAGTTGAGGCCTTATGAACACAAAACTGTCGCAGCGTGAGCCTCTCCATGAACATCTTGGGACCTTGTCTTGGTATCACTGAAGGGAGACTGATACCAGGGTTGTGCAGTGATGTCTTACTTATATAAGCTGATATTTATATGACAATACAACGATGAGACTGTAAAGGAAAAAATGTGGTGATCTATTTTCTAAGTCTTTAAGTCTACATTTTTTTCTTGTGTAAGAACGGGTAAAAAAAAAAAAGGCTTTGTCAAGTTATAAAATCTTTTTTCAAACAATTTCAGAAAGATCAGCCAAGACATGAACGTTGCTGTGGAAACTTCCAGGCAGATCATGTCCACATCTTCTGGGACTGCTCAACCATCCGGCCTTACTAGGGGGGAATAGTAAGAATGATTCAATAATGGATTTTGAGATTAAACATGATTTCTGTGCTATCTATCTTGGGAATGTCTCTGCCACAACTAACTCTAGGGATAACAAATGGGCTATGACAAAATGGCGAACTAGAGAGCCCCCAACAAAAGAGGAATGGATTGAAAGTGATAGTCTATCGGCAACTTTACTCATTAGCATAGCCAACATAGTGAACAAGCTAACTCTCTGGCAGTGCAGTAGCTTACATTGTTTTTGTTCAGCGTCACTGAGGATTTTGTTCAATTGTAATAACTTGATGGCAATGTTGATTCTGATGTGTGATGTTAATGCAGATGCATGTCCTGAATGGCAAAAATCATGTCGTTCTTCAGCCTCTTGTGGTAGTGTGAATTAAAGAGAAAAAAACCACGCTTCGCACAAAAACATAAAGAATAGGACTTTAATTGTCATTTTTCTTATTTCAGTGCAAACAATTTGGAACAGTAGGTCAGAAAATATCACTTATGGCAATATAAAATATAGAGTAACGAAGGCCACAGGTTAAAGGTGGGTGGACTTCTTCAACACCCACATGAAGTGAGCACACAAATCTTTGCAGAACATTTTACGAGACGCTTTTGCAATTCCACAGAAACAAAGTTAGCAAGGTGCAGGATAAGAATACAAATATTAGGATTTCTCTCTTTCTTTCTTTTTTACAGGGAAACTTGAGACCAAAACTAAAATCGTTTGCCCGATACTCTACAAAAATGAAGTCTTGGTAAAGTAATTCTACATTTGGAACTGTGTAATCAAGCATCACTGTATTTAAACTACAGTGGTTGAAAATGCCCTAACAAAGCTACGGACAGGTCCCTTGCAGAACTGAATCAGTTTTTCCAGCATCATCTTCTGTTACTGGCTCATTGTGTTTTTATCTGAGCCAACTACAGCTCATCACCTTAGAGGGATATTCAGCGTACTTCATGTTCTGTGTGTAAGAGTTGCTGGTTTTGAACACTGTGTGCATGAGCCAATCAAATTTAGCTAGCTATTAGAAACTGTAACTGTATTGACTGTACTGTAAATGTACATGAAAAAGCTGCCAGCTGTGCTTATTAAAGGGATAGTTCAGAATTTGTTCAGAAGTGGGGTTGTATGAAGTACTTATCCATAGTCACTGTATTACATTCGGTAGATGTCTGTCGGCACACCCCCACTTTGGAGAAGTGTACGCTATCTTGGAAAGCCATCCACAGCTTCAAATTCCCACTTATGGTCTTGTCAAAGCCACCAGAGTCCAATGACAAAACCAGTAATTTTGGCTCGATTAACAAGGGAGCTGCTGGTCTACCACTGCCTCAATCAGCCAGTTAGTTTGTGTTGTTGTGTGACTTTGATGAAATCAGAACTAACAATTTTAAAAAACACCAAAGTCACGCAGTAACCCAAACAAAATAACTGACCGAGGCAGTGTTAGACCAGCAGCTCCTCTTAGTGATGTTAGTTGTTCTCAATAGAGTCTGGCTTTGAAGAGAGCTTCAGTTTCCTGTAGGACATCACTGTCTGACAGTAGGGCAAAGCAGTGAAATATTCTATTCTTACATAGTGTACACTTAAACTGATTCATGCTTATGTTTTTAAGTGGGACAGCTAAAATACGTACCTCATACAACACTTCAAACGTTCTGAACTATGCCTTAAGACCACATATCTGTCATTAAGAATATGTATGTATTAATATATCTTCTCTAACTTGACCATTTTAGCACAGAAATCCTGTTCAGTAGTAGTTCTGTATTGGTGTAACATGTCAAAGTGTTTTATGTTTCCAAAGACGAGGACAGCAGTTGACAGATATCCTCATTTGCTAATGGCATTTTTTTGGCAGCCATTTGTGGTTACAGAGGGCCCTCTGTTGGGCTTTTGCAGTAGGATGTTGCTGAGAAGGAATGCAGTACAACTTAATACAACTTAATTATTTCTTTAACTGTAGACCACACTCCCAAGATTACTTGTGGAGAAATAGAGATGTAAAAGAACTACATGTGCCTCATTAATCCTTGACTGGGTGTCATTGGTAGCTATAAAAACTGAGAACCAAATTTAAGGGACTTCACCAAGAACTGGAACAATTATTGTCATAATTATAAAGAAATTGAAACTTGTTCAGCACACTCTGATGCCAGGGGGGCACAATTCAAAGTGATAACATATTTGGTTTTGAATGATTAACATTCACTTAACAGCAGTAAGATCTGAGCTCAATCATACTTTCTTCACAAGACTCAACCAACCAATGAGAAGCCACAGAGCTCAGTACGGCTGCACGTGGACTTCTGATTGAGTCACCACAGAATCTTGGGCTGGGACTCCTTGGTACACATAACCACCTTGGGGTTGGTATGCAGGAGCCGTCATGACTGCAGGAGGCTGCATTTGTACAATGGCTTGATTCTGCATATTGATGACAGTGGGAGTTTTTCTGCGATGTTTTAACTCTCGATGCATCTGACACCAGGCGCACCACTCACAGCAGCAGGTAGCTATGATGTCCTTACACAGAGAACCCTGCAGAGAACCAAAGAAAACATACACATGTAAAGTTGTACATTCAACATTGCTTCACTTTTATCAGACTTGTCATGTGAAATCAAGTGGCAGCTTCACATGCATCATACCTTGATGCCGTATCTGTTTCGCATGGCAACCCTTAGAGAGAGGACTGCAGGAGGAGGCAGGCACAGAGATCTCCCACAGCACATGTCACACAACGGGAGACAACGGTTCTCTCCAAATCTTTCTGACACCGTGCAGGCAAGACAAGGGCCGCACCAGAAACCATAGCAACCTAAAAACCACAAAGATACACCAACAAAGTGGGAGAAAATCTTAAGTGACTTGATAAAGAAGGCCTTACAGATGACACATAAGAAGGACTTTGATCTGAAAAAGCTTATTTGTCAAACTTGTGGTATTGACTCTTACAAGAACTTGCATCCTCAAAGCAGTCGAAGAGACCAGTGTTCCACTCTATCAAAGGTCTTGTTTCCATTGGAGGTTAGACTTAAGCCACAGGCAGCCAACAATGAACCTGTTAACATAGAAATCAGCACACAGCAAAAAGTCAGAAAGTCAAGGTAGGAAGCTCATATCTTGGAGAATAAGCTTTAATTGTTGTTGGTCTTAATTGTTTAGCTCCACCTCAGCAGGAGCACATGTCTGAAAATACTGTGATGTGATTGGACACTGGGACTTACTGCCTGAGGGGGCAAGCTGTGTGTGAATTGCAGTGCCTCCAGTAGAGGGTGGCAGAGTGCCCTGTTCATTGGTATTTGGTGGTCAAGCAACAGTTTCTGTGTTGACTTCATACCCAGGATGTGATCAGATAATCTATAAAACATATTCTACTACTAACATTTTCTTTGCAGACTGATTTGGCAAGATACAACTAAATAAAAGCCTGGAACATTGGATATAAAATTCAAACAGTCCCAAACTGATATCATTTGCAAAAAAGCATATTCAGCCTAAAACAGACTATGCTTCTAAATGATAGCAAGCAGTAACCTAATTGACAACAACTGTTAAGGTACAAGCACAAGTACAATACTGAGTATTCTATTACATTTTATAAATTATAGCAACATTTAGAATGAATGTAAAATATATTAATGTCACTGTAAACTCCATAAACTGCACTATTTACCTTAGAAGTCAGAATGGAGTGCTCCAAATTGTTGTTTGCCACTGCAGATAGAATCCAAATTCCTTTGCTAATTTTCTGCAAAATATTACAGTGTCTCTAATAAAACAACTGAAACAAAGTATGCTGCTAAATTACATTATAAAAAAACAACTAGTAGAGACCATCTTCTGGTGGAATCACTCAAGCCACGACACAGCGTTCTGTGGGCCAGGGGTGTGAAGTGGGGGGAGGGTCCCAACCTCATACAGATCTAATTCCTGCCCCCCTCTTCCTGCCCCCATGCTCAAACCACATCGATCTTCAAACTACACCTTCATTTTGATCCCACCAACACACTCATTAAGTTTGTGACTGCATCTTGCTCAGTTGTGACACTGTTGCGTTGACAAATTTTGTCCACAGACAGACAGACGTATAAAAAAAAGCACTTGGCAAAATACTTTAAACTACATCTGTGGTAGTTCCCACAATCAGTGTGACCTGATTTTGCCATGTGACACACGAAACAATACCAGCCATCGCAACATTGTCACTGCTGGTAAAAGATTAGATGAGGTCTCGAAGTACAAGTCTAAATACTTAGTATTCTGCTATATTCTTACAGCTGGGGGGACAGAGCTTTCACTGTTGCTGCCCCCACCCTCTGGAGCTCCCTTCCACAACACATCCGCGGCTGCACAGACCTCGCCTCCTTCAAAACTCAACTCAAAACATACCTGTTTCGTTCTGCATTTAACTTACAAATGTAATCCATCCTACTTTTTCTTGCTCTTCCCTTGTACCCACCTAACTTTGTAATGTCAGCACCCTTATTTGTCTATAACTAATGCACTCCTGTCTGTATTGTTTTTCCTCTTTTGTCTGCTGTTTTGCACTCTTGATTGTATTTCCCTGCACTTTTTTTCTGCCTGTAAAGTGTCTTTGAGTTTTTGAAAAGCGCTCTATAAATATAATGTATTATTATTATTATTATTATAGTGACTTTAGAATGGATGTAAAATACATATATGTCACTGTTAAGTCCATAAAATGTACCATTTACATTAAGTGATAGGAATTATCATTACTTGTGTGTGTCAGGCAGCTTAACTCAAAAGATGGTGTAAAGAAGTAAATTTAAACATACATGGTTAAAGTGTCCCAAAAAGGAAACTTTCCCCTTTTGATTGTGTTTAATCAAAGTACAGTTATCATGAGACCATAATAATTGTTATTTTACTGGTCAGGTAAAGAAGAGAAATAAAAACAAACAAACAGAATTACCTTTGTTGAGAGATCCAGCTGCATGAAATGATCAAGGCTCGTTGCTTTATGAAGCCTAACTGACAAAAAACCTCGGAAATCTCTGTTCAACGGTCCGCTGCTGTGACTGATACTGACTGGTACCCACAGTTATATTAACAGCTGCAGCTCTAACCTGACCACAGCATCCTGTCTCCCTCTACAGCACCAGTATGACGGATGTGAAACCTTGGCTTTTCACAGCTTTAGTGTCTCACAACATCCTGTGTTAGGCTACTTTCAACACCCACATATTTACAGGTAAATGAAAGTGATGCCATTTTTACTACTATTATTATTATTTACAATCAATATTACTAATTATCTGATGTGCATAGACAACATTTTAAGATCCACAATTATCCCGCACGGTGGCTTGGTGGTTAGCACTGATGCCTCACCGCAAGAGGGTTCCTGGTTCGATCCCAGGATCCCAAGGAGCCCTATTGTGCAGAGTTTGCACATTCTCCCCATGTCAGCATGGGTTGTCTTCGGGTACTCTAGCTTCCTCCCACAGTCCAAAGACATGCAGGTTAATTGGTGACTCCAAATTGTCCATAGATGTGAATGGTTGTCCATCTCTATATGTCAGACCTGTCTGGCAACCTGTCCAGGGTCAGGGTGTACACCGCCTCTCGCCCAATATCAGCAGGGATAGGCTCCAGCCCCCCTGCGACCCTCAACAGGATAAGCGGATACGAAAATGGATGGATGGATCTGTTTAAACATGTGTTACACAATTCATTGTTCTTTAATTCAAAATATGCAGGTTGTCCTTTTCCTTAAAAAGACAAACTGCTTTAATTTGAAGGAACACACTGAGTTGTACGTAACAAAAAATTTACCGAAATCAAGCCTACTTAAGTTTAGTAACACCACACAGAGGCCTCCAAATATTATCAGGGTGGCCATGGTCCCACCTCTTTGTTGCACCACTTTGACCAACATCAAAGCCTGCCAGATGCATGACAGTTATGGTTTCATGTTTAACATACCAGTAAACAGGCTGAGCCTCAAACTGATGTTTTGCCTTATGTTTGACCATATATGGAGTTTTTCCTGTGCTCCAAGAGAGACACAGAAGGGTGTGAGGCTCTTTGTTTTTGCTTGTTTCACTGCTTTTATTAGAGGTAACGAGGGAGAATGTTTTTGTTGAATACCAGCAAGCCAGTTGATAGAGCATAATTAGAAGCCCTTTTCTTTTACATAGAATTTTAATGTCCATATTATAAGGTTGTTAAGCTTGAAATAGAAACAGATTATTTACTCTGCAATCAAATTTAAGTTGGTGTTAGTGTCTTCACTGAAAGCTGCCTGTGACAGCCTCACTACTACAGGTAAGAAACTCCTTGGGATGAGCTCATCATTGCTGAGTTAATACTGAATTGTCAATATGCTACAATATGCTCCCCTCAATATGCTCCCCTCAATATGCTCCCCTAAAACCTGCACAGCACAGACACTCTTTTATCCGGCCCTGTTGCTGTACTGTCACGGGATACTGTGATCTGAAAGAAGTGATACGACTAAGCTAGTTAACGCCGGTCAGTCTTAAGTTTCTTTAAGCGGGCTTTAACTTAATGTTAAATTGTGTATATAGAATACAGAAACCCATCTGATACCTGGGTCATTGATCATTTGCCATCTCCAAGAAAGATGTCTATGTCTGGAAGAGGTAATGGCTAGGAACCTTGACACCTTTGTTATATTTATTTTCTTAATCTAGAACATCTTAGAAGTCTTGTGCTTTGGCGTAGATGGGACGGCAAAAAAATGAAGTTATTCAATATTTTGTCTTAGAGTACACCTGAAGGTCAACCAAGGTTTGATTACTTAAAGCTGCTATGTGAGAAACTTTTGACTTTGGCTCTCTCCAGTGATAGCATCAATAAAGACACAGCACACTGCAGGTATGAACAAAGCAAAGCATGTTTTGATTCATATCCTGCTGCTGCAAGTTGTCTTCATGCCATTTACACTTGCTTCTGTAGCAGATTATTTTATTAATTTATCCACCGTCTGTACACTTATTTTCATTTCAGTTGTCATTTTATTTTATTTATTACTAATAAGATTTTGGAGCAAACTCCACTCCCAGGAAGCATCGATGAACTGGCAGGACAGAGGTGGCTGCCAGTATTTAACGCCTGATGACAAGAACTTGACTGAAAATATCAACACGTGAGGATCAAGACATATCGAGTTGCATCTGTGTGACCTAGCTTCTGACATTTGATGTGTTAAAAACAAAACTGTTCTCCTGTGATGCTACAGTAACCATGAGGCTGTGTGAATATCTTGGCACCTCTTACTATAACTAATGAAAGAGTGATACCAGTTTTGTGCAATGTAATGTGTTACTACTACTACTAATGATAATTTATTTTCACAATTTTCATTTGAATGTTATTTCACCCACATCAACACATAGACACAAACTAGTTTCTCTCAGGAGCAAATGACATGCTTTCCATTATTACCAGAAACTCAGTTAACACATTGATACATGATGACTGATGAAGCAAAGTTACTTTGCTGAGATTGTCTCATTTTTATACAAACAAACCATTTGCCATCAGAATGATTTAAAAGTCACAAAACGCATAAAGATTCCACACATTTTAAAAAAAAAATAAAATAAAAATAATTTTACTGGACAGTTTTTTTTTTGTAATTTTAATGTGATTATTCCTGCAAATAAGAAAAAAAAAAGAATTAAAATCTACACACAGTGACACAAATCTACTTGGTTTTAAAAATCCTCCACAAAGCTGCGGAGTAAATGTTTTTAATTGAACATAATTCTTTCAACATACATGTGAACCTAAAGCAGCAACAGTTCAGGACAAGTATATCCTTTGGTAGTGTTCAGGAAACATCTGCTCTCATTTGTCAATTTTCTGCTGATTTTGACAGTAGTTCACTTTTACTAAGTAAGATAAATCCCTGGCCATTAAAAAGAGAGGGTTACCAGCCACCACCACAGAATTGTCATGATTAACAATGTTCTATTATCAGACTGACATCTACCCAGATGCTGAGGAGACACCATTTAAAATAATTACATCTTTGTATATCACTGCTTAGAAGAAAATGTCCAAACAAAAACTGTATCCTGCTAATCGACACCTAACCAACAGTCTTTAGAAACCACAAAGCTCAGTCTGAATTAACCATTAACAACCCCTGGGTATCCCATAAAACCAGGGGGAGCTGGGTTTCCAGGATACATCCCAGGAGTGAGAATGACTGGAGGAGGCTGCATGTTGACAATGACAGCTGGTTGTTTCATGCGGTATTTCATCTCACGATGCATCTGACACCAGGAGCACCACATACATAAACAGGAAGTTGCGACATCTTTACAGATAGAACCCTGTGGAGAACAAAGATATTCGTTATGCTGTTTTTACTGTGTTTATCAGTTATGATTTAATGTCTTACATCAGTCATATGTTTAGTTTTAATATGACATGATGTCTTCCTGAACCTCAAGACTGTCTGTTATTCAAAGTGTGTCCATCATCAGTATTCTTGAATACACCTGTGCTTCTGCTGTGGAAAAGGTCTGATATGAAACTCAAAGTTTAGGACTTGGGACTTGAGTGCAAAGACTTGCGACTTACTCGTGACTTGCAAAACAATGACTTGGTCCCGCCTCTGATACAAAGACAATTAGTTTCACATGTATAAAATAAAGTGACTTTGACAGAGCGCAAACCAGGTGGAGCTGGTCATTCTGACTGTCAGTATGAATTATGTATTACTAGGCTGTGGACTCTGCCGTGTGAGTGACAAGAACGCCAATAAGCAGCAGGGAGTGCCTACAGGAGTTTTTTTTGTACCCTTGGTTTTGTGAACGTCTTGATGGACGAGCTTTCTCATAAATACTGGCTACAAAGCTGTTCAGCAAATGTTCATTTTGTATCAGCAGGAACTTATTATAATATGATTATTGTAGTCTTACATATGGTGAACATAATCTGTATAGGCTCTTGCCTCGCTCCAATCACCCCCTTGTGAGTGACCCATATTTTCCCTCTTCCAGTCATAGACAGAGAAGGAGTCGCCATGATATAAACACAGGTTTCACTGTAAGAATCGAGTGTTTTTAGAAGTAAATACTGATGAATCCTTTCGTTACCAAGGTAGTACCAAACAGTAACTGGTAGTCCACAGAAATAACCTCTGTTTTTGTGGCAAGGTCAGTAAGACAGTTTTGCCCCTCATAAATCTCTTTGCTGATGATGCTTTCATTTTACCTTTAAAATGAAAATATTTACTTTTCTCATCAGCAAAATGAAAAATCTTACCTGATTAGCTGAAAGCCTTGTTGTCCCTCAGAAAGCTGTGAAAGAACACGTCATGTACAAGGAGTGGCGCCTCATCCACACGAGCAGGTAAGCATTAACAATGCTGCAGAACCTGAACCTATGTGCAGAGAGGCAAACCAGTCAGACTCTAACTATCTGAAAAGTGAGAATGGCAGCACATGATTTTCATGGGTGTTCTTCTTCTTACCTTGCATGTAGTTATGTTTGACTCATTGATGGGACTTTTGCAGATCCTTGCTTGTAGAGTAATACACTCCTTTGGATAGTTTCATGTGTTTTATGGTAGAAAAACATTTTTAAGAAACACAAGTTGAACCAAACACCAACTTTAGTTTCAGTGTAGCCTGTTTGACATTAAGATATTTCAGAAATGAGGTTCAACATATAAATATCACTGACTGAAGACAGGTGTCCTCTGGTGATGTATGTGATGTTCCACCTGCATAAGTATATATAAACCCCTGAAGAGCCAGCAGAGATTTTTTTTAAAAGTATCACTTCGGTTTTTGTTCAGTAGATGTTTTTAGTTCTACATGACATATGAAATCAGATTTTTACAGGTGTCATATCTTGAGTCTATATTTCTGTCTCATGACAATCCAGAAAGACAAGGCTACAGGAGGTGCAAATAGGTGAACAGTTAGGCTTTTTTCATTATGAAAGAAATTTGTTGCATCTGGCAAGAATGTTACATAAATAATGTTTGTAAATGTAGTTCAACAACATAGCTTGCAAACAATGCAGCACTGGTGACTCTTTTACAAGAAAATCTGATCTGAGGTGAATTTGCAGTTGCCAGAGTGTGACTTTTATGTAATTTCCTATCATCTTGCAGCCATATTATGTTAGGGACTGTTCTTTACGAATCAGAGGAGGGGGGTGGCTGGGGTGTGGCTTCACCACGATGGCAGTGGCCCCCCAGCAGGAAAATGTCCCATGCCACACTGCAGAAGCTGCTCAGGAATGGCCCGTGGAATGTGACAAAAAGCTAAAGGCATCGACCTGGCCTCCAAATTCCCCAGATCCAAATCTGATTGAGCATCCATGGGATGTGCTGGTACCAGAGGTATCCCTGATCCACGGTGGGGCCTCCCTGGAGTGGACATGTCTCTGACATGTCAAGGAATGGACACAGGACCTCTTGAAGGTGTCCTGTGGTGTCTGGCACCGGGATGCTGACCTATCAGTTGTCAGGTGGGGTACCAGCACGTCCCAAGATGCTCAGTCAGACTAGTGTGTGGGGGATTTGTAGGTCAGGTCGACACCTTGAGCTTTTTGTCATGTTCCTCAGACCATACCTGAGCAGTTTTTGTGGAGTGGCATAGTGCATTTTTCTGCTGGGGGGGCCACTGCATGACATGATTTTGCCAAGCAGTAGCTACATGCCCCTCGATCAACATCCCACAGTGCATTCCTGGACCGACACTGCAATAAACCAGTCACAGCCCTCTGACATCATCAGTGTGCTGCTCTTTCAAAAAATCCTGTGTGCTTCTTCAGAGCTAAGCTAGTTTTTTTTTTAAAAAAATCAAAATTAGTAAAAACAAACAAAATCCTCAGTAACGGTGAACAAAAACCTTGTAAGCTACTGCAGGGTTAGCAAGTCAGTTTGCTAAGTAGGTAGGCTATGCTAACAAGTAGCTTGCCAATAGGTAGAAAATTGTTAAGTAACATAAAATGAGGAAAATAGCATTTTTCAGTTGCAAATTCATACAAATTAAAACATTTTCCTTTTTTGCCCTCCATATTGATCCTGGGTAGATTTGGTAAGGTTTATCCAGGACCATCATCATCATAATGCCGATTCTGGATAATTTATTTATGTCAACATCAACGTAACAGTGATGGTCCTGGATCAGCACGAGCACTGGAATCTTGCCAAAAGAAAAAAGAAAAAAAAGAAGAAGAAGAAGTGTAGACTAGGTTATTAAAAAGTAGGGAAAATGTGTCGTTCTCAGGTCTTTGCAACTGCAAAATTACATCATCCTTACTTTGACTGTTAATGACCAATATCTTAGTCTACTGGCAAACTTCCTTGTGAGCATAGCCTACCTAGTGAGCAAGCTAACTCTCTAGCCCTGCAGTAGCTTACATGGTTTTTGTTCAACTTCACTGAGGATTTTGTTCAGTTGTAACAACTTGATTGCAATGTTGGTCCTGGAATGCGATGTGTGATGTTAATGCAGAGGCATGTCCTGAATGGCAAAAATCATGTCGTTCTTCAGCCTCTTGTGGCCAAAAATCGGTATTACAACAACAAACACCCTTGAAACACAAATGATCCTGACAGATGTTTTTTTTATCTGCCAAAACATTTCCGCAGAACCTATTTTTCTTTGTTTTTAGGTCATAAACACATGAGAGAAAACATTTTTGCAACAGAAATGGTATGGATCACCAGAATTTTCTTCTTCACTTGCCTCACAGGGCTGCTATAGGAATGACTTAAGACCCTGAAGTGTAAAATAAAAAACAAACAAAGAAAAAAAACACTTCTCACAGAAACATAAAGAATAGGACTTTAATTGTCATTTTTCTTATTTCAGTGCACAAGTAAAAATATCACTTATGGCAATATAAAATATAGAGTAACTAAGGCCACAGGTTAAAGGTGGGTGGACTTCTTCAACACCCACATGAAGTGAGCACACAAATCTTTGCAGAACATTTTTGTGAATGAAACTTGCCCACAAACAGACTGCAGCAGTAACAGGTGGCTTTAAATGGTACTTTTAGGGGTGTCAATTATGGAAAAAAGTGTAATTTCACAAACAAGCACATCCTCATGAATGAGTGATATTTATCAGATTGAAATAAGCAAATTACGAGACACTTTTGCAATTCCACAGAAACAAAGTTAGCAAGGTGCAGGATAAGAATACAAATATTAGGATTTCTCTCTTTCTTTCTTTTTTACAGGGAAACTTGAAACCAAAGCTAAAATCGTTTGCCCGATACTCTACAAAAATTAAGTCTTGGTAAAGTAATTCTACATTTGAAACTGTGTAATCAAGCATCACTGTATTTAAACTACAGTGGTTGAAAATGCCCTAACAAAGCTACGGACAGGTCCCTTGCAGAACTGAATCAGTTTTTCCAGCATCATCTTCTGTTACTGGCTCATTGTGTTTTTATCTGAGCCAACTACAGCTCATCACCTTAGAGGGATATTCAGCGTACTTCATGTTCTGTGTGTAAGAGTTGCTGGTTTTGAACGTTGTGTGCATGAGCCAATCAAATTTAGCTAGCTATTAGAAACTGTAACTGTATTGACTGTACTGTAAATGTATCTAAATGTACATGAAAAAGCTGCCAGCTGTGCTTATTAAAGGGATAGTTCAGAATTTGTTCAGAAGTGGGGTTGTATGAGGTACTTATTCATAGTCACTGTATTACATTCGGTAGATGTCTGTCGGCACACCCCCACTTTGGAGAAGTGTACGCTATCTTGGAAAGCCATCCACAGCTTCAAATTCCCACTTATGGTCTTGTCAAAGCCACCAGAGTCCAATGACAAAACCAGTAATTTTGGCTCGATGAACAAGGGAGCTGCTGGTCTACCACTGCCTCAATCAGCTAGTTCATTTGTGTTGTTGTGTGACTTTGGTGAAATCAGAACTAACCCTTTAAAACACCAAAGTCACACAATAACCCAAACAAAATAACTGACTGAGGCAGTGTTAGACCAGCAGCTCCTCTTAGCAATGTTAAATTAGCCTTCTGTTTTTCTCAATGGAGTCTGGCTTGGAAGAGAGTGATGTAAGGGAAATCACTGTCTGACAGTAGGGCAAAGCAGTGAAATATTCTATTCTTACATAGTGTACACTTAAACTGATTCATGCTTATGTTTTTAAGTGGGACAGCTAAAATACGTACCTCATACAACACTTCAAAAATTCTGAACTATGCCTTAAGACCACATATCTGTCATTAAGAATATGTATGTATGAATATATCTTCTCTAACTTGACCATTTTAGCACAGAAATCTTGTTCAGTAGTAGTTCTGTATTGGTGTAACATGTCAAAGTGTTTTATGTTTCCAAAGACGAGGACAGCAGTTGGCAGCCATTTGTGGTTACAGAGGGCCCTCTGTTGGGCTTTTGGATAAACTGCAGTGGCATGTTGCTGAGAAGGAATGCAGTTCCTATTCTAATACAACTTAATTATTTCTTTAACTGTAGACCACACTCCCAAGATTACTTGTGGAGAAATAGAGATGTAAAAGAACTACATGTGCCTCATTAATCCTTGACTGGGTGTCATTGGTAGTACGGCTGCACGTGGACTTTTGATTGATTCACCACACAAGCTTGGGCTGAGACTCCTTGGTGCACATAACCACCTTGGGGTTGGTATGCAGGAGCCGTCATGACTGCAGGAGGCTGCATTTGTACAATGGCTTGATTCTGTATATTGATGACAGTGGGAGTTTTTCTGCGATGTTTTAACTCTCGATGCATCTGACACCAGGCGCACCACTCACAGCAGCAGGTAGCTATGATGTCCTTACACAGAGAACCCTGCAGAGAACCAAAGAAAACATACACATGTAAAGTTGTACATTCAACATTGCTTCACTTTTATCAAACTTGTCATGTGAAATCAAGTGGCAGCTTCACATGCATCATACCTTGATGCCGTATCTGTTTCGCATGGCAACCCTTAGAGAGAGGACTGCAGGAGGAGGCAGGCATAGAGATCTCCCACAGCACATGTCACACAACGGGAGACAACGGTTCTCTCCAAATCTTTCTGACACCGTGCAGGCAAGACAAAGGCTGCACCAGAAACCATAGCAACCTAAAAAACACAAAGATACCCCAACAAAGTGGGAGAAAATCTTAAGTGACTTGATAAAGAAGGCCTTACAGATGACACATAAGAAGGACTTTGATCTGAAAAAGCTAATTTGTCAAACTTGTGGTATTGACTCTTACAAGAACTTGCATCCTCAAAGCAGTCGAAGAGACCAGTGTGCCACTCTATCAAAGGTCTTGTTTCCATTGGAGGTTAGACTTAAGCCACAGGCAGCCAACAATGAACCTGTTAACATAGAAATCAGCACACAGCAAAAAGTCAGAAAGTCAAGGTAGGAAGCTCATATCTTGGAGAATAAGCTTTAATTGTTGTGGGTCTTAATTGTTTAGCTCCACCTCAGCAGGAGCACATGTCTGAAAATACTGTGATGTGATTGGACACTGGGACTTACTGCCTGAGGGGGCAAGCTGTGTGTGAATTGCAGTGCCTCCAGTAGAGGGTGGCAGAGTGCCCTGTTCATTGGTGTGCCTTCAGCCAGAAGTCTGGTCTATAATAGTGGAGGCCTTTTGTTGGGTGGGAGGGGTTCCTTGTTGCAGTCTCTCCCCCATTTTTCTGAATTGTGTCATTGTGTCACTGTAAACTCCATAAACTGCAGCATTTACCTTAGAAGTCAGTATTAGTGTCTAATAAAATGACTGAAATCCCCCAAAGTATATACAGGCTATATAGGCTATAAGCTCTCTCTCTCTCTCTATACATATATATATATATATATATATACTGTGTATTGTTTTTCGGCACTACCTTGTTCTCTATAGCTGATGTAAGGCGAATTACTCCTGTGTGGGATCAATAAAGTTCTTATCTTAGCCATCTGAGAAGATCAAATACATTGTTTTTAGTGCCTAACCGTTTCCCACGTATATTAGTGTGTGTGTGAACGAATAAACGAGAGGCATTAACGTAAATTTCTTTGTAGAAAGGCACTTTATGAAATTAAGGCCATTTACTTGTATTAGTTTACAGAGCAGCCTTGCCACATCCAATATGGCGGTGACGTTGACGTACGGCTCAGCGCTCAATGTGGCGTCTTTGTAAAAAAACAAAAACATTTTCAATATTTACATAAACTTTTGGTATTGGTATTATAACTATAAAAATGGGACTGTGGTCAAGATCATTTGAAAAAAGATAGAGAAGGATGAGCAGCAGGGGATATTTGCAGCACAGCTGGTGGAAAAGTGAATATGTGCACAAAGGTGTGCTATACATAATATGCTATACTATGTTTTCTATTGTGTATATATATAATATAATATATATATGTGTTCCACTCTGGGGTTGAGGTGAATAAAAGAACTGTGTTGTGACCTAAATAACATGCTGTTGCTATCTGCAGAAAGCATTAAAGCATTAAATACGAAAGCATCCTGTATCATAAATACATGTGTGCTGTTTGTAACAAACCAAACCGCGTGAAAATCAGTTGAAAATTCAGTGAGTTATTCTATTTTACTTGTGCAAACAGCTCCTTCCTCAATAGAAGTGAATGCACTGTGGGGGCGAAGCGAGACCCATCCAAGATGGCGGCCGGCTGGGACGCACTCAGGCAGTCAATGCGGCGTCTCTGTATATATGTCTATGGCTGAAAGCAACAACAGCAGCAAAAAAAAAAACCCGACACCCCCTCTCCTATTGGTGGAAAAATGCACCACGTCAACCAATCAAAAAATGTATGGCAACACGCAGCATTTGTTGCTGGGGAAGAGAGGAAAGTTGTGACGGCCGCGAGAGAGACAGCGATAACAATCGCCATCAAAGACAGAGTTGGGATTTGTGACATTTAACGTGTTTGGAGTGTGTAGTTAGTGTGTGGTGTAGTGTGTTTGGAAAGAGGAGAGAGAGGAAAATGAGCCTCCGACGGCCGCACTGAGTGGCACCTGGAGGTCCGCACGGTGTGGCACGCGCACCAGGTCCGGATCTCCGCTGGCTCAGGCAGCAGAGCCACACCTATGGCAAGCCGTTTTAACATTTGGTCGCTAGACTGGATATTCATTACTGATATCCGCAACATCATTTTGCCTAGTCTAAACTCTAATTACAGATATCTGTAATTCAGTTTTGACTAGTAAGATTCAAACTATTTTTTGCCATTCATGTGTATGGGGTTTGTCATTATAGATATCTGCAACTGAATTGTGGATATCTGATTTCAGTTTGAGATATCTACAATTCAATTTTGACTCGTCATAATTCAAGTTTAAGATATCTTTAATTATCATCAATTGAAGATATCTATACGGTCCTTTCTAGATATCTTGAATTGAGTTTCAGATAGTCAGAATCATGTTATAGATATCCGCAACTGAATTATGACTAGTCAGAATGACGTTAGAGATATCTTAAATTAAAATTCATACTAGTCACAATGACATTACTACTAGTCAAAATGGCGTTATAGATATCTATAATGGTAATTCCGGATAGTCAAACTTAGTGATTAAATGTTAAAACGGCTTGCCATACACCTCAGCTCTGAGCCCTGGGAGACAGAGGATGCTGCTCCAGGTGGACAACAGGAGGAGTGACACACCCTGGAAGTGTCAGGCCTGTGATGTGCCCCTCTGTGTTGTGGTGAACAGGAACTGTTTTTCAGAGTGGCACAAATAATTTGTGTGGTATCTGATTGTTTTGTAAATAGCCATAAATAGTTGTTCAAAAAAACGCCCGAGGCATTGCCTGCATTTCAATGTAAACAGTTATATATAACTTTGTTGCTAAATTAGGACATACCTTTTTCGAAATTTACAATTTATATTCCCATTCTAAGTTACAAAAATGGTTCGTTAGACATGTTTGTGGTTTTCACAGTAAAAAAAAATCAAACTTTTTCCTACTCGAATTTTATGTTTTTTGTGTGATTTTAGGTCCAGTGTGTTAATACAGTGTGTCAAAATGAAAAAATAACTGTTAAGTCACACAGGTGAGGTTGTGCTGAAGAGAATGATACCGAACAAGGCAAGGTAAACAGTTTTTAAGGTGAAATTTAAAGGGAAACTCAAAAGTAGTCAAAAACGGCCAATTATCCCCTAGACCCCAGAGGGCTCATACCAGTAGACAGGCTGAGCCTCTACCTGATGTTTTGCACGTGCCTTATGTTTGATCATATACAGAGTTTTTCCTGTGCTCCAAGAGAGACACAGAAGGGTGCGAGGCTCTTTGTTTTTGTTTGTTTCACTGCTTTTGTTAGAGGTAACGAGGGAGAATGTTTTTGTTGAATACCAGCAAGCTAGTTGATAGAGCATAATTAGAAGCCCTTTTCCTTTACATAGAATTTTAATGTCCATATTATAAGATTCTTAAGTTTTAAATAGAAACAGATTATTTACTCTGCAATCAAATTTAAGTTGGTGTTAGTGTCTTCACTGAAAGCTGCCTGTGATGGCCTCACTACTACAGGTAAGAAACTCCTCGGGATGAGCTGATCATTTTCAGTGCAGCTTTTAAATGCTTAATTGTTGAGTTAATACTGAATTGTCAATATGCTACACTGACTACTGTTACTTTAACAGAGTGATGCTAAATTGAACACTTAAAGAGTTGAGCAAATTGGATTTATCTATCTTGAATTGAACGTGAGATTTTTTTTGTACTGACGTAAAAGTATAAAGATAATAAGAGGCAGGATGCTGCCCGTATTATTTTATTCATTTATCCACCGTCTGTACATTTATTTTCATTTCAGTTGTCAATTTATTATCTATTAATTTATTCAAACTCCACTACCAGGAAGCAGTGATGAACTGGCAGGACAGAGGTGGCTGCCAGTATTTAACGCCTGATGACAAGAACTTGACTGAAAATATCAACACGTGAGGATCAAGACATCCATCAAGTTGCATCTGTGTGACCTAGCTTCTGACATTTGATGTGTTAAAAACAAAACTGTCCTCCTGTGATGCTACAGTAACCATGAGGCTCACATGTGTGAATATTGCCACCTCTTACTATAACTAATGAAAGAGTGATACCAGTTTTGTGCAAAGTAATGTGTTACTACTACTACTACAGGCCTGGAATTTCGTCATTTCAGGGGCAAGGCCACTTGGCCTTTTGTGTTGTCAATTTTTTGAGGGCACAAAGGCCAAAAGCCAGGGCAGCAAGGCCATAAGTCCATGTCCATAATAAATTTAATTTAAGGATTAAGAATGTTTAACTATCTGTGAAATGAATAAATAAAACAAGCTCAAGTAACAATAATGAGTATAATAAGTAATAATGTGATTTATCTAATAGCACTAATAAACCCAATGTGTTTTAAATATACAACAACCACCAGGTTTATGTAGGCCTATTTATAAGCAAACAATCTTAAATACAAGGCCTAAATATTTTTTGAGTGTACATGATAAACTGATTCACTGAACAAGACTGGCTTACAATTATTTTTTGATGTGTTGTTAGATAGCTAACAAACAAACTACAGCAGGGCTGTTCAATTACTATTTCAACTGGGCCGCATTTCAAAACCAGATCATGTCGATGGGCCACATTTTTAGCAGCGAGCAACTGATCCACTTGTTTTTTTGGCATACATATACTGTATATATATGACGCTTTCCTTATAGGTCAGATACACAGGATATGGTTTTATACAGTCCATGGCAGCAACAGTCATGTTTACAACAACAAAGACACTATTTAAAACCCAATACTATCTGACTGGAATATAAATATTCCTCCTGACATCACAATACTGAGTGAAGAAAGTCACGTTATCTCAGCATGAAGACAAACATCAGTATCAGTCATTCATCCTGCTCTCTGTCCCTCCTCTACTGAGGACACTGACTGTGTGCAGGTCGCTGCCTCAGGTCGGCCTACATCCTCAGATCAAGTACAGACAGCCTTCATATTAGTTTGTCTTTCACACTTTGCATATTAGCCTCGCGAGCGCGAATGAAAGATTGTGGACAGAGCAGGTTGAAATGTGGCTTTCTACATGCTGATCACATGTATTGATAAAGTATTGGCTTGGCTGGCAGAGGTTTTATCACACTTACAGTAACAAGCGTAGTTGTGTTAACTAGAGTAATCCTTAAGTTATATTCCCTTCACCTGCACCTGCACCGCGGCCCGCCCTTGCACGACATGATACATGAAACTGAAACTTCAAGAAGTAATGCCGATAATAAACTTGCCTTGGGGTGTTTAATACCGGGTCTCGGTACCGATCCCTGCCCGGGTGATTGATGAAGTCTCCTGGTTGGCCGGTGATAGATTGGTGTCAAAGTTACGTTACAGCCCGTCCGAGTGGTTCATGCCAGGCTCGAATCAAACCCCCCACTGGTGATGAGCGCACCGTCTCATTTGATGTCCAATAAGAATCCAGAATGTCATCGCATGCAAAGAGAGATCCAGGTGTCAATGCCGTGTTGACAGACAGAGGCAGAGGAGAAAACCGCAAAATCACATGGGGCAGTGCGGGCGGGGCATCAAGGCCACTGTGGCCTTAGGGCAGATCATTTTTTCAGGGGCACAGGGCCAAATGAGGAGGGCACGAGGGCCAGATTCCTGCCCTCACTACTACTACTAGCCTACTACTACTAATAATGATCATTTATTTTTCACAATTTTCATTTGATTGTTATTTCACCCACATCAACACATAGACACAAACCAGTTTCTCTCAGGAGCAAATGACATGCTCTCAGTTGTTACCAGAAACTCAGTTAACACATTGATGACTGATGAAGCAAAGTTACTTTGCTGAGATTGTCTCATTTTTATACAAACAAACCCTTTGCCATCAGAATGATTTAAAAGTCACAAAACGCATAAAGATTCCACATTTAAAAATAATAATAATAATGATGATGATAATAATAATAATGATAATAATAATAATGATAAATAATTTTTTGTGTAATTTTAATATGATTATTCCTGCAAATAAGAAAAAAAAAGAATTAAAATCTACAAACAGTGACACAAATCTACTTGGGTTTTAAAAATCCTCCACAAAGCTGTGGAGTAAATGTTTTTAATTGAACATAATTCTTTCAACATACATGTGAACCTAAAGCAGCAACAGCTCAGGACAAGTACGTCCTTTGGTAGTGTTCAGGAAACATCTGCTCTCATTTGTCAATTTTCTGCTGATTTTGACAGTAGTTCACTTTTACTAAGTAAGATAAATCCCTGGCCATTAAAAAGAGAGGGTTACCAGCCACCACCACAGAATTGTCATGATTAACAATGTTCTATTATCAGACTGACATCTACCCAGCATGCGGATGCTGAGGAGACACCACTTAAAATAATTACATCTTTGTATATCACTGCTTAGAAGAAAATGTCCAAACAAAAACTGTATCCTGCTAACCAACACCTAACCAACAGTCTTTAGAAACCACAAAGCTCAGTCTGAATTAACCATTAACAACCCCTGGGTATCCCATAAAACCAGGGGGAGCTGGGTTTCCAGGATACATCCCAGGAGCGAAAACGACTGGAGGAGGCTGCATGTTGACAATGACAGCTGGTTGTTTCATGCGGTATTTCATCTCGCGATGCATCTGACACCAGGAGCACCACATACAGAAACAGGAAGTTGCGACGTCTTTACAGATAGAACCCTGTGGAGAACAAAGATATTCGTTATGCTGTTTTTACTGTGTTTCTCAGTTATGATTTAATGTCTTACATCAATCATATGTTTAGTTTTAATATGACATGACGTTTTCCTGAACCTCGAGACTGTCTGTTATTCAAAGTGTGTCCTGTAATTTGAGTATATAAGGTTTATAAATATATATCTTTTTTCTGTATAAGTACACTAGATAATAAGTAATCAGTGTACATCAGTTTTACACGTGTCTTACCTGGATACCATATTTGTGTCGAATGCCAACCCGCAGAGCCAAGGCTGCAGGAGGCGCACACAGAGGAAGTCCACAGGCTGCTGTTATGGCAGGGCTGAAGATGTCACATAACGGGAGACAACGGTTATCTCCAAACTTTCCTGCAACCGAGCAGGCAAGACACGGGCAACAAAACAAACCATAGCAGCCTGAAAAACAAGTAGTTTTAAGTTGTAACAGTGTTGTAATATGCAAACTATCTGACTGAGGAAGGACACACAAATGAGAAAAGAAAGAATGAGGCCTTTTTACAAGTTTGGATGAATATGATCAAAAGATATGAAAGAAGTGGTCTTACAGTAACATTTCTCCCCACAACAGTCAAAGAGGTCCGTGTTCCAGTTCATCAAGGGTTGCGCCATTGCCTCTTGATCTGTATCAAAGATGGAGAGCAATCTCCTGTTAACACACAAATATCAATGTATAAAAGTCTACAGCTATAATTATCTAGCATATTCATTACACACTGTTAATACTGATCATACTGCTAATACTGTATATATGTGCAATGACGCTGAAACTGAATGTACAGTTGTATTCTAATAGCAAGAAAATGATGTCGAATTGCACTTAAATGTAATCGTTACTACAAGTATTTCCTCCATTAGTGCATCTTTGAATTCCCACATTCTTGATTCCATAGTACATTACAGTCACGTAGCAGAGTCATAATTTGAATGATTTTAGACTCAATAAAATACCTTCCTACTAAGCACAAGGTTAAAAAGTTTGTTATTTAAAAAATGTGCCATGACTCATTTCATTTTCCTTCATTTCCTGATTCAACTAATATTAAAGCTGTTCATTCCCAGCAAACAGACACTTCATTTTCCAGATCCACTTTGTTTGAACCAATTTAACAGCATCCAACCAAGATGCAAGTCCATCAATTTTCGTAACTGCTTATCCTCATGAGGGTCGTGGGGGCGCTGGAGTCTATCCCAGCTGACACTGGGCGAGAGGCGGGGTACACCCTGGACAGGTCACCAGACTATCGCAACACATAGAGACAGACAACCATTCACACTCACATTCACACCTACAAGCAATTCAGAGTCACCAATTGTGTCTTTGGACTGTGGGAGGAAGCTGGAGTGCCCAGAGAAAACCCACGTTGACACAACATGCAAACTCCGCACAGAGGGGCTCCCTCCTGGGACTGAGGATCACCAAATTACAAAATTGGTAACAAATATATACACATTTTAGGAAGTCCATACCCATTGAGTGCACAGTTGCCCATGTACAGTTTCACAGCTCATAGGAAATTGCAGTTGAAAAAGTCAACTGAACCCATTAAGTAGAGCAATGTATTCAGACAGAGTTTTTGTGAATTTGGTAGTACGATTGCTTTATTGAAAGTACAGTAGTACCATTGCCAATAGTGGGATAGTTAGTGGGTTAAAACTGTACATTAGTAGTTGAGGTAGCACGTTGAAAGGCAGATAGTTAAAGTCATTGCCTTTTCAAAGCTCAGTTTTAGTAAGCTTTCCAACTTTTGCTAAGAGGGAACTTTAGATATTGGTCCCTAGATTATGTTCACCGAGTTTCTTGCAGATCGGTCAAACTTCCTAGGAAGGGATTGATTTTAAGTGTTTTTCAAAAAATTCAAAATGACAGAAAATCTATATAACTGGAAGTTATGGGTTCTTGAGGCAAATGTGTTCCTCATGAGGAGAGGCATCTCTGTGCAAAGTTTCATGTCTCTACGACATATGGGGCATGAGATATGCCCATTCAAAGTTTGCAATTTCAATCGGTTGCTATAGCGCCCCCCTTTGGCCAATTGATGTAATATTGCTTCATTCGCATCCTCCCATGACCCTCTACCACTGTGCCAAATTTCACATGGATTGACCAAGTCAGTGAGGAGAAAAACATGGAACAGACACACACACAGACAGAGTTTTCGTCATTATATAGTAAGATTATTACTCCGATGTTAAAATGGCACTACATTTTGTGAAGAGTGCATGAGCCTTTTTCACAGCAGACATTTTGAATTGTCACAGTGGGAAAAGCACAGGTGAAACAGATCACATTCATGATGGCTTAGTTCCATTAGGTGTCCCAGTAAGCTATTCCAGTTAGACAGCATGGACAACCATGGCCAAGGCCTCCCCTAAATGGAATGCAGCCATCATCAATATTCTTGAATACACCTGTGCTTCTGCTGTGGAAAGGGAGTTTTTTTTTTGTACCCTTAGTTTTGTGAACGTCTTGATGGACGAGCTTTCTCATAAATACTGGCTACAAAGCTGTTCAGCAAATGTTCATTTTGTATCAGCAGGAACTTATTATAATATGATTATTATAGTCTTACATATGGTGAACATAATCTGTATAGGCTCTTGCCTCGCTCTAGTGTGTGGTGTGTGACATCCAACAGTGAAGTAAATTATTGATTGTTGTCCAATCAAAATACCTGTCTGTCCACCAATCACCCCCCTGTGAGTGACCCATATTTTCCCTCTTCCAGTCATAAACAGAGAAGGAGTCGTCATGATATAAACACAGGTTTCACTGTAAGAATCGAGTGTGTTTAGATGTAAATACTGATGAATCTTTTCGTTACCAAGGTAGTACCAAACAGTAACTGGTAGTCCACAGAAATAACCTCTGTTTTTGTGGCAAGGTCAGTAAGACAGTTTTGCCCCTCATAAATCTCTTTGCTGATGATGCTTTCATTTTACCTTTAAAATGAAGACATCTGACTTTTCTTTTCAGTAAAATTAAAGATCAATTTTGCTCCACATAAATCTCTTTGCAAAATCCCGCAAGCTTCCAACACATCAGATTAAGCTTTCATTTTACCTTTAAAATGAAAATATTTACTTTTCTCATCAGCAAAATGAAAAATCTTACCTGATTAGCTGAAAGCCTTGTTGTCCCTCAGAAAGCTGTGAAAGAACACGTCATGTACAAGGAGTGGCGCCTCATCCACACGAGCAGGTAAGCATTAACAATGCTGCAGAACCTGAACCTATGTGCAGAGAGGCAAACCAGTCAGACTCCAACTATCTGAAAAGTGAGAATGGCAGCACATGATTTTCATGGGTGTTCTTCTTCTTACCTTGCATGTAATTATGTTTGACTCATTGATGGGACTTTTGCAGATCCTTGCTTGTAGAGTAATACACTCCTCTGGATAGTTTCAAGTGTTTTATGGTAGAAAAACATTTTTAAGAAACACAAGTTGAACCAAACACCAACTTTAGTTTAAGTGTAGCCTGTTTGATATTAAGATATTTCAGGAATGAGGTTCAACATATAAATATCACTGACTGAAGACAGGTGTCCTCTGGTGATGTATGTGATGTTCCACCTGCATAAGTATATATAAACCCCTGAAGAGCCAGCAGAGATTTTTTTTTTAAAGTATCACTTCGGTTTTTGTTCAGTAGATGGGACTTTGAGTGACTGGTGGAAAATGCACAACCCTCCATCCACTGTAAATAGGTTGTTAGATTTTAAAACCTCCTACCCTTTGATGTTTGAAAGTTAACAGTTAAAAGTTGTAGATGAAATCCTGGAGTTGAACAAAGTCATGTTTTTTCTGCTTTCCACATGCACATTAGTTTAGGTAGTTTGCACAAATGTTTTTTGTTTTGTTTTGTTTTGTTTTGCCCAAATTTTAAATTAGACGTAGAATAAAGTGAGTTTGGTAAAATATCACTAGGAGCTTATTCTTGTGTTTATTTTTTCTGACAGAAGCGTTTGTCACACATAATGTGTCCAAGGAATGTCAGAAATATGAAAATCCACCGAAAATTTTTGTTTTCACAGTTTCTGGCTGTGAAGTGATTTTGGTGATTTTTAAAGACAGCATTTCTTCTTTTTTGTAATCATAAAAAAATACAAATAAACACAAAATACAAGCATTTATCTTTGTATGCCCTTCTTATAAGCTTAAAAAACACAGGTCCCTCCTTAGTACTTTTAAAAAGATATTTGACATGCCTTCCCCTTTTTTTCACCACCCCCTTCCCCCCTAACAAGTAATGAACACTCCCTTAGTGCAAAATGTGATCTAGTGACTGTGAGAGCCAAAGCACAGTCACACTTACTTAACCTTTCAGTAACCCCTGATGCCCTGCATTAAGCCAGTACAGTTTTTCATTTTATATTACACCTATCTCATGATCAGTACCATGAACCTTTCATGAACCAGGTGACCTCTCAACGGTCTGTAGCTCCATCTGTTGGTCATCAGTGGTAAGGCATTAAAGTTCAAACTGTGACATGATTTAAACATGACTTTGCAGCAATAAGACTACTTGTGTAGGAAACTAGCCATATGTCATTCAAACAGCCACTGTGGAAGTGTCAGTGAGACACCCTGACCACAGCCATTTCATTCAGTAATGCTCTTAAAAGTTGTGGCCATCTCATTTTATAGAATTTTATTGTATTTTCCATCATAAAGAAAGCTTAAAAGGAATATAGATCTGTGCTGTAACTCTGTCAGTGTAGGTCACTCTGTAGATCCAGCCTTTCCCGAAGTTGATAATAGAAGAATATACAGTTACATTAAAGACAACTTAATTATAGTACAACGCTGCTGATGTCTATTAAAGTCACATATTTGCTCCATGTAAAGAAGAAAGATCAAGCTTTTGGGCTCTCCTTACTTAGCTCTCCATTAGTGGACTGACATTTACCCAGCATGCTCTGATGCCAAGGGGACACAGCTTAAAATGGTTACATCTTTGTATATCACTACTTTAAAAAAGGGTCCAAAAAGGACTGTATCTTCCCACACCTAACAAAAAGGAATTAGCTTTTACAGTGAACGTTCACAACAGGGTCAGACCACAGATAATTGATCTGAACTAAATCAAAGGCCTTTAACGAGACAGAGCAGACCAATTAGAAACCACAAAGCTCAGTATGAATTAGCAATTAACAGCCCCTGCCTGGCTCCTAAAACCAGCAGGAGGTGGGTTCCCAGGAGCTATCGTACTGGACCAGGCTGCATGTTGACAACAACAGTCGGTTGTTTCTTGCGATATTTTAACTCACGATGCATCTGACACCAGGAGCACCACATACAGAAACAGGAAGTCATGATATCCTTACAGATAGAACCCTGTGGAGAACAAAGATATTGGTTAGGCTCTTTTACTGTGTTTTTCAGTTAATATTTAAAATTTACACACACACACACACACACACACACACACACACACACACACACACACACACACACACACACACACACACACACACACTGTAGATGTACACTATACTCTGCATCAAACACCATGTAAGAAGTCAGTGTGCATCAGTTTTACACGTGTCATACCTTGATACCATATGCGTGTCGAATGCCAGTCCGTAGAGCCAAGGCTGCAGGAGGCGCACACAGAGGAAGTCCACAGGCTGCTAATATGGCAGGGCTGAGTATGTCACATAATGGGAGACATCGGTTCTCTCCAAATTTCCCAGCAACCGAGCAGGCAAGACATGGGCAGCAAAAGAAACCATAGCAGCCTGAAAGACAAGTAGTTGAATGACAAAAACAAACAAAGAATGAGGCCTTTTTACAAGTTCTCCACAAAATATGATATTATTTTGAACTAATATGATTGAAAGTTGTGGTTTTGATTCTTACAAGAACACTTGTCCTCGCAACAGTCAAAGAGGCCCGAGCTCCAGGCTGTCATGGATATCGCCATTGGCTCTTGAACTGTACCACAGATGGAGAACAATTAACCTGTTAACACAGAGATATCAGTGTATAAAAGTCTCCTCCTCTGGTTAGATGCTTAACTGCATTTTGTTTTCACAGTACCTGTTCTCTGAGCAATCACAACTGAGTTGAATGTACAGTTGTAATCTTACAGTGAAAAAAAATCAGTGTAAAATAATGTTGCAATTCACTTAAAAGACGTGTAATCTGATCAATCAATTCACAAATTATTGATTTCATGGAACATTACAGTCAGGTACTATGTAAAGAAATTAGTTTGAAATGAAAAAATGTTGTAACTTTATCCATTGACCTCTAGTTTGACTGCAGTAAACTAGGTGGTGCTGGTCAGTCTCACGGTCTCACCCAGCTCCTGTGAACGAGGCGTGACTAAGCTACGGGCTCTGTAGTGAGAATGACAAGAATCAGGAAGTGCCTACAGGAATGTTTTGTGTCAATGGCTTTGTGAACGCCTAGATGGACGAGCTTTCTTTCATCTGTAAAAAATCTGCAAAATGTTGGAAACACAACAATATTGCCAAAAACGATGTCTGACAACAATTTTGCACCAGCAACAGATTTTTAGAAATACAGTATTACATATATGTTGAATATAATCTACAGGCTTTTGCTTCACTTTAGTGTGTGATATCCAACAGGTGTGTGAAGTTAATTATTGATTATTGTCCTATCAAAATACATCGACAGTGGCAACAGATGAACCTTGAGAGTGACCCCAATTTGCCCCTTTACACCAGAGTTGGAGCCGCCATGATATAAACACAGATTTCTTTTTAAATAAAAATCTAGCAATATGATTCAATTAGACAGCTTTTACTGTGTTTTTATATTTCAATACTGATAAATCTCTTCGTTACCAGGGAGTAGCTGTGAAGTCACACAGTACCAACAGTAACTGGTAGTCTGAAAAAAACATTGTTTTTGTGGCAAAGTCAGTATGACAACTGGTTCATGAGGCTTTGTTACAAAAAAAGTGTAAATCAACAATTTTGCTCCTCAAATATCTCATTACAAAATCCTGCAAGCTTCCAACACATCAGATTAAGCTTCCAGTTTACCTTTAAAATGAAAATATTTACTTTTCTCATCAGCAAAATTAAAAATCTTACCCGATTAGCTGAAAGCCTTGTTGTCCCTCAGAAGATGTGAAAGAATATGCCATGTATGAGGAGTGGCACCTCATGTACACTGGGCAAGTAAGCACAAACAATGCTGCAGAACCTGAACCTACGTGCAGAGAGGGGTAAAAACAACTTTGCACATTAAGAATAACATGCCCATTGTTTTTTTGTTGTTGACACAGGTGTGGCAAACCAGTCAGACAATAACTATGTAAAGAGAGTGACAGTGGCAGTACATGATTTTCAGTCTTTTTCTTGCATTTAATGATGTTTGAGTCACTGGTGGGACTTTTGCAGTTCACTGGTTGTAGAATAATATTTTCCTTGACATGATAATTATGTTTCATGGTAGAAAACAAATCTAAACAGAAGCTGAACCACAAACTGACAGTAGTTTCAGCGCAGCCTGTTTAACGTTAAGATTTTTGGTGATGTATGGGATGTCCCACCTGCATATACATGTATAAACTCCTTTGCAGCCAGCAGAGATATGTTTTTTTCAATATAATTACTTCATTTTTCATTATATTGATGAACAATTGATGTTCCCAGAGAGGAGCTTTGATACAGGGAGTTTCCTTTCATCTTACAGCCATCTTTAGTATAAAATGCAATGTTGTGATTGAAAGGGTTAAAGCATATTTACACCTATTAAACCTTTCATTGATCCCTGGTGCCTTTTATTAAATCATTCCATTTTTTTAAAAAAAAATTTCTCACCTATTGGATGATCAATATGATATGTAGCAGGGAGAAACTAGGGGTGCTTTCACATACAGTACTTTTTGAACACACCAAACTCAGTCCTCTTAGGGTGTTGTCACACTTGGTCCTTTTCAGCCCTCTAGGCAGACTCAGAGCTGTGACTCAGCATGTTTGCGCAAACGTCAACACTCCGAGAGAACTCAGAACCCTCTGAAGCGAACCGAACTCAGACCACCTCAGGCGGTGGTCTGAGTTCGGTTAGCTTTACGTCAAAGTAAAAACAAAACTACATCAATATATATAATATATATGCTAGTGTGAACAGGAAGAGGACTGAGGTCCCATCAGAGATGTAGTGGACCAGAAAGAGAACTAAGTCCTCTTTCATATGAACTGACAATGTGAACACAGGAAGAAGGAAGAGTCCCCTTTCTGTCAGTCCACTTATGGTGCGATTTAAGAGGACTGAGTTCAGTTCATTTAAAAAGGACTAAATGTGAAAACACCCTGATATATAGTCACATATGGTCATTGTTTAAAGAAACTGAATTCAGTCCTCTCAAAGTGCACCAATAATTGGAGCAACAGAAAATGGACTCGGTTCTTTTTGAGTTCACATTGTCAGTTGATTTGAAAGAGGACTCAGTTCTCTTTCTGGTCCACTCCACTTCAGCTCTGAACTTAATATTGGAGGAAAACCTTAGTGTTTCTGTGCTGTAGACTGTTGCCATTCAATGCATTCTGCATTCCACATCTGGAGACGTGCAGTATCATTCAAACTCCTCCTCGTCCTGCCTCCTTGCAAGCATTACAGGCCAATGTAGTTCGGTCTGTTTTTGCAACTGTCCCAGTGCAATAGCATGTGATCTAGAGGGCTAAACTCAATGGCATAGAGCAAAGCGAATCTGGAGCGCTTTGTGTTCACGTGGCAGAGGATAAGTGAACCATGCCGCAGACTTGAAGTGAACCCAGTTCGGTTCACTTCAGTGGGGTCTGAGTTCTCTTGGAGTGTTCACATATACGCAAATAATGCTATGTCACTGCTCTGAGGCCGTTTAGAGGGCTGAAAACGACCAAGTGTGAAAACACTGTAGGAGCCAGACACGATTTGGCCAGTCAAGGTGAGAGCAGCTGAACTGTTCAGAGGCTCATGGAGCACAGGTGTGGCAGCCTCATTCCTGCTCCCTGATCACTCCTGTGCTCATGCTTCCTTGGTGAGTCAAGCAAACTTTGTGTTTTAAGTAGAGTTATTTTAAGGTCATGTAGGAGTGCCAATGATTATGAGGAATTGGATTCTTTAAACATTTCATTTTATTACAAAAAATTAGATTTTTGCCAACAATTGATTGTTTCTTTTGTAAAGGGTCATTACAGCAGGAGTAGAGGCAGTGGCAATGTTTGAGGGCCTCTTTAATATTAAACTGTGGTTACACCATGACTAACCTGTTGTGTTCAGTTCACGGATAAAGTGCTGGCTGCTGTTTACATCACATTATTTATTTTAATAATTGTTTGTGTTTTAGTAAACTGAGCATATTTATTTATGGTTTTATCTTTTTTGGTGCTGCAGCTGGTGTTGGCCTTCAGTCACAGAGGTTGAGCTGTGGTGATTTAAGGTTTGCGGTGGCACTGGTAGTTGTTTGGGTGTTTCTCAGTTGAGGTAACAGGCAGGGCTGGACTGGCCATTGGGCGTAACGGGCATTTGCCCGGTGGGCCGATGGTAATTTTGGGCCGGGCCTTTATATAGGCCTACTATTAGTATAATAGCCTACTATTAGTCATGTTATGACACCTACTAGTACACAAAACTGGTAGATCGGCCCATTAGTCAGAGAGAGAGGAGATTGACAAAACTGAGAAGAAACTCAAAGGAAATGCGGAAAAATAAGAGAGAAAAAGAGACAAGCCCTTTAGGAAGATGCTGCCAAATGTGGTAAAATAACACAGATGTTTGCTGGCTATGATGGAGCTTCCTCAGCGGCAGCATCAGTGACAGCACCCGCACTGGCATCCAAAGCAGCTGCAGCAGGTAATGATGGCGGAGGTGGCCGTCAGCAGGTGGATGAGGCAAAGGGGAGGCAGTCTCTGCTGCTGGGCTGTTTCTATGATGTTATACTAGTGATAGTGATCTTAGTGCTTCAGTAATTTCATTTTATTCATTTAGTTAAGTATAGTCTTTATTAGGTAGTAAAATATTTCAATATCTGTTAATTGATATAAGTGCACTTTGCAGTAATTCTTTACTCTGAAACAGCTAAAGCTCAACAGAGCAAAAAATGTTCATGTAAAACCAAATGATGAGGCTAGTATTCATCATAAACCCTCTACACTTGCAGAAAATTTTTAGATTGAATCAAATTAGGATTTGCCAGGAGATGTGATGCTGCTCATTAACATAAAAGTGGCTTGGAGTTAAAAGTAACTACTTAAATGTATTTGTCTTAACCTCTTTATTCTAGATAAGTTGTGTTTTTATCTTATTGTGTTTTTTTACTGACATGTAACAGCAAACTGTTATGGACAAAAATTACCTCTATTTTTTTTTTTTTTTTTTTTATTGTGGGCATGTTTCCATTAAATTTAAAATATCCCTTCACTTTTTAAAGGTTTCCATGTTTGAGGAAATATTCTGTGTTGCTGTGCTGAGTATTGCTGCTGTGGAGGTCTACGGTGTTTATTGATATGGTGAGTAAATAGTCTGTGAAAATATCACTAATTCACAATCTGTCATTTATACATGTTAATATTAATCTCATCTCTGTTCCTCTCTGTCCTATTTTCAGGATCCCATCATACGATGTACATTGTTCAGGAGGTTCACTAGACCAAGCAACCATTTGGATTTATCTTAGTAAGTACTGTATAGAATAATAGGACTGGGAGGATGGTGTAGGTTTAAATTTATTAGACAAGTACATAATACACCAACAAGACAGTGTGCAAGCGGTGTCACAATACCTGGTGGGCTGGTCTGGGCTCAAAATGCCCAGGCCGATTTTTTGTCCCAGTCCAGCCCTGGTAACAGGGTTTGTCTTGTGTGTAGTTTATCCACTGATGGTATACCTCTAGTTCACTGGCCTGCTGATTGGTGCTCCACTGCACCAAGACACTTCAACTTTACACTGCTTTTATAAAATTGCTGTTGTGTAATAAAAGCCTGTTATGGCACTTTGACCCACACTGACTGTTGGCTATGTTACTGAACTTCACCTGTACTTATACCAAAGTTGAGGCAGGGGTCACATATAAATTACAAAATGAGTAATCCAAAAAAAAAGGTCTTTATTTATAGCTATAAACAGAACCTCTCATCAACCAGGCTACATCTTGAGAGTCTGTAGCTCCATCTGTTGGTCATCAGTGGTAGAGCATTACAATTCAAACACAAGGAGAGGTAGTGTGACGTTATTTAAATATTACTTACAAGAAATAAGACTATTTATGTTGGAAACCACTCATTTCATTTATACAGCCACTGCAGAAGGGCCAATGAGGGCCGATCCTGACCATAGCCATTTCATTATATAGACAACCACTTGCTCTTCAATTCAGTAATTTTCCACTGTAAAGCAAGCTTAAAATGAAAATCCCTCTGTGCTGTAACACTGTAAGTATAGGTTACTCTGTACATCCAGTCTTTCCAGAAGTTATAAGGAGAATCACAGCTTTAAAATAAACCATTAAATTAAAGACAGCTTAATAAGAGCGCACATGCAGCCGCTGTTCACTTTCATCTGTGAAATGCTGTCAAGAAGTTCATTAATTACTGCATGTCTGGTTTGGTTAGGTCATGCGCCTGTATGTCTATTACAGTCACACACTGGCTTCATGCAAAGAGGAACGACCGAGCCTTGGGGGTCTTCTTATGCAGTTGTTTAGGCACTATTGTCTCCAGTAGCCTCCTCACTAGGTCCAGTCTGCCTGTTCTGATCAGAGCTCTGGATAACTCTGTGACCTCTGCTGTGTGAGTCCTGCACAGACACCTCAGCTCAGACTTAACAATGTCCTGGGGGTACCTCTCCTCTGCCTTTTGCACACATAACTCCAGCTGGGTGATGGCAAGGCTTGGGTCAGGGCCTCCCTGCATGAACAGAGTCAAGAGTGCCTGTAGGAGGCAGCGCAGGGCTGTGGTGTCTGTGCTCCCTGGTTTCTCCAACTCCATAGCACGTTTGAAGCAGTCAGCAGCGTTCTGCTCCTCGCCCTTCAGCAGGAGGCAGCGTCCTCGGAGCACGTGGAGATCAGGCAAGCTGTCACCCAGATGAAACTGTAGGGCGTGGGACAGACTCACCAACGCACTGTTCACTGACGCCTCATCCACCAAAAGACTCTCCTGGAGTGCATCTACACCCATGTAGTAGTACACCTAAAGGAAGAGACCTTATTCTGTTAACCCATGTTACTGTAAAAATAAAAATAATTAGTTGTTTGTGTTATTACCTGTGCCATCTCCAGGTGTGTCCGCAGACATGGACGTACACTAAGAACCTTGTCCAAGTCTTTTCTGGCCTCAGTTAACCTCTGTCGGTCTGGGATTCCACCTTCACCATGTTTTGCCTTCTCCAGGTCCCTGACATAGAGCATCATATTGATCTAAAAGAAAAACATATATAAGTACTTGTACACCTTTTTACAATTTCAATTTAACCATATAAACTGATTATAAATACATAGCTCATTAGCAACATTAGATCCAACTGCACAAAAACGTGAATTCTGTGGCTTTTTCAGCCAGTTTAAATTCATGCAAATTCTCACGCATTAAAGGGATTTCACATGGTAATTGACTGAGCTTTGCCAACTTGGTTTTGGCATCAACTTCATTGGCTGCTGTACCTTGGCACGGGTGCAGTAGGCCTGCCAGTTGAGCTCTGGGTCTGGGAGCACGTTCAGGGCCATGTTGCAGATTCCTGTGGCCATCTCATGTTTGCCCAGTAGGAAGAAGACCTTTGCCAAAAGGTTTAGGGTGAATGCATCACCGCTGGCCAAGTTTATAGCCTGAGGATACAGTTACACTGTATGTTATGGTGAAAATATATGAATTAAATATATTAAAGAAGTCACATAAATTTAAGCAGTTCCTACTGTGAACATGAGATGTGGTAACTCCCAAATCACACAAACAAACAGCTAAGTTCATTTTACTTGAGGGACTGTGTATATTCATGTAGATTGAGACAGTGGGTATTTTACATGGTCATTTTTGTGCTGCTACATCTGCACAAGAATTAATGACACAATGTTACACAGGACTAATAAGTCTGCCCTCACTATGCAGTAGTGTATAAGTAGGTGCACAGCAGTGAGCTAAAGACATTTAATAAAAGTTGAAGACAGGAGTCTGCAGGTTGAAGTGTGAAACTGTCAAAAGAGTATTGGTAAAAACATCAAGCATTCAAAGACTGTGACTACTCATCAGAAAAATGTATTATTTAAAGCTAGATTGCAGGACTTCTTCATGTACATGAATGTCTGTTACATCCAACACCTTGCCAAACAACTTCACACAATGCCGATTAAGCCTGTTGGCGCCAGAAAAGCTCTCTGTGTTTGTCAGTATGCCGCCACTGTGGTGTCTGGGGCAACTTTCCTGCGCCAGTGCACCAGAACTGTTGCACTTTTCTTCAACCAGTCAGAGCTAAATGGCAAAGAAAGGGCATAAGCTATGGCTGACAATCCTAAAAAGCATCCAAAAAAAAAAGGTTTGTGGAGTGGATACTCCAGATAAAATAGAAAGGCAGCGTTCAGAGGAAGGATTAAAGTAAAAAAATAAAAATAAAACTTGTTTGTGACAAAAGTTTTTTCCTAGCTTGACGATATTTTTTTGAGAGATCTAAATGTGTGAGTTAACTTACAGTTCCAAAGCAGGATAGGGGATCAGAGGCTGAGTAGCCACAGTCATGTATAGACATGGGCACAGTGGAGAACTCTTCCTTCCTCTCTAACATGATGCCAACATAACACCAGGCCAGAGCTGTGGAGAGAGATCATAATCAGAGTTTTTACCAGGTTCTTATAAGCTGCACTGCTCTAATGCATCTGAGAGCAGCTTTATTCATAGAGAAACATAACGTTTTTACCTTTGTGCTGTGTTTTTTCTGATTCTAGTGTTTCATTGAGAAGCCTCAGTCCCTTATTGTAGTGAGATAGTCTGGAGTATTCAGAGTCATCTTTGGTCTTCACAATGTCGTCCAGCCTGCAGGGAGAAAATGACTTCATAAAAATGATACATTACAAGTCCAGTTTGTAGGATTTAAGGGGGTATATTGGCAGAAATAAAGTAAAATATAAGTGTGTTTTAGGGTGTATAATCACCTAAAACACACTTATATTTTACTTTCACTGGGTCAGTTTGTTTTGGAGAGGAAGAGACCTCTATGGATAAATTGGCTCCCAGTAAAACCTCCTGAGCGTCTTGATTAAGTTTTCAGAGAAAAAAAGGCATGCGCACATTAACAGGTGCTAAGTTAGCAGCCCATCACCGACATGCCAAACAGCATTGGAGAAACACTGATTTGTAAAGTGAAACTGCTTTATGCAGTGTTCTTATTGGCTTCAATCACCAGATATGTTTGTTTTGGAGAGGAAGAGACCTCTGCGAACAATTCGGCTCATGGTAAACACCCCCTGTATGCCTGGGTCAGAAATAAGGTGAGCACACATTAAGTTATCAGAGAAAATAGGTGAGCTGACATTAGCAGGTGCTGCTGCAGTGGCCGAGCTGCGACCTACTGAACAGTGTGTTACAGTCACTGATTTGTAATTTGAAACAGCTCAATTTAGTTTTTTTAATGGTTTTATCCATCTGGCATGTTTGTTTTGGAGAGAAAGAGCCACTAAATCCCCTTAAATCCAACACACTGCTGCTTTGAGTGGTGTAGCGGTTATCTTCTTATGATTTTGTTTTGTACCTTATATAGATGGTTGCCATTTTAAAATACCAGCTTCGTTTTTCCTCTATTGGTATCTGAAAAACAACAAGATTTGTTAATAATAGACTAGACATTAACTGTGCAGTCATAAATATTGAAGTCTTCAGATCGTTTAGGCACTGTTTGATTGCTATTCCACCCAATCAACAGATTGTTGCACTTGTCTTGAATGACTGAAAGCAAACTAAGGACTCTGTGCTGTGCCAGATTTGTGATTTAAAGAGTAGAATTGGCATTACTTGATTTGGGGGAAATATATGGTTCATATCCATGTCACTGTGAGCTTCATATTCATAAATCTTCTGAGCACAGCCGCATCTTTTAAGTTCAGTAAAATTTTGCAGGTGAATTGAGTAATAGAAGAAATATTAATTCAAACGTATCTGAGGACTGCCAACATAAATACAAATCAATGAAGTGCAGGTGGGTATCTGAGGATTGCCAACATAAATACCAGTCACTGAAATGCTGAAACACTATGAGTCACAGAATGATGCTTGTGGTCTTGTTATGTAACCAGTCATTGTTTCAGTGCTCCTCCTTACATTCACATGTTAATCCCAGGCTTTTACAAAGTCATTAACAGATATACTCTGAGTACTCCTGCGTTTATATCTCACCAGCTGACCCCCGTAGTCCAGGGCTCTGTTGTAAAGCGTCAGCGCTGCTGTCAGTCTGTCTCTCAGGTCTTCCTCACTGTCCAGCTCCACGTCGTAGGGATAAACGTAAGCCTGCTCAGCCAGGCAGCGAGCCGCCAGTATCCTGGCCTCTTCCTGAGAATCCTCTCCACCGTCCAACCCCATAAGATGGGACACTTTCTCCACACACTCGCCTGCATCAAACTCTCTGCTCAGCTTGTCGTACACGTAGCCCAGGTTGGCCCAGGCGTTGAGGTTACCAGGGTCTTCCTTACAAATGCTTCTGAAAGGTGCAGTGACACAGAGTGGAGTTAGAAAAACATCCCTCCATAAAGGTCTTGAATATTGGATTTCAAAATATTCCATGATATTTCATTTGTATTTTGACAAAAATAAGATTAGAGTTCAATGAAATTGTGAAAAGATTTTTTTTTCTCTAGCACAAGAATTAGGCGCTAGACATTTTTGTCTTTACTGAGATGTTTTAATAACTACTGAAAATTTGGCAGAAACATCCATGTCCTCCTCAGGATGAACTGTGATCTACCATACTTTGGTTTATGACAAAACACCTGATAACTACATTCCCATCAGCCCCAGGTCCTTCTTTATGTGTAGCGTTACTAAGTAAACATTAGCATGCTAACATGCCTAAGATGGTGAACATGCTAAACATTACACCTGCCAGAACATTAGCATGTTAGCATTGTCATTGCATGTTATCATGCTGACATTCAGCTCAAAGCCCTGCTGTGCCAAAGTACAGCCTCACAGAGCTGCTGGCATGACTGTAGACTCTTGGTGTCCTGGTACAGTATGAACTTTCCTCAGGAATCAGGAAATTGGTGTTATCGAAATAAGATCAAACTTGAAGTGTCACAGCGGAGAGGAAGTACATGATAAGATGCAAAGTTAAGGTAAAGGAAATGAAAATCCAAATTAAATAGTATCATACAAGCCTACTTTACTGACATCTGTAAAGCATTAGCAGAGAAAAAGAGAAAAAGTATTCTAATATGCAAGCTACAAAAAGTAAATATGAAAGACTAATGGTTATAGGAGGGCAATTAAATTACGTAATTACAACAACATTCCACTTAATTATGAGTGTAATTGGCTAGGAGGTTACATCTTGTTTCCGCAGGGAGCAGAAGTCTTACTGATTCAACTAATAGTTTTGTTGATCTTGTTGATTTTACTTGTTTAAGTCAAACATGCCAAATTTGTGTGCGCTCATGTTAACATATGTTTGTTATTTCGCATCCTGTATTTGTGGCCCAGCCATTAACAGTCACTGTGGATTTGTTTGGGTTTTTTTTTTGTTTTTTTTTACTATAGCTGGTAGATGGTCATGTGCTGCTGTTTCTATGCTTTTTGGTGTTTCTTGGTTACCTCACAGAGATTAAATGCTTTCAACACACATTCCTAGTCAAGCTCTCTTGTGAAACCATGAAAAAACAGTCTCAAAACAAGGCCTCTCGCTTAGTGAATATTTGGAATATTCTCCCTTTTACAAAAATGACAGCGTATCATCACCTGAAAATTTCCTCAGCTGTGTCCAAATGTTCCAGGTGAAAAGCCAGCAGACCCAGTAGATTTCGGACAGCGTACTGTAGATACCCAACTTCGGCCTCCAGCTCGCCTCGCAGGCTCTCCTGCTTTAGGTAAGTGTCCCTGAGTCTCAGCTTCACAGGCCCAACAGGATCACAGTTGAGGTTGAGGTCCAGGTGGAAGTGGCCGGGGATGTAGTCCATGTCTTCCATGAGAGACTCGATGTCCTTTGTGCCGTCTGCCTCCATGGCCTCCTCCTCCTCCACCTGCTATTCTAAAAAAAGACAAAAAGTATACTGCTATACTGAAAGACTTTTTAAAGTATTTTGACCTAAGATACTGAACAAGAAAAATACCTCGTCCTGCTCAGCCGACAGTTAGATCTACTGTGTTCAACACCCACATGCAGACAGGTCGAACAGGTTAGGCTTGGGAGTGACTAGGGAGTGGAATAGCTAGTGTTAAAGGGGAGATAGTGTATAACTATAGGTACATATGTTTCCCACACACTTTTTTGTATCAACTCTCACTTTTGTTTCTCATCCATAAATACACAAATCTTAGTCATCCTCTTTTTTTTTTATTTTTTTTTTATTTCTACAAAGGGAGATTGCATCATTTGTTTTTGGGTTGTTTTTTTTTACTCTTTTTTCCACATTTGGCTCTTCAACCGAAACACCAACTGACATTCCTTCAAGTCTTTTCTGACAGGATGATATTATTTATGTCTCTTACATTTTGTAAACATAGTTTTTAAGTCTTGTTTTGGAGGATGTTTCAGTCAGCCCCCCTCTTCCCCCTGCCCTGTGTCAGCTAACAGAAGAATGTGAACCATCAGGATCAGTGTGAGTGGGAAAACACTGAAGGGAACTCAGTGAAACTTTATTTTACATGACCTCTCATTTCATCAAAATTTGCATGCAGCTGTATGATGAGCTGTTGACAGAAAAACAAAACTAAAACGCCTGAAGGCATTATGCAGATAGACCCTGCAAACATTTAACGAAAGCAAACATTAACTGTAAAACCTTGTGATCTTGCAGGTTACAATACTATCTTAGAAAATCAGACAAACACACGATAAGCACATTTTTGTTTTAAAATGCTTTTACATACAAATCCAAACTCTTCCACCAGAGGGTAAACTCGCATCATGATGAACCAGTGGAACAAAGAGGAGAGGGTGTTAAGTGTTTTAAACCCACTATCACATGCAATGTCTCAATGGGCTTCACAGGCCCACATCAAAAGTGGTTCCCAAGCAAATGAAAGCTCTCTAACAAGACAGGGAAGAAGCCCACAGAGCCCCAGCACACAAGAGACCATTGGAGAGATAATTCAAAGAGAGCTCAGCCCTGCTCTGACAGCCGGGGAGCAATAACACCCGTAGGTGGGAACAAATCAATTACAAACAAAGTCCAGGAGGATTATAGTAAGTGCAACTTAGATGTAACAAAACCAATATAAAACACGCTCAGAGGGGTAGTCCCAGGAAGTACTGTTATTCAGTATTCAAAGATTCAAAGAATGAATTGTCATCAGATAAAAATGTCACGAGCATATTTGCATACAATTAAAAACTTGCACCCTGGCAGCTCTCCAATCAGCATATACACAGTTATCAGTCGTACTTTCTCTCTCTCTCTCTCTCTCTCTCTCTCTCTCACACACACACACACACGCACACACAGTTACAAACATACTTAATTAAAATATGTAAAATTGAAAGATTTCCTCAAGACATGTTTAAGAAATTAAAAAATTATCAGATTTGACAGATAATTTGCGTCTCATATGTTCTCTTTTCCCTCCAAAAAGCCTTGTCTCTCAAAAATCCAGAATATGTGCCAACAGTTTTTACATCAAAAGCTCAAGGAACAGCGTGTAAGATTTGGGGTGATTCATGTAATGGCATCTAGCTTTGAAGACTGCAGATTGCAACCAGCTGAACCTTCTCCCGGTTAGAATTCTGTGAGCTTTGTTCAGGTTTTGACCGGGAGCTGAATTATCCACAGAGGTCTCCTCATCTCCAAAACAAACTGACCCAGTGATTTAAACCGGTAAAAACACTGAATTTACTTTAAAATAAATCAGTGTTTTTCCATTGCTCTTGTCATGGAGGGGCTGTGAACTACTATGGCAGATGCAAAAATGTAAAAAAAAAACGTGAATGGCCCCATCTAGAGCCAGTGTTTGGTTTGTCCGTTCTGGGCTACTGGAGAAACATGGCAGTACAGCATGGAGATCTCTGTAGACAAGGACCTGCTCCCTATGTAGATATAAATGGCTCATTCTAAGGTAAGAAAACACAACAATTCTTTTTTTCAGGTGGTTATACAGTAAACTAAAGAAAACATACTTATCTTGTGTTCAATAGTTAAAAGTCCAGTGTGGGTTAGGGGAATATATCGGCAGAAACGGGATATGATATAATGTCTGTGATTGACTTCAAACTAGTTGTGATGTCGCAAAACACTGTTCATTTGTACTAGTCTTAACCTCATAGTTAATGTGAGCACATGGAAACTTTCCCTTTTCAGCAGATAAATGCGTGTCTGTCAAAACCAGCACATGCATCATTCTGCACAAACATCAAAATGAAATACCAATAAGGAAAACTCATTTTTGAGAGGAGGGGGACTTTAAACATCTGATGACCGTTCATCACAGTTCAGAGTTCGACAGGGGGTACAGGTTGGAGGGACAGGGGCAGGATAATGTTAGATTAATCAGACAGTTACTCAAAGATAGATGAGGCAGAGGTTTTTTTAGAACGGTTCAGTGGAAAACAGCAGTCCTTTTCTAAAAAGGAAGAAGTCTGCACGAACGGTTCACAGCTGGAAGCACTAGATCATCTGCCCACAGGTTAATGAGAGAAGTATTTCTAATACCAGGCATGCAGGTTCTTGATGTGGTCAGAAACTGAATCACCTGGGGCAAAACCCACAGAAATATTGAGAGAGCATGCAAACCCACACACACACATGCCTCACTCGGGTATGAGCAGAGCTGATACACCTAGGCAGAGCTGCATAAATGTGTATTTAGTACAGCCTCGTCGTGGGCAGCTTTTTCCATTTGTACTATGTGGGTGCACAGAAATCTGAAAATTTTCTCCTCTCGACAACCGTTGCCATGGTGGCCATCGTGGATACCAGGCTGATTGCATGGTAACATAATGATTACAGATGCTTGTTTGTGTGGCTGTGCGCCCTGCCAGCCAAAAACAGAATTTAAACAGCATTTTGCTTAAGAAGGCTCCAGTTTAGCTGATATTACATCCCAGATGCCAAGTAGCAAAACAAAGGTATTATGGGAAAGATGTTGACCCCTAATAATCCCTGCAGCCTTTGCAACACTCCCTGTAAAGTGGGATTAGGATATGTGTTCCAAATACTGGTAAAGGTCCTTTTAGCTTTCAAACTAACCCCTTGGTAACCTACTTTTGGTGTCTGTCTTAATTCCTGGCACAAAAAGGAGAGTGTGTAACTGATGAAGAACAATATACAGAGAGACAGTGATGAGAATAGAAAAGTTACCTGGTGTATCATGAACAGAAAGAGTAAAAGCAAAGATGGCAACCCAAACATCAAAGATCTCTGAAATCTTTCTCTGAAATCCTTCTCTGCAGAGACTTTACATTTACATTGACAGGAGCATAGCCAGGAAATTTGGGGCCCCTCACGAGATGTGACACCAAATACAAAAGGATCAGAGGATCACAGGAAAGCCTTATTAATCTAGACTTTATACCTTCTCTCTAAACTGAGCTCCCCTCAGTTATTAATGCCTTTTATACACCTCCACTATTTTGTCTAGTCCAAGGCGGTATTAAAAATGGAGGGATTTAAGATTAAGTATGAATTATGTTGTATGTTCTCCATCTGAAACTGGAGCCTCACTCTGGTAGTCTCGGCAGCTCTCCTGCCGTATCAGAAGGAGACAGCTCTAATCCACTTCAGATCCTGAATCCTGCTTATAGAAATATTGTTATACATTGCAAATGTCCACCCTCCTCCTCCTCCCTCTTTTTATTGCTCCCCCTTTATCACTTACTCTCCTGAGGCCCACTTGCATGTGTAATTAGTGCTTATAGTTGAAACTCCTCTCTCTGCCTTTCCAAGCCACCTCATCACCGTTGACTACAACTGTATTTCCATTCTGAGTCAGCTTCTCTCTGGCACCCTGAGTGAGTGTTCGCAGCAAAAAGCAACTCTTCAGCTCTCCAGAGGCCTTCTCTGACTGCAGATTACACAAGTCAAAGTCTCTTTGCACTGTCTCTCTGCGTTATAGACATGTACGGTAGCATTGGACATTTTCAGGAAGCCTTAGCAGAGCAAACTTACCGAAAATGATGACTAATGGAGTTCTTTTCGTGATTTGTTTCATGTCTTTTTCACACAGTAAAACTGGGATATTTAAAGACCTTGTTAGCCATCTGTCTTTGTTACTTCGCATTTGTGGGTAAAACAATCTTCAGATATAGATTTAATGGCACGTTTTAAAATGCTTTCTCTCCTCAGCCATAATTAAAATGTCAGGGGGGAAAAAATACCTCACACCATATTGACTTTTCTGACAACATTTAAATCTCTGTTGCCCCAAACCGTTGCCAGTGCAACACGTCAGCCCACCAGTCGCATAACTGTGAGCTTTTAACCTGATGTGTTATGGCAGCCACAGTGCTCATGGTTTCACATGAGGAGGTCCAGGCCTGTTGAGGAAACATTCGCCTGGATTGAGACTGTGCAGCCTGGGAGAAAGTCGTCATGTAGAGATACAGTGTGCGTGTGTGTGTGTGTGTGTGTGTGTGAGAGAGAGAGTAATGTGATAGTCTTTAGTAACACAGACATCTGTCAGACTTTATTACACTGATTAGACTCTTCATCCATCCCACCCCACAGGGACTGTGCTGCATTTAAACAGATTTGCAATGAAATGATCTGAAATCAACTTAGAGTTTTCTGATTCTGCAAAAAGACTGATTTGCTCTACCAAGCCAGTCCAGTGTTACCTCACTGTCCTCATTTGATCGGTTTAGTAAGTAGAGCTACAAGAATAAATAGATTAATAAATTAATTGCTAATTTGATGATCCTTTAATTGGTCTGTGTTATTTTCTTAAAGAAAAGAAGAAGAAAAAAATAGTCCAAATTTTCTGATTCCAGCTTCTTAAATGTGAATATTTTCTGGTTTCTTTCATCCTCTATGACAATAAACCGAGTCTCTTTGTGTTGTGGACAAAATAAGACATTGAAGGATGTCGTCTTGAGCTTTGGGAAACACTGATCGACATTTTTCACCACATTGTCTGAAACTTAATAGACCCAATGACTCATTGATTAATTGAGAATTATCAAATCAAATATGATTATTATAGACAAAGCTATGAAGTAATAAAATTAGCTCCATCTTTACCAACTTCGACATTAAAATGACACATAGTCTACATTAATCTATGAGAAATTATGAACCAATAATGTAACATACAATATACAATAGATACATCTATCGAGTAGCTATTTTATTATGGTAGTTCGTAATACTTCACCGTGTTTCTGTACGTAAGTTTTAATTTGAAAGTCCTACCGGAAGCTGTATGATGTCACAGCAGCTGACTTGTCAGTCTGGGGTCTCCTCTCCTCTCCTCTCCCACTCTGCGGCTGCTGGTCGCTGTCATCATGCAGGTGGAATCTGCGCAATGTAGCTCAGCGTAGGGATCTCCAGCAAGACACACCGCCGGCCTGCAGCGCGCATACCCCGGACACTGGACTCCTGGGATCAGGCTGTCTCTGCCGCTGTGGAGGAACCAGCAACACACGGGAGATAAACAGAAAATTAGATATTTGTTTTTCTGCTTTCACTTGATGATCATCAGTTTGCTTAGGTATAAGGGCTGGATCAGTTTGACAGCAGATGGCAATGCAGCTAAATGAAGAGTATCTCTGAGCATTACTGTGCACGTTGATGTTGTGTTGATGCTGTCAGGTTGTTGCTCTCTCCTGGCGCAGTCACTCTCAGCTGGAGGCGCATAGGATGCCATACAATCCTATAGGAAGTGACTCTCACAGCTTGACAGGCAACAATTTCCAAGACACGAAAAGGACGTAATCTCGCGGATCTTTTCGGTTTAAACACACCAGCACGATGGACGAAGGCACTGCCAGCGAGACCATCCCAGATCTGAAAGACATAGAGGTGAAAATTGGCCGGAAGACCCCCGAGGGTTTGCTCAGGTGGATGCGGGAAGAGGCGTCCTCTCTCCGGGGAGACGCCAAGCTGGCCACGGCGCACGACACCAGCAAGGAGACGGGGAAGAAGAGTTTGGATGAAAAGATCAGGAAATTGAAGATGGAGATGGTAAGAGGGCTTTAGTGTGTGTGTGTGTGTGTGTGTGTGTGTGCGCGCGCGCGCGCGTGCTTGCGTGGTGGCACAGGCTGTTGTTGAACGTGTGGCAGACTCTTGTTTTCCAGGATGTGGCATTTAATGAAGTCACCATCATATCTGAGAGGTATTGATTGAGAATTTGAGCCAGCTCTGCTCTGTTGTTGTAGGCTCAATATTTAAACATTTATCAGCAGATCAGTTTATCATGACTCAGGGACTGATGAAAACTACGCATTCTGCAGCTACTATGGAGGACACTCATATGGTTTTACAACTCCGGAAAGATTAGGCTAATTAATTAAAAAGTATACAGGACTAAAAACACCAAATTTAATTATTTAAAAAAGAGATACCTATTTAAAAAAAGTAAAAAATTATGATAAAAATGTATTTGAATCTGATATGACTGCAAGCCAAATGTTGAATATGATTAAACTGATATGTAAGACCAATAGATCTCAATACTTAGCTAATGTGCAAAACATGATAACAATCATTTTTTTACACACAACATAAACCAATGATCTTGATATGATCCCTCAGATTTTTTAATCCATATTTTTTAAAGAATTGTGATCAGGTACATGAGCGGCACATGTTTGAAAAAACAAACAAACTTGTCAGTGCTCTCTGGTGAACAAACTGTGTAACTGCGACACTACCTCTAAATGACCTCAGATCTGGTTTGGCATTTCTGTAGTTTTCAGCAGTTTCTTGTTATCGCCCAACATATCCACTGATACCGATATGCCTGCAATAAGCTGATATCAGTCGATATTATAAGCCTGGTTGATTTATTGGTGTAACTCTAATTAGAGCTCCCTGCAAAATCTAACCGTTATCTTTTAGTAACTTCTTCTCTGCATTTGAGACCCCAAGTTTACCATAGAGGCCCCCAGTCCTAAAACCTAGAAATGCGTTAGCATTTCCGCACTCGCGCTTCCCGTTTCTCAGGTCAGGTTTTTGGTTAGATGCCTAAAATAAAGTGTGTGGTTAATGCAAGCTTAAGAGACTTTCACGGTTTGTTCTGTGACATAAATACATCAGTAAACACTCCCCTCTTGAACTTTGAAGCGCCGTCTCTGTGTACAGCTTAACATTGGCTTTTTGCTTCTTGCAATTGCATTTAGACTTCAACAATCATAAAAGTGGTGTTTATTTGTCAAGATTATCTTGCTGAAGAAAATGTGTAAGTATCATAAACGTTTGCTTGCCACAGAGCTCATTTTCTGGCGGCGCTAACTTCTCCGTCAGCCTACAGAAAAACGTCATCCCTGGAGCACTCTGTTCCTAACAGTGGTACCACTATTACTGTAGGGACTGTCAGTGTGGCTCAGTGTTATACTCAGGTATTGTGGTCTTTAAAGGAATAGTTCCACATTTTAGAAAATCTAGTTTATTGACTTTTTTGCCAAGTTAAATGAGAAGACCAATACCACTGTCATGTCTGTATGGTATGTAGCTAAAACCAGCTCTTGAATAGCTTAGCTTAGCATAAAGACTGGAAACAGGGGAGACAGCTAGCCTGGCTCTTTCCAAAGGTGATAAATTCTGCGCACCACCACATCTAAGGCTCACCAATTAACTTGCTGCATCCTGTTTGTTTAATCTGTGCAAGAACTAAAGTGAAGAAACAACAAGTTGTTGTTTTATTAGTGGTTATGTGCCAGACCTCTTGGCTGGGAGTTGTGACTTCCTGGAGTCTTGTCATCGCAATGAAGTTGCCAGGCAACCAGCGGAGACAGAGTGGTACAGGGGTATCGATCTTCTCATCTAACTCTTGGCAAGAAAGTAAACAAACATATTGTCCTCCATTAATTGCAGTTAATCTCATAATAAATTAAGGTATCTAAACAGTCACATGATGTACACAGAGAATTACTGTGTAGTGATATCAAAAATCTGTCTTCATTAATAATTAAAAATATATTTGATCGATGTTACTGTGTGAAATGCATCACTGATTTTTGCCATTTAAAGGCTCTTCATACTCAGTGACTAACTCAAACTGCTCCTGCACCATGCCAACAGCTGCAGATTGATGTGGTTGCTAGGAAATCAGTTGCCTGCCAAAGGCCGGCAGCAGTGTGATGAATGCATCGTCTATTGTCAGGTGGTTAAAACTTCAATCTGTGTCAACCTATGACACCACTTTATTTCTGTACATACTGGCGTTTAGTTTTAGTGTGATGTATTGGAACATCATCCCTCTGGAATACATGTTATTGTCATTCATGTGATATGTGGAAAAACACATTTTTAATGATTATCACATGCAGGAGCAAACAAACAATCTGACTTTTTCTTTTGGTCTGTATTTTGACAGCACATTATTTCCTGTTGAGCAGTGGTCAATTGTTCCATGAAATAAATGTCTCTCTCCTCGTTTACTTGGACCCCTCCTCCAAACAGTGGATTTCTGTAGCAATGATGCACTGTTGTGGTTGTGGCACAGAGTGCATGCACACTGCCACCAAACTCCCAGAGCAAGCTGTCTACTGAGAGCGTTGCTCCAAAACATTGGTTACATTCACAAACACATTATCGGTTTGGTCCCGTGGTAGAGCTATAGACTTATTTCATTCCAGCAGTGTGGTAATGCAGCTCATGATGCTGCAGCCCAGATGCACTTTAGAAGTCTGGAGAGTCCTAAAGAGGAAGTAGTGCTCTCCACTGTAACTGAGTGTTTCCTGATGAAACATTATCAGCTGCACTTTAGGAATGTGGGCTTAAAGATACTATTTGGCACTCTTTCCATCTCTGTTAACATTCATGCTAGTGGAGGTAGATGTTGAGTTGTGTCAAAATCTGACCAGACACAGGCTGATATTTAGTCTCCAAGCTTTCCATCAATCAGCCTATTCATTTCGTACTGATGCGATGTTAAAGAGAAATAAATTGTTGTAACCTCTGACAACCACCACCACCGTGGCCGGTTTGGATTCACAAAATATCCAGAGAGTTTCTATAAATCTGTCGAGAGAAGAGTGCCAGACTGATTTGTTAACACTTTTAGCCATTAATCAGGCCTGGTGAAAGGGAGGGAGGGCCGAGAGAGAAGTGATAAAGAGCCTCTTCCTAACTGGAGAGGAGTGAAACTTCCAGCATAGAGCCGTGATACTCCTCTGTGAGTGTGTGTGTGTGTGTGACAGTGCGTGTGTGTGTGTTTGGTTGTTTCATTCATCTATGAGAGTGGTGTAATGGGAGTGCATAAGAGGAGTTCTGAGCATTGCACTTTCATCAGAATTCTGCTTAGTAAGATGTGCTATAACGCATGTGCAGAGTGTCTGCAGAGTAAAGCTAAATGGAAAAGCTTATATGCACACACACGCTTGTGCGTGCAAACTTAATCTGAGTCCCTGGATTTTTTTTCTCACTGTTTTCTGATGCTGAACACTTTCTGCCATACCAATTATAAGCTTATTTGTGTGAGTGTGTCTGTGTTGTGTTCCGCAGTCATCTGTTACTGCACTGTATCTGTAACCACACAGCATGGTGATGGTGGGCTGCAGCATCTGTCTGCTGTAAGATCAAGGATTTGTGTGTATCAGTGTGTGTGGGCCATGTTGTCACTGTGTCATCACCAGTAATGAAATCTCGCTCTGCTTCTTGTTAGCTGTCAGCAGACTCCTTACAATGTATGTTAACAAACACAATGCCTTAAACTTTTGCGTAAACTTCACACGACAAAAACACATTCATTAGTTTGCATTACTAAGTGAGAGTCAAACTGAATTTATTGCTAAATAAGGCAACTGCTCTACATAGTCTTTCCCTTTGCATGTCTAGTTTTATAGTACATAAAAGTACCCTGGGGAGATTTTGACAACCATCAGTTGTTTGGTGCCATTTGGTTTGGGCATGTGGTGATATGACACACACAGCCAATGATTTAACACAATCTCATTGATCAACAGTTGGTGGTGGTAACAACACAATACATGGAGATGCAAAAGCAAAACGCAGGAAAGACAAACATGAATGCAAACAATGCAGGTTTTGAAATGTTAAAAACAATACAACAGTAGAGCAACTGTAAAGTCTCCCAGTGTCCCCCAGTGACAGTCCCCCAGGAACCAGTGAAGGGAAGCAGGGAAACTTTGATGATATTGAACCAGCTGTGTGTCATCGCAGTGTGCGCAGATTAACGTTGTTTGACTAACTATCTTTGTCTTTTTAACCTGTTGTGGCTGCTGAGTCAGTTTGACATCCTGGATATATCCTTCAAACACAGACTGTAGACCCCTCCGTCTGCTTCTCTCTGGAATCACTGTTTCTTTTTCTCCAAAAATATGACAATATTTCTTCAGGGAGTGCAGTTAGTTCCAGTGTGGGCTCCATGCTTACTACGACAGCTTGTTGGACCATCACAGAGGGGTGGGGCTTAGGGGAAGGTGGATTTATAGATGAAATTCAACAGAGAAAGCAGCAAATTCTTATATTAAACTGTAACCAGATTATCTTTTAATGGCATTTCTGCTTTGGAAACAGTTGAAACATTTGATCATCAGAAATATTGCTGATTAAATTTATGATGTTGCGCCATCACATAATGTTTTTCATCATAGTTTTTCCGATATGTCAGAGAAATATGAAGGAAGAGATCTGAAGAGATGACTGACACATATGGACAGTGTACCTCATTAGTGAAAAGGCTGTGTGATCTTCTTATCTGTCTGATATCAGGCTTTAGGCTGTCTGCTAACATATACCCTATATACTGTTGAGACACACACACTTTCTCAATGTTTATCACTCAGTATGGTGGAGAACACTTCATGGCACTGTGAGCTGAAGTCAGATAAATAATGTTGTTAATGATTCTAGTGTTGCAGTTCATCTCCGTGGGAGCAGTTTTAAAGCGTCTGTCTTGTGCATTTGTCTCCAGCTGTCTAATGGAAGACTCCTCTGATCTAAAGAGATTTACTGCATACAAAGACACTCCTTTAAAAGCACACACTACACTAAAGGCCCTTTGAATACTAGCTGCTTTGTGCATTTTAGACACGATCAGCACCTGTATTTCAGCCATCAAAGAGAGACATACTGTACAGGCTGAACGCTGTGTTACTGCTGGGGGTATGTCATTCTTCCTTTTTGTCCATGTCTGCCTTTCTCTCTCTCATTGCTTTTCCCTGTCGCTCTCTATCTCTGTCTTCCACCTCTGGGCAGATGAATGACATTGCAAAGTCAGCTTTTGAGTGCTGAGCTGTAGGGAATCGAAATCTAGTCTATTTAATCTCGTAGTCTTTTTTCTGGCTACTGGCTATCTCCTCACAGACTCTGTCTAATTAAATTATTGTCAGACGACCTGAGCTCTCTTCATTCCTCTGTAACATTTTGTTACCAGCCCTGTCTCCATGAGAATACCCTACAAATTTGTGTTCTCAAATATGTTTTTGATTGGAAATGTAGTTGATGGATTATGTTCACATTTTGTTTGTTTTTTTAAAGTAAAGGAAGCGCTACGTTTCCTAACTGCACGCAAGCGATAAGGAGTTTGGGGTGGAAGGTGGGCATACAAAGTGCAGGACTGTGATTGTGCTTTACCAAAAATACTTTGATAAAGATCAAAGGAAACTGTAATAATGGTAACATGCACTGTTTTGTGCTTCAAGTGACTCGTGACGTTTTCAGTAATAAACCAAGGCCATGATCATTTCCTAACCTAGCCAAGGTTTCAAATAATGAAGTAAACGTATGTAAAAGTAATCTCTGTAACCTCAGGCTTCGACCGTTTAGAATACTGTTTATATTATGTAACCCACACTGCGACACGTAGCTACATGCTAACATCAGGGAAACATGTAAACGTGGTTGTTAATGTTAATTTCTGCTTGATTTCAGATCAGATCCCTACTGAAACATGTCCAGTTATGAAAATTTTGGTCTGGAATTTTGCATTGATGATTTTCCACAACAGAAAGTGCTGCTGAACAACATTACAGTCATTCCCTGCAATACCCATGAGTACCTGGACTTGCTGACCAATCACAGCAGACCAGGCTTTTTAGGGCGGGAGGGCTTAAAGAGACCAACACGTTCTCATTCTGAAGTCGTCACATACTGCCACTTGGTCAGTGATTTCTGCATCAGACACGAAAAGCAGGTATCCTTTTCCGGCAGTATGTTACGCTGTTGGGTGGCATCAGTTAATAACGCCAAAAGACAGCGTCAGTTTGAAACACCACTGGACATCAATGTAATTTAAGGACCTGGAAAGTCCACATAGGACAGGCAGGAGGGGTGGTGGATGGGTCCAACAATGGACTTTTGACCAAGCAGCGACATGTGACAAGAGTGAGAATGTGTTGAAGAGACAGGTGCTAAAAGAGCGTTTCAGACAGCGGGTGAATACAGGTATTCCACCACAGACAGTATGAGTAAAATAAAGTGTTTTTTGAACATTAATTCATGTACACATGTTCTTGTCCAAACCCAAAATACAAGTACGAACCTGAAAACAAGCATAATAGGCACCACTAAACCAAGTGCTCTCAGTGCCTGAACAAAACCCCCCAAAAGTTTGATAATCCTGTAGAAAACCAAAACAATAGCAGTTCAATATTCCTTTTTCTTCTTCCATTGGAATATGTCATCTCTTATATGTTGACACCTCTTTCATTAAAACAGGTAGACAAAGGGAGAGGAAAGGGCAGTTGAGACTTTTTTATGTTTTAGCTTTTGTGCTGAAAGTATTTTAAATAGCTGTTGAAACTTAAATGAAATTTAAAGTTGCTGCTTGGGAAAAAGCGGTAGAGTATTTCCAGGCTGTGTTTACATTTTGTGAGACATTTATTTTCATTTGGTTTGCCTCGTACTGAGCAATAAAATCCTGCATGTTGCGATCCAAAACATGTCTGCTGGGTAGTCTGAAAAGATGAAACAGAGCAAATAAACAGAGGGGAAGAGACCATGATACAAAGGGAAGGAAAAAACAGGTGGAACGATGCTTTGATCAGTCAAATACAGAGACACAAAAGAGAAAATAAGAAAAACAAGGATGAGCAGATATTCTAGGGAGCGTTCAGAGGTGAATGTAGACAGATGGAGCAGTTGGAGGGCTGACCTTCTGCTGTGCATTGAGACTGTAGGGACTCTGCGAGGACGCCGTATGTCTGTAGGGTTAGACTGGGAAGGTGAAATGACAGACAGTGACACCAGGAGACACGAGAGAGAGAGACTGTGCAAAAAGAGACGGGTGTTGTTTTTTTTTGCTGGTGTACGAGAGAACGCGTGTGTGTTTGTGCTGTCCCTGCTGGCAGTGATTCAGCAGTCTGTTGGGTAGCTGTGTGACATTGGGAAGCTGTTTTCGCCCACATGGGAGAGCCTGCGTCACGGATCACGCTTCAGCTGTGCATACGTTATCACAGTCAGTGCTCTGCATCATGACTATATATCTGTGTTTTGACAATCGATTTGTCAATCCATGATTCTTACACTAAACGTTCCCCCGTAAAGAGACCTGTTCAGATTCACCTTGCTGCTTCATTTTGCATATTGACAAGGGAAGGTTGCTCTACCATAACATCTAAAATAAACCCTAAAGGACAATTCTGTGTTTTTACAAGTTGTTTTTTATTTTCATAGCCATTTTTGGTTATGATAACATTGCACTCCCCAAAATAACTGATGAGTTCACTGCTATAATGAAGACAGATGGCAAGAAACACAAGCGGTCAGCCAAGACAGCTTGTAAACAAGCCAACAATATTATTGCAGATTAGACATGATGGCCAGAACTACAAAGATAAGACCTTAATGGTGTCATGTTAATACTTAAAGATAAGGAGTTACTATTAGGCAATGTGCTATTTAAAACCCCCCAGGTATGACTAAGAACTATCTGGGAACAAAGCAGCATTTCGTAACATCTTGCACGTTTGAACAGCACAACAGCAAAGATGACGGGGCATCTGGAGTCACGCTTGTGAATCTAAGAAACAACGTGTTGATGTTTAAAAATAATCAGTTCAGACTTTTTATCTAAAACAAGACAGAAGTTTTGCGGCAGCTGCAGCCCCAGCTTATGTGCCTCGTGTAATTGTTGAATCACCATCTCTGCCTGGATGAAACCAATGTTCAAACATGTGATCCAAAACACTGCACCACAATTTGCTCCACCACAAAATCCAACTTTTGATGGACAAAAAGTCCAAGAAAGTGTCCAATGAAAATACAATCTGACAGCAACCCAAAGTCCAACATAATATCCATAACAGTAAACTTTCCAACAATGTTCTCAGTGCACGGTGTGAAGCTGTTGAAGGCTACTTGTGATGAGTTTAGGAGTCGTGGCACATTCACACAGGAAAACGTACTAAAACTGAGCTTCTATAAGGCAATGAATATTGCGGAGGGTGTGGCTCATCACATAAAGGTGTATAACATCTCAAGGGTTTCACCGATCACCACGCAACTTTGTAGGCATATGACCACACATAATCTGAGGGGACCCCTCCATTATTGACCCCATCAAACAAAATGGGGGCGCTAGAGAGCTAATTTCTTATCTAGGCCTAACCGCCATATCGATTTTTACTAAACTTGGTAGATATGTAGAACAGGACACCTCAAGGTGACTGGAGAAATTTAACTCTAATTGGCAACTGGGTGGCGCTATAACAACAGAAAAATGTAAAAAATGGCTAAAATGCGACCGATCGCTGTGGCTCCCCCTGTGGCCAAATGTTGGGATTTTTTTTCTAATTTTTGGTATGACTAAGTTATGGTATGGTATGCTGTACATAATCATGGAAACTGTCAGTATGTCATTCTGTCAGTCAGTCATTCTGTCTGTCCCACGTTTTTCTTCTCACTGACGTGGTCAATCTATGTGAAACTGCACATAGGCATTGAGGACTGGCATAGGTAGAAGGTGACAAAGCTACCAATGGGCATGGACTAGTTTATCTTATAATGAATGAAATGTGATGGTACTATATTTATCCGTATTGTGTTTTTAGTAGAAATAGGTGTCATGAAAACAGGTCAGAATTAAGCAGATTCCTCTGCTACTGTAAATAAAATGTCATTAGATCTAAGAAAAACCCTGAAACAAGTGAAATCTCACTCAATCAGCAGATTTATTTTGAGCTACAAATGATACTTAGCTGAATACTATTTGCAGTGCACACACTGTATCAGATATAAGAGGCAGAAAAATGAGCTCTCCAGAATCCTATGGATCAGTCAGGAGGTGCTTGGCCTCATGCCTGAGCTGAAGAACTGAAATCTGCTCGGCTGTGTAGCCTACTGATGGCACAAAAATGAGAAAAGATGATTAATGTGTGTTTTCAGTCCTCAATGCTGCAAAAGTCCAGGACATCCACTCTTGGACTTGCAGCACTTGCTCTAATCCTGACTGGTCTCATTTTAAAAACCTTTTGGCCTCAGTTTGACCTTTTTCATGGGTTCTCTCTATAATGAGTCGGCATTACTTCATCGTATAATTAATTGCTGTAATCTATCCGGAAATAATGAAAAGATAAAAGCGTTTCCTGCCGGAACAGCAACAACACACACAGTGTAAGACACAGTTGGTGTGTTTGTAAACTGGATGGATTCCACTGTTGGTACAAGGATACACATGAAAGCATCTTTAATTAAAAAACTATGAAACACAATTTGCATAAAGGACATAATAACATAACACAATGTAATATCGTCAAACACTTTCGGTACGGTACCTTTGGAACCAGAAGTAACCCTTCATGGTACCGAGAGCGTTTCCACCGCAAACAGCATGAATTTAGTGGATCTATAGTGTCAGACAGCTCAGCAGCAGAGTGAACAGAGTGGCCGGTGGAGCGCTCAGCTTTGTTAGCATTGTGCCACCTCAGCGCTGACAGGCATGGAGCTACTTTTACTGCCACCCTCATTAGGCACTCAGTCTCTGCCAGCCTAAAAAACCCTCAAACCTCAAACCTGAACCCCACCCCAAATGTCTGACTGTGACCCAGGACGCCAGCCGTTTACAGCTACACACACACGCAGACAGAAAATTGTGGTTGTTGATCTTCTTTGTCTGGCAGCTCCTCCCTGCAATGTGTGCTTTTATGTGTGTGTGCATGTACAGTAGAGGTGGAGGGATGGGATGAATAAGCAGATAGAGATATCTATATATTGATCCTCTATTCCATTTCTCCCTTTTATCTCTTTATTCTTTATTCTTTTGTCCTTCGTCTCCTGTTGTCAGATCTGTGTCTGCCAGTTGTGATTTGGCCCACAGTGTGGCCTGGCATCAGCAGATCTGCACCACACTGACCACACAGCTCATTCCTTTATATTCTGCTTCATCTCAGCTGTTCCAGCTGCCTGCCCAGCATGTTAGTTTATGTGTGCATACCTGTTTTGTGAACAGTCACATTGTTACATTACATTCATTTGTCAGATGCATTTGTCAAAACCAAACGTAAAACTCCAGGGCTACAAAATGAAGCCAAAGCAGGAGTGCCAAAAACTGCAGTTCCTTGAATGGCCACTTGAGGCTGGCTCATGAAGCCAGTCAATCCCTATAGACACTTAAGTTAAAATTCCCAACTTTACAGCAGAAATAAACACGTACATAATGGTTTTGGTCTCTAGGGCTAATTTTCCCCTTCTTGTCAACTGTATTTGGGTGATATTTTTTAGAACTTAACCATTTACATTTTATTAAGGCTTAAAGTTATGCATAATTAAGGGCATGACGGGTTAGAGTTAGAGATTGTCAGCCGATTGTGTCCTTAGCTTCTCAGTCAGATCCACCCCTTGCTCCACCATAGCTCCAGCCACTCATCAAAATACGGTCAGTTCTGGCTCAGAAAAAACGAGATGCCGATGGCCGAAATGCCAATCTTGAGGCTTTAAAAGGAGAGTCTACAAACCAATGGGCAACAACACAGTGGCTATGTCCATTATTTAATAGTCTTGTCCAAACAAGCAAGTTGAAAGTGCAGTCCTTCCACACAGCTTAAGCTTTTTCAGAGAGCTCCAGTGAGATATAAGTAAATGCTAGCATGTGTCAAAGTGTAGCCTGAAAAAGTTGGTTATTCAGCCTTATGGGGACTCCTCTCTCATCTGAGGACAAAAAGCTGGTCCCCAGAAGCTTAACCATGTACATTATTTCTGGATTAAGACTCGGTTTTTGGATCAAATTAAAGTCATGCTTTGGTTAAAGTTTGGGTAAGGGTTGGGGTTATGCATGTAATGGTTATGGTTTAGGTTTGGTAAGTCAGTGTCCTCACAAGTGACATAAACAACCCATTCAAAGGTTTCAAGGCAATCAGACTAAGTAACAGTGTTTAGCTGATGGTGTAGGCACATATTACATGGGCATGGTTAACATAATGGGCTGTAAGTGATAGGAGCCAACCCGACCATATTCAACACGGGGATGCAGTATCATCTAAACTGATGGTTACCAACCTTTGTGGCTTTCTCCTTGAAATGAAGCTGCTGAGTGACCACTGCAGGATTATAGCCTAAAAGTGGCCATAAATTGTGAGCAGTGGGCAACCAAAGGGTGATTTTTCCTTCTCTGTTTGTATCATTTGCTGAATTTTTAAAGGCCTAGAGAGGTCAAAGTATCCAGTATCCTCAATGGTTTCCACAGTTTGGAATCCACTGATCTAAATCACCCATCTATAGTATTTAACCACAGTGGGCCTGATACTGAGATGGATGAGGGGAAGACGCCCAATGTGCTACAGTGGTTTTACCCAACGGCCAGCATTGCTGACTGGTTTAAACAAATGTCAGCCACCTCACATCATGAGGTACAAGATTATTTTCTGAACATACATTGTTGTTTCCTTGTTTTTGTTTTGACATAAAAAAAATAGGTGTACCCATTGATGCAAACATTATGCAGGACCAACAGAAAATAGCTTGGCAGGTTGAAGGAATCAATATGTTCCACTCCACTGTTTTATTGATATAACCTCAAGGGTCATAAGAAGCCTATATAGGAAAAAAGATAGGTATACAAAGACTCCAAAGGTCACATATATCACCTAGTGTTGCATTATAACACTGCGTATTTTGTATTAGTTAAGTAAATCACAGTGGTATACATTTACATTTACACATTTACTCAACTGTTTAAAGATATATTTAAGGTACTCTTATTTTCATTTCATGCCATTTTATACCTCTGTTCCACTACATTTAAGAGGGAAATATTGTACTTTTTATTCTCCTATATTTGTGTGACAGCTTTAGTACTTTACAAATTAAGATTTTATAACGAAACATATAACAAGCTTATAAAATAATATGCCTTTTTTTAGGTTAAAGTACGCAACCAAATGCATCAGCAGTAATATTCTAATAATATATATGTGTGTGGACAATGACTTATTTATGTAACATTTTGAATGCAGGACTCTTACTTGTAATGGAGAATATTTACAGTCAGCTATTCTGAATACGTCTTCAATGGTAAAACAGATTTTCTATATGAATATCATTAAATAACACATTAGATAAAATGTGCAAAAAATTTGCATTGTCAGTGTAATTGTGTCTGAAAGTAAAAACAAAAACACAAATTTAGTCTGGTAATATTTACTGTTTATAAATGTATTTATTTCACAATATGACTCCAGTAAACAGAGCCACAGCAGCTTTGAGGGAAAAAGACACTCTGTGGGGCCACAGTGAGAGACAGGAAAAGTAATACAGAAAAAAAATTATTACGTGGAGAAAACTGAGATCCTGACAGACTAAAGGCTTAAGCTGTGAGAGAGACTGGTTATCTGCAGAGAGGGGTGGATAGCTTTGAATGTCGGTGCCATATATCACCTCTTGGCCCTGCACTTCACCGCAGACCTCTGCTAATGTATTCTAGGGAGGAATTTTCCATGACCGCAGCCGTCTTTTTCCTCTTATTCATCGTTTAGTTTTTTCAACCTCCCACACACACACACACATCACATTAGAAGACACCAGTGGCTGTTATTTCTGATTAATCATTTCTTTATTTATGATACCAGATGACATCATGACCAAATCAACATCTGAGTATTTTTGAAGCATTTATAGGTAATTTAAAGTCTTTTTAAAAAGTTTTTTTAATCTTAATTACAAGTGTGTCATAGGCTATTTTCCACTGCATCAAATTTCCATCTCTCAACAGCTTCATGTGCAGGATTAGTTTTAGTCAATCTTCCCTGTTAACACTTTTAAATAGCTTAATCCACCTCTCACAGTATAGTCAGCTTCTCCAAACTGTCTCTCCTCTCCTTCATCTCTCTCTTTGTTTTCCTTTACATCTCTAAGCTTTCCCCCCTCTACCTTTACCTAATTTGTTTCCACATTGGTTGCTGCCTATACTCGGCCCGCCAGCTTCTGTTATACTTTACTTCCAATTATGGTAACCTGCAAAGGTTTAATAGCATTATAATGGTGTTTGCTCTTGCCTGTGGAGCCAAAGCTGAATGCTTAAAGTAAATATCTGCAGAGTCCTTGTGGTTTCCCAGGTTCATAGTTTGTCTGGTTCTCATATATAACTTTTTCCCCATTGCAGACATAAAACATGAACGTAATGAAAATAGTCATAAACTTTGTAATTTCATCCCTATCTCCTTTTTTTATTTCTCCGCAGGCTCACTTACGCTCGGTGGATGTAAAGATCTTGCAGCAGCTGTTGGCGGTCCATGAAGGCATCGAGGCAGTGAAATGGCTGCTGGAGGAGCGCAGCACGCTGACAAGCCGCTGCAGCAGCCTAACCAGCAGCCAGTACAGCCTGGGCGAGGGCCCCGACACCTCCTGGAGAGGCTCCTGGAGCAGCCTGCAGGACCCCAACGACAAGCTGGACAACATCTCCATCGGCAGCTACTTGGACACCCTGGCGGATGACATGGATGAGTATTGCCCCTCAAGCTCGGAGTCGGTTATTTGCTCCACCACACCGCTGGTTTCAGAGGCTACTGCTGGGGGCCGGACAGGGGGAGGCCCTGGGGCCACGGTAACAGCAGCTGGGGTAGGTGTGAGGTCTGGTACTGGGACTGGAAATGGGAATCGGGCTGGGCTGAATGAAAATGGAAATGGGGTTGGAAATGGGTTGGAGATGAAAGGTGGACCAGGGACTGGGGTTACCAGTACTATTACAGGGACTGGGACTGGGAAACCAGCTGTTCCTGTCAGCTCTCCGCAAGCCCAGTCTGAAAGCCCTAAACAAGATGCTCCGGTCTGGACCAAGGCTGCAGAGACGGGTAAAGGAAGCCCAGTTTCTAAGGACAATACCGTCAAGGCTAATGGTATCCTGGAGAAACCAGTCACACAAACAGGCAGTCCAACCCGCTCCAGCCTCAACGAGAAACTGGGAACCAGCCAGAGCCCCAAACTCAAACCTTACAAAAACGGAAAGATTGACTTGGATACCTGCAAAATGAACGGCAAAATGCATCTGGAGTATGACGCGCACTGGCGGTGGGTGCAGTCGCAAGAAGATGTGACGTTTTTGTAAGAAGGATAATAACAGAGAGGACTAAAGCCACTATTGAACACTCCCTCTGTGACATCAAAGACCAGATCACTGACGGATCGAAGAAGAGGAGTGAACTGCTGTTGTGAGATGCACATAGCGAGGCTTTCCTTGTCGAAAGACACTGGGTTTGAAAGACAAAGAATTATTGTCCTGTTGTTCCCTCCTGTGACTGCACTAACTTTCTATTAAACATTGATGTCAGTATTACGGTGGAAACACACTTCAGGATTTGACCACATTTAGCCAAACTGGGCTGCCTCACACAAACTTAGGAAAACCAGTTTTGAAATCCTGTGTCATGGTTTTTCTCAGGGTCTTTGCATTCCCTGATTTCTTTTCTTTCTTTTTTTTTTGTTTCCTAAAGCACAGTGAAACGATCTGCCGGAGAGCTGAGACACAATTTCAGACTGCTTGATATCAACCGATGTAAATTAGAAGACTTGAGTTTAAACTTGATCTATAATTAAAATATAATTTGATATGTCCTGTGGTGGAACAACTCCACTGCGAGCAGCACTGATAGGGTCAATTGTGCTGCATTGAAGTTTGTGGAAGACCAAAGTTTTCCCCGTTTATTGAGTCACAAATTAAATACATGGTACAAACCCTTTGTCTCTGATGGTATAAAACCAAGCACTTGATGGTTATAGACAGTATTACTTGATAAAGTATTAACAAAACATACATATTAAACACCTTTTGATAAAATCTGTGAGCGTGTTTCTCCCCAAACTTGTAGCTGCCTGAACAAAAAGTAGAAGATATTAAAATATCAGCACTGAGGTTAGTAAAAGTTTCCCTCACTGAGAAATACTGTATCCATTTGTGTCTTTGTAGAGCTAAATACCTTCAGTGCTTAATTCACCATCTGCAATATTGTATATTCACTGAATCGCAATACAGCTACTCTGTGCATCAGGTACTAGTCGTGACTGGTTGTAGACAAATACTGAATATGGCTGAATATTTTTTTTATTTTAACCGTTATGGTAACCTGTGTAGGTTTTTTCGAAGCAGATGTTGTGCCTGATTGGTGTAAACCTTAACTACATAATGCCTGTACCTTTCCCTTCCTGAGATGACTGCACTGCTGTTATGATAATCTGAGTTTTTGACTCATTCTATGTTTATTATTTTTGCCTCCTCCTGGCCTCTTGCTTGCGTGTACAAATGGCTAGACCAACAGTCTGTGTGCGCTCGCCATGTGAGTGTTGACTGGTAAATGTGTTAACGTTGGCTGGGTGGATATTGCATGCCCTGTGCTGAGAGCTTTACTGGTGAAATATTAGAAATGCGTGGAGGACCTAAAATAATCAGAGACGAAAAGCAATATTTCTTGAAGATTTTCTAGTGGCTTACATAAGCAGCCTCTTCTCAGCAAGTCTAATATTATTGTCTGTTCTTCAGGAGTTTCCAAAACTACTGACAGTGAGAGGATGTGTGTGTGTTTATGTGTGTGTGTGTGTGTGTGTGTGTGTGAGACAGATGCCGACTGCCTGCCTGAGCACAGCTGGCCTGTCAGGTCCGGATAAGAATAGACGAGTCCCAAAGGATTTCAAGTGTTTTCAGTTCATTCATCACGGCGTCACTACATCTCCTACCAGTCTGCAGTTTGTCATGTTAATGCTGCAGGGGCAGTGCGACACGTTTGATAGACGGAGGAGAACATATTACATAATCAGTACATAACTTTTTATGCTACAGTAGTCTACACCTTGACGAAAAAAATTGTAGAAGGTCTGACTTACCCTCTTTCTTACCTTAGATCGCGTCTCAAATCTTTCCTTTTAGTGCTGGGAGTTGTTTGAAACTCTTCAATTCTAGTGCTGATTATATACTGCAGTCAGTACCAAGAAAGGAGGATAGACCGTTTCAAGACGTCTTTCAGTTGCTGGGAAACAACACATTCTCACTCTGATCTCATCACATATTCACATTTGGTTAAGGACCTTCCAATTCCGGATACGATGTGAAACAATCCTAGGTGTCAATCTTGTCCTGCCGCATCACAAAATAACCAGTCATTGAGCAGCAAGGTCCTAAAACTAATCACGCCATTTCACATGCTCTTTTCATGCTGTAGTGGCTGGACTGAAAGCCTAAGTAGAACCGCGATGTCATTTCCTAGCAACCAAAAGACGCCTTGAATCAGTCTGTTTGGCTCGATACACAGCCCTAGCCCATCCTGTTCTGGACCTACTTTTTTAAACATTTCATGTATTTAAAGAAAGCTATGTAAAACATTTTTTTGAGCCAATCCAATAGACCGTTTGCTAAACTGCATTCCCTTTAGTTTCAGTTTAGTTTATGCAGGTAATAACGTTAATGTTGCAGATTCACAACAATAAATTGTAAGTCAGTTTTGAGAAAAATCTTTGATTTCAGACAGAGGTACACAGGACACTTCTCATTTTTAGCCAACAGCTGCTAATTTTGCTGTCTGAAATGGCATCTGTCGCTGTCAGATGACATGCTAATGATTGAGTTTACCTTAAAGTGGGAATGGATTGAGCGCACTCTTTAATCCACCCCTTACACTATATGACTTCATCTGAAGAAATCTGAAACTTGACAGGCCTGTTCTGCCTAGTGCATAGAACGGTTTGGCGAACGCTCAATTGTCGCTTGAATCTGGCTCTTTCCCTCCATGTAAAGAGTCAACTGCTTGCATTAATATATAACACAACTAGTTGTTATAATGTGTCGACTTCGATCTTCTGCCAGGTCTTAGTGCAAAGAAATCTTTAAAGGCAGCTACAGTAAGATGTTAAACTCAGCATCTCCATTTGTTTGAGCCACTGAAGTGTTTCCTTCCTCCTCCTCCTGCCTTTCTTTTCACCCTACTTTCCACCACCACCACCACCACACTGGTTCAATGGAAATGCTCCGTCTGTGCCAACACACACATCATGCACACACAATGCCCTCTAGCTTTGAGACAGCACCATAAAGCCGGCACCACAGAAACAGCAACTGTAGGCTGGTCCTGGAGACAGGAAAGGAAAACTGTGCTCAAACTGGACCTCGAACTCTTGGACGAGTTGGAACATTTTAAAAAATCCTCTTCTTTCCCTCTAAATCTCTCTGAAAACAAAAAGAAGAGCCCCTATCCATCGCTGGATAAGTATTTCAACCATGGTATATCATCCAGCCACAGACATGAAGTCATTTGAAACCTCCTTCCCTTTTTAACATATGTGTTGGCTGTAAAGCAACATTGCATGCCAGAGAGACTGTCTGCTCCGCTAGTTTGTGGTTTTCTTTCCAAATTTGCCGAGCCATATGGAAAAAAACAACAACTACATTTTAGTGCTGGGAACAAACCTGTAAAACACATTACATTAAGCTGTAGTGTGTGTCTCTGAAGGTACACTGTAGCACAAGATGATGTTTCAGTGGATCCAGTTTAAAATTAGAAAATGTTTAAAACCACTCATTGGCAGAGATTTAATGAGTGATGACAGTGTAGATGCCAGGACAAATCGCTTGTGCCCTGATTGTTTTTGAAAGAAGGATAATAACTGCTTTGTGCATGGACGAGAATGGAAGTGTTACTAACTGGCAAGCTGGTGGAAAATACCTTTCAGTCAAAGCTTTCCAGCATTTTTTTAGAGGTTATGGAGGTAAACACAGCCTGGCAGCCTCGCTCCCTCAAATCTTACCGGCCTATTCTTTTATGTTGTCCAGGATTTATCAGATGCCCAGTGCGTGGTGTGTTTGCCTTGGCTTCAGGTGCCAGGCACCCTCCAGCTATTCTGGGCAACAAGACAAACAGCGTGATTACATAGACGAGTGGACATCCACACGGTTGCCATGACAATGAGAACAAGCAGGCTTCAGCTCTAGCGGCCACATAAAACAATGTTCACTGCGGAGCAAGTGGCAATAGGCAGTATTGTTTGAATGAGGGCAGATGAGATGAAAGAGACGACTGGTGTTTAACAGTCAGAGTCTGAATAATAACCATTACAATGATGTTTAACTCCTTCATAGAGGATTTCTGATAAATCCTGATCACATTTTCAGGTACCTCTTCCTAGTAAGGCAGTTCATTCATGTTTTATTGATCAATTATAAGCCTTCTGTTAATGGCTTATTAACATTTACAACTGTGGACTAAGTGGATTTAGAAGGTTAGACACCCATGAGCACTGATTGATGGATTACCGATATTTGGTACTTTTTATTACCAAATACAAAAAAGGACTAACGGCATCCAATGACATTTTTTTATAACCTCGGGAGCCAAAATTTGTCCTAATTAAGAATTGGAAGTGACCTATGAAGGACTGGTAAATTATTCATTAACCACTGACATAGCCATCACTTACATTATAAGCACTAAAACTGGTGCATTCCAAAGTGTTACCCATTTTCATTGTAATCTGCCAAGCTCCAGCAAAGAAATGTAATGCTATTTAATGCATTAGCTACCAGAAATCAGCCATGCAGGCTGACTGAGGGAATGTGAATTCATATGGCTGCTGTATTAGTATTAGTAAGTAAAGTATTTGTTCATTATTTTTGAAAACTTTTTGACAAGCTTTCCTCACAATGAAAATATTTTAATGTCAGTGATGCTTTCCTGGTTAAATGAATAATGAAATGAAGAAAATATTTGATTTCTTATTGCCATGGACAACTCAAACGTACATCTTTCTTGTCCAGGTGCTGAGTGCAAACTGTAATTGTGATGTCATCCTCTCAAGGACTCACAACACTGTCAACCACTCCCTTTAAACTCTTCTATTTTTACCACATAACTCAACAAGGAGCCAATTTGGGTTAAAACCAATGTTTTCTATTGTAAAAATAGATTTTTTTAAAGGACGTAATTAACAGAGTTGCTGAGAAATCACAAGCCATCCAAGGTAGAACTAAACTTACTTTTTCATTGTCATTGCAGCACAACAATCTGATTCTGCACAGTAATTCCCTGCACATGTAGTCATTGCTGATACCAGTCTTGCTTCCATCGTCTCACACTCCACACTGCTCTGTTCAGCATTAGCACACAGCTCATCCATTCTTTCTATTAGCCACCTGATATGCTGTCAAGAGCCCTTTTCCTGCACATTTTGGCCATTTTTAAGAAGCTAAAAGACGGACTGGTTCTGCCTCCGTGGAGGCAGAATAGAGGGATAAACAGCAAACCGAGCGGCATAGCACACAGCATGCAGCTAAAAAGAAAGCTTCCACTCCCGGTGTCCTGCTGTTTTCTTCCTTCCTCTTATACATACACAAACACACACAAGCACAATGTATCCCAGGATTGACGTGGATCTCTTGGTACCTGACAGCTCCTTGAAGAGCACCATTAAGCATTTCCTTTCCTTGAATCTTATTTATCCCTCAGTGTGTGTGTTTTTTTGTTCACATCCCAAAACGGCTCAAAGAAATGGAAGTGAATTGAAATAAACCCCACTGAGTGCACACTGGGCTCCGAACTGGGTCCAAAACTTAACTTGGGCAACACAAAGCTTAGAGGACTGAAAAATAAAAAGCCACAGAGACCGACTGCAGTTCACTGGATCAGTCCAATCAATATCTTGCTTGAGTGAGTGGAATGGTTTTTATTTCCACGGTACAATGCATTTTTATTATTTTGTTATGCAATGTGAGAGAAAAATGTTTTTTTTCTTTGTAAAGTGGAAACGTTCAACTGATTGTGGTCATCAATGTGGAGAATTATATTATGCAGTATGTAAATTATATGAGCTTATCCAATGATTAAAGATATTTTAAATGTTTTTGCTTGTGTGTTTATTTCCTTCTCGAATAAGGAAGAGGGAGATCGCAGTAAAGTTGTTCATGAAAACGTCCTAGTGAGCATGTTGATCCTTGGACAAACTCTGGCACTGTATCAGTATCATAGTTTCCTAGAGAAAAAGCAAATAAACTTAAAACCTCCCTGCACTCTTTTGGTCAGCAGCTGCTTTTCTCTCCTGACCTCTTAATGTATACTACTCTGAGTGCTTTCAGTGAACCTCATGGAGATTTTTAATCAATACTTGGCCCAGCCCTCCCACAAAGGTTTATCAATACAGATCCATTAGCACTAGAGCACTCAATGGCCATTTCCCAAAAACAACTCCAAAGACGACGGGAGAGTCTGCTGTTCGATGGAACTAGAAAAGGCATCACTCGCCAGGTGGAAGAATATGAAGTATAAACACACATACATTATCTGTGTATATATATTCAGCCTTTGTAAACGTAAGGTTAGACATAGGCTGTGTTTCTTTTACTTCAAAACCATCATCAGGAGCAGTTTGGTGTAGGGAAACTAAAGCACATGCACACTGATCAGCCACATTATTAAAACTACTGACAAGTGAAGTGAATGAAATTGATCATCTTATTACAATGTGATGTTCTGCTGGGAAGCCTTTGATCCTGGCATCCATGTGGATGCCACTTTACATGCACCACCCACCCAAACACTGGTGTAGACCAAGTACACCCCTTCATGGAAACAGCACTCCCCATGACAGTGCCCCTCCGGCAGAACAATGCACTATGCCATGCTGCAGAAACTGCTCAGGAATGGCCCAAGGAACATCACAAAGAGCTAAAGGCCTGGCCTCCAAATTCCCCAAATCCCAATCTGATTAAGCATCCTTGCTATGTATCTGTACCTCAGTGCCTTCGGGAAATGTGGTCATGAGGTGGTGAAATTGGTCTGCGATGGTGTTTGGATGGGTGGTACAAGTCAAGCAGCATAACATAGAGGTGTGAAAAAGTAATGACAAATTGTGAGAAAGCAAATCAACTATATATTCGCATGAGATTTTGTTACAGAGCTTACTTGACTCTCAGACTAAGACATCGGATTGTGCTGCTGTTTCCCTGTTTCCAGTATTTGTGCTAAGCTAACCAGCTGCTGCCTGTAGCCTCGCATTTACCATTCAAATACAGCTCCTCTCAAATCAGCTGACATCATCCCACGTGTGTGTTTGTGTATAAATCCAGTGTTATTCATGTCCCCCCACCCCTCTGGTTACAGCTCAGCAGAAATACGATTGATCTGCTCTAATGGGGGGCAGATAGTATCAGCCTTGGGTGATCTAACTAAACTGCTGAAAAAAACTGGACTGGGCTGGATTATAAAGGAGGGGAGGATGGTGGGGGATGTGATGTGATGCCCTTGTGTGTTTTTGGCAGATCTGAACATAAGCAGGTCGGGTTAACAGATTGATGTGATGATGGTGGTGGTAGGGGGTGGGGGGTGAGAAGGTGGTGTTGGTGTAAGGAGGATGGGTGTGATGATGCCCTCTGGGTGGGTGAAAGCCAGGACATGTGGATTAGTCAAGGGTGCTTAGTGTGGTTGTCCTCTTTTGTCTGCTTTAAACTGAATGTGGCTGTTTCTCCCTGTCCACTGTCACCAATCTGATTTGGCCAGGACCTCTGTCTACCAGACACAGGCTCAGGGGCCCAAAGTGTCAGAGGCCTGGCCTGGCCTTCACCTGCAAATTGTCACTCAGATTAACATGTACTGATGAGGAAGAGTCTCAGAATGACACAAAAAACTCACAAAGAGATGCAAAGCCACCACAAAGTCACTGGTTCTGGTTTCTGTGAACAGGGGCACATTCTCTCATAATCCGCCCATGCCTCCAGCAACCAATGACTTTGTTGTTGTCAGGTGGGGTGCTGTCAGTGCAGTGTTTCATGCGTTTATCACCTCATAAAAGTAACAGCTTCACAATGATGTCACCAAAGCCAGCGAAGAGTGCACTCAGAAACTATCATCAGTCCTGTTTCTTTGTTTTTTTTCTGTTGATTGATAAAAATACAATAGCTAAAATCATCATCTATGTATATATGGTGAGTTGGGTTGATTAGCATGAATGTTGCAATATGTTATGTTTAAATAATGAATGGAAACAGGCACTTAGACATTGGATGGGAGCCTTTGCATTGCTGCTCTAAACACTTGTATTGAGCTGAGTGAAACGAGGAAAGCATTCATGCACACTGACATTGTGCAGCTCTGTTGAGATGATGGACTGCTGTGTTTCGAGGCTGGTGTCGGTGTCAGCCATTGATTTTCACAGTCCAGGAGACAGTGGTTTAGTCTGGTAATGCACAGCTCTGCTAATTGACGCAGGCTAAGTGTTTGCGGCTGTTGTTGACGCCTATGTCAGCAGAGACTTTTCTTTTACAACCGCCAACCACAAGAAGCCATGAGACCGGCAGATGTTGAGCGAGATTGAAAAGCAGCAGCATTTTAACTGCCAGGTAATCGACTGATTATGCAAATTCCACGGCTTCAACCTGCGTCCTATTCAGAGGCCTGACAGGGTATTTTTATTTCCACTTGAGCGTGTTTTTTTCCACAGTGGGTGGTAAGTGTATGGAGTGCACGTAAACAATGTGGGCAGGCTGTAAAAGCACAGTGAAACAGTGGGAAGGAGAAAGGTTTCCTGCCTGTAAGACAGGGTGGAGGACCCAAGAGAGACAACGAGAATCATGGATAAAAGAATAATTTGACATGTTTGCAAATATGCTTATTTTCTGTCTTGATGAGTGTCACAGTAAAATATGATACAACTTTGTGTCTGTACAGTAAATATGAAGCTTGAGCTAGCAGGCAGTTAGCTTAGCTTAGCAGAGAGACTGGGAGCCGTTGAAAATAGCTGACACTACACCTGGCAAAGAAATAATTCCCCCTAACTCCCCCTGAAACCACAACTTGTGTTTTTTCTGTCTGTTTGTATCTTGACTAAACTGATACATGTGTTAATTTATAAAGTTAAAGGTGTAGGACTTAGGGGGGAATATTGGCAGAAATGGAATATATCATATAATAAGTAAATTTTCGTTGGTGAGTCACCTGAAAACAAGAAATGTTGTGTTTTCATGACCTTAGAATGAGCTGTTTTTTATCTACTTAAGGAGCTGGTCCTCATCCAATGTGATTGCCATGTTGCACTGCAATGTTTCTACAGTATCCTGGAATGGACAAACCAAACACTGGCTCTATAGGGCCATTTGTGGTTTTGTGTTTTGACCACCATGGTTAGAGGCCCCGGGTCTATTTGTTTTGTAGAGTAAGACACCCTTTCACATTGGCCACCTTAGTTAAAAGCCCCGTTGTGGCTAGAGTGTCGGAAAAACACAGTTGTTTTTTTAAAACAAGAAACTGCTTTATTCAGTGTTTTTACCAGTTTAAAAATCCATTTGTTTTGGAGAAGAAGAGACCTCTGCAGGACATTTGGCTCCCAGTAAAACCCCCCTGAACATCTGGAGTTATCAAAGAGAAAAGGGGAGCACACATTAGCATGTGCTAAGCTAGGGGCAAGTCTCCGACATGCTAAACAGGGTTGGAGAAACACTGATTTGTAAGGTGAAACTGCTTTATTCAGTGTCTTTACCGTTTTTTACGACTAATCAACTTACCTGTATGGTTTGAAGAGGAGGAGACCTCTGCAGAAAATTTGGCTCCCAGTAAAAACCTCCTGAAAATGAACACCTGAATTGTAACCAGGAGGAGCTTCAGCTTGTCACTATCTGCAGTCCTCACTGCTTAACCCCCCCTCAATCTTACACACAGGACCTTTAAAATGTGCTGGCTGGTGGTATTTTTTTTAAACCTTGGACAGAGCCAAGCCAGTTGTTTCCAGACAGCAACTTCTGGGGCTGAAAAATGGACGTGCAAAAACTGCAGTTCTTTGAATGGCCACTTGAGGCAGACTCCAGAAGGCAACTGATCATTAAAGAGGCTTGTGTTAAAATGCCCAACTTTACAGCAGAAATAAACATCTTAAAGGGGCAATAAGCGGAGATTCATCATCTCTAGATTGAAGGAATTAAAAAATCGCTATGTGAAGAACTAGAGGTGTAATTTCATCTGGAGTATAGCATGACGTCACACACCCTCTCTCTGTGTTGATCTCCAGCCCCTTGTTTACGAGCCGGTCAGGCTGCGCGTTCATGTACGTTCATGTGAATCGCTGCCTCCTCCCTCCTCTCGGAGCCCTTGGCCCTCCCTCCCTATAAAAGGCTACAGTCAGTGAGCAATGGCAGCGCATATTTTCAAAATGAAATGGTGGAGAGCAGAACGAAACTTTCACCTGAAGACGACCAGGATCTGACATTACCTCTAAATAAACAACGGTCATTGGCGAAGAAGTTGTCGGATAAAGAAAGGGACAGAACCCGGATTAACATTGGCCTTGCATTTCCAAAGTGGAGAGCACTGCGAAAGCTAAAGGGGCTACAATTTGACTCGGAGGTAGCTCTTCTTCTCCTGGACAGGTAATGTTAAAGCTCCAGTAGGCAACATTGTTTTGGTATAATTGAGTAAAAATTTTATAATATCCTCTAGGCATAATGTAAATCAAGTGGTCTGAGACAAACAACAGGTTTCTGCACCTCACCATGGCTCTGTGTTCAGCCTGTAAAGAATCAGTATCGTGCCGATATGCATCAACCAATCAAAGGTCAGCTCAGACCGCTGCGTTCCTATCAGCTGTTCTACTGCATATGCGCGTTCCCGTGCCGCCGGCAGAAGGGAAGAGCAAGCGGCAATGGTGAACAGTGCACCAGGTAAAATAGCTATTCCAGCATTGGCTACAGCTGCCTACACGAGGGAGGGATGGGGAGGGCTGCTGCGTGGTGAGGGAGAGCCGAGGCTCCCAGAGAGGGAGAAATAGAACCAAGTAGGATAAAATACTCGCGTGCTCGTCTGGTAGGAGGGGCTCAGGGCGGAGACGAACAAAACCTAACTCAGATGAGACTCAAAAATCAACCGTTTTCAAGCTTTCTACCTACTGCAGCTTTAAGTAACAACATAAAGTCAAATGTCTGTTTTAATTAGTGTTACAGTAACGTTAGGCATATGTTGCTATGTTGATTCAGTTAAATTTAATGTTAAATCGTAGCATGGGTTAATGTCTGGAGCTTGAGTTATTAATGGCTCGAGCAGAGGTAGAGGGAGGTATGGCTCATGACACACTTTGTTTTGGTCTACAGGCAGTGCACAACAGCAAACCTAGTGGTGAAACGATTTTGCTTTTTGCCCCTTTAACAGTGTGGTACAAAAAATATTTCTCTATAGCTTATTTTCCCCTTTCCCCCCTTATTTTTGCATAATTGACTAACTGTCTACCAATGGAGTCCTCAGCTTCTGAGACAGATCCACCCCTTGTTCCTTCACAGTGCTAGCCTCTCGGTCACCTCTGGCTAGTCACTTCTGGCTCCAAAAAACCAAGATGGTGACAACCAAAGTGCAGAAGTTGAGGCTTCAAAATGTGAGTCCACAAACCAGTGGTTAGCGTCATGGTAATGCATCCATTATTTCATATAGTCTGGTTGTTTCCTCCCACTCCTCGTCTTAATGCTAAGCTATCTGCTGGTTCAAGCTTCATATTTAACAGACAAAGAGTGGTATTGATCCTCTCATCTAACTCTCAGCAAGAAAGCAAATAAGCATGTGGTATTTCCCAACAATTATACAAAAAATGTTGGTTAAGTAGAATAGATGAGCAACAGATTATATGTCTAAGTGCTTGTGGAAAAAAACTTGACAATATACATTTTTAAAAAAACATGAAAGAATGTAAAAAATTCTCTAATTGTTGTCAATTATTAATTAACATTCAGCAGAAAGTGATAGTATCAGTTCCATTAAAACACAACAAGGATGCATGTGAACTCTTGATGCACACACACCATAAACAAACTTGGGGCACAGATCCAATAAAAACATATCTGCTTCTTCAGACCTCTTCCATTCTGTCAGCCATCCAATCAGGTTAAGGATAATGGTTATAATGAGCCACAGACTGCAGCCACACAGTACCACTAATCTCCTCGAGAACCCCTCACTGTCTTGACAGCAACCATTCAAAATAGTTTGAGTCTTCCCAAACTGGAAAGAAAACACCACAGGCCCTCCTCCCCTCAGCCTCAGTGTGGTGTGAGGGGAAACCACAGATCAAGTGTTGTCTTTTGACCAAAAATCACCACAGCGGGCACAAATAAAGATTTTCAAGGCATGAGTCAGTAAAAAAAAAAATCCTATGTGAGAAAAAAAAGAATAATGTTGAAATAGCGACAGAAGATTGGAGTTTAAAATACAAAGCACACACAGAGCAGAGGAGCAGAGCGTCTCGAATCATTGGGAAAGGTGTGCTGTTATAGAGTGAGTCACATTCCTGTTTTCATTTCATGGTTTAGTATCAAGTGGATAAAGAAGCCTGGCCAAAAGAGAAAAGGAGTATGAGCTCACTAAGTTGAACTTTATTGAAGCAGATGAAAAACAATTTGATGTGGACTTCATGAACATCAATCGAGGGATCCAAGATTTCAACTTCATGGTCTGTGACCTCAGTGGACTTGAGGAAAATCATCTCACATGACTACAGCTATGGTGTGAAGAATGCAATAGTGTAAGGGGAGGTTAAAGAGACAAAGTGATACAGAGAACTACTGACCCACTCAGCGCCTGAGGTTCACCAGTTTAGTCCTATTTAGTGAAAACCAAGATAATTATAGGGGCGAGTTACTTTAAATACTGAGTACGTCTCTTGTTTATGCTCTCAGTGAGTCATGACTACAAGGAAGGGATGAGGTCATCTGTGTTGTTTAAATATTTAATCTAAACTTAAAAAGTTTAACACCTCTTCAGCAAAGAAGCATTGGAACAATCCATCCTGTCTTTCCTCTATATTTCATATTATAAGGTCAAAAAAACATCTTATGTCAATCTTAATCTCACGTAATGGTTTGCTTTACATATCTTACGAATTTAGCGAATTAGCGCCCCGCAAATGAACAAATTGCGTACCTAATGTAAAGTAACGTTGTTGACATAAAGTTAAGTTAGGTTTAGGCAAGTTAAGTTGTTGTGGTTAAGTTTAGGAAAAGAAACCTGGTAACAAATTACCTTAAATTGACTCAAACTTCACTTGATGTTCACACAGTTCCGAACATTAGTGTCCTGGGGAAAGTTAGTTTTTTTGTGACCCATCCACGACCCCAACTTGCCTCCTTCCTCACTCCTGTCACATGGTCACATGATGCTGCTTTCCCAAATACGTACCTGGTTATGATTGACTAAGATACATCCAAGTTTAAGTGCATTACTTTAAATGGGAAAATGTATTAAGTGTGCTTAAGAACAGCCTGTTTTAACCCTGCTATAGCATATTTTTGGGCACTTGGGGGCAGCAGAAACAAATTGAAAATGCAACACTGACATATTATCACCTTCTAAGTTGATATGGTGCACGTGTTAAAACATGTTCATTTCAGTCATCAGTCCTGTTTTATGCTATTTGGTGGATGTAAATCCAATATTTACCTTCTTTTATCTCTGTTTTTGGTCTCTACCAGCTCCTGAGGGAAATATATGGAGCCAGCTGCACAAAACACCTCAAGTTTTTTCCTTAAGAATGACACTTATGCCTTAATTTTTCCCACATTCTCACACCGACCTCGTCACATATTGCGCAAGGTACTCTGGGTGTGTTGGTTGTTGACACTCTAGGATGCAATGTCTAGTTCTGCCTGTTCCGTTTTTAAACTTCTGTTTTTACAGGAAATGTACTGTTTACATACAGTCTCTTTAGGAATACACACACTATGTCAGTAAGTGAATTGCCATTTTTTTCCTCTCCCTCCAACAACTAACGCACGTGGTTGGGTTTTGGCAACAAAAGCACGTGGTTGGGTTTAGGAAAAAAGAACAGGGTTTGGCTTTATGATCTTACGGGATGTGAACACCATCTCGAAGGCCAGTGTTTGTTGGACCCACCCACATCCACCATCCCTCCCACCCTCCCTGTTTGGACTTTCAATGCCTCAACTTTCGTTCTTTTCCCGCCACGTTTCCCCCGACATCTCCGAGCACCATATAACTAAAAGGGTGACCAGCTGTGTATCATGCCAACCTTAAAGCATGACTTTTTTTCGTCACTGCCCAAGCTCAATATTTCACCGACTTCTGAGTGAGACCAGGTTGGTTTTGTGCAACTGATTTTATTTTAAGAAAGCCTTAACATGAACCTAAAGGAAAATCTTACCTTCAGGTGTTTTGTGCAACCAGCCCCTGAGTCTTTAGCTGCTAAATGCTCCACTTTGTTCACCAGCTACTCGCTAACTGTGTCTGTCTGCTGTTTGGTGCTGAGCAAAAGCCGACCACCTTCTTGACTACTGCATCATACATTTCGCTTTGGTATATAACAGGAAATTCCTCAGTCCCTCACAATAACGAATTTCATAGATTTATTCACCACTGACTACAGTAAAGTTATTTCTGGGCAATTTAGGCTTTTTTGCTAAAAAATGAGTGCAGATTTATAATGTCAGCACTTTCTCTTTGCTACACTCTCACACTGTAGCTTCATGATTTTATTGGCATCATTTCCTCCTCCCCCTCACATCACCAACTACTTGGATCCTGTGACAGTTTGTTAGGACGTTCCCAGACAGAGGAATGTGCCATGAGCGGATTGCTACTTGCTACTGTCTTGTGTTTTTACTCCAGAGGTCCCCGGGCTCTATGGGACGCTGAGGGAAACAAACAAAGGGGCAGATCTGGGCCGCGGTGTTCCCACCGAGTGACGTGATCTAACGTGGGTCAAGGTCAGCAGAGGCTAGGCTATTTGGGAACGGTTGTTGGGAGTGTCCAATGGCTACTCGAAGATTTTGCGGTGAAGTAACTCATAACATGGTTGAGGACGAAGCCATCTGTTTTGTGTTAGAGTGACTGCGTGTGCATGTGTGTGTGTGTGTGTGTGTGTGTTGTTTTTTCAGCAGGATTCCCCTGTTGCAGCACACACAGCATGCAGGTTGTTGTCACTGAGGGCATTTTGTGTTCACTGCTACAAGATTTAAACAGGTTTTTGATTTAAACATGTTTTCAGGCAGATGTGTCAAGTGTCTCAGCAGCAAACTGACGGTTGGACAAGTCACAGCAAATTAAAATAAAAAATTCATGGGAAAAAAAGATGATATGAAGCTGACAATTCAACCCAAGGTTATATCACTTCCAGTCTGTTTGAAGACTGAATGGAGTATTGACCGTGTAATCCCTGGCCAAGGAGTCAAGGCTCTTGATTCATTCTTATTCCACTTGAGTGGTCGATATAACATTGACGTCCTTGTGTTGTCAGATCAAACAGACCTGTTCAAGAATACAGTATAGAGGAGGCGTAGAGAATAGTTCAGCAGAGACAAAAACAGTACAATAGGACTTTTCTAAGCTGCACTTTCCTCAGGTTTTATCATATCTATCCAATGTTACTGGGTTAAAATGTGAATTTATTAGTCTTTTTTAATGTGAGATACACTTGGTAATATCTACCAAACCACACCAAATGTAATAACAGTAGTTAATATATGCATTTTCATTGTGTCTAATCCAAAGGGTATAATGCAATTACCAAATGATGGTGTGTGATTTCAAATGAAATGTATAAGTGGCGGGCTGTTGTGGTGGTCTCTCCCATTTTCTGTCATGTCTAAACTGTCTGCTATCAAATTAAAGGCAAGAATTCCCTAGAATATAACAAATCCAGGTGATGACTTGTACAGTATGTCTTTGTATGGTTACTGTATGTCTTGGGAAGAGAGTCAGCAAACAGAATTGGCAGCTGGATTGCGATGAATTTAAATAAGAAAACAAGCACACAGAATGGGATTTTACTGTAGCACATAAATTGTGAGGGACTGAAAAAACAAGATCTTTAGAACAAAATATCTGAATAACAAGATCCCCTTGCATGTCAGGTTGTAGGACTAGAGAATCCTCATAATGATGTTCAGATATAATGTGTGTTTTTAGTTTTCCTGTTGGAAAAAAAATGCTTCAAAAACACTTTAACACATCATATATAAACAAATCTTGATTAGACATTTAAGTATTTTTGTGGCCGTTTTGTGCCTTTACCTGAAAGGAAAATGAGAACATCATCAGGAGGAAATGAGCCGAGGAGGATGCCATCCTAACACTAGACTTTTGTATGCATCTTAAAGTAGAAAGAAATATACTTTGTGTGACGGCTATAGAATCTGTACAGTTCAACCTGCCACCAGGTATGATCTCCCAGGAAAATGAAGGCTTAATTTACAGCACAAAGGACATCCGACAATCACTGAGCAACCAAAACAGGAAGAGAATAGAACATTTGTTTTCCCTAGTAGCTAATGGTAGACATCCCCAGTTACCAAGTGTTTGGAAAAGTGTTTGCATTTACTATCCCTAATGTCGGATGGAGGAACAACCGAAGCAACTGTGGGAACTGTAGTTGCTAGGCCCTGAGGACAACAGAAAGCAATCAGTTGTCTTTGTGACAGCGGCACCAACAATAATACCACTTGGAAATGCAATAGCATCAAAGTTGTGTGTTTCCACTTAAACCACCGCGATGGTCCAAAAGTTTTCTAAGAGTGTTGTTATGACTAAATGCTGATTTTTATCTGTTTATATATTTGTGCTTGTGTGTTCATTCAGATCAGAAGGAGTATCTCATGCTTCTCAATGCAATCAGTGCATTCAGCTGTGCAAGGGAGGTGCTAACACACCCTACTCAACTGGATGTCCACCCATCCAGGTGTTTTTGTTGATCTTGCCTGATTAGATTTCTGAGGAGTGTGCGTCACTCTTATCAGCACCTGTTAAGGCCAGACAGTTATGAGATTTTGAACACTTGGTTTGACTTACAGATTCAGTAAATGTCTGAAATGCAGGTTTTTCTACAATGCTGAATACTGATTATGTGATTTCTATTATTATTATTATTATTATTATTATTATTTTATTTTTCAGAAAGTCAGCTTTTTTCGGGGTTTTGTTTTTACTGAGAGTTTTAGCAGGCTTAAGTATCTAAATATGTATCTGACATGACCACACCTGTGTAGTGATCAGAGCTTTCCAGTAAAGCATTAAGGGAGTGCAAGACAGCATGCAGATGCTCTTCTGTACTGCTGACACAGCTCATGGAAATATCTCGCACACACACATATACATGCACAAATATGCCACCATTCATATACTCCCTCTTTAGTGCACACATAGACATAAAAACACTTTGCAAAGATGAATGGATCCATAGTCATATGGCTCCATATCTGCACTTAGTGTAACTGCACAGCCTCAGCAGCTACTTCATCTGTGGGCCAAATGAACTGTAAACATATCCAAGTAATTGTCTAAAACTGCTGCACATGTTCAAAGAGAAAATAGACTATCAACCCCTTGGCTTAAGACCTACTTTGGTTGTTCCCAGATCAAAGGAATATTTCCAGTCAGAAAATAGTGAACAAGCGCACAGAAGCCCGGGGTGTCGCCTTGCCACATGCCTGTTGCGGACCTCAAACCAATTAGGCCTTAATTGAGTGTCAGAGTAAAAGGGGGCCATTCAGCAGAGCCCCTTTCACCCTGTTAGCCAGAGACAAGCATGCTTTGTGACACACGTACTGACTGATCTGGAGGCATTTCGTTCATCCGACCCACTTATGGAAAAAGGCCGCCCCAGGTCCCTTTCAAAGACTCATGTGCATCTCACGTTTCCTCCCACAAACAAGTGGACAAATGGGTTATGCCATGCAAATGATTGGGTTAATGGTTTTGGTTGAATGTCAGTTTGTGCCCTATAAATATGTGGGCTAATGGTTCTCTCTCTCTGTCCTGCAAACAAGCAGAACAATGGGTCACAATCGACGAGGACGAGCTCTTTGATGGCATCATTCAATGCAAACTGCAGCGTGGATGTTTGTTTGTCACCATCAAGCTCGGGCAACCCAGTTGTACTGTCTTCAGAAAAAACAACAATTGGAGAAAGGTTGTATGAGGTAATACAGTAGTCTGTAATTAGTGGGCTGAACATAACTGCAGAAGATCGGCTACTTAACAGCACTCAGATTATTAGTCGGGTCTGTTTGTGGGAGGGTAAAGAAACTGGACCGAGATGCCAATCAAGTATCTGTGAAAGTGAAATGACCACGATGTCTAAACACTGCATTACGTGGTGGCACAGTTGGATTTAGGCACCAAAACTACTTGACTGGGTTCTTGTTTTTGGTTAAAATAACAACATTTGTTAGGTATGGGATGTGAGAATGTCATAAAGTTAAATGAAGATAACACTGACCTTTAGTTTCACACTGAACATTAACAGCAGGCTCCTGGGTGAAAGTCCTGTGTTTGTTTGACCCCTCCACCACCCTGACCTCCATCCTGTGTAGGCTTTCTTGTTCCTTATACTATGGGGTCTGCAACATTTTCCACCTGCTATTATTTTACATTTTGCATTGTCTCTAAGGAGCTGGCACATAATTTGAATATATCACCTGCCACCACCACGTAACGAATGCAGTGCTAAGAGGTGGTAATTTGATGTATTTCTGAGAGACCAGATTGGTTTAACATCCAAAAAACATTTCAGCTCCTTAAGTGCTTGGATTTTCCAAGAACACACAATTTTCTGCCAAAGTTAGAAAGTTAGTTTTGGTTATTTCACATGAATAATTTCTCTTTTTGCATTTTTTAAATTGCTATTCTTGTGGGTTTGAAGTGGGCAGGAGACAAAGTGGATGCCATTTACTTCCATGCACCAATGAGGATTTAGCAACACTTGAATCAGAGTATAAAAACAGTTGTTTGGCCACATTTAATCAAATCTGATCCAACCACACGAAAACTGACCTTTTACAACTTATAGCTGTTACATACTTTGGACACTAGTCTCTCAGTTCAAGCCCTTGTTTTGTTTCAACTTCACTATTATGGTTGTTACCTCTGTGCTGTCTGCCTTTGTAAGCCAGTACAGACATGAGCTGATTGTTGGCACAGACATGCAAAGAGCCCCACCACCTTTTCTACACTGAGGCAAGACACACAGACTTTGTGTTGGTTTTGCAACTCTTTGTAGTCATTTAATGTCTCCTTGTGGTTGTTTTGTGTCTTTTTAAAGTAATTTTGTGTTGTTTTTGGTCATTTGTGTTGAATATTTGTCATGTCGACCTGATTCACACTGGGCATGAACACTGGTGGGTGAAAGTCCTGCGGTGTTTTTGACCCATCCACCCATCCCAAACAACTCCCTGATTGATTTTCTTGCTCTTTATATGTCACCTGATTCCCTCCTTTGCCCTTGCAGAGGTCACCGCCGAACAATAAACTTAAATAGTGGTTGTAATAAGCTGCGTGAACAGACAACCTAGAATAGACCCTTTGGCTATTTTGTGGGTGAGGGCGGGCTGTGTGTAGGAGAAGAGTTCAAAACAGATAAAAACGTCAAATCTCAAAAATCTTGCTTTCTCACTCATCTCTTATTTCTCTCCCTCACCTGATCTACAAAATGAAAAGCTCCTAACTATTCATGGAGTCACATCCCTGGAAAATTCTTTCTCTGAAATGAAATACTGCCAGGTGTCTGATGACACAGATTATCCAACAGGCATCAAATAGTTCATATTTACAGCCCTGTCTGACAGAAATGGGGTGAGAGAGCAATACTGTATGTCTTCCCAAATCCTTTCAGAGGCCTCCAGCACAGAAAGGGCCTCATGAGAGGGCCCCAAGGGTCAGCACAGCTTCTGTCTACATGCTTTTTTCCCCTGTCTGTTTGCTCTGCTCTGTTCCACCTGCTGCTGCAAATACTTTTACCTCCTACATTTTTCCCAAAGCCTTTCCACTGTGGTTTCTTTCATATTTTTCATTCTCTGTTTTTCCTCTCTCCCTCTCTTTGTCTCAACTTCTCCTCATGAATGTTAATGACATCGATTTCCCTACAACTGAGCTGCAGTTAAACTCAGATTACAGAGAGAGAGGCTTTACATTTCCACAGAACCAAATCTATCCAACTCACAGCGTGCTGGGATGCCTGGCAACCAAACCAAGTTTCTCTTTTCTTACCCTCTGTTTCCTAAAAGAGGGAGCACAGCCAAAGGCAGCGTGCTCATGCAGCTCCAAACCAGCTAAGGAGGATTTTCCTCATTTCCTTTGCGGCTGTGGAGTTTTGCAGTGAACTTGCCACAATCTGACCTTTACCCCAGATGTTAAGACCTTCAAAGCTCGACGTGGATAAACATCAGTAGCTAAAGCCCTTCACGATTGCTGCGCGAATTAATGCCAGGCGATCAATGAAGGATTTACAATGTCAAGCTGCTAAGTCTTTCTCCTGATTCACATTAGTAGGGCTGATGGCAAGAGTCAGAGCATGATCAGTGACGTCGAGACAGACACCCACACTTACCATTTAGGTCATGTTGTCAGTTCGCTGATGGCAGGGGTGGTAAAACTGTACTTTGCAGAATTCACCATAATCACTGGAACACGTGTACCATAGTAACGGTAGTGTGTTATAAATAGGCTAAACTATTTATGGAGCGCCAGTGGACGAGAAGCATGGTGACTTTTCAGCACATCTGGTTTGGTTTACACAAATTCACTGATTCTAACCATTATGTTTTGGGAGAGTTGAGAAGATTTAGGTAAATTATAAATATACCAGCAATGATGGATGTTTTCATACTGTGGTGGATAACCACAGCTAACCAGTGACAACCTCTCTTGGGCTGCTGATACCATCTTGATTTTTCTCAAAGGACCACACCAGTGTGTTTCAAAGATGTAGCCGTTAAAGGAATCGTTTGGATTTTGTGAAGTGAGGTTGTATGGGGTACTTATCCATAGTAAGTGTATAACATACAGTAGATGTTAGTTAGCATGCCCCAAGTTTGAAGAAGCAGGCTGGAGTCCGACATGGAAGCTAAGCAATCCATTGCTGTGGATGAGGCCAACATCAAAACGTATCTTAGCCACCCAAAAAAATCATTATCAGTTTAGGTGTATGCTATATTAAGAGCATATTCACTGCTTTACTTTTGCGTCAGACAGCTTGTTCCAATGGAGAAACAGTTAACAGCTTCAGTTCCCCATCTGTGCTTTCGTCAAAGCCACCAGACTCCATTGACAAAAACAGCAATTTTATCTCGCTGAACACAGGGGCTACTGGTTTGCCGTTGCTTTAATCAGTTAGTTAGTTTGTGTTATCATGTGACTTTGGTGACTCCGGACTAAATCTTTGAAAAGCTGAAATCACACAATGACACAAACAACAACAACAACAACAAACGTCCGAAGCAGTTGGTAGACCAGCAGCTCATGTGTTCAGCATTGTTAAATCACTGTCTTTCTCAATGGAGTCTGGATTTGAAGAAAGCAATGTTACAGCTTCATTTACCCATCGGAAATCACTGTCTGACAGCGAGGTAAAGCAGTGAAAATATTCTTAATATAGCCTTCATTTAAATGGATATAGATTTTTTTAGGCAGGACTTTTTCAGGAGGTTAAAATACAGTTTGTTGCTGCAATAAGAATATTGGATTTATCAACTAGTCAGAAACAGAATTTCACACCATTTTGATACGGTTAAATGAATGGAAACCAATGAATTCCTGGGATAGTAGAAAAAGCACACCCAAATACCTAGAACACAGTATAATGTTTAATTGTGACATAATTTGTTGTGTGTAGGTTAAAACATGCAAAGCCACTGGCACGGTCATTTAAAAAGCAAAGTTGATATCTCCCAGCTACTGGAGCAGAGCTGTGAATCCGCATTTCCTTTCCACTCCTCTTCCAAACCGTCCTCTTTGCCTCCTCGGTTGTTTTCTCTTCGTTTTTCCACCTCCCACCTCCTTCCTCCACAACCCAGAGGTGATTCAATCACTTCCAGATGACAACAGCATCCAGAAGATAAATCAGGCAGGACATTCAGGTTTGTTTTCAAAGAAAGTTGCAAAACCAGAGAGATATTTCCTGGGAGGTGCGGCGCTGCCTTCGCCAGATGGATGGATCCAGGCGGAGACAGGGACGAGGACCAGGGGAGAGAAAAAGATGGAGAAATAATTAAATTTAATATAATTAAATTAAGTTCTTATGAATATAATCAAGCATAGATTACTGTATGATGCCATACCACATGTTTCTGTCACTGATTAGCATTTGTTTTCTTTGTCATTACTAAAATGAACATTCTACTACTTTATAACAATGGCCATTAGAGCTTCATGGAGCTTGAAGTTGAGATGTTTCACAGCCTAGTATTGATTACTTAAAGGGATAGTGCACCCGAAAATAAAAATTTAGCCATTATCTACTCAGCCATATGCCGAGGGAGGCTCTGATGATGCAGGTTAGCGGTTAACATCCCAAATGACCATGAGGACAAAATATTCAGTGAGAAATTAGAGTTTTGTGGGAACATTTCACAGTTATGTTCTCTACTTGTTAGCATCCCCAAGCCTCTACAGTATAAATCTTTTTGGGTTATGGCAAAGCTCATGACATTGTGCAAAATCATTTGTGCCAGAAACATTTAGCAGCTCGTACTTCAAAAGGAACATTTAAGTTAATATGCGTAATCTCACTCTTTCACCAAAGTCACTCGTTTCCCCGCTAATGAGCAAAAGCTTAGTCTTAAGAACGAGATTACTGCATTTCCCACATACTTGTATTTGTTTACGGCAAAGTGTTTGGTTGGAGCTAATTTGTCACAGCTGAGAGATCAGCAGAGCACCAAAGAACTTTCACATGTGCTGCATTTCTCCTGCAGGCCGTCTTATCACACGGCCCTGCGTTAAGCTGCTAAGTTTTCGGACCAGGAAGCAGGTACTGAGGTCCGCTGCTGGGGGGCTTCTGGAGGAATCTGGGTCACTTGACTAGACATAGCATCACTCGGGAAGCTTGCTTTTTGATTTGGGATCTTTTTGATCGTGAGTGGGATGTAATCTTGTCTGCAAGTTAATGTGAAGCACCTGCATGATGGCTTTCAGGTTGGGATCCTTGAAGTCATTATCACCTCACAGAAGACCTCAGCACAGAAAATATAATCCTGAGCTCCCAGAGTGTAACCATAAACACGACGTCTCCCCCTCTCTGTGGTGTTTCCATCTCTCTATTGCCATATCTAACGGCAGCGTGGCCTCTGTGCTTTCAAATCACTCTTTTCCAAAACCAGCAGCTCTCTGCATCATCATGTCCTTCTACGGCAAATACAAGAGACCCAGCAAAGAGGGCCTTTGAGGATACAGCTCTCACAGCATCACTGGAAAAAAGGTGATTTACCAAGCTCCATTAGTGGTGCTTTTCTGTCTCCTTGTGGCTGCAGAATGCAAATACATCTGTGAGACATACTGAATGATCATGGATGGATTTATACTCCTACACTCAGCCGATTATGAAGTACCTGAAAGCTGCACTGGAGTGAAAGTAGTGACATCTTTCCAGGAAATGACTTTGGCAGAAGTTAAAGTCACCTATTAGAATATTTACAGAAAAGACTGACAATGTCTGATATTTACTGAACTTTAGCATCAAAAGTAATTTTATATTATTAAATGTAATAAAGTATTGAAAGTAGGTAAGTGAATTCTGTTAGTAAAACATACTATACATTACATTATATATCCAGTTTTTCCCTTGCCTCCCATTCATTCATCTGTTCGTCCTTCCGTCCTCCTTTTTTTTCACGATTTTGTGGTAAGAAACAAAGATGCTCAGGGGAAATGAATTTGAACAAAAATGTACATTTCATTTCGGAAACATAGTGGAGTAAAAGTGAAGTTGCACAGAAATATTAAAACTCAAATATAGACACTCTCAAAAATACTAGATTACTATAACAAAGTATTAATACTTAGTTACATTACACCACTGCCTACACCCACATAATGTCAATTTATAATGTCATATGGAGTGTATGGGTCTGTTGCTTAAATTTTTTGATATCTTTGGCAATTGTCACTGCGTGTGTGGCAACGTGCGTGTGTGTGTATGTGTGTGTGTGTGTGTGTGTGTGTGTGTGTGTGTGTGTGTGTGTGTTATAGTGACACCTAGTGGCATTTCAGATTATGTCATTGCCTATTTCTCCCCTGAAATGTTCTCAGAAACATTTTTTGGTGTGATGTTTAGCTGTAAAATGAGAAAGTTGGTGTTGTTATCCCTGTTGTTCACCAACAGTGTCTGTGTGACTGGTTTGAGTGTGGGATGGTCATCTGGTCATCAGGGCTTTCTGGTGTCACCTGGGCCCAGTGCTCCCAGATTATAAATTCATACTCTGTCACTTATTCGCTCTCTCTCTGATTCTTCCTGACAGGCACTCTCCCCTGGTGATATGTCATGAGTTCATGCTTGGTTCCCTTTTGCTTATTTTGTGCAGTCTACAACATTCCCGTACTACTGATCCCACTGACATTCACATCCCAATCCTTGGGATCTTTTTCATTATCATTGCAAATTCAGTTACTTTTGTTCAAATAACACTTTGGTTAATCCTTCATAATGCTGTGTCTCTCATAGTTGTCATGGCCCAAGAGCCAGGCTGCGACTGGGTCACAATCTTTATAATTTTTTCCAGCTACACATTACACTAAGATATGTTTCTGAAAACATTTGAGGCGAAAAGTGAGCTATGCAGTAGAATAAACTTAATTCATGCTTGATCAGCTCTGCCTAGCTTGACAGTTTGACCACCGTTCACGAGCTGACATGATTGACAGCTGTCGATTCTAATGAATGTCATTAAGCAACTCCTTCATGTCATTTTTTCTGAATATAGTGACAGTTTAAGTAAATATGACAAGTTATTTTTCTTTAAAGTTACCAACTGTAGCTTTAATCTGCAGTTTACAAGGACACAGCAAACATGTTAAAGAGACTATTGTTGTTAACTTGTTCCAGACAATGTGTGGGTATTATACTGCTCTTAAACCAGTGGTTCCTAACTGCTCCAGTCCAGGGGTCCATATTTCTCCTTAATCAATAGTTCAAGGACCACATACTATCATACAATACATTTAGTGTCATGTTTGCTTTTGGTCATGTCATTGAGCTAGTTTGCTGTCTCTGTCAAGTAGCTGTTGCTGAGTCACTGTCTTTACAGCGAGAAACAGCACTTCAAAAATAAAAGCTCTGTCTAGAAATTCACTTTGTTTACAAACTTTGCCTGTTTACAAGTCACTTGTGGTCCATTCAGAATGGACACGTGACCTGCTTTTGGACCATGATCCATCAGTTGGGAACCAATGTCTTGAACAACTAAATTAAGAGACAGAACTTGAACCCAGTGTCAGCACACAGCATCATACTGATGTCAATCTGATGTATTTGCTTCTTGCAGCCACAAGGTGACAGAAGAATACTGCAGTTGAGAAGAGATACATGTGCATATGACACATGCTTTTGTGAATTCATCTACTTAATCAACATATAATTTCTTTCTTTTCTAAGGTTTTGAGATGATGAACATATTTCAACTACATTAAAAAACACAACTAGCTATGATGCGAAGTAAGTTATGTACAGATTAGCACTGAAATTATGTAAAGCAAATGTGTGTTGTGGTTACTTATAGTAGCTTTATGGTTTATCACATCTTGCTGGTTTATGGAGTGTGGAGTGTCACATCTAAACAGAACCAGTTCACTGATCCAACAAGACCAACAAGAGGAAAGGGATGTGTTGATGAGAAAATCTTAAAATGCACTTATAAACAAAACGCTTGAGCGCTTGAAGAAAAAGGGTTGGAATCATTCAAACATGCAAAAGTGGAAACTTAAGGCATTTAATCGACAAACTGGAAAGACAGTTTTCAACCTTGCTTCCTGACCGTTTTTTGTACTTCATTTATGGGGTTGTCCTAAGTTGGTAATTGGGACAACGGGTGGGAGATAATGAGTATCATTCCGGGACTACTTCCCCAAAATTTCATAATTGTAATCAGTACTGTTGATTTGTCATCTCTCAGGAGTGGAGGCCATTTGCAAACTTTCAAGTTAATTTTTAGGCAACAATACTGTATGCTCATGCTTAAATAAAGACACTGATATCAGACCTTTACTTTTAAAAAATATGTATTTCAATAAAAGGTTTTATATAATGACTTTATTATAATATCATGACTTTACTAAGGACACAGAGAAATGTCCATAGTGTATCACATAAAAAAAAAGACAATCATCTATGTACAAAAATACGATATAATAAATATTATATATGTATGTACATTGCTCTAAAAAGAGCTATCTTTTTTCTCACTGTCTGTAGATTCTTCATTGACAATATAATAACCAAGATATTTAATCTCATTACACACTTTAAGAAAAATACTAAATAGAAATACTAATTATCTGTCTTCTTTACAGCTGTTGTAGGCCGGCACTATATGGGCAGAAGATTACCATATCATTTGTATACAGTACTGTACGTCTTACTGAGTTACTAATCATCCATTCATTCATTTTCATCCGCTCATCTGGGGCTGGGGTTGAGGACAGCAGGCTGAGCAAAGTACTTCAGACATCCCTATCCCTAGCAACACTTTCCAGCTCCTCCAGGGCCTCCTACCAACTGGAAATGCCAAAAACACCTCTAACAGGAAGCATCCTGATCACATGTCCGAAGCACCTCAACTGACCCCTTTTGATGCAAAGGAGCAGTGGCTCTACTCCAAGCTCCTCACCCTACCCCTACCGCTAAGCCCAGCCACCCTTTCTGTCACTACCCAAATTTTATGACTGTAGGTGAGGGTTGGGACATAGAAGAAGTAGTCCCTGAATGACACCTGTTACCCTCCAGCTGACACACCCCTGAATGAAAGTACAAAAAGGATCAGACCGGTATGTTCTCTTCATTTGAAACCCTGATGTCAAAACTGGTTGTTTTTCTTTTTCAGCCAGTGTCGGCTGTCTGAACTCTTTGGCACACATTTGGAACAGCTCACTGACTGTGCCGATCCCTGTTAAACAAACCAGACGTACTCACAATAAACACTTTATTTCCACCATGAAAAATAGACAAAATATCTCAGTATACAAATAACAATTTCTGTCAACAAATATTTTTATTACTTTTAATTTTTGTCTTCCTCTGGTTTCAAAGATACATTCTTTAGTCTTTTATTTACTCCAGACAGTGTTTTTTTATGTTAATGGCCAAACACAGAAAAAAATAGATATCACATTTCTCACAAACTGTAACAAAGTCTCAAATACATTACAGCACAACGTACAAAAAGACATTCTTCGGGATGGTGGGTGAGTTAGTGCATGCAGATGTTGTTGCGCAAGCTGATTACAAATGCAGTCAATTCTGTGCCCAAAAATCACCTACATCTGTTTCCTTTGTTAACTTGCATCTGATGTAGTCACACCGATAGCTTTGAAGTGACATCCAAGGTTCGCCTTCACTTCACAGTCTAATGTGCTTAGAGGAAGCCGAAACTGTGCAGATTACGGTTCTGTTCTTTCTCGCTTTCTGTGCGTTTATTTTTTACTGTTTGAACCTCCTCCATGTTTCACTCGAAATGTAGCCGGCATAGTTCAGCAGAGAATGAGAGACTTCTTTACGTTGGCAGCAGATGAGTGAATGTAGGCACAGACAGCATTACAGCACTTTATTTTTTATTTATGCATCTAAGGTATGACCACCTGTGAAATATGCTGTATGTGTTGGATGTTTGAAGCCACAAGATGCCCACCACTTCTGTTACTGTCTTCCTGCTGACTAATGTACTGCTTTCTGCCTAACCTCCAATGAAACAGTTCAATTTTTTCAGCAGGTGCTCCTGCATCAGTAACTGATTGCAGAGGAGCCGTGTGGCACAGCAGATTCTGGGTTTTAAAGCCCCATAAAGAAAGAAAGAAATGCCTACAACTGAGGCTTGTGCCCATCTGACGTCTTTTCCCACAGAACACAATAGCAGCACTGATGAATATCGATTTACAATCACATATCAGTCGAGGTATTTCTTTACATTTCTCACCTCCATACCTCACTGTGTTCGAAGGAACATAATATGCAAATCCGCTTTGGTGATGCTGAAACATGACGCACTCGACAGCACAACCGATTCATTTCAATTCAAATGTGGTCTGTACCAGAGTCACTGCTGTGGTTTGCCGTCATGCGGTTGAGCTGTGAGTTTCCTCGTGCATGGAGCAGTTCTGAACTGAGGCAGGTACAGCGAGGAAAAACCACGTGTCGACGCTAACAGCAGCTCGCTCGAGTCCTCAGGGCTGAGCAAAGGGTGCAGCTCCACAGAGCAGTCCTCCCTGCTCAAAACCACATTTTTAAGTAGCTCAATATCTGTCTCTTCTTCTATCTGCTCCTTGTCTTCCTCACTCTCCTCATCCTCCGCTGGGTAGTCCATTCCTAGATAATATAAGTCCTTCTCTTCTCTCGCCTCCTCTTCCTCATCCTCTTGCTCTGATGTTTCAGAAAGCTCCTCCACAGAGTTGTAGGAGCAGGAGCGCCGAGGGTCGTCTATCTCTCCACCACGGCAGCTCTCCAGCTCCCACAGGCCGCCGGGGAAAGATCCAGAAATGTCTGAGTTGTTGGCAGAGAAATTGCCCTCGTCACTGGAGCTGCTGCCACTGCCATCTTTGTAGTGGAGATGAATGGGCGGCTGCTCCTGCTTCAGATCGGGGAGCAGCACAGTGGCGTATGTGACTGAAGACTGAGCAGAGCTCTGAGCAGAGCTCTGAGCAGAGCTGTCAGTGCCGCCAGGCTGCTCTGCCGATGTATCGATCAGCTGTAACTGATCTGTTGTTGGGCTCGAACTGGTTAAAGCATCTATACCATGAGCTAAGGATGGAGCTCCACTGACAAGCACCTCACTCTCCATGGGCTGGGCTTGGTCGACCTCCGAGTCATACCCTGGAGGAAGGGAGATAGATAAGGCAGTGGCTGGGTCAGGAGTCAGGGACACAAGTGGGACTTGGATTAAAGCCGTAGTCAGAGCTGAGAGATCAGCTTCATCCACTATGACAACTTTTGAAATGTTCTCAGCTGGCAGGAGCAGCGGCCAGGCTGACAGGCTCTCTGCAGGTTGAAACAGGTGGTCAAAGTTGTCAGCCTAGAAAGACGAGCAAAAGCAGATTAAGTTTTAGTTTTCAAATTATCATCTAGAAACTCTAGAAAAGAGAATAAAATGTAGTCAAAGTGATCAAGAAGGGAGATGAACTGCATATTCTCTGTTGGGAATGCAAATGAATCACATTCAAAAGCAGCCAGTGTATAAAGCAAGTTTCTAAACGTATGGAAATAGGTTGATAGTGTGTTATAATTTAAGAATAAAATGGCTGTAGTTTCACATAAAATTGTACCTTTTTTAAGTCTAGTCCTTTGGCCCAGGAGCACTTGTTGGGGTTGGGCACATCCTTCCACACAAACCTTTTCATTCTGGAAAAGATGCATTTAGGTATCATCTCTCTGTTTCATGGCTTTTTTTTTTTACCTCCACCCACCTCCCATCAGCTAACATCAAACGTAATTACACCTTTGTGACCTGTTAAATGTCACACTCCCAATTCTTCACGGTCAGTGTCTCTGCTCCTGAAATTAAACTGCACCCCAGAGACTTCCATCATTTATCACTTCTTAGAGGTGTCTGGGTAAAAAAACGAATTGGGTGTACACTGATGCCGCACAATTAATATCTGGTATGAGATTAAATATATAAAAAATTGCAGTATCTGCAAGTAAGAAAACATAATGTTTATGCACTGAACAGGAGCCTCTTACTGGTTTTGGGTGAGGATCAGGGTGACAAACAGGACGATGGAGAGGAAAGAGATTATCATCAGCATCATGTAGGCTGCAGGGTCTCCTCTGGAAGCTTTAACAGTTAGAAAAATACATATCAGACCTGTAATTAATAACACGCTGAAAGCTCTGGCATTGTGTCATCCTTCAACACCTCAGTGCTCATCCAACATACCTATAGCATACACCGGCTCCCCTTCTCCATCAGCAAACACAGGGTACAAGTAGAAGCCACACTCCTCAGAGCCAAAGAAATCACCTGAAATGACACATCGTCACATGTTGGCTGAGTATACCTGTCTTTTTCATAGTAAAACACACTGTTAACAGTTAAATTGAGAAATAAACTAATGACCGAACAGACAGAAAAGAGGTCACATTACCTTTCAGGTAGATGGGATGGTCGGTGTAGGGAAGTCTGGCCCATGTTTCTCCAATCCGGCCTTTCTGATGATCTGAGTCCTGTTGCTTATGTGGAGACCACTGGACCACCATGAACAGAGGCACAGAGTTGTTGTCCAGCAGAGTCCAGGACAGAGACACACAGGTGCTGTTGATAACCAACACGCTGAACGAACGCACACTGCGGCCTGCATAGTGAGAAGACACTGCATGATTACGATGTGTTCAGCTCTGTTACACTTGCATAAGACAGTATTTGCAAAATAAAATGTCCTTTCTTTCTGCATTCATTGATTTAGGATTTTGTTTATTTTTCTGCATGCGGTGAGCACCAACAACAGTAGTAGTAGATGTAGTTAATTTTTCCCTCTAAGCTGCAGTGATTGTTTCTTTGGCCACTTGGGGAAAGTGTAAAAAAACTTGTGAGCACATATTGTTTCATCGGCCTTTTAAGTAGATGTGACAAATGTGTGAGCAAACAGTTGCTTCTTACACATCCAGCAGACACAGAGCAACATTAGCACTCATCTGGAGTCATGTTTGTGTCCACCTAATGAATTATGTACAATATTCACTCTCCTTTCAGCTTTGCTTTGATCTTGACCAATTCCTGAGGAAAATGTCTGACTCTCTTGCTGCTAAACGCTCCACTATGTTCACCTGCTAGTCACTAACTTTGCCTGTTTGTCATTTGTTGTTGGGCTGGTAGCATAGACTGTATAAATAATAGAATAATATAAATTAGATGTAGCTACGGTGACGTCACCCATTGGTTTGTGGACTCCCGTTTTGCAGCCTCAACTATGGCATTGTGGCTGTCGCCATCTTGGTTTTATGAAGCCAGAAGTGCCATATTTGGATGAGAGGTTGGAGCTGACTTAGCTGACTTCAAATGGCTCAGCCTTTAAATATGCGCGACTTAAAGCCTTGCTAAAATGTCAACATGTTTATCTCTGTGGTTGCCATTTGGCAGGTAGTGCATATGCACAGAGGTTTGTTTTTTTTAAAGGAAAAATAACTCCCCTCTACATAACAACAAACTCCCAGTGTGAGTCCCATCAGTGAGTGTATCAAATCAGGAAAGTACTGGGCTGGAAACTTTGTGCTCAAAGACGCTTAAAGTCTCTGTAGAACTAACTGTAGGGCCGGATGCTAATTATCTGTGAGTTTGATGCCTTTGACATACATATAGTCATGTGCACCATTGTGAACATAAAGATATGGATTACAGCCACTTTAAAAAGACGAAGGAAAAACCTGAATAAACCACTGCAGAGCTACATAATCATAAATCATGAATCATAAGTAGCTGTACGACCATTTATTGTCAGCATCAGTTGTTTAACTTTAGTTTAGCTGCTAATAACACTAAAAAAGATTTTGTCTGAATACTTATGGGAAAATGTCTCAAAAACAGCTTTCTTGTAAAACAAATAATAATAACAGACCACCGCCATGGGAAAGCGTTTAGATTCTGCCAGTTAGCAGTTTTAATAAAAATACTTTCCCCTGAATTATAAGTAATGGAAGAGTAGGACTCAACTGTCTCACACACACACACACACTCAACCCCCTGTCTTACACTGCAAACGGCCATTTTAAATCACTTCTGTTGGAGTGCTGGTAATAGTGTTTACTACACTACAGCTAATGGCAGCGGGGCCTCAAGCAGCACTTTCATGGGCTCGCCAGAGACACGTGTTTTATGTGTCATGCCCTAATGGATGGCTGTTCATGCTCCTGGCTTTAACTTACATTTTTCTGTAATGCGTTATAAAGCCATGGTGCTAGTGCCAAATTAACAGACAAGAAAAAAAAACATTTTTATCCCTAAAAAACTGCAGCCTGACTAATGTTTTTCGAGAAATGTTGTTGTGAAAAGCAAAATGAAAAAAAAAACAAGGTTCGGTTTTGATGACTTTTTTAGTTTTGCCATCTTTCACATAGTTTGAAAGAAAAACATTACTGGAAACCACCTTGTTATTTCCTTTCCAGTGCATGTGCACCTGCATATCTCGGTGAAGCACTGACCATGAATCTGATCTAATCTCACTTCTGTAACCTGAACTTTCATAAAGCAATGATATTGCGAACCCTTTTGATCTCAGCTACAGTTTTCATATCTTTACTGGAACATAACGGCATGTTACAGAGTACAAATCAAACTGCCTGCTTTTTCTTCTGGCTGCTTGAGTCTTTATGTCATCATCTAAATGAGCTGTATTAATTTATTTATGACTTAAGATAAATCCTCTGGTGTTTTGAAGGTGAAATCTTTTAAAGTGTAACAGAAACTCTACATTATTTTAGAATTACATTTCTATTTGATTCTTATTCTGTAGCATATTTTGTGTCTGTCACTCATGCACTCTTGACAAATGCTTTTCTGTGCTCTAAGGTTGCAGCTTATTATTATTTTTATGATCAATTCATGTCCAGATGTCCAAAAATGTGAAAAAGAAAGTGAAATATGTCGACTCCAGAGCCCAAGGTGGTGGTTTAATAGTCCAAAATGATCAGCAGCTTAGAGAAACTGCAAAAACTCACATTTGCAAAGCTGGAACCGGAAATGTTTTTGCTTAACAAATGCCTTAAATTAGGATTTTTAAAAAGTACCAGGAATTACTTTGTGAACTTTTTATGTCCATGGCCCACAAACCTGCTGTCCTTCCCTTTACTGCCTTAGCTATCCTTCAGACTTCAGGCCACAGAATAAGAGAGAGGCTGTAAGATAACTGCAGATGTGGACGCTACATACAGTAACTGCCCTGTTGCTCCAACAGTGAAATTATTTGTTTGAAATATCCTGCAATGCTAATGTGATACTGAGCATAGCAAAGAGAGCAGCCCCACACTGGTCAGAGGGCAAACTAACAATTAACCCTCATGTCTTTACAGAATAGAGTCAGAGTATGTGTTGGAGAGAATATGATTAATACTCAAGAGAAATTTCAATGAAACTTATTTTTCAGCTCACTCACGTTTAGGCTGTCTCTCCAGCGTCATGTTGAAGTTGTTGGCGGAGCTCCCCAGATTGTTGTAGGCCTCCACCATCACAGTTTGGGGCACCTGGTTCCACTCAAAGCTGAAGGAGGACGCCAGCTCGATCCGCTCCCTCATCACAGAGCCACTCAACGCCTGGTACTGCACTATAAATCCATCTATGCAGTAAGAACGTCCTGACAGTTGGAGATGCTGCTGCTGCAAAAAAGCAAGAAAGCATTTTTAATGTTGTGTCTTAGTCACAATCCTGAAGATCTTTATATTTTAGTTCATGTACCTCAAACAGCAAAGTGACATTTGTCTGGTTTCTGTACGGATCATCTTGAAGGACTCTCCAGAAATCGGGGCCTCGCTCAGGAGCTGAGGGGGGAGACCGACAATTACATCACATGCCACCTTTTACCTTTGTGTTAGTGGTATGATGTGTGTGGTGGTGTGGGCCGTTTCCCATTAGAGCTAAAATCAAAAGGTCAGGTGTGATTATAAAGGTCACATCAGACATTAAGAGTGAAAGTAAAGGTGTTCTGCTGTACCTCTGCTGTTCTGAGGTGTGGAGTAGACCGAATCGCTCCATTCGCTCCAATGGCCGGTGCCGTTGGTGTGCATGCAGCGTGCTTGTACAACATACACCCGGCACATGTCCGGCACTAAGACCTCCGCCCACGGCACCCGCACTGGACTCTGGATCTGAGGGCATGACATTTTATTTTGAGCATTTTAGATAAAGGAAATAAAAAAAACTCTGCCTCCACTTGATCCAAACAAAGAGAGGAAAGTATTTCCTCATCTTTCTCATCATATTGGTAGCATGCGTCCAATTTCCTAGATAATTTTTCAGTCAGATGAATATGGTTTTGTACCAGCTCGTTACAGGTCAAACTGACCAGCTGAGTCCATGTCAGAACATCCTCTGTCATTTAAGCAGATAAGAGACTTATTTACCAGCTGTGTCCCGGAGCTGAGTGACTTCTAATATGTTTGTTCTGAAGAGATAAACATCCTTCTTACCGCAGGAGGAACATTTTGAGAAGATAATTGGATGCAAACAGTGAAACAAACCAGCTTACCTTCCACTCCGGCTGGGCTCTCACAGCGGAGGGTGAGTGGTACCGAAACTGACACTGGAGCCCTTCGACTGGCAGAGACGGAGGCTCCCACGAGATCATCAGGACCCCGCTGCTTCTGCTCACTGCCTTTACATTAGTGGGTGAGTGGGGTTTCACTGCGGGGGAGACGGCATGAAGAAACAGAGTTTGTTTGGTGCAGAACATCAGGTCATGCTGTTTTCAGTTCTTCTGGGATCAATTAATCACTAAACCCTCAATATTTAAACGTTCTCTTCATGCAACTCTTTCTCTGTGAATATTTAATGTTGCAATGGTTTCTTTTGAAGTTCAGTATAACCACTTACTCTAAAAACTGCTGTCTGATTTATAAAAATACAAAAGAACATCCAGATATTCAAGAGTTTCTGGGTTATATCTCGATTTAACAGGAGGTATTTCCACATGCTATTTCATTTCAAAAACACATAGAATTATCATAATTCCCATGACACAGTGTTATGGCGGGAGGAGTGTCATCTCAGCGTGTTATTATTGTGATATTTTCCACACATGAACCCATCTTGCTCACCATGATCGATGGGGGACAGGTAGATGGGTTTAGACCTGATGGGGCCCAGTCGGGACGGGACCTCCAGCCACAGCTTGTAGCAGTTCATCCTGAGAGGCTGGATGGTGCAGGTTTTCTGCTTGGATCGGACCTGCAGGCACGAGGGCCCCAACTCCCCCACTTTCTCCCCCGCTCGCTCCCTTTCCTCCATCGCGTCGCACTGCAGGTCAGCCCACCTGTCATGAAAATATAATAATGGTCACATTATCCTGCCGTATAGGCCTTTTCTTTACCATAATACAAATGAGGTGAATTACTTGCAGAGTATTTTTATTCCACAACATTTACTTGATAAGATTTCGAATATTAATACAAAATAAAAACAACAGTACAAGTACAAGATTTGAATACACACCGCTACTGGTAAATATATTAAGATAAAGGATAACTCCAATTTCTTATAACTTCAGAACATAATTATGAACATAATTTATATTGGTTAGAATAATATTCTCTTTACCAAAGTAATTGGACCTTGATGCAATGATGTCACTCAAGGCAACAAACAAGTGCTCAGATGATCATAAAGTCTGTAAACAAGCCAACAGTTAGGTCAAATTACCAAAACTACTGAATGTGGAGACAAAACTGGAAGTGACGGCACCCAAAATGTCTGTGATAATCACTCCTTGCACAGACAAAACAAAACTACAACCTGTATGGTGTGTTGAAGTTTAACCAGGAAGTCGATCTGTAATTGTATTGATGACCGTTTGAATGGGCATATCTCATGCCCCGTATGTCATAGAGACATGAAACTTTGCACAGAGATGCCTCTCCTCATGAGGAACAAATTTGCCTCAAGAACCCATAACTTCCAGTTATATAGATTTTCCACCATTTTAAATTTTTGGAAAAACTAAACTAATTAAAATCGATCTCTTCATAGGAAGTCTGACCGATCTGAAACTCAGTGAACATAATCTAGGGACCAATATCTAAAGTTGGAAAACTTACTAAAACTGAGCTTCTATAAGGCAATGAATATTGTGGAGGGCGTGGCTCATCACATAAAGGTGTATAACATCTCAAGGGTTTCACCCATCACCACGCAACTTTGTAGGCATATGACCACACATAATCTGAGGGGACCCCTCCATTATTGACCCCATCAAACAAAATGGGGGAGCTAGAGAGCTAATTTCTTATCTAGGCCTAACCGCCATATCTATTTTTACTAAACTTGGTAGATATGGAGAACAGGACGCCTCAAGGTGACTGGAGAAATTTAACTCTAATTGGCAACTGGGTGGCGCTATAACAACAGAAAAATGCTTAAAAATGGCTAAAATGCGACCGATCGCTGTGGCTCCCCCTGTGGCCAAATGTTTTGTATGACTAAGTCATGGTATGGTTTGCTCTACATAATCACGTCAGTCAGTCATTCTACCAGTGTGCCCCACTTTTAAGTCAATAGAACATATAAACACCTCTATCTGTTAACGTGCTACCTCAACTACTAATGTGCAGTATTAGCCCACTAACTATCCCACTATTGGCAATGGTACTACTGTACTTTCAATAAAGCAATCATACTATCACATTCACAAAAACTCTGTCTGAATACATTGCTCTTCTTAGTGGGTTCAGTTGACTATTTAATCTGCAATTTCCTATGAGCTGTATCCCAAACACACACCATGTGAAACTGTACGTGGGCAACTGTGCACTCAATGGGTATGGAATAGTTATTTTATATTGTGTATTATATAAAGCCTCGTGTTACGCAACAATCCTGTTGCATAAATGTTGTTTGCTATGCAAATGCAACTTCTCTGTATTTCTTGCCTGCAATTTAGGAGTAGCCCCCGCACTTTCCTTGTATATGTAGCATCCTTTGTTCTTGTGCAATGACAATAAAGGCTTTCTATTCTATTCTATTACAAACAAATGGTGAGTGCACACCCTTATGTGCCCCTATGCAGTGCTCCTCTGTTAAGCCAACTCCCAAATCTTCCTCTCAGGCAGATTTCAGAAACTCTTGGGATATATCTAATTGATACAGAGACATACAGTTATAGATACATGATATAACCCTGCTCGACGAAGGATCAACAGAAAATAAAGGTTCCATCTGGGTGCTATCAGGTGCACTGGTAAAGGTATTTGGTATTTCTATTGGATCTAATATAGTTAAGAATGTGTAGAAATTGAAAGAAATGGGTTTGAGCAGGATTTAATAAATTGCAAAGTTATTCAAAAGACGGAAAAGTGTCATTAATGTAAAGATCTTTCGTTTTTATTATGTCTTCATGAGTCCTAAACTGAAAGGAGCTACCTAACTGAGAGGGGCATAAATGGTGGTTTGCACGTAGACGAGCCAGGAAAGAATTCCCATGCTATCCAAAATGCAGTCTTATTTTAGTCTGGATTTAAGGGACTGTTTTACCACAGAATCTGAGTTAGCAAATCCCAATGGTATGGGAAGGGAAGTGAATAACAGTGCACTAGGGGATGCAGGAAAGTCAGACATCTTTTAGTGATATTGCTACATTCCCAGATCTCAGCAATTACATGTTTTGTTACTGATTGTTGTAGAACAAGCTGTAATAAACCAGAATAACACATACAATTCAAAATTCTGTCACTTAAAATTTCTCACATCTAAATATACAGTCGTGTATTTTTTTCCATCTCTATTTAAAAGATTGAGAATTACAGGAAAAGTAAGTGTTGCGCAAGAGAGTTATGAAACAAACATTACGTCATTCTGTCAGTCCTCTTTGTTTAAGTGGTTTTTAAAGTTTAGAGACTTTCTTTTGCTGCGAGGACACAAGTCTCAGTGACATTGACCTATTGTTTACTGGTGACATAAACTTCCTGCTATCACTTCACACGACTATTTCCAGGGTTTGGTTTGTGCTCTCTGGGACAGTGTGCACAGTCACTTCCAGGTCTTTACCACATTGAGCTCTGAGGTTTCATTAACAATACTGCAGCTTGAACAAACATCCTAAAACACTTCACTGAAAAGGAAACGGCTACTGTAAAATGTAAATTGTGGCTTTACCTGGATCTGAATTTGATTCTTGTCCACTGTGTGCTCTTCCAGCTGCAGGTCATCGCGTCGATGTCACCGTTGGTTTCGCATGTAATATCTATGGAAGCTCCTGAGACATGCAGGGAGAAACGCTCACATTAGGTCACCGTGATAAACTTCAACTGAGATGACCTCAGTGCACTGGGATTATTTTGGTTCACGTTGCTGTGCAGTCACATGTCGCCACTCTCTTTCCTGTCTTTGTCCACTGTGGTGGAACACTGACACAAGAAAAGAGACTTCCAGTAACTTTAAAAACATCCGCGGTGAAATAATGACGTTTGAATTTGACTCCAGACGTCCATGTCTTGAAGGTAAATACAAGATGTCTGATGATAGTTTGTTTCTGTCTGTTATATTTAGGTGCAACAAAGCTCACCTTGTACATAGATCTGGCTGTACGGGATGGTCCACTCCTGAGTGCACTGCAGGAGGTCGTACATCCGAGACTCTGAAGGACGCACTGTGATCTGGCTGACCTTAGTTGGAAAAGGAAAATCTTCTCAGTTATTAACACAGAATGTACTTTTCTAAAAATACACAAGAAAGTCATTCAGTTTATTGTTGGAAATGTTCCCAGAAACACACAAAGAGTCTGGAAGGAGAGTTTCTAATTTTTTTCTTACCCACTGGTTAACTGGGTGATACTGGCTGCTATGAAGCCGCTGTTGGAAGTTGCGCATCCACATGGCCGTGCTGGCGTTGATGCTGTGGTCATTGAACACACAATACACCGTGACGTTGTCCCCCGGCCGTGCCACCACTTTCTCGGGGATGTAGCTCACCGCTGCAAACACAAGAAACATCACAATATGGTTTAATATTTTTAAAAATGTATGAGTGTCCTTGTTCATTTTCATAGAAATCCCACCTTTTTTTATACAAAGCACACTCCAGGAATGATGACACAATAGAGATAAAACAAAGACCCTCAGTTGAACAAATGCCTGACTCATTCCTGAACACTAGCAGTTCTCTTTTTTCTTTTTTAAAAAAGGGCAAAAAACTTTTTCAGGGATTTTGAAAACTTTTGTCTTTGTTTGGGACATGGTCTGACATGAGTCAAGAGTGAAGGTGTGAGGGCTGTCAAGTAACCACCTCCACAGATGCAGCCAACAGTAACATCTGTGTGTAGACAAAAGAAAAACAAAAGAAATGTGACTCATGAGCAAAACAGGTGAAGAGCTAAACAAAGAATCATTTGTATTTATCATCATCATTTGTATTTTACAGCTCATGTACTTAAAAAACTTTCCAAAAGTCCTTTATTAACTTCGCTGTTTGAGAAGGACGTCCTGTCGTCATCTGATCTGCAATAAAGTAAAGTTTCCGTGAGATGACTCAGAGTTGTTTAGTCTCACAAACTTTTAACCCCATGACACACAGACACGTTTTTGCTCCAGGATCAAGTTTCCACATGTGTTACAGAGTAGAGGAGCAACTCTGTGTACAAAGCATGACAAACAAATGCATGCATACATATTATAGTTAAAAGCAGGCATGCACACAAACATCCATCGAGAGCACAAAGCACTGCCAAACACTGGACACAAATGGCCTGTTGTGTTGTTCAAAGCTGTTTTAATTAGCAGTCTGATGTTGCACAGCACAAACTTACAACCAGCCGACGTGAGCTACTTATTGCCTCTGAGCTAAAAGGATTATTCAGGGTGTGCGAACAAATCTTGCTCTCATTTCTCAGCTCTTAGTTTCATTATTTTAAAACCATGTTCATCTCTCTGAACACGTGCTGCAAGTGAAACGTTCCTTTTTTTCCAAGCCATTGAATTAAAGGTCGTTCTCAAGGCTAGTGAGCAGATACAAATCATGCAGTATGACACAGTCTATTGACATAGACTACACTGGAATGAGGTCTTTATTAATAGCTAATGAGCTGGACTCAATTTAATAGCTAAGCATCAACATAAATCTACCTGTGAGATAATGAGGTCAGTTGTTTGAATCTATTAGAGGCAGAGATGAGCGCTGAATGGCTGCCACCAGGGCTAGCAGGCCACCAGGTTTAGCATGTCAGCCAGCCAAGATCGTTGTATAAAAGTAAAATTATGTATCTCACTGCCTGATTTTTGGGCAATCAAATACCCAAATTACCTCTTAACACAGCTCAGTTATTGCGGTGCAGAAACACACAATAAAAAAATACAACTAAACAATTAAGTTTTGAAACATTAGCAGTGATTTTAAAGTAATTTGTTGTGTTTTTTATTGAAAAACTACATGGAAAAGTAAAGGGGGAAATTAGCTTTTCTGTAATTGTTACACATTCCACTTGGCTGTTTTGTCAGTTACATAAATTGGAAACAAAAGTGCATCTCAGAGCAGCCAACATGCAATATTTAAAGCGCTCGTTTAGTTTGAGCTGATTGGTATTCATTTGCTCAGTGATACTACCAAAACCCATCAAAAATTGTTATTGCAATAACCACTGTTGTAGCTCATGTTAAAACTTAAACCTGTCATGGTGCTAGAGAAAAGAGAAGTTCACTAAGATGTTTCACTCTGGACCAAAGTGGTAGACTGACAGATATTGCCATCTGCTGAGCCACGATCACAGCCAAAACCATTATTTCTACGTCAGTTAGTTTCTGGTAAATCCAATGAACCCCCCTGCAGTTCTTCAAAGAATCCAGAGAGTCATTTCCCCCCTGTAGAAAACCACAAGGACTTTCAAACAATTCCTCAAAAACTAACAAAATAAACAGACCAGGGTTGTACTGTACATTTCATTTTGTTTGGACAAAGTGACAAAAGAACAAAATAGAATCACTGCCTCGTGGCTGTATGCCTCCGCAAACCGGTCGAGTTGCAGTTATAGTTTACATCCATGTTGGTCAAGATTCATATGTGGTTATGACAGTAGACAATACTTCAAATATGGATGTTGCTGCAAAAAAGCTACATGTTCTAAGACATTCCACACACTTCTTCCACCCAGCAGCAAGAAAGATCTATACAATCATCACCCAAGATTACTGTCACTAATTCAGTATCTGACCAAATGTGAGTTATGATGTTGAATAATGGCAAGAAAAGTGTTTTTGCAGAACATTATGATGTCACAGGGAAGTTAACCTTTGACATCATAATGTTCTGCAAAAACACTTTTCTTGCCATTATTCCAATCATCACCAATCAGCTTCGTGGCAAATTTGAGGAAATTCCCTCACAGCCTTCTTGAGATATCACATTCTCAAGAATGAGACAGATGCAAGGTCACTGTGACCTTGACCTTTGACCTCCAGCTTCTAATCAGTTCATGCTGGAGTCCTAGTGGACGTTTGTGCAAAAAATTTGAAGAAATTCTGTCAAGGTGTTCTTGAGATATCACGTTCACAAGACTGAGAAGAACAAGGTCATCTTAACCTTTGACCTTCAACCACCAAAATAGAATCAGACTAGAGTCCAAGTGGATGTTTGTGCCAAATATTGAGAAATTCTCTCAATGCACTTAAGATTTTCTGTTCATGAGAATAGGACAAACAACCCGAAAACACATATGTATGTATGCATGTCTTTTGCATTACTCTAATTATCTGTCTGTATATGAACAGTCAGAGGGGAATGGTTCTTACTGTCCAGGTAGATGTGGTAAGGTTCGCTCCAGTCACTCCACACTGGCGGGTTTTCCAGGCCGGAGCAGCGAACCTGGATGGTGTAGTTCAGTCTGGGCTTCAGCTCCAGAGACAACCGGGGCTCTCCAGGTGCAGACACCACCTGGAGACAGCAGAGAGAGGATAAACATACACACAAGCACGTACACCAAACTGACTTCAGGATAGTTGGGGCGTGTTGCACGTGAGAATGATGACTAAATCAAATCCGTCATCACAACATAATTGTGGTTGCTGTTTGGTGTGTCATCGACTGTAACTTTTACCAAACACACAACCAGGCTACAGATATGACTGGAAAGGGTGTGTTGACACCTGTAGCTTCTGGCTACTTTCCTTGAAAGCATTTTTTTATTATTTATCATATGACTGTTTTATACATAAGCCCAAAGCTCCATTCCCCTAAATTAATGTAAAACATATTAAAAGACACCATACAGTATTTATCTGCCCTTAGGATTCTTATACAAAAGGTCTAAAGTCTGACCCCTGGATGAATCACGGAGCTTCTGATGCGCTCCCGAAACACTGAATGCACTGTTGAATGCTAAGTACACCATATGAGGCCATTAAAATCCAACTGACTGTGAGCAAGTCGCACTGAATAAACACAATGTCTTGTCAGTGGAAATTTGTGCTGCATAAAAGCCGCACTGCTACAGCAAAGGGCAAATACAGGAACTCTAACTGTGACTCACTCACAGCATGACTTGTGTTTCTCTATAAAAACCTACTATAAGTGATTTAACGCCTGATGGTATGTTTTCACTTCTTCCTTTGGTGCATATTTTGCACCTGACGTCGAGGCTTTCTTTGCAATCTGTCATTAGTATTTCATGTTTGAAACCAAATGTATGTGTATTGTTAAAAATAGATTGGGAGATTGTTGCACCACTTTATTAAGGGTTTATGAATTGTAACCGTGTTCCGATTACTAGCTGCCTTGTTAAAAATGTAATAAGCATGTAACTATTTTACTTACTTCATCAAAATAATATAACTAGGGATATTTTACAACCTGGAACCCAAATGTTCTTATTAATAGCTTGTAAGTGACCTATAAGAGCTGATGAGGACATTGGAGTTTACAAACCCTTTCTAAAAGGTACCTTATTATAAAATGGTACCAATACATTTTCAGATCACATGACTCCCCGTTGATGCACTCTCACAAGGCATTACTTTTTAGGTAACGTCATATCAATGTTTAGTGTTACCTGCCACTGTGGATGAGTGGTGTTAGAAGAGTATCGGACTTCGTATCTCAGTGGACTGGTATCAGAGTCTGACGGGTCGTCCCATTGTAAAATCAGGTCTGCCTCAATGGTCTGATTATGTAACAGGTTGACTGGAGGACTTGGTTTCACTGCAGAAGAAGAGCACAAACAGAAGCACATGTTTACAGAAGAATCACAGCAGTATATTGCTAATTATAACTTTGATCCTACTTTAATATGAACAGCGTTAACATTTGAACAAAGGTTACTAAATCCTATGGATCATTACAATAACGTCATACAATTAGAGGATATTTTTGCTACATGGCGCATAAAATTACTATATGTGGTTTTGCATCTGTAAGGATTTTAAAGATCGCGGTGTAGCCTTAAGGTCACCTTACTACTGGGTAAGTGATCTATCAATCAATCACATCATGAGTTAATGAAAAATATTGACAGAATATGATTCAACTTCTCTGCTTGGCATAAACTGCAAATTTAATTCGCCTTTTCGGCCTTTACATGTATATGAAGCTTATGCTCTTAAATGTCAGCTAATAAGTTTGGGAATCGTTTATCAACATGTAGCTGGGAACTTTTAATATCCTGTGCATCACGCAGCACATTGAGTTTAATATTTGGACTCAATGATCATTTCTGGATGGATTTCTGAGGCGTAGGCTCAGACTTATATACACTGGAGTAAGAGAGACGAAATAATGACAAATAAAGAAAGAGATAACTGAGTCTCATAAAACCACAAAGATGCCTACTGGGGGAGGAGAGCTTACGCAGCCAAATGAGTAATAGCTCAGTAATTTATTTTCCAGACTGTTCCCACTCTCTCAGGAGAAAGACCGGCCTTATCATTTCCTACCAAAGGGATCATTTAAACATATTGAGGAGACACAACATTGTTTGCTGTATTGACATATTAACAAAAGACTGGTCAGATCAAGTGCCCTTCAACTGAACAGATGTCAATGGTGGTTTATAGTACAGGTGACATTTTTACAGTCATAACCTTATCATAATTCATAGTGCTGAATACACTGCACTATTACTAGTGCAAAAAATCTGGACATACAAACAACATGGCTGAATGAGAGTTCTTTTAGGGTACCAAACATGCAGGCCACAGCTGACAATCATTCATTCTTTCATTTTCTGTGACCGCTTATCCTCTTGGGGGTCGCGGGGGGATTGGAGTCTATCCCAGGTGACACTGGGCAAGAGGCGAGGTACACCCTGGACAGGTCGCCAGACTATCACAGGGCTGACAGCTTCACACCTACGGCCAGTTTAGAGTTACCAATTAACCTGCATGTCTTTGGACTGTGGGAGGAAGCCGGAGTACCCGGAGAAAACCCACATGACATCGGGAGAACATGCAAACTCTACACAGAAGGGTTCCCCCACCCAGGGTTCGAACTACGAACCCTCTTGCTGTGAGGCGACAATGCACCACAGGTTGGATTTTCACAGAACAGAAAATACGACATCTTTGTCTCAAAAGAAGAATGAAGGCTTCACTAATGACACAGTAACCTAGACACGATGAAGAGGAGCAAACTGAAGACTGAAGAACTTGACACATAACACACTGGCGCTGCTCAGTTTGTGTTCTGCTCTGTCAATTTAACCCAAAAGGTCTGGTTGAGAAAACACAGCATGGAAAGTCCTCCTCTATCACTGTGGAGATCTCACAGCTTGGATATGGTTGCACACACACAGATACACACAGTACCATGGCCCAGCTGCTCTCAGCTATTCCAGTCACGTCTGCCAATCACAACTGAATAAATCTCCTCCTTATCTGTCCAGATTCAACACTTTGAACCTGGACGCTGGAAAACTGTGGCATTTTAAACATTGATGAGCCCAGCATTACTTTCATACATGGCTGAATGTATTCACTAATGCTGGTAATTGAGTGACTTGCTGGGAACTTGCTTTTTATTCTGTAAAACTGTGCATCCTTCTTCTCCGAAGAAAGTAACAGACAAGTGAGAGCTTGTCCTTACATAGAAAACATTTCCCAAGGGCTTTGAAATAACTACTCGCAAGATTCTTAATAATTCTTCACAGACTTAAACTGATAAGGTCAAGTTTTAGGTTGCCAGGTTGTGAGTTTGATAAGGCTGTTATTTACAACTTTATATAATGTATGCCTTACTACAATTTAAAACTCATTTCTCAGTGAGTTGGCACCAGTCGGCTATATCTGATATCTGATTTACAGATAAGTGACTTACTAGCATACACTTTTGTCTGTCCTTGCTAAAGGTGCAACAGTTTTGGGAGTACAACTACTTCCGTTCTCATACTTTACTACTCAGTTGACAGTCTGTAGTGAAAACACACATCTCTGAATTCCTCTATAACAGTTTCTTCCCAACTAATACAAAACAACTTACCAGGTCGGGCAGGAATCCTGAGTAAAACTGGTGGGGCAACGGCGTCTGAGATGCTGAGGGTTACCACGGTAACAAAGCTTGTCTTGGTGTCAAGAGCGACCGAACACATGAAGGAATCCTTCGCTTCACAGACAACAGGATTATCAGGGGCAGCGTTCCCATCGTCCACCTCTGCGTCTTTCTGGGACCTAGGAAATGGGTATATGGAAATTGAATGTGATATCTGAATTAAAAAAACAGAATCAATACTAAGTGTCCCTGAACGACCACAATAACACGACCTTATCCTCATTAGCATGAACGATAAATCTATCAACATAATTCCATGCCAACTGCCAAACTTTATCTACTGATGAAGACTGTACGAGACAACTAAAAGCTCACAGACCTTAAGGAAAAACAATTTTTTGAAATTGTGATTGCATTTACAGTAAATATTTCAGAAGAGTGTACAACATGGACGAGCTGCACAACATCTGGTATGTCTTATCAAGTGTGTGTCAGATCAGTGGTGAACTGGTCTCTGTATCCCCACCACAATAAAAGCCTGGGGCCTGTGTTATATCACGTAGCTCCCCCCTATGCTAATCAAAGTAAACACACATACTTAACCCCCTGCTGAGCAGTTGGGAAAGGTTTGGATCAGGAAAAATACACACACACACACACACACACACACAAATACATACACGATCAGGACAGGAAAGTTTCATACTCACAACAGACGCTGCAAGCTGACTGCCATGACACCAGCATCCAGTGTGGTTGATGGTGGACTGTGAGACTGAAGATCACATGTTAAGTTTTCCCAGTTCTCATCAATTCTACACAGTATGTCCAAACAGGTGCCTGACAAGAAAACAAAATTGCATATTAGTGGCACGATCAGCGGCATCTCAACACGTCATTTACAACAGATGACTGTGACCTCCAAATGAAGGCTTCTGAGAAAGCGGCCTAGCTTCATATTCCGAGAACTAAGCCTCATTGGTGAAATGCTAATGTCAGCATGCTAACATGCTCACAATGACGATTCTAACATGCTAATGTTTAGCAGTTTTAATGTTTACCATATTCTACCTCTTAGTGTAGTGTGTTAGCATGCTAACATTTGCTAATTATCACTAATTACATGATAAAGCTGAGGATGATGGGAATGTCACCAGGTCTACAGGCAATTGGTCATAAACCACAGTATGTGACAAATTAAACTAGAATTACACCTTGTGATTGTATGTCTCCACAAACCAGTCAAGTTGCGGTTTCAGTTTACATCCATGTCTGTCCGGACTCAAATGCCATGACAGTTGACAATGCATCACAATGCATTGTATGGACATTGCTGCAAATAAGCTACATATTCTAAAACATGGATGCTTCACATACATCTTCAACCCAACAGCACAGCAGCTCTATACAATCACTGCAGTTTCAAGGTGGATACTCAAGATTAGTGTCACCAATTCAATATCTGACCAAATGTCTCTTCTTCTGTTCCTGAGCTACGGTGTTAAATAATGGCCAGAAAAGTGTTTATGCAAAACATTATGATGTCACAGTGAAGTTGACCTTTGACCTTTTGGATATAAAATGTCATCACATCATCATTTCATTCTGTTGGACATTTGTGAGAAATTTTGTCGCAAGAGTGTAAATATTCTTGCATTTTGGCCCCAAACATGTTTTGTGAGGTCACAGTGACCTTGACCTTTGACTTTTGATCACCAAAATCTAATCAGTTTATACAAGCTGACATTTGTGCCAAATTTTTTTTTTTTTTGAACTCAATTTTTATTTCTTTTGTCAACAACAGTACAATATATATCCATACAATTATATTCCTTTCCAGCTGTATCCAAATACAGTTATACATATTCAAGTGTTAGTCAGATGCTTAAAATATTAAATGTTCACTCCAAGATGCATAGAGTAAAGAGAGAGGGGGAAACAAAAAGACATCAGCCACCATCACAGCAAGGAAACAAGTAAAAAAAAAAAAAAAAAAAAAAGAGAGAAATAAATAATAATAATAAAATAAAATTAAATTAAAATAATAATAAAAAAAAAAAATAAATAAATAAATAAATAAAAATAAACAAAAAATATATATATAAAATATAAAAATAACAAGGAAGGAGGAAAAAAGGGGGGATGCAGTATGGAGCAAAAGTCAAACAGAGGGGTCAAGCCGCAACTCTCATTGCATTAACAAAGGAATAACAGAGCTCCATCGAACAGTAAAAATAGATCTTTGGAGTCTTAATGAGTATGTAATTTGCTCCATTTGATAAAGATCCCATACTTTTTGGATCCATATGCTATAAGTGGGCGGATCTGGTTTCAGCCATCTAATGGTTATACTCTTTAATGCAGCTGTGAGCAATATATTCAACAAATATGTTTTGGCCCGCCCCTCTATTCCTTCAGGAATCACCCCTAATAATGCCACTGTAGGTTCCCGTGAAATATCTTGTTGGAAAACCACTTCAAGGGCATCAAATACCTCTCTCCAATAAGCACCTAATTTAGGGCAAGACCAGAATATATGAGTGTGGGTAGCAATATGTGCTCCACAGTTCCTCCAACATGAACTTGAATGAGCTGGACCCATCTTGGCCACTATTTCTGGTGTCCTAAAAAATCTAGTAATTATTTTCCACTTAAATTCCCTCCATGTATTAGAATTTGTAGCCAGGTGTGCCTCAGTGCAAACCTGCCTCCAGGTACCCTGTGATATAACCTTGTTCATTTCCGCTTCCCATCTCTGCTTTATCTGTAGGGAGTTGTGTTGATTCATAGACAAAAATATATGGTATAATTTGCTAATCATTTTCTTATCTCTATTCCCTATTTGTATTTCTATTAAGAACTCTTCTATGGGGGTAGATTTTATAAATTTTGTCCATTCCTTGTGTGTCGTCAGGAAAGTTCTTAATTGTAAATATCTAAAAAAATCTGTCCTTGGGAGGTTAAAGTCATTTTTCAATTGTTCAAATGTCTTAAGATTTCCACCATTAAATAACTGCCGTAAATAAACCAGTCTGTGGTCTGACCATTTTCTAAAACCAGTATCAAGGTTGTTAGGTGTAAAGGTCTTCATGAATCCAATACTTGTTAACGATGAAATTATCTTGGGTAGGCCAAAAGCTGATTGTATCTTTTTCCAGATTTTAAGAGTAATCTTAGTCCAATCTGCCAATTCTTTCATGGGTGTGTCTAGAAAGGGTAGAATTTGCAAGGACTCTGGGCACATACTTTGTTCAATGTTAAGCCATCTAGTATATGTGTCGTTCTGAATCCATACTATTAAAGGCTTCATTTGTGCAGCCCAGAAGTAATATTTTAAGTTTGAAAGCTTGAGGCATTTGTGCCAAATTTAAAGAAATTTCCTCAAGGTGTTCTTGAGATAGGGCCTTCGCGATAATGAGACGGATGAGGTCACAGTGATCTTGACCATTGAACTTTGCCCTTTGAAATCTAATCAGTTCATCGTTGAGTCCATCCAGACGTTTGTGCTAAATTTGAAGAAATTCCCTCAAAGCATTCTAAGGTTTTACGTTCACAAGAATAGGATGGATAGACAGATGCACAACTTAAAAACATTATGCCTCCTGTGTAGGAGCATAAAAATTGATCTGATAATGGGGCTTTCATAGCATAGCAATTTCATAGCAATCCATTCAATAGTAGTTAAGATATTTTAGTTTGGACCAATGTTGTTGACTAATAGATCAACACTGCCATTCAAAGTCCAAATGAAATCACATTTAGTCATGCCTTCATGCAACTGTCTTAAGTGTCAGTGTTTTATTGACTGCAGCTAGAATGCTGCCAGAGTGACGGTGTTGCACCTGAGGGAACAAGACACAAAGCTGTAACCTTCATGTGATGGGTGTGGTGTCGTGGTACTAAAGAGTAAGGATTGCACCTGCATGTAACTCAGGGGTGCCCAAACTTTTTTGAACATTGGCCAGATCAGATAATGGGAAAATGCCTGAGGGCCATTTGCTTCTCCCATCATATGGGTTATTGCTTCATCTTTCAGTGAAAGCGGCCAAGTCTGCACTGTGGCCACGTCTGCTCCCTAGCAGGAAATGTTTGCTGTGGGGTAATTGTTTGTTTGCTTATTTACCGTCTGTTTATCAAAACTAACTTTTTAAAATTAGCTGTTTATATGTGATATGAAATGTATTTCAGTTGAATAAGATGTATAACTATGACATGTCCTCTGTCTGCCACATAAAAAGGAAAAAAATGTCGTATATATAAAGTTTAACGTTCAGTGTTTATGTCCGACATGTTATACTCATCTACAGCAGGATTAATCCTGGCCTAATAATACTAATAGCGTCATTAATACTCAAGTGTTTCTTTGTTCAGTTTCAGGCTTCTGCAGTTGTTAGCCCACACTTGTCTTGAAGACATTTTTGGTGCTGAAAGCAACAAAAGCTGCACACAAAAATATTTATGACTAACAAGCAAACACACGAATGAGCAAAATGACTCAGGACCTTGAAGGTAAATCAAAATTCTGACTGTCAAAACACCTCATGAATCTGTCAGGAGACACAGTGTAGGCCCTAAACTCCTATGTTACATCATTGCTTAGACACAAAGCTGGAAGGTCTCCGTTAATTACCATTGATTTGGATGCGTCACAGCCCCTCACAGATCGATGAATACCAACAAATCTCCTCACCTCCCTCATGTCTCAATATTGCCTCACCTCCATCTTCACCTCCACACTGACAATATAAGGAGAGCATTTTATAATTATGACTCACTTGAAGTGACCGTTTGCTCCTAAACTCAGCCGTCTTTGCACATTCTCCTCTTGTCAGAGAGGAGTGGTGCTTAACGATTTCCTGGTTAAGTAGAACAGGTAAGAAACAGCTGGCTTGATTCTGTTGTCCTGAGAGAAGGGAATCCCAGTGAGCAAGACTACTATCTTGTTAAGTGGCAGCAAAAGGCTCACATGATCTCCCACTCCGATGAGAGGCAAAGAAGGGTGCCAGCACAAAGGCCATTAAAGTGTAATGAGCCTGTCAGGCTCATCTTTAGAGGCGTCTCTATCACTGACAAGTGACCACACTGCAGGGAGAATCACGTGGCTCTGTCCTGCTGTTTGCTCTGATGAGCAGGAGCCACTTCATATAACTACCCTGTTGCTACTTAGGAAAACAATTGTATTACCTAAATGTTTTCTTGTAAACACACAGTTGTGATGGTCCTGTACATCTTGTCTAAAGCATAGAAAAGCATGAGGCTGTCAGTGTAGTAGAGCACAAACAAAACGGACCCACTCATAAAAATATTGTTTTGTGGTGGCGCTAGTGGTGAAAACTTACACTGGATACCTTTAAATTGTAGAAAACACCAGCTTCAGTTGCAGTATGTGAAGTCAACCAGGTGTCCTAGTCATTACGTTGATATTGGATGTTTCAGCACCTCATCATGATTTACGTCTGATGCCAATATTCAGTGCCAATGCAAGAAGCAGCATGCCCAAAATGTTGGAGGGTGGAAATTAAAGTTAGAAGTTTAACTTTCACACAGAAGCTTAGAGTTTTAGCCACACACCTGCAAATACAATCTTTATTACACCATGTATTTTCTCTAACCTCAGCTAAGAGTATAAGTTGCCTAACCCTTGTTGTACCTTAACCATAGCTAATTTAACTTGATCCTTACTTTTCTGTAACCTCAAGTAGCACTGTGTGTAAAGACAGTGAATAAAAACAAAACCTTGTCCCTGAATGTAATCCAGGGTTTTGCAGAATCATCCAACACTTTGTGAAAACTGAATTTTCTGTGCCTGTTTGGTTACACTGCAGAGTTCCTGGTGAATTAAAAAGTTTGAATACAGAAGTGCAGTACGTAGATATACTTTTTTATACTACTCTGAGTCAAATACAAAAGTCATGAAAAAAATCTTTGTATTAATGAGCAGAAGGTTTTGGGCCTTGGTAGATGTTGGTCTCACTACCCTGCAGCCTCACAGCATGATATGAAAAAAGAAATTGATGCCTGTTTAATTGCCTCTAATTCTCTTTTTGGAGATGTGTAACACAGATACACGTGTACAAAGCAAAACACTACATGTGAGTTGACTGCCAGATAGTCCAGCTCGCTGGGTGCAAAGAGACTCACAGATAAAAGAAGTGAGCGTAGCCTCAGTGTGGTATTTCACAGGCTCAATGCTGCATTTGGAGTAAACACATAAGATCGACTTTAACTGTTGCTTTCTGCACGCTTCCAAAGACCTGTGAGGAAGGCTGATGTTTATATGAATCAGCTATTGCAAAACCTGGCGAGCAAAGTTTTGATATTACAGTGCTCATGTCTGATTATAACGTGAAAATAAGGACATGATGTGAAATACTTCCCATGCACTGACTCTTTCAACAGGGCCTTGTCAAGCAGGAGAGGAGCACCTTGACAAGCCCTCAATGAATCAATTTTTTGCTAAGAAACTTTTTTAAATAATTTCTCACCGCCAGAGGGCTCACGTGGATGTGATTCGCTTGTCGAGCCCCTGAAGCTGCAGAGGGGATGTTGTGGGAGGTTTGATTCAGAGCGGTTTGTCTCCGGTGCGTGCATGTCGTCTCCCTCCGCAGTGAGGTGGGCTGAAGGTGAGTCACAGCACAGCTCATCCTGCCACGGGAGGTCCAGGGCACCTGAATGGTCAGAGGCTCTGTTTTCAGGCTCCAAACACTGAGCACCTGCTCAGAGAGAGACAGGGAGTTATAGTAAACTGAACATCTTATACCAAAGACAGTGTTTTAGTTTTTTGGGTTTTTTTTTTTGAACAACTAGTTGCTGCTTTGTATTTATGAATAGAGGCATAAACGTTTCAGTCTGAGTTTCTTCCTTTAACAAATATAAACTATTTAAGATTACAATATAAATTCAGGTTATTATATAAATATTTCTAAGCAATGTATTCTGTGTACAATGCAATGCAGAGTAGACCTGATTTTTAAAAAAAAGTTTTCAAAGTTCAATGACTCTAGAAATGTTTTTTTGTCTTGTAAGTTCAATCAAATGTTCTTTTCTTTGCCCAAGCTTCTTTTGACTTGGTAAATATCTGTTCCCATATCAGCAAAATGCTTTATCATTATCAAACATAAGTTATATATGCCAGTTTTATAGGGTAAAAAGACAAAATGACAGAATTAAATAACATCAGTTTGTGTCAGAGCAAAAAAAGAGACAGCACAAGAGGAGCACAAAGACCTTGTTAGCGCAGACCTTAGGTGATATTGATTTAGCTCAGGAGACACTCATCGTGTAGGTTTGACAACTGGTGGAGAAGAAAATTACTGTACTGTCATAGAGGAGTAGTTGTTCTCTTTTTGACACCACATGAGCTGCACAGGGAATATTTGTCAACTGTGCCCGTGGATATTCTCATTTATCCAGGTTATAGTTATCTCAAGGCAATTGAATCGAACGCAACTGGACTTAGTCTTGTCTTAGAAGACGTTTCACCTGCTATCCAAGAGGCTTCATCAGTTCATGCTTGTCAGACTAGGCTGGAACTAGTCTGACAAACTGGTGTGGAAGCAACCCAGGGATTTAACCTCTGTGGAGGTCTTCACAAGGCCAATGATGTCACTGGTTCGTTAGTGCTCCAATGGTGTGTCAACGACGGTCGTTGAAACTCCTTCTGCCACGGTGGTCGTTGGAGTCATTGGAGTCACATGAGGCCATTTGTGAATGACCACTGTTTTTAGAGGATAAGCTGTTAAATCTCCTGGGCAAGGATGAAAGGATAGGTGGGGGATAGGTGGTGTCGCAGACCTCCTCCTCTGTAGAGAGACGGTTTTTCCAATTTCACACAGATGGCTTCTTTTACACCTCTTTCGAACCATCTGTCTTCCCTGTCCAAAATGTGCACATTGCTGTCTTCAAAGGAGTGTACTTTCTCCTTGAGGTGTAAATAGACAGATGAGTCTTGCCCTGACGAGTTAGCCCTTCTGTGTTGGGCCATGCGTTTGTTTAGTGCTTGTTTTGTTTCACCAATGTACAAGTCTGGGCATTTGTCACTGCATTGGACAGCGTACACCAGGTTGCTCCTCTGAGTGTGTGGTGTACGGTCTTTTGGATGTACCAGTCTTTGTCTGAGTGTGTTACTGGGTTCCAGCCTAGTCTGAAAGCATGAACTGATGAAGCCTCTTGGATAAGAGTTGAAACGTCTTCTAAAACAGGACTAAGTCCAGTTGCGTTCAATTCAATTGCCTTGAGATCTGTCAACTGTAATCTCAGATATCAACACCGGTACGAGGATGCTGCATCCTATGTATCTAGACATTATATAGACTAACATACCGTGATCAGTGTCATCTGAGAACTACTTAAATAGAAATGTCAGTCTCAAGCTGAAATCAATCTTAAGCTACTAAGGATAATTAAAAAACGCAGTAGGGATTTCAGTATTTATTGACCACCATTGCCATCTAAGAACGTCAAAATTGACACTCATACACATTATTAACATCCAGAATCACATCTGTTGGTTACACCTACATAAAAAATAAACTCCGCTCACTGATGTGGAACAGTCCAACACCCAGTGCATGACTCATTACCTGCCGCAACAACGTCACAGCGGTTGGTATTGTATTTTTTCACCTTGTGAGTATGTCTCTGTGGTGAAATGTTCTGGTGACACCTATCATGGCAGGAACTTTGCCAGGTCTTTAAACGTCTGTCTGGCTGTCTGATTTATGTCAAAGTGAAACCACTGACAAGTGAAAGATGCAGTCACAAAACTTCACAGGACAAATGGGATGGGTGTGGTCCAAGCAAGGGGGCCGCACGTCCCACTTTACACCCCTGGCTTATGAAACTTTACAGGTGTGTAGTTGACATGACAATGGTGGCAGAGTTTGTCTGAGCAGGTGCAACAAAAGTAGCAGGGTAGGAAGAAGGGAAGTCTGCAGCTGGAGTTACCTCAATGCAAGATGGTCGCCAGTTTAATATTTGAGATTAAGATTAATCATTAGCACCCCTTGGCAAAACCTCATGGTGTTGCATAATATTGTAAAAGCTTTTCTGTTTATTGCAATTGTGAAATTTATTTTTTGACACAGAAAAACAAAACGAGATAAAAGAAGACATCCTACAAGCTGGGAGGTCACAGCTGTTGTGTTAGGGGTTTAACTCACCATGGGGTACCAGGAACAAGTGCATCAGGGCTGTCAGTATAACAGACCGAACCCTGCATGGAGACAGAGAGGGGTCGTAATGAAGGGATGGAAAGAGAGGAGGAAAGAAAATATTGACTTCAGCTGCACAAAGAGCAAAACAGGTGGTGAGAGACACAAGAGGCACAGGCTAAGACAGAGACTGTGTGAGTGAGGTATTGAGGGAAGTAGCACTCGTTTTAAGGTTGCGAAAACTGCACGTATGATCCATCTTCAGTGTTCTAGCGAATCCTCTGTGACGCTTTTAGAATTAGCTGAAAATGTGCGAGACTTCTGCAGGTTATGCATGATATATAAAGAATTACCAACAATCTGCGCTTGATTGAAACAAAGACAGAATTATGATTTCCAAATCTGATAACATTCAAAACTGAGCCGGTAACACGGGAGAGCAGTGGGAGGTGTAGGTGTGTGCGCCACTGCCAACTACCCCGTGCCAGGAAACTTGGGTTTGACACAGTTACGCAGAACAGTGGAAGAACTGGTGGACCAACTTCTCTACAGTTGTAATGACTCACCAGACAAAATCTCGTCTGAGAAACGTTGCAACACAAGACACTGGTCAGCAGCTCATATTAACAGCTTTTCAGCGCCTCGGCTCTGAGCAGACAGTGGCGTCTACTTATGCTTTCATCCGAAAGCAGTGGCTCCTTTTCACCACCACTTCCGTCGCCCTGTTATCAACACTGCATGTGCTCATTTGAACACCATTACATACTATTAACTATGATACTGTTACAATATTGATTTTTACACAAGACATAGTCACTGTTTAGGCTTTGCCTTTTTTTCTTCTCTTCAGGTTTGGTCAGGTTTGTAGTTGTATTACTACTTTGAGAAGCTGAAGCTGGATGTTTCACCATTTTAGCCTTATATTTAGTTATCTATATTACGAATTGGTTTGTACGCTCTAAATCACTCCATGACATAATCAGGTGCTGCAGCTGACTCAGCAGTTGGGAGGAGTGTCCTGGTGCAATCATGGCTGGTAGAGGATTGCACATTGTCAAAATTAATACACTAAAGATCAGCACTGCCGCAATTCCTAATCCTATCTGTGGGTTTCTCTTTGTCTGAACACATAAATATGCAAACATATTCAAATATCTTCTGATATACCCAACTGCATTAACCCCCTTGGGGGCACATTAACTCCTATGTTCAGCATTGAGCTTAAACTCCAGTAAATCATTTTCTCATTCATGTGTTTCATTCATCATCTGTGACTGCTTATCGTGTTCAACCCTGTACAGGTTGCCAGACTATCACCGGGCTGACACATAGTGACAAACAACTATGCAACCTAATCCGCATGCTTTTGGACTGTGGGAGGAAGCCATATTACCTGGAGAAAACCTTCACTGACATGGAGAGAATATGCTGAAACTGCTCACCTGCAAATTCAATTCTAAATCATCTTTTGTGTCAAGTGAGACAGAATAACATCCACATTCACATACATCCCCTTCATCTATATACCTACAGCACTTACATTGTAGTAGTCATAGCGTGGGCATTGCCTGGCTGGGCTTTGTCTGGGGTGAATCTCACTGAGGAAAGAGAAGAGAGAGAAGAAGTTATAAAGGATTTGAAGCAGCGCTGCAAGCAAGTCAATTGTGACCCAAGCAGGACTGAAGACCTGTGTCGTGACTGGGATAAATAAGGGTAACAGAATAGGGAACAAGTTAATGAAGAAAATACTTGAAATTCTTAACAAGGGTAGAACCACAAGAACGGCAATGGTAATTTTACTGGTGGTGGGATTAAAAGACTTTCTCAGACGCATCCTATTTCAGAGGCAGATCTCTCCTTGATAGGAGCGCCTCCCACTCTCCTTCTCTAACCTTCTGTAATGCAAAAAAAAATGGACCTGAAAAGCAGGCTAAAAGCAATCAATATTGTACTTGGTAAGACGTTCTAAGTTTGGCAACAGGTAATCAGTCAGTGAAAGAAAGCAGATGAGCAGAACCAGGAACAGGCAATTACGACTGAGTAATGCATTAGATGATCTGGTTAAAGAGGGCTGGTAAATATGCAGACAAGAATGAAGGAATGGGGATCAGGTGACATGTGCATGGTCGGAACAGACTAAGGGAAACTAAAGGGCAGGTGGGGAACAGCAGGTATTTGAAATGGAAGAAGAGATTAGTGTCTGGAAAAATAGGAAAAATGGCAAAATTGTCAGAAACAGAGGCAGGCGTTGAGGCATCTTCACTGATAAAATACTCAGAGCTGCTGTTCATTCATGATAAAAGCTACCACAGACCACAAGGAGGGACTTTATTTTATCATATGACAGTACCATTTCCTAGAAAGACAGGCGCACAGTTAGATAACAAGATGTTAGTTATTTTTTTCCACTTTTAATTCTCTCTAGACCATTGCCCATGGGTTTTGCCCATGACAGTGTGATCATTCCTTTTCAAATATTTGTTTTCTTCTCTGTAATTCATACTGTGTTTTTTATTTTGATCGACACTGCCTTTAATTCTAAAGCTCTCCGCCGCTTGTTATGTTGCCAACTGTAAGCAGCAAGGCAATAAATTAACACGGCATAACTTCACACAAATGAGCACATCTACTAACTCACTGATATGCCAGAACAACACAAGCACAGCATGCAGTTACAACCGTGGACAAGTTGAAGTGTGTGTGTGTGTGTGTTCCTGCAGGGAACTTTGACCTCAGTGTGCCTGTCATAAGGTGATGTTTAGAAGTATGTGTCGAACTGAATGTTCAGTTTGTGTGTGTTTCTTCAGTGCAAACGATAACGGACAGGAAGAGAGGTTGTATTACCCAAAAAAGAAAAAAACGAATCAATTAACTGTGGGATGCAAAGGTGTGTCATCAGCGTAAAGAGAGACTGCAGGACAAAAAAAGATCTCCTGTATTTAAACACACCTATTCCCTATTCTCATTCTCAGGTGTTCAAAGCAAACATTTCTCTAGAATGATGGTGACAGCATCGGCAGCTCATGAAATGAATAATAACCTGTTATGTAGCACTCAGTGTTATCACTTATCTGTCAATGCTTGAATGCAGAAATGTGTCTGTGCTTGCTAGATCAAAAACCTTACAGTAGCCTCCAAACTGTGATTGAGTAACTGAAAACTTAAACCTGCAAGGTTCAGTGTGGTGTTAATGTTTGATTGTGCTGGAAGTTTGTTATTTTCAACATAGGACATGTTTTGGTGGACTTTTTTTCTACTTCTGAGAAACACACAGAGACAAGCACAGTTGCTCACTTCTTCAAACTGTGGGATTAAATAACATATTTTAGTGTCACTATATTCTACCTAAAACACAAGTTTTGCTTTTTTCTGTTAAAAAATGATAAAAAAAAAAAAAAAAAACAGACAGAAATATCAGTATTAGCCTCAGGTTGTAGTGAAATGTTGCACATCACTTTTCATGTGCATGATGGATGGACAGAAGCAGCATCCCCGGTCCCTTATTGCCACAAAACCTTTCAGCCTCTACTCTAACCATGACATCAGCATACAGTGTTATGATGAGACAATTCTATTCAGAAACTGTTCATGGATAAAATAAACAGATAAGTCTATTTTCCATTAATGCAATACCTGCCACCATCATCTGCAGCACCACACAGCAATCCTGCTCACTGATTTGCACCACCGCCTACACAGGTTTAATCTGGGAATATTAATAGGATGGCTGTCACAGTATAAACAGCATCATAATCATATCATGTTATACTGTTCATCATCATATCACCCAAGCTTTGTTAGGACCAATCAATCTCAGAGCTCAGAGACTCAAAAGACACAGACGATGTTACTAACACTTTGACATTCATGTCTATCATTATGAGTCAGGATTTAGAGCTCCAAAGACCCAACTGTTGGATTACCGGATGCTCTTTTTTTTCTCACTGCTGGTGCATAATAACCACAGAGCCAATAATAATCATTACTCAATAGGCTTTTTACATTTGTCCATTAAGACTGATGTAGCTCTAGTCTTCCTGTAATCAAAGTTTCAGTTTGCAGGATTTGATATTGCCAGAAATAGAATATAATAGTTTTCTTCAGTATATAATCACCTAAAAATAAGAATCAGTGTGTTTTTGTTACCTTAGAATGAGCCATGAATATCTACATAGGGGGGCGGGTCCACAGAGATCGCCATGTTGCACTGCCATTTTTCTACAGTAGCCCAGAACAGACAAACCAAAAACTGGCTCTAGAAAGGGGCCATTCGCATTTTCACATTTTCACAAGCAGCTCCCTTGTGGCGAGAGTTTTTTTTTGTTTTTTTTTTGTTTGTTTTTTTCTACATAAAACTGCTTTATTTAGAGTTTCTACCACTTTAAAATACGGGGTCGGTTTGCTTTGGAGAGGAAGAGACCTCTGTAGATAATTCAGATCCCAGTAAAAACCCTCTGAACATCTAGATCATTAATTATCAGATAAAAAAGGTGCTAGGCTGCTAATCTGTGCTCATGTCTCTGACATGACAAACTGCTTCATTCAGTGTTAAAATCACCGGGTATGTTCATGTTGGAGAGATAATTTTGCTGGCAGTCAAAAGCTCCTAAATGTCTGGAGCAGAAATAAAGCGAGAACACATTAGTAGGTGCAACATGCAACATAGAGCAGGAGAAATACTTATTTGTAATGTCAGATTGCTTTATTCAGTGTTTTATCGGGTTTAACCACCTGGTCCATTTGTTTTGAAGAGGAGACCTCTGCAGGTAATTCAGCTCCCGGTACAAACCTCCTGAATGGGGCACCCACTGTCTCAGTAGGTGGAGCAGGTGCCCCATGTAAAGAGGCATTGTCCTTGCCACACTGCCCTCTGCTGCATGACATCCCTCCTTAACAATGAACACTGCAGAAATTCTAACCAGGAGAAGTTTCAGCTGGTTGCAATCTGCAATCCTCACCACTAGATGCCACTAAATCCCCCTAAATCTTACACACTGGACCTTTAAGTATCTTGCAGCCTTTGTTGTGGTATAAAAACCTCACTAAAGAACCAACAATATTGATATTATCTTCTAATAAAAAAAAGCTGGCTGCCTTCTTTTCTCCTGCTTCCTCACCTTCTTTGGAAACAATGAGGCTCGCTCAGATCAAGTCAACCGTCTGAAACTATTTTCCACATGCAGAGAGGAAGCTCTGCCCCTCTGCTCCGTGTCCTCCAAGGGCTCCACCTCGCCAACTATTCATCCTGCTCTGACTCACTCCCTGCCAGGTTCAAGCTGCTCTGCAGAGGAGGCGCGCTGGGGCTTGTTCCCCCCATCACGGGCATATTTCTTATTCTCTAAAGTTTTTTTTTCTCAGTGTTTCCAAACAGCATGTGTGTTAAATAGACATTTTCAGTGGCTTTTATGTTGGCGAAAAGTTTGCTTTAATGAAACGTGCATCATGAACAAGAGAAAAAAAAACAGTTTAATGAAAAGACAAAGCGCTGCACGTTCCCACTGGCATTATGAAAGTATCTATCAATCTATCTATCTATCTATCTAGAAGGAGCGCTAGACATAGGTAAATGCCACGAGAGACCACACAATACATCAGAAGTCACAAACCGACCTGTCAGTTTGACAGACGTGGGTGAGTAATTCGCCACCTCAGTGTGAAAGACAGACAAAAAGCGCAAAAGGTCATGAGGCAGCCCGACAGTAAACACATCATATGCGGGTATTAGGAGCGTCAATAGTGAGAATTAGTAATTATGAAACTGAGTTCTTACAACGCTCCTGGAAGTTTCCCCTGACTTTGTGTCCGGCTCTTCTTTTGTCCGAGTCCATCCAGGTGAGTTTAAATCCTCTGTGACACAGATTCAGTGCGCCTCTGTCAGAGTCCGCTGTCCATGTTTGGGTCCGAGACCAACAACGACGATGAGGATTTCCCCCCCAAACAATGTCGTTTTCTCTCTGTCACGCTTTTTCTTTGACGTAGAGACCAGCTGAGCCTCCCGGCGTAAAGAAATGAGACTGAGCAGCAGAGCAGAGAGAGGAGGGAGAGCAGAGAGAGGAGGGAGAGCAGGGAGAGGAGGGAGAGCAGAGAGAGGAGGGAGAGGAGAGAGAGGAGAGAGAGCAGAGAGAGGAGGGAGAGGAGGGAGAGCAGAGAGAGGAGGGAGAGCAGAGAGAGGAGAGAGAGGAGGGAGAGCAGAGAGAGGAGAGAGAGGAGGGAGAGCAGAGAGAGGAGAGAGAGGAGGGAGAGCAGAGAGAGGCTCCGATAGACACAGCAGCGTCCAGCCCACTGTGGTGCGTTCAGGAACACTCCCGGAAATCCTACCGCTCAGGATGCTTCCTTGGAACAACCTATGGATAAAAACAAACGAAACACCCAAGGGTGGAACTTACAGAAAGCTACATCTAATCAAGCACAATATTTGAATACAGCATTGAAGTGCTCTAAGTTTGCTCCACACGGCCCACATGTCAATGGGAAATTGATTTTACACTTAAATTATATATTTATAGAAAAGCATGGTTACAGATTAAATTCCTAACCATACAGACCCAGATGGCATGTTGTCCACTGTCCACTGAATTATGTTTTAATTTTGAAAGATACATCAACATCGGTTTCGCCATGTTTTTTCAAAATTGCTTCAGCGCTGAAACAGATCTTTCTGAAATTTATAATTTATGAGAATTTGTTAACCTCTTTACGACCATCATAATCTGTTGAATCGAATCAAGAACTGACATAATTTCAACCACATTTCAACACTGAAAGATGGTCATGTGCCAGTTGGGGAGTGGCACAGAAATGAGCCCTAAAACACGGGAATGAGATAGCATTTTAGCACGCTCGTCTTGAAATCAATGTTTTCGGGGTTTTTTTTCATTTTCATGTTTTTGGTTAGATGTCTGAAATTAAGGTCTGGTTTTAGGTGTTTATGAAATGGCTGCTTGTCATCACGCTAAACATGGCCTTACAGCTTCGCTGTGGGGGCGGCATTACGTTTCCGCTTCAACAAACATTACAAGTGATGTTAATTTGTGTTTTTTTTTTGTGGAACAAAATGTGCAAGTAACATAATGTTTCAAGTCAAAGTCAAAGTCAGCTTTATTGTCAATTCTACAATATGTACAGGACATACAGAGGATCGAAATTACTTTTCTCTTCAGACCCTCGGTGCAGACAGTACACTTGACATAACATGCAAATTTAAAATCTAAAATAAAATATAATAAGTAGGGTATATAAAATATAAAATATAATAACTGTTTGCCACAGTGCAATGGGGAAATCACATTTGCTTTTTGACAAAGGAACCAAGGACGACGCAAACTTACGCGACGGCCTGTTTAAAGACGTCATTCCTGGAACATTCTGTAGAAATTAGTTCATATATGCTCAGTTTTGACCATGCATCCATTCATCCATTTTCATCCACTTATCCGTGGGGGCAGCAGGCCAAGCAAAGCACCCCAGACATCCCTCTCCCCATCAACGCCTTCCAGCTCCTCCTGGGGGACCCCAAGGTGTTCCCAGGCCAGATGAGATATGTAATCACTCCAGCGTGTTCTGGGTCTGCTCCGGGGCCTCCTACCAGTGGGACATGCCCAGGAAGCATCCTGATCAAATGCCGGAACCACCTCAACTGAACCCTTTCAATGCGAAGGAGCAGTGGCTCTACTCCAAGCTCCTCCGGATGTCCAAACTTCTTACCCTATGTCTAAGCCCAGCCACCCCACTGCGGAAACTCATTTCTGCCGCTTGTATCAGCAATCTCATTTGTTCAGCCACTACCCAAAGCCCATGAGCATGTGAGGGTTGGGACATAGGTGGACCAGTAAATCGAAAGCTTCGCCTTCCAGCTCAGCTCCCTCTTCACCACGACGGTCCAGCACAGCGTCCATATCACTGCAGAAGCCGCACCAAACTGCCGATCCATTTCATGCTCCATTCTACCCTCACTCATGAGCAAGACTCCGAGATACTTGAACTCCCCGTTTGAGGCAGGAATTGTCTCCCAACCCAAGCAGTTTTGAGCAACTGTTCTTAAGCCTTCACTTGCAATATGTCGTACAAACCAAAAAGAGACACAAAATGACAAAAAAGAGACACAAATGTATCTCAAAGAGATCAAGTTTTGGTTATATCTCCAGAACATCCCACTTTTAGCTGGGCTTTTTTTTGTCCTCCTGCTGCCAAGGGAGTAGCCAAACATGTTTCTCCCTACAAATACTAAATATCTCTGTGGATCAGCAACTTCCCTTCTTTATGGATTTATTATTCTCAAGAAGCATTTTTCTTTTGTACAAATAATTGAGTTGACAGCTGTGCACATAAATCTGTAGTGATCATTCTGCTGCTACAAAGTGAAGACATTCTTAAAATAATCTGTGAGTTGAGAGACACTATTTTCTTCATTATAACTTTGGTGTTCATTCCCATTGCTTAAGACAAAGCTGGAAATGGCCATCTTACACACAGGCGCTACTTTCCAACAGTACTTTGACAGTGTGATGTTAAATAATACATAATCTTAAGGGCAAATCACGTTTTGAAAAATGAAAATATGCTGTTTACTTATCTGTCATTTTACATTAGTGCTGGAGACACTTATTATCAGTAAGTACACTCCTGGCAACATGAAGAACAATATATCGCAAAATGCTGTTAGCTTTCCAATGTCTCTGTCTTCCTCTGAACACTACTCTCTTCTGCTTTCTGTATTTCCTTTTCTGAAAAGAAGACTTCCAGGGAACTACAGAGCTACATCTGTCAGTTAAGACACCACCATATAGTCTCACAGATTCTCAGTTATACAAACATGTCTTATATTCCAATGAATAAGGAGTCGAACGATTGCAGTAAAATGGGGACAAACACAGGTGCAAACAGTCTAGTGGTGTATAATGATCTCATGCAGGCTGCACTCAGCTATTTAAAAGTATCCCAAATAGCCCACTGTTTTAGTCCTGGAAAAAAGTCTTCACCCAGATCAGGATCCTTGGCCACACCGCTAAGTCAACTGACTTTTCCAAACGCAAACAGACAGTACAGTCAGTAATCTGTTGTTTGAATGGAAAGTATGGCTGTGTCGATGTTAACTATACACATAGAAGACTGAATAGTGAATGATTCGGTTGTCCTGGTGGTGTGGCCTGAAATCTGTGTGTTGTATTTATACATGGCGCACCAACTGAATACAGGTCATTACTGTAATGCTGCCCGGTGTCTATAATTTGCAGATGATGAGCATTAAGCCAAATAGGAACAGAGGTGATAGAGCATTGCATTTTAGATTGTTCATGTCACTGGAAACATGGGTATTGTCAGTATGATGTTAGTTAAGGTGGACATTTATAGAAACAAGTCCATGCACAGGGCATTGCTCATTTGTGCTTATCAGTATTTCCCATGGGCCTTGTATTTATTTGTGATGTTGGCTCTGCAAACACTGGATTCATTAAGTAGATTGCACAGCTTTGCATAATGTTTGTAAGAGTAAAAAATAACAAACATATTACAAAATCACTGGATGTGATGTCAAAATATGGAATATTTACAGTTGTGACTATGATTGCATCACTGCAGATTCACCGAAGTACATTGATTTAATGAGGAAGAATACTTAGATTTCTAAAAGCTTGTTTACTTATCTTTCAGTGTTTCTAGTCTGGTCTGCTAGGTCTCTTTCTTCTCTCACAGATCAATACAAAAAGGTTCAATGTAATGTTCCCAACACGTCTGACTGCTAGTTTTCGTCAATAGCTGTCTGCATGAGTGTTCCCACAGCTAGGGTCTGTGTGCAAAGTCTAACTGTACACTAACAGTTGTGATAAATAACAGGATTAAACACAATATAATCACAACAGTAAATCACTGGCTGTCGGACATTCGATTCATAAGATTACAGACATAAGTTTCGAGGCATTAACGCAAGTGTCACATGCAGGTGTTAGTAACATTGATAGTTAGGATATATGAATACCATGATGGCAAGCTAATTGCTGATCTGTCTGTAGGTGTGAAACCTTATTAAACTCATGTGTTCATTTATAATCCCACAGCTTTGATTAGACTTTCTGCTTTATTAGTATGCTGTTATTAGATACTTTATACTGCAGGAGCTTTGCCTGATGGTTTTCAAAGCACGTAGTGTGTGTGTATGTGTTTACACATGTGGACTAACCACTGGTGCACACCATTCAGAGTTTTTTTTTGGATTATGCCAAGGTAAGCTTTCAGGGCATTAATCTACTTTTTTCTCACTTTTTTCTAATTACTACACTGTGGAGACAAAACTCCAGTCCCTCCATGGTTAACCATTTACTTTAGGCTTAGATTTGATTTTAAGCGTCAAAAGGAAGTATCCCTCCATCCAGTTTGAACATTAGACAGTGGCTTAGAAGCAGCCAGGGACACTGACTGTGTTTACATGCACATTATATTCCGGTTTTTGCCCTTATTCTGAAAGAGACTTCTACTAAGGTGTTTACATGGCTAATGAAAATGAATTTTCCACTAACACTCCTGTTTACATGCCGCCGCATATACTCCAATTAATGTGCCCTAACATGTCACTGATTAGGTCAAAATATATAGAAAAGTGACACATCAGCACATTTTGCTCCTCCTCCAATTTTTTCAGAGTTTTCCACCGATGGCAGACTTGTTCATCTGTGCAGACATAGCCTCTCTCTTTCATACCTTCAACCACCTGCTTGAAAAGATCAGCATCCCAAAACCTGTTGATACACAAGTCGGTGTGTTTCTCCTTCCAACCATATTAAGGCTTTTTTTGGGCATGCATCACTACCCCGGCTTTGCAAACTGCTGGTGAGTGGTTTTGTGTACTTTGTCTCCACGACAACGCACAGAACCGAGCATAAACAGGCAAGAGGCCACGTGCTGCAAACATGTCCAAAGAATGCTATTAATACTTAATGCTATTACGAATGCTTTCAAAACCTGAATAATACCGGCATACCCCACATCTTAATCTGCCAGAAACAAGAACTGCTAATTTCGGGAAAATGCCAAATTCAGAATATCTAATCAGAATATGCTGTTGACGTGACCTGTATAAAATTCAGAATATTGTCATATTTGATATAATAGCGGAATGTAAACAAATGTAAACATAGCCACTATGGAAGGGTTGCCATCCTATAACAGGCCTAACATTCACACTCTCAGTCACATGTGTAAGGGCAGTTTAGAGTTTCCAGTTCATCTTACCTGCATTCCTTTGAGAGAGGAAACTGGAGCATCTGCAAAATGGGGAAAACATGCAGTCTGAAAAGGACACAGCCGGTCGGCAGATTTGGGCTCAGGACCTTCTTGTAGGTCTGCAACTGTGCTAACCACAAAGCCATTACGCTGCCCAGGTTAGAATTATGACTGACTGAGGATACGTTTAGATCAGGCATGGAGCAGTTAGGGTTAAGGTTAGGGTAAACTTCCTGGGAATTCATGCAAAACAATACCCTCATAAGCATAGTAATACAGGTTTGTGTGTGTGTATGTGTGTGTTGGACAGAGTGAGATACTGCCTGCAGTCACTATCAAACTTTATGACGTAGAAAGGATGCGTCATTGTGTTTGCAGAAATTTGCATATGTAAGGGGGAGGAGGTTAATTTGCAGATGGATTTCCCTGATCTGCGTCACCATGGGGGATTATCGCTTCACTTTTACAGCCCACTGAACTTTATAGTGATGGATTTTGCTCGTTATTGTCGGCAGTTTAGTTTAGCTGTGTCACTGAATGCTGCAGTGAATGTTGGGGATTAGCAGCATCTGGTTTCACACATTCAAAATACCCTCAGAGCTGGCAGAGAGCATGAGTAAAGACGTCAGCAGACGAAAGTGAGGAGTTTTTTTTTTTACTGCTTTCGTTTCTGTTTTGTTTGTTTTGCCAATTACAGTCATGTTTTTGTCAGATGACTTTTGATCAGTGTGGGCTGCTTCATGTCATTCCAGCAAACTGGATGAATAAGTACAAAACTGACAGTCGATGACAGTTTGGCCCCAGATTTAGGATTTCAAAATTCAGATATTCAAAAAAGAAAGAAAAAAAGAAAGACCCACAACCTGGACTTATTTGGACCTTGATAAAAATAGAAAATACTTTTCGATGGGAGCCATGTTTTAATAGTGGAAAAACACGCTGACAGACAGTCTTATTCACACCTACTGCCGACATTACTCATAACATCAACATACCTCAAATTCTAGAAAAAGACTTCAGAAAAAAAACAAATGTGTTGCCAAAGCTAATCATTATGAGGTTTCTCCTGCAAACCAAGATCTCTGAAGCACTTTCATCTGCCCTTAATCCAGGCCTCTGGAAATGTTCTCCATTCCTTCGCAGCACAGCATTAAAGTCATCAAATTTGAGATTTACAGCCTGCTCACAAACATATAAAAGTAGGTAAAAATGTTTGGTTCACTGATCAGACAGGGCTGTGAAGGAGAGGGTGAGCAGGGGAAGCACACTGCAGCAGCAACAGTATGCATTCAAAATGAAGAGGTGACATCACTCCCTCGGATGACATCATCCCAACCTGTGTGCAGAATGACATCATTCTCATGTGAAGATGTGTTTGTGGTGCAAAGGTAAATGAACAAGTTAGTAAATATATAAAATTGGATGACTGACTGTTTGATCAATAGGCAACAGCTACTACCACTACATGTATCTGATTAGCTATCATTCATATCATGATTTTGGTAGGTTTCAGCAACATGTCTGGTTATTTAGTTATTTTTTCTACTTCTCTCATTCTATTATATTATAATCATTATTATTCTAAGCCATTAGAGTTCTTACAACACCTAGAACATTTTAGACATAATGAATTAGGGGTCACAGACTCAGTATGGTCATAATTAATGAATACAGTAAATGACAATTAAGTATCTTAGTTTATTTACTTTTAGCAGATTGTAAGGTATCAGGGTCAAAGTCCCTCTGTGTATGAGCATACTTGGCCAATGAGCATGATTCTCATTTTCATTACATTTGACAGATATCATCTATTTGGCCCTTTAAATGCTGTCCACCAAAAAATATAGCAACATGACATCAGTTCTTTATTATTTCACCCATGACATCATTGCTCAGGAGGATGATTTGACTGCAGAGCTACAGTATCATCACTATAGTAGATGAGTCAAGGATATTACACTGTACCAACATTATGAGTTGACTCCTTCTAACAAACAGCCTACAGGGCCCTGCAGTGTGTCTGCGCCTCAGAAAGGGAAGCCACTCATGAATAATTAATCAGATTCTGCACACGAGGGGGAAAAAAAATAAATAAATCCTCACGCCTCACGGGGGGATTACATACCAAGAGGATGATGTCATGCTTGCAGACTGGTTGGAATGATGTCACTGTAGGCGATGATGTAATGTCTTTGTATTTAAATGCATATGTCATTTTGCTGCAATGCTAGCACCCCATTTCACATATACAGATTCAATCTATTTGATCACTGAAGGATGCACTCTAACTTGATTTCACATAATAGGCTGTGAATGTCGCATCTTTCTTATCACTGAAGTGCTCTTTTGTGAAAGGGAGGAAATGAGGTGGGAAATAAGGTCAGATAAAGGACCATTGTTGGAGAGCATGCTATGAGGTAGTAACCGAGGAAGCCTCAAGCACTGTTTTTATGGGTGTGAGTTGATTTTTTTAACTTTGGTTAGAGCCAGCTTAGCTGTTACCCCATCTTAAATCCAAGCTCAGCTAACAGTCTCCTGGCTGTAGCCTCATGTTTAGTGCACAAATATGAGAGTGAGTATCTATCTTTTCATTTGACTCTCTGCAGGAAAGCCATCCATCCATCCATTTATTTTTATCCACTTATTCGGGGCCAGGTCGCGAGAGCAGCAGGCCAAGAAAAGCACCCCAGAGGTCCCTTTTCCCAGCAAGGCTTTCCAGCTCCTCCTGGGGGCATTCCCAGGCCATATGACATATGTAGTCTCTCCAGCGTGTTCTGGGTCTGCCCCGGGGGCCTCCTACCAGTGGGACATGTCCAAAACACCTCTAACAGGAAGCGTCCAGGAGGCATCCTGATCAGATGCCCGAACCACCTCAACTGACCCCTTTTGATGCGAAGAAGCAGCAGCTCTACTCCAAGCTCCCTCTGGACGTCTGAGCTTCTTACCCTGTCTCCAAGGCTGAGCCCAGCCACCCCAGAGGAGGAAGGCAGGAAAGCATATTTCCCAAAATGTTGAGGGATTCTTCAGGGTCAGACACAGCAAACCAACATCAGAGAACTTGTGGCGACGAAGGACGACTGTTGCGTTGCCTGACGTCGCCCATGTCTTGGCCAAAAAGTTGCACTAGCAAACAATAACAAACGGTTTCTGCTAAAGAGCTCAATGGCTAAGGACAATACTCTTACCAAATATAACATGTTGGTTTCACTCTCACGCCCTCTTGACCTCAGCTATTTATTTACTTCCCTCATTTCCGTTTCTCCTCTCATGTAATTCACTGACAAAGCTCTGCCATCTCTGACGCCGATTCAACATGTTGAATCAGCCAACAAGGACCAACAAGGACCAACAAGGGCCAACAAGGGCCAACAAGGGCCAACAACGGCCGAATAGGGCCACGGTGCAGGACACTCTGCAAAAACTAGGCAGACTCTCACCAATAACTCAACTCTGACCAACAGCTATTGGCTTTGTGTTTCAGGGCCTTTAACATACACAGACAAGACTGATATTGATGTTATCATTTGAGCATCCCAAGGAATGCGCAATATCGATCTTTTCCTAAAAAATTATATCCAAATGAATTGTAGTCCAAATTTAGCTTTCTATCCAAAAGCTTTACTACCTTGACATCCAGAATATTGGGTCTCTTCTTTTCCTCGCCACTTACAGATACTATAAAATGTGCAGAGGAGTAAACATTACAGTTCAAATGAATAAAGATATCTCATTCATTGGGATCAGGGAGATGTCAACACCCACTTTTGGGGTATTCACTGGTCTACTGATGTCTGGAAACTCAAAGTAGGTCATCCTCCTGGTGCTTATTTTCCTCTGGGAAGTCTGCATGGAAGAGACCAGTGAGAGGAAAAGGCCAGAGTACACAGAGCAAAGCAGAGCAAGAGGGGCAGTGTTGCATATTTTCTCATACATCATGGAGAAGTAGCACAGTGGGTAGTTTGACCCTCTACAGGGCATATACGTAAATGCAAATGTTGTGTTTTTAGGGGGTTGTCAGACTTTTGGTAGATTCATTCCACTCTTTTCTCATAGATAAAGTGGAATGAGCATGTACAGTACATGAATCAAACTTGCCATGCCAGAAAGCACAGCCGAAGTCTAGGATTGACTCCACCCTCCTGTACTTATCATTTAGTGATCTCAACATCTTTTTCTTCTTGATTTAAGTTACACAATTCTTTACTGTAGGTCGGCTTGATGTGTTGTGACAGGTGAGACACTGACTCATAACAAGCTCTGTTATTTTTCCACTGTCGAGATTTTCAGTCTTACTGGAATATGTTTCCCTATCTGGCCTTCCCTTGAATTTTCTTATCATTCTCATGTCTTGTGGTTTCTGTTTTTTTATTCGAAACATCTGTATTTTCTAATTGTATTTCCCGTTCATAGCTAAAATATTTGTATCTGTGTCTTTATATTCGTGGAAAGTTCTGGAACTGGACATCCTTTTCCCCACTGGCGTCATGCCCAGGGTCACGCTACTAATGTCCTCTTTCAGAGGAAAACATGAAAGTGGACCAAACAAACAGCACTGCCTGTTCTCACCTCGCCCTTCTCTTTTTATTATTTGGAAGACATAATCGCTGAGTATGAACTGCAGTTCCTGTTTATGTCATGCATGATCATAGTAGTAGATGTATATGCTGACAAAGTTTAAGTGTGATGTCTTTTCCAGAGCACAGCTGTATCACATGTCGCCTTAAAAGCTACGCATGCTGAAATACAAGCTGATCCTGCATTTCTGATTAATGCAGTCGGTTACTATAAAATGAGACTGGCCAGAAACTTTGGACCCCTCAGCCAGAGAACAGGAAAACCTGCTGATGTCTGCTGCTCTGTGACACAAGGCAACAGGATCCAGAAACTAAATGGTCTTATAACAAAGGAGTTACGTGATGAAAGTGCAAACTGTTACACCTGCTGGTCATGAGACCACATTAGCTAACCGGTTCCATTCAGGGAATCGGCTGTAGGCAGTTGACCGGTTTCTGAAGAGATGTTTAAAAGTCAGAAATTGAGCTTCTGCTTGTTGCTTTCTTTCATTTTGTTACTGGAGCAAGAAGTGGTGGAACACACCATCACATTCCTGTGATCAAACAATTCAACTTCAGGTTGGTGCAATTCAAAGTGCAGGGCTATGGGCTGAGTTTCTTATAAGCAAAACATCCTCATCATTAAAGCTTAATATCAAGATAATCCACTGACCTCAATGTGAAAAGTTTTTTGTGTGTGTGATTAGAAAGGGCCAATTTTGCATTTCAAGACAGAAGCTGGTGAACCATGAAGAGTTAAGTTTATAAGTTTAGTAGTGCTATTGCTGCTTGCAGCTTTCTTGAGAACCGCTCATTTAAACAACTTCACACTTGGCATTTCAATTCCTTCATTTCCTAAGCAGTGCACCTGCCATTAGCAAAGATAATGTATATGTGGCATTTGCTAACAGCTAGCTACATGGGACCAAGCTATTTCCAACAACAAAATTCCAACTCCAAAAAGTTACATCATTGCTGCTTAAAATGGTTGAATTTGTCGCAGTGTAATATGTCAGGTGTCACCTCTGTCTTCCTTCATCTGTTCTTGAATATACTCTAGCAAGGGATGAAGAGTGAACTGTAGGCGACCCAGTATGCAGTTTGGTGGTGAAACATTTAATAGGGTTCCCTTTTTAATACACTGCACAGTGTACCTTTGGCAGGAGTAATGCACTACTGATAAATATCTCCTGTAGAAAGCTCACACTCAACACTGCACTTTCTTGGGTCGCCAAGAAAATCAAATGACAGACAAGCCCGGTCGAACTCTAAAGTCGTCAAAATCCGGTGCTTGGGCAGTGACTTGCAGCATCTGAAACCAACAACAACAAAAAAAAAAGTCCTTTAAAGTCTGCATGATATGCGGCCAGTTGCCATTAGCTATAGTTTAACAGTGCCCAGCCGCATCAGGGGGAAATGTGGCAAGAAAGTCCAACTGGGGCAGCATCAGGGGTCGTGGATGGGTCCAACAAACACTGACTTCCATCTGAGTGAGCGGTGTTTGCCTCCCGTAAGAAGCCAAACCTTGTTCTTTTTTCCTGAACCAAACCATGTTTGTTTGTTATTGATTAAAAAAAAAAAACCCGTCTATTTGTGGTGTTGTACCGACGTAGTGCGTTTATTTTGAAAGGGATTGTATGTAAATGTTAAATTTCCCGTGAAATTTAACATGAATTTTTTTAAAAGAAGACATTGCATGTAACAGGCAGAACTTGACACGGTGTCAAGTTGTGTATTTACACATCCAGCAGTTTCAGAGTGACATAATCAGTCATTTGGAGCATGACAAATTTAAGTTCAGTATTTACCCACCTCTAACTCTGTTTTTAATCTATAACTCCTGGTGGAAATTCCTGGCTCTTTAGTAGATGTTTCACTAAGTTCACCAGCTAGTCGCTAACTGTGTCTGTCAGCTGTTTAGCGCCGCGCAGGTAGTGTACAGTGAGACGCTATGAAGCAGCAAGAATGAAACAAAACAATAAAGTTGCAGGCTGGACAGCTAAACAATGACCTGGAACTTGCTATGAAGCTGCAGTGGGCCAAAGGGAGCTGCAGATTCAGTTGCTAAATCTCAGTACAAGTAACCATTTTCACGTTGTTTTCATATCGTCATTACAAAAATATCAGTTACATTTATTTTACACTGTTTAATTCAACTCATCTTTCACTGCGAGGACAATCATTTTATTTCAAGAAAGGAAAAGTGGTATAGATGGTACTTTTCCAGTGGTCAGTGGCTGTTTATTGAATTAAGAACAGAAAAAGATTTCCAACTGCAGAGCTGAACATGAGACTCAGCACCTGCCAAACATCAAGTACCGTGAGAGAAGAGACAGACGGAGAAAGTGTCAGAGAAGCAGAGAGGAAAAAATGTGAGTCAAGTTAGTGTCCAATAAACCATATGGGGAAAAAAATTAGAAAAACATTCTGACCGTTTCTAAATGAACTGACATTTAGAGATGTATGAAACCCTTTCATAAATTTTGGCTCCTCTTTCAGTTTTCCTATTATCTTTACATCTAGACTGCTCTTAACAACAACAAAATTATCAGACAACAATTGTGATAATCGATTGATGTTCAAGTCATTTATCAAGCAAAAATGGCTAACATTCAATGATTTTCTTTGTTTTATTTTACTGTAAAAATATCTTTGAATGGCCAAAACAAGCAATTTGAAGATGCCAAAGTTTTTAACTAATTTATGACATTTTATTGATTAGAAAATACAATCAAGACTTGATATTGAAAACTATAATTAGTTGCAGTTACAGTACTTTACTATTTTCTTTCACTTGTCCTTCCCTTCAACAGTCCCCCTTCTCTGTTTCTCTTATGGGTGTTTGCCCATCTGTTGCAAAACCACTGGAGCTGAACTGAGATCATGTGCACACTTATTACACCATAAGCCTTCTGAACCCAAACACTGTTTGTGTGTGCAAAAACAACCTGAGTGTCCAACCCCCAGGTCTCGCTGAAGTTACAGCCGCAGCTAATAGATTTAATAGGTCCTATTTATGCCAATACTTATCCACTGCCTCAAAAACTGGTCTGGAAAACACAAGGAGTTCTTGTTTTTGGGCTTTGTGGATGCACAGCATGTGAGCAACACACATCAGTGCCAGATGTGAGTGGATAACATCTGGTAGTGACACCAGTGAGGCCTAAAGATAAAGGTTTGTGGGGGTAACTCTTGGCATCAGAGAACAAAGCAAAGAGCCTGAGGGGTGAGCTGAGCATTTCTTATTCATCTTGTGGTTCTGTCTGTCTGTCTTTGTTTCTTTCTTTCTACCTCTGTCTCTCTTTATCTCTCTGTCTTGCACATACTCTGACATAAACACACATCACCACACAGTCTGCAGCAGTGTGCGCGCGATGACGTCATCAAGTGACAGCACAGTATTGACTCTCGGCTTATTCTCTGCATCAACCGCATCACCACAGCGTGATGGAGTCACTCATAAAACCACATGTCTCTCCTTGGGTTACAATCTAAACCTTGTTTCTGTGCACGCGCACACACACACACACACACACACACACATATTCAACTGTTCAGTCACTTATTCCACACAAAGTAGGTTAAGTGTTCGTACACTTTCTCCTTTGGGAGACGAGTTAAATTATAAGGGAGTGTGTCTCTCCTTTCCATCTTCCCAGGGAAAAAACAAATATGGAAAGAGTTAGAGAAAAAATGGTTGAAAGAAAAGAGAGAGAAAGTGCTGAGGTGTCCCAATACCGAGCATGTGCGTCATCAGATTTTATTATCTAAAACCTAGTGAGCCGTACCTTCCCACCCCGCACAATAAAGAGATAGCTGGGGCTTCAAGTAGGGGACTGTCATTTGGTGGCAGATTGAGGCTGTGTTAGTACTGTTATAATCTCTGCCATTAGACATCTGCATATATATGCAGAATCAGTTGGCAATGGGTCAAGATTTTGACATCAGAGGTGTTCTGGTCTCCATTTGGAGTCCGAGTAGTATTGACCAATCACATTTGTGTGTCAGGGAAACAGTCCGTGTGGAGAGATGGAGCACAATGGCTACTATGCAATCTCAGAACCCACTGGTTAGCTCTTTTCTAAGTATATCTTCATTCATATACAGATATCTAGAGATCAGCTGGAATGACTGACAGAATATAAAACAGCAGCTTTAGATGGGATATACATATATGCACCCCTGTTCAAACTTTTGTTTACTGTGTATACAGTAGCTAAGCAAGTAAAGGCTGATCCGATTTCTAAAAGGCAGGAAGTTAAAATACATTTCTTCAATATTTTAAGTACGATTACTTTCTTTTATTTCAATCTTTTACGGTTTCAAAATAACAATAAAAGGAAAAGGGCCTGGAGCAAAACTTGGGCACCCTGCATAGTCAGAACTTAGTACCGTCCCCTCTGGCAAGTGTCACAGCTTCTAAATGCTTTTTGTAACCAGCTAAGAGTCTCTTCAGTTCTTTTGCATTCGTCATTGCAAAAGGTATCTAGTTCTGTGAGATTCCTGGGTTGTCTTGCATGCACTGCCATCCTCTCTCCATCCTTCATCCAACTGAATCCATTCTTCCCTCTACCTGTGAAATGTTCCCTATGCCACTGGCCACAACAAGCCCAAAGCATGATCGATCGACCTCCTGGTTTAACAGTTGGACAGGTGTCCTTTTCATGAAATTCTGCATCCTTTTTTCTCCAAACATCCCTTTGCTCATTGCATCAAAAAAGTTCTTCATTAACGTCATCAGTCCACAGGACTTGTTTCCAGAAAGCATCAGGCTTGTTTAAATGATCCATTGCAAACTTCTGACAGCTACATTTTGTGGTGAGGACACAGGAAAGGTTTTCTCCTGATGACTCTTCCATGAAGGTCATATTTGTACAGGTGTCACTGCACAGTAGAACAGTGCACCACCACTGCAGAGTCTGTGAAATATTCCTGCAGGTCTTTTGCAGTCAAACAGGGGTTTTGATCTGCCTTTTAAGCAATCCTGTGAGCTGCTCTGTCAGAAAGTTTTCTTGGTCTTCCAAACCTCAACCTGACCTCCACAGTTCACATGACTGTGAACAAGCCATAGCCCTAACAAGCTGGTAAAAGTTGTCTGAGAGCTCAAATGTCTTGGGGCGCCCAAACTTTTCCATGGTGCTTCTGTCGTTTTTTTCACTCTACAATTGTACAAAACAAAAGCAATACACCACTATTGCTTAAAATGTTGAAAAGCATGTTCCATCTTTAACGTCATGCCTTTTGGAGCTCAGTTCATCTCTGACTAATTTAACTATTCACAGTAGAAGAAATTTTGAAAAGGGGTGCCCATACTTTTGCATGCCACTGTAATCATGAACAGACAGTAACAGACATGTTTTATGATATACCACCTATCAGCCAAAAAGCCACTGGAATACACAGGGGAGCATACCCACTTCTTCCACATCAACCTACTCATCTACGTAATAGTACACCCACCTCACTAAATCACTGCCCACAACTCCCCATATGCCCACTTGTGTCTTTGTATGAATCGATGTTTTCATTCAGCGCCCATTCACGCCAAAGCGTTCTGCATCAGTCAACAGAAGGCAATAACACGCAGGCAGTTCTCTGTCTCTGAGTCACACCCCTGATCTCTACCTTATTGTCTCACTGCATCCTCTCAGCAGTGGAGACAACGACACTTTGGCATCTTAAGCCATTTAAATGCCTTTATTTTTCTGAATGAAAGCTCTGGGGTCATAAAACCTGGCGGGGGAAGTGTCATTTGAGTGTACTGATGTTTCATAGTGTTTTTTCTGAATGACAGAATCATTTTTAAATTACTCTCCCGGTGGTCGCAATCAAATCACTCTCACAGTTTTGGTTATTTTTCTGATCCAGATTAAACCAGGTTTGTAATCATGGTTTGATTTGTTAATTTGCAGCCTGAAGATATTAATATTTGACTGCTGTGTTCATTTTCTTTCTTATCAAGCTGCTCCTTCATTACAGCTTTCCGTTGGGCATAGAGGAGACTTTTCAGCCTTACAAATGAAAAAATTTGATAGTTAGCAAAAGTAGGATTTAAAAAACAAGTCTGCAAAAGACAGCTGAACGGGTGTACTGTACAGCCATGCAGATGCCATTATATTAGCTAATCTTGTGTTTCTGAAACAGTGTTGTTTGTCCAGCCTTGTTTTTTCCATTCCTAAATGCAGCTTGACCTTTTCAATCAGCACTAATCCAGTAATGACAGAGGAGCAATCCCTCCTGTGTTTGTGTGCAAATGGGTGCATGCATTTCTGTCTCTTTCTTAATTAAACAGTTTACCTCAAAAGAAAAAAAAACAACAAAATTCACCACAGAGCAAAAATAAACCCTAAGTAGGAAGTGAGGGTGAATTAGTGTGAGACAAACAAGTTGGAGTGCTTGTCTATGGGGGATTAATACAGAGGTTAATGAAGTGGACAGCGATAATGGCAGAAAATGGGAAAAATGGAGAGGATGCAACATAACAAAACAACCAAAGTGGAGAATGTCATGCTAGATATTTACCAATAAATGGACATCAGGCCAAGTCTTCCCAGAATGCTGCACCTCTAAAAGCATTATTACCATAAAGCACAAAACAACACGTGAGGCAAGGTAGTTTGTTGACAGACTAGTCTAAAGACTAATTACAGTGTGTACAACATGTATATGGGCATCAACAGGAGTCCAGAGAGACGTCAGCATACTGCACTAAAAAACACTGTAAAAGTCTCTGTGGCTATTATGCTGGCTATATATGCTTGGGGTAAGTGCAGTCAGGCCAAGGACATGAATCCTAAAGTGGAAACTTTAAATGTTCAAAAGTGAATGTATGTGGTCATTGGTATGGTAGCCCTTCCTCCAGCTCCCTGTGACCTTGAATACCACTAAGCAGGCTAGAGAATGAATGATTGGTAGTTATCAGTAAAAGCTTTTTTCCTCCATTTAGCAACAGATCTGTGTTCCTGAGCTGAGGTCTGCCTAACACCCCACACTCCCAGACACCAAGAAGAAAGTCTCCAGATATTTTCTATTACTTGGATTTTATTTATAAGTTAGCCTTTATATTATAATCCTGTAAGTTTTTGATTTATTATCTAAATAGCAACAGTTATTGCAAGGAAATTAAACAAACTCCAACAACTTCTTCCCTCTTGGTGCAGCAATGACACCTGGAAATGAGTTCGCATTATAGTGCTCCTGGGTGCCTCGTATTGAAGTTAATGGGTTTTTTGTTCAATGCCTGAAATAAAGTCTGTGGCTATAACAATCTTTCGAGTCTTTCGTGGTTTGTTATACAACATGAAATGCGTCAGCAAATATACCAGCCGTGTGCTAACAAGTGGCTCAGTGAGACTTCAGAACGTCACCACAGTGAACATGGCTTTACAGCCTTGCTGTGGTAGGCATGCTAAGTCATGCGACCGTGGTGTGGTTAGCCATTGATCTCTGGTGATTGCATTTATGCTTCAGAAATTATAAAAGTGGTGTTCATTTGTGAACATTATCTTGATGAACAAAACCTGTGTCTATGGAAAAATCCAATTGACTTTTTGACAAGGGAACCAGGGTGGTGCTAACTTCTGCATTGGTCTTCAAAACAATGTCAGCCTTGCACCTCTCTGTTGGGTTACATAGTTATTTTCAGGAAATTATTCGGCAATGCAACCACGAAATAGAGCATTTCTGTAGTTTGCCCATATCCCCCCTGAGGCTCACTTAACCTGTTGTCCTCATTCGTGGACACTTTTATGCTCAGTCTACAGCCGATCCCGACACAAAAGTGGACAAGGTACAAATACTGATCAAAATTTATGGTTGAAACTTGTGCTTAATAACATCCGTAGTTTAATATTGCATGCACATTCATAGCTTCGAGTGTGGAGCAAGGAAAATTTATTCAGAGCTACAAAATGAACAAATCCCAAGACTTTTAGAAATTTTGTTTTTGCAGAGCCATGTTTAGGTATTGAAATGAACAATTTTGAACAGTTTTAGAATTTAACAGTGACCCCTAGCTCATAGAGATACAAAATGTTGCATTGTTTTCAGTTCTGTTTTTGCACAACATTCAGACATTGAAATAAACTGTTTTATACTTCATTACACATTTGTGACTATTTAAAATAAACCCATTGTCCTCATATGATGACATTGTTCTGCTTTTGTTTTTTTTCAAAACTACTTACTGTTCAAATACAATGATTAGTTTTTTATACTGATCAGGTCCTACTTATCCCAAATAGCTAGGTGAAATTTAAAATGCATGCTAAACAAAAGCTGGGGTCTCAGGAGGATATGAATAAAATTCAGATTTTGCTACCTTTGAGACAGAACCAGGCTGTTTCCGCTCAATTGCAGCCTTTGTGCCAAGCTAAGTTAGCCAGCTGCTAGCAGTAGCTTCATATTTATTAAAAGAGTAGCATCAATCTTCTTACCTAACTCTCGGCAAGAAAGCAAATAAGTCTATTTCCCAAAAATTTCAAACCGTCCCTATTAAAATGTGTATTCTGGCTTCTGCCTAAAGAGATTCACACTGTGCCTAAGTTTTTAACTGCATAATATAAACTGCCCCTCAGGTTACTTAACACCACAGATTCCCAGAAGCAAATACTGAGGACAGGACCTGAGTGTCCCTAATGGAAGCCACAGCCTCAAGTGTGAACATGAAGCTCGATAGCACAGGGTTAAATAATCACTTGCACTTTTAGCTCCTGTGTAAATTCAGCCCTAAAGGTCCAACTGAGCAAACAGCAGAGTACACAAGCCCCTCATCACCATGGAGATCTCTGTCACCATAGTCTCACCTTTTGCACTAATAGTTTGAATAAATCAAATTGACAGCAAAATGCCTCCCCCGCCAAATGACAATGGCTGTTAGCTCTGACACAGAATAAAAAACCCGGGGTCTACCTCTGAGTATCTAGCACCGGACTGCCGATCGAAGTCAGACTGGTCAGCTTTTGCCTGAGGCTCATCTCAATTGTGTCTGTGGCCAAAGCACCTGATCTCAGCCCGCCTCTGATAGTGCAGACTGAACACAATGGCCGTTTTCACTGTTGTGGAAAAAAATGGCCTCTGCTGAGATACTGCATAGAACTGAGAAATGTTAGAGAAATAATTTACTGTGAGAAGAAATGTTTTGAAATCCAGATATGAAGACTCTACAGGCATCTACTGGGGAAGAGTAAGGCTATTGTTTTTAAAGAACAGAGAGCTTTGCATTCGTGTTAATAATATCTGGTAAATATGAACATTTAGTTTAGCCAGGTTGTGTCAAAAATATCACCCAACAAAAAGCTCTAAATATTACTAATGAACATGATATATCTGTCAACAAGACTTACAGAAGTCAATGCTCCTGGCCAAGAAAAAAATCCAGCACATAACCCCTCGTAAAGCCCCAACTTAGGTTTGTAGACCTATTTTTGATCTTTGGAGAGAGCCGGGCCACCTGTTTACCCCTGCCTCCAGTCTTTATGCTGAGCTAGGCTAAACAGCCTCTGTACTTGACACACAGATACTGTATCATCTCACTATTGCAGAGGGGGGGAAAACAAATATCCAAAATGCAGAACTATTCCTTTATGTGCAGATTTTTTGGAACTTCCATCTTAAAGGAACAGCATGTGAGGTTTAGAGGACTTTAGTGGCAGAGGACTGCAGATTGCAACCAGCTGAAACTTCCCAATTAGAATTACTTCATCGTTCTTTGTTTAGGAGGTTTTCACCAGGAGCTAAATTATCCACTGGAGTCTCTTCCTCTCCAAACCAAACAAACCCAGTGATTAAAACCAACCAAAAGAGTGAATAAAGCAATTTCATGTTACAAATCAGGGTGTCTCTTTTTATGTTTGGCATGTTGGAGACGGGCTGTTAGCGTAGCACTTACTAATGTGTGCTCACATATTTCTGATCCAGACAATCAGGTTTTTTTTACTGGGAGCTGAATTATACAAAAAGGTCTATTGCGCACTAAAACAAACAGATCTGGTGATTTAAATCTGTAAATCCACTGAATAAAGCAGTTTCAGGTTAAAGAATTTGTGTTTTTCTGATGCTTTTGGCGTGGAGAGGCTGCTAACTATGGTGGCTGACGCGAAAACGCAAAGGCCCCTGCTCGAGCCAGTGTTTCGTTTGTCCATTGTGGGCTTCTGTAGAAACATGATGGTGCAACATGGAGTCTCTGAAGACAAGGACATGCTCCCTATGTAGGCCTAAAGGCTGACATAATGAGAAATACTAAATTAGATTTTGATAACTGGATCTCAAATCACCATCACTTTTAAATGAAAATTGTTGAATCACCTAATTTTTGTTTTAAATTGTTTATAAATTGCCTTTTATATTGAATTACCTTGTTGGCCTGTTTTAAAACACCCAGTGCTTATCATGCCCTATTGCCAATATAAATCCTTTACACTGGACCTTTAAAACCACAAAATAATTCATTAAAAAAGATTAATAAAAGAAAAGATACAAAACTAGCGTGATTTCTGTGGCTCCTGAAGTGCTGCATCATAAAAATGTAAAGCAATATATTTAAGGAAGCCGACTAACATTGTAGAAAGAGACAGCAGCAGATAGACTGCTACAAAGATTCCAGGCTAATTAATTTGGAAGGGAGAGACGTATGAAAAGACTAGGAGAGGGGAAACTGCTGCTTCAACCTGACAGAAGAAATAGACTAAGGAGAGGCACAAGGTTGAGCCTTTGTTAATTATATCTCGATAAAAAACAGCAACACTAAAACGGTGACTCAATTTCAAAACAAACAACAAACTCACTCACTCAAACTCAGTCAGGTGTGAGTCACCGTGGGCAGCTAGCATGGGATGTCATCCACCTCAGAGATGGCTGTCTTTATGAAACATTGTAATATAATATTGAGGACAATTACTCACCATCTGCCCTGCACCAGTGGACATTCAGAAGTGTATCACTGGAAATAAAGTTTGCCTTCCAGCTGATATCCTGTGCGTTTGTAGTAGCAGACAGAGAGCTTTATGTGGAGCAGTGTGTCTCTGGGCATGAGGTGCTATTTCTGATCCACGGTGTCAGAATACACACCAATCACCCACAACACAGCGCACACAGGCCAGGGTGTACATGCAAGTGTTTGCACTCATGTGTGTATCTGCAGGTGTGTGTGTACGCGCTGTCAGTGTATGGGGATTTGAGTTTACTGGATAAAAGCCATCTCTATTTCTGTGCCGATGTACATGGACTGGATGTGTATATTTGCAGCTGTTGGCACAGAAAGGATTTCACAGAGCCTTGGATAAACAAAAGCATAGGGACAAGCCTACCCTTCTGTCAGTGGTCGCCTCAAATTTTCCCCTCTATTTGAGGAACAGAGGGGTTTTCTGTGTGCCTGTGTTTGTGTGTGGGTTCTGTATGTGACGAATGATATCTGATCCCATAATTCCTCTGACGCACTCTAGCCAAGAGCTGCCTTTGAGTTGCAATGTCATGCCATGTACAGCAGCCCCTTGATCCCCAGCAGGCCAAGTAAACTCTCTTTATGCTACTTTATCAAAGAGAAAAAAAATAAAATCATGCTGCTCCAAGGTGAGAGAGGACTGAGTGTATGCACACTGCAACAGATGCAAAAGTTAAAGCTGCAATAATCAATTTTCTTTATGTCAACAACGGATCAAATCTTCACGTGTAAAGGACACATGAAAGAAACTGCCTACAGTGATGAGCCCACAGATGATCATCTCCATAGTTCTAGTTCTACAGACTATCTTAGCATTTTTCAACTCATTGTTTTGTCTGTTTTAATTTTAATTTCACTGTTTGGTTCCCTTTCACCGATCTCACAGCGTTGCTATCAGCTCTCCAGGCACCTGTTTTACACTGCCTGCTAAGCACCAAACAGCAATCAAACACAGTCAACATCTAGCTGGTGAGCATAATGGAGCATTTAGCAGCTAAACAGCCAGATATTTCCCATATGAGATGGTGGAGACCAAAAACAGAGCTAAAAGAGAGAATGTTGGATTGGCATTCATCATGTGGCCAGCAACACGACTCCAGATAAATGCTAATGTTGCTCTGTATCCGCTGGATGTGTAAATAGTCAACTGTTAGCTAACAAGATCACCACAACAAAGGAATCGCAGGTCAAGATTGAACTCCTATCATGCCATCCAGAAACTTACCAACTGAGCTGCATCCCCCACAAAATGTGATGATCAGATCGATCCCGAAGGAAGAAGCAGTGAAGTACAGTTCCAGAAGCAAATAGCAACAAACCCCAACAACAGCCGTTCTATTTTCAACGCACGTAAAAGTTATCATCGTAGTGCCATTGTTAGTTTCCATCACAGCTGCAGTTAGATTTAACCCACGCTTATGTGAAGTGGCAGAGCCAAAGGGGACACCACTATTTATAAACTGCCAGTAAGATAACAAAACTCTGCTGACAACGGCACAGAAAGTTGACCTGCGTGACTCCTGAAGTGGTTTGATAACACCATAAAATTTTCACCTTTATATTAATAGGTGTTCTGATAAATATACATCAGGGGCCAGTTGCATGAAACACCTTAAGTTTAAGGCTTACATAAAATACCTCGTCAGTTTCCCCCATTAAAGGTTTTTTTGGCGGGAGTTTTTCCTTATCCGCTGTGAGGGTCCAAAGGACAGTGGGATGTCATATGCTGAAAAGCCATCTGAGGCTAAATAATATTTGTGATGCTGGGCTTTATAAAGAAAATTGAATTGAATTGAATTAACTGATCGTACTGATCCTATTGCATAACACTGCAGAGCAACCATTAATTTGGAAGGGGCTGGAAGAACATCTTGGAAAGCTGAGTGAACCAACCCAAGACCGTCACAATCATAAACTAATGTCTGGTAAAATTTTAAGTGCCACTCTTCTCGGGATGCCTTCATTTTTTCCATTTATATCCATAAACTCAACAATGTTGTGGTTAACACGGAGTCAAAGGTACGTTGGTATGTTTTTGTCCTTACTCTGGTTATTAAGGCTCTAGCTCAAGCTTAAAGCAATTCCTTAAGTATAAAACCAAATTAAGGAGAAAAAAATAAATCCTTAAGTAAACATTTTAAGGAAACCTTAAGGGGAAGACTTGTGGATGTTTTGTGTAACAGATGTTTTTTCTTAACTCTGAGTTTAAGTTTAAGATATCCATCATTTATGTAACCCAGATTGAGCTGCAAATTCAAACAACATCATCAGAACTGACGCTGAAAAACTCATCTTTTAAATGACCTTATAATGGTTTGTTTACATAGGGCCTACATATTGTACTGTGTTGCACATAGCCTACAAAAGACAAGTTAATCAGCATAGTGACAGGAAAAGATTTAGTATGTCCCAGTACACAGCATAACAATTGCAGTATCCCAAAAGTAGCAGAATGTTTTACTTTATCTGGTTGGATTTTGCACTATGCAAGGCAGCATGCTTTCCTGGCTATTCTGACCCACAATCCTCTCTGCAGTGGACGATGCGTCACATCGACTGAGCCACAGACACATAGTAGCTGACAGCTCACTGACAGCTGACAGAAGCCGCAATGACTAATGACAGAGCACACAGGTGACTATGACTTGTTATGTAATAATATTGCTCGTTGAAGTTAGCTAAATAATCATAAATATTACCAAGAATAAAAGGACATAATTATAAAAATAACATCCCCGAGGTTACAGATATATGAGCAAGAGTGTCAAAGTTTAGCGCGCAGTGTTATGACAAAGTGTATTTCCTCATTGTGTGCATAATGAATGCAACAGAACGTACTTTGAAAAGGAAGCTATAGTGGGTAAAAAGAAAAAGTGCACGATTTGGAACGCAGCCCTTGTGATCATGGCTGTGTGTGTGACTTCTTCATCCCATGCTTTTGTCTACGCGAACAGGAAGCCAGACAGGAAACTATTAACTCAGTCTGTCAACGTTAAAAAGATATATAGACACAAGTCGGTCATGTCTTTATCAGTCATGAAGCATCTGAAAAATGGGGTCTTTTCTGTCTTGACCTGATCTCAGGAAGGTCATTCATGCTTTAATATCATGTCAGATAGGGGGTTAAAATATGACCTTGTTATTGGAAAAAAGGCTTGGGGATTTACCAAAAGTGTAGATCAGTTTCCACTGTTACTCTTACACAGTGGTTCAACTTTATAAACCAGCGAATCAGCTCATTGTCTGCTGCCTGTTCTCATCTTTGAAAGAGGCAATAAATGCCAATGACAATGTTGAAATCAAACGTTTTGTTTCTGTTTCCTGTGTGAAAGCTGCACACCCATGCATCAGTGTCTTTGTCCTGGCATGCAAGATTTAAATTCCCATTAATGTAGGCGGAAACACACACACACACACACACACACACACACACACACACACACACACACACACACACATACCAAAGTGACAATATAACTGTTATTGCATCAATTCCGACATGAAGCAAAGTGTTTTCTTTTATCAAGTTGCTACATGTAGCGAGGAGAGTTTAGATCATAATTTATGAGAGCATTTTACTGTATCAAGGAAATGTTTAACTGCTTAAAAAGAAGGGCAGAGGAAGTCTGTTCAATTCTGTGGAAATACATAGTGAAAGTGGTTGATTCAGCACAAAGAGAGCAGAAGTAATAAAATCATTCTCTCATTAAACAGTAATAGTAAAGCTTCTTCATCTTCAGTAGTTTGATAGGCGTCATAAAACACACTTGTTTTCAATCTATAATATGCAAACTAGCTCCCTAAAACATGGTTTGGTTGGTCAAGGACCTTCATCCTCAGCATCTCTAGCCAAACATTAATCCAAATGTGCTCCCTGTACTATATTAGACACCCACCAATCACTAAAGAACCTTGAAAATGGCATCTATTGACATTTAAGTCTGCAATGGCTGCATCTTAGTCACTCGACAACTGTACTATATTGGGGTGATTATGAGTACAGCAGAGAGTTCAGGTCATGCAGGTTTTGCTACAGTATATGGAGACGCAAACCTCTCTAAACACCTCTCTGTCAGCTCCGCAACATGTATGCAAACATATGATATTTAGGTTTAATAACAAATATCAGCTGTACTTTCGTGATCAATATTGACTAACACATGACCTAGAGTCACTCATAATTCTATGTAAAGCCACTGACTTCTTTGTAAACTGTTGTCCAGCTGACTCTGCAGAATGGCCAGTGGTGGTTTTAAATTGTAATCATTAGAGAAAAAAAATAAGTAAAAAGTGAAAGTGATGAGCTCCAGCTGTAAACCCAACTGCACTGACAGGAAAGACCATTCAACCAAGTGACTTTTGTTCTATACACTGAACAGAGGACTCCAAGAAAAAAAAAGGGAGGAGGCGTGTGCTTTATGGTGAAAAGGACTGGTGTTACAATTGGAATATTAAAATGCTATCTTTTTCTTGCTCACCTGATCTGGAGTTAATGGCCATCCAATGCACACCAACTCTCTGGCAAGGGAATTTACGTTGGTCATGATCTCAGTGGTCTATATTCCACCACAGGGAATACAGAGGCTGTTGGATCTCTGCAAAGACCTGAACTGCTCACAGACCTGTAAGCCTCACCCTGTGGCCATTGTTGCTGGAGACTTTGATCAGGCTAACCTTGAGAAGGTAACGTCTGACTTCCATCAACATATTAACTAATCCCACAATGGGTATAAACACTCTGGAATACTGCCGCACGCCATTCAGAGGTAGCTTCAGAACTTGTTCAGTAAGAGTAGCCATGCAGGATTTTTTTTTAGATCTAAGCATATAAACCGTTGATATATTAAGAGACCTGAATACAGCATTGGAGGTGTTGCGCTGTTCTTTCCTTTAAAAAGTACTCAGTGGTGCAAGAAACTAAATTGCTCTATTTCCATGGTAGGAAATTACCAGGATGATCGCTGCTGCTTCCACATCATTGGGCCCACAAAGCAGTGCACTAAAGCATGGCCGAGCTGCTGACTTCTGGTTTAGCACTTTGCTAACTTGAATGGGGATAAAATAATGTTATCTGCTCTTTTGTACTTTCCAACTGTTATTAGACCGAATTAATTAAATCTTGATAGTGGAACGAGTCATTTTGCAGGGCACTCAAAAAAATATATGCACTTATTTATAGATGTCTCTTTCCCAGTGAAAGTCTATTGGAAGAAGTCTTTTTGAGCCCAGTGACATAACATAACGGAACTCGGAAATTGCAGCGCCACTGTTCAGCAGCCACCACAAAAACTGGCTTGAAGGCCCAGGGGAGTTCATGGGGGCCTGATGTAAACAAACTATGGTGCATGGCCCAAGGGATGTGAGAGGCACACATACCAGGACACTATCGTCAATGTCACTGATGACATCAATAAGCTCACTGAGTCTGTAGTAGATTTGATCTGTAAAACAATAGAAACAACTGTGCCAGGACCATCCAGGATGCCAAGACCATCCGGGATGCCATAAACAAACACTCTGCAGCTTACAAACAAGGGCTCCAGTCTGAAAACGGACAGTTATAAAGCAGCAGCCTGTGATGTAAGAAGGGCAATAAAAGAGGCAAAATGGGACTACTAGAAGCAAGTACAACAACAATTCCAGGAAGGCAATCCCAGAAGCATGAGGCGAGAGCAAGAGCTATGACAGATTACAAGCATACCTGACCCCCTTGTCAAAGACCGATGTGTCTATAGCAAGTGGGATAAACAATTTCTGTGCTTGCTTTAATGCTATAAGTAGGCAACAACAACAACAGCTGAAGCAGAGATTAATAGGTAGGTGGGTACACCTTTTACATCTATCACCCTTTCTGAGCATGATGTCAAGAGGACTTTCAAGCATATGAACACCAAGACAGCAGCAGGACCAGATGGTATCAGTGGGTGTTTCTTCAAACTATGTGTTGAACAACTAGCGCTGGTGTTCACAGTGATATTCAACCTGTCACCGACTCAGTCAGTCATACCTACATGCTTTAAGACTTCTTGCATCATTCCTTCGCCCGAGAAAACAAGACCAATCTGCGTGAGTGCTTTGAGCGGCTCCCTAGTTCCCTCCAGGCTGGTCACACAGCTCAAGAGGCTGGGATTTAACACCTCACTGTGCACGTGGATCCTCGACTTCCTGACAGGCAGAGAATGGGCGGACACACCTCTTTCACTCTCATCCTACACCAGAGTACCCCAGGGCTACGTTTTGGGTCCCCTGTTGTACTCGCTGTACATAGACAACTATGAAGCAACTTCTCACTCATTTGCTGACGACACAGCTGTGGTGAGCCTGATCACAGGTAATGATGAAAAGGCATACCTGAAAGAAGTATAGGACCTGACCTGCTGGAGTCAGAACAACCACCTACTCCTGAACGTCAGCAAAACTAAGGAGATGATAGTGGACTTTGGGAAGAAGCAGTAAAGGAACTATGCCCCCTTTATCAGTGGGTCCTCGGTGGAGAGAGTGGACAGCTTCAAATAACTTAGTGTTCAAAATCACAGAGAGCCTGATCTGGGCACTGCATACTGATTCAGTGGTGAGAAAGCTAAGGCAGAGACTCTTTTATCTCAGGCTCCTGAGGAAATTCTGAGTATCCCCTCATATACTGAGGAATTTTACTCTTGCACCACCAAGAGCATCCTTACTGGAAACTTCACTGCAGAGTACGGAAACATGATCAAACAGACCACAAGACACTGCAAAGAGTGGTTCATTCAGCTGAACCTCCGTAGGCGCTGCTTTACCCTGCCTAAAGGATGTTCACACACAGGCGCTGCAAAACTAAGGCCAAGAGAATCATTAAAGATCCCAGCCACCTGGATTACCACCTTTAACCCCTGCTGAGGTCAGGAAGAAGGTACCGCTTACACCAGGCCTGCAGTAGGAGGCTCAGGAAGAGCATCTACCCTCGGGCCACAAGGATCCTAAATGAAGACACTGCTTAAAACCAAGTAAGTAAAGTACTAGAGGAGCGTGTTGTTTCTGTAAAGATTTTTTTTTCTACCATGCACTCACATTTTTAGGGGCTAAGAATGCTTGAAAACCCACGAAAATTGGCATACACTTCAGATCTATGTACAGTGTGCCCCAAATTTCACATGCTGGATAAGAGTCCAGGCCTTAAGACATGTGCATGCCAATATTGACTCATATTCATAGCATCACCTCCTGACTACAGAAAATCAAGCTTGTGTGACAAAGATCACCCAGTTTACATGAATTTTACATGGTGTAGTCTACACATGATATGCAACAACATGACGTATAATTAGAACCGCTACAGCGACCACCAGAGGGTCTGTCACTCAAGCTGCCGCCTGCTCTCCTCCCCGCGAAGCAGTCCACAGCAGCTAGTGCGGCTAAACAGCGGGATGGCTAGCGAGCTAATTTATGTCTCATGTGTGGTCTGATGAACAGAGAGAGAGAGCGGGGCAAAGCAAGGGTGAGCAAATGAGCTACGTAGAACTCATGAAATAAGATTTTAAAAAAATCAATGTATGGGAAATACTAGGTCACTGTGTGCAGCGCATGCATGAGCCCATTTGGTCTGGTGGGAGAGGCTTGGGGCAGAGAAGGGGGCACCAAAAGAGGTTTTATTAAGGTGCAGCTGTGGCTCAGAGGTAGAGCAGGTCATCCACCAATCAATCCTCAGCTCCTCCAGTCTGCATGCCAAAGTATCCTTGGGCAAGATACTGAACCCCAAATTGCTCCTGGTGGCTGCTCCATCAGTGTGTGAGTGTGTGTGAATGGTTACTGGGTAGCAGGTGGCACCAGGTATGGTAGCTTTGGCCACTGAGCCTCAGTGGCTGTTTCACCCATTCACCCATTGTGTGAATGGGTGAATGTGACATGTAGTGTACAAATGCTTTGTGTGGTCAGAAGACTAGAGAAGTGCCATACAAGTAATTCCACCCCATTTCTCCCCCTTATTTTCAAACTCTGCCTTTTTTTTATTGCCTTTTCCAGATTTCTGCCTGTTCCAGCTTTAAATCTTTTGTTTTTCTTTTAAATTTAGACAATAAAGTCTGACTGTTGACTGTGACAACAAAATTGACATTTTTTTATTGTTATTTATCTGTCCACTGCAGTAATTTTGGCATGTAAATAATCAGCAACAGTTGCATATATCTTGAAGATATACCACTACAGCTTACAAGTACTTACAGCACTAGTGGTTTATAAGCCCACAATATTTACTTCATGAGGGCTGAAAACATGAAGGCAAGTTGTTCTTTCAGCGAGCAGACAGAAAAATTTGATTTTCTAACACATTCTCTCATATCCAGCAGTTAGTAGCAGCAGCACCTTTAACCCACTGGTAATAAAAGGACCCATAATGACATCTATGTCCCCACTGTTATCAAGATGTTTATTTGAAACTCTTTGTGTGTGTGTGTGTGTGTGTGTGTGTGTGTGTGTGTGTGTGTGTGTGTGTGTGTGTGTGTGTGTGTGTGTGTGAGACAGCTTGACATCTAGATGAGACTTGTGCCTAATGGTGTAGTATATCATGAAAAATGCTAATGGTCCACATCCATCAGAGCTGGGTCTGTCTCAGGAAGTGCGTCAGCAGAGCACGTTAAGGGAGGGGAAAAACTGAAGAGTGCAGCAGTAGCCTTATTTCACAATGAATCACTGATTGGACAGAGTTATTTTCAATTACCCTAAATTTCCTCCTGGATAACCAAACACTGACAATGCAGTCCTGTTCTTCCCGGATCTGAGCCCCAAAGGAAAAAACTGTCAGCACCCCCTAACTGGTCACATGTGAGGGGAGCTTATGATGAAATCGTGAACAGCAGTAGTATTGTAATGCAGCATATTGTTACAGTATGTTTTCATTACCATAAATTTTGAAATGCTGCACATCCACTGGGGGGCATTATCTCTGAGAATAAATCACTATTTATTTTGTATCACTGATAAAATAGAGCAAAACACACATAAAAGAGAAGGAAAAGAACAAGAAAAACACAGATTGTAAAATAACTTTTTCCAATTGAGAGACATGAAATGTCTACTCACAGATGACATTGCTATCTGTTAAATAACAGAAAAGCTAAAACAACATAATATTAGGCACACTCAGTTACAGTGGTGGAGAGTAACTAAATACATTTACTCTAGTATTGTACTTAAATCCAAACTTGAGGTACGTGTACTTTTTTTTCTATTTCTGCTGCCTTACATTTCTACTCCACTACGCTTGAGTGACAAACATTTTTTACTTTTTACTATGCTTGATACCTTTTATTACTCATTACTGTACAGGTTCAGATTAATAATTTGAAATATAATTGGCAAATACATTATGTGTTATTATGAATGAAAATAAGGTTTGCCTGCTACCCTGCAGTGTTTATAGTAAAGAGAAAAACTCCACATTTACCGCCTTCAACATTAAAGTAGTGAGCACACCTCTCCATCCTTCTGCATGCCTACGCCTAAGGTAGGAAGAGCACACCTATCTGCCCTTCCACGTGCAAACGAGGAAGGCCTGAGGCAGAGACAGCAAAACCTCCCTGCCCTTCCATGCGCCTACATGGTAAGCCTAACTGTACGTTCACACCAACAGTGACCAGACCTTCCAAAATGGCGGAAGTCATTAATTCTCAATGTGAGCCTGGCGACTTGGGCGACCTGTGCGTCGCAATGCTGACGTGATTCGATGAAGCGGGTCCCAGAGAACAAGTCATGTAACTTCTGTTCCTACAGCACACTTGTTCTGACACTGGATATCGAGAAGTTTATAACTTGCGTTGGCACCCACGCAGTTCTTTATAATGTGTCGCTGTTTGGTTACAGAGACCAAAATAAAAAGAATGAGGCTTGGGATCGTGTCGCGGAGGTAGTTGGTTGGTCAGGTGAGTTTTAAAGTGTGTAATGTTAGTAATAGAGGAGAGAATTGCAGGTTAATGTTATGACGTAGCATGCAAGTCTTCCTTGCTTGGTTTGTATGGGATGACTTACGTTTTCTGTTTTCATTGACCAAACATAACTTTCTGTCGGCCAACTATGAGCTTTTTGACTGAACAGCAAGCAGCAACTACGCTGCTTTCAAGCCAGTAGTCCACTTTGCAGCTCCGTTAAACTGACAAGCACGATTGAACAAGCTGCCACAAATATTTTTGACAGTCGTGCTTCTTGGACGTCCGCAACAGACGTTGCCTCTTTGGAAGCTTCTGGTTTGACTGTACAGTAAAGGCAGGGAGAGCAGCAGCAAAGACCCCTCGGGAACAGAACAGAGCAGCATCAGTCAGTCAGTCATAAGTCAGACATCAGTTGATTGGGCTGTTTGAGATCAGCTGATGTAGCTGGGTTGTGAGCTGAGCTTGACATTGTGTCCTGCCTGAACTAACGCTATGCTCAATTTGTACATTTCATACACAGCATATCAACATTTCTAAAGTGAGTAGTTCAGATTACATGAACATGAGCTGAGTTCATCAGCAAGAGGAAGCGATGATTAATGTCGTGAGGCATGAGGTCTGAGGCACCTGCCAAGCAGCAGACAGCAACAGACCATTGTTCCAGACCAACATTTTTCATCTTTAATGAGACACCGGGACATTTCCAGCTGTTTGTGATGACCACACTGGGTATTTTAAGCCACAACAGAATTTTCCTAACCCTAACCAAGTACACATATATATAATATGTACAAATTTAAAATATATGTAGTTTACAGGAACGCAGGCTACAATGCCAAAAGCAAAATATGAACATAAATGTGTAAATGTGGTGCTTTTGCTGTACTGGTACTTTTGAGTACTTGTTCCACCAGTGAGCACAGTGCCCACATTATTTAAGACAGTGTGTTGTACGCTGCTGCCCTCTAGTGGTCAAAAAGTAGAAACACCAACAGACACATGAAACCTGATGAGTGCTGCTTTTTCTGTTTACTATTTATTTCTGTGCACTGCACTTGATCATTATGTACATCCTGTAATGGTAAACAGACCTGAAAAGGAACACATGAACAGAATTTTTACACAGCTTAGTAATACTTGAACAGCAGACAGGCAAACACATAACGTACAGTAGTCTGTATCCAAATCTGATCACTTCCATACATACCACAACTTCAAACAACACACATCCATTGACTACAATATAGAGGTTAGCTTTTTAACATAGCCGTAAGATTGCAGATAGAGAATCCAGTCAGCGAGGGAGCTTATGAGGGTTATTTCACATGTAGGTCCTCGGTGTAAATAGAGCACAGAAGCACACACTACACACTTCCTGTGTCTAAAAGATCACCAAAGAAAGCAGTAGCCTCTTATTAACCAGAGTCCAGCGTTTTCAGTCGGAGACCCAGTGTCTTGTTCAGGGACCCATTACAGTCACCAGTCTCTGTATATGATCAACTCTGGGGCCCAAACCCAGATGAAGAAACAGCGCTTTATAGCAGTCATACTCTTTTTTTCCATTCCGGGAATCCTGTGATAATGGAGTCTAACAAAGAGGAAGAAACGTTATGATGATGAACAAGGATTAAATACAACTAGTCCTTCATCTACATCTCCAAAACAGAGAGAGAGCATGAAAACTGTAATGCTATTAAGATCAGTTCAAGAACGTTTAAAAGGCAACAGAATAAAATAGCTCTCATAGGGGTTAGAGTAGAGCTCTGCAGTTAGGAGTATATTATGGGTCAATCATATTTGGGTCTTGTTAAAACCTCACACCTTTAAAAATAACAAGAATTGCTTCAGTTTCCATTTAGTATAATTGCTGTTTTTGCGTGTTTGTCACTGGCCCATTGACTTCATCCCACGACCACGTGAAATACTTCTCACACAAGGAGACGATGTCCAGAGTCCCATCATTCAGAGAAACAATCACATCAGTCGAAATATTAGTGAAATTAAACGTAGAGAGCATTACAGCTACAGTCGTGTGCTGTACCTTGCTGTTGATATGTAAGTGTTAATTTGACTCATTCAGACATAAAGCTGCGTGATAATTATAAATCAAAGTGTCAGTGCCGGGACAGAAATGTCTCATACGTGTAAACAAATGACATAAAGTAATGACAAGACACCCCAGGTGAAAACAGATTTTTTTAATGCCAATTTTGAGATTTTGGGCTGTTTTGCATCTATAATGTGATTTCTCAGACTAGTGGGGGAAAAAATCACTTTTTATTTCAGTCCAGATTTCTATTCTGGAAATGTATGCAAAAAGCGAATGTACATCAGCGAAATTAAATTGTGTCATTTGCATATTTAAACATAACTAAAAAAAATCTTGCAATACAAACATCATTTTTTTTATATGTGTATGTATTCAGCTTGGGAGTTTCATTTTTTCCCCTAGTGTCTTAATTTGGTCTATAATTATGTGGTATTTTACAATATTTATCTTTAAAGGCTGTTTCCTCAAAAGTTTTTGCTTAAATTCTGAGCCAGAAATCACAACCTCAGTAACACTTACATACACCAGACTTACCAGATTTATTCCTGTCTATATTCTTAATGTTTTTATAGAGGGGTTTGTTCATATATTATTCATAGCTTGATTTATATAACATTGTATTTCTTATAAAACATGGCAAAAATGTTTCTTTTATGGCTGTTGACAGTGTTTTCTGATTTATGGAGTGATAAAGGATACATCCCAAATTCCCTCTGTTTATGCAATGTTCACATTTTTGTTTTGGAAATGCACGCAAATCAGAACATCTAAAAAAACTTGTAAAAAATAATGGTTTTACTGTAAGTTATCAACTGGCACGGTATCTGTCAGTTAATAAAATTTTGAACGTTTTCACCCGGGGTGTCTCCGCTTAAAAACATGTTGCAATCACTGCAAATGTTCCGATAACAGTGTTGTACTGACAGCAGATATATGTAGGATCTGAGTGGAATTTAGGAATTTGAGGTACGAAAAAAGTGAGATACAGTGAAGTTCATTAATATCATCTTCTAAAAACATTTTCCACTCCTGTAATATCAACCCACCACACTCTCTGCATTGTACGGCAAACAGAGTTTGTGGGGCAAACAGAGTTTGTGGGGCAAACAGAAACGTCAGATGAGCAGCACTGCAGTGTTTGAGCACCCGACTGCCACTTCTGTAGTTTGGAAAAAATAATGTTACACACACACACAAAAAAGTGACATAGCCTTACAAATGATTCCCGTGTTTTGCTAGCATGTCAGCCTGTTAATGAGTTAAACATAAAGGCCCAAAAATCCCAAACATGTCCTTCACATACATTAGCAGATGACACGTGCAGTTCTTTTAAACCATAAATAGCGCAGCAGGTCTGACACACACACACACACACACACACACACACACAAAAAAATGCAGATAAACAAAAATGAGTGAATAAATAAATAACAACAATGGCTTTCCTTTCAAAGCTGCACCGAGTGAAGTTTGTGCTTTCGCGGAGCTCCCTTGCAAAAATACATGTTATTGTACGAGTGAGAATGTGCACGAGGCCTCGAGGTGCTTCATGTATGGATCTGTACATGTGCTAATTGTAAAATACAGTGTACAATCCTCAGTTCCCCACAAACTTGGAAACACACAAGGCTTGATTACATCAGACACACCAATGAGCACAACACCTTTTTGTTAATCTGTCATGCGAAAACTGAAGTTGGGGATTGAAACTGTAGCCGCCCTCTGACCTGTGTTTTTAGTGTAGAGCCCCATAATTTTCATTTTCATTTATCCTCAGCAGACTAAATAAATAAGGCTAATGGAGAAGGGCGCCAACCAGTAATCACAGTCTTTTTCAAAAGCAGTAATAGCAGTTGCTTTCATTCTCTTTGCACTTACATAACATTTTCTAAATTAGATAATTCGTCGTTAATTCGTCCCTCCAAACAGCCTGTTTTGATCAGAGGACAGGTTTGTCAGTGAAAAACATACAGTAACTTGATGCTGCTGCTCTTTCCCATACTTCTAAGGACATTCAACTGCATGAAAAACTGTGGATTTGATATGACAAAACTGATCCTGGATCCAATTCTCACACAAAGTACAACAGGATGTTTTGTGGGTAAAATGGCTTGATTGCTTGTTAAATGCTTATTTGTGCCTTACAGACTATCTGGCGCCCTGAATCCTTTATTTAGAGCAGTCTGTTAAAATGCTTGTTCAGTTCACTCCCTGATGTGGTTTTCTCTTATCTCGTGTCTCCACCGTCTCTTTTGACCCGTCTCCTCTGAATCAAGCGTTTCTTTTGTTACTCTAGACGTCCCGGTGACTCTGCTTTGATTGGTGGGTTGGTTTCAGGCCTAAGGACACTCAACAAGGAAGGACATTGTTGCACCACATACATACGGTACATTTGAGCTACGGGGAGTCTTTTGTTCAGTCGCACTGTTAGTCGCTGTTGTTCTTTTGCCGTCTTTGCAGATCAACTGGATGTTCTGTGTTTGTGTGTGGCGAGAAGAGAAGTACGGGTCGAAGCACAGGTATAAAGGCAGATGTTGTAGGGTGCAACTGGAGTATGTTAACCGGAAGTGGTGACACATTTTTTAGGATTAGATGACAGAATCAGGAGGAGCGTCCTCTCCTCGCTCACTTCCTCTCACTATTCATTCAGTAGAGCGGTTTTTGTCCTTGGCTTTCAAATTCTGACCAGGCGTCATTGAGTTCCATGAAAATCATCTTGGCATATTGTTCATAGGGCTGTCCTGTTGCCTGTGAGGGAAGAGAAAAGGCAATTAAACCCACTGGAAAATCCCTTGAATGAGTGATGCAAGGCAGGTGTTTTACATCTGGACCTCACCTGGATAGAAAACATCTGCTATAACAAATAGACTTTAGCCATGAAAAGTGCTCTTAAAATGCAAGAGCTGCGAAATATCAAGCCATGTGTGATTCGATGTGGATCTATCGCTGCAGTAAAAAAAAACAAAAAAAAAAACACAACTTCTTGACACATACGTACAAATTAAAGAACTAAAAAATCCTAAATACTCAATTATTTTACTCGATTTAATTCAATTAGAAATTCAAAGTTTTGCACAATAACAGACATTCATCCTCAAAACGCTGTTTGTGACACATTCTGGTCTGTTCATCAACAAAAAGACTATGTAGTTCAGATTTATTTTTATTCATTTATTTATCACTCTCGTATTGTGTCTCTATTTTAAGTCTTTTGTTGCTTTTGTTATAAAGCTTCTAAGTCCATTGCACGAGCAAGTTTGTATGTTCTAAATTTCGCATTACCAATAACCAATATCTGTGTGAGTGTTGAAATGCCGGGAGTCTGGAAGTACAGTACGTGCTTGCATCTTTGTGTGTACACATTTACTGTGCAGTATCGGTGTGTACGTCCTTAAATGCATTTACTTGTTGTTTTTTTTACAAAATACATGTTTTTGTGGGCTGACGCAACCGAATCATATCTGAGAAAAAGCAGCCTCTGAGTCTGCCCTGTTTTGATAATATGAACCCTGCCGTCTTGTAATGATTGATCAGTGTGTATTGATCTTGTGATTGACTCACCAGACCCTTGTGATTGGGTATATTTTGGGTTGCGCCTATGCGCTTGCTCTGATAAAAGAGAGGGGACGAATAGAAGACGAGGGTCTTATATTTTCTCCTTGCATACATGCTAAACCCACTGAGTATTGAGACGGAAAAGACTGCGCTAAACCTGAAACCACAGGTAAGGACATTTTACCAGCTGCTGTTATGACTGCCTTTCCTTTTGTAAAAAAAAAAAAAAGGTGAGAAACCTAGGTTTGCTTTGCCTTACGTTATTCTTAGTCTACTGTATGTATTCACAGGTCCAAATTGCCTTCCAGACCCCTGATGCTGCCACTGAGGTTCAGCTAGAGCCTTGTGAATCTCAGCTGTGAAGACACGGAGCCAGATTCTGTGACACACTGCAACAATGCCCCTCATCCTGAACCTTCTGACACTGATCTTGGTGCGGTCCACCATGGGAGCTCTGCAGGTCGCGAAAGCACCGGACATAAGAACAGATGATATCAACACTTTTCTGACTATTGCGTGGCAAGTAGCCGGCCACATAAGCCCAAATTCCAGCTGTTATGTGTGTGGCCTAATGCCCTACACAGCTGCAGATGGTTTACCTCTGATGGCCGTACCTATCTCTGACTGTGACACCTGCCAGCTGTTGCGTATTCCTTTGTCTCAGTCTTATACTCGAAGCGATTGTTCCAGTCTCTCCAAAATGAGACCACTAAACTGTTCCAGAGGACATTCAAACTGCGACAAATGTTTAAAAACCCCCAAACCTGTTCCCATACTGCTCACGCCTCAGAAGTTCCCTTGGTGTCTCGAGAATGACGGCAACACACCTGTTGGAGAATCAGACTGCCTGCATACATTCAAATGGAACACTAAACAAACCAATACTAAATTTAAATCTCTAGATTCTGGACCTCATCAGTGTTTGGAAGCAGCAGGGCCGGCTCGCTTCATTGCTTTGGCTCACCGCACTGCGAGCTGCTCCATCTCCTCTCCTGTAGGAATGTACTGGGTGTGTGGAAACCTTGCATACCCGCATCTTCCTGTGGATTACAAAGGACGCTGCGGCTTGGCGTACGTCATCCCGGCTATGAGAGTAACTAACTACCTGCCCCGGAAGCCTCCTCCTAAACGGGTACGACGTGGCACTTCGGACATCTTTGGGACTCATAAGCAATCACCCTTCAAGAACATACTTGGTCCCCTCCTTCCTTTCTATGGAGTTATGTCTGCGTTGGATCAAATCGCAGATCTGTCTCATGCGATAGAAGTCATAGCTAATGAAACCAGTAGGGCTCTCATACTTCTGTCGAGTGAACTCGCCTCTGTCAGACTTCTGGCTTTACAAAACAGAGCAGCTTTGGATTTTCTTTTAGCAGCCCAAGGAGGAACTTGTTCTGTTATTGGTTCTGAATGTTGTACCTTTGTGCCTGATTACAATGCTACCATTAATGATATTGTCAACCACCTACTTGGTACGGCTAACTCTATTCACCAGGATAGTAGCTCTTTATTTGATTGGTTCAAACCTAATTTTGGTTCACTGGGTTATCGCATTGTTGAAGGGTTAATTGTTTTGGCCGTTTTCATTGTAATATTGTCTTTCTTTATATCATGTATGAAAAAGATAATCTTCAGTTTAAAATAAAACAACTCTTGATTCTTTGGCACAAGCATGTCTCTTAAATTACAATAGAACTGTAACAATATGCTTTAAAACACACTTTCAGTAGCAGTAGCCCAGTCCATTTGGACTGGTGGCCACTTGGTCGCCAATTCAAGTCCCTACACAAACCAAGTAAAGAGTGTGGACTGGCAGCTGAAGAGGTGTCAGTTCTCCTTCTTGGCACTCAAAGTGCCCTTGAGCAGAGCACCAAACCCCCTCCAGAGTGCCTTACTTTTGCTGACCCTGCACTAGCCCTCTCAAATGTCTGTGTGTGGTGTGTGTAAAAGGAGGAATATGCGAAGAGATACATTTTAACAGCCTTGTGTGAATTTGCCTTGTGTAAAATATGTGTTGATTGAAGGATAAAGATATTTAACTTCATGCTTCATGACTTTGCCAAAGCCAACATTTGTATGTGGTGCCCATGTGGGTAGTAAATGGGTTGACAAACGGGCCTCATATGAGACTGTCCATGGCTTCCATGGGCCCCACATGGTTATGCTAGGGCTACCTAGGTGCCAAGTGGGTATGGGGCCAAAATGGGCATCTTACCTGGGGCCCACTTGAGTAAACCCACCCATGTGGGCAATTCAAATGGGGCCAACATGTAACCCATGAGCAGTCCCATATAGTGCCCATTTTCAGCCTGTATACTACCTGCATGGGCTCCACATACAAATGTTGGCTGGGTTATATGAACCTGATTTGGAACAGATGACATGTTTTCGAGGTCTGCTACATTACCTCTGTTTGGGGTCTCAGCTGTAAAACAAAAATATAGTGGATTTTCATCTGTTGACAGAACTTTTTTGCAGCAGACTACCCCTCTGTTATTGAAGTCCTGGAACAGTTTGTTCATATGAGATGTCTACACCCTCTCTGGGCCTAATTATAATGATTATATAATGACTTTATTTCTACAGCAATTATCTGAACAAGGGTACAAAGTGCTTCATAAAGTGCATGAAAAACAAAACAAAACAAAACAAAAATTAAATAAAACAATGTTAAGAGCTAAGAAAAATAGCGTGGCAAAACAGAACAAAAAGAAATAAAACAAAAAAGTTACAAATCAGGCATTAAAAGGACAAACTTTCCTATAAAAATAAATTTTACGCAATGATTTAAAAATGGTTAATGTGCTTGAAAGCCTCATCTCCTCAGGCAGAGAATTCCAGAGCCTCAGGGCCCTGATAACAAAGTCACCTTTGATTACAAGCCTTGATCTGGGGACAACTAGTGAGGCAAGGCTTGAAGATCTCAGGTCACAGCTTGGGGCTTAGGGAGTTTGAAGCTCAGCTATATAATTGGGGAAAAACCATATTGAGTTTTAAAAGGTATTAAAAAAATCTTCAATCTTCAAATCAGTCCTGACGTTAACTGGCAACCAATGAAGGGAGGCAAGAACTGGGGTGATATGTGACCTATGATTTGTCTCAGTTGAAATTCAAGCAGCTTCAGTCTGCACTAGCTGAAGCTGAGCCACTGAAGATTTACCAATGCATATAAACAGGACATTAAAGTAGTCAAAGTGCGAAAAGAAAGGCACGAATAAGTTTTTCTAAGTACAGTAAGGAAAAAGCACAGTGATTGACCCCGAACACAAGTAATGTCACCATGTACAGTAACAAATCGTCCACTTCTTTGCAAGTTACTCTTTGGCTAACAAAAGGGCTGCATAGTAAATATATGACGTCCAAAACATTGACTGTTTCCTTATTTGTGAGTAACACTTTTTTATGGCCACTTCTGTATCCCGTGCCAACAAAGCCCAGTGAGTTTTAACAATAAGAAATATATTTGGTGGGGAAAACTGGATTTAAATTGCAGTTATTCTTACTGTTTTTACGCACAGAGCATTGGTGTCAAATAATGAGGAAACAAATTTAACAGAGCATGATATTAATTAACCAAGAAGAACTACTTTGTTGTAGGGAGAGAGAAGCCTCGCTTCATGCACACAGGCAAACATTCTCATTTTATTGTTATCATTAAGTCCACCAGTTGTTATATGTCTCACCTTATCTGGGTGGACGACCAGAACAGCTTTGCGGTAGACCTTCTTGACCTGTTCTGGAGTAACCAGGTCAGCCATGCCCACAGGCTTCCAGCGCGTCTCTCCCTCCCACAGCACAGTATGCATGGTGGACAGCAGAGCGCGGATGTTACGCTCCTTCCCCTCGATCCAGTCCAGAATCTGGGTCACAAAACAGGAGAGGGAGAGGAGTAGGGGGGGGGGGCATGAGCCAGTGATTCTGAACAATTATTAGCAGCAATGCTCTCAGTGATTTCTGGCTCTGGTGAAATCTTTTTAAACCGAGTAATTAGAAGTACCAAAGTTTGGTCATGGGAGACCTACATTGGTCGCTTCATTCATTCTGGAAAAAACAGAAAGGCTTTAGACGTCAAAGGGTTTCGAGTACGTTATCCTACTTTTAGGAATCAGTGAAGTGCTTCTATTGTGCTACACTGGGTAAACAAATGACAAACTCCCAGTGAGTTGATGTCAAAGTGTAATTCTACCCAGATGTGGGGATGCAAGAGTCATGGGACTTCATGGCGTTTCTCACAGAAACTTCAACAGCAAATGAAAAACCACGAACCACTCTTTCACTTCATGAGATGTTACTCAATATCACATCAGAACAAAAGCCCCTGCCTTTATTTTCTCAGGGTCCATCTCTTTGGCCATTTCCTCCTTCCTCATCTCTGCTATAGTCCTGGGCCCCTTCCTCTCTTTGGTCCCTGCAAAGCCCTGACCAGACAGCAGGTCATCAAAGTTGGCGTGCGTGGCTTTGGGCTTAGAACCTGGTGGAGAGGGATGCAAACACAAAGAGAGAAAACAGTCTTTTAAAATATATTTTAAGCAGGTGTCAAGTATTATAACCACCTCTCTGCTATCTATTACGTAATTATGCCATGCCTACAAGAACTGAACAAATTCACAACCTGACCGCAACATCTGCATCATTAACAGACATCACAATCTAATCCAACATCTCCTGCTCACCCATGCTAGCCTGTGCTTTGCCCCCTGCGCTGGGCGAGCCCCCTCCCATCGCAGAGAAGCTGACGTTGTAGTTGGGTCGGTTCTGGGGTGATGTGTGAGGCATGGCGGTGTGGCTGGGGCTGGGCTTTGGCTGCGGGGCAGGGCCCTGTCCTTGGGGTTGCCATCCTCCACCGCCTCCAGCACCTGGCTGCCATGAGGGGAAGCCTGCTCCTGCGTGGGGCTGCCACCCTTCTCCGTGCTGGGGAGATGGAGGAGGTCGCGATGGGGAGCCCATGGGGGGGAGGGTGGGGCCAGTTCCAGTAGGAGTGGTGGGTTTGCTGGAGAAGCCAGAACCTGTTGATGGAGAGGACAAAGATGATGAGGTAAAGTGAAAATAGCAAAGAATCAGATTGTGTGCTTCAGAGAATTTCCGGAGACTGACCTCCAAGGCTTCCCCCGAGGTTGCCTATATCAGCAAACGGGTCCAGAGTGTTTGGCTTGGTTTGGTGAGTGGGGGTGCTGTGGACCGAGCCTGTGGGGCTAGTAGTAGCTGACCGACTACCCATACCAAGGCCTCCTCCTGGATTAATCAACAAACAATGCATTTATTTCTATGCCCTGCATTGTACAGAGTTCTTTTGGTCTTCAGTGTTCAAATCTTGTTCATGTCTATGTAAGTGTGTGTGTGTGTGTGTGTGTGTGTTACTAATCTCTACCTGTACTTGTAGTAGCGGGTCTGTTCCAGTCCCATCCCCCCTTTGCGTTTTGCTGCTGAATGTTGACGGTTGGGGTGGTGGGCGGCACTGGGGAACTCCGGCCTATTCAAGCACATGAAGGTTTGTCACAGACTGAGCACACAGTGAATGGGAACAGAGCAGCATGAACCCACACAGCCAGAGTCTCATTAGAAGGGCAAGATGTTTAAATAGATCTAGTTGCTAGTTCTTGTTAGTTCTCTCTACTCAATACTGATCGGACAGGCTGCAAATACTCATCATACATCATGCAAACCCATTTGTTTCCAAACACACAGCAGACAGCAATGGATATAAAGCAAACCCTTGCAAAGCCAGCGTATGAGTAAGCAATGAGTAGAGCAAATAAAAGGAAAAGGATATTCAAATATAGTGCAGTCTAATGAATCTTGAGGGAAAAAGAAGTCTTAAAAACCTAGACTCGAGTTGATGTGCAGAGACAATCACGATGCATGTTTAGTGCGAGGGTTTAGCAGCAGACTTGCAGGTATGGTTCAAGGTACCTTACCCAGATATGGACTCTTACTACACTCAAGATGCTGTGAGAGTGTGCAGCGGAGCAGCAGAGGCATGCCTTACCCAAGCTTGCAGGCTGCAGGGTGGGCGATGGAGAGCGAGCAGCATGCAGGAAAGGGTCTGGCTGCCCCATGTTACCTGGTCCAAGGAATGAGCCCATCACGTCCTGAGGCTTGGGCATGGGACCGGTCCCAAAGGGATCAAACACTGAGGGAAACAAACACACCCACCGCTGTTATTGTTCTACTCTAGGATTATTTGCCAAACACAGCACATTAAAAAGTTATTTCATTTTATTTTCTTCACTGATTCAAACTTGGGCTCTCACCTGTTGGCGCAGGAGAGGGACATGGCGAGGCAGTGTTTGGGACTACTTTATGTGGTGTGGACTGGGCAGATGACGCCCCACTTGTTGGCTGAGGTGGGCCCCCGAACAAGTCCCCTAGGAGGTCAGTGGTTGTGGCAGCAGCAGATGGGGGCTGAGGTGAGGGACGGCTGATTGCCTCCCCATCGAGGCCAAGAAGATCCACTTCCTCAGCGGGCGCAGGGGCGTCGGGCATCGGAGCAGGGGGGTCTGGCTTCTGGGGGGCCGCGCTGGCGTTGCTTCGCTGGCTGGAGAGAGAGAGCATCTCGTCGTCTGAGGGCTCGCTCTCCTCGCCGTGGCCCCGACCGTCTGGACCTCCGTGGGGCCGGCTTGGCTCTGCGACAGGATGACATAAAGATAAAAGGAAAGAGGTAGAGATAGAAAGAGACACAGGAAACATGCAGTGAATTAGAAAATGAGACAGAGGCATGCAAAGTTGCAAAGAGGAAATTAATTGGGGCAAAGCAGACAGAGATGCAGAGAAGAATGAAGGGAACAATGGGCAGCTACATAGGTCATCTCTGCTACAAGCACCAGCTTTTCTCCTGATTCTCTGCTCGGTGTGATAAAACACACTAAGCTGCACACTTAGCAGTCCTCCACTGGTAGCTGCTTTTAGCTACACTAATTGAGGGAGATCATTCTAAAACAACCCAATAAATCTTAATTTACTGGACTGGTCCAATAAATACACAGTATGCTTTTAAAGAAAGGATGGGATGTACAGCATTGCTATAAAACTCTGCTAATATTAATACAGAGCAATATTTCACTTTGGTAGAACATGTTTAATTTGCACCACTTACAGGTCCACTGTTTTTGCTATTATCACTGGGATTGGGTGTTTTTCCCCATTTCTCCATATGTCTGTGGAAACAGGGAACATACACACTGGTGTGTTGCTTTAGGATATTAGGGGATGTGTGCAATTAATTAATTCAGGTCCCCAGATGATTGGTATTTATGCCAGAGACAGATTAAAATCATCTACCAAAATGATATATCACTGCATAACAAGGATGGGTTCATTTCAATTCAATCAATACAGATCTGAAAATGGAAACAGCAAAGTGGTTTTCCGATAACAGAAGATGTATTCGTCAATAGGATCAATGCTCTCTGTACATTATGAGGAGAGTATGATTGAAATGAACCAAGCCCTAGTTAACTAATGTCACTGTACTGCACAGTTTATCTAACAGGTCTGCGGTCTCCTCTACTGTCTTACCCTCCAGATCCAATCCCTCCATCTCATCTTGTAGGAACAAAAATGACAGTTCATTAGTGTTTGTGTGTCTGCAATGTATGTGAAGGTGGTTTTGCATGTACTGTATATTTCTTCCTTATCATCAGTGATCCACTTCAGTTGTGCATAAAAAAATTGCAGTGTTGGACAGGTTACACTTGAAATGTAATAGGTTAAACATTAGTATAGTTACCCCATTAAAAATTTAGTATTTCACTATTTAAAGTACTTCATCAGAGATACGTAACTTATCCCATGGACTACTTTTTGATTGCTTTTGTATAACTGGGCGGTACAGCTGAAAAATGTCCGGGAATACACGAAGCCAAAAGAAGGCATCCATGCACGGTGAAAAGATGCAAAGCAAAAGAATGAATGTTACATTCTACATCCTAGTAACTGTACTTTAATTACATATTTTTTCTCAGTAACTGTAACTAATTACAAGTATTTGTAATTACAAACAACTAGTTAAATATTGTCACTTACTCTCCAGCTCTAGCAATGTGTGTATGAGAGTGTACATGCATGATGAATTTGTGTGTATTTGTTTGTTCTTTGAGACTGATGACTGTCTATAGGTTAGATTAGGGTTATGAGTTCAGGGTTACTTGAGGTTTATGATTAGTTTTAAGTAAAGCTCAGTGTTAACTTTTGACATTTTTTGTCACTTACAGGTCCAGTGTGTAAGATTTAGGGTGAAATATTGACAGAAATGGAATATGACATAACAAGTATTCTTCTTTCGTATATAATCACCTGAAAAGAATCCTTGTGTGTTTGTTACCTTACAACGAGCTGAACAATGAACAGAAGACGCATGCACACACTAACGAGGAGAAGTTTCAGCTGGTTACAATCCTTACCACTAGATGCCACTACAGCCCCCTCACTCTTACACACTGTACCTTTAGAGACTTCACAGTTACCTTCTGTTTTATCTTTGTGTAAATGACATGCATTTAGTAGCCAGTATGGTAGACCTTATGTAATTTATCCATGGACAGAAAAGCCAGGGATCATTTTTAGGCTTTTCATAAATTCTAATGAAAGAGAAAATCACACAAAAGCTAATGAGTCACAAATTATAGCACAGAGCCTCCCACCTCAAGTGTGAGTGAGTGTGTGCACAGTATGTTTAAAAAATATGCGTGCAGTCTACATTTGCAGTAGCAATCTGTGTGTGTCATGTTTGTCCCCGGTGTACCCGTCCCCACAGTACCAGCGATAGCCAGTGCGTCCTGATGCTCCTGGTGGCAGGAGAAGAGAACGTTGGGGCTGAGGTCTTTACAGGGGAACTGCTCCCACGGTGGCGTCAGGTCTTTTTGCTTGTCCACCCCTTCCACCTCAATGTCCAGTATCACATGGAAGAGCTGGGGATACTTCTCGGGAGAGTCACAAGCATCCAGCTCTGGTCTGAGAGGAGAAATAGCATGAACGGGAAAGAAAATATATGTTGAGTTATAGTGTGAGTCGGAAAACAGACTGCAATCAGCAGGGTTTGTTTTTCTGCTGCAAGGTAAGGCAAGTTTATTTATATAGCATATTTCAGCAACAAGGCAATTCAAAGTGTTTTACATAAAGCACCAAAAGCTTCGAGACAAAGTACAAAAGAAATACATTATAAAAGAACATTTAATACAAATACAAATGCCATTAAAGAGCTAGAAAATAGGAAATAAAAATAAGCTAAAATATGCCAAGACAGATATAAAATACAAGAGTAAAAGTTACAGTGCAGTGTAAGAAATGAACAAACATTGATTAAATAAAAAATAGCGACATGTTGCACATAAAAACTAACCGCTGCATCCTCAATGGATAGTCTTGACTCTGAGGACACAAAGCAGACCTGTCTCAGAAGACTTGAGAGGTCTAGATGGTTCATAGTGTAGCAGAAGGTTAGTCCAGTCAGGAACACTTTAGTCAAAGAAAACTTTATTTCCATTTACAGTGTTATATTTGGCAGAAAGCCTCTTACGTGCCTATGTGGAAAGCCTAAGGCAGAGAGAACACACCTCTCTGCCCTTCCGCGCACTTAAGTGGAAAGCCTCACGGCAGGGACAGCACACGTCTCTGCCCTTCCACATGCAAACGAGGAAAGCCTGAGTCAGAGAGAGCTAACCTCTCTGCCCTTCCATGTGCCTACATGGAAAGCCTAAGACAGGGAGAGCAGCAGCAAAGACCCCCCCAGGAACAGAGCCAGGATCAATGACAAACAGAAATGACACTGATAAGTCAGACACAGCATGAAAAGGAGGAGCTGGTTGCAAAGCAGCTTGCAGAGGAAGCAGCAACAGTAGGCAGGCCAGAGCAGTTTAAATAGGGCACCCTGACTGAGATTCACCAGTTGGTTGCATAGAAAGTAATCATGTGATCTATCAGCTGACTCCCTTCATCAATCAGCTGCTCCATCAGTTGATTGGGCTGTTTGAGATCAGCTGATGTAGCTGGGATGTGAACGGAGCTTGACATCATGTCCTGCCTGAACTAATGCTATGCTCAATTAGTGTATTTTGGCTCTAAACCATTCAGTGCTTTATTAACCAAAGGTAGTATTCAATAATACAAGTGATTAAATAAAATAAATGTCCTTACTTGTTAAACTTTAACATGGTGGTGCCAGGAGCAATGAAGCCAGTATGGAACTGGATCTGGAAGATCTGAGTGTTGGACACCTGACAACAGTAAAAAAAAAAAAGATGTGATGTGACATGTGATATTTCAGTGTGTCATAACAAATTGCATCAACAGTCACGCGTATTGTACTTGCTAAGTGGCTGTAACTATCCTAACTGTAAGCACAACGTTCTGTTGGACTATAAGATGTTCATTAACAGAGAAAGTACATGCTGCTTTGGTATCCCTCAGAACTCTATTTTCATGGATTTGCAATCATTCCTATGTCAACATTTGGTTTGAGATATGGGGAGCCTGCTCAATAGGTAGTAGTCAGTGAGGCTGTGAAGAGAAAGGCTGCAAACATGTGCACTTTAACCCATTTACCTGAATGGATTTATAAATGAGAAAGAAGGTGAACTGCTGAGTTCTGCTGAAAAGGCCAGTTTGATTTTTGTAGCTTCTTACTAGGAAGCCTTGACGTTCTGTAAACGTTGTGGGTACAGGCACATGAACTTCTCCACTGCAGTTTATTTTTCTTTTCTAACGGTGAAATACGGTGATACCAGAACAACTGAGGACAAGTACAGGGATGTATACACAACCAAAAGAGTTGAAGACATACTTAAAAATAAAGACCAAGTATCCACGTTTACAAAGCAATTAAAACCTATAAAGCAAATGCTGCTGGGCGTACACCTTTAAACAAACATATCAGCAAATATGCTGTTAGAAGTAAAATTATTTGATAACCATAAGACACCATGGCCAAAACTAGAAACCGACTGTTAACATTTTGGTGTTAACTATGTATAAAAAGTCTAGTGTTTCTACCAGTGCTACTGTTTGAGCAAAACCACATATTTCCATTAACTGCACATGTGAAGAAATTAAAAACCTGTTTCCAACATGTCCGTTCTTGCTACTTTTTTTCTCCGCCTGTGGGTTTGTGTTAGGACTCAAGATATTCAAATAAGTTGCAGCCACATCCTGAAACTGATGACTGAGTTTAATGTGATCTTGGGCCAACATTATTCTTTCCAGCTTTATCACTGTCCAACATCTTTTTCTCATCAAACTTGATTGAAATGTTGACTTTAGCAGTACACAGACACAGTTTGTAGCTTAGTCCCTCAACGGTAAAAAATATTTGGTAACACTTTATTTGAAGGTATCTAAATAAGGGTGACATGACACTGTCATAACTATGACATGCACTGTCATGAAACTGTCATAAACATTATAAAAAAAAACATTATAAATAAAATTTTGTGGAATACAGTGAAGAAAACATGAAGTTTACCTTGGCCTGCAGACGTCCTCCGATGGTCGACCTCATGTGGTAGACTGAAACGACCACGTCTCCTTGCACACTCACACCCAGGGAGAACGCTACCTTCCCCTCTTGGACCCTGTGCTCTCTGGACGTGTAGAATGTGTAGGATGGAGAAACATGGGAGGAAACAGGGAGGAAAGAATAAATGGAGGGGGTAACGGTGCAGAAGGAGAGCATGGGAGTGGAGAAAAGTGTTTCAGACCCTCTGATCATACTGTCATATTCAACATATACTGCTTAAAATCTGGAGGCTTACACATTTCCCCTACCTCATCCTTTCATACTCCTGTGCAGTGGTGAAGATCTTTGTCTCCCCAATGAGGACGTCGCAGAAGGGCCGACAGCCGCTGCGCTGCTTGTTGAAGCAGGGGACCGGACTCATGGTGAGACCCTTTATCATCAAGGGCTTGGAGTGGGGTAGACTGGGCTTCTCAGATACCATGCTACACACATAGCCTATGTACCTGTATGAAGACAAGGAAAGATAATTGCTTTTATCCTGTTTTAGTTTTCAAATGCACACCTTTCTTTGTGTTTGTGTATATGAAAAGGATGACGTTACTGCTGCCATTTCCATAAACTCTTAGTCAATTTCCACTAAAACTCTGACTCATGAAGGAGATCTTGTTAGATGCTCTAACAAGGACTGATAAATCATACAGCTGCTGGCTGGCAGGATCATAAAATGTCCATCCTTGAGGGGCTGCCAGAGGAAAATGAGAATTGGCTGCACTATTTATGTTTTGTTTAGTCTATCGCCTACAACAGCAAATGGTCTGAAATTATGACATTTTGCTAGAATAATAAAAAAAACAAATGGATTGTCTTCTAAAGGGGATGATAAGGGAATAAACATGGCTAATGGTGCACCCCGCTGATGATGAGAATGTGTTTCTAACCTCATCAAATCAGTAGGAATCCAGTTTTTCAGTGAAAAGCATTCTCCCATATTTTTGCCTGACTTTTGTTTTGTTCTTATGTTAGCTCTGGCAACTTTATGAGATGGTTAACAAAGGAATTCAACCAGAGAGGGAAACACAGAAAAGGAGATAGCGTTACAAAGACGACGACACCCAAATTGAAGTCTGCACATTTGGTGTGTAACTACTGGAGATGCCATTTTCCCATCCTTTCTTTTTTCCTCACTTCCCCTTTACTCTTTCTTCCTCTCCATCACTCACAGACACTCACATGCTCACGGTTACAAACCTGCGATGTGAAGGCCAGAGGCCGGAACCTGGTCTCTTGGCGCTGAGCAGCTGCATGGCAGGAACCGGGTTGTTGAAGAGGTGGCAGAAGCAGAACATGGCACAAACCAAAACACCCGAGGGAGCACGACCATCCTGAAAAAACACACCGCAGCAGATAGACACTGATGAAACTATTATATTTTAAAGCTTGAAAAATATACTTGTTGGTTCTGTCTGCCATGAGAGTACGTAAGTGTGAATATGTATAGATTAAGCCTCTGAAAACACTAACTCAAACTTTGTGAATGGATGCTGTAACTCCAGCTTTAAGATGTAATGTTTAAGTGATAGTTCAGATTTTTTGAAGTAGTGTAGTATGGAGTGTTATTCCCAATCAGTATATTACATAGAGTAGATGTCAGTCAGCTCAGAATGTATTTTAGTCCCTTAAAAAATCACCTAAAAAGTTCTATAACAGTTTAAGTGTATATTGAGAGCATTTTCACTGCTTTACCTTCCCGTCAAACTATCCCTATCTATGCTCTCGTCAAGCCACCAGGCTCCATTGATAAAAACAGTGGTTTTAGCTCACTGAACACAGGAGCTGCTGGTTTACCGCTGCTTCAATCAATTAGTCAGCTTATGTTATTGTGTGACTTGGGTCAAACAGAATTAACCCTTTTAAATTCCAAAGTCACACAATAACACAAACAAAATAACTGATTGAGGCAGCAGTAGACCAGCAGCTCCTGTGTTCAATGATGTTAAATTACTGTTTTTCTCAGTGGAGTCTGGCTTAGAAGAGAGCAACACAGCAGCATCAGTTCCCCGCTGGGAAATCACTCACTGACGGCAAGGTAAAGCAGTGAAAATGTTCTAAATATAGCAAACAGTTAAACTCATATTGCTTTTTTTAGATTGGACTTATTTTCGGTGGCTAAAATACAATTTGTTGCCACCTCCATCCAAAAATGTAGATTATCTTCCATGTCCATACTCCAACCTGCTTCTCTAAACTGGGGGTGTGCCAATCGACATCTACTGTACGTTATACACTGACTATAGATAAGTACCAAATCCAACTCCAAAATATCTGAGCTATCCCTTTAAAGAAGCCAGACGCTACCCAGCTTACTGTAAGTCATAGCTCAAAGATGATCATACAATAAAACTTTTTTGCTCACTGAATGAATTTCCTGTTATAAATTTACTCAGAGTTCATTTCAAGTTACAGGGAGACAAACATTCTTGTGATCTGAAGCAGACAAACTCTCCGAGAGGAACCGTTTGCTGGATGTTATGCAAGATGGAGAAGTTGCCAAGCCGCAGCCTAACCACAGTAACTTGGCAATAACATGCTTCACACACATGCCAGTGACAGTGTGGCTGACACTGAATTAAAACAGGAACCCAGTACTCCAGTAGTGATTATGTTGCAAAACATTTGTATGTAGGGATTTAGCTGTGCTTGAAATATGACACAATCAGCGCTTTAATGGGTCATCATTGGAGTACTTTAAGGGCAGCTGGTTGCTGAGGAAACTTTGAGTTTTCCAAAATGAAAATACATATATGTTGGCACAAAGACAACTGAATCTACCTCTTGAACTATTATATCTCTTTTTTTTTTTACTAAACACAGACACCTAAATAAGAGTTTCAGAATACATAAAACTTTATGACCTACATACTGAAACATGACTCACATCCACAATTTAACTGACTTTGAACCTCCAAGGTTCCAAGGCTTTTCAATGCAAAGACCAACCGCTGAAAAACAGAGGTGGAGACACTGAGAAAACTGACAGAAACTAAGCAGAAACAACGAGAGCCGTCTAACAAGCTGTGTTTTACTGCATTTTAAATCAAAACAAGGCAGACCAACATTGCCACATCCAGTATTGGCAACAGAGAGAGGAGAGGAAGAGCAGAGAAATAGGAAAGAGGCTAAACGTGTGGTTTGTTTCTCTTGTTACCAATCCTTGTCAGTGTGGTTTTGTAGCCTTCGTTTGTTGGAAAGCGGGGGGATCACCTTGCAAGTTTTGTTTTTACTCATAGAGGAGAAAAAAGGTTGACGGTTTTGTTACATGATCACTTAATAGTCGTTTTTTTTTCCAACTGTAATCACCATGTTTGACACCATTAAAACCTGTTTTCCTAATGAAGTTCAAGTAAAGATGATAGGATCAGGGCTTTCTCAAAGTTTCTCAAAAGCACTTATTTGATGCAACAGCCAAGATGACAAATCATTTTGAGTATGTTTAAATTTGTCCTCTGGCAGCATCTGTCCAGTGCAGTGCATAAATTTAAAAGTGGATCAATTAAACTCCAAAAACTTGGCATTGTGTTGTGGAACAATCAAAACAGGCCCCTACACGTTAACCGTCCCTTCACTCCATGGTGAACTCAATAAAATATGGCAATGTATAAGGTCAGCAGTGCAAAAGCAAGGACAACTTTTTGTATTAGCTTTAAGAATCCAGTCAATCAATGCAAGATAAATGGAGGATAGAGATGGACATGATGAAGGTACTGTATGTGAGCGTCTTCTTACCGAGCAGGTGATGACACACACATTCTTGGGATTCTGTTTGAGCCAGTTGTGCATGTTCTTACACACAGCGAACAGGTTGTGGAGGCTGGGAGCCTGGCGGGAAGGCCAATTGCATTCTGAAACCTGGAAAGGAGTTGGTGCAGGAGAGAGAAGGAATGAAGAAACAAGGGAGAGACATAGAAACAGAAAGTCCCAGACAGAGAAGAGGAACCCCCCCTCCGTCCCCCGCCCATCCACGAAAAAAGACATAAAACCAGGAGGGAAGGAGAAAGGAGAGGTAGAGGTTAGCAACAGCACTGCAGCAGCAGAGCCACACAACACACCAGTTGCCATGATGAGTCATCTGCTCGAGATACAGCGACCTCCACAAACAGACAGGGAGCCATCTTGGCCACATTAACTCCACAGCTTGACTCTTCAGCTTTCCTGGATGTTTCTACCAGAGGGTGGCAGTCTTTTATTTATACAGATCCCACATGTGCCTCCCACTCGAATCCAGATCCAGCTGTGCAAAAGTGCTGAGTGACATGAGCCAAAGACTCCGTGCAGAGATTAGTCATAACTATAAAGATGGAATAAGATGGAATAAACTGAGTATTCATGTTCAGATCCAGTTTTTTAAATGTTATTTAGCTGGGACACTTAGATTCGTGAACCACAGGTTAGATCTTTTATTTTGAGACATCCCTGGTCACAAGTGGTTGCTGCTTTGGTGAAACATGTGAAAGATGCATGTTGAATCACTGCTGTATTACAATAGCAACAACAAAAGGCTTATTATCTTTGCAAAAATATACTCCTTTATGTTGCTATATCACTCAAGAACACCTGCAAATCCTAAAATGTCCTTCCAGCAAAATCACAGTCTATCTTTAAAGTATTAAAAGCAAGTACTATATGGGACAACTTGGCTCAGTTAAGCCTCTTTTCTGAGACTATAATTTGACAGGGTTTCACTTGACTCCAGTCTGTGAGTCTATGCACGGATCCAGTACCATGTAATTTATTAATAAACTTTAAAGTAGTTAACACCCGAGAAAATGTCATGTTCACTGGTAATTGATTCTTCCTCTTCTTTATCACTCTGAAACAGCAGCCTACAGAACAAGTTGCACTGTGCACTGGCATGTACTGTTTTAGAGCAGCAAAGAAGAACTCATTCATTCATTTTCCGTAACCGCTTATCCTGTTAGGGGTCGCAAGAGCACGGGAGTCTATCCCAGCTGACATTGGATGAGAGGCGGGATACACCCTGGACAGGTCACCAGACTATCACAGGGCTGACACATAGAGACAGACAACCATTCACACTCACATTCACACCTACAGACAATTTAGATCCACCAATTAACCTGCATGTCTTTGGACTGTGGGAGGAAGCTGGAGTACCTGGAGAAAACCCACGCTGACACGGGGAGAACATGCAAACTCCTGACTACAGATGCGCAAGTTTTGGTGTTGAAACCAGGAAGGAAAACATTGAATTGACCATCTCTAGACCCTACTCATCCATCCCCTTCCTTCTGGACCCATGTGCAGAAAGACCCATGTTAGCAAAAGCTTCATTCCTACAGCCATACAAGCTTTAAATGAGTAGCCTCCTCTTTAGTTACAAGAAATCCAGATTGTGGTGTGAAGAGTGTGTTCTTTGTCTAATTATGTATGTGGCACTTGTTTGTGCTATGTATGCACCTATTGCGGAAAAGAATTTTCTCCTTCAGAACAAATGCTAAACTAACTAACTGAATTTTGGCCACATGGAGGCAGCAGAAACAAGCTGTAAACAAACACAGCACAATATGACATATTATTATTTTTTATACTGACTAAAATTAGCATTAATTTGGAGTTTTTTTGGAGCTGTAAAAACAACCATGACAAAATATTTCTCAAAAAGTTGATGTTACCAATATCAGTATCAACTAAATACACAAATATATTAAGTTGATACAACCAAGTTGTAAACAAAAAGTTGCCTTAATACTCATTCAGCACAATCAGGGCAACACTATAATTCATTTGGAGTTGTGTTTACAAGCTTGTTGCTAACTTTGTGCATTTGCTGTTTGGTGATGGACAGGTAGCGTACAGCAGGTTTTATTGGGGCATCTAAAAATCCCTCGACACTGATTGATGACAGCAGTAAGGGGTGTACCAGACCTTAACTTGCAGGTTGTAAGAGTAATACAACAAAAAATATGCTAAAATGCTCTGTCATGGTGGGAATTGCAGAGTCGAGTGATACTTCTCTGGGGGGTTTGTCACCACAACTTTGCTGGACACTTATTGTAGCTTAAATGACAAGGAAGTGTGTCTTGGGAATGACCGTCCCAATTCAGGAAATCTAATTAGAGGCCCCTTCCATAGTTTATGAACAGATGTAGCAACAGGCCCCACTTAAAACGCTGGCAGACCAAAAATAGCCGTCAAACTTTAAGTAAGTCCTCATATCTCACTCTAGTGTTACCATAATCCAGGGAGAGAAAGTGCTGCAGCAACCACTAATAACTAGGCACAAACTAATAAATCTGTAATGGCTTCATCTGTGGCTTCATAAGGCAGTATCACACTCACCCTGTTGGAGAATTTGGCGCCACGGTAGTTGCGCTGTGACAGATTGAAGACAGTGTAGTGGTCGGCATGGCGGCTGTCGAGGAAGGAGCGAATGTCCTCTACATGGTTCTGGTAGCCAATCTGCACTGACTCCGCTGGGTAGGTCATGACTGAAAATAAAATTTATAATTCAGGTTGTTTTCAGGAGTTTCCTGCAGATGTTTAAATACACAGTATATACGACATGCTCACACCCTGACAGTGCCCTCCATCTTTTGTCCTTCTCTACAGTTATTCTGCCGTCAGTGAACTGAGAACTGAAATGTGGAGAGGAGGTCCACATTAAAGCATGACTATCAGCAGCCACACACAAAGCATCATGGGACAGAAGCCCTCAGGTGACAAATGTCCAGCTGGCGATGTTCACAGGACACACTAATGCTTCCCACTCATGAGCATGTCACGCCGGAAGCAATTTGAAAATGAGAGATGAGGACAGAGGGAAAGCTGAGGGTGCAGATGTCTGTTTATCTGTCTACATGAACCCTGTTTCTCTTTTATCATGCAGATATAACACACTGTTATTTTCTCATCCACATTATAAGTCAAAAGTCCTAGAAAGCTATTTCCCTTATCAGCATTGATCAGGATTCAGCAACATTTGAATTTTAATCTAATGATACTTGTTGGGTTGTTTGGTCACTCTCAATTAAATCTGATCATATCAAACCCACACAGTTCTAAAGAAAGCTCATTAACTGAGGTTTTGGGGGTTGCATTCTTCATAAATAATACCTTAAAACATTTTTCAAACTTCATTGTTGCTTATTTAGTCAAGGATAATTTTTCTATTGTTACAGAGCATCACTTAAAGGAACAATGTGTAAGATTCAGGGAGATTATGTAGCATTCAGCAGTGAGGATTGCGGATTGCAACCTGCTGAAACTGAACCTGTTAGAAATCCTTCAGCGTTCATTGTTTAGGAAGGTTTTTACTAGGAGCCAAATTATACGCGGCGGTCTCTTCCTCTCCAAAACAAAAACACCAGTTGATTAAAACTGAAATCAAGCAGTTTCACATTACAAATCATTGTTTCTCTGATGCTGTTTGGCATGTCGGAGACGAGCCACTAGCCTAGCACCTGCTTATGTTTGCTAACCTTTTTTCTCTGGCAACTAAAGATCCAGACGTTTAGAAGGCTTTTACCGGGAGCCAAATTATCCACAGTCGCCTCTTCCTATCCAAAATAAATGGACCCTGTGATTTTAAAAATACTAAAGACACTAAAAAATAAATCTGTTTTTCTGACACTCTCATCACAAAGAGACCTCTAACTGCGATGGTCAACATGAAAACACAAAAATGAAGGGCCCTATCTAGAGCCAGTGTTTGGTTTGTATGTTCTGGGATACTCTAAAAACACGAATATCTCAATAGAAGAGGACCCTCTCCGTATGTAGTTATAAACAGATCATTCTAAGGTAACAAAAAAACAACAATTCTATTTTCAGGTGGTTATACACTAATGACTTATTATATAATGTTTAATTTTTGCGAGTATATCCCCCTAAATGCTACACACCAGACCTTAAGGATTTGAAACTAACTTTTCATGGGCTTTAAATTTTTTGGTGGCACTGAGTTATTATTTCTAGTGATAGTGTTAGAATGCACACAAAGTCCATTAACTAACACCAAATGTGTTTACCTATGATCCGTGATGTGATGTAGGCGATGTCCAGCTCCCCTTTAGTGTACCTGCAAAAACAGAACGACACCTTTGAGGAATAATTTTCATGCAATTCTTATTACACAGGAAAAAGAAAGCGCAAAAACAAGAGAGACATATAAGCAAAGGTTATAACAACCTTTAGCAGTGATACCAGCAAAAAGAAAGCACCTGAGTCCACTGACACACCCAGAATAATCTTTGAAATGTGCACAGTATGTGTAAAACAAAATCACCCTGCATCTGTGCTGTATTCAAGGTATACTGTTACACAGCAGGCACATGTGTGGATGGTTTTCAGACAATCTAAGCATTGAGTCAGGAGAGACAAAAGACGCCCTATCCCTGACAAATATCAAATCATTAAAACAGAGGAGGTCGATGCATGGTCAACATCCAGAAGGTTGATTCACCTCTCTGCCTCTCTGCTGTTGGTGCATCAGGCTGCATGTCATGCATATTCAAGTAATTAGACTCAACAGGCTCTGGAGCAGAAGCTTCCATGTGTCTGGCTGTTGGGGAAGTTGTCTTTTTCAGGCTCAACTGCCCGGGATCAAAGGAATACCATATGTGAATTCTTCAACTGAGCATCATTGCCTTTCATTGCTAAATTTAGCTATTCCATATGGAGGTTTTTTTTTTTTTTTCAAAAGTCTGAGAGCAGCTGCAGTGCACACTCACATTCAAGTAATCCACTACTGCTGCACCATGGAAGTGATGGAGAACAGTGCTTATGAAACACTATGGAGCAGGTGCAGAGTTAAAGGACTCAAAAAAAGGAGTCTTATTTCTTGCAATGGATGGGTTGATGTGCAAAGTCATTTACAAAAATGTTTTTATCCAACAGCAGCACACGCAGCTCGACCGTCCACCGCACTGCAATTATCATGCAAAACACGTTAGTAGGCTAATGTGCATCAGATTGAGTTGACTTGTTGCCTACTGTGAAAATCCCCCAAGCTTTGCTGATCTGGGCCAATCACCTCTGTGTGGTCATGGAGGAGTGCCATATGGCCCTGATGCAATCCTAGACCTGGTTATGTAATGCACTGCTACTCAACTAGTCTGCCATGGAGTGAGAGCACGCAAAGTGTGTCTTGGGATATTCTGTAGTGTTCCACAAAAATGCATTTTTGGATACGTTAATTCTTCTTACGGCTTTGTTGTGTGGCATAAACAACTGCTAATATAACAGACAAACAGCCTGAGTTAAATCCATCAGAGCTGTTTGTGTCTGTAAGCCCTCCATAATAAAGTAATTGGACCACAGCTCAAGTTTCTATTTTCATCTAATTCTGTGTGTTCACCCCAGAGTGAAAATGCAGACCACAGGTTAAGAGAGAATAAGTGGACTGCATATTCTCATTTCAGATTATATACAGAATATTTTTCTTAACCCTAATGTGAGGTTTCTAGAGCACAAATTGTTTATAACTTTGGGGAAAAGAGAGAAAAGTTTAATGAATGTTTAATAAATATATTTGAAGGAACTGCATTGATTTCCACCATTTTATCTTCTCCTTTGTTTTCGTCCCAGGAATATATTCCACAAATCTGCGGTTGTCTCTGCTTCTCTCCTAAAATAGCTCCTCGGCTATTAAAGGAGAGAAGCAGGTCAGGTGTCAGGTTTAAATGGTCATGGCCAATAGCCATGGAGTACGCAAATGAGCAGAGTCCCTGACCTCTTGAGGTTAGAGCTGCAGGCAATTAAAATGTACTGCAAGGTGCAGTACAGAGACTGAACAGAGGGGAAGGACACGCTTAGAAAGAAGGGCAAAGCTGACACTGGGGAATTTTCTTCTCTCTGCTAATCAAGCTAGCAATTAAACTAGCTGTCTAGGGCAAATGTGTACTTTTAGTTTTGTGGTTAGTGTATATTTACTAGATGAACTGTGTTGTCTTCCTTATGGGGACTTAATGTTGATCTTTTCCTGGTTTGTTCCTTTCTGGCACAAGGGACAACGCAGCTAATTTGACAGTCAGTCCATACTTTTGTGAATCAAGAGTTCTCTTGTTCTGCTCACACAAACTCTGCCCTCTGCTGGAATCTATGGATGATACTCTTTTCCAATCAAGAGCACACATTTGCCCACTGAAATTTGCATAAACACAACCGGCCAATCAGGACATGCCTACTCCAATGTATGGAGCCATCTGACTGAATCAGCATTCTTAAGCTCTTCAGCCAGGGCAAAATGATGTCATGTCATGGCGTGCATTCTTCAGGCTCCACCCACTATGCCCATAATGTCCAGTCAGGGGCAGGGCTTGTGTGAAATAGAATAAGGGTTACAATATTGTAAGGCTGGCTCTTATAGCACAGGCGGAGCCCTCTACCATCAGGATACTGATGCCGTCATACACCTCCCATATATAAATATATATATATATATATATATATATATATATATATATATATATATTTATGTACTGTGGGCTCCGCACTATTCAGGTAGGCACATCCTGATAGGCCAGCTACATTAATGCAAACTTCAGTGGGCAAATGGGTGCTCATGCTTGAGGGAGACTATTACCCATAGAGTCCGGTAAAGGTCTCCGCCTGTGCTAACAGAACTAGGGTTACAATACTGTAACCCTTGATATGATTCTGATTTCTGAGCCCGGTCTCACTCCAAAATCGTTGAAATCTGGTGCTTGGGCAGTGACTTGTGGCGTCAGAAACCAACAAAAAAAGGAGTCCTTTAATGTCAGCATGATACACGTCCAGTTACCATTATAGTTTAAATGCGCCCAGCGGCATCGGAGGAAGCACAGCAGGACAAGGATGAAAGCGGATGGGAGGGGTACTGGATGGGTCCAACAAACACCAACTTTCATCCAAGAGACCGCTGTTCAGGCCCCGTAAGATTCTAAAGCCAAACCCTGTTCTTTTTTCCTAAACCTAACCACATGATTTTGTTGCCTAAATCCAACCATGTGTGTTTACTGTTAAAGGAAAAACGTCAATTTGCGGTGTTGTACCGGCATCGTTATTTTGAAAGAGACTGTATGTTAACGTTATATTTCCTGTGAAAACGGAAGTGTATTTTGAAAGAAGACAATGCCTGTAACAGGCAGAACCTGACACGGTGTCCCAGAACGTCAACAACCAACACACCCAGGGTACCTTGCACGTCGTATGTGGACGTGGAAAGTCCATGACCAAAATGTCAATATGTGACAAGGTCGGAGTGAGAATGTGCTGGATTTTATACCCTCGGTATAACTCTTGTTTGTGGAATCTCATCGTTTTTTCATTTTTATCGCCATGATACAATTTGTTGTCCAAACTGTTTTCACGCTTTAACAGTTGTGTTCAGTCAAACGACTGCCTTTAACCTTTACTGGGAGTGTGTTAACCTTGCAGCATACTAGCGTTATTATACGCATAGTTGAGAGCAGAGGAGTGACAACACACACATGCAGATGCCCACAAGCGCCAGCACCACAGTGCTTGTTGTTTATGTTTCCTACTGGAAAGTAAACATCTGGAGCACAAAAGCCATTTTAGGCCTGATTACAGCAGTGGAGAGGTGCTCTAACTGAGTCTCCAGTGACTATACACACACACAAACCCACACTGACACACACACTGAAACAAACACAGTGTAAGTGGGCTAGATCCCGATGGATATTAGATTTGGGTTTTCTACATTCTCTCCATGCTTCACTCCAAATTCTGTATTTTACAGCCGTTTTGTCTTTCTTAACAGCACTATTACATTTTTATATCTGCATCTTAATGGATACTTTAAAGTAGAGAATGACAACCAATATAAGAGGTAACAGGAAGGCACTGGACACATCTTTTAACGAAAGATGCTGCAAAACTAAACACTACACCGGATTTCTAATTAATCATGACTGATTTCTTCACAATCCTCTTGTCTTGTTTAACCCAAATTATCATAATCTAGCAAAAGATGCACTGAGTTTATGATTTTTTATATTTTGGCCACTGGAAAAAGAGAAAAGTGGTTGTTAAGTGGGGGATAATTACAGGGAGACAAAGAGATGTCAGCCAAGTGTTAGTGTTAATGAAATGGGGATGAATGAGAAATAAAAATGGGAGAGACAGATGAATATGTGTCTGCTGGTGGAGGGTGGAGGTTATCTTGGTGCAGACTGCGGACACTGTGCCTTTCACAAAGCCAGATCAGCCATCTAGACTCTGTTGTGTTTCTCACAGGCAGAGGAACACACAGCTGAGTTTTGTTGACTGATTGGTTTCCCTGCAAAAAATCTCTTTAGCCAGGTAAACAAACAAGCAGGCTGCTTTAAATAATTCAGCAACAGCCTTTTGCGAGGAATATAGATGAGACAGAAGCAGAGAGGAACCAATGCAGTCTAGTTGGGGTGTTAAAAGAGGGCCTGGTTAACAAGTGAGCTCATAAGGGTTTTTCTTTGTACCAGGCATGCTCAAGGGAATTTCTTCTGAAGTCTTCCAACAGTCAGTAAACAGGGATGAAACAGTCCATTTAAGATACACATACTCAACCTTTGGAGTCTACTAACCTAGAAAACCTTCAAGCTGCAGAAATCCCCTTCGATATAAAAGAACATTGTAATCCAGAGAAATTTCTGCCACCAGGGTAAACAAAGTTTACAAAGGATTTCTTGAAACTTCAAGAAAAAACCTAATCTTAACGATAATAAGGAAAACAGCAAGGAGTTAATATTTTCCTGCTTATTTCCGTCTATTTAAACTTGAATTAATTGATATATTTGAGCCACTTTGGAGCAGCGCAAAAAGCTATCAACACAACACTGACAACAAATAGCTTAACACGTTGATATGGTAAACATCTTAGCAAATAGTTGTTTACACTCTTAGAAATAAGGGTCTCATAAGATCTCATAAAAAACCCTTTTCACCCATAGAATTCTTTTTTGAAGAAAGGGTTCTTTGTGAGATGCAGGGTTCCATAACCATGATTGTTGTGGATTAAACTGGACCACATCAACCCTGGCCCTTTAGGATCCTTATGAGGCCCAAGACTGCTGGACATGGTTCCCATGGCCCCTGGCTGACCTGTTAAACTAAAACCATAATAAGTGGAATATGAACGTGTTCTCATTGGAACCCCCCGGTCGGGTTTTTGTTTGCACCCTTAGGGGCCGTACACATGCCACATTTGTGCCCTTAAATTCATTGTTTTCAGTGTAGACATGCAGTCTGTGGTGAATATGGAAAAGTTGATTAATTTGGTGCAGGGCTGCCAGAGCTAGTCCCACACACTTATAAACAGCGCCTGGAAGAAGATCAGCTCTGCACTCAGGATTTCAGACAAATAGGCTATGATACAATGCATGTTAAGGTTGCTTGGCCATCTCAGACACAACCTTCTGCCGCGCTCTTGAAAGCTGGCTCAAAAAAGGCACAAAACTAGTGCCCAGCACCCGACATTGTGCTTTCCAGGCGGTTAAAGACGCAGCATGTGTACGGCCCCTTAGATGGTGGAAATGTTTTAGAGAGAACTCCCAGAAAGGAACCATTACACCATAGAGGGGGTTCTGGGTGAATCTTTCCCAGATGGTTCTACATATAACTGTATCAAATGGCATACAGATGACAACCATTTACGTGTAACCCCTCCAATGCCCCTTTTCCAAATGACCTCTGGTTCTTGAACTGGTGTCTTGAAAGCTTGGTACTATCTAGCAAACCATCCATGTGTTCCCCCAGTGTTGAGCGGAACCATTGTAATCCAGGATGTGTCATCAACAGAAGGCAATGCACAATGCACAGTGGAAGTAAACAGTAGGAGCGAGATGGTAGATCACAGTGATTACCTGCAAACTTTTGTTGTGTTATTTCAGATATTTCTTTTATCCAAAAACAAGCATGGACCAACTATCAATGAGACCACTGCATGCTCTTTTTTCCCATTGTTTCCCACTTAACGTCTCTATTGCCTTCTTCATCTTCTCTTTTCCACCTGTAGATATGACATGCCCACTGATGTCATCACAGTTCGCACTTTATGTTAAGAAAAAACATGCTATTTTTTGGTTCGAGCTGAGAACCAACTTTTCCGAAGTTCTGAACCAATCTATATTTGGTCGAAATTCTCTTAACGGTTCAAAATTAGGTGTGGGAACCGGAACGAGCCCATTCCATGTTCATGGGAAAGGGGCATAACTGGGCTCCATGTGGAACCTTTATAAAAGACTCTACCAGGAACTAAAAATGGTTCTTCTATAGTGGCAAGCCAAAGAACCCTATATGGTTCTAGTTGACACCTTTATTTCTACAAGTGTATTTACAATTTCATCAGACACTCAGCAACATTAGCATTATTTACTATTGTTTATTCATAATGAGTCCATCTAGATGAATGTAAGTCCAATATTCTCTCTCCTTTTAGCTCTGTTTTGGTCCTCACCGACCCCCGAGGGAAATATCTGGCTCTTAAGTTGTTAAATGCTCCACTATGTTTCCCAGCTGGCTGTTAACTTTGCTGTCTGCTGTTTGGTGCTGGAAACAAGCTTGATGAAGATTTCTGGGCTGTAAAACCCAAACAGTGAGCTATATGACGCCAAAACACGACTAAGAGCTGAGGAACTGCAGAGTCGAATAAATAAATAAAAATAATCTATTTTTTCTCTCAATAGATGCCTGGGATATGATATATATCTTTTTTTAAAGTCTTATTTAAAAAAAAAAATCAACAACATTCATCTAAAAACAGGTGTAATAATCTAAAGCAAAATGGTGCGTCATTAAAATATGATTTTATCATCCTAAAATAAGTTATTATGACTTCCTTGAATTTATGTTATACATTTTGGCCACCATAAAAAAGTTATGAAATGAAATTGACCAATGAGAAACAAAAAATAAAAATAAGTGGGAGAGGATGGATGAAAATCAGCGAAAGAGCGAGATATATGCTGGTCAGCCTTTTCTTGCAGGGTGAAAGAGAGCCGCCACCCTCTCAGGAATACATCATTAGATACTGCAGCTCTTAATCATTCTGTATCTCTCTAATTAACTGCTGACTCTGTCTCCAAGTTTCATGGCGCAAAAAAGGGAAACCAGCACCCAGAAAACCATGATCCCATACCTATATAATCCTAACACCATGCTCTTTGGATCTCCTGTACTAGATAGTCTATCATGTAGCTCACTTCTTAAGATGTTTATTTATTTATGAGTGGCAATAAACTAAAGAGTACACACTCAACTACACACTCAACCTTGGAAAATCACTTGTCACAGTCATCTTTTCTGTCCTTCCGTCTCTAAATAAAGCTATTAAATGTTATGCATACACCAGCACAATTAAGTCTCTGATGTTTTAGACCACAACAGGACAGTTAACACTTCTCATAGGATCATCAAAGAAACCTGTCGAAGCACTTTTAAAGTGTACTGCACTAAACTGTGGCCCATTAATGTGTCGTTCTGCCCATCTACCTTTCCTTTCTGAGGCTTTCAGACGGTTACCACGGTAGCCTGCCTCCCATCGCCCCATTATCCCAACCACCCACTCACACATACATATAAAGTCCTCACACAAACACACACCACCCCACACAAGGCTCTAATGAAATGAATCCCTCTGTATCAGCAGTGCACTGGCCGTTTGGCACAATGAACCGCAATGAATAATTCAGCCAGGAGAGGAGATGGCAAAGAGAGGAGAGGAGAGGAGAGGAGGGAAGGTGGAGCTGAGATGAGAGGCGGCCGATAAACACCGGGGGGAACGACAGGACAGGAGAGTGGGAGTTTGCCAAGATGTGAGCAGCAGAGGAGGGGAGACACAACGATCAAACTTGCTGAGTCAATAGTGAGAGAGGAGCTGTGTGTGTTTCTGACAATACAGAGGCCCCTTTGTGCTGCCCTGTGCAGATGCCTGTGCACAAACACACTGAGATGACGAAGCCGTGCCAGACTCTGCTGCCTCCCTCTTTCTTCCCTCCAACCACACTGCTCTGTTTCTCTTCTAAAGCTGTTAGAGACTCACTTTACTTTGTAGTCAACAACCGAAACAACATTAGTTGTTAATCAAAGGAATCACTACAGGGATGTGCAAAATGCAACTATTCCAATATCTGAGTCAATAGCGACAATTGTTCATCACAATTACAATTCTTCTTTTCTGTAATCTCTTGTTAGGGATCTTCAAAATAAGAGTCACAAGTGTTAAAATATCCAGTGTAAAGGGTGACCAAGAAAAGCGTGAAAAGATTCATGCTGCTGTTTTGTGTTACTTCACAAACTGCTCACAATTCTTTTGATGGGTCCAATATAGTCTTTATGTCAGACCATATCACTGCTAAGGCATTTCAAATGCTATGAATGCCTGCTACACTACAATGTAAATTAAACTAAAATCACCACTTTGTGGTTGTATGCCTCCACGAACCAGTCAATCTGCAGTCATAGTTTACATCCATGTCTGCCCAGACTCATATGTAGCCATGACAAGCCTTCAAATATGGATGTTGCTGCGAAGAGGCTACGTATTCTAAAACATGGATGCCTCACAAACATCTTCAACCCGGCAGCACACAAGATTAATATAATTTATACAAGGTTAATGTCACCAATTCAGTATCTGACCGAATGTCTCCCCTTCTGTTCCTGAAACATGGTGTTGAATAATGACCAGACAAGTGTTTTTGCAGAACATTATGATGTCACAGTGAAGTTAACCTTTGACCCTTTGGGTATTAAATGTCATTACTTCATTAATTCATCCTATTAGACATTTGTGTGAAATGTTGTCATACTTAGCATATGAATTCTTGAGCTATGGCCAAAAACCTTGACCAGTTCATAATTGAGCCCAAGTAGTCGTTTTTGCCAAATTTGTGGGAATTCGCTCTAGGTCTTCTTGCGATATCAAGTTCATGAGAATGAGACAGATACGAGGTCACAGTGACCTTTGACCACCAAAATCTTAACAGTTCATTCTTGAGTCCAAGTGGATGTTTGTGCCAAATTTGAGGCAATTCCATCAAGGCTTTCTTGAGATATTGAGTTCACAAGAATGTGACAGACAGACAGACAACCTGATGACAAAATGCCTGCGTCCACTGCCACAAAAAAACAGATCTAACCAAAGACCACTCACCGCCCTACATCGTCCATCATCACTGCTCTCATGTTGGGAAAATGCAAAGTTGTCCATTGCTCTAGCAAAAATAAACCTCAGAAGAAGAGGAGTAGGAGTGGACTCGGTTGCCAATTATGCAGCGTGACTTTAGGATAAATATGTTTTTCAGCAGTAGCATTGTGCTAGCCCACCAGTGTATTCTGGTTGTTTCATGTGGTATTTTGATTGTATGGTTAGTAAGTTGTAGCAGCTGTCACACTGTGAGATTGGGTGAGATTGGGGTCTTCAGTGTCAGGATTTTGAGGTGGGCTGTGCTCAGTCACGGAAGCTCCATGTTGGCTGTCTGTGTAAGCATCTCACAGCGCAATCTAAAACCACCCTGTTCAACTGACAACCAAAGACTTCACATTTTTCTCACAATTGTTAATGGGACACAATCTCTCAAGAATTTTTCTTATCAACACACAGTATCTTTGATATAATGACGATCCAACCAATATTATCTACTTGACAAAATCTGCAAAGTATGGCAAACAAAGTAAAACAGTTGTCAGTATTTAGCTGTAGTACAACACACGTGGAGTTAAGAGTGGGTGCTATGCAATAATACAGTACACTGTGTGTGAATGCAGCGGTAACTTACGTGGCAACCTGATGCATGACCTTGGTGGAGGTGTCTTTCAGCGTGTCCTTTAAGTTGTCCTTGAAGTTGCTGAAGAACTTCCCGGCTCCTCCCTTCACCATATCCAACAACCCTCCGCCATAATTGGCATCCATATCTGGGGACAGAGAACCATTAGCCAATCAGAATGGGAAACAAAATACACACAGACACATACACACACTGAGGATACCAACAGAAAGGCACACTTGCATTGAAATGCACAAATGTGACTGTTGGATGAAACCCCGCTATCTTCCTTTTTCAACAGAAGAGTAATGGCTGTTTTCAGTACAAATGATGTCTCTTCAGAATTTACACAATACCTATTGTGTTATTAAAACAGGATCCTTCAATTACTAACTGGAGTGTAGAGATTTTCATTTGACTTCAGAACTGAACATATGAGTCACTGCACAACATGCCGAGTAAGGTAGGTGTAAAAGAATGATGGACAAGGACACAAGAGACAAGACACACAAGAAAATGCATACCATCTGGAGCTCTCTGTGCATGTTTGTGTGTGTGTGTGTGTGTGTGTGTGTGTGTGTGTGTGTGTGTGTGTGTGTGTGTGTGTGTGTGATTATAATGTTGAAAGTAAGCAAGTGTTGGAGCAGACCCCAGTGTCATAGCTTAGTCAGCACCCCTCTGGTGATATGAGATTTTCTCTCTCCCTCTCCCCATCTAATGTGCACACAGACAAACCACAGCGGCTTCACTTGAGATGAGAGTAACTTGGCAGTGCTGAGAAATCTACAGACATTAAACACAAGGTATAATTAAGGTTGGGCTTGGACCGTTTAGTTGCAAACAGCTGTTTGCTCAGATGAAGTTTGAGTTTCGTAATTTTCGAACATAACTAATTAAGAAGTCTGTCTGTGTCTGTCACTGTGAAAGTAGCATATTTCAAGCCAAATGGGAAATAATACAGAGACAAGGGGATTTTGAATGTAGCTGATAGCAATTAGCAGCTAACTCAAAGAAGAAGAAAAGCAGTAAAAAATGTCTGTATATTGGGAAAACAATGAGGTCCAGGAGCTCCTTATTCCTACGAACAAAGGGCAGGATCAGCCGCCACATAACATAGGACAGTAAATTATTGCTATTGCCATGTTAATGCCATTGTTATTGTTTATAAAGTGCTGCTGACACATATTTTACATGTCTTGGTAGAGGACGACTCCGTTGTGATATGCCCTGGCCCTCACACCTCTTTTGCTTACAGGATACCAGCTAGGGCTGGGTATCGATTCAGATTTTCCAGATCGATTCGATTCGATTTTCAAGGACTCAGTTCGATTCGATTCACGATTCGATTTAATTCAGTTTAATATCGATTCAGTCAAGTATATTTCAATTATGATACAAAATTTGCTTGGATATTAAGATATTTTCTGAGAACTAACGAAATATATTTAACAAGGAACCCTCTGACCTGGTGCATTACTATTAAAAATACTGTTTACATTAAGAATTGACCCCAAAGCAGTACATTAGTCATCATGTACTTTTATTTAACATTACCTGACACATACATAATAAATATTTTAAATTTTAAATTAAATCTAATCACAAGGCAGACAATTTAAATAAAGTGGCTACAAAAAATGTAAACAAAGGACATCCACAAGTTTGCTGCCTGTAACCTTCTTATAAAGTTTTTTCCGCAATACACTACACTGGTTGTGATGCACACATTGACTGTATCAGAAAAGAAACAATGTAGGTGAACCCTGCAGCAAAGTGAACCATCTTTCTCCTCAGAGGATCTTTGTCCTATTTATTTTTATTTTTATTTATTTATTTTTATTTCATTCATTGAAAAAAAGAAGAAAAAAACAAAACAATACAATATAAACACAACATTCCCAAATCTGAATGAAAGGGAGCAGAAAGAAGAATAATCTTATTTAATCTGCCCCTTTATCCCAAAAAATCAATTTACAAAGCACTTAAATTAAAACAACAACAACAAAATAAACAAAAATAAAATAAAATAGCTGCTGGCCAAGACACAAACAGTCACATTCTTTTTAGCTGCCTATACCTTTCATGACAATGGGTATGATAATTAAACATAACTAACATATTTCAATATATTTCCTTAACATACTGGCTTTAATTGTTCTTTTAAATGTAATGTTTGACTTGGATTCTTTCGTTTCTTTGTTCAGATTGTTCCATAAACTGATTCCTTTCACAGAAATGCAACGTTCCATCAGTTTAGTTCTGAATCTTGGTTTTTTAAAGATCTCTGTTCCTTTTAAATCATACTTGCTTTCTCTTTTTTCAAATATTTTCTGAATATTGATTGGTAAAGTTTTTTTATGGGCTCTAAACATAATTTGCAGAATACTGTAATCTACTAATTCATGAAATTTCAACAATTTTAACTGAAGGAATAATGGATTTGTTGGATCTCTATATCGTTTTCTATTGATTATTCTTATTGCTCTTTTTTTTTAAATGAAAATTGACTGAGTATATGTTTTACAAGCATTTCCCCAAACTTCAACACAGTAGGTCAGATACGGAACAATCATGGTGTTGTATGAAATATACAAGGCTTCATTATTTAATTAATCTATATTTTCACCTTTGTATAATTTAAATGTGATTTCCAACTCAAATTCTCATCCAGGATGACACCTAAAAACTTCATTTCCCTTACTCTATTAATTTCAATACCATCTATATTAATTGAAGCATCAGTGCCTTTCCCTCTGTTACTAAATATCATAAAGTTTGTTTTTTCAAGATTTAGCACTTGTGTTATATCTTCCCCAGAATAAAATAAAGTAGTATCATCCGCAAACAAAATACATTTGAACAGTTTGGATACATTAACAAAATCATATACAAAATAAACAGTTTTGGTCCAAGGACCGACCCCTGAGGTACTCCACACTTTATATGATATGATTCAGATTTTACATTATTTATCTGCACCAACTGCTTTCTGTTTTCTAAGTAGCTAGAAACCCATTGATGTGCCACCCCTCTGATACCATATTTACTCAGTTTGTTAAGAAGTATAATATGATATGATCTATGGTATCACAGTACGTTAGCTTGTTAGCCGTAACGTTAGCCTTGCTGTTTGTCATGTTAACGTTATCATCAGCAGCCCTGAATAGCTTGTAAAGCTTTAGCATAGTTAGTTAACACATTTGTTTTCGGCCCATGTGTTTACTGCTACAGAAAATTAACAAATCTTTGGTTTATTTGCACAACGTCGCCTCTCTGCCGTCTTTTATCACGCTTGCTAACGCTAAGTTAACTTCACCAGCAGATCTGCATGAGGCACAAACTGAGGCGACAGCAGTGTGCTGATGCTTAGTGGTATTTCTTAATCTTTTCTGTGAAACTGATGTGCATTTAATAAACATGCCTACATTATTAGCGTTATATTATTAGGGGAAAATGCGAGTGAGAAAAATGCACCGTAGACCTGTGCCTTCAGTGGATGCGCTCCCACCATTGTTTGCTGCTCTGTCTTCATTCAGTGTCCAGCTGTCTTGCGAATGCTGATCTCGCGAGATCATCTGGGTTGATAGTACTGCTGCTGCAGTCTGCTACCGGCTGTACAACACGTCCACGGAGGAAAATAAATAGTTATAGTAAAAGATCGTTTTTTTAATTTATGAATCGATATTGTGCCATTTAAAGGAAAATCGTTTCGAATCGATTAAATCGATTTTTTCAACCCAGCTCTAATACCAGCATACCGTCTAAAACCACACACTGCAGTGACATGATGCTGCCATTGTTTGGTTCTGTGTAAAAATACAAAGGAAGCATAAAGAAGGGACTTCGTAGCGGCCCTATGGTGCAATCTCTGTGAAAAGGACTTTCGATGTGTCACATTTAGCTGGGAAAGAAATTCTGTGTACCAGCCATGATCATCCAACCAGTACTGGGAAGAGTAGAGCATGATATCGAGGTGAGGCAGATGGTTCATTATGATGAGACAGTATAGCATCATTAGCTGGTACTTGGCTGCAATTTGTGTGATGTTATTGCCACTAAAAAGCACAGCCTAAGAGGAATAGCTAATTGGCTATTACAGGCCATTTTGCTTTATGCTGGTAGGCCGCTGTGCCTTATTCTGTGTAGACCTGTTACGTCAACTTCCACATTAGCTCACACACAGTGCTGCTGTTATGACAGTCATTTTCAAGTTATTCACCTATGAAAATCCTCTAAGATAGATAACATTTGTGCAATGGAGAGCGCCAGTTGATTGATTTCAACAACAGACATTCACACTTACTCATAACGATATTCCAAACACTGTCCCTGGGGAAATCTGCTGGCTGCTACTGGACAAAGTTTCCTGATTAACTTTGAACAGTAAATGCTTTAAACTCTTCTTTCACTACTTGTCTACTTCTGCTCCCTCCACTCCTCAGTCTTTCCCTGTCTGGTTCACTCCATAACATCCTCAGACTTAGACTTTTCATCTCTGAGTGAACAGGCCTAAAATGTGTGACAGGGATTTAATTTTCCTGAGGAATAAAGCTCCCGCGTGTTGAACTCACACAGGATATGATCCTCAGACATTTCTGAAACTCAACTGGAACACTGCCTGTGGCAATCAAGATTACCGCTGTTAACTGAACGGCCACTCACAAAGTGACTGAAGTGCAGTAATGGCTGCATTAAGAAAGGTTTAATGCGGTGCCTCAAAACAAATATACATGTGTCACTGAGGATATCTCTAGCAGCTTGAATACTCCAACTAAAAAAAAGTGCAGTCCTAATTCAATGAAGTGCCACTTTCACTTAATTTCATTTCAAAGATAGACTATTTATAGATTTATATCTGAAAGGGCCTCTTTAAGTGGGAAAAACCCGGAGACGACACTTCTTAACACTGAACAACTGGTCGGGTGTTCTTGTAACAAAACAAACATGGACTGCAACTGGCAGCTTGCACGGTTTATAATATGCACTGCAATTTGCGCTGAAAACACCACAAAAAGAGGAAAAAATGCACAGGGTTTGGGTGAGATCCTTCATGTCAGTTGTCAAGTGCAATCCCACACCACAAACATTGTTGCTTGCTATTCTTGCCATTCTTCTTGGGATTTTTTGCTTATTCATCAACTTGTAACAAGATCTGAATGCTTGAGATTGTATCAGACATTACATGATTTCATCTACTGACTGTTCGTCCCAACTGACCCAGACTAACAGTTGTATTGTGTGTCACTTCCTTGAGCCAAAGGTTATAAAATTTCTTTAGCTGAATGAATACCTGAAAACGACTAAAATTGGAGTTATGGAGTGTTTGCTTGAAAACAAAACGTGAAAGCAAGATATAAAAGGACCAAAAAATAATTTAAGCCTGGTACTGCACCACTGACATTATCACATCTGTGCCTATAAACCCTAAAACCTTAAGCTCACAACAGGTCTTGTTTTTTTACATCCTGTTAAACTGTGTTGCACGAATGCACTGTCCTCGGCCTTCTGAGGTGAAATTTTTGTGTGTGCTTGGGGCATTTCATTTGATTTATCCGTACAGCAGAGAGTGTCAACACTTGGTAAGGAAAAGGAAGGGAAGAAAACATGCAGCAAAGGTTGAGCTCCCCAATAACAGCCATGGTCTTTGTTTGTTTTAATACCTAACATACAGAATAACCCTGTTAACTCTTCTCTAACTTCCAAATCATTTAATTTGTTGATTGCATCCTGAGCTAATGCTATACAATCACCATTTAACCTTCATTTGAAGAGGGTTTAATTAGTAGATCAATATCACTCTCATGTCTGTACACTAATATGAAGCTACAGCCAGCACCTGGTTAGTCTAGCTTTGCATAAAGACAGGAGGAAACAGTGGCAATATCCACTTACCAGCACCCCTCAAGCTCATCTTGTTTGTCTAATCCATACAAAATTTAGTCTGCGGGTGGATTTTGTTGCCTCTGGGCAGAGCTACGCTTACTGTTTCCGTCTTAATGCTAAGCTAAGCTAACCAGCTGCCGGCTGTGGCTTCATGTTTACTGTACTGACATGAGTGGTAAATAGTCTTTATATCTAACTCTTGGCAAAGCAAGTAAGCTTATTGCCCCAAATCCCCAACTATTCCTTTAATATGGCTGCCATATTGGTCGTAAATAATAAAAACTGAAATGCTCCCTTTGCATTCTTGGGGCAACGCTGTAATGTCACCTGTGAGTTTGGTCTATTTTTAACCTCCTTACTATGCAAATTTCCCAGCCAGCAAGCATGACAGGGTGTATTAGGAAAACCTGGATCCTGCCCTGCCTTGAAATAAAGAGCTATCTGATATCAACCTGGATCTGCCAATCATGTTCAGACACCTGCACAGGTAACAAGGTATCTGCTATGATGAAGGAAAGAATGTGCTTCAAATAAATCTCGCCACAGAGAGAGTTGTTCCACAAAACAATAGGACCAGACCAATAGCTCATCCCTCCTCCCGCCTCAACTGCCTCCTAACGCTGTCACAGTTGACCAATAGAAGGAGAGAGAGGGAGACTGGGGGAGACGAAAAGAAAAGAGAAAGACAGCTCTTGTTATGTCCAGAGGGATCAGTGGGCTGTCTGAATATGTCTCCCTCCTCCTACAGCCACAAACATTTCTCCCTCAATATCCAGCTTGGTGTGAATGACACAGATGGATGCTTGCACACAACAATAAAGCTGGACAGGCAAACACACTGCGATGCACTTGATCTCAGTGCTACTACACTTTACCGGGCCTTGTCGTGTCCTAGACCCCAATGACTGCGGCATCAACCCCGGACTCTAATCTGCTTAATTATAGATGCTGCTGATGAGACAAGGAGGGTATGATTAATCATCTACTATGCATCTTAACCAGAGGAGAATTCCGCTACTTTGAATGGTAAGCAAGCTCTGGCAGGCTGCTAAATGCATGAGTCATGACACGTTGGTAAAAGATGGGAGAAACTGTAGGTACAAGCTGACAGTTTAATAGTCAAACATATTTTTGTACAAATGGTCTGAAACTACCTCCATCCTTCAGTGTTTCACACTGATTTCAAAATGCGTGGCCTAGTGGCCTGAACCATGCTGAAGCAAGCACATGCCTGGATTGGCAATGGATCCTGAAGCAGGACCACATTTTTGTCTGTAAGCATTCGTCAACATAGATTGTGCAACCTAAACATTATAATGTGCAAAACAAGGGAATTAATTAGCCTATGCTATGAGCCTATGTCACTGGCTAACTGCTAATCGGTTAACCGCCAAGATTATTTTTGTTTGGTTACACATGTCGTCATAATTTTGCTACTCTTCAGTTTACTGGGCACCACTCAGGTCTGGTGGAAGCCACTGTGCCTACCATCTGGTCTCCCCCCAGTTTGCCCCACCGCTAACCCCCTTTAGTATTGTTAACTAGGTCTATGCTATCACTGTTAGCTTTGTTAGAACCATTAACAGTATCAGCATGGCTAGTGGTGCTAACATATGATAGTTAACAAAGCTAAAGGGGTTTGGGGGCAAAAAAAAAGGGCTACCTGGGGGAAGATCAGAGGGTTGTCACCATTCTGTAACAACGCCGTCCTGTTGGCGGTACTAGCAGTAGCATTGTGCACAACTGAGCAACGCCACTACCTAGCTCCTACTCAGCCAGGTTGTGCACAGTGCAGAGCAGCCGAGGCTGACGTTAACTAACCTGTGGAGGAGTGTGGGCAGTGGAGACTATGTTTCCACATGGTAACGCAACCAGCCAGCTGTTTGTCACCTTAAAAAGTCTTAAAAATCAACCGGTTAATTACTAATAACGGGTGTTGGGCTATCAAAAGTAAAATCATAAACTGTTGATATATGAGACAGCCCACTTTAGATTCATTTCCTGTATCTGTGTCATGTGGGTTTCACCATCACCCCGCAGCTTTTGGAGACTAGCCGCAGCCCTGAGTCCAATAATTCCAATGACAAAAGTTACCATAAGTACATTATGACCATTTCCTTTGCCCTACAGTCACTCAAGTTAATATTGGACCCATTTTTCACAAGCCCCAACACTTCTTAAAATTCTGACACTAAAATGGCATTTTTTGAAGCAGACAAATCAGGAGAATATTAACTTTGTTCCAGATATATCTCTGTTTTAGCAACATACTCTCGCAAGATCAGGCAACAACTGATGTATGCTATGCTTACACTCGGTTAATATCATACATTAAGCTAACAGATAAAAAACAGTATGTTGAATTTTTACTGTATATAGTGTTGTTTTGATTTTATTTTATCCATCCACATCAGGTTTACTACACTTCCAAACAAGGTGGGAGTATGCAGGGGAGAGACCCGGACATATACCACTTTGTACCACTGACTCTATGAGTAAGTAGATATTGTTTTTTCAAGTTCTTGCCAGAAAATGTGTGCAAGTTTGGCTGACAAACTGACAGTAGGAAGGCGATTGACAATGAGGGGACAGAGAGACAGGAAACAATGTGCAGTAAGGGCTCCCAGACGGACTTGAATCTGTAATGTTGCGGTTCATGATCAGCTCCTTAACCCCTGTAGGCCACCAGGGTGCCCCCAAAACTGAAGACAATCACTATAACAAAATTGAATCTATCACTTTTAGAGTCAGGTTGATTTTACTACCATCAATAAAAATATATACAAGGCCACTGAGAGGGGAGACACCTGCTTCATTCACAGTAAAATACTTACAATAATATTGTTGAGAAATATGCGGTGCTGGAGATCATGTTGACTATTGATGTTGCTCTCAGTATCCTGATTGAAGATATGCCTGGGATAATAAGCTACAATTGCTAATACAATGAAGATAATTTTTACAAGATATCTGAAGCCTCAACCTTTAAAATGTTGTATTTTATAACACAGGCTATAATTCCTGACTGCTGCTCTTGTACAGTAACATCTGTAGATTTTAACTGTGTTTGCTGGTTAACACTGAATTACATTTGAAAAGTGTATATATGGTCTGGAGCAGTGGTTCACGTTTTGATTGGTCACCCCTGAAAATGAAGAAGTGACCCCAACTCAAAGGTTAAACACCTCTTTGAGTTGGGAGACTGTTTTATTAGAATAACTATTATAGACCCACAGAGGTAAGACTTTACAGTGTTTCACAACTAAGAGAAGATGGGAGAAAAGTCAGGAAGTAAAGTCTAAATTTGGATTATAGCTTTCCTTTTTCCTGACCCATTAATCATCTTGGGATCCCACAGATTCATCTTGAATCCTAACCCTAAGGAAGCAAGATAAATCAGAAATAGTTAAGTGCTAACTTCTTAGCATTGGCATACATTTGCAAAAATCAGGTCATATAATCGACATAACTGCCATATATTGCCAACTAACTGAGTCTACTATGTTGTGTCATCTCATTTTACGTACTCCCTGCGTTGTTTCCCGTCCTAAGTATGACGCAGTATAAATTAATTACAGTGTGAATGAATGCCTTTGCTCCTTAATTTTCTGCTCTCCTGTAAATCACGTGCCTTGCCTCTATTTTCTGTTGTGTCTATTTCTCTGCATATCTCTGTGAATCTGTTAGCTGTGCCTCTCTGGCGGTGTCCAGATGGATGTGGGAGTGTGCAGACTGGTGAGCCAGTTACAGTGACAAACCTTGCTAATACAGACACCAGAGGGAGGCTCTGATACAGGCTCCATCAGGTAGTACAGCGGCAGCAGCAGCCGAGAGCCCAGCCACTCACAGTAAAGCGAGAGCAGGACATCAACAGAACAGAGAGCTCTCGGCGTTGCCAGAAAGATCAATGAATGTGTCTCCCTTCTTCTAGAGTGCCAACCTTTACCCCTCAGCACCAGGCTGCGTGCGAATGGGACAGATGGATACATAGACACACACAGGCAGAGGCGGACACACACCTACATGAAAGGGACCATCCTGAGGGATGACAGACCAGACAGACATCTGACACTGGAGCCCACTGCCCCCACCCTCCCCCATCACAAACCCCAATCCCCTTTCCTCATTGACCCTCCCACCCTGCTCATCCAGCTTCTTTTGTTTCACACAAATGTTCATCCCTGGTGGCTGGCTGACTCCACAGAGCACTGCAGTGAGGCTCCAAAGACTCTGACTTTAAACAGTCAAAGAAACACACTTGCCCATTAGCACTCATTCACTATAATTACTGTTATTATGTTGTAATATTGGCAGTAATAGTCGTAGTAGTGGTAATTTTATTGGACTACTGACCCTTTTTTGAACTAGACATTCCACATGGGTTAAAGATAAAAACAAATAAGATTTTGTAAACATGGATGATGCGCAAACATTAGGTCTACTGTTCACATCTAAAATATTCAAATTAGTTACTTGGAGATCACCTGGGAGATGAAGAAAAGGGCCTTTATTTGAATGCACTTTGCACTTGTATTTCTTGTCTTTCATCTGCTATTAAGCACACATTTTAACTTAAATAAATTCACATAAAGATGTTATCTGAAACTATACATGCTACTTTGAAGTTTAATAAATAGTTTTATCTTGTAGTCCCATACAGAATGGGCCAAATGTTTGGCGCTGGATGTAAACACAAACTATCTCAGTGGTAATTGTAGTACCAGTTTTATAACACCACATGAGGCTCTTTTACAGAGAAAAAAATTGATTGTAATGAGGATAACGTGTCAAAACAAATGGGCTATTATGACTGAATTCAATAAAGCATGTAGGGCATTTGTCACCAGATTAATGATGAACAGATTTTAGATTTAATTGGATACATTAGCCTCATAATCCATCATTCACAGCCAGTTGACTAAACTTCCGAACTGAGAGTATTTTGTGCCTCTGTTGCCTGAGACTAAAGCAGGATTTATTCTCTTTTATTCTCTTAACTGCATAAACCATAGGAGATTACTAGTACAGTTACAGTAGTGATACACAATTTCACACTTAAAGAGTATAATAGAGTAAATAGGATATGAAATGTGGTTTTAAAAATGACTGGAAAATGAGTTTAGTATTCACGTGCTTCCATATCTAAATACATAAGGGGCACTAGAATAGAGTAATACATGTGTACTTATTATTTCTAAAATATTAGGAGTATTGATGCACAGACTTATATATCTAAAACATACCTCTCAGTCTAAAGTCAAATGCATTGGTGCTGGTTATCCAATAAGAAGATGTGCAGGACTGGTTAGCACCTCATGTAAGAGCACATGATGCATAGTATTTTAAAAATGTTACATAAAACCAATGGCACTAGAGCATGCCTTAACTTGTTCTGTGTAAATGCAGCCATTGAAGTGGAGTCTGGGAGCCACTGTGATCCCTGCAGGGGGGTCCTGGAGGTGCACAGCATCACTGTATACTTCCACTACTTGCTAGCCATTGTGTGTTGTCCACTGCTAGCCTTCCTCCACACCAGGCCACGTTTATACTGCGTAAAGTCATCCCACCGCACTCAAGCACTCTCCAGGTCAGCGTACAATCGCCATCCAAGTCGCCGGAGGCGGTGAGGAGCTTACCTGAGCTGTCCATGGTGCTGCAGTCCTCCTCTCTCAGCGGGCCTGCCTTCGGTCCAAGGGTGGCCGCTATGGAGCCTGCGAGTGTGGCGCCGCCGCTGCTGCTGCTCCCTCTGCCGACACTGAAGCTGTCTCCGCCGCTATCGACCAACTGCAAAGATTCATAGCCATCGTAACTGGTCTTTTTCTTGTAGGCCCCCAGCAAGCTCATTACCGAAGCACACAAAAAGAGGGAATTACAGACAAAAGAAGCCCAAAACACGTAGTAGGCTACGCCGCGCCGTCGCCGCCAGCACCGCCACAGCCGCCGCCGCCGCCGCTGCTACTGTTGCTGCTGCTGCTGCTGCTGCTGGGTGCACATGTCCGGAGAGGAGAGGAGAGGAGAGGACGACCGGTCTCCTCTGTTTTCTGGGGGAAGAAATATTCCGCCGGCTGTGCTCCCTCCCTCTCTCCCTCCCTCTCTGTTTCAGTCTATCGCCTCCTTCTCTCTCAGCAGCACTGCATTTTACTACGACGCTGCTGCTGCTGCTGCTGCCTCTGCTGCTGCTGCTGTAGCTGTAGTCCCCGACTGGGTAGCCTTAAAGGGAAATCCACCCCAACACACAACCCTCTCATGTTCCTGCTGCATATATTATTCACATACTCTAATCAGTAGTTGTGAGTAGAGCCTACTATAAGCTTATTTTTACCTAAAGCTCATCAATACAGGATATTTTCATGCAATAAAGCAAAACAAAAAACAAGAAAATAAAAATAGCCTGTCATCAAGTGAAAAAAGTTTCATATTAAGCACCACTGACACACTATAAGTCCCCATCAGATTAATATAATAATATAATAGGTGTATTTTAGTTGTCTTTGGTTGTAAAGCCAATAAAATTGAGTGGGATCCCAATTTCATAATTCCTATTTTGGGTGGATTTCCCCCTTAAGCTCCTCAGACCCTGCATCCTCCTAAGAGGGCATCACATTTTTGGTTTCCTGCACCCTAAACTTAATTCTACTTAACTTAGACGTGTTGTCCTCATTTGTGGACACTTTTTTGTGCCATCTAGTGGTGGTAAGAGCAAAATGTACTAATCCGTTTAAACATGATGGCAGCCATCTCTGCAAAGTCAGTCTGCAGCCGATCCTGACACAAAAGTGGGCAAAACCTGATCAGATTTTATGTCCGAAACCTATTTATTTATGATTAATAATGTTTGTAGGTTGATATGACTACATATTCGACCAACTTTAGCGACAGTTACAAGCTAAGACGCTGTTGATTAGGAAGTACTCACTTAAGGACATTGGGAAGTTATCATCAGCTTGTTGAAGGACATTGGGACAATGTTTAGTTTTTTATACTTATCAGGTCCTACTGATCCCAAATAGCTGAGAGAAATTAAAAATGCATGCCAAACAAAAGTTCAGGTCTCAGGAGGGGTCTTGAGTCCGTTATGCTCAGATCTTTCCTAGTTTGTCCAGCCCTCAGTTCAACAAGATATTCAGTTCACAGTGAAACTGGTGCCAGCAGATGTTTGACATTTTAGCTTTAGAAATGACTCAAAGTATCATCAAAATATTTGCCAAAGTAACTGCTCTGCTACAGATGTATAAAAGATGGTGTCTGCTGATAACCATGACTGTACATGGTGAGGCTCAGGTGATAATTTAAAGTGCGCTAAAGAGGAAAAATTGCAGTGTCATCTATTAAAATAACAAAAGCCCTCAGGGAAATAAAAGTAATGTTGAGCTCGTTTAAAAAAACCTCTTTTGCTATGACCTGCTTTCTTTGGTATAAATAAGGAGCAAATTATGAAACTAGGCTCATAATAGGGCAAAATTATTAATTGAGTTCTGTGCTGAAAATAATCAGGGACCTCTGGCTGTGCCATAATAAAAGGATTCAAAGAAGAGGAGTCCTGTAGTCAGCACTGCAAGACAACAGCACCATGCTTTGTCAGAAAGGGGAAACTCACCCTGCATCAAAGGGAATTTTCTCAGCCCTCGACTCACAGCAGCCGTGACTGTTAATAGGCTCTTTGTAATATAATTAAAATCCAACAGATTTGTAATTTTAGCCCCAAATTTGTCATTTCAGCTCCAATTTTTTTATGTAATGACCCTGGATCCACGAAGGACAAAACACTGACCAGTGATGGCATGCTTCCTTCCTTGGCCTTGTCCCTTGGCAACGGAAACCCTGCATGGTTCTGAAAAGAGGACATGAGCCTGGGAAACTCTTTTAGGAGAGCAGACGGGAGCTCAAAGCACAGCGGGAACGGAATGTCCGAAAGGGAGGAAAGATACCCCCGCCATCACCGGACGCAAAGTGCTGCCGCTCCATTGTTGCCATGGAGCTTCCTGTCCTAGCCGTGCCTACCAATATTTACCCCCTGATGCCCTTATGAGTGTGACTGTTTATGCAGCAAGCAGGTGCGGTGAGGACATCATAATATCTGCCACTATCGAAGGTTTACACATAAAAACATGACAAAAACACATTCAAAACCACACTAGAGATAAAACAGTATATTCACTGTGTGATCTATAGATGGAAAACTTTAAGATAAACTATTCTGTTAATCATTTCTTTCAATTTCAAGCAAAATTTTCAAAATATTAAACATTTCCAGCTTCTCAGATGTGAAGATTTGCTGTTTTTCTTTGTCATTTTTGTTAGTTTTGGGGTTTTGTACTGTTGGTTAGACAAAACATGCAATCTGGATGTGTCACCTCAGGCTCTGGGAAATTATAATTGGCGCTGTTAACTGTTTTTTAGGCATCTAAAAGACAAAAAGATAAATTAAGTGTGGGGAAAAAACAGCAAATTAATCAACAATGAAAACAATACAGCCCAACAACTATATACTCCAAATTGAGCACCATTGCAGATTTTGCATTAATAAAACATACAGTATATATTTTGGCCTATATCAGACCTCTTATGTATCTTATTACAAATGTTTTAACGACAGTTGAAGGCACTGTACTGTGGATCCTAGTAAAACCCTTATGAGTGTTGGCCAACCATTGCACAAATATGGGCAAATGGCTCACAACAAAAGTAAATGCCCATAATAAAGCTGACACAGCACTTCCTTTAGTGACCTTTAGTGACATCAGGGACACTGTAAGACAGGTTTTCAAAGACCTGGCTGTGACACACCGGCTGCACATGCTCCTTGGACACGGAGTAATGTTGACTTCGGAGGCAATCAGTTACATCCCTCTTTTAATAATTCCTAAAAGCCTTTAGGCCTGAAAGCAAAGCTCAGTGCCATTTTAACAGTTTTATGACATTGCTATGATACTGACTGCGGCCTTGAATCTCTTCAGTGGTTCTTACCACGACTCTCAAGGATGAATTGAGGATTAATGATTATCCCCATAACAGTTACAGCAGAATCCAGGAATCTGCTGGATCAGCTGTAGGTCTTACTTGACAAGACAGACGGTGGACTTGAATCTGTGAGCTAAATCTGTCAGACTTTAGATGCTGTAATCCAACGATTCTTGTTCTGTGGTAAAAACTGAAGCCTAACAGATACGCACTGGCTGCTACATGTCTTCATAGAAATACACAGATAGGTAGGTTACCATGGAGGAAGTGGGTAAACTCTGCTTTATTTTCCTATGGCTATTGGCTGATAGGTGGGTGTACTGTAAACAGCCAAAAAAAAAGGTAAAGGGTATACCCCATATACCTGTGTATATCCTCCACTACACTACGTAAACCCCTTTAACACCTGCTCTTTTAAATGTGCCATTTACAGGTACATTACAAATAAAAAATCTATTTGTCGATGGTGAAATAGTTTAAAGACACCACGAAATCGTAAACACATTTTCAAGTTTTCTACATCCTTGTGTTGATTATTAATTTATCTTGTTACATGATAAATACCGTAAAGCTTCAATTAATAGCCTAGTCCTGATTAAATCCCTTTTACTAGCCTGGTGTAGTGACACATATAAAATAAAGGCCTGTCTCAATTAGAGGCCTGGTCTAGTTGCCAAGCAGTTCATTTTCATAGACGTTCTTTGGATGTATAAAACTGGGTTGTTGGCTACCCACTGGAGCTAACGTTGGTTAGCTGTTTAGATCGCACATACAACTATAAATGTTTACACTTTTGTCACTATGAAGATGCTACACATTATTAACTCGGTTTATTTCATTTTACTGAAACCATGAGCACCAGAGAAGACCGTAATTCATTTAGATGTACCAGCATGACGAAAAAACAAGTGGTGACTCCCTTCCTCTGAAGCTGTCATAAAGTCAGAATATGTGCCGGTTCCTTGATTACTTAGTAATTTATTAATATTTCTCTACTCTGGAACGGTCCCCCGATCAAAATAATCTTAAGTGTTTTTCATGAAAATTAATTCAAGTTATGAATGAATATTGTTTTAACAGATTGTTGTGATTGTATGTCCCATCTTTGCTGAGCAACAGAATTAAAGGCTTGTCCCAAATACAGGCCTGTTGAATTCAGTGATGTAAGCAAATAATAGCCTGGGCTTTTAATTGGAGTTTTATGATACTTGTCAAAAAAACATTTTTGTGCAGTATTTGTATATTCAAATATCTCTATTTTCTCTTCCTGTAAAATCTGTTTGAAACTTCAGTAAAACATTTCGGGAGTACTTAGACTTTATTAGGGCACTTAAATTTTCTGCTACTTTCCAATTCAGAGGCAAATATTGTGCTTTTTACTCCACTATATTTATTTGGTAACTTGTTCATTTTTTGCAGATCCAGATATATAAATCAGCATAGAATTATCACATGAATCATGACTTATTATCTTGTATACATTAGAATAAAAAAATACAAATTAAAAGAAAAAAAAAACCTCCCCAGAACTGAAGATGCCCAAATAAAACTCGCACCTTTACCAGCTGCAACATGACAGTGGTGCCTACACATTAGTGCATCAATATATAATCCAACTGGGCCATTCTGTCTGTTGAGTATTTTTATTTTTGTCTAATAAGTCAGTTTTTAATGGCCAAACAAGATGATTCAGTGATCATGATCAGAGCATGAAACCGCACCAAGCTGTGTTAAGCTGCTCACGTGACATGCGTGACGCTGGTGGCAATGTGACGGAGGTGGCTATTGGACAATACAAGAGAGGAGCTGTCCTCTCAGTGTGGAGCCTGCCCCGGATGATGAAGATGGTGATTGTAAAAATACTGATAATCAAGATGCAAGAGACTTCAATCACGACCAAATGCCAATAATACTATAACAGGCTATAATCTAATAATAATAATAATAATAATAATAAACCTGTTCTCTTAGAATAATACATGGATTTGCGGAGTGGGTGCTGTGTGCCTTTAACTGGTGTCCTGAAACGCCTTTACCGACATCATCAGCTGACAGAAAAATCCAGCTGATACCAAAGCGCCAACCTTCACACTGTCAATTCAGTCTCGTCCTGAGGTGTCATTAATTTTAAGGAACAGGCAGCAGCAGCAGTAATTCTCATACAGACAAGATAAAATGTCTCATTACACTTGACTATGTGAAAAAAAATCGACACCTGCTGAACCAAAATAACCCAAATGATGTCATTGGTGATGCTCGCGTGCGCATACAGCCACAGAAGGCCCTGTGATTTTGGATGAATTTGTCTCCCCAGGTGGAAACAAATGCAGTATATTTCCCCTCGGAGTGAGTGCATGTTGGTGACAACCTCTGTCCACCGAGCAGAGATGCACCATGGAGAGGCAGTGGTGTGAATTTCCAGAGGCAGCCTGATATTATGTAACATCCACACATCATGCTCTTTCCTTCTTTGCCCGGTTAGAGATGTGCGTAAGAGAGCAGCCATGCCAGTAAAACACATCTCATGAATCACATCAAATGAAGAGAAACAGATGACTTTTACCTTTCAGAGCGCTTTCTACCATTCTCCCGGGAGCGCCGTCTTGTGCCGTGGTGGAGATGCGCCTTGAACCTCAGCTCCGCGCACAGGCACCGACCTTTGATTTGTCATTCGCTGCCAGTCAAAGGTCAAAGCGTTATCCAGCCCCGTGCGGCGCACTACAAGTCCTGCAAGGATTCCCCGGTATCTCCCTGTTAACCTGTCCCTAAATTTACAAGAGGCAGCGCCAGGCTATGGCATCATCAAATAATCACATTTTGGCATGTGAGCAACAAACAGGGGTCCAGCGATGGCGATTGGTAGATCTGCAGATGATGTGGATGCGCGTAATCCAGGCAGTGCAAGGTAGAGTGGATATTCGTTGATCTGTACAGTAGAAACTGCGCCGCTCAGCGAGTCGTGCCTGAGCTGTCACTGAGGCTGAGCCAGCTTGGTAAAACCTGGGATGGACCTCAGAATCGGGCTGAATGTAACGCATGTGCATTTGCTGCAGGACATGTCTTTAATCACACAAGAGAAGGGCAGCAGGGCGCCTATCAACACTGGTGACACGGTGCACCAATAAAACAAGAATTATCATGGATCGTTTTTATGTCTCAGAACAGCTGAGCACCACTTCTCTACAGCAGGGGTCCCCATAGGAACTGCAAGTGCTCATGAGGCGATTTAAAAGCCTTAAAAAGCACCCTGCGTCTCAGGTTTTGGACGCACCAGGAATACACGAATCTGCATTATGCGTCATGCATGCACAAAACACAGCGCTGCACCTTCTGTCAAAAGGTAAACACAGCAGATGAGACTGTAATCCGAGCTCTAATGCACACAGGGTTTATTTACAGATCTGGGAGGATTAGACACGAGAGGAGATGTAGATACTATTCCTATGTACTCGGATGCGCGCGCCTGTGTGTGCGTGTGTGTGTTTCTGTGCGTAAATATCCACCATGGGTTTTGTGTTTAGTAAAAGTTAGCACACCCTCCTGCTGCTTCCTGTTTTTCTCACGTGGTGTGAAAGATCAAGGAGCAAAGAAGGGAGGAGCAAAGCCTTTCTGTTATTTTTATGTGCTGCAAAAAAAGCCTATGGTGCATACCCAGGGAGTCTTTAAAGTAGATTGTGTGCAGTATAAACCAGGCATCACTTAGAAGCAAAGATTTATCATTCACAGTTAGTGTTTTTGCTTTTTTTGGTTGTGGTTACACTACCCCCTTGCTTACAGTGTTTGAACTGTGAAGTAAGGGTTAAATAATCTAAAAAAAAAATCTGTCTACACCCCACCAAGGTATGAAGTAGCTGGCAGTCTCCCACATAGTTAGATTCTGCACAGTTTTGTTGGGTATCACATACAAAAACAGTGAAAGCAGCCTTGAGAAAATAGTTTTATTGTGTTTGGAATGCAACATGTTTGGACAGCATAGTTTTGAAAATAGGGAAGAAAATCCTGGTGTTACACAACAGCAGTGGGGCGTGGTCGCATACAACATAACAGTTTGACATCACACCCTTTCATTCAACAACACCGACTTGCATATTGTGCTCCTCCACATAAAACCAAGGTGTAAATCACATGCTCCAACTCCTCCCACAGATTCATCCCGTCCCTGCTTCGTCAGACATCTTGCCCTCTTGTTACTCAAGTAAAAACATTATCGAATAGAAGTGTTAGAGTTCTTCTTTTTTGCATCTTTGGTCTTTTACTGTCTCAGCGGCCTTCAATCTGTACAACATACAACACCTTCTATCTTTAGACCATAGATGAGGGGAAAAAACGCCACAGAAAAACATTGATACAATGCAGTTTTGACCTCGTGAAAGAAAGTCCTAAGATAATGCATGTGATGGGTTACTTATGGCTAATTCCTGAATTAGTGCATGTTGCCATTTTGAGGCTTCACAACAACAACAAAAAAATCAGGTGGTAACATTTTACTATAAAGTTAAGCGTTAACAGAGCTAAAATGTACATGTTGGTGTTTATTGCACAGATTAGTCTAGTCACTAGTGTGTTTAAGTTATTGTAAAGAGCGAACTGCTGTGCCATTGGGTGAAAATGTGACCTATGTTATTACTTCAGATGGTGGACCACAAGCTTTTCTGTAGGGTGAGAAATTATTGCAAACTTTTACCAATCACTTACAAAAAACTATTTTAAAAAAATCCACAAAGTTGTTCACACTGCAAAAGCAATTTATACAAACAGTTTGAAAGATTAGACCTTTACATATGCACCCCCACCATGCTTCTGAATCACAAAAGTGATGCATTACTCATGAAGCTACACCCAGCTGTATCTTAAAGTGGAGCAAACACTGCAAACCATTGCATTTTACAAACAATCATCTGTGACATTTTCGAAATCTCCAAGGCAACCTTTTATATCTAAAGGAATGTAACAACATTGAAGACACTCTCGTCTGTGCACAGGTCTTCATCCCAGTCACAGAGTGTGCTGTAGAGTGACTGCGAGGGCCTTTTCACTCTTGTCCAGCATCAGCCCAGTAGATTGTCCTGCATGTTATCAGTTGCAGATTGCATAATATTCTGCAGAATTTCTATACAAAAAGCAAAGAATAGCAGTTTACATAGTGCACATTGTTTATGTAACTGATGGATATATTCTGAGCTGATCAAGCCAAACAAATAAAAACTGACTCTGCAGGATCACTGCATATGTAACAGTTGCCTTGTAGGCATTATGTACAGCATATTAAACAACATTCAGGTTTGCACAACTTATTAGAGAAATAAAAGACCCAATAATGCCTTTTGAAGATTGGTTTTGGCTTTAAATGTGACACAATGCATGATGTCAGTATTGCTCTCATTCAATCTGACGGTTAAGACTGTTGTGAGAATTTACAGAAGCTCTATATGACATTCAGAGTGTATCCATGACTCAGAGATTGTCTACACATGGCTCTCAACATAGAGGTGGCTGAGCTGGCTCGCTAGCAGCCTACAGTGCTAACAGCGCTAAGAGTGCTAACAAAGGCAACGATGCTGGGCCGTGGGGACTGGACGGTGGGCGCCATGCTTCCGCTAATATCAGCAGTAACCACCGTATGAGTGCATTGCAGAGCGGCAGTGATAAGCTAGCCAGTGGGATACACACACACACACACACACACACACACACACACACACACACACACAGGGACTAACACCCGCTAACATGCATGTGCAGTCACACTGGCTATGACAACAAAGAACAGAGAAGCTCAGATTACACTCCACACAGAGGTAGCGTGACTTCATTTTCTGCTCGGGACGCCATTACTGCATTATATCTTTTCACAGCAAATAGTTGTTTGCTGCGTTATAAAGAATCTGAATATCATATAGAGGTCCTTTAATAAAAATGATTGTGCTCAGTGAACAACTCCTCAGCGAAGGGTAATTGAAGAGTTTTACTGCTGTATTATATGGAGTATACTCATGGAGGCAACAGCATGATAAAAATGTAATGTAAAGTGTTGCGTCTTATGTTTTCTTTTATTTATTATCTGGGGTAACGTTGGTGTGAGACACTTAATATTTTGATTTGTGGTTTAATATTCTACCCTACCCTCTGCTGTTGGCGATAAAATATTGCTACTGGAGGTCTACAATAAAGGGAATTCTTCCTCCGCTATTTAGTTTTTCTATTTGATTCCCTGAATGTGCAATGGTCTAAATTCAATGTGCTAGGATCTGAATAATTGCAGATAATAAAAGACAAAAGTGCAAAAAACTGCTTGATGGTGAGTGCTTGCATAAACTTATGATTTACAAAAATGGTCCGTTTTGATATTGCCCCAAAGGATCTGAACCTTCCACTATGATAATGCAGAAATCAAAACAATCAATAAAGCTCTAGAAATATTTGCAATATACAACCTTTCCTTTGAAAAACCAACCGGTGATTGAAACATCTTGGATGACTACAGTTTGATCAGTGTCCATATTTGTCTCTCTAAACTTTACTATTAAGGAAACTAAAAGCTGAGGCCAGCATGTGCAAACATCACCCCACTTCCTCTGGCTGCTTTGTGATGTTTTCCTGTGGCCCCTTCATTCATAGTAGTGTCAGGGTGTCTGGGTTTGGACGGCATCTGATGGCTGTGTGTCCATTTTGGTGATGAGGAGGGAGTTGATATAAGGCCAAATCCGGTCCGTCTCTGTACCGGAAAATGAGTGCAGGATTCCCTGTGACCTGAGAAAAGGAAAGAGAGAACAAATAAAACAAAAGCTAGGTAAAATTAAATACTGACTGATTGAATGGCAGGAGATGACAGGATCAGATTTTGAATTTTAAATAAGAAATACATGGATTTAACATTGCACTCCTATAATATTGTCAGACTAATGAACAGTTAGAGGAACAATGTGTAAGATTTAGGGGGATTTAGTGGCCTCGAGCGGTGAGGACTGCACATCGCAACCAGCTGAAACTTCTCCTAGTTAGAATTCCTTCAGTGATCTTTGTTCAGGAGGTTTTTACTAGAAGCCGAATTATTCGCAGAGGTCTCTTCCTCTCCAAACCAAACAGACCAGGTGAGTAAAACTGGTAAAAACACTGAATAAAGCTGTTTCACCTCATTGTTGTGTTTTTCCCATGCTGTTTGGCACATCGCAGAGTGACCTGTGCAGCACCTGTTGATGTGTACTAACCTTTTTTTATCTGATAACTTAAGATTAATACATTCAGAAGGTTTTGACTGGGAGCCGAATTATCTGCAGAGGTCTCTCCCTCTCCAAACCAAATGGAGTCAGAGATTTAAACCAGTAAAAACACTGAATAAAGCAATTTCATGTCGCAAATCCTTGTTTTTCTGTTGCTGTTTTGCATATCAGAGCAGCCGATAGCCTAGCACCTGCTAATGTTTGCTCCCTTTTTTTCCTAATAACTTCAGATCCAGATGTTCAGACGGTTTTTAGCAGGAGCTGAATTAAGTGCAGAGGTCTAATTCTCTCCAAAACAAATGTACCCAGTGATTTAAACGGGTAAAAATACTGAATAAAGTAGTAGTTTCACTTAAAAAAATAAACAAAAAACTCTTGCCACACAAAAATGCCAAAACATGAAAACTGGAATGGCCCTATCTAGAGCCAGTGTTCTGTTTGTTCCTTAAGGGCTTCTGTAGAAACAGAGTGCAACATGGCGATCTCTGTAGACGAGGACCTGCCACATAGATATAAACAGCTCATTCTAAGGTCTAAAGAAAACATACTTATTATATTCAATTCTGACAATAAGTCCCCCTAAATCCTACAAACTGGACCTTTAAATTAGTAAAAAAAAAAAATTCTAAACCGATAAATCTACATACATGTCAAAAACTGGGTCCTACATTAACCCACAATGCAGCTTAACTGCAAACAGTTCGGTTGAGATTCAGGTGTGCTATCCTATTGGCAGCTAATGTTGCCTCGAGCTGCTAGTCTCAAGCAGAGATGAGGAGCAGACTACACAGGTCTGGTAACTTTAATTCTGTCAAACTCCCCATGCCCTGATATTTTTTTTCATGTCCAGACTTGAAGTCTTCCGCCCCAAAGTAACTCAGACTCAACTGACTCCACTTGAGGCAATTAATCAGGTTTAGCTGATTATATCAGCTCCCTTGAGAGCTGCAAAATGCTTTATACAACTTTTTTCCCATGTGCAGCAGTGTTGCCTCAGTTTTGATGGGTAAAACTGGAGGACTTCTCCTTTAAGGAAGGCAGCTGTAACTCAGACAACCATCCAAGACATCCAAGAAAAGGGAGTGTTCTGCTGACCACTGTTTTGTTCTATTTAAAGTGTGAAATAAGAGACGACTGATCACTAAAACAGCTAAGACTTGAGAGTTGACTGCTGAATGAAAGCCTTTTCAAATCAAGAAACAACCGGATTCACATGATCCCACTTATGACCTCCATGTTCTGTTACTGTTTGACATCTGGGTTTGATCTTCTATGTCCAACTTTGCACGTGACTGCTCTTCTTGACAGTATCCAATTCTCTGTTATAATAATACTATACTTTGCAATGTTAAAGAACTTAAGACCAGTCATCTGATAGATTATCTGTTTAAATAAAGTTTCAATGCAATATCATATGTTGACAGCAAGAACTGGCTCTACTGGCTGCCTGTGGGAAAATTGCTACTAAAGATGTGTGAGTGTAGTGCTTACTGACTTGTATAAGTCTATGACAGGCTTGGCCACATCTTTGTAGTGTCTCAGTCTGGCCATCAGGGCTTCTGGTTTGTCATCGTCGTGCTGAATCAGTGGCTCCCCGGTGATGTCATCCCTTCCCTGGGGAATGCAACACAAGGTCAAACATGCAACAATGCAGCAAAGGTAAAATCAAGATCTCTCAAACTCTCACAGCACAGGAGAGTACACAGTAAAATCACACTACTGTATCAAGATCAAGGTGGTTTGGAAAGTTATTTATCTCTTTTTGTTTGTGTCCATGATTTGTTCTTATTTTGTTAGCATCCGCTGATTTCTAAGATTCACCAAAGTTTTCTTAGGGAAGAGAAAATTTTACGGGGTCGAGAACACTCCTTCCAAGATATTGTGCTTTTTACTCCGGTACAATTATTTGATAAGTTACTAGTTACTTCACAAATCAAGATTTTTGCACACAAACCATATGATAATATAAAAGTGCAGCTGAAATTATTAGTCAATTGATTAGAGAATTGCTTTGAAACTGTTTCGAAAATCGTTTAAAGGAATACTTCACGAACGAAATGACCATTGTAAATCAATTAATCATGCAGTGTCACCTTGAATTTGTGAGGAAAATTTTGTTCTTTTGCATGCCTCAATGGAAAACAGCAAACATCTGGATTTATTAATTGATTGGGGAGCACATTTTCCAACAGCAAAACTATATCAAAACATCAGTTACACAAACTCTCACACAACTCACGCAGTAAAATCCAAGTCTCATTAACCAGTTGTATTCTCAGTGCTTTCCAAACCCATGCATTTTTACAAAAACACCTGGGTCGGCTTTGAAGAGAGCATACATAAGTTTCACTTCCTGTTCAGTTTTAAATAGTACGGTTTCAGTGATAATTCATGTTTTCGGGAAGTACTGGGCATATGACTGGATAAATGTGACCTCATGAGTTGTGTAAGAGTTTGAAAATGGATGTTTTCATAAAGTTTTGCTATTAAACATTGTCCTCAATCAATCAATAAATTAATATGTTAACCATTTTCCATTGAGGCATACAAGTAAAGTTTTCTTCACAAATTCAAAGTAACACAGCACGACTCATTGATTTACAAATGGTCATTTTGTTAGTGAAATATTCCTTTAAGTCATTTTTCATGCAAAAACATTTCATGGTCCCAGCTTCTCAGATATGAAGATTTGCTGGTTTCTATTTACCAAATTGAATAAAATGTTTCTGCATTAAGTACTTTTAATACTTCATGCATTTTCTACAGATTAAAGTTTAGAAAGATGATATCACATGATCAAATTGCAGTAATGTGGCAACAACCTTGTAAAGTGAAATAACAAACAGCAGAAGTGTTGTTGGTGTGCAGGATGGCGGGGCAGTGAATAAAGGGAGTGTCCTTCATCTGGTTCCAATCTCTCATTCTGACAAGCCTCCACCGTGCCGAGGCCAGACATTAAATTTCTACCAGATTCGAGAGACACTGACACAAATCTTGTGGGGAAGCAACTGAAAGGACAAACTTGTCCTTCAGAAAATCGATAAAGTGCCACAAAAAAATTCTAAATGGCGCGTAAAATATTGCAAGTGCTGTAACTCTGCCGCTACTTGTAGACTTTTGAGACCTTCACTCGCGGTGGGTTGAAGCCCATGTTGTAGACTCGCCCACTGGCTTGGTGGATCCAGCGGTCGCTCAGTCTCTCCCTCAGAGTCTCGTAGGGGATGTTGAGGCTGATGACTAGGTCCATCTGACAAATGTTGTTCAGGGCTTGGGCCTGTGACAGAGTCCGGGGGAAACCTAAACAGAGAGCAGAGGGAGAAACAGGAATGTCAGAGGCATGGTTTGTGTTCATGTTTGTTTGTGTTACACATAAATGAATGGCCTTTTGGACTGCAAAGTATGTGCATTTATCAAGTTATGATTATCACTGTGAGTCAATAACATCAGGAAGAAAACTGTACATACATAAGAGGCCATTTCACAGCTTCATACAGTATTTTCCCTGTTTCAGTGTTTGCTAATAGCAGTAGGTGACAGCAAGTAATCTTAGATTCAAGCCGTTTCCAGCTCTCCAGTTAGATCGTGTAAAGCTGTGACATAATAACAACATTATGTACATGTGAATGAACTTACTGGAAAACAATGCTCTCAGTTACATGACCTGGATGAACCACCAGCAGTAGTGACAAGACAAGAGAGTCTTGTGTCTACAGTCACGGCAGCAGCTCTGTTGAGGCACTGCGATGCTTTGAGTCATCAGCATGCTAGCATGCTCACAAAAATGCTAACATGCTGATGTTTAGCAGATAAGGCTGACAGCTGCTGGTTAGCACTCAGCACAAAGTACAGCTGCAGCTTATAAAATTACATTATAAGCTTTAAATGGCCAAAAAAACAAATTAATGGACAGACTGAAATGTTGGTTCTTGATAAAAAGGCAGGGGATCACCAAAGTTATAACGATTCATCCTGAAGGTGTGTGAAAATTTCATGGTAATACATCCAATAGCTGCTGAGTCATCTCCCTCAAAAACAAGGTTGCACAAGAGATAGTCACATGATCACCAAAGTGGAAACTATGAATAACTGTATGACATTTGAGACAATCTATCTTTATGTACTGGACAAGTGAAAACTAACATGATTGATGGCACTGGATGCTAAGTAGAGGGATCACCAAGGTCAGCAGAAATGATCGTCTGGAGACCATGAATATGTGTACCACCTCTCACGGCAATCGATCTTATAGTTGTTGAGATATGTCACTAAAAAACAAAAATCTCACCTCATGGCGGTGCTAAAGGAAAAGTCGGGGGATTACTAAAGTCAGCAGCATTCATCCTCAGGGGACCATGAGTGTGTGTGCAAAATTACATGGCGATCAATCCATTAGTTGTTGAAATATTTAAGTCTGGACTGACAGACCAACTACATTCCTGTTGCTAGCACTTGTATATTACAATTGTGATTGAACTGAAACTCTTTTTCATCTTGCCATACTCTATAAGGAGGTTAGAGGTCAGCACAGCCCCGATGAGGCCATGAATACGGACTTAAGCAGAGGGGGTGTTCACATAGCAGGCTTACTGTAAATGTAAGTCCATTAGCTTTAAGGCCATTTCCTCCGCCTCTTGTTTTTGTTTCAGTATGCTTTGGTATGAATACATTTGCACTTGTCTTCTGTTTATTGCATCCTTATGCTCGCAATCACTCTGTGTGTTCCATTGTTAAGTCAGCAACTAAAAGAACATCATGCTGCCCACAAATTAGTGATGGGAAAGCACCAATCAAAGGTTACAAGAGGGAAAGAGACTGTTTATTTTGAGTGGATGTGTACGTGTAGATGTGTCTGTGTTAGTTGGTCAGGGGAGGGGGGCTCATCTTAGTTTATCACGGTTAACAAACAAGAAGAACTCAGATAAATGCAGGAGTTTGTGTGTGTGTGTACGTGTGTGTAACCTTGATTTGGTTGCAGCTTTCTCCTCCTAAAAACAGGTATTTGTTTAGTGATTATGTTTCAAGGTTTTAACACAAATAGCACCAACTAGTTTGTTTCATCAATGTTTGGCTTTTAGAGTGGAGATAGTGGATAATATTTAACTTGAAAAAGACACAGCGATCTACTTGGTTTGTCATCTAAGGACTACCTTTCTAAAAAAAAGGAAAAAAAAAAACTGTTAAAGCTAGAGATCATATTGCAATGTTATCAGGATACAGCGATCCGCGATTTAAACTGGGTCAGAGGCGTGAAGTGTATTTCGGAGGCAATGGACACTTCCCTACTTCCAACCCTTGCTCAGACCACACCCATCTTCACACTCTCCCTTCACTGATCTCAACCACACACCTGTCAAGTTTCTTGATGGGCTCTGGCACCGTTAGGTGTTGACAAAACAGGCCGACATGGAAACACCTGACTGAGTGCTCAGAACCAAAAGGTGTCACCAGGACAACATTTTGCCACGCTAACACACACGGGCTCGCAAGGTGAAAACAAATACCAGCCCCACTGTTGTGGCCAGTAAATATTTTATTACTTCCTAACCCTTTATACTTATGAGGCCAATCCCAACCTGCATTTGCGCTCTTGTGTATGCATGGGAAAAATGTGGATGATCATGTATCGGGTGCTATTGAATAACAGTGACATGAACTCAACCATGAGGCAACACATACAAACCTGTATTTTCATTGACTTACTCATGTTGTAACAAAGGTCACTCAGGGCTGGGTGCAAACAAATAATACATTGTGAAACTTAGAGGTAAGAAAAGCACAGGGAGCTTAATGGACCCTCCTGATGTTAAGGGCAAAAATCATTTTTAAAAGTCTGATTTCATTTAAATTGTGATGGAAATCCTCTGTGACTGCTGTGGGTTGAGTAACAGTAAAGAGCATGTGCGGAACCGCTGGTAGTGGGTTCAGTACCCTGCAGCACTAATTACCCACAGATGTAGGATAATGTCAAGCGTATTTTTCCACTTGAATCGCCCCTCAGACTCACGTAAAGGACGCACTGCATACGGCACTTTTGGGGGCCCTTTGTTTAAGCATGCAGAGTTGTAGAAAATGCTTGCCTGATGGCCTCTAACGTCAGTCCAGGGATTTTGGGGGTGGCACCTAGGGTGGCCAATCACATTTAAGGGGTGGCTGTTACTTCCCATTACTGGCAATGACTCTGCATTATGAAGAATATATCCCCCCCACCACAAATGATTATGGCAACGGATGGAGGCTGCTGTGAGATAATGGACACAAAGCTGGTGTACCATAATGCATCAGTAGAATAAAGCACAGATCATGCACTCTGTTATTCATACCGTCCAGCAGCCAGCTGTGGGCGATCATCTGTTGCAGCCTGGGCAGCATCAGTCTGGTCATCACGTCGTCAGGCACGAGCATGCTTCTGTCTACGTAGGTCTTCACCATTAAACCTGCCTCTGATAACGCAACAGACAAGTAAAGACAGTCAATGCATGTCTGCTTCCTGCTTCTAAAGCTAAAAGACAGGAGAGCCTGCTGAATCCATCCAGGTAAATGGTTAAAACTCTCACTGCTGCCTGTAACCTCCCCTTCCTTACTCAATTTAAATGACACTGAAAATCTGGGGCAAGTTTAGGACTCATTAACAAAAACATACTGAACTTACTGGTTTATATATTTTTTTTTAAAAACAACTTAAAGCACAAAGGAAAAGTTATCCTGCAAGTTCAAACTCTACACACATTTTTTCACTTAAGCTCTTTGCACTGAACTCCAATTTCAATATCAGTACACATAGGCTTGGCACATGCTTGGAAATAAATGGATTCCAGCTGAGTGGCTGTGTAAAGGAGGCACAATCAATAGTTTAAGGTGCAAGTTTGGAGGATTATGTAAAAACCCTTGTAGGGGTAACTGGAGCAACACTGACTCATTGTGGTGTAAGGCACCCCTCCAAGTTCAGCCTCTGCACTAGAGTGAAATCAAATAAAGAAAAATTAAGTTTGTAGTCATCCAAATGTCTCGTGTTTTGCAGCATAGATGAAATGTGAAGGTTTGCAGTCAAATAGGCCTCTAAAAAACAAATGTGTATCCGAAAATGCGCACATCCTGCTTAATTCTGCATCTCCTTTCAGCTATGTTTGCATGTTTGTGACGATTATTGTGATATTATAAGAGGAGGGTTCGTGCAACACAGGCTTTCCTACAGACTGCTTCTTCCTGTTGACACCGCCAGTATTGACGTTGAGCTCCAGTACACAGCCAGATGTACAGTATCCTACCTGTGTTTGCCGTTATGCTCTCTCGTAAGAAGTGGCCACTGGACAGATATACCAGGCCAAAGCTTTGCGCAATCCTCTGGGATATCGTTCCTTTCCCCGATCCTGGAGGACCCATGATAGCTGCTCTGAATAACTTAGCCATGTCTTCCTCAAACACGAGCTGCAACTGAAAAGAAAAATGTCTAGGATGCGCAAATGTTGCTTTTTCCTCTCTGTGCGCAAAACAAGGAGGTCAATTAAACTCCTGAGCAGTTGCGGGTCCAAGTCGCGGACGTATCCAAAGCGTGGAGAACCTTTAAACTTATCCTGCCAATGTAAATTTCAGCGTGTCTCCAAAAGGGTCTGCGGGTCTTTACGCAGAGCCCAATCTACGCGCACGTTGACGCTCCCCTGCTCTGTGACTCGGATCAAACCGAAACGCCCTTTTCCTATTTTTTTCTCTTCTTTAACGTCTCGTAAGGATCCAACTCGTCTACGTCCTAGAAAGAGACTTTTCTCTGCGAATGAATGAGGGACTCTCCACAACGCCCTATTTTTCCTGCGCACATCATCCAGAAAAAATGCGGATGACTGATTCGCACGAACTTTGCGGGGTAAACTGGTTACTGTAGTTTTTTGGAGCAGGGATGATGAACAACAACAACTGGAGTCTGCTACTTTAAGACATCAATTTGCCTTAAGAGAGGGGAAGTGTGGCTCCTGAGTAAAATTTGCAAGCACACGGATGTGACGGAAAAACATCTATCCATCCAAAACTCAAATCTAAAATAGAAATAAAATTACCATTTCAGTGCATTGCAACATATCTAAAGTTCACTACAGTAAAGGAGTGCCTTTCTGTGCAGAAGGTGAAGGACAGTTTTATAGCTGCCTGTTTGAGGAGCCTGATATAAAGTTATTTTAATGTGTCACGTAACCACACTTTCAGTTCAAGTTGAGGCTTGTTGATGATTTTATGGAGACAAACTGTCATGCCACTAATTTATTACAAGCCAGAAAAGGGCGTGTCAGGCATTTGAATGTCACCTGACCCCATAGAAATATAGATAGCGTATTTGTTTTGCAGTGTGCGTAATTGTCCTCGCATAGTAACCAACTTTTTATTATTTAAAAGGTGACATTTACATTTTGAGGCTCCGTTTTGTGATTAAAATAAATGATAATGAGAGTTAGTGATATCATGTATTATCTTACTAATTAGTAAAGTGGGTTAGTCTTGGATTCCGCCACTTGTTGACAGCATTTCCCCTCAAAATCCAGAGCGTTCATTCTTCATCACGGCTCGTGGGGTTGTTATTCCTCATGCTTTTGGCACTGCTTGGCAGCGGGCGCACAAAAGCACATGAGTCGCTGTCATTCCGCGCAACATTTGCGGACGGGCGGAATCTAGTGAGTACTTGTTGCGAGCCATACGGCGGCGGCAGCGTCCCGGAGCTGTCAGATATTGCGCACAGCCTTCAGTCTCCAGTCAGTGGAGTCACCAGACTAATCCATCAGACAAACAACTCGGAAGATTAACCTTTTTTCAAGCCTCGCGAAACAACTTTTGCGTCTCCGCACCCCGGAAGCCTGCTTTTAATTTCACGATCATTATTGTCACATGGCTTAGTGAGAATTCAATAACAACAAAAAATGGCGACAATCACGTTGCTCTGTGTGGTCTTGCTGCGTCATTAAAAATATTCATGTAAACACGGGGAATTAAACGGGCAAATCGCAGGTAAGTCAGCTCAATGTTTTTAACGCGGACTGAATGTAAATAAGAATTAATGATTATATTTGGATCCGACAGCATGCTGTTTGTTTTTGCCCAGAAAAGGGGTGTGTATGCAATGCTGGGCGTTAACGTTTGGCTGCACAATATTCAATACGAACACTGCACTTACATTTCGCCTTTGGTCGCTTTTTAAAGAGCACATTTAGCTTTATTAAAGCAGGTATGCGTGTTATTATGTAATGCCATAAATAACGGTGTCGTTTGGATTTGAATAACTTTTATTTGGAGGAAACAGCAACAAGCGCGCATTGCATTTCTGGCTGTTGTTCACGGTCTCTATCATTAGTCCCGGAGCCATATCTGTATCTCTGCCTGTTACCTTATCGGTTAGTGGCTTTAAAGCCATTCCCCACTTATTTACATTGAGGCTTTATGCAACATGGACGCGCTCTCTGTCCTGGGTCTCTTGTTGGAGACACACGGAGCACTCAGCCGTGACAACGCGCCTGTCCTCTGACATGTTTCGTTATTTTGCACATGTTGCGCTGCTTTTTTCTGACATGGACATTTTTTTTCGGCCAGTGCCCAGAGCAGCGGGGCTAATGGAGTTGTTTACATGAAGTGCGGAGGGCGGACTGACGGGGAGGAGGAGGAGCCGATACGTCGGCCAGAGACGCCACCGGACTGCTCGAGAGGCTGCTGCTCGCGCCGAGGGGGGCGGAGCCTGCGCGGAGAATCATAACAAGTCTGACGTCACTCGGCCTTGTGGTTGGTATGAATAATATACAGTAGTTTGTCTCGACCAAGTCCTAGCAGGCAAAAGGTTGAGGGGGGAGGAATAAGTCTTTGTGCCCGTGATTGTTTAATGAGATGAAACATTAACGAGCTCAGTGCACCAGCAGGAAGCAAAATAATGGAAAACTAGAAATGGAAAGAGACTGCAAAATAACTAAACATGCCAAAATACATGGCTTCAAAGCAAAAGTCCTTCTCTTATTAACAGCAGTGTTGTTTTTAATCACAGATAGGTCATGGTGTTCTGATTGCACGCCAGTGCTTGTGTATTGTTAACTGTCCACCCTTCACAGGTATGTGTTTCATCATGCAATGGACAGCAGAGTCTGTCCTCAGTGCTTGTGCAAATAACAACACCTATCATACCTTAAAAACCCAAATAAATAAATAAAAACAACTGCATATGTTGGCTTAGTCTAACTTCCAAGACGTACTGATGAGCCACGTTCACCAAATCTAAAATTGTCTGACACAAACTTAGGATAAACCTGGATGATAAGGAGTCTATGAGCCCATTGTGGCATACGGACTGTTTTATTTATTATGTTCCCTGAATCAAACAATTAAATAGGCTGTAGTTTATGTTTTGTATCTTTCTTTGCTGCTACTTTAATCATTTATTTACTTGTAGTTTTATTATATTTCCCCTCAAATTTGAAATGTGGAAATTTTAATTTTAAAGCTTTATTTTGCATGGTTAGAGGGCAAAAGGACATTTAAAAAACCCAAACTGATGTATTCAAATGAACATATTAGTTATGTAGATTCATCTGTTCCAGTATTAGCTACTGCATGTTACTTGAAATGCTGGAGACACAACGTTCCTACGTTCTGATACCTTCACATATGCTGAAAAAACACAAAAAGAAAATTTTACCTTTGCACCTGTTGACCAGGTATCCTGGCCGGACGACGAGTGCAGCGCAGGCCTGGACTGCTAGATTTGTCAGGCTGCCCTGGTTCAGTTATCACAGTGCTGATGCTGTCCCCATCGAAGGTACAGTACTGTGATAACTGAAGGATGGCTGCCAACTTGACACGAGTGCAGAGAGTCAAAGCACGTTCGGCTGATGAGTCAGAGGACGGCAGAGAGGCTGAACAAGTGTGAGTATGTCTACAAAAAAATAATGTGGTATGTTCCTCTTTTCTGTGTGCAAAATGATAAACTCAAAACCTGTAAGTTAGTATTATCGTCACTGCTTATGTAACTTATGCTTGACTATAAATAATAAAGTGACATCTCTTTTAATCAAGTGTGTACATTCTTTTCTTTTATCTATCTTTGATTTTGGAAATTCAGTGTGTCTTACATACTGAAGGTTACAGCCACACAACAGCTGACTGACTGAAGTCTCCATGGGTTCAGCTTTAAGATCATATTGACTACTTTGTCACAGCTCTCTGTAGCATTGCCAATGAGCTACATCATGCAAACTTGACAAAGAAAACTGCCCACACTCGCTTCCTGACTGCTCTAATGCTGACGAACCTTGCATTGCAACATAACTATTAAGAATCAGGATCTATGCTGAGTTGCGCTTCACTGGGAGCACTGGTCCACAAGCTGAAGTGTAAGGTAGTCTGATAGGTTGCTCCACATTGTTGTCAACAGAGGGAGCTAAAGATCTTTTATTGATGCACCTGTGTTGTCTGTTCCTGAAACTTCAATCATGAATATGTTCATTGCAAAGTCGTTAAAACAAATGAAGTGCCCATTTATTGTGACTGATGTAAAATTTAGCATAGCCAAAAGATCTGGCTGAATCCAGTTTTTATTACACAACAAAGAAGCTCATATTTGTTGTTCCATTACTTCATGAATAAGATTTGTTCCCTCCAAAAAAGCAGAGCAGTTGAACATAACCCAAGACAGCCATGTATAATTCACATCATTCATTGCTACATTCTTAAATTTGGTATAAAATGCCAAGTCACTGTTGTGTTAGAGAGTCTTACGTAACGTTCAAGATGTGATATCAATATATAACAGATCAAAACACTTCTACTGTGTTGGTGATGTCACCTTGCTGAAATGAATCATATTTTTCAGAACCCTGCTTTGAATAATACACGACTGTTTGAGTCATGTCTGATAAACCACAGGTCACTGCACCTGTCCTTACAATGTTTCACTCAAAGGGTACGCACTGTAGCTACCGTGGAAATCCCCAAAGAGTCATGATACATATTTTGTTTTTGTCTCACTCTAACCTCAGTCTGCTCAACTCGCCTTGATTCACATGTGTTTTTCTGACTCATTTACTGATATCTAGATACTTTGTGGTAAAGCTTATTTTTTCAATATGATGAAACATTAAAGTGAAGTGAGGTTTGCAATTATTGAGAGAGGTATTGTCTAAATGAGATCGGGCAATTCAACTCATTAAATCTGATGATAATATACTCAAGTACTGTTCTGGGGAACATCCAAGACTGTCTGCCACTGTCAGCCACGATCACGGGGGATTTCTGTCACACTTCCGTTAATGCGAGGCGATAAGTGCTCACTGGGATGAGGCATGGGAAGTCCCTCACTTAACTGAACCGCCCCTTTTATTTATGTAATTCTTTGTTTGTTTTACAGAAACCTTCATATCCTTGTTCCCTTGTTGCAGGAAGAAAGTTTTCCTTCTATTTACACAGGTCTCTGTGTATTCCCTAACCTGCTGGAATAATAAACCTGTGGGCCTTGAAACTGATAATAGCTGCACTGATGTAATTTGGAGCTGAAGTGCCCACTAATTGCACATTGAAGACTAATGTGAGAGAAAAAATACCACACCTTACTCTGAGTCCCTCTATTTAGCACGTATAAGCAGTATAAAACATTTAATAAATGTTTTTTTTAACACATTTTTATGTAGGTGCAAGCAAATATAATTGTTCAGGAGGCTGGTGTATGAATAGTTGTAGTAATGCAGAATATGTCTACATAGGTTATAATTGCTGTCAATACTGCACATTAATAAACACTTAAAAATGCATAATAGTATGTTTTAAACCATTTAATAAATGTTTGTATTCAAGGTTGTGTTAAAGTTAAGTTTTCCCTAAACATATACATAAAGAAGTAAACTTTTCTTTCCACATTCACAGTCATTTATTACAATACTGTATACATATCAATTAAAATTATGTATAGAAATTTAGCAGTCAGTCACTATAGTGTGCTGTTAATCTGCAGTCAGTGGGGAAACTCCATTATTTGTTTTGTGATGACATCACCAAGCATCTGCTGGCTCCTAAAGAGAGAATCTGTCACATATTTCACTCACTTCCTTCAATTATTCACCCATGTTCTTGATTTCCTCCTGTGCAAGACGTCTCTTTAAAAGCAGAGACTGATATATCACATACCATGCAAGATAATCTCATGATGCAAGACATGAAGCGTGGTATACCTCAACACACTTAAGATAATGGGAATGTCTCGACACTGGAATGCTCTTAGGCAGTTTCCAGTAAACAACCACTTCCAAAAGGACAGTTATGCAAATTTCCAAGAGATGGGCCCCATGCTGTGTTATTACAAACATGAGTCATGAGAGCATGTTGTCAGGGTTTGGAAACATAAACCACAAAATAGCTCAAACAAAGACCTGGAAGGAACTTCCTACATTTTATGACCCACGGAGTGGCAGAGATAAATGATAACCTTCCCTGTTACAGTGTTCAAAAGGTGTGTGCAACTGGAAGAAGTATTCAGATCCAGTCCTTATGTAAAAATAGCAATACAACACAAATACTGCTTTCCAGGTAAAAGTGCTACATTCAAAAGCTTACTTAATTTACTTAAGTAAGCTTCCCAAACTATGCAAATATTATTTAGTTTTTGAGTTAATGTTAATGTTGCATTATTGTGTATGTTGCTTTTTATGTTAAACATTAATTGATACTAATTACTTTATATACTGTTGAGTAGTTTAATCTATGGCAGTCCATTATATTTTAGAAGATCCTTTGTTTCGGTGACCTGTGAGAACCACATATCTCCAAAAAGTCACCATTTCATGAGCTCCTAAAAACAGCCCTGTTTTCACCTTTGTGCTGATGCATTTTCCAGCTCATCCAAGTTTTTTTGATAGTTTATATTTAGCTCAACATGTCAGAGAATTTTCTCAACCCATAAAGAAACACTTCATCCTTCAGTTTATGACAAAAAAAAGGGAAGCCACATGTTTTCTGCGGGACAGAAAAGCTATGCAAAATTGTAATCTGAAAAGTAAATAAAGGTGTCTGCCTGACAAACAGCACAGTATTTGCACAGGAGATGTTGTGGAGTAGAAACAGAAATTTGGAATGGAAATGCTCAAGGAAAGTACAAGTACGTCAAATTTGTATTTTAATGTAGTACTTGACTAAATGTAGTTAGTTACATGCCACCAAGTTGTTTTGTTCTTTTCACTTAGGAGGACGTTACAACCTTTCCTTGGAGACTTTCCTTAATCTAAACCCTGCATTACAAAAAAGTTTTTTTTTTACTTACTGTTACTTTAGTATGATGTTTGACCTTCATATTTCAGAATGATATATAAGGTTGGTTTCACATTCATGATCCCTGTCAGTGTTCTACTATTACATATTATATTTCTGGATTATTATTATTACTGCTGCATTCATGTGTTCATTGCACATTAAGGTTGTACTAGTTTTAACTACTGTATATATTTTTTGGTAGTTTATTTTCTACAGCATTTCATCATATTCTGGGCGTTTGGAGAAGAAGTTTACAGTTGCATAAAATGGAGATACTCAAGATAAGTTCCTAATTTTATGACTAATAATATGGGATCTACCTTTTTGTCTCAACATGGGAGGTGCATCCTCATGGAAATAGATTTTAGTCCCCACAACATGAGTAGTAAAAACATATTGACACCGTGATAAAAATAAAAAAAATACTGTATCATGCTCAATCCATACAATTATCTCTGAAAAAGGTAGTTATACTTTTAAAAAGGGAAACAAAAAAGGGCAAGACAAAAACTGTATACATAGGGGTATCATTTTACAGGGAACACAGATATTAAATAAAAATATGTAAGGCTTTACAAGATTTTTGTTTTCATTGCTTTACTACTCGTCAACCCATGTAATGTTTCAATATAGTGTACAACAGAGGTTAAAAGTAAAATATTTTTCCAGTCAGTATCATTCTTATCATGAGACATGTAATGCTTCTTCTTTCTAAATGAACAATGTGTCTATCCTGAGTCCAGCGGTCCAGCCTGAGATGCTATGGGTTGATGTCGTCACCTTGATTGACAGGCTAAGCAGCCAATCAGCAGCCGAGTTCTACAGCAGGCCACGACGTTGTTTTCGGGAAAGGGGCTGGAACTTGTCAGGAAGGGTAAGCAAGCAAGCGCCGTAGGCAAGTACCGAGGACTACGTCTCCGCTCGAGCCACCTTCAACAAAACCCGTGGATTTAGCTTCATATTTCCTTTCCCGTGGATACTGGATATATTTCTCTGGAGGTTTCGTAATCAAACAGCCGAAAAACGACACTTAAAATCCGTCGAGAGGGGAGCTACAACTTGGTCGAAGCGTCTAATGTACTGATACGAAACGGAAGTAATTTGCCAGCTGTCTGGCTAAGCATCGCGAGGTGAGTAAATAGCCGTTTATTAAATGTTCCCATCGAGAGAAACGTCTAGCTCCTGGTCCATTTAACACACTCGCTCTTTTCTCATATTTCCCCTTCGTTGTCAAGTTGGGAAATGTCCAGCTGTTGTTTGCCTTGGCTGTGTAAGCCAACTACTGGCTAACAAGCTAATGTCAACCTACGTTCGTCCGTTTGGCATGATAGCAGTGAGACGTTCATGTTCAGTGGAGCACAGATGCTGCCAGGGGCTGATGTACACAGCGATAAAATTCATTTAATTAATACAAATGACCTACACAGTGGACAGAGTGAGGACGAATTACTAGAGAGAAGCCATATTATGATGCAATCCAATATAACAACGCCACCACAAACTGGGGCCCTGCCATTGTAAAAAAAAAAGTTTCACATTATCTCAAGACATGTATTGGATTAACACTAACGTTACAAAATTGACAACGACAGTCAATGTTGGATTGAATTACATGAGGATTTGACCACTATAAGACGAACTGTTGATAAGAAATGTCTTTATAAAATAGCCAGCTGTCCGTATTCCTCCATTTTTGCATTATGGGGAGGGAAAGAAAAGTGAAACCTATTATTACTTACTGACCAGATGGGACCACAGGGACCCTGCTCCAACACTATGAAGATGCATTTAAGTACAATGCTTAGATTTTATTATGCCAGCTGGAATTAAACCCATTAGCAGAGCAGGAAGAAGATGATCTGGGTGTCACTTTTGTGTCCCACACTTGTCATGACAACTGTAACGGGTGGTTGATGATTTTATGAGCCTATACACAGAAAATCAGCTGGCAATGATTTTGATAAGTGGTATAATATTTAAGTTAAGTTTCCACACATACTTTACTTTGTATAGACCAGACAATTAACCCAGTAATTGAGGATATAATGTAGATTCATTGATAATAAAAACTTTTAATGTAAATATTTTATTAAATCATGCAAAATCCTGTCAACGAAAAGGTAAGCGACTTCACACATTTGAGGTTGACAGTCAGGTAGGTGCCTCTTCCTGGGCCCAACACACACACACACACACACACACACACACACACTCTCTCAAACAAAGATAGACACAGAATTTCTGGCCTTACCACCACCACTCACAAAAATTTAATCTCAAACGATGTAAGACTGTGGTTTCTTGCAGCTCTCCCCTTGACAGGAACTCTTAGAACACTTAAAGCACTTAAACCACACAGTTTCGTTTGATCTGCATTTTATTAAGATCAGAATGAACACATGGTATTCTTAATTGCAGAGCTATTTCATTTTTACTTGTAACACTTGACCAAAATTTCTTTAACCCAATTCACTTTGATATCAAGTCAGTGTACTTGTGAAGAGTAATTTTCTACTCAGACTTAGTACTGTACTGGATGTAAAATTAGTCAAGGGAATGACATTTAAATGCTAAATGGTAACCTGATATTTAACATCAAAGAGCATCAGACTGATCGCTTATTTGACCTTTTTCCTGTAATAACCAAGTGGCCTCTGTGACATCATTTCTGTAACAGCGTATTGTCTTCCCACTGTAATTGTACTTCAGGCACGTTTGTTTTTGCAATTTTGAAAAGGTGAGACATGCTGTAAAACATTTTGTTGAAATGTAATGAAACAAATAAGATGACATTTAAAAAAAATCCTGCTCAGCCAAATTACTGGATTGTGTGTTTTTTAAGCATAGTCCCCCCTTGCTAAACTAAATTTAGGGTTATAAAAGTCAGGGGCATAAAATATTGAATTGACAGTATGTATCCTGAATTGACATACCTACCAAAAAGATGTCTTGTAAATTGCCATTAAAGTAATATTTCACTGATTAGTTTCTGATTTTCTGATTTAAAAGCTGTTAATCAGTGAAATAACTTGTTTATGGTGTCACATTGTTAGATTTTCTAATTTGGGACCAGTGCTTTACTGTAGTTAGGCCTAATAGAGTTATTGACATGGTGGTTATTGTGATATTAAATAACATCAAATATCAAAAGTTTATAGACTAGGTCATGGAATTAGATTTTTATGCCTCAAAGACGGTGAATCGATAAGGAGGAACCCATAATATAATAATAATATAGATTTTTCCCTGCACAAAATAGTACAGTTGTAATCGATTTAATGAACATCCAGTGAAAACAGTGTCAACTTTTGAAGGACAATATCCTGACTTTGACCAATTGACAGAGGTATACCAAAACTGCAGTAATAATGAATGCACACACTTAAAGTCAGTGTACTTACATGGGTGCTGCATCATCAAGAACAGGTACAGGAAACCCCCTGGTGGGATAGTGCACTAATTAAATGATGTATGAATGCTCTGACCTTTAGGGGGATGTCTTAGCTCAGCACGTACAAGGTGGAAGTGGTGGAAGAAGTACTCTGATCTTTTACTTAAGTACAACAGCAGTTACACAACAGTGTAGAAATACTTAAGTAAAAGTAGAGGTCATGCATGTAAAATCTTAGTTGAGTAAAAGTTTAAAAGTATTATAGGCAAAATATTACAAGTACCAAAGTAGAAACTACACATTATGCAGAATGGCCCATTTAACAATAATATATATATAGTCAGTTATATAGCTGGATTAAAATTATTGGTGCATTTCTGTGTGAGCACCACTTTACATTGCAGCTGGGAAAGGTGGGTTGACTTTAAACAAATTTATATACTGCTGACCTAGGTTACATAATCTACAATAATACATCACAATTTATTTCTTTATTATATGTTGTATTAATCTGACACTACAAAGTAACCAGCAGCAGCACAGCTGTCAAACAGAAGTAGGGGAGTAAAAAGATATGTAGTGGAGTAGAAGTACACAGTAGCGTTAAATAGAAATACTCAAGTAAAGTACAAATACCTCAAAGTTGTACTTCAGTACAGTACCAGAGTAAATGTATTTTGCACCACTGGTTTTATTACATTATTTAAGTGCAGTAATGTAGTTATATCAAAGACAAAAAAAACAGGAAACAGATGGAAAAAGGTGCACAAAACATGACATAAAGAGGAAGATTGATTGCACATAAGTGCCATACAAAAAAAACAAAAAAACATCAGTGTCAAGTGCCAGATAGTGTTTTAGTAATCAGATAATCCAAGTATTCTCCTCGTATCTGAATGTAAACAAACATAAAAGCCTTATCTTTAGTCTGTCAGTCAATGTGAGTTAAGTATCTACTCATTCACTATGTTAACCTTAATCATTATTATAATCACCATCCCAAACATGAGAGTAGGATGGCTGAAATGTTTTGTGAGGAAGGCTCACTCCAATTTTTGGCATTTTGTCTGCCCTGATTGGCAGCAGCCCTTTTGTTGATGCCAAGTTTTGGCTTTCTGTTGGATAATGACTGGTAGAGCAGGAGCAAGAGCAGCATTTCTTGAGGGTTAGCATTATTGTTTGGATATAGCGCTAAGAATTTCACAGTTGATGGGCTTGCCTCATGAATGCGTGAATGTACTTTCACCTGATAAAAGAAAGGTTTGGATCACACCCAGTAGCAGTTAGGGGTGTGGTGAGAAATCAGAAGTAGAAGTTAAAAAATTGTCTATGGATTTAACCTACAAGCAGCTGTCATTGCACCTGAGTTCTACACTGTGCTCTTGTTTGATTGAGTAGAATTCATTTTATCCAGTGCTTTAATTAAACTGTAGATTAGTGATGATTGGCAAGGTTTATCTTAATACAGTTTTTGATACAAGGCATGTGACAATGATATTATTGTGATATGTGCCAAAAGTGTCTTTTCCAAAATGTTAGGTAGAGAGAATTCAATTGCCGCTCACCAAATGAAAAATGGTAATTAATGAAAATCTGATCAGGTATAAGCCTTCATATAGCCTTTGCAATCTACTGTGTTGGAATGAAAAGCTCTTACAGTCAGACTAAAGACTGGCCTTGATGTACTTCTCACTTTGTCTTGCCATTTGTGATGTGTCATTGTTTTGATCAGTGCGCAGTACTTTCCGCTGGACAGTTGTGACATCTTTAAAAATATATGAACAGCTGTTAGCTTGTTAGCCACTGTCTTCCTTCTTTTGACAACTTAAATGCTTGTGTAGTCTAGTTTTACAACCCTGTTACGGAACAGGATAGTCATTGCTTAACTTGATTATTTGTCTTGGTGCTTTGCTTAATCAAATGGCAACTGTCTGCAGCTCCTCACCTTTGCAGATACACTGGAAAAACTGATTTGACCTTAAAGAAAAAGTCGGGGAACACCTAAGTAACCTGCGATCAACTTTATTTCAGTTTCTTGTCCTTTGTTGTGATGGTTGTGGTCAGTTTTTTTCCTCACCTTTTTTTAGCTGGGCTGCCTACCTCAAATTTAAATAGGCAGGGGAAACTCTAAATTGATGCAAATTATGCAGAGGAGCTTATTTGTTTGTTGGGTTAGTGTCCATTGTCTTTCTTATTGGTTTGAACCACCCAATGAAAAACATATAGCCTTTTAAAAAAAAATAAATAAAAAAAATTGACCAACGCCAGCCATTATGCAATAATTGAGTAGAGTTGAATTCAACCGCTAATTGAGGTCCAGTCCACCTGAAGCTTCCAAACTGTGTTGAATATTTTCCAAACTGATATAAGTGACAACATGCATGTTTAAAATTATGTAGTTAAGAGCTGAAACAATTAGGTGATTGATGGATTGGTTTATTGACAACTTCTATGACTAACATTATTGACAACTGCTCAATTATTAAAGCTTTTGTTAAAAAATAATGTAAAAATCTGATTTCAGCTTTGTGATGGGCATTATTTTTTTTTACTATCTCTTGACATAATATAGACCAACCAATTAATTGGTTACTCTGGAAAAGATTACTTGATAATGACAGTAATTATTACAGCCCTAGTTCAGTATTTGGTAAAACCAATTAATTGGTTACTCTGGAAAAGATTACTTGATAATGACAGTAATTATTACAGCCCTAGTTTAGTATTTGGTAAAACGCAGATGCATATGGAGGAAGTATTTGGTAGTCTTTTTCTCCACACCTGAATCATCCACACCTGCCAGGATCAGCTGTCTATCACTAGTTGTGTTATAAAATGCTCCAAGGTCTTGTTTTTGTCTGGCAGAAACAATATATCTAGTCATTTTAAAATAAAGGTGCGCCACGCACACAAGGCAGGGTGACATTTTTGAGGGGGAGTGAGAAGAACTGACAAGCTCAAGTAATCTGGGGAAAAATGTGCGATTGTGAAACTCTTGTAAAACTGGCATTAGTTTAGCACTGTCAGTCTCAACCAGTCTCAAACATGTCATTTGTCAAAGATAACCTTCTTAATATGCCACATTAGATTAACAAGAGATATTTATTGTGTTAAACTGTAGTGGCGTTCAGAAAGGTTATGTTGAATTTAGGTAGAAAGAGGAAGAGCAAGGGAGATTGGCACATTACTGATTAACACATTCACTCTAAAAGGCAGGGTGATGACTCACTGTAAAAAGGCTTCTCAAGAAATTTAGCTGTAATAATTGAGAAAGAAGAGAAATGATCACTGTTAGAGGATGGCCCACTTGCCAGGATGACATCCGCTCACCCATGGTTAAGTCTGAGAATTGACATATGCCAGTTCACACGGTGTTAAAAAAAAAGAAAAAAAAAAAAGGGTTCAGTAATTAAATGGAATTTATTTGTCATCTTAGCAGGAAGTTAACAGGCTAAAATGTTAGTGATAAAAGAGACGATAAACTCTTATCAGTCTGTCTCTCACTGTATTGTCTCTCCATGTGTTTATGTCTCTGTTTCCCCCTTTCTCCTCTTTGTAAGTTTGTTCCTATACACTTGCGTGTGTAACAGCAAATGTGAATAGATGCCTAGATGCAGTGGTTATCAATCTTTATTTCAAGTTAGGCTGGTGCATTTAGCTGGAAGTGCTATTACCACATGGACTCATGACTGCTGCTTTTGCTGTGCAGGGGTGTAGACAGGCAATTTGACTCATCCCGCAGTGGAGACGGTCTCCTGTAGCCCTTGCGCAGCAGCGATCTGTCCTCCATGTTGATGTCAGCTCAGCTCATTCAAGAGGCTGACGTCATTTCACTTGTAGTTTAGTGAGACATCACTGCGTTCTCTGTGCTTTTGTGAGTTGGGGCTCTGAACTGTATTAATGTGAGTCATCAGGTATGTGAACATTGAACTCTCTGCTGCTGTTTGCTGAGCTCACAATTAACACTTTAGTCTTACTGCAACACACGCACACACCTTTTCACATGTCATTGGCTATGTTAACTACACTGTGGTCAACCATTTCCTCAGAAAGTGTCGATTATATAATTATACCAGGGTGGGAAACTCATACTGGTGATCTTGGTATCAAAAGTCCTCGATTAGTGTGAAAACAGACTTTTATTGAAAATGTGAATGATTAATAATATCAGTACTTATAAAACCATATAAAAACAATAAGTTGTGTATAAGAGAAATATCAATTAGGTTGTTTCCTATGTGTGTTTTCTCATTTGTCTTGTCTATCCTGAATAGACTTAAATGCAAAGCTTACTTTGGTGTAATTTGAAAGCCACAAAGTTCACTTTCCCATTTCTCTTTTTCACTTCACTTATCCAGTGTCTGAATGCCAACTCTGTGGGTGATGGAGTTGAGCAGGCAACTCTGTGGGAAGATGAGGAGGTCCAATAAGAGGGCTCAACTCTCCTCCTCACCTACTTCCACTCAGGGCCTGGAGATCCACTTTTACACACCGGAGGTGCACCAGCTAGAGTACTTCAAAGGCTGCTACACCGTGGAGCAGCTCTGTGTGGATGCTGCTAAGAAATGCTGTGAGTTACTGACCTGTTTGCTAATTGGCATAATCAAAAATTGCCTGCTTTGCTTAATGATGTTCTCTCTGATGACATGTTATTAAAAAAATGTTATTCACAGATTTTACATAGATCAAGTAAGAATATTTTGAAAAACACAGATAAAACTGATATTCATTATCTCCACCAGGTGTACCCTGACCAGTTTGGTCTCGCATTTGCAGATTAATCCCATACCCGAAATGTTATGATCCACTTAAGTTAAGCATGATTTGAGACAAGTAAATCCCTATTTTTTGTTATTTTTGCCGCCATCTTGAGTGTAGGCGAACTGGGAGAGACAGTTCCACCATCTGCAGCTCTCCGTGGTCCAGCTGCAAACCAGTTTAGTTCTGTCCTACACTCTACGTCAAGCCACACTGGGATTGCAGAGTGTTTTGGCTGCCCAAATTTGTAGACTTGCAGATTTAGTTGATTTGGTCATTTTCCGTTGATATTGTGCCTCTATCATACGTAGATAATCAGTTTTTTTTTTTGGCTATTTTAATTTAGTTTATTGTCTGACCTGTGCAATGTGTTGCAGCTCTCAAATCTATACAAGGTGTGTATTTTTAGTAGCTTCTGGGGTGCTTCTGAAACACGCTGTAATGTGTCTGCTGGAATTACAAGAATTGTCTAGAGTGGCTGTGATCAGCCTGGGCAGCACTTACTGTGCACTTTCCTGATTAACCTATTAATCACTTTTGCCCCGTTCACCAGCCACCCTGACAGGTAATAAGCTGTCATTTGGGTGTGCTATTCTGTAGTAATTTGGCAAAATGGTTACGGCCTTTAATGAGTAATTTTTCAGCTGCTGACGGTTGTCTTTCTGATTAACTTCATGAAACATGTCAATTCACAGTTAACTGTTCAGCGAGGAATAAATATGAGAGTATTAAACTCCATTCTCACAGAGGAGAACTTCTCTCTGTCTGTTAATGTTTTCAAATCCAGATAAATGCTTATTACTGCCTTACCTCAAAGTGCTTCCATTCAGCTGTCAACATGTGAAATAAAATGCATTGCATTCAAAGCAGTCATATGAACATAACACTACTGCAAATCAGTCACAACCACAGTTCAAAAGCTATGAATCGGTTATTGTAAAACTAGATTAAGTGTCATTGTAGAGCCTCTTAGAAGCATCTCTCTGTGTCTACACAACCATTACCAATTTTAACTGACTGGTTAGGTGACTCTGGTTAGCTTAGCAAAGATAAATATGATCTCTTTTTGTTTCAGGCATTTGAGGGCACTACATTGAACTAAAACCAGAGTCCTACATTCCACATATGTCTAAATATAAAAATGGTGCATGTAGACCTTTGTGTTTATCTTCTTTTTTAAGAAGATTAGTTGCTGTTGCTCTTAAATCCTCTTTTTGGACAGAGGCCTGCAAATAAGCCTCAACCCGAATCCAATAAATGGTCTGAATATTGATCTTTTTCCTCTTTTCTCTTTCCCTTCTCAGCAATCTCTCCCTTGTGCCATAACCTCTTTTCCCTGTACGATGAGACAGTCGGCACGTGGTACCCTCCCAACTACGAGTTCAAGATCACAGATGAAACCAGTGTCAAGTTGCACTATCGCATGAGGTAAGACTACATTGGAGTTGAGGATTGCAGTTTTCTAGCTGCCTTTTATCTCCATGAAGTCATTTCTTAACTTGAAATTGTGTTTTTCTCTTTGAACTACATCAAATGCGGTGTAGTTTTAAAGGTAGTGGAAATGTTATTTAATACAATTTAAAGATCTACTATATGAGACACTCGTAGGAAACACCCAGCCTACAAGATAAAGTGTGCATTGCCAGTTGGGCAGCAGGCAAAGGCAGGAACTTTGGCATGCTGACACCTGACTATGAAAGTAGGCTCCTGGGATGTGGAATGTGTCTTTCTGGTTGGGAGGAGCAGGAGGTGGAGCGATACCAAACAAACCATGTGCCATAACGAATCAGCCTGCATGCGATCACAGAAGTAGATGTGTGAGCTTACTTTTAGGCTATGGCGTCAAACTCCTGGACAGGGGCAGGCCTGTTCTCTTGTTTAGCTTTAACTGTTTTTTTTTTTTACCTATGTGCTAAACAGCAGATTAGTGTATTTAGTCTTTTTCGAGTCTTAGGGTTGGTCCCTGGAAAGGATGCTTCCTTATGTCACCGTAGGTCTGCCAGGTGACTAAACGACGATGTCGCAAATGGTATCCACCACCGAATCAAACGGGATCAGATTAATCTGAGCCAAGTTCTCAACAAGGGTGTGTCTCAAGCCCGTTGTAGATGGGAGGTTCCATACGTAATAGGGGATTCATAATATCCTTCGTGTCGTCTTTTCCTAATTTTAGAGGCTGTATCACTCTTAAGTGATGTAGTTTGCTGAACTTACCAGACTGTTTTAGCTGTTCTTTTGTTTGCCTTTACCCACACCACGTATAATTTAAATTAACACAAATTTCATTGTGTAAATAATTTGTCAGAGCACCAGATGTCACTCTTACAATATTGTTGCAATATTGATGTCATTGAATTTAGTAAAAATGTTGTGGTATTTGATTTTCTCCATATTGCCCAGCCCTAACTGAAATGGTCAACAAAGGAGAAAGGAAGTATTTAGGGGAAAAAGCTTGCCTAATATAGAGTTTTTGGTTGGTGATCTCAGAATTATGTCCCTGCTCCCTTTTGCGGGGATGATGCAGTTTTTCTGTGACCTCCAGTGTGATCACAGAGCCGATGATTTAGTTCTCTGACCTCCAGTACACACTGGAGTGGTTTGAACTTAAACTGGGATGAGAGCCAGGACCTCTAAGTCAGAGGCCATGAAAGTCTATTAGAAAACTCTGGAGCATTCCCTTCCAAGTGGGTTGCAATTACTCCCTTGAGTGACGGGCTTCAAATATAACATAGTAATGGAGTTTGGACTAGTAGATTTATGTACCACTGGTAGTGATGAGGAAGCTGAGCCTGAAGGCAGACATTTTTTTTTACTAATCAGTCTACATTCCAGCCTTCATCTTTGGTCCAGGAGCTCTGGGTGGTGACCAAAGAAGTGATGTGGGATTTAACTGCTTGAAGTGCTGTTCCTGCGTATTGAAAAGATCCAATTTGGATCAGGATGCTTCCTGTAGGCCTCCCTTTGGAGGTATTAAGGGCCATGTCCAAATTGGAGGAGACTCTGGGACTGACTGTGAATACACTAGAGGCATTACATATCCTAGATGGCCTGGTGTCACCGCAGGAGTCCCTGTAATGAACAGAAAGACATGGAAAGGTGGATGCCAGGGCTACTTTGTTTATCACGCTGCCACAACGACATGTGCCACAACAATTGGTGGAAAATAAATGGAATACAGTGAGTAATGCTGTATATATTTAGTCTGGACTCCAGGGAGTGATGTGTTCATCTATGAGTTTACTTAAATGTGTTGCAAACAACATCAATTACACCCTCACACCCCAGCTTTGAAATAGGAAATTGTATCTACAATCTTCTTCAGTTTCATGAAGCTGGCTACTTTGAGAATTTGTGTTTAATAAAAATTTACCAAAAAGAAAAAGAAAATACTCTTGTATGCACGTACACCTGCTGGGATTTCTAACCATAACTAAACTTATCAAGTAGGAGCAAATGCAGATTATTGGTGGATTTTCATAAAGAGTAAATAACAGAACATTAAGAAGTATTGTGAGGATCTTTGGGGGTGTGAAATAAGTAAAGCAAAGTTAAAACTGCATCTTGTAACGTTGTTCAGAAAAGTGTTATAATTATATTATATGTATTACTGTTCCTAGAAGGTTTTAAAGGTTGAATCATACATAAAAGGCAATGTATGGACATGTGCTTGTCAGTGCCATCAGATGAATCCTGAGGGCATATCACTTAATTGCATTCAGTTTCATAATAGCATTAAATTCTTGGCATTGTCTGAAGACACTTTGCTGAATAGCATGGGTATGTGTTATGAATCAGCAGTACTTTGAGTCTGGTTGTACAGGATCATAACATTGCAAATGGCACTGAATGGCTTGGCAAAATGAGACACATTCTTCAAGTTTCCACATGCTTGTTAGATCTCGACTCTCACTTTGGCTCAATAAAGAGAAGAGAAAATGGCCAAAGATATCGGAAACAATGTTTGGTATTCAGAGTGGGCTGTTTTTAACTGTTGGCCATGCACTAATATAATCTCAGAAAATGCATGTGACCATTAAAGAAGGACTGGAAGGCAGTGAGTAACTGGCTTTTAACAAACTTAACAAGTGACGGCAAGAGTAGCGTCAAATTTCATACTTGACCCAATGATGACACTGTCTTTTTTGTTTTGTTTTTGTGAGCGTGTGTTTGTAAGTCCCTCTTTGTTCTAAAAGTTAGGGGTAGCATTTCAGGCAAAGAGGGAAAAACAACATAACTGTGGTGTCACTTGCACTTCCTCTTTCTCTGTGCTCTGCTTTGACAGTAGCTTGTGGATTTTAATGCGTGCGTGCAATGAGCCTAACTGTGGCGTGTGTTGTGTGTATATTTGTGTGTGCTTTGTGTCTAAGTGTTTTTTGCTGCAGCCTGCTTTGCGTACCATAGTGCAGTCTGCCAGACAGGCGGAGTATTGTGGTCACATAATCTTTAGCATAAACAAATGTTGAACACACAAATACATGGATTAAAGTGCCACCAGGATGGATGGGGCTGTGAGGCTGCACTTAGGCAAAACAGTACTTTTTGCTGAATGCAACATGCTGATGTTGAGCATGTATAATATTTCCCTTATTTAATGTTTTTTATTTTAGTGTGTTAGCATGCCAATGTTTGCTAAATTGCACTAAACATGAAGTACAACTGAGGCTGATGGGAATGTCATAACTAAATAATATGTTGTCACGGTGCAGTTAATGTCTGTACAAAACTTGTGCCAATGCAAAAGTTGATAAAGTTAACTGGATTGTACAAAATTACACATTGAAATATATCAGTCTGGACCAAAGTTGTAGGCCTATTGACAGTCTGACAATATTACCATCACTGCGAGGACGAATGCATGATATTGGATCTGGATTGTATTTTTTGCAGATGTCTGATATGCGGATATATAACAACTCATTTGACTGATAACCATCACCGATATCGGTATACCTACTTCTTTCCCCTACCTAATTTTAGTGATCATCAGGTCTTTTCTGTAGTGGAATTAACATCACATTATGCATGCATGCTGTTATTGGGATGGCCCACCAGCAGATGGAGACATGAAATACAATTCATTTTCAATGTATGTAATATTCATTCATTGTGAAAAACATTGCCCAATTCTGATAGTTAATTTTTAAGCCAATATATGGCCGGTACTGATGAGGTGCTGGTATCATCATGCATCCCTAACTACTAGTGCAGCTTAAAGAGAAAGAAAGGGGCAGCAAGTATAGTTAACATTGTTGCCCCAAACAGTTTCCTCTTTGTCCTATGGGCTTCCTCCCACATCCTGCACTGTCTTAAGAAGTCCTATCTGTATCAAAAAGCATTATATCTTCATGACCTCTGGTTGAATGCTTCTCTCTGGCCTGTATTATTTCAGCAGTTCCTTCATTAGGATGTATGTGCTCGTTTTGCGGATTTTTATCTGCTGCTAGTATCGTTTTTTTTCTCTTTTATTTATTTTTCAATTAGTTTCCCCTGTTAACTGCCCAGTGTCAGTGTTGGTCATGACAGGATATAGCCAGACGTCTGTGATGCTGAACAGACATTGATGATATTTCCTCTGAAAAGCACAGACTAGCTGAAAAATTGCTTCACTTCAGAGAAAACAGGAAAAGAGGTCAAAACGTAAAAGTTAAAAAAAAAAAAAATCTGGCTAGGTATATATCTTGTGTGAAACGTGGTTGCAAACATGACAGGAAAAATGGGCATGGGACCAGTTTTAGTCATGGACATTTTTACACTTTAATCACTGTATATAATACAGGAGGAAGTAGAGCACTTCCTGTTGTATTGTTTCTCTGTGTCATTATGATATTTCAACTCTGCACTGATGAGTTTTCAGCCTTTGGTGAAAAGCCAGCCAAAGGTAAGGTCTATCTAGTTGTTTGGAGAACTAAAATTACTCTTATCTGCTGGGAATAATTTACAAACCAAGTAGAGAGTTCCTGGATACCGGAGTTCGAAATCAGCACATTCAAGAAGACAATATGTTTCTGGAATTCATTGGACATAAAACAACCCTTGTTATCTTGTAACGCCAGCCACTATGTATTCAGAGTGCCTTTTTAAAGCCGTGCATGCTTTCTTGCACTCCCCACATTAATTCTGTTAATTTCTCTCCTTCTTCTCCCCCCCGAAAGGTTTTATTTCAAAAACTGGCATGGTACCACTGAAGGAGAGTCTCCAGTTTGGAGACACTGCATCAGTAAACTCAAAGGAGGACTCAGCCCACAGAAAACACCGGAAGGAACGCCCTTACTGGACGCTGCCTCTCTTGACTACCTGTTTGCCCAGGTGAAAGAATAATCAGTCACTGATGACTTTCTTTACATTGTCATGGGAATTTTTAGGCATACTCTGTCATTGTTGCAAATATGAGAATATATTATATTTTAAAGAATTCACTCAACAAGAAGATTTCTTTTTAACTGTATATATGATTTATTTCTCTAAAATACTTTTGAAGGTACGTTCTGTTTAAAGGCGTAAACATCAGCATAGTTCACATTTGAGTTTCAAAACATCAACAGCAGGAAGGAAATAAGGTAACAATACCAGGAAGCGCAGCTTTAGATAGTAACACCCCTAGAGTGTAATTAGGAGCCACTATTGTCAATTACATCCTTTCAGTCCAGTGAACATATAAAAAGACTGGAAAAAGTTCTAATTCAGCAGGAACTGATGTTTCCAACTTTCCATAACAACTGGTCAGATATTCCAAAGTATAGCTCCTTCATTTTATTTCATTTGGTCGTCTTGACAGGATTTGAGTGCCATGTAAAGAACCAAATCATACAGTATATCTTACCCAATGTCCAATGGAGTTTATGTTGATATGCATTTGGTGTGTCTCTGTGTTAAATATTATGTGATTGTTGTGCAGGGCCAGCATGACTTCCAAACAGGCGTGGTTCCACTGAGGACCTCCCAGTCAGAAGTAGATCAGCATGACATAGAAAACGAGTGCTTGGGCATGGCTGTACTTGCTATCACTCACTATACCACGAACGTGGATATGACTTCACCCACAGAATCCCGCGAAATCAGGTAAAACAAACACACAACGTGGCATGGGCTTGAACCGTTCATTTTGTAAACAAGTCTGGATGGTGCTGCTTTGATTAAGGTCTTAAAATAACACCCACATTTAAAGACCCTTCTAATGCTGTCCTGAGAATTTCTATAAACTACTAGCTTATTTAAGTGTCTCTTATCAGACAAGTGGACTCCGGCCACATTCATGCACTGTCCCAAAAAACAGGCATGTGCACAGAATATTTAAAATAATTACTGGAAAAATATGGAAATATGCCTTCTTGATTGAGATTAGTTTCTAGGATAGATTCAGTACATGGGGAAAACTGCACATGCATAAGGTACTCCATACATTATCCTCTGATTTTCAGCTACACCTCACATGCTGTTGCTTATGTCTTTAACGTTATAATCCCTCCCCACATTTTAAGCTTCGAGACCCTGTAGACAAAAACAGTCGGACATACCACACTAAGTTACATAGCTTCTGATTTATGGCCACTTTAACACATAGTTTCTGAGAAATCATGGATTGTTTTTCCTTACCTTCAAAACCCTTGCACAAAGCATAGGAAGCACTTAGAGAATTTAACTATTTATATATAGATCAACAGACTATATTTATACAGCACTTTATAAAACTAAGTTACAAAGTGCTTTCCATGGTTGAAGCAGAATTTAACATTTCAAGTCTGCAATGAGGCAAATAAAGTCAGAAAATTAAGAATAATACACACTTAAAAAAATAATAAAATACCCAACATTAATAGAAGATAAAAACAACAATTGTGATGATAAATCAGAAAAGACATGTTAGAAATAAAACACTATGGCAGCATCAATAAAACAAGTCTGTTTCTTTAAAGGGATAACTTTTGAGAAGGGATTTGAAAGCTGTCACTGGTTCTGCAGAATTATTGATTTCCATCTATCTTTCTATTTTTCTATCTTAATCCCATCAGCTACAAACGTTTCATCCCAGAATCGCTGAACCGCAACATCAAGCAGCGCAACTTCCTGACACGCATCCGCATCAACAACGTCTTCAAGAAATTCCTCAGCGAATTCAACCGTCGCACAATGAAGGACAGCAACATCACGCCGTATGACCTGAAGATCAAGTACCTGGCTACACTGGAGGGCCTGACCAGCGGCCTAGGCAGTGAGCTGTTTGAGCCCATCTCTCTCAGCGTGATGCAGGAAGGAGATCTTTGCAATGGAGGTTACTATGGTAAGAATTCAGGAAGATGATGCGGGGGTGCCCATGACTTAAAGTTCTCAAGCACCATGTCAGATTAGTGGCTTGTAACAGCTTTGAGATGTACTTTTATTAGTATTACAGGAGATTATAGATAATTTAGAAAGAGAACTATTTGTTTGTCAAGATAATCCCTATGGGAGTTGCTTGAGAGAGACTCTTGAGAGAGAGCGAGAGAGACAAAGTCATTATTATTGCTATTCAAATTATTAAGCATGATGAGGAAAAGATAGGTTGCTACTCTCCCACAAAATTAATGTCATAATTTCTGCGTTGCAATATTTTAATCAGCTGCACTGGATTCCAGTGGTTACGTGTCAGTGGTTAGTTTGGTGTGTTTACATGCAGAGTATCTGCGGTGCTCTGCCCACACTTCTGACAAAAAAGACAGGTTGTTGACATCAAAGTATACCCTAAAACATTGCGTGACTTTGTGCAGATGGTGAAAACCAAAAGTGAAAGGAACAAGATGTTTACATGTCACATTAACCCACTTATCACAGGGTAGACCAGACCCTGGATGATTCTAACCAATGTGTGAAATTATAAAGCGCTGATGCAGAGCTGGATGGTTTGAGCAACCTGGTTAAGAGCAGAGCAGGTGTAAACATATAGTAGCTGTAAAACATTTCCATGGCTTCATTAATCCCTGTGTAATCACTGAAAGATTTTCCAAAAACAATACTGAGAAACCAGTTAATTAACGTATAAATGTTTTTCTTTTTGTTTACAATGCATGTGCTCTATATCTGCAGTATTTAAATATTTTGGCTGCATGTGTAACTGCTGCGATATAATGTCTGTTTGCTGTTTTCAGGGTACTACAACCAAAATCAAGGGCAGAGCCAGAGTCAGAACATAGAGACTAGCCATGACATGCAGGTCCTGGTTACTGGTACCACTGGCATTTCCTGGAGGAAGAAGCCCACTGCAGTGAGTCAAACTGTGTGTGAAGAACACTGTGATAGTTTTTCTAATGTTGGATTAACTGGCAGTAACAAACAATTGTCAGAAATCAAAAAAGAAAAATATATTCCCTGTTGAGTAGCTCCAACAGAACATATTTCTACATGAAAAATTATGATTTAAGTTGGACAAAGTAACTAGAATATTGGCATTAGAGAAGGTTATTTTAGGAGTGTTAAAAACAAAATAGCAGACAAAAATACTAAGTATGCGAAGATCAATATGAAGTCACTAAATCAGAAGTTCCAAGTCCCTATAGGCATAAAATAAGAATATTTTACAGAAAAGAAAGTCAACTAGTGCCTTCTTTTTTATCTTTGTAGTTCCTATTCACTAATTTTTTAACACTTCAACTTTAAGTTTTCCATTTTTATGCACACAGAACTGAAATATGGTCAGTCAAACCACTCAACAAATGAGATGTCATAGTGGACACATTTCCTATCATTTTGATATTGAGTGTGAATTACTTTGGAAATTAATAAGCACTTGAGGTGACTTGACATGTCCAAATGTGATGGTACTATATATTATCTGGGACAAATCTTGCACAGGTCATTACAGTATTTTTAGATGGTAGTATTTAACATTGTTTAAAAATACTGCTGGTTTATTTGTTATATCATGGTTTGCGTGTTTATATGTGTTTGTATTTCTTTAAAATAGACACCTGTGATCGCCAAGGAAAAAAACAAGTCAAAGAAGAACAAGCAGGATGGCAAACAGAAAAATGACAAAAAGAAAGAAGCGAGCGAAGGCTGGGTGGTGTTCTGCGACTTCCATGAGATCACACACGCTGTTATCAAGGAGGTGACGGTCACCATCTACAGACAGGACAACAAGAGGATGGTGAGGCAAACAGTTCGAAGGGCACTGCGTTTTATGTGGGATTGACCTCCATTGTTGTCACTTAGACATCCAAATCTGTTTTCAGTGACCTCAATTGTAGTTCATATGTTTATTATATACAGTTGTCAGTAACAACATGTCACTGCAGGGTGGAATAGTGTCACACTATGACGGAAGCTGTAAATAAACTGTGTTTACAGTGAATATTCTATAATATTGCCTTTGAGTATCCAAAAACATGTTTCTTCTAACAATTTCTTAATTCATTCATATTTAACACCAGAATCTGCCATCATCGTTCCATTAATTGTTTCTTTAAAAGCTTTTCTACACAACATGGAATTTGATTTTGGTCATTTCCAGGTCGGGATAAATATGAAAAAAAGAAAAGCGAGTATGGCACAATATATGTTTCAAGACTGTTTCCAGTATTCTGATTTCTAAAATATAAAAGCAATAAGCTGGACTTTTGAAATTGAAAATGTGTAGTAACCTGCCTGTCTTGGTATTTATGAATTCAGTTTTAAAAAATAAATTATTCTTGTGGCTTTGCTGTTTAAGCGCCGTCAGGTCTAAAGTCAGTACCATTGTGATGAGTCTTAGCACAGTCATAATAGGATCACTTGTTCTTGAATATTTTAACAACTTGGACAACTGCCTTGACTTGTTTTCATAGTTAAAGTGGCCAACTGCTTCATTTGTTTTGATACTTTTGTTTCTGCCTTCCTCTTGCCTGATGGTTTCAGCCGTGACTAATGGTGATATCATGCTTCATCATGATGATAGATTTGGAGTTTTGTAATACACCACTGCTCCTTTAGATAGCTCTCTGGAGTACAGTGGCTTTCTAATGGCTCCTATTCTAATCACCTCTTCCCTTCTTCCTTCTCTTTATCGCTCTCTCCGCATATCTTCTCTTTTCAGGAGCTGCAAATGCCTTCCAGGAGTGAGGCTCTGTCCTTTGCAGCCCTCGTGGACGGGTACTTCAGGCTGACAGTGGATGCTCATCACTTCCTGTGCAAGGAGGTGGCCCCTGCTTCAGTGGTGCACAATACCAAAAACAGCTGCCACGGACCTATCTGGTTAGTACTGGTAGTTTTATTGGTGTAGATGTGTTTGTAAGCATGTGCCTGTTTCCTCACAAAGTGTTAATGGACACAGGCAGTCTTATTACACATTTTAGTCCCACCTGGTTTGTTTACATGAGCGCACAGCTGATAGGTACAGTGGTTTCTTTACGTTTTGTAATATATGTGTACATTTAACAACAACTCAGAGACGACTGTTTGATTGCTGTTAGGACACAGTGTTAGGACTACATATTCTCAAAGGGAAATATTTTTTACTGGACACAATAAGCAGAGGGATTTAAATACATCCGACTTCAACATATTTTCATGGTTAAAAAAAAAAGATATAGTGTTACTCTGACTGCAGAACCGCTGTCTCTGTACGAGGGACGTACAGAGACAGAGAGAGGTAAAGAGAAGGTGGGAGGTGGACTATTGCACAGTGTGTCTCAGAATGTTGCTTTGCCACGCAATGACCTGCCCACCCGAAACCCGCTGTGTTAATCAAATCAGGTTGGGTTTCCATTATGCTTGCCAAACGGTGCCACACCGCAGCAGCAGGAGGAGGACGAGGAGGAGGATGAGCCAGGCGAGCCGGGTGCACAGCCGGGTGCACAGCCGGGAGCAGCTCCATTACGTGTGCCAAACGGTGCCAGTCCCCTTTGATCTGACATCAGATGTGACGGAACAGTCAATATAGAGATACATTTATGTGCTGATTGCAGATAGTTGCATTGAATAGTGGTTTTTGTCTCCCTCAATGTATATGATGACAACTGCCCTGTCATGCATGCATAATTAGGCTACAGTTGTCTGGGTGCGCAAAGGCGGAAAGCTACTGTTCCGCTGTTTCACGTGATGTGCACATTCTTCTTGCTATGACACACAGTCGCGGAGAAAATCCACAGAGAAGAACAGGTGTGAATTTTGACGCACTATGCGTCATTCGGGCCCATAGGGTTAAAGGTTTTAAAGTCCCAACTATCGAAAAATAAGCTTTCACACTGCAAAAGTCCGAACCATGATTTCGTTTGGTCCGGACCGAGAGCACCTATTTTGGTCGGACCAAATTTCAGGTCTTTGGTCCGGACCATGGTCAGGGGGAGCTTTTACACCTGTAAATTTGCTCCAGATCAAACGGAAAAGTCCTGAAGTCCGGACCAAAGGAGGTAGGTGTGAAAATGGAGCAATAGCAGGTAGACAGATGACTTTATTCATCTGTAGAAGGGAAACTGGTTTGGTCACCAATGTACAGCTCACAACGGACCACAAACACCATGAAAGAAAATAAAACTAAAAATATAACATTAATTCTTGCATTGAACGCATTTCTTGTATTTAAGTCTTTTCTCTAACTTCTGGTCTACTTTTGATTGAACCTCTCCATTTCCTTTGTTTTCCCCTCTCCAGCACGGAGTATGCCATCCACAAGCTGCGTCAGGAGGGCAACGAGGAGGGCACCTACATCCTGCGCTGGAGCTGCACTGACTACCAGTACATCATCATCACGGTGGTCTGCACCGAGGTAGTGTCACCTTAAATCATTAGATGTTGGGAAGCTGTATTTTATTTATATCCTGCAGTGAAACCAGGATTCGACAAATAAGCCTCATGAATTGTTTTACAGCTACCCCATACTTGTTGGACTCATAGTGGATAATAATTAGTAAATTATAGTTATTACATGTGTTGGAAGGATACGTGTTTCTATAGCCAAAAATTAATGAAATTGAACTAAAATATTATTTCAGAGAAAACCCAAACTTGACAAGGTGGTGTGGCTGTTGAGAAACTAAAGAAGAAAAAAACTCTTCCTAGTTCTGTTGTAATCACTTTCATAAGATAAATTTTTTTTGTTGCAATCAAAAACATGTAGTGCCGGTCCTGTTTTGTAAACCACAACCGTAATCAAGACCATTCCCATCTTAGTCGTGTGTATACTGAATACCTGCAGGTCTCTCTCTCTTTAAAATGTTTTAGAGAAAAACATAGTGTCAGGTTATGTCATGTTGTGTAGGTTCTTCATTAACCCGAGTGAATGACACACGTAGACACACAGAATCACTAAACCAAATATTGTCAGTTAATTTCATATTACGTTGCAGGATGCTTAGATTAAAACAGGTCACTACAGTGTACCTCAGCCTTATGAGTCAATATGGGAGGGAGCACAGGCACAAACACACACACGCACATTCATTCAGACATTCAGAGCTGACCCAGTGGGTTATCTTAACCACTGTTTACAGTCACAGTTCATATGAGGACTAAGTAAACGTTAATGGCTTACAGTAGTGACACATCTCTGTGGTGTTTGCATGTGTCCGTGGAACTTAAATAGAACTATATAAACCATCATTCAATTTGCAAAGTATATTTTTTGCATGTCAATGGCAGTATTCCAGTGTCTGCTGTTCACTCGTGCCCTTTACTTCCTGTATTACCATTTGCCCTCCAGGGACAAACGTAAGGTTGAAGTTGAGGTTAAACCTTCTTGACCACTCTCTCTCTCTTTCTGCATCCAGATCGACCTGAGGGAGTCTCGCCCTGTGCGTCAGTATAAGAACTTCCAGATTGAGGTGGGCTCAGATGGGTTCCGCCTTTACGGCACTGAGACTCTTCGTCCCAATCTTGCTGAGCTACTGGAGCACCTGGAGGGCCAAAACCTCCGCACCGACAACCTCCAGTTCCAACTGCTGCGCTGCTGCCCTCCACAGCCTAGAGGTAGGCTTAATACTGTCACAGGCCTAGAACGTGACATGGTGATCAACTCAAAGGCAAATGCACCCAACACACAATACCAAAATAAGAGGGGAAGCACACAGTACTACAAATTCACGAATGTTGAAATGACTCAACTTAGGCCTACATTTTCAAGTAAGCCGTGCTTTTAAGGAACTTCAAATAACTAAATACAAAATGGCTGACTCTAAAACGTACAATATACATTCCTGTTCGGTTTGTTTTTTTGCATTCCCCTACAGGGTTACACAATATTAAACCAACAATAGAGAAAAGAGTGAAAGACCATTGTGAATCCAAGCAGAAAAGTATTTTTAAGACGTTTTTATATATATATATATATATATATATATATATATATATATGTATGTATGTATATATATATATATATATATATATATATATATATATATATATATATATATATATATATGTACACATGTGTGTATATATATATATACATGTGTACATATATATATATATATATATATATATATATATATATAAATACATGTGTATATATATATATATACATGTGTATATATATATATATATATGTATACATAAATGAAAGCTATTTTAAGCACTTGTGGATCAAGTATCTCAAGAAGTGTGATAGATTTGATAGTGTGCATGTGGGGGTAAAGAAAACAACCCAGAATGACTGAGAGCTTATGATGAATAGCAGCAGGAATTTAATATATGCCTATGTTACAGTAGACTCAGGGAAAAAAACAGGAAATGTGGGTGATACCCACAAATTCACTCTTGAGTAATTTTAAAATAACATATACTTTATTGATCCCCCAGGGGGGAAATTCAAGTGTCACAGCAGCACAAGACAAAATCAAAGGACATTAAATAGAATAAGATTAAAGAGAAGAAAAAATTGTAAAAATTAAAGATAATAGTTGCTCTACACGACAAAGCTCTAAATCAGTCCTCTGTACTCCTCCTCGTCATCATTGCTGATGCATCCGACTAAATGCATAAATGCTACTGTAGACTGAAATTCCTGCTTGCTCTTGCATCTACCAGTTTCTACATCCCAAGTCCACACCTTTTGCAGAACAACAGTTCTTTAAGCACTATTTTATGCAATGCTACATCACTGGTGTGCTAGCACGTACAACAGACCACACCTTACTTTGATATCGGGTGGGCTCAGAAGTGCAACAGACTTGAATCCATCAAACCCTAGAGGTCAGTGAAGCAAAGCATTGCCTGCGTTCAGGATTTAGAGCGTAGTTGCCCTTCACAAAAAGTGTGTGTGTGTGTGTGTGTGTGTGTGTGTGCGTGTGTGTGCATGTGTTTGTGTTTCTGCTAACTGAAGGTAACTGAATCTGGCATGAACAATGTGTATGTGTGTCTGTCTTTGTGAAATGGTGTCAAGGAGGAAGAGAGTTGTAAATGTGGGTTTCCGGCGCCAAGCTAGCACTCTTGTGTTTACTTCACTCAGGGAAAGGTGGAGCCATGTATGCGTGTATGTGCAAGCATGGATGTTTCGTGCTGTTTATGTTTGTTGGGGTTGTGCGGTGTTGATTATTATCATAAGGCACAACTGTTTGGGGTTGGGGTTTTTTGTCTTTATCTGCCTTAGAGGAAGATAAAAGACTGGAGTGCTGTGTTGTTGTCCTTGTTAAAATATTAATGATGCACTATACAAAGTCCTTGCTTTGACAACAACACACTGGTGTCCCAACATCCCAAAAATATGATGCACACAATTTACTTTTGTTGTTTTAACTGATAATAAATGAAAGGACTGTGTGGCTTGAGCTTGAGCAGGGCTGTATACTGTAGCTGTCGCTAGAGTTTGGGTTTTAAACATAAGCAAGTCTGAATGAGACCATGCTGCCTTAGTGTTGATGTAAATAATAAAGGTAAGGCCTGGATTAAGTGAAGGGCTTAAGGACTTTATGCAGAGTAATTCATGGGTGCATGTTGTATTCAAGTTCTGCATAAAAACCTGGATTGCATGTTACACAACAATGCTCTTAACACTCTTTGACAGTGAATGTAGGGTGATGCTGATGGAGTGCAGATACTTTTCCCCCCTTAAACCACAGTGCGCTGTGTTTTGTCACAACATTAGACGCCCACAGACATACACATGCAGACACACACACACATATAGTACGGCGACAGGCACAGAGACACATTTTCACTTCATCCTCCCACACACAGCTCTGTATATACAAAAAAATAGACTGAATCAGTATGGCAACCCGACCTGAATAGCTGCTCACATCATTGCCACATTGACGTAATTGTTGAGAGCTTGTTTTACCACATGTAAACACAGTTTTGCCTTCAACGCTGAGCACACCAGTATGTATAGAAGCCTCTATACATTTGCAGCATCCGTGGGTGCTGTGACACTTCAACCCAAGTTTACCTCGCGGTGAACATCACACCTGCTTTTATTGTTTCCAGAGTGCATTGTTGTGTGAGTTTTTCAATCAGTCATCTTCTGACAGTGTTACAATAGCATGACCTTCACAACAAAACAAGCAGGCATCACATTTTCTGTGAGGGAAAAAACAATTGTCAATTTTCTGCGGCTTGATTTTGACAAAGAAGAAAAAAACACTTTTCAAACTTTGGAAAACTTGTGAAAAAGTGTGCACAACTTTATACAGAAATCCTGGTATGGCTTTTTAAAAGTGTGTGTGTTTGTGTTGCAGAGATTTCTAACCTGCTGGTGGTCACTAAAGACAGAGCGCCGACCCCTCAGACACCCATGCAAGAAAGTCAGCTCAGCTTCCATCGCATTCTTAAGGAGGAGATTGAACAGGTACACCTTCTTATATTTATGTCTGTCTCCCATGTTGTTATAGGAATACAGTTGTGTTATAGGATGTATGGACATGTAAAGATGCAAATAAATAATGAAAAAATAAGTCCACACAATGTTTTACATTTTCTTACGGTTCAGTTTAAACTTCCAGTGATCTGCATGTTGTATATGTAAATGATGATGATAATAAGCAGGCTAATGTGCAGTGAGTGGGTCATTATTTTGCTAAATTAACCCCGTAATAATGCATGGCTTGCTATGCATAATCCCACTTTTATAGGACACAAATAGGATCAGAGCAGTAGACTGGTTTCAAGGTATGCCGTGAAATGAAAATGGAAGCTTATCACACCATGTACATTTGTTTAAATTTAATATTGAAAAAAAATTGCAAACAGATGGAGAATTGCACCAGTGTACAATCATCTACTTCCCTTTTTTTTTTTAACACATGCTTCAATCAAAAAATGGTTTCAAGTTCAATACATATATAGTGTTTAGGGCTGCCTACGACTGTTACATATTCCCATATTCCCATACATATGAACCTTTATTAATATAGGCCTATATTTTATCTACAAGTGCAAGTCACACACTGAGCGAGCCGCCTGTTAATGACGCTGTCGGCAAAGCAGTAATGATTGCGCTAAGTGGCTAATGGGTATGTAGCTACTTACATGTTTCAGATGATACATCATGTTTGTAGTCGACGAATGAGTTTACATATCATCTTGGGTTCGTCCTTCACCTTCTCAAAATGATCCCACACTTTGGATTTCCTGCCCGACATTTCATTAACTAGCCTGTGTAATAACCGCAGGTACCAGCCCTAGAAATTAGAGGCCGTACACATGCAGCATCTTGAGGTCCGGCGTTGGTTGCTACTCTTGTGCCTTTTCTGTGCCAGCTTTCAAGAGTGTGGTGACAAGTTGCGTCTGAGACTGAATATTTACTGAATAAGGGAAATACATCTGTCAGCTGTGATTGGTTTGTAACATGACTCCTGTCTGACTGCTGAGCGTGGCCACTTCCTGTGTCTGTCCCTTCAAATTAAATTCCCACATGGTCCAGTCATATAGGTTTTGAATTTATTTTGACAATAAAACAACCAATGAAATGATGACCTTTCTGTCGACTAACTAATAGTGTTGTTGAACCTAAACCTTCTGTTTTCATCCCTTCAGAGCAACAGCTTGTTTATCATAGCAGCAGTCTGCTATTCAGAATAAGAGACCACAGAATGCCATTATTGACCAATTAGAATGAAGTATTCAACAATGTTCTGTCATAAAATAGAAATAGAATCACCTTAAGTACAATGTCGTCTTCTACATGACCACCACAAAGTACAGCCTCAAAATAAAGCACCGTTGAGTCTACACACAAATAACTAAAATTGTACTATCACAGACCTCTGCATTTGTTATCAAGGTGTTTGTTTTTTTGAAATGGTACAGTATGTTCCCCCCCTTTCATATTTGAAGTAATCCAGTTGACCGTACGCCCTTAACAACTGATTTAATCTTCTTTTTTTTAAATACAATTTAAAAAAAAAACCTCATCAGCCTTATGCAGACAATATCTTGACTCTATGAACTTGTGTATCTTCTGTAGTATATATTTCTATAAATCATAATACAAATTTTACATATATTCCTTGCAGAGCACACAGTTGAACTTATTTCCGTCTACTTTTAAGCACTTGTCTCCTCATTTCAAATAAGCATTCACAAGTGGAGGTTACTTTTCCTCCAGCACACATGGAATAAAGAAACATGAACCAAGGCTCTTTCTCTGCACTGAAAATACATGTAATAAAAGTCTCAGAGGCTCTGTTTGTGTAACCATAGTTTGAATTCTGGATTAAAGTATTGTCTGTTGGGTTAACCAGGAGGAGCACCTTGGCCGAGGCACGAAAACAAACATCTACTCAGGCACACTGAGGGTGAAGAGTGAGGAGGAGGAGGATGCAGGGTACTCATCCTTCCAGGAGGTCAAGGTGGTCCTGAAGGTGCTGGGTTCGGGACACAGGGACATCTCCCTGGTAAGACACACTCACAGATCCTCATGAGGACTATATCCACTCTGTAACATCTAAACATACTGAAAGCTAATATTTATTAGCAACAAGCTGTGTTAAAATCTAACCAGACCATACCAGTTCCTGTAATGTGGTGAGCATTGAGTCATCTTTGTCTTCCTTGTGACAGGCCTTCTTCGAAACAGCCAGCATGATGCGACAAGTTTCCCATAAGCACATAGTGCTGCTGTATGGAGTGTGTGTCCGCCACCAGGAGAGTAAGTGCATGTTAATAGAACTGTGTGTGTACGTGTGTATGAGCGTGTGGGGCTGTTTCTAACACCTTTGTCTCTGTGTTTGTGTGGAACAGACATCATGGTTGAGGAGTTTGTCCAGCTAGGACCACTGGATTTATTTATGAGGAGACAGCAGAGCCCACTCAGCACACCATGGAAGTTCCAGGTGGCCAAGCAGCTGGCCTCAGCTCTCAGCTACTTGGTGAGACAGGAAAACACACCAAACACACACAAACTGTAGGCATGATAAGAATGTTAGTGCTGTAAGCATCCATGGGATTACCAGCAACACTTTAGACTAATTTTGTCAACACAGTCTTTATATCTTTGTCTTTATTTTTATTTCTCATGGTTGGACTAATATATTTGTTGCATTTTGTGTGTGTGTGTTTGTAGGAGGACAAAAAGCTGGTCCATGGCTTTGTGTGTGCTAAAAACATCCTGCTGGCCAGAGACGGATTGGGCACTGATGAAGGAGGGCCCTTCATCAAGCTCAGCGACCCGGGAATACCAATCACAGTGCTCACCAGAGAGGGTGAGTACAAAGTACACATATACTCCCTCTTTCTCTGTCTGTCTTTTCCTTTGTGTGTCTGTCTCTCTCTGTCTCTGGGTTACCAAAAGTGAAACCTAAATGATTACAAAATAGCTACCATGGAAAATGTCTCAAAAGCTTCCACTTTCTGTCCTAGTCAGCTATAAATGACAGTGAACCCAAAGTGAGAACAGAACAGAGAACAGAATACTACAACTACATGTAATACATTTTAACTAAAACTTTAAAAAAAAAAAAAAAAAAAAAAAAGCCAAAAATGTAGGTAACATTTCATGTTGTCATGTCATGAGGTGCTCTAACCGAGTTTGGGCTGTTTCTGGTAGTTACTGCTATTGTAGGAGCCAGAATGTGTATTAAACCCTTGTTGTTTATTATTTGTTTAGGCTGCACACATTCTTTTGGTCTCTTTCACTTTTGGTAGTAATTGGCACAGGTGTGGGTGTGGTTTCACATTCTTTTACCTGTTTACTCACTGGCGTGGCGGGTTTTTAGACAAAGAGTGTTGAGTGTTGGCTCACATCATGTAATCACAAGACATAACATTTCATCTGGTTTGGCTTTAGTAATCTCAGTTGTTTGTCAAATGAATCAACTTAAAAGGCGTCGTTGGATTCAGCATGGATTTCTTTCAATAAGTCACAGTCACAAGTCTACTCAACCTCTTGGCGGCTTTTTTTCATTGGTAGTAGTCGCTACAGCTGTAATAGCTTGCAGGTGCTGGGAAAGGTTCTTTTCAACATGTAGATATCAACACTCCTGTTCTCTGATGCACTGTAGTACTATAAACTGAAGGCTTTTCCATTACACTAGCGACTCTCCTTTTAGCCATATGAAGGCAGCAGGTATCTTCTCAATCTGCAGGCTCTAACTGGAGTGATGTTGTGTACAAACGGTAGATCTGCTGCTTACATTTCATGCAGCCAGCTTCAGACTGTTGTAGAATAACCAAAGACCCTTTGTGCTTTTGTGCGCATCAAACATGTCGTTCTGAGGAATGATTCTCCACAGTTTCTTCTCCGCATCAGAGTGTGCATTAAAAAAAGTTCACACAGCTCCATGAAAAATTGCGAATCTCTTAAAACATCTCTCTCTGCTTATAATTCTCTCAAGACTGTTGGTTCCTGTCAGTCTTTCCCCCAGTGTCTCCATCCTAAACATCGGTTAAGCAGAGTAACGGCTGCACGTCATCTTAGCCAAAATATTGCCTAGAGCTCACCATTTTTATTTATAATACAAGTGGATGTGAGACTGTGAAGAGCAACATGATGTCATATACACACAAGACGCGCCACAGCAGCATGACCATGGAATAACCAAGTGTGTGACATGCTCCAGACGCACTTTGTAGGGCCCACCTGGCTGTGCATTGGCCATGCTGCTTGGTTCATGATAGTAGAGCCTGTGGTCTCCTCTTGTGTAGGGAATCCAAAAATCTTGATTCATTTAATTTTATTTGTAAAGCCCAATGTCACAAATCACAGTTTGCCTCAGAGGGCTTTACAACATACAACATCCCTCTGTCCTTTGAAAAAACTCCCCAAGAAAAACCCTTTAACGGGGGAGGTAGAATCCTCAGGAAGAGAACTGAGGAGGGATCCCTCTTCCAGGATGGACAGACATGCAATAGATGTCGCACAGACCAGATCAATATGTCCCCCCTATTCTGGCACCAGTGCTGTGGTGCCCTGTCTGAGTTAGATTTTTATGTCACCACACCAGCAACAAACGTGGCGGGGGCCATTTTGTTTTTGGGTTGTCAGTCCATCCGTTTACCACATCCTTGTGATAGCGATATCTCTTCCACTTGCCAAAACAATACACGCAATACCGTTTTTTCCCCTCCTTTAAATTCATTGCTGCATATTTTATATGATACTGGATAGACATGGAGTCTGGTTGATGGAGGCATGCAATCACGAGGTGGTAATTCTAGTTGTCTTGTTTTGTCATACTCTGTACTCATTTCCTCCCACAAAATACAGAGAAAAGGGAAAAGGAAACTAAAGAAGGACAACACAAACAAAAGGACACATTTTTAAACAAGCGGAGGATGTCAGCAGTATGACTCAAATTTGTCACATTATCATTATACATTGCATCAGACTGATTTGTTTTGTAAATGCCAGATCTGTGTTCAGGGAAGACGGCACAATAATAAGGACATTTCTCAGATTGCACAGTTCCGCTCAAATGGCCGCCTCATGTTTCTGTTTGTCTATTAGAGCTAGAAGATGTGTGGTATAACGCGGTGTGGCTGCACAGATGGATCTGCAAACCACGGAACAGACTGGAAATGTCTCTCTGCAAATGTCCATCGCAGCACGCCCCTGGGAATGCTCCTCCCTCCCTCTTTGTTCCCAGAACTCTTTACATTTCTTGTTCTGCCTCCATCACTTTTCAGAACAATCAGTCTTCCAGTTACACATCGATGTCCTTGTATATAGATTTGATTGAACGCATAGTGGGTAAAGTGCTGAGAAACCCACTGGGAGCGCTCTTCCTTGCTTCCCAGCAATCTCTGATCACTTTACCCTCAAATCTGTTCATCATTTTCTTACTTTTTTTCTCTTTCTTTTGTCCTCAGTCACTTATCTCCTTCCCCGCTCCCATTTCTGTCTCCATCTCCCCCCTTTGCTCCATTCAGCCCCTTCACTACTTGGTCCCTTCTTCACTCCTCCTCCTCCTCCTCCTCTTTCCCTCCAGTCAGTCCCCCAGAGTTCCAGTCTGAGCCGCATGCACTTACTAATATACGGCCCTTACCTGATGTTATGGATTTGTGGAGCCAAAAAGTAAGCAGTGAATGTCAGCCAATCAGTTAGCCTATCTTCCAGTCAGAGCAATATATTTCAGCCAAGGCTTTTAGCTTCAGTGGATGCAGTCAGTCAACGTTTTAAGCTGGCCGGCCACCCATTCAGCCTGTCAGAGGTGCACTGTTTTTCACTGTTAGTTCCTGGTATCTGGAGCATGGTGAAAGTATGTTGGCTCAGATCCACGAGGTCTCGCCATAACTATTACTTTTAGATAGTGTTTTTGCATGACAGATCTTGTTAGCATTTGGTGAAAGTGGCCATACTGACCATATAGTGTCAATAAATACTAACACTGAAACAAACAAATTATAAAGCATATACACACACATTGTGTAAGAACTATATATATTCACAGTTTAAAATACATACTCTGATTCAACATGTCGGACTCCAGGGTTTTTTCCGACCTAATTGTATTGCAGAGTTTTGCACAGTGGCGACCGGATCTTTGCTCTCAAACCACAAAAATGTGATGGCACAACAGTCTCCTTCAGTACATTATTCTATGCTTTCTTTCGATTTTCACATTGGCTAGTCATCCTGTTTAATTTGTCTTCTGATTAAATCAGAACCATTGAAACAAGTTGTAGGAAGCCTCTGCAAGTAATTGGTTGCTGGCAGACACTCTGTGCTGCAATAAAATGGTAAATCAGCAGTGCCGTGCACTGTAGAGCCGATGCGCTGCTGGTTCTGCCGGCTGAATAGAATATAATGTCTACTGTTGTGTACAGCCTTATAGACTGAGCTGAGTAGTGATGCGCGGGTCGACCCGTAACCCGCGGGACCCGCAAATGGACCTGCGGGTCGAGCAGCAGTGATCGTCTGTTAAATGGTCTGTAAATGATACTTTGACATTATCATTATAATCTATTAATCTATAATCTATTACTGTCATGGCATCCGAAGGTACTGATGCGTTGAGCAGGTGACAGTCCGCGGCCGTTTTCAAAACACACTTGTGTCACATACTCCAAAAGAAACTTTTTGAAACTTTAAACAATAATTTATTGTACAAAACGGGGGAAACAAACGTTGACAAAAACGGTTCCATAATTCATATTAAATTCAAAAGATAACGAAAAAACAGCTGCAAGTTAGAGGGAATAGTGATAAAGTGGTAAAACTTGGCATTGATCCACAGCCTCAGACGGATGCACTCAAGCGTGCCATGCGCAAAGCTCAGTTGGTAGGATACTATATTTTCACATTTTTAACAATGCAATTTAAAAGTTTTGATTTTTATTGATAACCTACATTTACCAACAACAAAAAGACTACATTTAGCACCAAAAAATATGTAAGAAAAACAAAAAAAAACCCAAAACCTAAATTTTCATAACGAATACCTACCCACAGAAACGAATATTCGAATATCCGAATATCTGGGCACAGCCCTAATGTATACATGCATATACTGCACATAATCACCTTGTTTTCTTGTATATAAAGTGATCTACTACTTTATGCATACAATATATTACTTGTATACGAGTACATTAAGAGCAACTTTTAAGCCAGAGAGTCACATTTCTTGTATGTGTAGTGTGCACGTACTTGACCAATTAGGCTGATTCTGATGCGTCAGCTCTCAAAAATAACACTTCTAGTTTCATGTCTTTAAATAACAGAACTTGTTTAACAATGTCCTGTTCATTGACCTGTGATATTTGGAGTGAAGTAATCACAAAATTCCAAATTTTCCTTAAAGGACTTAACAATCTGCATAACATACTGTACATTGTGCTCTATCAGTAGACCCATGATGTGGACAAGAGGGAAGGAGGGATCCAGGGTAGACAGACAGGAAATAGATACAATGAAGAGAAATTTTACTCAACATAATTGCAACATGTAGAAAAAGAATGACAGCACTAAAAAAATAAAATGCAAACATGGATGAAAAAAATGGCACTTCAGTTGCTGTAGAACATTGGTAGGACATGGACCCTAAAACTTAAATAGAAATTAAAATTGGTACAGCCTGATAATGTCAGGGCTGTTGTGGTTATAATAGTGTGCCATGGTGCACTGGTGAAATGTATTTTTAATTGACTCTATCAGTATGTTGTGTGCACCCATTTTCAAATAAAGAGGCAAAATCTAGCTAAAACAATGTAATTTATTCAAATTTAATAAAAAAAAAAAAAACTCTCACTGGGAACCTATTTCTCATTGTTTGCATGCAGGAATTTTAAGTGTGCGACACATCAAAAACCCTGATTGGCAGCCAGTGTGAGGGATGATAACAATTAAAAGGAGAAGCCATGAGTAGGACAATGGATCGCTTTATTGTGTGGAGCAAATTACAACAAAGCAATAGCGAAGACAACCCACCACCAAAGAGAGAAAAAAACCTGTCAGAAGACAGTATCACGAAAGCTGCCTGTCTTATTATCCTTATATACGTTAGAGAAACTGTTGTGCACAAATATAAATACAGGTGTGCCTGTTGAACGCTTTAGTGTAATAAAGTCAGTGCTTACATGTTGGTACCTTTGTTCAAAAGTGAAGTCAGTATTTCTCTCATGGTAATATTGGAGGAAACATTCCCATGATCTTAAATTGCAAGGTTGTCCTTTGAGGGTATCATCACTCATCTTTACCGCTGTCAAACATTTCAGTTGAGAATTCCCATGTTCTTGATTTTACACATCTCCAGTTGTCAACTTTTGTTTTTACAGAATTTTGGGACTGACACAAATATGTGCTTAATTGATCCACTGATGCTAAAGCTGACTTTGTTTGCCTCTGCAGAGTGTGTGCATCGTATCCCATGGATTGGTCCCGAGTGTGTGAAGAGTGTGTCCTCCCTGAGCATTGCAGCTGACAAATGGGGCTTCGGTACCACGCTGTGGGAGATCTGCTATGATGGAGAGGTCCCTCTCAAAGACAAGAAACTCACAGAGGTAGAGGGCACACACAAAAACTTTATCTGATAATGACTCTATGTAATCATCCATACATCTAAACTAATCTTTTATTTTAAATCTGATGGCTGTCCTGTTCATTTTCCCACTGCATTATCATGTATGTGTTTGTGCTGAGCAGAAGGAGAGGTTTTATGAGACAGAGTGCCAACTGGCCACCCCAGACTGCAAAGAGCTGGCAGAGCTGATGACCCACTGCATGAACTACGACCCCAAGAAGAGACCTTTCTTCAGGGCCATCGTCAGAGACATAGACATGCTAGAGGAGAAGAGTATGTATTGGGGGAATGTGTGTACTGTACATTAAATGCTAGGTATTTTCATATAAAGAGGCAGATATGAAGTTTCTGCAGTTTTATCTGCCATTTTGTCAGCCTGATTTGGATCCTAAAATACTTGTTGGAGTTGAACAGGATCAAGTGTACCCTGCACAACAGGCTAAAAGCAGGAACAGGTTCAAAAATTCAAGGCAGTTGTTGACAGTTGGAATATGATGAATGTTTTGCATGTTTTGTTTCTCACCTAGCAGTGGCCCAGTATGCAGTGCAAAGAGAGAGACACTTGTTTACTTAACTCAGATGTTCATGAGGAAGTTCACTGGGTGCATTATCACTGATCTGCCCCTAAGCTGGGCCCCATGGCAACATAATCGACTCTCTTCTTCCACCTGCTGGCCAGAAGTGGACAGTGCAGTCAGTCTCACTAAAGCTTAAAGCTTATTTAATTTACCCACTGACCTTCTTATATTAAAACCCCAAAACAGTTATAAAGTCACCCTAACTGGAATACCAATCTGCTATAAGTTTCACCCATAAAAGGCATGAAAATTAAATTTAAAACACTGTTATGGTTAAGTAAACTATTTAAGAATTACTGACAATGGTGACGCAGAGTGAGTCTTGCTTGAGTAATGCATTTTACCACTAAAAGTAGCCATTTGTGTGGAAACTAGAGCAGGCGAGCAGTTACATTACCACAGAAAATTCTAGTGAAAACGTCGACACTGTCAACCACAATACACTTCCTATGACGCAAGTGTGCTCATGTTGAAGAAAAGACATGTTTTACCTGCCATGTTGAATGTATTTGTTTCTCTTTCCCCATTCACTTAGACCCATCTATCAAACCCCAGCCCACGCCAGAGGTGGACCCAACTGTGTTTGAAAAGAGATTCCTGAAGAAGATCAGAGACCTGGGAGAGGTAAACTGTTCCTGCTGTATTTACGCAATTGTGTTAATCTCGGTATAGCTGATGTTACCATTTATAAGACTGATGGTTTCCAAGTGCACAAATAAACCCAACTTGGCCATTTAGTTTACATGCACTGGTAAATATTTTGCATAAAATCTCTAATAACCTGCCAGTAGTTTAGTGAGTATGAGCTCTTTCTTTCTCGGCATACTGTTATAACAAATATGCCACCTGGAGTATAATCATTCAGGTGATCCTAAAAAAAAAAAACACATAGAAGACAATTTTATCTTGACACCAAAGATAAGCAAGAGAACTTAACAGAACTGAAGGACTTGCAGTAATGACAAGAAACAACTGATCCCACACAGGAGGTAGATGAGAAGTCATTCATGCTCTTCTGAATAACTCGACTTTGTCACATGTTCCTCATGCAGGGCCACTTTGGTAAGGTGGAGCTGTGCCGCTATGATCCTCGGGGAGATAAAACAGGTGAGCTGGTGGCAGTCAAATCCCTGAAGCCAGAAAACCGGGAAGAGCAGAGCAACAACCTCTCAAGTGAGATCGACATCCTGAAGGCACTCTACCATGAAAACATCGTCAAATACAAGGGCATCTGCCAGGAGGAAGGTGAGATGGAAGAGTGCATACATAAAAATGAACACCACAAAAATGTATATTCAGAAACCTGCATATGTTGTTGGATCTGCACTGTTGTCACTGTTTCCCCAAACATTGTACACATCAAGATGTTTTCCATAGATGTAGTTGACTGGTAGGTTATATATTCAGAGGTCGGGTGTAGCAGAGACGTATATATTAAACCAGACATTCAGCTTTGGTGCTTCTGCTTTCAAAATAAGAGCATGACTAATAAATGTCTTTGTAAGAGGGTTACATCTTTGGTGCCACTAGATTTTAATTGCAGACACTAGTAGCTCACTTCCTCCTTCACTGGTCATACGAACTACAAATGTTCCCTCTAGAGCAGCTCACATAGAGATGTGTGGCCTTTAACAGCATGTGTCACTTAAAGTGTAACTTAAGTTAAATGCTCAAATTCCAGGTAAGAGTTCTGTTAATAGGGATCCCATGTTGTACACACAGACCCAAACAAGCATGCATGTATATAACTCCAGCCTCATGTACTACCATTACATCAGAGTCAAAGGCTTCAGCGTCCAATTTTCTGAATTGAATTATCTGCCGATCTCTAAACAACCAAGATTGTCGCTGTTATGAAGGTATTTCCTGAATCCTTTAAGAGTCTTAGAAACATCTGGACAATAAAATCTTCCACTGGCAGCACAAAGGAAAAGTTCTTTAACCTGTTTCCCAAGTTGCGACACTAAGTTTCCTATCTAGGAAACTGGAATATTTTTCATATTTTTTCATTCAGATGATAAAAGATCCTTTGAGGATTCTGAAAATAGTGGAAAGTGCTGTTAAAAGGCCTCTTGGATTTTTCAGAGATCCAAACTATGTGACGAATGCAATGGTAATACATGCACATGGAGGGGCAAACTGGGGTTAGCACACACATACACAAAATCTCTCTATATGATAAAGTGCGATATCTGCTAAAGAATTTGTGCCTCTGACTGCGTTTACGTTTAAATCTGTTCACAGGTGGTCAGGCCATTAAGCTGATCATGGAGTACCTTCCACTGGGGAGTCTGAAGGAGTATCTACCCAGAAACAAGAGCAAGACCAGCCTCAGCACCCTGCTCAGCTACTCTGTCCAGATATGCAAGGTAACACAGTTTCTTTCCACAGAGCCGTTTCCTCAGACCAGCTGGAACCATCAGACACTCCCGCATCTTATATTACCATTTAGCACCTCATCAGTACCTTTTTAATTAAGCCGGTAACGTCAGCACACCAACTGTTTTGAAATGTTTTAACACTTCCTGTTTAGACACTGGTGGTAAACTGTGTTCCAAAACTGTAGTCTTAAAAGGTATGAAAAGTTGAAATGGAACAGGAACCTGAACCTCATGAGTTAATGATGTTGATAGTTGTTTGCTGTTAAAGATTGTTTTGCTTATTTGCCCAAAACACCACCAGACGACTTAACTCTTTGTTTTCTGGCAAATTTGGCCAAACAGCTCATTTAAAAATTAGTTACTGATGAGAGGGTGTCGTAGCGGTGATGAAACAGATATGACAGAGATATCTTATAAACAGTGCAGGTGTTGGAGAAGCGTTTAAACAACATGGCTGGCAAGTGTTTCAATTAATAGATAATACATCAGGTATGCGTCCTGAAGTCATTGGCTGGTCCCCTCCCAGCAGATTTAATCTTGTCTGCATGTTCCAATCACAGAAAATCAGAGGTTGCATTTCAAACACCCTTTTTTCCTTTTTTTTTTTTTTTTTTTTAGGGAATGGACTATCTTGGATCCCGAAATTACATCCACAGGGACCTGGCTGCCCGAAATGTGCTGGTGGAGAACGAGAGGACGGTGAAGATCGGAGATTTCGGCCTCACCAAGACCATCAAGGACAACGAGGGATATTACACGGTCAAGGACGAAAACGACAGCCCTGTTTTCTGGTGAGTGGAGAGGAGACGCTCAGACTCGATTGCGGCAGCTGAGATCTTATTGTTGAAAGACAGACTTTGTAAAGGAAGGAGAATAAAAAGGGGAGCAGATACTTAATGACATAAGATGGATCAGAAAGGAATCGACTGCACACAGTGTGTGAATGAAGGAGAGGGATATTGCGTGGGAGAAATGTGGTAAGATGGCGATCAGTTCAAGCAAAAAGTGAAGAGATTTCATTGAAAAGTCCTTTTCATCCAGCAGGTATTAAATTAAAATGCTTTTAAGCAGTAAATTGACTTTGCTGTCAGCTTTGAGTGTGTAGTCAAGGATCTGAGCCTGAAAGAGCAGCTAGTATTGAGATGACAGACAGGAGTGTAGTCACTAAATTACCAGGGACTGGATCTATATTAACGGAGATGGAATACTGATGAGGGATCATATCATAATGACAATATACAGTAAAATATTGCGAATAAATTATAACCCTTGTTGATCTGACCCTTGGTTGTTCTGATAGTCTTTCTTTGGTTTCCTGTAAGACTTTTAGTGTTCTTTATAAAATAGCAGTCAGTGAAATAAGACAAAGATTTCATTTCTAATCTTTCTTGAAGCAAATGTGCACAACCATAAGTTCTGTGTAAGTTCAAACTTCACTCTGCTTTTTTAATCCTGATTCTTTTAGCAAATATTACTTCCCTTTTATAGAATTAAATCTGTAATAATGCCTCTGGAATTTGTTGTGGTTACCTTTTCTCTCTGAAGCTGTGTAATACTGCATAAAAACATTATTAAAGCAGTATATGTAAATAACTGTTAATACTGATCGAGGCATGGGGAAAGCCCGGCCACACTAACACAAAAACTGACAGTGTAACAATACGTTAAAATGGGCAATTATTTGTGCTCTTACACTTTGTTTTTTATTTCCCAGGTACGCTCCAGAGTGTCTGACTCACTGTAAGTTCTACCGTGCCTCAGACGTTTGGTCCTTTGGAGTGACAATGTACGAACTCATCACTTACTGCGACTCCACCAAGAGCCCGATGACGGTCAGTATGCAGTGCTCTCCTCAGTATCTATCAGGCTTTCAAGAAATACTTCTAATTCATGTGTATTTTTAGGAGCCTGGAAGATGATTCCACATTAAATATATGTCACACACACTGTACCATGCAGAGATGAAGAACTGAATTTATTGAAGCTTTCCACACAATGGCTTCTGCATCCAAACCTACCAGAGGAGATTTGGGGAAACTTAACAGCAATACTGACCATTTTAACACATTTGAAACAAACATGTTAGATCAGGGGTGCTTAAAGTTTCAAAGTTTGATGACTGACTGCCATTTAGAGAGCCAGCATATGATTAATTGACTTTTTAAAAACTATTTATGACAAACTGTACTGTGATTTTTTTTTTGTCCTCTTTTATGACTCACCAAACTTTGACTTTATGGCATTTTTTCCGAAATAACCAATAATACCATGACATTTTTAATGACATACATACTGTGACTATTTTATGATAAACTATGACTTTTTGTCCTCTTTTTTTTTAATATACTATTCTATGACTTTGACATTTTTACATCTCTTTATGCCATTTTTGATTATATACCATTAGTACTGACATTATTTTGATTTTTTTTTAATCACATATTACACTGTGACATTTTTTTGATGTCATTATTATGACATACTGTCCTATGACTTCAAGACATTTTTATGATGTTTGTGTTTTTTAATGACATACTATTAATACTATGACATTTTTATGACCTTTTTTGGTAATTTAATATATACTATACTATGATTTGGTGACATGATGATTTTTTTGTCGTTTTTGATGACACTATTTAAAGTATGACAAATTTTCAGACTTTTTTGTATGACATGTACTACACTGACATATTTGTAATGTGGTATGGCGTATCTATGCAAGTTTAAAAATTTGTCGAACTTTTTTTTATGACTTGCCAAACTGACTTTATGGCATTTTTTATGACATGTAATGACATACTGTGACTTTTTTATGATATACTATATTATGACTTTTGTCCTTTTTTTGACATACCATACTATGACTTTATGGCATAATTTTTGTGTCATTTTTTATGACATATCATGAATGCTGGTATTTTTGTGACCTTTTTAAAATCACATATTACACTCACAATTTTATGATTATTGTGGTTTTTAATGGCATACTATTATTACTATGACTTTTTTTTCCCCCGTCATTTTTGATCTCACACTATTGACTTTTTATGACATATTACACTATAACATTTTTTTGTAACGTACTATGTCGCGGCTGGACCTTTGTCAAACCTGCACATTTCTCACCAGACGTTGAGAGACAGCTCAAAGCTTGTGTCAGCAGTTTACTTCCATTAGTAGAGTGTACACTCCGCTCATCCCAGCTTCTAAATATTACAAAAATAACACCACAGATGATGCAACATTTGCCTCACAGTCTTGACAAAACTTGTATCTGGTCTGGCCCCGACCTGAACAAGCGCTGATGCTATTTTGAACCCGGATTTGGAATGATCGTGTGTTCTTGTTAACTGCATTTGTGGTTCACCGTTGTGCTGGAAATTAACATTGATTGTGGGGGTTGCAATTTGATACTCTCTGAAATGCATTCTGATTACGCCTCAGCACACACACACCCACACACATTCATTTGTATGTGGCAGATGGTATCAGTCTTTGGCCAAGGACCAGAGGCCAGATCACAGACTCCCAACAGGGGCTGTGTCTGTGCCAACACTTAGAGCCCAGTTTATCAGGAAGATCTTTCGGATACATCCGGCTTTTAACTGCCACTGTTATCCTGATAGACCAATTAGGTCTGCTCAGGTCAGGTGAATGCTAAAAAGGAAACAGAGGCTAAAAAGTAAAAGATATTATATCTGGAGTACAACCACTGAATGGCTTTGTTTGTGATGTGTCATTGTCTTTGGCTCATTGTCGTGTTTAACATCTGAATGAAAATCAAGCCAGTATTAGTAGTAGTAGCAGTATTGAACATTTTTTCCTCTGTAACCCGTCCTCATCCTCACCCACACAGCTCTTCCTCGGCATGATTGGCCGAACTCACGGTCAGATGACGATCATCCGATTGGTGAAGGTGTTGGCAGAAGGGAGGAGGTTGCCACGTCCTGAGAGCTGTCCTGAGCCTGTAAGTCTTCTCATCAGCAACACACACTAATGACATGGATACAGGCTTTTTTTTTAATGTGTTCTGATGTCTTTATTTACAAAACATATGCAAAGAAAACATGAGGAAAGAAACACCAACAATATTCATATGTTTGGCCTCAGGCAGGGGCAACAGCGGTGGTTTTACAGTATATGAGTACATTTATCTTCCACACTTGGGGCTGAATTTCTTCATTAAAGTCCTTATAAAACTAGGTGTTTGTTAGGCTGCTGACTCAATTATTAGCCACAATCATGTTAATATAAAAAAGTTAGGGGTATCAGAGATCCCTACTTTGAAAATTTAAACATTATTAGATGTAAGACACCTCACTGAGCTAACACACACTATCCTGTGCCACCTATTGGAAGGTTATAGCAGCAGCAGTTTAACATAACATGGTGATGTCACCTACGACTGGCAAAGAAAGAAAAAGCTGCAGTTTATTTTTTATTCAGGTTTTTACATTTCTACCACTGGTTGTCTAACACAACTGATGTCCGACAGGTGTACGAGCTGATGCGGAAGTGCTGGGAGAACCTGCCCGAGAGGAGAATCACCTTTAAGCGCCTGGTGGAGGAGCTGACCAACATGCAGCAACAGCTCCAGCCACAGAACGACCTTTAAACCTCCTCAAAGCGTTTGAGGCTCTGGGAGAGACGTTGACTCTTGCTTGCAGACCTCGGGACCAGATGCAAACAGCAAAAACTGACCCCAGATCAGCATCTGCTCGTGTAGCTTCATCGTACTGAGAGACAGTCCCGAAGGATCAGAGCCTCACACAAAGCCACGCTCCCTGCACTCGCATATAAACCTTCCACAACGTGAAGACTTTTAGTTCCGTCAGCCATCTTACGCTGCCATATTTTTCACATTTTTATTTCTCATATTTGTTATACAATCCCATTAAGTCCTACTTTGAGTAGCAAGCATAGATTATCGAATCTTGTAGCCTTAGCCCACGCTAAATGTGACCTTAAATCTTACAAAAAGGACTTCCAAGGGTATCTAAGGGATTCAACTGTCTGCAGTGTCAGAAATGTCAAACTTATGTGGAGTCGCTGCTCTTACAACGTGCGCAGAAGGCCTTTATAATAATGTGGACTCCTGGCTGATATCGCCCTCGCTGATGGATGCTTGAAAGACGGAGACCGTGCAGAGAAAGGAACTGTTTAACAGCCACTTTCACACAGTTAAACAGGGTGTGTGGCAGTCCTGTGTGCAGGACGCCAAGTGCATCACTGATGAATCATATTGAGAATTGCTCAGAAGCATGGACGCAGTCATTAACACAGAAGATGTGGTTTTTACATTTGTGTCACTGCTGTTTGTCTCATGGACTCCTGTTGGGAGAAAAATCACCTATCTTTAATTTTGTTTAGATAGAGAGCCGTGGAGTTAGGTGTGATAGATTTTCTGTTCATGATGTGCAGATGCATACATTAATAGCTGCTTCATGAGTAAGCAACGCTCCTTTCACTGAGCTTCACAATTATAAGAAATTCCTTTTTTGTTTTGTTTCAAACGGCTGGTCAGACTAAACAAGCGATTTAAAGGCGTCATATTTTAGTTTTTAGTAAACTGTGATGGACATATTGTGCTGTATTCAGACATTTTATGGAGCAATTTATCAAAAATAATCTACAGATACATTTATGTCAGCCTGCATTGTTTAAACTTGTAATAAATGCCTGTCCCATCCAAAGTTATCAGACACAAATGAGACTGCCTTCTTCGTGAAGGCATGTTTGAGCTGCATCTGCACAGATGCAGAAAATCTACATATTTTATTTTTTTATTTTGCGAGTTACGGCTCTCTGATCATCTTCCATGGAATTTCATCATGCTAGATTCCCCAGAAATCACATTTTTTGTACTGTGTTAAGTTCCTCGGATAGTTTAAGATGGTTCTATATAATCTCTAATCAAGTTGGGTTCCTTGAAAGTACTGAAATAATTAATCGAGAACTGTGTACATCTGACCAGTTGACTAGATCACACAGCACTTGTTAGCTGAAGAGGGAGAAATTAAGAGAAGTACCCGTGAGAGACACTTGAGGGCAGTATCACTTCACTTTTCCTCTCCTTGACTGGTTTTGTAGCTTTTCACAAATACTTTATTAAAGGTCTGTATACTAAACATAACAGTGCAAAAAAAAAAAAAAAGAGCCCATTGATGTTATTACAGGTTGTATATGGAAATACTTTAGATAGTTCACAGAATTTGAAATGATTAAGAATAATCACCAATTATCACATGGCATTTTTTTATGTTTGTTAAAATTATATTCTTTCTTTTAGTGATTATTTTGTATGTGCATTTTACTCTGAACGTTTTTCTTTTCTCAAATATGACAGGAAATTTACACACGTATATTTGTCTGGGAGTATGTGAATGGTTTGAGCAGAGGGTTTTTTCTGTTATAAATCCATCCGACTTGTAAAATGTTGCTCAGTAACAGATTCAACAAATGGTCAGTTGTGCTTCATATAATTGTATGGCTTTTACTGTGAATGTTGGCGGGAAAAAAAAAGGACTTTCAAGACGACAAAGTTGCGCTTCAGTCCACATTTTATTTAGGAATGTAAAAGACAATTCCTTCTGCTCAAAATAAGAGAAAAGAAATATATATATATATATATATATATATTTTTCAAAAAATAAGACGCAAGTATGAATTATGGAAGGTAAAAGTATCCATAAATACACAATGAAAAAATAAATAAGATCAATGTTTGTCGTGTTCTGTCCGTATCAGTCCAAATGCAATATATTATTAACTACTGGAAACAGTTTGTTCTATATATTACAGTTGTAAGTAGGCATGCTAAAATTGCTCTAGAAATACCTTATTCACAGTAAAACAATAGCAATGTCAGTGTGATATAAAATTTTGCAAAATCTACAGTATATTTCAGGTCAGAAAAAAATCCACATACTTAAAAAGCAGAAAACTGTTTACAAAGCAAGAAGCACGGCAAAATCTAGGTTTATCTACAGCCATTAAAATGTCAGAAAATCAGAAATACTTCAGTATTGCAAAGCTTTGTGATCAACACACACTCACACACTCACACACAGTCATTCACTATTGCAAAGTCCAGCCTCACCACTGACCCTGTGTAATATGCAGATACATACTGGTACAATGGCGACGCACTGAAGCTGAGAGGAGGCATCGTTTACACGAGAACAGAAAAATCGCAATTTAACCTGAAATGATTCGGCTTTTACAAAAAAAAAAAAAAAAACTACACAAGACTACAAATAAGATTTTCTGTTCTGATGTAAATGAAAACTCTCTAGAAATAAATCCAACTGCATTTTCATGTCAATATCATTTCTATCAACAACTGAAAGGCCAAAAATAATAGCACAGACACAGAATTTATCCTGAACTTCAGCTGGCTCATCAACAGGTTACCAGCGTACCACGAGACTCGAGAACACCTTCCGCTCTTTGCGTGTGCAGGCTTTGTTTGTGCTGTGTTTAATTTTCGGGGAGCCAGGCCCCTTTTGTGTACAATCATCATGAGGACGTCACGTCATGTTGGTGGCACAGAGAGGCACAGAGAAATTACAGAGATAAAACCTTTTCCTCCGCCAGTCCCGACACTGCCCGCTAAAGAAAGGGGCTGATACAGAAGATGCAGATAATAAAAGAAAGTTATTCTATACCATGTGTGGGAGGCAGGTTTAAAGATAATATTGCAACATCAGTTATAGATAAATCCATATATTCATATATATTCAAAGACTTTGCTGAAAAAGCAATGAAGACTAGAGCTTCTAGTCCAAGGTTTAGAACAAGACATGCAAATGTGCATTAAGAAAAGCTGGTCATTTGGGACTTGCAGAGCAGGTACAGGTACAGAGTGAACTGTGAAACCAAACTGAGCAACTAAACTGGTGTGTCCCCCCCCCCCAAAAAAATATCTGATTGCAGGGCACGAGTTAGCCACGAGAAAACATAAATCATAGGTGATGGAATGAAACGACAAAAAGCATCAAGACTTTCTTCTCATATAACATTAGCTGTGTCCTTTGAGGGATGGAGCCTATGACCGGATATTCTTTTAAGACTTAGGACAAAAATTGACAGTGCTTTAGGCAACACATCAACCCAACAAACCAACACTGATCCCAGTGTCGACCTCACACCCTGAATCCACTCTGATACGATGACAAGCATGGAAAATATATCCAGATTAGATATCTAAATGAACACCTTAACATCTCAAAAACACCCCTGGAGAGAGGAGGACTGCGCTGGTGTACAACATCACATGCAACATGAGGTGAAACAGTGAAGACGAGAGACTGAACGAACACCAGATTAAACACCAAATCTGCCAGCAGCTTCGACAGCGGACGGCTGGAGGAAGACCGACATCCACATCTGACACCAGAGAGAATTTTTCATCAAACTGTCATTCTCAAGGTCAAGACCGAACACTGACACTCAATTTTATCTCTATAACTTTTATCTACATGCCACTGTGTGTGCAGAGAACATGCCCAGGCTGTGGAATTGAACAGCAGACTTTATTTGTGGCTTTTATTATTTACATCCTGCCGGGATGGCCTCCAGTTCATGTGATGTATCGCTGCTCACTAGATCAATTTCTTGGAATTGCTGAGTTAAAAACCCGGCAGTCTGCAGGGACATCATATAACACCTGTTGTGTCCCTCCACAAGGTGGATTTAAAAGAAAAAGATCGCATTTCTCTTGCCAGTGTAAAGCCTTCTTTGTTTGAAGTACTCAGGTGTGACATACAGACTATATGTGTACTGATGCAGCTGTTTGGCAGATGTTATGGCCACACTGTCTGTTCATTTAAAGCATAAATTTGGGGATATTCTATATTTTAACTAGTGTCAAAAAATCCTACGAAAAGACCGACATCAACGGCGATCTGATACTACCAACAAGTCCAGTCTCAGCTTCATTTGTCCTTCTCTGCATTAGATACGCCTTCATTATGGTACTCACTTGAGCACCAAATGTGTAATAATCCGCATCTGAAAGTAGTCCCAAACAAATTTAACTCTGACACTATTTGATTTATGTCAACAATAGCAAAACCACACAATATCATCAGCCTTATCCTTTAAATGTGATTGCCGTAGATTAAGTGGGATTATTCGTCACTAAGCCGCCACATTTTGCGCATCCTTTGACTGACAGGTTTGGAGGCTCGATGCCAGCTGTGACCTTATGAGTCGGCACTTTAGCGTCTACAATTAGACTGCTGTCAGATATCTCCTCACCAACTGGGATTGTTTTCAGTCGATACGGAGGAGGGTGGACAATTTACACCACAGGGGGAGACGACGACAAGCACATGAGGACAATAATGCATTCGTATAGGTTTGGATCACACCAGAAGAAGCTGTGTGAGAGTCCAACTAATACAAATAATCAGAGCAGAGAGGAGACAATTCCGGTGTGTTGGAATGTGTGTGTGTGTGTGTGTGTGTGTGTGTGACAGCTCTACAGGTACGTGCAACACGCAGGAGTCTGGCAGACATAACCAACACTCTTCACTGAGCAGACAGAGGAGGAGAAAGGCACAGGAAGAAAAAAAAGAAATCCCTGCAGGCTGAGCGGCTGAAGGCAGCTGGGGTTGTTTTTCCATTCCTCTTTCTTTCAGCCTGTCTCTCCTTACCCCCATTACCTGCCAAGAGCGCATTTTTACAGTGCTACACCCACACACACACTCGCATGCTCACACATACACCCACCTGCAATTACTGGTTCCAGCATACAAAGAGCACCAGTCCAGGTAAACACCAGCTATCTGCAAAACTACTGTGTGAATGCACGACAAAGAGAGGCTTTAATAAATCTGCAAATCAACATGTGAGAGCAGACAGGGTCCGATTTTTTTTTAAGTGGAAACCGTGTTTGGAGCACAAATTTTTGGGGTATTTTGTGTGAAGTCGCATCTCAAACTGTGTGGCAGTCAGTTACAGAAAGAAAATAAAAAATGTGCTCACCAACCATTTTCTGGCACACAGCCTTCAGGAGGACACGCACGTTACCGTCAGACTTAAAAGGTACAGGAAGCCAAACGTCAAAATAAAATCTCAAACCCACTGGAATGCTTAGGGGCGTTTCTACTGGATGTGGAAGGAAATGAAGAAGACTAAGGGAAATGCAAACAACGTCAAGGTCGAATCAACTTGGCTGGTTGTTATGGTAACACATGAGCAATGCTGAACAGTGACAATCTGAGTAAAACTAAAGATTCCCACTATAGTTGGAGCCAGATGAACATTAAACGCCAGGTACAAACCAACAGGAAGCCAAACGAAAGCGAGAGGAGGTAAAGGCAGCATTACTGCCAGTTCTCATATATCTGGAAAAACAAACAAACAAAAAAAAAAAACCTGTTTCTGAGCTCCACTACATTTTGACAGTGGTGCTGCTCTAATTTTTAAAATTTATTTATTTTGTATTTTGTATTCAAAGATGAACTGATTCGATTTTGATGGTCAAAGGTCAAGGTCACCATGACCTTTGGTCCATCTCATTTACGTGAACGCAGTTTCTCATCAATATCTCTATTGGTGACACTGATTTTGGGCGCCCATCTTAAAACTGTGCTGAGTGTACAGTTCTTCTGTGCTGCCTGGTTGAAGATGTGTGTGAAGCTTTGTGTTTTAGAATATGTAGCTTCTCTGTAGCAACATCCATATTTGGAGAATTGTATTGTATTGTATTGAACTGTATTGGCTACAAATGAGCTCAGACAAACGTCACCAACATCCTTGTTCTTACTCACAATTGCTTGGAAGTATGATGGTGAAAAATCGCCACAATATGTTTGTGTGATATAACGAACTGTTCTGTCAATAACAAAATAAAAGCCCATGGAAAAGTAGTGTTCCCCATTTGGACATTCATTCAAGACCATCAACACAACTAACACCTGTTGAGCTGCCTGGTTTTCCTGCACCTTGACATGATTTTGGATACTGCAAAAGCGGGGAGAGTACACAGAAAAAGTGGAAGACAGGCTCTGACAGAGTGACACTTAACTTCTTGGTCAAGTCCAACAGATAGTTCTGCTCTCAGTCTTAGTGAACGGCTGAGACTGAGTGTATGGACCCTTGAAAATGGCGAAGCAAAGGAAGTCCTACATTCAAGTGTGGCGACATGATTCTTCTCTGAGGTCTCAGAGCATCAGTTACACTCCTGCTTCGGTCCTCGTGTGTTAAGGAATAATGAATCCCTTCACTCTGTTACATCTGGACTTGCATGATAAGAGCTTATATTTGTTTAGTCCTCAATGGTTTTGACACCCAAACACACACTCACACATGCACACACATGCACACACAGTAGTTTATACAGTCATGGCTTTAGAGCAAGTGAGACATAATGCAGAGAAAAGCTGACACCATTAAAATAATTCAGGCATGACTGACTGTAGTACCTGAATCCACTGTGGCAGACAGACTGGAAAACAGACAGTCAGGAAGACAGACAGGCAGGCAGGCAGACGGGAAAACAGACAAGCAGACAGCGCTTCTGCTGCCTCAGCTGTTAACATCCACAAACACAGAGGCCCTGTCTCTGGTCTGAACACACACACTCGCATAGACAGACATTCCTATCCTGTCTTTTAGAGAGGTGGAGGTGACAGCGATCACCTGGAGTCCAGCTGGTTACTTTTCATCCACTCACACCAGGAAGCAAACCAAACAGAGGCTCCAAGCCAGACAGCCAACTAGTCCAGAGGGACACGTCGCCATAAAATGTGTCCAAGTGGCTCCAGCTGATGTGGGGAGAATGAAAGAGTGGAATATGAAGGAAAAAATCATTTAAAACAACTGCTTCAGAGGGAAAATGCAAAATGGCTTCTACAGTACAGAAAGCCACAGAAGGACAGAGGTATCATGTGACCACAGACACAGACTCCTTCTCCCAAACTTTAAGTGTTAGCAGGTGGACTTGCTAGATCTCTCGATGTTTAATTTTTTATTTCAAATCAAATCAAATCAAACGACCAGGCAGTTCAGGGGCCAGATGCATAAAACTCTGTAGATTCACGACTACACTTGCGTGTACGCACAAAGGCAGAAAGGTGCACACGCATTCTTTTCATCACGTTGATAAAGCTGTGCCTGATTCTGTTTTATAGATCTCAGTCATTGTGGGTCAGGGTGCACGCGCACGAGCCTCATTCCCACACCCAAAGTTTGCCATAAAAAGACGTAGAAACACAAACAGCCGTGTGCATATCGATACTTGTGCCCCTCGAGATGAGAAATAAGGCAAAGAAAGTGCAATTTCACCAACTGTATCACATCCTCAAGGCTCTCCAATGGTGCCAGAGCAGCTGTGGATATTTGTAGCATCTGTACTGCTAATCATCACATTTCTGAAACAATCAATATTATTATTAAATGGCAGAAGGACGATCAATGATTCATTCATAGCTTTCTTGTTGACTTTATAAAGTGCTTCAATCTCGTCCTTGTCTTATCGCCCGCAGCTGTCAGCTGTAACCGTGAGTAAACTTGGTCTGGAGAGCGTGTGAGGTGCGCACATTCTCACTGCAAATTCTTAAATACCAGTTTGTGCGGGGAAAAAGGCGTACGCGTGTTTTTCATGCTTACACATTGTTTATACATCTGGCCTCTGCTGTTGGAGCAGTGCAGAGGAGAAGATGAGGGCTTGTACACAACTACCACCACATACTGATAATTTGTAGTGATGTGCACCAACCTGAACCATTAAGACAGCCAATCAGCACCGCCAATCCCTCAAAAATATGCATTAATCAACCCCCTGAACCAGACCCACTAATCGCAAACTTTATGCATTATAGTAGCTCAACTGTCAGGGTTAGAACAGAGACAAGGACAGAGGGAAGGACTGAGCGCCACAGCCTGTGTTTGAGAGAGAGTGACAGATGGAATGGAGGTGGAAGGTGGACTATTGCACGCAATGTTTCTGTAACTTATTAATATCTTAAAAGGGCGCTGCACTGTCATGTTATGACCCACCTGCCCAAACCTGTGATATTTTCTGGTAACTGGTATATTGCTGGCTGTGCAATGTGAATAAATTCGAAGAGCAATCGTGCAGGTTATATTACGAATATAAACTGAATAAAAGTTTGAGGTCCTGGCTGCATTTCAAATTACATAATTTTTGCTCTTTCTGTTATGTGAAGACAGTTGTTGTTTTCAGTCATTATTATAGACCTAAGTGCAGCATTTTGACATCCATTATTAAAGGAAATCAGTGGCAAAGACAGATTTAGAGCAATATTGAATGGAGAAGGTGTTCATTTAGTCACTTATTTAGACTTTTTTTTATAGCTTTGTGGTTATGTTTCAGAGGCAAAATGGATAAATATAAGTTGATCTGATTATAACAATACCGTGAAGGCGGCCCAAAAAAAATAAAAAAATAAAAAAAATAAATAAAAAAAGAGAGGAATTTTAAATTAGCTAGCACAGCCACCAGAAGTGACAGTCAAAATCACAGGAAACAGACAGGACATAAGCCACAATAGTGCAAGGACAAGTTAGTAAAATCAGAATGAATGGAAATTGAAGATACAGATGCATGATGAATAGAAAGACGATAGATGATGATAAGAAAAATGGGGAAGACAAAGTGAAATATGACTAACTTTTTCAAATGTTTACAAGCCAAATATAAAATCAATCTGATATGCATCACACATAACCTCAGGGTTTAGGTTTTAGGATGAGCGGGACATCCCTCGACTGTTTAAACTGAGATTCTGGGAAATGCCATTGTATGTAAATGACTGAACCAGGAAGAGTCGAGTCAAAGTGCAGTTTAAAAGACTTCCCAAATGGGCAATAAAAAAGAGAAAAGAAAGGAAGGTAGCAATTAGATGCACAAGAGGTGAGAAAATTCATTGTGATAAATATGTGCACACAAACAGGCACCTCATGGAAACAAAGAAGGTTGTGGTGGGCAGATCCTCTGCCATCTTTCTGCCTGTATTTGTGCAAATATGAAGCAGAATACATTTTATCACTTTTTTTGCCCACCAGAGCTCCTCTCCTTTTTTTCTTCTATTGCCCATATCCACGATATATAATCATTGTCTGGAGGCATGTTTCAAAATCAAAGTCAAAGTTTCATGATACATATGAATCTCCAGGAAGTGAAAGCGAGACAACCATGAAACACATCACAGTTAAATCTAGTTAGAAAACACATAATTGGATGAAGAGAGCAAGAGAGTCAGCAAAGAATAGAGAACTATATATTGCCCTTAAGTTTAATGTTAAGCCATGTTATTAGTACTTAATAAGCGGACCTGCATGCCAGCACTGACCCGAGACTCCTCCATTATTATTGTGTCCGCACATGTAAACATGTTTACAGCCGACCGTTATTCCCACCGATGAGAAACTCACACCACATATCTGGACTAAACCGATGTATCTGCATTATCTGATCTCAACTGCTATTGGGTTTTCACAGTGTGTGAGCGCTGTTGCCATGGCGACGCAAGTAATATTCTTCTCCGTGATGTATAATCAGATAGTTCTGAGCAGAATACAAAGACACGTACAGCAAAAAGAAAAGAAAAAAAAAAAGCTTTTACCAAACATGAGAGCCGTTACATAGGAGTATATATAATGCTGTGTCAAAAGCAAATAAACAAACATTTTACATTCAACTTTCTACAGTAGTAGGAGCCTCAGTTATTGCCGGTTTGTGCACATAACAAACCTAATGTCCGAGCTGTAATACTAAAATACCGAGCTCTCTCCTCAATGATGAACGTCAAACCTCCTGGACACAAAGTGTTATTCAGTTTACAGCCTTTGCTCTGATAAAACAAACAAAACGTCTTTTTATTCTGACAAAGAATGAAAAATAATTTCTCTGTTGCTTTGTAAAAATGGGAAGAACTCTGCGAAGATTGACATTTAAAGTTTTTTTTCCTTTCCCTTATAACTAAGAAATTTTACAAGCATCCGCAAAAAACATGCACAATAGCATGTGATGAGCACAAAATAAGAAAATGCTAAACGTCCATCATAAGACTGTGTCCAAATCTCATATTACATACCAACTGTACATAATATTAATCTTTATAGCATACCCAGTCAAAAGACAATAAAAAAACATACTTTTCCATTTTATAGAAACAGGAAAAGATGCAATATGTGCATCATGAAAATGCAATCAAACTGCAATACTGGAATATCACTGTCAATTTTGTGTTTTGTTTCTGGAGCTGATTTATCACCATCAACCATTAGTTCCAATCTTTTTCCCATCTTGGAGCAGCTCCTCCATTTCTTTTGTGCATTGCACTGTGGGAAATTCGTGTCCATCGACAGCAAACTCAAAAACATCAAGGTTTTTGATACACGTGCCGAGTGATTAGTAGTAACTTTTGTCCTTTTAAGGAATTCAAAACGTGCATTGAGTCGGTATGTGATATGGATTCGAGACACGCTCACAGTCTGAATCCCTCACGTTCTAATGGCAGCTGGAAGTGGACATTAAGCGGCTGTTGAGTCCCAACAGATCTTCCCGAAAACACCCTAATGCGTCACAACAGATAGAAGAGAGTAGAGAAAGGACTGTGCCTTAATATTTGGTTTAAATGTTAAAAACCAAACCAGATAACTACATTTAAGTCAACACAACTTGATTCAATATTAATAAATTGCCTTGGAATATTATTATATTATATTACAAATATATAACAGTATAGATTTAAAAAAACAAAATCAGACACGCGGTAAATGTTTTCCTTCCACCCATGTAGTACAATACGCTCACAAGAGAGCTGGGAAACCGTTAAACGTGATATTGTCTGTTACGCATGGCTTTATATATTCTGTATTACACACCGTATTTACACCAGGCTTTTATTTTCTGTCCAGTCTTTAGAAAGAAAGGTCCATTCATTGAGGGAAGCTATTGTAAAAGTCACCACGATTAAGGGCTTTGATTGGTTCAGGCCCTTTTTTTTCCTGATGTACTCCCAAACCTTTGGGATTGAAATGGCTGACACTTCCTACAAAAACAGCACATCAACACGCATAAACACTCACACACACACACACATACACACACACACGCATACACACACACACACACATACACACACTCTAATTCTCCGCAGGGGGGAGATATAAAAGAGGAAACCTGGGCAATACAAGGAAAAGAGAAAAGACACTGAAGCGGAAACAAACAGATGTCAGTTCGACTGACTAATCAAAGCGTGAGTCTGAGAAGAGACAGAGAGGGAGACACCTTGACTGTAGGACCAGTCCTAAGACAGTTTCAGCAGGCAGACAGACAGGTCGCCTGGCTGCAGATACAAAAGCAGCTTATACGTACAGATACAGTATACTTTAGTTTACATTATATTAGAAAAAATGTACAAGAGAATATTAGTTGAGTACAGTTGACACACTGACTGAGAAACAACAGTTTAAGTTAAAGAGTTTAAGGCTTGAACAGGACAAAAGCAACACCGTGTTTGTGTCTATGTGTGTATGTGTGTGTATAAGTGCCAGGATCAAAGAGCACTATGGCTTGCTTTCACTTGAGCCATTTGCAACCCCAGATTCTATTAAACTCAATACCTACTGTAGGGATGCAAAATGGCAGCCACAGAAAGGCCACTAGAGGGAGCTGTGACATCCAGCAGACGCTGTGTGTGTGTGCGCGCGCCTCCCTCCATAAGCTTTAGGCTTTAAGGTGGTTTGGTTCATACTAGAGCCTCTTCCTCTTAAAGTAGTCAGCGTACTGCCCTCCAAGGCCTTGGGAGTGCTGCCCGATGTAGGCGCCATCAGATGATGCCACGTCTTGCACCGCCAGCTGAGGGTACTCCCTCTTATGGCCCCGCGTCTGGTTCTGAAGAGAGAGAAAATGGAAGAGAGGGAAGAGTTGAAGGTGAAGAAAGTGTGTGTTATCGCACTTAAATGTTCACAAATGTCCTAGACGTTAAAACTGCTAGAAGAGCTACAGTTGCACGTACTGATAGATGCCACATGTTGTGTTTTTTAGATTGCAATACTGGAAACCAGGCTCGCACTGGCAATCTGACAAGTCTGGCAAATGCCTGATGGGCCAGCCCACACAGTGGGTCAAACGCCATAATCAGCAATGTGGGAAAAAAAAAACCTGCCGGCCGTGTCCCACTTGATTTTGACAGGCCGATCTCATTAAGTACTGACCGTCGTCACCTTCCTCCACCCCTTCAAATAGATCCGTCCATGTCATGTCAGAGGTCAAGCAGAATTAAACAAATGAAATCAAGGGGAGTTCAAATTGAAAATACACATGAAATGGATAATAAAGGATCCAAAAAGTCAGTAGGTGGAACAGAAAAGGTCAGAGCGAAAAAAAAAATCTCCCAAGTTAACACATAAATTCAAAAATATGATTACAGATGCCGGTGCAACGCAAGCTGCTAGCTGCTGAGATAACATTAACAGCCTGCCAGTACCGAACAAAGAGGAGGAATGAGTTTATCTGGAGCAGATGAGCAGCAGGCTGGTTACAGTGGAGAACAGGGGCTAGACGAAGAGGCTGCTGCCGAGCATGAGTGACATAACATCGTCCCAGTAGGTGATACTGCTACTGCTAGGCTAGCTCTTGTAGTGACAGTGTTATCTGAGCTAGCCTGTTAGCAAGCAGCACAGCCAGTTAGACTTTCGCTGTATCTATTTTTTTATTCATTCCTGCCATTTCACTTGGGTATACAGTAGGAAAAGCTGAGATGATGTCTTTTTTTTTTGCTCTTTCATTATGTTTCCCTCCCTGTTTTAATGCAATTGTAAAACTCAATAAATCCTAATTCTTATTATTTCTATTTATTTGTAGTTTCCTATCGTCAGTGTGGGAGTTTTTGCAACCCTTTTATGTTGCTATTGTTGTAATGTGTGTTTGAAACCTGAGCAAACTGCCTTGATTCTTATGAAAACATGGGAAGAAGGCAATGCGCAACGAAAGAAGAAATGACCCGAAAAATTAGCAAGAAATTCGTAAAAAGAGAAAATTAAAAACAAAAAAATGATAGCGTGCTTAAAAATTACAATAATTCTGTAACATAATTTTAAAAATTAATAATAATTATAAATACAATTTTTCCCTAACTTTTTTCTTTTTTCAATAATTTTCTAAATCTTCTATTTTTTTTGCAGTTTGTAGGACATTTCTAACCAAGTTGCTCAGTACCTTTATTCCCATGTCTTTGAAAGGAATCCGCACCATTTTGCTCAAGTTTTGAAGTTTCAAGTATTTGCAAAAAGCTTCTGAAAGCAAAAAGAAAAATCATGTCGCTCCAGCTTTCAAAGGGTTGAATAGAGAGGGAGGGAAAATAGTCCCATACTTCAGGGTTTGACAAAGATAAATACCATAAATGGAAGTCTGATGGATTTCACTTGCTGCTGGTGTGCCCACATGAGCTTCTGTAACATCTGTTTTCATGACTGGGTGCTAACTTACTGTAAGCATGAGGCTTAATGATCCATGAAACACATGTGACTTTGAATGTCTGTGTTGCATCGCAGTGATCAACATTAAAACTGAAAAAATAAAATGGAAAAAAATGTGACTAGTTGGGGAATCTGACGCAAGACACAAAGACGCAAACATCCTGTGTTTGTGTGTTTTAGGTCTAACAGTCTAAAGGTGGCCCTCTCCAGTGAGAGAGGCTGTCTGTACAAACAGACTCAAATCTTTGCAGAGACGAGGCTTAGCTCGGGCGTCTGGATCCTGTCTGCTCACGTCACCATGCTCTCTACCTCCTTTCCTCCTCTTCTTCTCCTCTCTATAGCTTTCACAGCCTTAAACAATAAGAAATATAGGCTGTACTGTTGCTCTATCGCCGCACCAAGCGTGTAACAGAACACACTGATCTACTGTCCCCATAGTCTGCAGCAGAAGTTCCTAAAACGTATGGGTTGTAATATGGATTAGCAGGATTGTGAGCAGTTTAGCCAAAGAATAATAAAGTAAGACAAAGTTTTAGAGACTTAAATAAGTTGCATTCGTAATTAACAACAAGCAAAGAAAAATAAGTGGCAGGTAAAAATGCTTCTGTTGTCTAATCCTGTCATCATCTCAAAACCTGTATGACATGAGCATGGTGCTGTACTGATAATGTTCGGGTGGATGGGTAACTGTATTTAATCTCTTCCTCTAGTGATCAAAATAATATAAAGCTTAATTCTGATTGTTCAATAAATAGTTCTTTAAACAAAAAACAAACAAATACAGCAACTTCTGATCAACCCATATCAATTTTAGTCTTAAAGAGAAACTTCAGATTAGGCCACACCCACATCTGATTCCCACCTTTTGAAATGCGTTGAGCAAACGGCATCAACAAGTGAATCAAAATGGAGACAAATCAGATAACAGTTTGAACATATGCAGTAAGATGTCTTCTTAAACTATGGTCAAATATATTGTCACTGTCACTAATGCATCCTTTTCTAATTTAAGGCCATCGTCTTTCTACAGTCAAGGCAAATCCAGAGCCTGGTCACTACGTCATTATTAATGGTAGTAATACAATCACAGCAGAGATCTCTTCCTGTTGCTGCTTCACATAAGAATCCTTTTATCCACTATCCTGTTTGCTTCTATTGTGAATCAGCCACAGTAAAGAGTGTTTCTATTTTTTTAAATGCAAACATCAGTTATGACCAACAGAATTTGAGTTAAAAAAAAAAATAGTCTGCGCTGACATTTATCATATTGTTCTAGGCTTTGTTTAAGGATTATCTTGTTGACATAAATCCATCCAGTAGTGGTTATTCTGAATTATTACTTTAAATTCAACGAGCTGAACAGTGATCTTTCAGCTCCCAGCTGTCAACAACTAATAATGCCCACTAATATCAGAAGTCATAGAGGAAACACTGAAGTAGTTAGCTGCAATATGAAATGTTTGGATTTTGTCAAACACAATGAAAAAGCCAAAGCGGTCTCCAGCTTCACTCACAGATGTAGGAAGTGTCACATCCTGTATTACAGACAACAATGGAAGAAGTAGTCAGATCTTTTACTAGAGTGCAAGTAGCAATATCATATAAAACTATATTGAAACATTTGTTTGCAGACTCCTTCAACTCCTGCAGTATAGTTTTTCAGTCATATGCTAGGTACTTCCCAAACACATGCACTTCCCTAAAACTACTTACACTGAACTGAAAGTGAAACTTATCCAAGTTCTCAGTAAAGCCAGACTCCAATGCTGAAGTTTTTTGCAAATATGCATATGTTTGAGAAGTACTGAGCATATGACTGGATAAATGAGGCTTAAATTAAACTGCACGACTTGTGTGAGAGTTTTTACACAGATGTTGTGATATAATTTTACTGTAGTAAACGTAGTCCCCAATCAATCAATATGTTTGCTGTTTTTGGTGGAGGCATGCAAGAAAATAATAGTTTTCTTCATAAATTCAAGGTAATATGGCATTACCAGTTACTGTACAACTGGTCAATTTGCTGGTGAAGTATGCCTTTAATATACTACTGGGTAATTTAACTTATGATAATTCATAATAACTCATCAGTTGATTTATATTTTGTAAAGTAACTAGTAACTAAAGCTGTCAAATAAATACAGTGGAGTAAAAAGTACAATATTTATCACTGAAATGTAGTGGAAGAGGTAAAAAGCAGCACAACATAGAAATACTCAAGTACCTCAAAATTGTACAGAACAGTATTTAAGTAAATGTACTTAGTTACATTCCACCACTGCTCCCAGATGTACTAAAAGTGTCACATACTGTATTAGAGGGTACATTCCCTTTACTCACGTAATAGTAGGTGTTCCAGTCAGTGGCGGCAGTGTGTGTGTGCGTGACAGGGCTTGGCGTGGCTGCCGCCGGGTGTGGCGCCCCAAGGAAGCCGGGCATTAAAGGCAGGGTGCTGTAGGCTGGGAGCACGGCAGCAGCTGGTAGGACCGCCGGTGGAGGGGCGGCGCCGTTACTGACTGCGTGCAGAGAGACTCCGAGAGGCTTACACACATCTACCTCCTTGAAGAGAGAGAGAGACACACACACACACACACAAACACAATGAATGATGGGAGGTTAACTGTCTAAGACTAAGGCTGCAACAAATAATCAAACAGTTGACAAATACTTGTGACATAATTAGCTGCCCAGGAATTTAACTGTCCATTATTTAGTCACCGTCATCGGCTGCAATGTGAGTAGCGGCCCGATAACTATAGTGACGCCGCTTACAGAAGTGAAGTAAACATTAGCATCATGGCAACACCTTAACATTTACATAGCTGACCTCGCCTGAAATGGCAGCACATCAATTATGTTAGAACAGCTTGAGGAGACAAGTTGGGTTTCTAGACAATAAAGACTCCTCTCGGTAAGTTAGTTTGGTAACTGAGTTAGCTTCATGTTAAAAGTCATGTTAATTCTTGTGATGAGCTGTATCTTACAGGGGTGCAACGATCCATTAAACTGGATCGATTCAATTATCAGCGATCCAGTATCATTGATGCAAAGTGAAAACATCAATCCACCTCATCATCTTTAGGATATTTTACTTTGAGAGTCTGTGTCTCTGTCAAACAGCGGCAGTCAGATGGCAAGCAGCCGAGAGAAAGACGATGAGCATAGTGTTTATTTCCTCGGGAATACGTCAGCGGTGTGCAAATAATTTGGATTTTGGAGAAAAATGGGGTCAACAGAGCAGGTGTCATACGTAAACAACACAACATAATGTTACCTGCCTTGCCGGGCATCTCACTTCGCTAACTTCTCACTACAGCAACATTAGCTGTTCTGTCTCAACAATGTTCGGCCGAAAAAACATGCATAAAGGCTTAAATTCATCTGAACTGCTCTGTCGGGGGATGCAGTGACTTTAACCAATGGTGACTAAGACAAATAATAACGGTACATGTAATTGGTTAAGCTATGAGTCGAGGGAAGAAGTCCGCTAGCCGCTAGGCTAATTTATGCAATGTAAACATGCTTAAGCTAATAATGGGTTATTAGCAAAGAGCAATTGTTTCGTCTCTGAATCTTGACAGTTGTTACTGAGCTGAAGTTGATACTTTTGTCAAAAAATGTTGTTGTTTATCCATGTTTTATAGCTGTTGGGGAAGTAAGCCAGGTAACCCTGAAGTTTTAGGACACTGTTTGGGTTAAAGTACAAACATTTCTGGCAGAAAGTCTTGAATGTTAACTTATCCCGTGTGTCGTTTTATGTCTTAGTGGAGTCAGTTTAAAGTAAACTAAAGTGAACAGTTACTTATGTGTTGTTGTTTACTTTTATGGCAAAAGGACTGGCAGCTTCTTCTGTGAATGATTGTGTTATGTGGGCAGACATAGTCTCAAATCAATCGCAGGCCCCTAAATCACACTGAATTGAAATCGTATCATGGCAGACTTAATAATATTGGCAAATATCGTATCGTTTTCCAAAGTAATGATTTAATATTGTATCGTGATGAAACTGGTGATTTACACCCTAGTACCTTAAATGCTACATTGATCGTGGTGATGTGCAACATGTGTCGCTGCCGTGGCGAGTGCATGTCACTCAAGTTTAGAGAACACCAGTTAGTTGTTGTGGTGACAACAAACTGAGTGAAGCCATAAAAGTGTGTCAAGCTCACTAGTTTAAGAACTCTGTTTTGGCCTATTCTTACACCTATTGTCTTTACTAAACAGAAAAATGCAGCTGAACTCCAATCCAAGTTTCTATCTTTCGCCAAACTAAGACTAATGTTACCTTAATTCTTTTATAAACTAATGGTAAAACACACTTTATTTAAACTCGGCAGAAATAAAACAAAACTCACCAAAACTGTCTTGTTAGTCACCTAGTTAGTTTAGTAGTCACCAACTTTAGTCAAAATAAACCCTTGATTCACAGAGTTATGTGTGAGAACATGCTGATCATATAAAATTAAAAAAAAAACTATTCCAGTGTTTTTCCGAAAAGTCGATAATTCATTTCAATAACCGACAGATCAAAATATTCTTTAGTTGAAGCCCAACTTAAGACTGTAAGTTACATTATAGGGTCCATTTTGTTGACAGACTTGACAGTTGACAGTGACTTACCCAAATTATTCATTCAGATGACACACTGAACCAGCATCACTCACTGTCATATGGGCTTATTCTTTTTCTTAATGACAACCAGCCAAAACTAGATGCTATGATATCATGTCAACATGTCTTCAGATCGGTTTAATACCAGAGACCCATCGTATCATTTTCCCCAAGATATCAGTTTCTCCACCAACAGTGAGCTCAGTGGACCAGAATGTGACTCTGGCTGCATCTTCAAGCGAACCCTTCATACACTCACGGACACGCATACACACACACAGTCATTCGCCCTCCTGCAGCAGTAGCAGATAAGCCTGGACCTGGCTGCTTGGGGTGTGTGGAGATGCTTGGTATCAGCTGCTGGGTGCAGAGTGATGCGTTCACTCTAACAGGGTATCGGTGTCTTAGAAAGAGGTCACAGACAAACTGCATGTAAATACCAGCATGCTGCTCTGAGGGGCCGCAGCTCAGATTATTTACACTGCATCTGCAGGACAGGACGCTGTTTGACTCAGATACTGAAGTCAGGTTTCAGAGAGCTTGTGGTTATCACGGATCAAATTTCCTGATGATTTTTTACAAAAATAATGAGTAATTTGTATGCTGGGATTCATAACCTCTGACAATGAATTAGTAATGTATTGTCTCAGACTCATAATTTTGTGCCCTTGAAATAAAAATTGTTATTCACTTATTTGAGTAAGCAAACGATAAGTTTGTATCAAACTTTCCTCCCTGCCACATGCTGGGCTCTTTAGCTCAACTGATGAGAGTCTGTGTTTGTCTGTGACCTTAACAATGAGAACATTTTGGCATTTGTCTCTTCAGACAGCTGTCTGAGGGTTAAGACTTGGCCTCCTTGCTAGTAGTTCAACAACAATTTTGGGCCATAAAAGGAAAAAAAATGTATTTTTGTTTCTCCAGTGCTTCACTGTAGCTGAACCCCTTTGACCACAATTAGTTAGATATTTTGAGCACTTTTATTTATTAACAAATGTTCACAGAAGTTGCTGCATGCTATTTAGAAGTTAATTGGCTGGCTAAATAATCCTGCTTTATGCAATAGCTCCACATGGTCTCTCATGGTCTCACGAACACTGAGGTATTTCCATTTTTTAGTTTGTGAACTGTGAACAAGTGGGCTTTTATGCAATAAACTAAGTTGTGCGGCACTTTTACACTGCATGGGACATTTTTTATAATCACATGTACAGTAAAATTCGATCACTTGTTTTCAATGTAGTTTGAACTAATTTTGTTGAGTAACTTTAGGTTACCAAAGCATATTTTTCCCTGGGGCAGCTTTGCTGTAGTTCAACGTCTTCCAGGGTGAAGTGATTGGTAACTTATAAAGCTACACTTTCAAAGTTGCTTCCTCAACATTTTGTGTGTGTGTGTGTGTGCGCGCGCGCGCATGTACTTGTACATGCTATACAGTGAGGACCAAATACCATATTTTAGTAACAGAGTGAGGACATTTTGGCCGGTCCTCACTTTTCAAAGGCCTGTTTGAGGGTTAAGACTTGGTTTTAGGATTCAGGTTGGAATAAGGTGGTTTAGGTTAGAGTTAGGGTAAGGGTTAGTGTTAGGCATTTAGTTGTCATGGTTAAGACTTAGGGTAAGGGGCAAGGAAATGCACTGCATCAGTAAGGGTCCTCACAACAATAGAAGCACAAGAATGTGTGTGTGTATTTGTGTGTGTACCTTGCTGGCGTAGGCCTGGTTGGCTGTTGCAGGTTGGGAGTAGTACTGAGTGACCGCCTGCATGTAGGAACTATAATCCCCGTAGGTCGACACCGGTGGAGCCTGAAAAACAAGAAGGGTCATTACCAATTTCTGCAGGGCCAAATGTTTAAATTGTCTAATCTAACTTTTAGGTAAAGATCAAGGAATCTATCTGTAACCCCTTATGCACTGCTTTTTCAAGGCGGGAATGTCACGCTGCTATTCCGCCTTGCCATTCTGTATAAAAGGTATGATCACGGAATGGAGGGAAAGCGTCGTCTCACTTTTAAGCCGGCAACAGAGGTAGTAACAGCACCAAAATGCTATCTGTGTAAATGGGACAGCCAGCAGCACAAGATAACGGATGGGTGTAATGTTTTATCTGTTACGTGTGTGATGTACCCAGTAGATTTAAAAAGCAGCTAGCAACAAACTAAAAGGAGAACAGTTCCTTACCCTCCAAGCACAGGACAAGATCAGCCACCATATATATGGATGGTAAATGATTATTATTGCTGTGTTAATGCTATTGTTGGTGTTTATAGAGCGCTGCTGACATGTATGTTATATTTCACACTAGAGGCCAACACTGTTGTGTTACATGTCACGCCTGTCAAACTCGTCACACCTCTTCTGCTTCAGGGATGCTGCCATGCTGTCTAAAATCAGACTCTGGAGCAGAATCAGGCTGCTCTTGTTTTGGTTCTGTGTACAAAAGCAAAGGTGGCATAAAGAAGGGACTTTGTAGCAGCCCTATAGTGCAGTCTCTGTGTGAGAAGGACTTGTATCTATTATTATTATTATTATTATTAATTAAAAAGGTAAAAATGGAAACCAAAGGCGCAAACATTCGGTGAAGCCAGTGAAAATGAGAATGAGCTTCAACAAAAACATTTTTTCCTCTAGTTTCAGTGGGAATTTTTTAATGATTTTGATTGATTTTGGTTGATCTGCATCATCTTTAAGTGTCTTCTCCCTGTTTATCTCTTCACTTTCTGTAAGTGAGAACATATTCTGAGCTGCCTTCACCATTAGAAGATCGTGTTTTCTGTAACTGGAAATGAACAGTGCACCAAAACTTCATGTGTGGAGACACAAAACACCAGAAAAAACAATTTCAACCAATCTGAATGAACCATAATTTTGCACACGCAAAAAAAACACACAGTGTGTGTGTGTGTGTGTGTGTTACCTGTGTGTGCTCCTTGCTGTAGTCTGTGGCCGTGCTGTCCTGTGGAGCAGCGGTGCTATAGGTGTGAGCTTGTGCTTGGTAGTGCTGGTACCACTGTTGCATGGCCTCCTATGACAGACACACAGACACACGTGCACACACACACACGCGCACACACACACACAATGATCAGCAATCATCAGGTGCAGACAGATGAATGTTCGCTCAGTAATTTTCTTGTCTTTGCTGATTTCTTTTGCCTCCTCCTTTATTTCTGTCTCTTTCTCTTTCTTTGTCATTCATTCACCATTGTTCCTGCCGACGGCTCCCCCTGTTCCTCTCCTTTGTCTCGTCTTTCCAGACAAATTAAACCGACCGTTTTATTGGTTATCTAATCATGATTCATTTGTTTGGATGAGTAGATTGTAATTAACATTTAAAATTGGGTTTGCATCGCGCTGCAAATATCAGATATGTCAGTTGGTGCTGGAGGAGGGAAAAAACTACGACGAGAGCAGAGGAAGACAGAAAAAAAAAGGAAGACAGAGATGCAGACAAACAGCCAGTAGGGAGGCTTCATGACTCGTTCAGAGTGGAGTGTTAAGAGAGACGAAGGGAGCAGGGACAGATGGAAAGACACTGCGCTCTGTGCCAAATCCTTTCTCATACTGTCTGTCCAAATATCCATACCCATTCTCATCTCTTCCACCTCCCTGCCTCCCCTAGTTACAGCTCACTCTGTCACTGCTGCTCTCATCCATCCACTCATTATATATCCATCCATCGATCATCTATTCAGCTACCATGCCTCTTTCTCTCACATTTCAGCCTGAGTAACACAATTGTGAACAGGCAGACCCACATCCATCCATCTATCCACCATATTTCTTCCTTCATATCTCTGTTCAGCGAGTCTGTATCTGTACCTGTGTGTAGGCCTGGTTGTATTGGTTGTAGTCAGCGGAGTTATCAGTGCTGTACGGGGCTGTCGTTGTAGCTGCCGCGCTGTGGGAGAAGGAGGCGGAGCCCTGGGAGACGACGGGAGCGACCGTGCTGCCATACACCCCGGGGCCGGGCTGTCCTCCCTGAGCTTTACTCCCCACTGACCCTGAGCAACAGTCAAAGCAACCATTAGATAAGCACACTCATATGCACATTAACATTGCAAAATATCTTACAGGAATACTCCAAGAAAAATCCATCTGTTTGTGCCCTTGAAACTTGGCTCTGAAAGTCTGTAGCCTGCATCTTCACGAAGGATGGCAGCTGTAGTCTTTTAAAACTCCCAATAATTACAGCCAAAGTATATGACGCATGGATGCGACACATTATATAGGCAGGGTGGAGCGGTGTTCCTTACCTGCTACACAAACTTTGTCTATTTGGTGCGTTTGCTGCAGCTTTACTGTGTGCATTTTGAGTTTTGCTAAGTGATAATGTAGCTGTTTATGCAGGGTTTGGAAGCGTAGGCTATATTAACTGCTACTGAATTAATTAACCGGATCGTTTCAACTACAGGAAGTATTGATTTGACTGCTAAATGTGAAATGTAAAAACACCCACAAGGCTGCTCTGCTGCTTCGCATCGCCTTTGGTACAATGAGGTGCTCATTTGAATCCTTTTAAACAGATTGTACTTCTTTATTACACAGTTCTGTAGGTTTTACTTGTCGGAGGGCTGCAAGCAGCGTGGAGAGAAGAAAAAAAAGACCAGCTATGTAATAATAGGAGGAACTACGGGATGACCAGGTGGGCAAGCACAAGCATGGTCAGTGCAGCAGCTTTAGTATGTAGTACGTCTGTATCCCATGTATATCAGCTGTTTGCCACCCCTGGAGCAACATCCCCCTTTTCCAAAATTGCATAAGAATTGATATGCTTTTGCTAGATGTTTAAAAGTACTACAAGAGCTACATTAATACAGCTGATTGGCAATACAAGAAGATAAGATCACTTGTGTGTTTGCATGCTCACCTTGCAGAACCACCCCTGGCATCACACTGGCCAGGTTCAGGTAAGGATTGGAAGGCAGTCTGACTTCTTTAGGAGGATCGCCCAGCAGAGAGCCCTGACCACCAGTTACCTAAACAGCAACAGATTTAAAGTTTTATTCACAATGCCATGAGCAGGTCAAGCAAATTGAATTACTGGTCAGCCTGCCCTTCAACCTCTGATCCACCACTGCACCCTTTCTACCCTCACTCTTATCTCGGATTTTCAACCACAGCTACATACCAACCAACCTGGACGTAAGGTTTTTAATGCTGCAAAGATTCTGATGAAGTGCTGAAGAGGCTGTGGAAACCTCGGAAGATTGCACTCTCTGTTTAATTACACTTTCCCTCCATTAAAGACACTTCAGAGAAGACAGCGCTGGGAGTGGAATCAGTTCCCCAAAGAATGTTAGCACCGTGATTATCTCTGTACACTGACTTATTACGGATGATGATGGTGGCATAGCAGCGCTTTATTGAAACCAGGCCAGAGTCAGAGATGTAGAGGAGCATGGAGGCAGACGGTGTGTGCAGAGAGGTGGTCATGTAAACAGGAAGGTAAACAGGCTGAGAGAGCAGAGGAGTGAAGGCCTTGTACTGTATGTGTAAATAAGGGTGAAATAGAGGTGCATTACGGGAATTTCCCAATGGAGGAGCCCTTGTGGGGCTGAAGCTGTTGATTCATATGCTCACTTGGATGTGTGTGAGGGTGTTTTGAATGAAGTCGAGACCCAATACAGCTAAACTACAAATAAATACCTGTTTGCAAGAGACAGCTGGATAGAAAGAGAGAGAAGGACTGAAACGGGAAAAGTGGGGAAAGAAAAGGGGGATGGCAGGCAGCAAAGGGCCGCAGGTCGGAATCTGACCCGCGCTGCTGCAGAGAACTCAGTCTATGTGTGGCGCACTCTACCAGCTGAGCTAGAGGTTGTCATATCAAAAGCTGCAATTGGCAGCCAGTGTGATAGCCATGATAACAATTATAAGAAGAAAACTGTGAGTAGGACAATGGATCACTTGACTGTATGGAGCAAATTACAACAAAGCACCAGCGAAGACAACCTACCACTGAAAGGAAAGAGAAAAAAAAACAGTATCACAAAAGCTACCTGTCTTATTTTTTCTTATTTTTGTCCTCTTATGTCATGATAAGACTAATAACACATGATATAGAGGCTATTGTGCACAGATATAAATACAGGTGTGTCTTTAGATATTGGCTTGCCCTTTGGTGTGCCAAGTTTAAACTTAAACCAAGTGTAAACACAACAAGCAACTATTCACAGATTCTAAAAACAGTTTAATTATCTGTCAACCAGAGAGACAGCTAATGGCTCATGGAGAGAAACAGAGGTGACAGAGAATAATGTGAGATGCAGAAGTGAAGGGACAGCAGGGTAGACAGTGTTTGCTGTGTGTGAATGATGTGTTCTCACCATGCCAGCCAGGGCGCAGCCATCAGAGCTGTTGTGCTGGCCTGCTGATGTATAAACTCCTCCAGGGGGTTTAGGTGGAGGCGGGCCGAGGCCTGAGTTACTTATACCCAAGGAGTAGCTCTGTCCCTGCGGATGGGAGCTCACCATGGTCCCAGGAGGAGCTGGCTGCCTGTCACAGGAGGTGGAGGAGGAAGAAGAAGAGGAGGAAGCAGAAGGGTTTGTGGAGATAGAATGGCTGCTGTTTTGTTCTCCCCCTCCAGCTCGACCCTGGAGGTATGGCATCACACCTGCCGCCGACACCACTACTGTGGAATTGTGGGTAGACGGTGGCACTGACTCCTGGCCCAACTCTGTGAGAGGAGAGGGAAGAAAAGAAATGGGAAAAAAAGAAAGAGGAAACAAGAAGAAAGAAAGTTAACAAAGGAAAACAAAGGAAAAGGAAAGGAAAGGAAAGGAGAGGAGAGGAGAGGAAAGGAACCAAAAGCAAGGGGAAGAAGGAAAGGAAAACAAAAAAAAATGTAGGAGGACAAAGGAAAGAAAAGAGTGGAAATGTAATAGAGAGGATAAGAAAGAGGAGAAGAGTCAGATGAAAAACAACAGATATCAAAGGAAAGGAAACCAAAGGAAAGAAAAGGTAGGAAAGGAAATGAAAACAAAGGAAATGAGAGGAAAGGATAGGAAAGGATAAAAAACAGTGGAAACCAATATAATAGAGGGGATAAGACAGGACATTAGGAATAAGGAAAGGAAACAAGAAGAAGCAACGATAAATTTAAGAAATCAAATGGAAAAGGAAAGGAAAAGATGAAAAACAATTAAAAGGAACAGGTAAAGAAAGCAATGGAAAGTAGAGGAGAAGAAGGAAATTAAAAGGAAAGGAGAAGAAAACAAAACAGAAAAATTGAAAGAAAAGGCAGGAAACAGCAAAGTCCAGAAAAGGAAATGAAAGGGAAGACAAAGTACAAGATAGAGACACAGAAAATGAAAAGAAAGGAAGGAAAAATGATACAAGCAGGAAGAAAGTAAAGTTAGGAAAAGCAAAATATAGGAAACACATAAAATACAGCAAAGAGGAGCAATGTAAAGTAAAGTAAATGAGGTGAAAGGAAACGAAAGCAAGATGAGGAGAGATGCCAGATAAACACGTGAAATGCTTTTTACTGATGAGCATCAGCGTCTCTGTCTCCCCTGGTCAGAGACGAATCACTCAGACAGGCTGGAAACTGAGAGCTCAGCCCGAGCGTCTCTGCAGAGCCAGCTGTAATATTTGAGAATGGGTTTCCAGCTCGTACATCATCACTTATCGTGTTTATTTACAGCCCAGCACTTTGCTCCACACTCCCAATATTTCACTCACTCCAGGGTTTAATAAACACAAATATGTACACACAAGCACAGAACAAACATACGCAGACATAAGAGCGCACATAACTTAAAGATGCACACACACACTCAAGGTGAAAACACACACTCGCACACACAATCACACTTATTATAAATCCAATATTGCTGTGACAAATGGCCTCCACAGCACAATAAGAGAATCAGCTCTAACAAGCCTTAAGCTAACAATCCCAGCAGACGCATGCACTGATAAAAGCCTCGCATCTCTCACACACACACACACACACACACACACACACACACACACACACACACACACACACACACACACACACAGGCACACACACACACAATCAAAGAGGGACACACAAAACATCCGCACACATGCACACACATGCTTGTGTCTGTGATATATCATTTCCATTTAAAACAACAGAGCTTTTCTCAGCTGGAGATTTGAATTGTAAATTAACTGCAGTTTTCCCGGGGATGTGTTGTACAGTAATGTGCGACTGTGAGGCATTCAGGAATGTGCACAGGGGCAACCCTGATACCTGACATTAACATATTATGATTGAGGGCTATTTACATATCGCTTTACACGTATAACCCCCCCGTCTTCTGTGTTCACATCCTTTCTATTGTTCACAAATACTCGGCTCCCAGCTGCAACACGTCAAATGAGAAATTCGCACCCAGCAAGAAAAAGGAAGCCCTTTTCATGACGAAATGCAAATACTCTTCGGGATACTGAGGCATATGTAGTCTCTTTACTTTGTGAAACAGGATGTCACAGCTTGGGTTTATGTAAGCTTATTTTTCAAATCAAAATTTGGGTTTGTGTTGGGATATGAAGTTGTGCAGCTGGCTTATCTTAACAGCCTTAACAGGATATTGGCTTTTAGTTCAGGCACATTCAACAAGGAGGCTGTCAGGATTGTATGAGGGTGAATCTAAGAGGTAATGGTTCTGTTTTTTTTGTGGAGGTGAAAGTTGCTTTACACACAACAAAAACACATTAAGTATATTGCAGTCCCTTTTTCTGTGCTATGCCAATGTGTGGTCAAAACAGTGCTTAGTTTTAGAGCAGTATACACAAGGCTGGTCATTAACATTACTTAAAGGAACAGTGTGTAAGATTTAGGGGGATTTAGTGGCATCTAGTGGTGAGTATTGCAGACTGCAATCAGCTGAAACTTCTCCTGGTTAGACTTCCTTCAGTGTTCATTGATCAGGAGGTTTTTACCTGGAGCCGTATTATCTGCAGAGGTCTCTTCCTCTCCAAAACAAACAGATGAGTTTATTTAAACCGGTAAAAACACTGAATAAATCAGCTTAATGTTACAAATCAGTGTTTCTCTTATGCTGTTTCATATGAGATGAGCCCCTCGCCCAGCACCTGCTAATGATGTGCGCTCACCTGTTTTCTCGTATAACTTCTTGAGGACTCACTAGGGGTGGGCCCTAAAATAACAGCACGATATTTCAGGGTATTTTTGCGATAACGATATTATTGACGATATGACAAATTGGTAAAAAAAAAAAAAAAGTTCTATTATTAATTTCAGAAAACAGTATTGCAGCAAATTAAGTGATATCGTTTTACATGTCAACCTAACAGTTTGTAAAAACTAAACAAAACTAACAAAACTGATCTCTCATTTCTTTAGTTTGTAAAACAACAGTAACTCAGAGTGAGATTCGGATTCTGTATACGATATTAATAGTTCAACAAAATAAAATCTACCACAAATTACACATTTAAACAGCTCCCAAATACAAAATACTGTACCCTGGGAACTATATACGTATATAAATCAACAGGTGATATCCTTCTTCTTAAGCAAAATCCTAAATGATTGAATTGTTTTGTTTTCCCACCTGGACCTCTATGCTCTGCCATTTCTCCTCTAATCATCACGCTGTAACCTGTGACAGGCTGTTATGCTACCATAACTATGAGAAATGCTGTGCTGCTGCCAGAGGAGCCGCTGAATGAGTTGCCTCTACAGGGAGAGTAGGTCACGGTAACTTGCTAAAAGAGTCTGAGAAGTCCGGGGCTGTTCATAAAACATTCAGGACGCCACAGTTTATTCCACACTACTGAAGCTGCTCCTTTTTTGGAACCACCACAGACTCGCTTGTTATTTCTCTTTCAGCCATGCCTCTTGTTGCCATGGGTAACAGTATGACATCAATATGCCAACAAGTCCAACTATCGCAAATATCAGGATGTGAATTTTTCATATGGTATTAAAAAATATACCTCTATTATCGTGAACGAGATGATACGGCACACCCCTAGTGCTCACCTTATTTCCAATTCAGAAATTCAAGAGGTTTTTACCGAGCTGTCTCCTCTCTGAAACAAAAGCACATAGTGACTTAAACTGGTGAGAACACTGAAAAAAATATGACACCCTTGTCATGGAGGGGCTACAAACTACTGTGGCTGACATTAGAAAACATGAATAGCCCTAGAGCCAGTGTTGAGTTTGTCCGTTCTGGGCTACTGTAGAAACATGAGGGTGCTACATGGCAATCTCTGTACATGAGGACCCGCTCTCTATGAAGATCTAAACAGCTCATTCTAAGGTAATGAATACACAGTGACTCTAATTTTCAGCTGATTATACACTAAATAAAAGATACTACATTTATGCCAGTATATCCCTCTAAACCCGACACACTGGACCTTTAATCTATGCCTAAAATATAAAATGGTGTTTGAAAAAACAACTCTGTTTTGATCTTTCAAAGATCTAATCTGAAAAAGCAACAAGTTCAAGATAACCTCAGTCATTTTGACATCAATGAATCACTTCCACATTCATATTGAGACTTCAGCAGAGACAAAAAAAAGGCCGTCACTGAGCAGCTGCACAGCCACTATCAGCCTTGATCTGACATTATTATATGTGCCACCTGCTCCTGTTACAAGAAATTGCATGCACTGCTTTGTGTTGCAGCACCAAACAGGGTGCTGTGACTGCAGAACTAACTCATCAAAAGTTTTTTAATGCTCTTACACTGGCAGATGACTGAAGAAGTGAAAAAAGAAAACCAAATGAATCTGATAAACACGGCATTAATAAAAACACTAGGGAGAAGCGTGCTGCAGGTCTCACTGTGCTCTCATTACTCTGCAGTGATGACACCAAGTCATTTGATGAGGGCGTTCTGATACTTGGCCCTGCTCACCTGTAGGGGAGTCTCCCAGGAGGCCTTTCCCCAGTGGCACAAGGCCTGGAGGCCGCAAAGACAAAGCTTTCTGCATCAGCAGCCTGGACGGGTCCCCGAGCAGACTGGAGACCTGAGGAGGAGAGAAAGGAGAGGAGGAGATGTGGAGAGGAAAAGTTATCAAAGCAAGAAAGGGGGAGAAGGAAGACAGAGATTAGAGATAAGAGAGAGGATGAGGGAGAGACAGCTGAGTGTTCAACTATCATGCATACAGTTTAAATGACACGATTACAAAAGAGAAACAGAATATATACTACAGAGGAAAAGAATTCAGCTGTACATAAAATGTAAACAGTATGTGTTATCTTCTTTTTAACATTCTCCTCTACCCCTTACAGCTGTACATATTGTTTGGAAAGTCAGAGGAAATGATTAGGAAAACAGTGGAAAGGAAAAAGCCTAGCACAAACACTTTATGAAAAGCGAGGGGGTGACAGAGGGTCAAAAAAGAAAGGGAGAAAAATATAAACAAGATTCTCCCTCGCTGGATTCTGAATCGTCACCATCCAGTTTCTAAAACATCAAATGTTCCGAACATCAGTCACTGCGACTTTTAACTTTCACTTCAGCAATTAAAGGAAACACCAGAGACATTTTGAAATATGCAAATCAGAATGTGAATGGAAACTCCAACACCTCAAGGTCTTCCTTTCAAACAGAGAGGAAGCAATTAGGTTGCATGGTTTTTGGTGATTGTTTAGTTTCATTATGCATCAAGTGCTAAGGAGGAAAATGTAAGAGCACATATGCACATGCCCGCAACTATGTCTTACCCTCACCACTAACCTGTGCGAATCATAAAACACTCACACTCACACACACACACACACACACACACAAACAAACAGGTGTCTTACGCTGCTGATGCGTTTGTCTTTGATGTGAAGAAGCTGTTGCTGTGCGAGCTGCATATGCAGGAGGTTCTGGAGGACCAGTCCGTTCCCAAGCATGGCGCTCTGAAAGGTGAAGAAAAATATTGTAAACAAAATAACATCAACACACACACATACATAAGGAAAACTCGTTGATGTTATTGTGACCTGGTGTGCTTTTCCCAGTGTGAGCAGAGCCGTGGTGAGAGGAGGTCTGAGGAACGGCAGGCTGGCATGACGCCCGTACTTCCCTTTAAAAACACAGACAAACAACAAATAAAAACATCAATCACAGCTGCTTCGTGAGATTTTCTATTTTGCATTTTGGTTTCCACTAATGCATTAATCAATCATCATCTCAACAGGCAGAATTATTAGTCAGACAACCAATCCATCAGTCATTTACAGCCCATGTCAAACAATCGCACGGCCCTCTGTTTCATAACAAGCACGAGTAAAGCAATATGAGGATATTGTGTTAGCACAAAGCAAATTGCCTCCCCCAGAACTTTTTTCCCAAGTTTGAACTTCAATTTGATGGTGACGATGCCGTTGAAAAGAAGCTCAAACAAACAACAACGAAATAATCAATACGGAGAAGAAAAGCAGAAAAATGCAAACTTCAAACGGTCTGTCATTATTAAGAGCACTGACAGTTTCCTTTAAAAACAATAGAAGCTGCCTCCAGCTGCAGCACATCACTGGCTGTTTTCACAATTCGGCAAGTTATTGTCTTCATCTGTAAAAATGCACGAATTCAAGAGAGAGAATTGAAATTGTAAAAATAAATAAATCAGTCCCTGCAATGTAAATATTAGGGCTGTTGAAATAACACGCTAATTTCAATTAAAAAAAAAGAACACGTTAAAAAAAATGAACTCTGATTAATCGCGCTCTGTGGTGCCCTTTCACCCGGTGTGTCATTGAAGGCCACAGTGGCTTTGTCGCATGATGGAGGCAGACGGGATGACGCTGCTTGGGACCATGAATTACACATTTTCATTTAAAAAAAAATGCCCAAATGAAACAGTTGATAGGAGCACAGTTCTCTGCACTTTCTGCAGTAAGGAATTTTCGTACCATCGGAGTACTTCAAGCCTGAAATATCACCTCAGTGCAAAGTATTTAGCAGTGAGCCCGGGGGTCCGCCAGTAACAGGTTGGTTATTTACAGATTACACTGATCCTAATGATACCCGGTGATTAACTTAAACATACAGATGTCAGGATAACCAGTGTTGGGCCATTGTGTTGGGTCATTGATTCACTTGGATGGGGCAAGACTGAAGGGATATAGCGATGATCAGCCTTAATTCATTAAGGTATTGTGAACCATCAGGTTCAGGCAAGGCTGCAAAATAATTATTACAGATGCGTCTATAAAAACACATAATAAATAATAAGTGCATACAAACTTGTCATAATTATAATCCAAAAGCATGTCATATTGCATTGACGTCTATTTATAGGATCCTATATAGGATCCAAGAATACTGGGTAACTGTTGTGTTGACCACATATGCAGCATTTTTCTACTGCATTTGTTTTTGTGTGTTTTTTACTTTGCATCGTTTCTGTATTTGCAGTGTGTTTACTGTTGATGTATTCGCTTTAGCTTTCTGCAGCATGCTTTTTCATTTGCAGCACGTTTGCGTTGTATTTTCGGGGGATTTTTGTAATTTTTTTTTTTTTTTTAAGATTATTTTTGTGGGCATTTTTTGCCTTTAATGACAGGACAGAGAGTGAAATGGGGAGACAGAGAGAGAGAGAGAGAGAGAGAGTGGGGACTGACATGCAGCAAAGGGCCGCGAGCTGGATTCAAAGACTTGGCCGCTAGCGAAATGGTCACATCTGTGCATGTTTGTGCACCAATAATTGTCTTTTCTTCCAAAAAGAATAAAGTAATGACCAAACACCTGTTTTCTTCTGCTGTTGAAGCTGATTAAGTCTGAGAGAAGACAAAGTACCATCAAATTTTGGTTTGATAAAACTGTTTCAACACCCTGTGAGGTTTTATGTGTGAGTGCTGAATAATATGAATTGTACAATGTTGAAAATAAGCAGTTACCGTTTTTTTATTTTATTTTTTATCATCAGCAGACAGAATAATCAATCCTCTTGCTTACCGAATCACCATGGCAACAACCAGAACACTGACATTCATCATTCTTACTTGTATGTCTTGTTCTTAAGATAAAGTATAAAAACAATGTTTCTATTTAATGGGAAAAGCATGTATACACTTCCAAATTATGGAGGGCTTGCCCACTCACACACTTGAACACATTTTCCTGGATTAGGATTCATATCAGCAAGGCTTCTCTCACCTTCAGGCGATTGCCACCCGGCACCTACACACCCCTCTCTTTAGCTTTTGTGTGCGTGTGTGTTACTTCTCTGGTTCACAAGGCCTCCTCATAATAAATGTAAGCGTCAATGCTAATGGTAGCTTCCAGACTAGGTGGAGAAAGTTTAACATTTAATCAAGGTCCTAATTTTAGACTTTAATTGTGCGTGCTCTTCTTTTAAGAGAGCTTCCCCCACCTCCACCATCTTCTCTCCTTCCTGTTCTCATTTGTTCCACTAATGTCACAAGATTTCATTTTAATACCTGATTAGCCATTCATCAAATAATGAAGCAGTCGACGAGGTGATTACAATATATAGGAGGGCCTAACAGAGGGACGGACTCTTACAGTGGATCTTTGATTATCTTCCAAGACCCCTCAGGAGCGGAGAGATGACACAAAAGACGGAGTTCAGAATTTGCTTTAAAATATCAAAGATCATTAAAAAAGTGCATCATACATGCAAATTTGATGAAGCATTTTTAAAGTTAAAGGTTTTTAGTTGCACCTTCACAAGGGAACTGCACTAGCTGCAAACATGGGTGGATTATGAGACATTGGGCCCCTGGGCACAGATATACAAAAGGCCCCACCACCTCTCCTACACAGAAGCAAGACGTATAGACTTTGTGAGGTCTCTCTTTGTAGTTGTTGGGCATCTTTCTCTGGTTTTGTGTATCTTTGGGTTATGTTGTGTGAGGTCATTTTGTGTCTCCTTGTTGTCGTTTTGTCTCTCTTTAAACAGTAGTCATTGTGTGTCTCTTTGAGGTAATTCAGTCAGGACCACTTTAGTCTACACAGAAAGCCTCTTCCACGCACCTAAGTGGAAAGCCTAAGGCAGAGAGAGCACACCTCCCTGCACTTCCGTGCCCAAACGAGGAAAGCCTGAGGCAGAAACAGCAAACCTCCCTGCCCTTCCATACGCCTACATGGAAAGCATAAGGTGGAGAGAGCACACCTTTCCACCGTTCTGCTACAAAGAGCGACCTCTCTTCTGCCTACGTGGAAAGCCTTAAGGAGGAGAGAGCACACTTCCCTGCCCTTCCATGCGTCTACATGGAGAGCCTAAGGCAGGGAGAGCAGCAGCAACTGGTTGCATAGAAAGGAATCACGTGATTTATCAGCTGCTCAATCAGTTGATTGGGCGGTTTGAGATCAGCTGACGTAGCTGGGATGTGAGCTGAGCTTGACATTGTGTCCTGCCTAAACGATGCTCAATTTGTGTATCCTTGTGATTGAGTTGTGCTCATTAGGCACATCAAGTAATCCATCCATGGCTGCATACTAAATGTGTGCACAACAAAAGCTTTAGATTTTAGGGGATGTCAACACTGGTTGCAAAGGCTGCATATTCAGAAATCTCCAAGTCTTAACTCACTAGCTTGCTCTTAAAGCTTTCAACCACATCAAACAGACTTCCTCAGTGGGTGTTATGTCATAGTCAGGTTCTAGTTTTCCACTCTTAAAAATAATTTACTTTCATTTGTGGGTTTTTTTTCTAATTAGTGTAAATTTTGTTGTACATTCATTCACCATTAAAACATTTTGTTATTCTGACTTTATATATCTTATATTAGCATATATAAAATTAGTTTTCTTTTTCTTCCCCCCTCCAATTGTTTATATTAGCTTTTGCTTTAGTGTTTAAGTAGGCCCCTGGTTTATCATCATGTGCAGGAAAGTATTACAGAGAGACAGAAGGGCGACGCCAAACCTTGCCTGGGTCTTTTGCTATGATTTTCTTACAGTCACGCTGCCGTCATTTCATCGTGTGGGTGGTTATCTGTACTCCTGACCAAACCTTTTACTTCAAAGTGAATATGTGACACCACTAGTTGATCTCTATCTACACTCCTCTCTGGTGCCCTCCCCTCCAGCTTGTGATAAAGTATGTCAGGGCAAGCTAGCACAAGGTTGTTGCACACTAATAGCCCAAGGTGTTGTAGACTACATGACATATTTCTGATGAAGGTCATTAGGTATAATTCAGTGGGCTGAAAGCAGTCACGACTTACGAAACAATTAGTGGGCATGTTAAAAAAGTCAAACTTTGTTAAAATACAGTCTGTATATGAGCATTTCTGGGGTTTGAAAGCTGGTCCATGCTCCATGCATCAGCACGTACCTCCTCTTTTCCCAGTGTGGTATGGCCTCATGAGGATCTGCAGGGCAGCAGGGTTGGTCATACTGGTCAACAGCTGGGCTATGTTGGGTTCTGGTAGCAGACCTTTCCTATTACTCAGAATCTGGAGAACAAAAAGAAAATACACACATACACACAAGTTAGAGGAAGAAGAGTGAGGCTGTGTGAATGTATGTGTGTGTGCGTGTGTGTGTGCATGTGCGTGGTGTACAGTATGTGTTTTGATCTCGTCATTAGGAGTCCCTGATGGCTGTAGTAATCATTACACTAGTTTACATCAGCAGGATATGTCTGCAATGTCAGCAGAGGGGAGTTGATCTGGGAGACAAAAGAAAAAAAGAGAAAGGGACAGAGCTGTTTGAGAAACACAAAAGAACAGGAGGGGGAAAAGAGATGTGACAAACAAGGCAGGAGCAGAAATGGAATAAAAGAAGTTTAGGTGGAAACTTGGGGAAAAGAAGAGGCCATCCTTCAGACATTTCAGACATATTCATAACTTGTCTGCCAATTTTATATGTCGATGCCATGTTGAGAAAAACCTTGAGATATTTTTCTGTAAAAGTTGTGGCAATCTGCTGCAATCCGGCTGAGCCGTGAATAAAAGAAACTACACACAGGAAAGGCACAAACAACACCAAAACATGGTTTTATATTGTATTTCTAATTAAAGTTTATTTGTTACAAAATTGTCAACAGTCAGTTCAGGAAAAAAGAGACCATTGACTGTAATTAGGTTTGATTGACAGTGACCTGGCAACATGAGCAAACAACTCAGCAACTGTCATCAGATTTTGGTTCAAATGTTGCTGGATCCTGATAGGTGCAGAGAAATATGCAAGAAATATTCAAAGCAGTGAAAAGCCTACAGTAAAAATAAATAAATAAAATAGAAATTAAAAAAAGTAAATTAATATGAACTAAAACATTTCATGTGAAATTCTAAAACTGTTTGAACTTTGGCATAATCTTACGTTTACGCAGGATGTCAAGGTTCATGATAACAAGCCCATATAGAGAATTGATCTTCAGGGCCTTTAAATGCTTCGCCTTGATCATGTGGCAGATTTGTGGCAGAGGGCTTGAGATCTATGTGTGAAAACCAAACGACAGATGAACCGAGAGATGTTACAGATTCCACTTTTGACAGGGGATACACACTCCAATGCAGCTTACATAGCTTGCAAGTGTCTCTCTTCTGAGTTAAATACGCCATTAAAAATTGATCTCGGTGATCAAGGTGCAACATCGTAATCGTAAATCCCGACCCTTGTGGACTTACTAACGCACTATATGCAAATATGTCATGTGCAAGATTCTTGTAGGGGTGGGGACCAGGGGTATAAGGGGGGTATTAAAAGTACCGGCGAGACTACAATATACAAGTTAGCTTTTAATTCACAATTTAAAATGATGTTTCTTTTGGCATTTTCCAGCTTTATTACATATAATCAGAACCATAAACATTGTGTATTAACCATGTACTTTCACACTACCCAAACCTCAGATCTGATTCACAATCATATCTATATGCAACGCACCTAAACTGATCCTTACTGAGAGGCGCGAGGTCTTGACGGCCATAGCTACTTATATTTCCACATTTTCCAATGACAACTATAAACCCCCTTAAACCTCCCACAAAGGACATATACAGTGCACCACTGCTGCCCCAAAAACGTCCTGCACGGGGCCCCTAGCGACAGAGAGAACATGTGTGTGCTGCGACTGAAGCAGAGAGTATGTAAAGCATAGCAGTGCAATGTGAGTTCAGTTTAAGCTCTTTGTCAGAGATTAAATGCTACAACTCCTCAAGAGCCAACACAAGCTCCCATGTCTTGCTTGTCACCTGCTGCTTAAAGTGAAGGGGGTTAGCCTCAAAGTTAGAGAGAGAAGTTGGCCTCCCACTGGAAACTGACCAGGCTCACTTAAGATGGAGTGTTACGATGGAGCATCAGCTATTCTCCTTGTAGTGGCAATCTGAGCTGCTCCTAAACAGATAATGGAGAAATGTCTGGCTGCTGAGTCTCTGATGAGTTACTGAGTGGTTTCCCAGCTCAAATTTGTTTTGTGGCTTTTAGTATTGTGACTGTTATTTGGTGTTAAATTGTTGTTTTCGGTTTGGTTTTATTTATTCTGTGAATCTGTTAAGCATGTTTACAGTTAACACAAAATATACTTCATACAAAGTACAGTACTTTTCACAAAGCCCCCCAGAGTCTTGGAACACCACTGTCCCCACTAGGGCTGCCTCCTAACAGTCGACTAAAAAATAATTACCCAGAAAGGTCATTAGTCGGCAAGATTTCATTGGTTGCTTAGTCACAGAAAAACAAAAATGTGACCCTCTATAAGAAGTTGTGCCTTGTCAAAATAAATCAAAACCTATATGACTGGACCGTGTGGGAATTTACTTTGAAAGGACAGACACAGGAAGTGACCACACTCAGCAGTCAGACAGGAGTTATGTTACAAACCAATCACAGCCGACAGATATTTTCCCCTTCTTCTGTAAATATTCAGTCTGATAAATATGGAAAAGTTGATAATGTTAGTGCAGGACTACCCAGAGCTTTACATCAGACCCATGGACGTTAGGTCTGCACATAGCGCCTGGAAGACAATTAGCTCTGCACTCTGTGGGCAACTAGTCGACTAAGGGGCTGTCCACACCAACGCGGGTATTTATAAAACCGCAACTCTTTGCTCACGGTTTGGTCCACACGTAACCGCAGTTTTGGGCCCCTGTAACCGGAGTTATTTGTAACAGGAGTCCAGAGTGAACTTTTGGAAAAGTCCGGTGTCAGCAGTCACATGTGAACAGGATAATCGCAGTTATTTGGTCTCGTTTCCATTGTATGACGTCACAGTGTGCGACGTAAACTGAAAACAGCAGTGTCATTACCCGACCCAGCGTGTGCAAGAGACGATTTGAGGATGGACTTAAACAAAATACTGCTGCTATTTAGCAGCATGTCAGCACTTTGTGGCTGTATCATACAACTAACGCTACTCAGTGACATGATGACAAAGTGATTCTCACGGAGCTGCTGAGGAATGGCCTTACAGTTAGGAGTTACATCGCCACCTACTGCTTTGGCATGTGTATTACATTGCTTGATAGTGGAATTTGCGGTGTCATGTGGACGGAGGTATTTTTATTACACCGCTCGTACGGACGCAGATTTTTTAAAAACTGGAGGCCAAAAAAGTTCGGTTTTAAAAATACCCGTGCTCGTGTGGACTAGGCCTAATAGCCCAATTCTTAGTTGGTGGACAGCCCTAGTTCACAGTAAACATAAAATATACTTTATACAAAGTACAGTCTAAACTGCTAATAGACAGTTTAAATGTTGATTCAAAAAGTGGTTCTTCAATTTTGTTGACCGGTGTTTTGTATGCACAGAATTATTTGTCTTGGCTTAGGGTGCATGCAGGGGGTGGGGTTAGTGGGGAGGCCTTGATGGGCTTCTTTGCCTAAGGCCCCCCAGAGTCTTGGATCATAACTGTTCCTACCATCAATCTGCTAACCCTTTTATGATCCACACTGTTAACCTGGTTTTTGCATTGCATATATTGTACACATTTTGGATTTGCACCTTAATGTTATTGCCATCTTGCACCTTTATATTTGCACTCTTGCCACTTTGTATTTCACCTGCTCCACAGCAATTTCTCCTTAAGGATTAATAAAGTTTTTTCTTATAGTTATTGACAGCTGATAGTAAAGAGACAGAAGATGAGGGAAATAAGTAGAGTGAGGGTTATGACATCCAGCAAAGGTCTACTGCTGAAATTAAACCTGACATACATTTTGCATCCAGATGCGATGTAACCATTGGTCTACCAGGAGGTTTAAGTGTTACTGGATCCTACTGCAGATGTGTCCTCTTAGCACTGCTCACTTACTTTTCACTTACTTTTGTTGTAGCTGCATTTCGTATTTCATTCTGTTCTTGGCAAACACGCCAGACCTTCAGAAAGGCATGTTTTACTCTTTTGTGTGTTTGCTTTGTTAATAGCAAAGCTTACATTTCATTTGACATGAGCTGATTTTCACGGAATTCAACTGCTCTCTGCGGACTTGCGTTTCGTCGAGAGACACACTGTAAGGCACATCCCCAAATAATTTAATCACTCATTATGCTGCGAAATTTAATTCAACAGACTCAAATGAAATCCTATTGAATTAGACTGCGTCAAATCGAATGGAGCGGCCCTTGTAGATCCTCCTCAGCGGTGACAGTGCGGCGGCAGCGCTCGCTGTCTGGCCCAAAGACACGGCTATTTAAAACAACATTAGCAGGATGGTGATATTTCCTCCTCGTCTGCCCCTGAGCTACAGCATGACTTCAGCTCAAGTCAACCTTGTTTCCTCCCTGTCACATCCTGAAGAGAGAGCATTACTGACGGGGATGGAGCGGGTTTGACTCCAGCCTGTCAGCAACAGAGGGAGAGTCTGGTGCACACATACAGTATGTGTTTCTGTGTGTTATAGCAGGGAAAATTGCTGTGTGTGTGTGTGTGTGTGTGTGTGTGTGTGTGTGTGTGTGTGTGCTGGTGTTGAACAAGGCCAGTCATAGCTGACAGCGTCTTTCAAGGGAAGAGAGAGAAGGAGGAGGAGGAGAGCTCTCTCATTTCTTTCTCTCTATCTGCCGGAGAAAATGTCAGCATGCATCAGTCTGTTTGGCTACTGGCACAAAATCCAGCCACACACCCACACACTCACACACGCACGCACGCCAGGGAGGTAAGGGAGCTGCGAAGAAGGGAAGGCGAGAAGTGTCGCGTAAGGAGAGGGAAGGAGGGAGAAGAAAGAAGGAGGGAGGAGGAGGCCATCTGGTCCTCAGCGTTCACACTCACATTCACTAACTGGAGAAATGAGAGAATCGCCTCAGAGGAGAACTGTAGCCGGGAGTCTTGATCTCTTTCTGAAGGTCTGATGTTTCTTTTTACCAGCTGCTCACATTCACGGCAATAATCTTTTAAAAAAAAAACAACCTCGGGGTATTAATCTAACCTTGCAGTCCTCACAGACTCAAACGTTTTCTGTCTCTCTACCTTTTCCTCCTCCTCCTTCCCTTTTTCCGGTCTCTTCTCAACCACCCCTCTTTTCTTTCACTGCGGTGGTGTCCTCCTTCCTCCTCACGCCTGCTGCCTTATCTTCCTCAGCTAATTTATTTAGACACATATTTTCTCTCAGTGTCTTCTCCATTCTTGTTGTTACAATTCAGGCTCTTTGACCATGACTGCTTTTATAACCTGTAATTTCTAACCCACCAATCTCAAGGCCACAACCTCTTACCCGCACCTAATAAGACCACAAAGACTTCAGCAGTCAGACACATTTCATAAAAGTCAAAAGTGGAAGTGAAGCAGTTTGAAATGTAATAACGAGTATATTATAGCACCCTTACTGGGCTAATGTAGGCGGTGGGACAGAAACATTGTGTCGAAATTGGCTTAGCAGTGCTGCAGTTCAAATCTTTGAGAGCTACTTTTTAATTGCAGCCCTCCATAAGCTCAATTAGAGTAATCTAAAATATTTATCATCAGACGAGAGTAAAGCAGCAAGCTGTAATGGTTTCCATGGCCTGTGGGTAACTCATAATGAAGCATAAACCTGCGGTTCATGTGAAAATATCATTTTTTCCATGTGACAGGAGCAACAATGTTATAATTGGTGCCTATGGGCTGTTATAGGCTGCCAAATTACGACTGACATTGTGAATGGGGCCATTATGAACTTTGGATTATTGCAGGTTCATTGGACTCCATGAAAAGCCATGTTAAAACAAATAAGAAAACCTACTAAATCTGCATTATAATGTATGTAGTTACAGTAATGGTCATTGTAAACACACACAAGACCCTGCTTTCACATTACCTGTTTATGAATAAAGGTTTGTACTTTTTCAATAAAACATAATAAATCAATAAACATGAACGACATCTATAAAAATCAACTAGCATTTACCAGTCGACTGGTGTATTAACGACCATTATCAACACTATGATGAGCTGGTGGAGATACCGTACACTTAATTAGCTGCTAGTTCCCCTCTCAATGACCACTGTTCTCCTCTACAGAGACTATGAGTCACAGAGACGCACAGACAGGATGGAGAGAGTGTGAATGCATCAAGACATTTAAGTCTAGTCCTTGAATTTGAGACAACCCCTCTTTTTAAACGCAATTTCCTCAAAAACAAACATTTTGGGAGCTGCCTGCCTCCCTCACTCCTCTACATATACACACAAACTTGTCAGTATTCATGCGACTGATTTTTGATTGCAAAAGCATCAAGTCTCAGCCTATAATTTCACTCACCCACTTTTCTATCTAAATTCTGCACCTGTAAGTACATAGCTATATATAAATCCATGTCCTCATGAAGAGTAACAAGCACTGTTGCTTTCCCACAACTGATCTGAGCTCTCACTTGTATTCACATCCTGTGTGTGTGTGTGTGTGTGTGTGTGTGTGTGTGTGTGTGTGTGTGTGTGTGTGTGTGTGTGTAATTTGGCTGCATCTATTTGAAATGCCCGTGTGTGTTCGAATGTATGGGTGTCATACTGTGTCGGGAGTTTGGTTTATTTTAGGCGGTGGGAGACATTGGAGGAGCCCAATCAGTCTATAGAACTATAATTATCACGTCAGTTCCTCTCTGATACCACAGTACAGTGTAGGAGGGATACCACAGCCACAAAAACTATTGCAGGCAGAGGTTGTATGTGTATATGTATTTCAGGGATACATATGTGTGTTTCCATAGAAACCCTGGTGATACAGTAGACTTTCAGATTTGAGGAAATGTTAAAAGAGAAGATCAATGTTTTTCAAAATAAAATAAAAAAAGCTGCGTGCATTAGAGTGTGACTACCCAACCCCAGTGCGACTGGACCAGGGGGCAACCTCTGGGGCTAAAAAAATGAAGCCAACGGGGAAGCGTCAAAACCTGCAGTTCCTTAAATGGCCACTTGAGGCTGGCTCCAGAAACAGCAAAAATGAACATGTTTACAGCCTGGCACAAAAACTGTTTTAGTCTCTATAGCTGATACAAACATCCGTGAATTTTTGTACAACTCACCCGTTAACACTTTACTACGGCTTAAAGTCATGGATATTTAAAGGCAGGACAGCTTGAATGACAGGCTGTCTGCGAGGCATCGCTAAGTCCTTCACAACTCCACTCTCATCCAAAAATCGGCACGTCTGGTTCCAAAAAACAAGATGGTGACAGCCAAAATACAGAAGTTGAGGCCTCAAAATGGCAGTCCACAAACCAGTAGGTAACATCACGGTAACTATGTCCATTTTTTAATATGATCTGTGGACGGGATCTGATGGGGCCGGGTTGGGTTTGGACAAATATTTACAAATTACGTTTGGGTTGGGATCAGCCAACTTGACATGCTGCTTCAAGTTCTGTTTTTAGACAAAATAAAGTGTAAAAACAAATAAAAATGATGGACTTCCTGTCTGTGTTGGGCTGGTTCTTGTTCAGTGCTGGGGGTTGTTATTTACGTGACAACACATGAATGCAACACATAAGCTATTTCAGCAGCAATCTAGCTAAGGATGGAGGATGTCAATTAAAATCTGTCATCGGACAGTGTGTCGGACTCGGGTTGGTTTGGACATAAAAAACAGGTAAGGGTCAGGCTTGATTACTACTCTTTCGGACTCGAAAAGAAGTATGTGGCCCATGCCTGTGCACAAGCGTGGTAATACTCACCATACCCTGGGCGGCGATGAGTGCAGCCAGGGTGCTTCTCCCTGAGGTGCCGGGGGTACAGAGTGAGAGACGGACCTCTTGTCCTCCCACCAGTGTTCGGTCCATCTCTATCAGCACAGCCTCCGCCTGCTCCGCGCTCTCATACTCCACCACACCGAAGCCTCGCACTGGGCTGCCCTCATCCTGAGCGAGCTGAAAGATAAAAACGACTGCTTTGAATGAGGGCTGGGAGGTGGGTTTACAAAGTCAGACATCTCAGCACACAGTGAAGTAATTGGTATTGACTCAGCCCCCCACATACTATATGTACACAGTATACACACGATGTATTGTGGTTATTTTGTGCTTCGGGCTAAAACAAACTTCACTTATCGACCATTTTATTTATCCATTAAAGTTATAAATGCTTCTGTAGCAGCTTTGCTCCAAGAGAAGTTTAATTAAACCTCCCCTGTTTCATAGCTTCATTTTCTTTACCTCTGCGAGATCTGCAGTTTGATAGTTTTCATTAGCTGCACCAGGATGTTTCCCCTATTCATCATTTTGTAAAACAACAACAGCAAAAAGGCTATGGGTTTAAATCTGCTGGCCAGCTGGGGTTTTACTGTGTGGAGTATCCATGTTCTCCTCATGTCTGCTTGGCTTTTGGTTACCTCCCATAATCCAACAACATGTCCAACAGTCTCTAAACTGCCCTTAGGAGTGAATGTGATTATGTTTGTGTGTTGGTCCTGTGAGAATCTGAGTCGCCTGAAACCCCAAACAGGATAAGCAGGCTCAGATGATGGATGGACACATGATCTGAAGAGCCTCACTGGAGATGTTCATGCTCAAGAGCAAGTGGGCCAAATGAAAGCTGTAACCACTGTGGATGGCTACAGCGATGAGAATGAATGGGGCTATCTGTTGCTGCCAGCAGTGAAGAAAAACGAACCAAACACAACATTACACACTGACGCCACTGTATCTCTGCCTCGTATATGACGGATTTCTTCTTGTATAATTGACCTGACTTCTGATTAAGTGACACTAATATCTAATACCTACTGCCCATTTTCTCCTTTCAGAATTCACCAGTTATCTGCATGAATAAAAAAAATGACACATTATCACCCAGAACTGTTTTAATGGAGTGACTGTGCTTTAGAGTAGGTTTTCTCTTCAATATGCAAGAGGAAATGTACTCACTGATAATTCTAATCATCTAATATGAGCCTGGTTCCGCTTAATAGAAGCTCTCCTCTTTTTTCTTTTGCCAGAGAGGGTGAAAATGCCTGAAAACATTACTTTCATTTATTCTATCTTTTAATAAATCATCGGGGGAAGCAAAGGAGGTCCCTGCAAACAGCCTCTTTTCTATTTCTGCATCGAGTTCATGGCCCCGACTAGGAATAGTAATACCATTTATCCAGGAAGTTGACTGGTAGGGTATTTTATATTTGGATTCAATGGCCAAAATACAATCTCCTCCAGAGCAGATCATCTATGCCGTTAAAGTTACCATGGTGATGTACTGTGAGACTACAAAGCCAGCAACAAGTCCAAAGTTGCAAGCTCACTTCTAATTCAGTCGCAGGCTAACAAATGCATTCATTCAATTCATGTAAACACGCCAACAGGAGCTTGCAGAGTTACAAATGTACACACTTTTGAGTGTGTGTGTGTGTGTATTTTTGTGTGTGTCTGTGTGACAGACAGTAACTGACAGATAAGTGTGTGTTGTAGCTGAGGTAAAAGAGCTTGTCTCAGCTCCTTTTGTCAAAAAGGAGAGATAAAAAGATGACATGATGTAACAGATACATCCTCTTCTTGCTCTTCCTGCACCGCTCCAGGGAACAACCATCCACCCCCCCCCCCCCCACACACACACACACACACACACACACACGTCCTGTATGTGTGTAAAGGCAAAATGTGGACTGATCTTTTCCAAATAATATTAAAATCCTGCTACCAGTCTAATGGCTTTACCCAGCAAACAACATGGACAGTTAATGGAATAATGTTATCACTTTTTTTTTTATTACTAGTCAATAAGCGGATCTCTCCAGGCCAGAAAGCACTGCTGACCCGTAACATTACTTTCGAAGATAATAGACTTTTCTGTCAAGGAGGTTCAGTCATTTCCAGTGTGTGAGGAGCAGCTAAATAATGCAGGCAGGCTAATAGCTTAAAGCTAATGGATGATATTGGATAATGACAATGGCTAAAAGCTAATGGCACATGGTTAAAACACACCACTTGACCCACTGCTGGTAGTGGCTGAATTCTAGCAAAATACTGAAAACACACAAGAGAATGAGTTAATTTATTTAGGATGTGTCCACTGTTTGAAACTGTTTTTGTATCTGATGCACAGACTAGGTCTACCTGAGCTATTTTAACTTATGTCATACTTGCATGTGGGTTTTTTTGTAAATTACATCTTAAGTGATAAATTGTAGATTATTTGGAAGAGTGTGTTTTTATGTACACAAACCATACAAGGTGCCACCTGCTACTCCGTTTTTTAACACACTCAGACACCAATGGAACAGCCATCAGGACGAATTTGGGGTTCAGTATCTAGCTCAAGGATACTTTGACATACAGACTTGAGGAGCCAGGGATCGAACTTTCGACTGGAGGACGACCCGCTCTGCTTCTGAGCCTGCTCCTAAAATCTGAATGCTGGCAACACATGCCTTAATTTTAAAATGCTAAATTCGGAAAAAAGGCCTGACTTGGAATATTTCAATATGCTGTTTATGTGGCCCCCCATTAAAGTCAGAGTATTGTCATACTCGAAATAATAGTGGAATATTGGTGTGCATGATAATGTAGTCAATGAGGATAGAGACAATGGTAACTTGGCGTGGTTACAGTACAGTATCCCAGCCGAACAACACTTTACAGAGACATCGGCAACTGTGCTCATGGTGGTCATAACAAGAAATGTTAGAGCTATGTTTGAGGTAACATATCTGTCCCCCAAGAAGCATTGACAAGTCTGCAAAATATCAGTAAATGTCAAGTCAGGTTAAAGCAACACATAGAGACAGAATGGTCCATTTATGTGGGCAAATTTGAAGCTCTATTACTATTTTATTTTTTGCGATCAAGCAGCATTTCAATGTCTTTATGTTATGGTACCCAGGACCTGTGTGGAAGTCCCTTTCCCACTGTATTTAACATGGATGCTTCAAGCGTATGAGGGCTACAACGAACGATTATTTTCATTACAGACTGATCTGTTAATAATTTTCTTGATTCATTATTTGGTCTATAAAATATCAGAAAATATTGTCATTAAATTGCATGTTTTAACCAAGAGCCTGAAGCCCAAAGAAATTCAGTTTCTTATCACAGAACACCAAGAAAATTACCAAATATTCACATTTGAGACATAAAAAGAACGCCCACCTAAGCACTAAGTTTCCAATGATATATGATTGCAATTAAACGTAACAAAAAATCATATAATCACACTTTCATGCAATATAATCATATCAGAAGTTTTCACTGTAAAAAATGGACAGATTACAAATCAGTGGGAGACAAATGTATTTGTACTCTCTCAGCCTGAGCGCTGATGCCTGTTACCATCAGCACTCAATCAAGTGGCCCTCCACTTCCTCCCTCCCTCCCTCCTCTCATTCGTCTGCTGTTTCCTCCGGTCTGAACAGAGGATGGATGGATGGATGGAGGGAACGAGGGAGGAAAATGGATGTATGTGTGGAGGAGTAGGTCGATAGGCTATTATCATCAGCATACATTAAGCTAACTGTATGGAAATGACCTGAACCACTCTACCACTTGAGAGATGTATAGATAGATGGATGGGTGGAGGGAGGAGAGAGAGTGGGAGGGAGGAGAAGCTGGTGAGAAAAAGGGGGGAGGAACAAGGAGCGAAGGAGAAAAACATCGGTGATTGATTCGGTGACGGACGAGTGAGGAGAGTGATGATATGAGCCAGAAAAGACAGGAGGGAAAACAAATAAAAAAAACTTGCTAATCATTATTTTTGTGTGCGCACACAAAAAATAAGACGGAGTGAAAGTGAGAAAAACTGAAAAGCATACATTATATATCAAATTGGATTCAAATTGGATAGTGTGCAAATGGTATTTGGGCTACCATCAACTATGTGTGTTGTGTGCATGCCTGAGTGATGATGTGGAGACTGAGTGAGACACTGCTCAAACATTACTGCAACTGCACTCACACTATAGATAATATTCAATCATTATTTAGATCTGTGCAATTATGTTAATTTATAGTAGGCCTGTGTGTATTATATTCCAGCTGTTGTTCGGCTCTCTGTCTTGTCTTCGTGTGGATGTGCGGCCTCTAAAAATATTGTTGTTTTGCTGTCCGTCTTAGTCAGGCTGAAATCAGTAGCTGCTGCACGGAGTGAACAACTAACATCCACTGTTACCACAAACAAGCGTTGACATTATCAACATGTATGGCAGCTGAAAAGGCAGTGAGCACATTCAGTCCCTCACACATGCCAGACAGGCAACACGTGACAATAAAAAAAAAAAAAAGAGAGAAATCAAAGATGTCTGTGATATAGAGAGCTCGCCGACGTCTTTAACTTTTCATTGTAACGTCTGGAAGTCGCTCTGCCTTGTCCTCGAGGTACGATTTAGAAAAATTAAAGAGTAATTTACTGCATTAATTTGGTACTTCATCCTTCATTCTGTAAATTATCCTTGGTGTAAATCGAAAACAGATTGGCCCAGAGGAAATTCCTCTCCTGCAAAGTGTAATTACCCTACATCAGTCTAATTAACAGAATATGTTTTTCAGGCTTTGGCCAACAGGTAGTAAAGCTGGAATCATAGACTAAACTAACCCATTGCAACATAAGGTCCATGGTATTATTTGTAAATCACATCACAATTTTCTGACATGATCTGAGTCAGCAGTATTCTTCTTTGTGTATAAATATGTCAGACATTATTTTTGATATTTTCTAAAGTGATATAATAAGATCTTCCCTGTCCACGGTGAATTAAACAATAATGATGATTATCTCGACATAATTTTCCTTGATAAAGATATATGTATAAATCCTTGATAGAATTGAACCACCCATACACCCGGATGCACCCTAAATGCCAGTTGCCAGCAGCCATTAAACAGAGGAAGAAGAAGAAAAAGAAATAGTAGTAGAAGAGGAGGACGAAGATGAGACCAACTGTACAACAATGTTCAACACACTAATTCATTTATGTTTAGTATGATTGCTTTTTTTTAAAGATAGTTTTGGTGGGTGATTGCCTTTATTGACGGGACAGATACAGCGTGAAAAGGGGGAGAAAGAGGGGGGATGACATGCAGCAAAGGGGCTAAAATCAAGCCCACAGCTGCCGCAGCAGGGTCACCACCCCAGCACGTGGGGCGCCCGCTCCACCAGGTGAGCTAGTGGGTGCCCCAAGTATGATTATTTTGACCATGGATAACAGCGTAGCACTACTCCGTGATAGAACGCACCAATAATATAAGTTACAGCAGCTGTTTGGGCAGTCTACTCATCTAATGCTAATGCTAAGTTAGCAAGTTAACGTACTGTAAATAACTTGAGGCTATTTCATTAGAGTGATACCACATTAACATAACTAAATGTATTTCCTTGTCATGTCAAAATGATTTTCATTGGCAATGAATGATTCACGCTACTTAACGTCATCAAAGTTTGTTTTTTGTTAATGTTTTGATTGAGAAATGGCAGAAATTACACACTATGGGTGTAAAACTTGCTGAGATTTCCAAAATACCTTGATTGTTTGTACCAAAATTAACATTTATTTGTCTATTTATTTTTATTAATTGACATTTTGATTGTAATTGTTTTGAATCTACCTCAGATTTATTAAATGTTTTGCTGTTTGTCAAGTGTTTTGTCGTGTTCTGACAATGAATAATAGGTCATACCAATATGAGCGGTATGGTTTCTTCAACTTTCATGCAAGAGCAAAAAAGATCAGCTTTTAAACTTAAGAGAAATAATAATTTCACATTTAACATATTTACCAATAGACCGATATGAACATTTTTATCACCCGGCCCTATTTTTACATGAGAATAAGATGCACATTCAAAGTAACAAATGTAATCTGTTGCATAATGTTGGATTATATAATCGCATTATTCTCTGACATGCTGGAAATTAAGGCATTTTGTTACATCACACTCTCTTGACTTGTACTGGAACATGACTTGCCATCCCTGCTTTTGACAACATAATCAAACACCTCTGCCATATGAGTCAAGTCAAAGTGCAGTGGCATACAAGAGGCACAGCATAATTAACAGCGGCTGACAACCCAATTTTTTGCTTGTTCAGTATGACAGCCTGCCATAGAAACACTTTACATAAAAACCCTAAATGCAAAGTTTCCTGGGGCTTTGCCATTAAAAACATAAGGAACAAGTCACGACATGCTGCTTGTTGTTTTAAACTAACGGCTGGGTATTGAAGAAAAAATAAACTGCCAGTACAAATAACAGTACCCTTAAAGTGATACCGTTACCAATAAATTACTTCATTTGATGCCTTTTTTTTTTGTTTCATTCAATACTCATCATGTGAATAGAAGCATTCAGTTGCACAAAATGCCACCAACACTTCTCCCATCCAAATGATTTTTTACAGGAACACATTTTGGAAGTGTTAAAATGACTAAAATATTTAGAAACTAACCAAACAAGCAATCAAATACACCATGTTTGACTTCTCCACAACGCAGGGATGTAGCTGCTGCGGTCATGGGCCAATCACACGTTGGGTGAAATCAAAGAACGCTTGCAGTGATTGGCTGTAAGCAAGACAAACAAATGGTCTTTTTCATTTGGATCTGAGTACAAGAAGATTGAAAGCAGGTATATTTTTGATTGGAGAAGTTTCCATACTACTTGGCACCAATACTCATCCCGATATCCAGCTCTTGTGGATCAGGAAATATTCTTGATGCTAACAAGTATCAACTTAACAAAAGCTAAATCTGATCAAACCTCTCAAATCATAAAAACTATTAATGGATACAGATGTTACATCGGATTTTCTTAATGTAACCCCAATTTAATTCATGTATTTTTGCATCAGATACCACACTGTATTAACAGATGCCCCTTTACTGACATAAAGAATTACCTTCAGCAACTATAATGGCTCAAAAGCAGAAACATACAAGTGAAGATGTTTCACCGCAGTCATGGCCAGAGGGATGTTTAATCAAAGACTATAGAAAAAAAAAAAAAAACTATGTAATAAATGGTATTTTCCTGAATGCATTGTGTACAGTGCAGTAAGTCATTGTATATGTGTGTCTGTGTCTGTGTTTGTGTGAGAGTGCAGAACCCAAAGATGCTAAGCTAGCTATCAGTGTGTGTGTGACAGCTCTTGACCTCAAGTCGTGGTCTCCAGCCAAGAGATGCTGACTGAGACACCAGCAGGGCCAAGACTCTGTGTGTGTGCGTGCCTGCGCCTGTGTTTGTTTGTGTGTCTGACAGAGTTTAAACGGCCACATCAGCTGTCTGAACCGAGTGATGAGGTCATGACAACCCTGTCACAGCTGTCTGCGACGAAAGGTACATGACCTGTCACAGTGACAAGTTTAACTGTAAAGATCTTTACGAAGAGAGTCGAGCAGACGATGTATTAGTGTGTGTGTGTGTGTGTGTGTGTGTGTGTGTGTGTGTAGATGGAAGTGAGGAAGAGACTGAGTGGCTGAAAATGTGACTATTATTTAAAAATATCATTTAGAAGTGGGATATTCTAGTTACAATCTAGAAATCATCAGAGTCTTTGATTGGGTGATCTCACATGAAACAATCCCAAATCAAATTTGAAATTCAGCAAACAAGTATTTGTGGTAGTTTTTCATTTTCTTTGTGCACAGCATAAGATGTCATTAAACATGACATCCGTCTAAGATTTATTCTTTCCTTGAACAAAACTTTGAAAACGCTGCAGGTTCCACCAAAGCGGGGCAATAATTGTGTCAAGCATCCTAAGATTGTTCTTGGAAAGACTTTAATTAGCTGTGCAACAGGGAGTGCTGATGATTGTAAGGAACATGTTTGTTTTTATATTCAAAATTAGATTTCTTGTCTGCAGCTTCTGAATACACAATGTAACTGCAAAATAAAGCTCATTATATGATGTTTCTCCCCATTACAGCCTCTTTGATTCACTTTGAAAAGAACTGATTTGTTGGGTGGTTTATCCATTTTTAAACAATCCTTACATTCATCCATTCCAGTTTTATGATTTGTTTTTTTCACAGTCCTCCTATATCTATATGTATCCAGATTTATCACTGTGTTTTTAATTTAGCTGACATCTTTGTTTCTTAGCTGCTGTAATGCCTTTTGACTGCTTGTCAATGAAAACCTGTCCCCAGCACCTGAACATTATTGCTATGACGGCTGTTCTGCTACATCTTCCTCCTTTTATTCGCTGACAGGGATCACATGAAATGACTCAGAAGTCCTACACAGCACCAGATGTTAAAAACAGCAAATGTCAAGCTCAGATTGTATAGTAAGAACTCAAACTGTCCTCAGATGAATAAGTACTACTTGCAAGTGCAGAATAAACATTTCAGCACTACTTTAACCCCTTTCCACTCATAATTTGTCAGCATCTAAATAACACCCACAGTGCAGTTCATTATGTGGCATCTTTAAGACCTTGTTTAGGTTTTTGTAATGGCTGTGTCAAATGAAATAATCAAAGTAAGAAGACAAACATGTGAGGGGTGTCGTCTACTATACGTCTGCTCTACGTCACTGTGCTAACAAATGTTATGGACAATTGTATGTAGCCAAATACGAGTAATTGTCTGTTCAGTCTGCCATTGATTACCTTATGATTCGGGGTGGGTGATATACTGTAGGGACTACACTCAATGTATTGTGGCTTGTTCCACATGAGATGTATAAAATTACTATGATGAACATCCAATATAAACTGTCAAGTCATTTTCAAGCTACCGGCATGAGACTCGCTTGATGTTTCTATTCGCTTTCTCCCTTTCACAGGCAACCATACAACCTTTATAAGTCACACACACTCCCCGTCCCATCCAGAACCTCCCTCTCCTGGGCAATATTGCAAGCAGGAAAGGCAAATGTTTCTGCATCTGAAGGGCTCTAGGCCACGACCATTTAGTCGCATTTTGCAACCATGGACAATATATGGAGAGCTGTTGTTTCCAACTCGGAGTGAATAAATTTTCATGTTAAACTGTGATGCAATGACAGTTAAATTTTAATGAGTTCAATGACGGTGTGAGCAGGCGAGGTGTTTGATTTTGTATCTGCAGGGCTCAAGACCATGGCTAATTGGTCAAATTTTGTGTCCATGGAGCACCAGTGCAGTTCACAAATGTTACTAATATATAAACTTGTGAACTGTTTATTTGTTTCCAGCTCACAGTGAATAAATCCTCACATTTAACTGTGAAGTTAGTTTAACTTTTAACAAGTTTAACAAGGCTTGTGTTTTTGTACCTGCACGGCTCAAGGCAGCAATTATCTAGCCAAATTTTGTGACCATGGAGCACCACTGTGATTCGCAAATATTATTAATAAATGAATCGGAGTGCTGTTAATTTGTTTCCAGCTTACAGTGAATCAATCCTGATGTGTAACCGCACTGAGGATTATGGGTTAACTTTACGCTAACTGTTGCACAGAATCTTCACATTCATGGCAAAAATATAAACACTTCCTGCCTGAGACGAGCTGAGTGGTTTAGAATAAAAGCACCAGTGGTCAGCTTTGATCTATTTCATTGCAACAATATTTTTTCATCATAATTATTATTATTATTTCTTTATTATATCAGTGTTTTATTCAACTTTATTTAAAAAAAGTGGCTCATTTATTCAGTTTTATTGTAACTAGTTTATTTAGAAGTTCAGTATTTAAGTATTCAGTACTTTAGAGGAGATTTCAAAATATTGAGATATATTCTGTGTATTGGGATATAGCCTGAAAATACTGCATAATCATTTATAGCCCATATTGCCCAGCCCCACATGTGGTCTGTGAAGAGCGGATGGTAATGTTTTCATAAGCCTGCTTCCATCTCCACTCCATTGCTCTAACATCTATCCATCCTCCCTAATTCTACTCAGCCATCTCCATCCTTTTCCATTTATTAGTATAATACAGACCAATTTTGTTCTTATTTGTCTCTCAGTAAATGTGAGTTTTTAACTTGCTCTTAGCCATTAGTATTACATTTACAAATATGCCAACAGTCTTCTCACTGTGAATGACAGTCTACCGCTCTTCACCATTCCACTTCAGCTCTCCACCTCTCTCCGTCTCCCTCCGTTCCTCTATTAGGCCTGACACTGTCAGCCCTCTCCCTCCCTCAATCCATCCTCTCTCTAATAGGTCTGGCATTCTCAGCGCCGTCCTCCTTCCTTCCCATCCCCTCCGTACTGTCTCCATCCTGCTGTCCTTCCCTCTAATATGGTTGACATTCTTTACCCTCTCCTCCCTCCATCTCTCCTGGCTGACTTAAACTAAAGTGCTGCCTGGAGGGCCCTTTCGTGGGTAGCACAATTATAGCGCTCAGGGCCAAGGCCACAGGTAAAGTGCACTCTGCACAGAGGAAAAGTAACAAGAGTTCTGCCTAGGAGCACAGAGGAGGAAGATGGTTTATGTAAGACAGACTACTGCTGACGACAGTAAGACATAAGGTGATGATACAAGACAGATGAATACGCAGCAAACAAAGAAGCAAACATCACATCAAACAAAGGGGAGTGTTTCCACATAGTGTTTCTCTTTAGCAGAGAAATGGTATGATAGCTAAGCAGCTAACACGACGGCATGTTAACAGGGGGCTGACTACACAGTTTACAACCAATGACAACCCTCAAGGCTAAAAAATAAAGCCAATGCGCAAGTGCCAAAAACTGCAGTTCATTGAAAGGCCACAGAAGGCTAGCTCCAAAACAGAGTCAGTCCCCATAGACCTCCATGTTAAAATGCCCAGCTTAACAGCAGAAAAAAAACATGTTTACAGCCTGGTTCAAAAAATGGTTTTGGTGTCTACAGCTAATTTCAACCTGTCTACATTTTACTAAAGCCCAGTTCAGACCAATGATTAGCGATGAGACAAAATGGTTTGGAGTGGTATGAACTGGCTGTCTGAGCTCAACTCGAGTAGGCTGATGGTGCCAGCTGCAACTCAGCTGGTCAAATGGTCCGCGGCTGGTTTTAAAAAGTAAAGTACGTCACCCGTTTCTACAGCCAATCGGCTTGTAGTGAAGTCTAGTGCGATCAATAAGACCGCAGATGGCGTGTTTGCTTGCTGCAGCAGGTGCTCTGTCCCCACGAGCCCTCCGTATGTGTCCTCATGGTGTGCCGGAGTCGGAGCTGCTGCTCACTGTATGTGCTTATGCACCCCCCACACACACATTCTCATTGACTTACTAATTGGCGCTGCTTACTTATATTATTGTGGTGTATTGATTATGAATACAGTCCATCTGATGCTCATTTTGTTTATGTTTTTCACTGTTTTATCACTACTGAAAATGCAACCATAGCCAATATCTCACCATCACTATCCTCATTCATATTTTAGGAAGATACAAAGTATATTCAGCCACAAAATAAGCCCGAAAAGCTGGGAATCAGGACGAAGTACAGAGAGTGTTGCATAGACATGATACACCATCTTATCTTGTTACATTGGTGTGAACCGGCAGAACTGTGTATTGCAAGTAGTTGCCTGTCTCAAACTGTCTTGTGGCAAATCTTTGGTCTAAACTGGGCTTAAGGCATAAAGTTGCAAATATTAAAGGGCAGAGCTGCTTTTGTGACAAGCTGTCTGCGAGGCGTCACTGCAGTCGAGGCATTGCCACAGTCTGTGAGTCAGATCCACCCTCTCATCCAAAAATGGTCACTTCTGGCTCAAAAAGATGGCGACAGCAGAAATGCCAGACTCGAGGGTTCAAATCAGCAGTCCACAAACCAATGGGTGACATCACAGCAGCTACATCCATGATGTTACATACAGTCTATGCTAACAACAAGCTCACAACATACGCAGTGATAAAAGCACAACAGACACCAGCAACATTTAGCGTCCAGCAGATCTGATCCCACAAAATGGCTTCTCCGTCTTTGTTGTGATAACTTCTGACTGACATATCATGTCACTCTAGATAGACAGTAAAGGAGCAACAGTAACGACACCAGCGCCTTTTTGAGAAGATTAGAGATTTTCAACTGGAAGCTCTCGGAGTGGCCACAAATAACGTCAGAGCGCTTTGATAAAAGGTGGGTGCAGCACTTTTTTCTAGATGACCTCAAGGGGTTGCATACACTCTCTCCTCATTGGGAACAACTGAAAAAAAGACACTGGCACTAAGAAAAAGACTAAAGAACACCGTGGAAATTCAGCCTTTTCATGAAAAATGATAAACACCACACAGACAGCACGAACGATAGCTGAGTGTGCCTTCTTGAAACAGACCCGGTACACTGGGAGTGACGCTTTTCACACAATGTTCGTGTTTTTTCCTGCATTGAAATCATGTGAATCCCCAGTTGTATCACACCTGACCAGCTGAAGACTCACTGTGCTTTAAATGAAAGCGAAGCAGCAGTTGTAGTTAAAATGGCTGTGCTGCACTGTCCCACACAGGCGGGTTAATAAAGTAACACTGTGACTACTCTTTGAATGCAACCTTGTTTGTTCTGATATCCCTGTATATGTTGTGTGTCCATCCTGTTCAAGTGTGCACAGGGTTTCAGGGGTTTTGTGTCTTATATATTTCTAGTGCATACATGCTGAATGCAGTAACACACACACGCACACACACATACACACACACTTGTAAGCACATACTGTACTGTACATAAAAAATGCTGAACCATAGGTCAAAGCCTGCTGGCTCTGCAACAGTGAAGCAACATGAGCTAAACACCCACAAAGCATCATGGGACCGGGATGATGTGGGTGTATTGATTTCTATGTGGGAGTGGGGCAGAGGGGTGGAGCTAAAACTGGAAATGCAGCAGATGACAGATACCCATTGAGTGATGTCTAAATGGGAATGTGGGGGTGGTGTGGATGTGATCATGGGGCAGGGTGGTATATAACACAGCCGAACTGAAACTGAGCAGGGGGGGGGGGGGGGGGGGTTTGAAGGGTGGGGCTGGTGTCACAGCAGCCACACCTCACCATGGAAACAGTTGCTTGGTGATAGTGGGAGATTGGCCAATGGGGACGCCGACCCCTGAATTTTATATCAGTACCTCTCACCTGGTGGTCAGAATCTGAAATACTTTTTTTGATCCCCCGAGAGAAATCACACACATTACAGCTGCTCTTATATTTACGCATGAAGAAATTATTCGAAACATAAGACACAAAAATATGTGCATTATGCAACAGCGTATATAAAACAAAAATGCAGAGAGATGGGATCTATGAGTTTGTTAAATATAGCTGCATTGATAATATAAGTAAGAATTAATTAAGAATATTGGTACAAATGTGCATTAGATATGCCAGAGCATTGCTTAGTGGAATTATTGCACAGAGTTTGTGCATGGTGGCGTTTGATTGATACAAGCCTGTGTGTGTGTGTGTGTGTGTGTGTGTGTGTGTGTGTGTGTGTGTGTGTGTGTGTGTGTGTGTGTGTGTGGAAGGAGGGAGTCATTTCAAAGTGAGAGTGTTATATGTAGAATGAAGATCCTTCAGAGGAGTTTGTGTGACATTACCAATGAATAAAAACATTTTCCTTCAGAGCTTCTGCTACACTATGAGGCTCTGAGAAGAGGGAAAAAAAGAATTTGCAAACATTTATCTTACACCTTGGTTTCACAGTGCAGAGATGTTCAATAAACCGTGAACTCTTGGATACTTAATTTTGTATATCTGATCAAACGAGATGTCAAAAGTAAAGGCCACAGCCCATTTTTGTTAGACTGCTCTTATACTTGCTAGAATATACACACATAGAAACTCACCTGGCAGAAGACGGGTTTGTAGGTTTCGGAGAAGAGCTGGGTCAGTTCTTCAGAGTCACACAGGTCCAGCGGCAGCCGGTTTATACACAGACACTTGGAGTGCAGGTTCTCCTCCTGGCTCAGCTGGTTGACGTCCATCCACTGCACCATCAACGAGCGATCGTCCTGAACAATGGGAAGAACAGAATTCAATTTTTAAGACCCTGAACTCGCCTTTCACTCTTACACTGCATAAGCATCCTCTTGAATTCTGCATTTATATAAACAAATGATTGTAAGTGAAGCTTTACTTGCCGTTACATATTCATCCTTGAGGTTGTAAAGTGCTGATTTGAAAGCCCATGTACAGTTTTTGTTTCACTGATTGAGCTGAACCCAAATGTGAGGTCAGACAATCTGCTGTAGAATTTAAAATAAACTGCACTAAAATAAGACAAGGAGATGTTTCTGGTTGAGCGTTTCTTCCCACAGATACTTTGTGTGTTCATACTGCAAATTCACATTTCATACTTGGGAGACAAATTGGCAGAACCCATATTTGTACTTATTATTTCTTTTCCTTTGTTTGGCCAGTTTCTACAAACCATGACAGATGATTACAAGTTTGAGCCAAGTTTTGTGGAAGTAAACAGCTCGATGTAAGAAGTGGCCGAAGACTCAAATGTCCTCTTTTTGCTCATTTTTATGTATGAACCAGATCAGGCCATATGGCTGTAGACTCATTTATTTAGGTTTAGCCCAGAGCACTAAAATGTATATTGTGTACTCATCCAAAATAGTTCAACAGTTCCTGCATATTTTTGTCTTAAAGAAAAATGTAGCAAGAAAATCAAATAATCAAGCAGGACAGGATCATTTGAACAACCGCTCTAACATACCAGCGGTCGGCCCAGCAGCTCAGAACGGGCCCGCGAAGCAGAATCCTTCTTCATGTATTCAACAAAGCCGTATCCTTTGGAGTGACCCGTCAGCTCGCTGTACACCAGGAAGGAGCGCTCGATGTTCCCATAGGCGCGTACCAGCTCCTCAAACTGCTGGGCAGTGAAGGTGTGGGGCAGGTTGGTGAGGCAGAGCAGGGAGTCCGTGGGCTGCAGCGTGACGTTGATCAAGCGTCCCCGGACAGTGCTGTGATGGAGGGAGCGGATGGCATCCTGAGCCTGGTCCCCGTTCAGCAAAGTCACAAAGGCTGGAGGAGGGGACATTATGGAGACAGCGACGAGAGGAAAAGACAGGACGAGGACAGACACGCAGAAAGAGACGCACGGACACAAACAGACGGGGACGTGTGAGACACGAGCAGACAAACACAAACATACATTTAAAGCAGACATTGAAAAAACAGGCAGAAAGCAGCTTGTGGAAAATGCAGGATGGGGGACACAACGACAAAAATAAAGGGGAAAAAAAAACATGCACAAAACAACTCACATGAAAAGCAAAGAAAATAAATGACAGGCCGAATGTGGCAAAGAGACGAAAACAATAACACATTGGGCACGAACAACCAAAATCACAAACAGACAGTCATAAGGACAGACGGACAGACAGATACACAGAGAGAAAGACAACACATTAGCTAGAAAGCCAATAGGGAGCCACTATGTAGGGGGAATCCACTGTGACACACACACATACACACCTTATCTCATTTGAAAACTGATATTTGTGTCAGAGAAACAATAATACTGATGAACACTACAATTAAATTCTACTGGCAATTTAACTGTGATACCTTCAGACAAAGTGTTAGCATATTGTCTATGCCAGTGATAATATCTCTTATGTCACATTGTCATCACATCTCTTCCAATCACTGCCCGAATTTCACTTCATTTTAGTCGCGTAAAGCAACAAAGATTATCACTTGTATTGGGGCTGTCAGTTTTCACAGACAAACTGAGAAAAGCCGACTGTACAGTACGTCCTGCGAGTCTATTGAGGAGGCTTTGATATTTATTCATAAGTTACAATCCAGTCAGTGAAGCCTTGGTATGAATTCTCAATAGACTTCCTTTCCAATTAATGGTGATTTAAAATAATGATTTAAACTAAAAAACAATGTATAAAGGCACATTGATAAAACCTCACACACAAACGCATTTAAAACTGTGTAAATAGGTTGACAGAAAGGAACTGAGTGAACGTATAGAGCATTAGAAGCCTTACACAGCTTCACATGGAAACAGCCATAGACAAATTCATGGGCTGTGAAATGAGGTGGTAATAAATTGATCTGCAATGTGAGTGTGAGTGTTGAAGAGAAAAGGTGTGTTAAAAGAGTTTAATGTTGCACACGTTGAGTATTTAAACAAGTAAAAACACTAAATGTGTGTCTAATATATAAAACAGATTTACTAGCACGTCGATTAATATTATTACATTGGAAGCAAACACGAGCCTCGGCCAATTCTGCCCACATGACGGATGTGATGCACCACCTGCATTTGGAAAAGATTTAATTCTCATTAAGAGAGTGTGAAAACAACTTCTACCAGATGTGGCAAACCTTTATATACCACTTTAGGGACGCTTTCACAGTTGTCTTGCTTTGGTCTGAATCAGGGACTAGTTTTGTTACAAAGGTGCATATTTGCCTAGAGTTGGTTCATAGTCTCACGGCAGCATTTACAAAAGGGACCAGATCAGATGTCTTGCACGAGAAAGCTGCTCTTGATTGGTCAGAATTTCCATTCAGGAAAAATCCAGGAAGTTCGCAGGTTGATCTTAGCGCTGGGCATCGTGTATTATATATTGCTTACATTGTTCATATCAGGCAAACCATACAGTTTGAAAACAAGGCGCGGCTCCAACGAGAAAACAATGTTTTGTTGCATTGGATGTGCTGAATGTGCATATTAAGGCAGTACAGGTGGTGCACATTAATAATCCTCCAGGACTGTAACATGCACATATTTAACCCAAACAATGTGTAATGCAACTGCAGTCGGTTTGGATCGAAGTCGGAACACGTTCTCACCACAAATGACAAACAACACCAGAGTGTAACCGGACCGAGACCATCTCTTCAATAGAGACTCGGTCTGGTTGTTTTGGTGCGCACCTGAGTGCGATTGCTGTGTTCACACCTGCCCAAACGAACCGCACTTAGGGGGCAAAAGAACTTGAGTTTGACTGAACCGAACCAAACAGGGCAAGTGTAAAGACTCCCTAACAAAGATGCACTAAGTACTTCCCCTAACTTGGCTAGTTTAAGTGACACAAAACACGGTCAAGCTGACAGCCTTCTAACCCTATACTACTGCCACTGTTTGTTTAACTTCGAAAACTCCAATAAAAACAGTTGGAAAAAGAAAAAAAGCTAGAAACCATAAATGCTTCACACACACATCTCACCCCGACCAGCTGAGAGGATCTATACAACCAGCACACTTTCAAGATTAGTGTCACCAATTCAGTATCTGACCAAATGTCTCCCCATCTGTTCCTGAGTTATGAAGTTATGGCATTAATGTCCAGAGGAGTGTCTTTGCAGAACATTTTAATGTCACAGTGAAGTTGCCCTTTTGGATATATGACCTCATCACCTCATAAATTTATTCTATTTGACAGTTTCTGAGCTTTGGCCAAAAACATGTTTTTTGAGGTCACGGTGACCTAATCCGTTCATTCTTGAGTCCAAGTGGATGTTTTTGCCAAATTAGAGGAAATTCCCTTCAGGCCTTTTTAAGATATTGCATTCACAAGAATGAGATGGACACTGGGATAACATGGGAAAAGAGGTAAATGAGGCCTTTCATCATCTCCCTAAACAACTTATGCTACTATAATAAACACAGCCCAGCGTTTCTGCTGCCCCACTGCCCCGCTGCTCAAGAGACCGGCAGTATAAAAGTGAAATTTCATTATGTGACTCTCAAGTTTGACTATTAAAATCAGCAGGCGCTGCTGAGAATGAGCAGTACAAAATAACTGTGGCACCTTCTGGCACCCTAACCCTAAGAGTCAAGAAAGTAACAGAATTAATTTGAATTGTAAACATCCAACCATACTTCCCTGTAGTAAGAACACACAAGGCCGTGAGTGAGGCCAAACCAAACAAGCATACAAGTAATAATGCTATCTGATACTGAGATACAACTTCTGGAGGTCCACTGTAACCATGGTGATAAAGTTAAAATGCTTTGTAATGAGCAACTCCTCTCAAAACCAGCAGTGTTCAGACTTCAGCTAAACTGCACCACATATTGGTACCCGAAGGAGATAAAGTAAAGATGTAGCCTATAGTACAGTAGAAAATCAGACGGTTTAACTTCCCATGCTGAACAGGAGATTGTGCCGGTTTCACCAAAGCTCAGGGTTTGGCTGGTCAAAACATGGCTGCTCAAAAAACAGGAAAGGTACTTGTGTGATTTTTTTAGACATGCTTTAAAGAGCACCTTAAACAACTACAAACAGATGCGGGCCGCGCACTGTGAGCTTCTGACCTGCAGGAAAATATCACCGTGCCTCCGGACAATGCTGCCCCTGCGGTCATGCACCTGTAGAGAACACGACCCGATGTCTTTTATCAAAGCTCTAACCTCACCTGCTGTTACTCTGACCGTGAAGTCCTGCACATGTTGTTCTTAAGACAGTGTCTCACCAACTCCCACCATGTATAAACTGGCTACTGTTGGGGAAATCACTGAGTGTATTTCAAACACATCTACTACAGGAATGATTTCATGTTGGCTGAGATGTGTTTTACTGTTCAGCAGTTGGGAGCTACTATAATTACTTCTTCCCTGCATCCACTGCTTGCTGTTAGCTGTCGGACCTGCCAATGTAAACTATGGTTTTGCCCAAATACCCTGGCATTAATATCCAGTACACTGATATAATGTGATGTCTCAAAAGATATTTGCCAAAATCTCCAGTAAACTGAAAGGCAGAGGCATTTTTTGAGTGCTTTAATGCACATTACATTACACATTAGCATCCTGATTATGACCGGTTTTGAAATGATCAATTCCCTATTTTTCGTACCCTTTTCAAACACAAATTTTCAGTGCAGACCAGCGTGAGCTTCAATGTAAATCCATCGAAATTAAAGCCACTCTTCTCAAGTACACCTTTATTCACCAAATCTTTTCTTCTATCTTCTCAACATCTGGGTGGTGCCTGAGGCTGTTTCCAGTTTCCTTAAGTACAAAACACTCAACTGTCATGTGCTTTTATAATTATGCATTCTTCCTATAATTCAAATTATAGCTGATAAATATGAAGAGTCACAACTGTTCTCTGTTTTTGTTGTGTTAGCAATAGTCTGAGTGGGCGGAAGTTCGCTGCATAAATCAGCCTCTCATTGGGCGGAACAAGCCACCCGCTGAAGTCCCGCCCTACCACCTCCGGTTCTGTAGCAGTTTTCAACCATTTTCAACACGTCCTTTCCTAACTTTTGGGGTGTTTGATCTTGCGGAGATGTAGCCATTTTACTGCCATGGTTCGCATCCTGTAGGCGATACTTTTGTGGGCGTGTTACACCAAAACCTGTTTCTCCCTGGCAATATTTTTGCAAGCGCACCGTTGCTGTGGCACCGCCCAGAACAATTGTGATTGGTTGAAAGAAATACAAGCAGCCGGGGCATTTTTTTCCCCTCCAATCTTAAAGTGAGAGTTGGCCCAGCCAGACCTTTCTTTTCTTGAGAAAGGTCTGGTGAGCGAGACTATGTTAGCAATAGTGATGTTGGGTTGATTTGGTGGGGTCAGGGCTATGGAATATTATTAAATCAGCCATATTTTCTCACTACATCTTCGCTTTTCTTACACTCAGTTGCAGGTTAACTACAGGTTATACACTTCTTTCCCAAAAATGTGAAATTATCAGTTATTGGCCATGAGAGGCAGGTAATTATCAATTAGCCTATCAGTTGAAAACATCCACATCTGTGCATGCCTGATAGCAATGTGTTTTAATTTCATGGTTTTTGATGTGTCCCATTTCTGTATTCCCATTTATGATGCCACATGTTGCAAGGAGGTGAAAGCCTGACAACTGGCAGGATGGAGGAGAAGTTGAGTATCACTTGTAGCTCTTGTCTTCCATTACTGGTGGTGAGAGAAGCCAAATCCAGTAGGCAGAGTTAGAATATAGCATTTGTTCAGTTGGCCAAAACCAAAGAGGCTTCATCCTCAAATACTGAGTCTGTATTTAAAATGATACAGAGTCAAAGACAGTGATTAAAAACCTGTGTAACATGATGTTATGTACACTATATACAGGGAAATAAAGATTATTCTAACCTATATTTCCAATGTTGCGAAACAAACTGCATTTTGATCATTTCCCATAATGGGGTTGAAATTAAAAACATCTTACCAGCCTCTAAATGATATGATGTGGGAGAATAATAATTGTATGGAACACTGTGAACATTTTAAGATATTACAAGTGATTTCACACCGAGCGCAAGGTAAACTATGCCCAAAACTGTCATCACTATTTTGTTGTGGGATTGACTTTTAAAGAGCATTACAGTCCCCGTCAAGCCTCTGGCACAATTTTAAGTGCCAATCAAGCAGCAACCTCTGAGGCTGAAAATGAAGCCAATGCAGAAGTGCCAAAAACTGCAGTTTTCTTGAATGGCAAATTGAGGCTGGCTCCAGAAGCGAGTCAGTCCCTAAAGACACCCATGTTAAAGTGCCCAGCAGCAGAAATAAACATGTTTACAGCCTGGCACAAAGACAGTTTTGCTCTCTATAACTAATTTCAATGTTCATAACAACTGTACAGGGGGTGAATTTTTATATAACCAACCCATAATTATTTTTATTAATGCTTAAAGTTATGCATATTTGATGGCAAGGTCACTTGACAGGCTGTGTGCGAGGCATTGTTACAGTCTGTGAGTCAGATCCACCCCTCTGTCCTTCACAGCTCCAACCTCTCTTAACAGTATGGTCACTTCTGGCTTCAATCTGGGACTACAAACCAATGGGTGATGTCACGGTTGCTACATCTATTATTTTGTATAGTCTAAGGTGCCAATCAGTGTAAAAAGCTTGGTTGCTTCTAGAAGTGGACAAAAATTACATATTTTTTAGGCTACTCCCGACTCCAAACATGTCATTAACAGCTTAGACTACTCAATCTGCATAAATGTATGTGTTTGTGTTCAAGCAGTGCTGTTTGTCATTTTGTACGTGTTTCATGATCACATTGGGTCAATAACCACCAGAAACAGCAACACAGAAAAGATAATTGAAGTATGAGGTGATGATTTGTACTCTTCACCACACACTAACACCTTCAAAACAATTCAGCGACAAAAGCAACATTACATAATGCCAAGTTCCATGTCTGATCCTGAGTGCGCGATAAAAAGTCAGACTCCACAGGAAATGGAAAGTCGACGGCTGAAGTTTAGGTTCCAGGCCCACAAATCACTTAGTGATTGTTTGTTAAATTATTCAAATGAAAACATTGGCAGCTGGTGTCTCTGCCACTCATCAGAAGGAGCAACACAGCCAGGAAACATCAGAACGATGAGTGATTTTGGTGCTAAAAAATGGTGCTTCAATCACAAACTATGATTACACAAGTTGAAGCTTGTTCCATCTATGTGGCTTCTATTTTAAGAGAGCAGGTTTAGCTTCATCACGACCTGAAGGTATGGCAAAGACAGTTTCAAAACTTATCGAAGTTTTGGAGCCACTTTTCAAGCCCAGAGGAGGTATTTATCGACAGATTTTTGGCATCATATTCCTTTAAGACTAAGACTAGAGATTTTTTCATGGCACGGTGAAAAAAGTCATATTAAAACAAATTTGGAAACTATTTTTTGAGATAAGAAGATCTATAGGTTGCAGGTAGGGCTGCAGGCAGTGGTGTAGTGGAGCGTATACTCAGGTATATGGGGTATACCCACTTCTTTTTCTATCCAGTTACAGTATACCCACCTATCAGCTAAAAAGCCATTTTAATATATAGGACAGTATGCCCACTTCCTCATCGGTAACCTACCTATCTACCCAGTAGTACACCCACCTCATCAATTACCACTACACCACTGGGTTCAGCTAACAATTTACACGATTGATTAATCTGCTGGTTATTTTCTGATTAATCAATTAATTGTCAGTTCCATAAAGGAGGGAAACGTTGATCATAGTTTCCCGAGATGCTGTCTTTGCATTGCTTGTTTGGTCAAAAACCCAAATATATTCAGTTTATAATCATTTAAAACAGGGATGCACTGATTTATCAGCCGCACATTGGTATCGGCTGATACTTGCCTTGCTGTCTGCCACTGGCCTATTAGCACATAAGATGACATTCACAGATGGCAGTAGCCGATGTTTTCATTGTGTCACATCAATTTCGCACAGGTTAAAAAGCAGGCTCGAAACTAACATCATTCCTTCATCCCGGGGATGACAAAAACGTCAACATCACGACAAAAGCATTCAGTAAACGCACTCTAGACATGGGGAGACGCACCCGATTGTTTCCTTGATAATGCTGCTACATTGTGAACAACAAATACATGTTAGCATTGACAGGAGGAGAGCTAGCTGACATTGGCAGCTGGAAGAAAGTACTCACATGTTACAATATGATGCGTTCAAGTGCTATTCAGTAAAGTCAGTATTGAGCATGTGTTTTCATGATGTGTTCAAATGCAACCTTGTGAACTGCGGTGTTTGTTGAGAAACTTGAGAAAATACATAACAGCAAACACAAAATAACAACAAAAAACATCGGCATCAGTATCAGCTCAGAATTTTACATCCCTAATATAAAACAGAGAGAGGCAGTAGATCACATTGGAGGAGCTGGAAATAGAGAACATTTGGCTTTTTCTCTTGACAACAGACTATCATCAATCAAATTGCCAGTTAATTTTCCACCAATCAAATAATAATCTAAGCCTTAAATGCAGGAAGCAGTTATGGACAATCTGGACATCGTCTCAGTGTTGGCAGGATATGTAAGTTCTGTTTCAGCTCTGGTGCAGGCCGTCAAATCCAAATGTATTCAACAGTAAAACATATGCGGAGCACACAGGAGATCTGGTGACTTAAAAACATCTGTAACACAGGACGCCCCCGCTGACCTGCACACAAACACCACCTCTTTTATCTTCCATCGAAGCTACAGTGGGTATCTGTACCAGCCAATCCCTTGTGGAGATGGGGAGGGACACGCTGTTCACATTCTTTGGATAAAAATATAAAAATACAAAGACTACAAAGCCACAGCCACAAATTGCACCTCTATCTGTGACTCAGTGCATGTGCAGATCAAGTTAGGACCGGAGTCTTGGATGGAAAATATTAGCCGAAAAATGTTGAAACGAGCAACAATTGGGACATCTGCTCTACAGGCATCTTCGTTTTCACAAAGAACATCTGTGGCAGATCTAATGCAAGGTCAGGATCGCTCTAACACATAGAAAATCCATCCCCACCTCTCTGAATCTTGATCTGTCGGCCTGCCTGTACTTGTCTCTCTCCCTCGACTGCATCTGTATCTCTATCTCTATCGATCCCTCCGTTTTTGTCTTTTTGTGCCTTGTCTTCCCACCTTACTGCCCGCTGACTACTGTATTTCTTCACATCTATTGGCTTTATGCCCATCTGTCCTTTGGTCTCTCTCACTACTTTGCTCCCAGTTTCTCTATCTCCATTTCCATGAGCCTCTGTCTGTCTTCGGATACCGCCTCCACCCAAATCAATTACCTCAAACCCCATCTAATACTCTTACACACTCACGCACACACTCGCACACTCTGTAATGGATCTCTTACACTAAGCTGAGAGCCTAATCTGGTTTTAACCCGCTAAGTACGCTACCTAACATTAGGCATTACTAGGAGATGGAGAGAATGTGGTTTGGGCTTTATGCTAAAGCTCTCTCTCTTTCTGTTGCCTCTAATGACACAGTGCCGCCCGACAAGCGGGGGCTGACGTCAAATTCTGCTCAGTACTTTCTCCAGCAGTGAAAGGGAGAACTCTAGGATGCTTAAATAGCTTACAAAATAATCTTATAATTCACAGCCTGGCATTCATCGAGTGGGCTTTCAAGTGAACTTTGTCAAAAAAGAAAGAAAAAGAAAAAAACTTGAAAAAAAAAAAAAAATCACAAAAGCGCGTACATCTTAATTATGGGTTGCTGCTTCTGAATATGTCGATTACGCCGCATGTTCCTGTGAGGAGCATGTAGGGGCACAGGAAAAGAAGAAGAAAAAAAAAAAATCATCCGCTGAAATCACCTCGAAGGCTGCAATTCTGCTGCCACATTCCCTGTTGAAGGAGCTAATTAAAAGCAGGGGAGTTACGAACGCCGCGGCGGACCCCGTGAAACTCAAGGGGCTGGTCTTCGTGCTGTGTGGAAGGTGGTCCTGCTGTTTCATCCCGGCCCCGAGGCCTAGATGAAAGTCTCAGGTGGAGAGAGGAGTCTCTCGGAAATAAACAACTCGGTAAGCTGACGGGGGAAAACGCTCTGGCATCTAAGTTCAATCCACATGTGACTGCTCTCTTGATGACTTTAAAAATGCTTGTTAAAAATTGTGGACAATTTTCATTGAATAATACAATTCAACTGCATTTTCCCCACCTACAATTAGATAATCAACGAACTGTACTGTTTTAGCCATGCTGGTGGTATGGCTCTGATGATGGCAACGTCTGTTAGTCTACTGCTCCACTACTTTGGTCCAGACTGACAGGCCCATATACTGTAGCCTACTTCATAGAGAATAACAAATTAAAGCACATGGTCAAAGTGCTTGAGCCGCACTACAATGTGCCTGTATGTGTGCATTTTAATCAGTCCGTGCCTGTCCCGAATCAGTGAGCGCTAGCTGCGGTTCTGTTGAATGCCTTCAGTGCTACAGGAAGAATTATGACCAATGAACCCCCCACATTTGCTTATATTTAACCCTTTGAACTGCAATTGAAATGCTCCGTAAGTGCCTACATGGGTATTTCTGTTTGTTTGTTTGTTTGTTTGTTTATCATCTGAAAGCACTCACTTTGAATACACGGGTTATTTTATCCCTTATATTCAAAATTATGATCCAAGGGCAACATTACAGAGCAACCTGGAGAAATTCAACAACAACCAGCCTGGAAGTCATCTGTTTTCTTTTTATGATCCCTTCATACCTTGAAGGCCTTCAAGTGAGGAAATTATAATTTTATCCATTTCACCGACCCTTCTTCGATGCTTTAGGTGAAAAGTTGCTTGAGTAATGATGTTGAAGATTTCAATTTGCTTAAGAGATGAAAGGCAGATAAGAGGAAGCCAGGGAGCCGAGAACGGTGTTTAGAAATTACATCATCATTGCAATTTCAACCTGAACTACAGGTAATATTTTGTGTGTGTGTGTGTGTGTGTGTGTGTGTGCCGGGGCTGACAGGCCAGCAGGATGAGCTCTCTACGGATGTGTTGCTCTTTCCTTATCAATCTCACACACAGATTACACACACCAGTAAGAGCACTGGGTGTCCTCTGAATCATCCTAACAATAAAGCCCCCCAGGGATGTTCTTGACTGCGAACTACAGAGTGTATAAATCCTCAGATCACAGCGAACATCATCTCTGAGATGAAGGAGCACAGCTTTGCTCTGAGGGCTACCCAAACATTTGCATTGTCTTAAAGGCATACGTTACAAAAGGGAAGATTTCATAAATAAAAGGACAAGAACGGAAGAATGAGAAGTGGCTTAAACACACTGAAACAGCTACGACACAGCCATGACTGTGTTAGTTATGTAGCACCAATAAGCCCTCATCCTCCTTTGCGTCCCTGTGGCTTTATATTCCTCCCTGCCGCTTTGCTACAGCATCTACATGAGTAAACACTTCAGACGAGCTGCATCCTCCTCTCTCATCCTCTCCTCTCTCTCCAGCGGTCCTCTCATCCTCAGAGCCCTTTGTCTTCCAACACGTCGGCCCTCCCACACTCTCCTCTCTATCATCACCACCTCCTCTCAATTCTGTTTGCTTTTTTTCGCGTTTTTCTCTCTCGCTGTTTGCATCCATCAGTCCTCCCCACAGTCCTGCAGCCGTTTCCACTGTAGCCTTCCAGGGGGCATTGGGGCTTAAATATTTGTGGGTTCAACAGATTTAAATTATTATAAAATATGCATGGATTGTGCATTTCAGAAGCACAGCATGTAGCACTCTGAATGAATATCACTGCCACATTTTATTTTGACGAGCAGTGAAATACCAGTCCAGTCTGGGCCACCCAGTTTTCTATTATCTCAACTTGTCTCAGTGTCATGAGTGTTTCGATTTGGCCCTGTCTGGACCCACCTTTCACAGTCGTCGATCTTGATCAAGTCCAGTTGGCTTTTGTTTGCTTTTAGGCTTCCCTTTTCAACATTTGCAGCTGCTCGTATAACACTAGAGTGGCTGCTTTGCTGACAGTCAGCTGCCACTTCCCCATTCCAACACATAATGCTTTTTTTTTTTTTTTAATCACATTCACTGTTATTTAAAAGAATAATCCTAATTACTCCTCTTTTCATGACCTATCATGCTCATTTTCAGGTTCATACTTGTATTTTGGGTTTCTACTTGAACATATTTATATGCTTTAATGTTAAAAAACACTTTGTTTTCCTCATAAAACACGGAGGACACCTGCACTGGAGACTCAGAACAGTCTAAACTGCTCTAGCTTTGACTCGTCTTGCACTCACCTTTATAAAATAAATAAATTCCTTTTCAGCCAATGTAACACTGTGTGCCACTGGGCTGGGTTTGATCACAAGAGGAGAGCCTCATTCTTCCAACATTAAAGACAGAAGTTCTCCAAGTCTTCACCAACTGGCTAATTCTCAAAGAACAGAAACTCTCAAACCTGACGTCAAACTGGCTAATGCTATAATATATCTTCACATACTTGAAGCTCCACTCTCCATGGAAAACCACATCTTTAGTGAACAATACTATATTTATATTTAAGTGTATTTTTATGCTTCGACCCTAACCCAACAGAAAGCTGTTCTCTGCTTGGATGTGGCCTGAATTTGTTGAGCTAACCTGAAAATTTCTAAGGGAATAATTGTGGATGGAGCAAAGTTTCTCACACACACACACACACACACACACACACACACACACACACACACACACACACACACACACTTACTTACTCACTTACTTACTTACTCACTCACTCAACACCTGAGTGTCAGAATCAGATTTTGTGCAGGGACCTCTTGTCAGAAACATCACCACACACCAGTGGGACTCGAAATGTAACAAGTGTGGAGCAAGAACTATCCTGAAATTTGAATTTCAAATCAACACAGTCGCTTCCACAGAATGTAACATTACATTTACAACTTGCTACTTTGCAAAGGAGGATATTAATATTTAGAAGTAGTGCCTAAAAATTCAAACATTTCAGGCAAAATTCGCAAGATCTCTTCTTGTGTGTGCCGTTTTTTTGTTATCAGTGTCAGTGGTAGTATCTACGTATTATAGTGTGGTATATGGAGGTTAGTGGGTGGGTGTTTGATGTATAGATGGATAGAGAGATGGAGAAATTAAGGGATGGAGGGATGAGATGCATAAGAGGCAGTTGCTGAGTGGATCCAACACTCGGCGTCTCTTCAACCAGCCGCCCACTCACCCGCCCACAGCTGCATTGTTCACTCAGCCGCTCTGTCCCTCTTTGAAACGTTTCACTCTAAAAATGGATGCATGATTTAACAAATCCACAAACGTAATGTTGTGTGTTTTTACACACTTTAGTAGTTTACATATGTGCATCCCTATTTCTGGTTAAACATAGAAAAAGGTACATTATAGTGCTTTCTAATTGTGATTTAAATCTGAATTTAAACAAATAAGATCAAAACAAGTGCAGCATTCTCACTGTAAATAATAGTGCTAATGTGTTTTTAATTGTGCGACTGATTCCGCCCCTGCCGGCTATTGTATCAACAATTCATCATCTATTGATCCTTCCAGTAGATCACTCCATTTTTCTCTCTCAGTCCTGCCCGCCTTCTGTCCGTTTCCCTTTTTATCGTTAGTCATACAATGTGTCATTTTAAGTCAATCCTAACCTTCATCCTACATCCATCAACCGAGCTCTTCAACATCCTACCACCACCCATCCTGCAGATGGTTTTCACTTCTCTCTTTCCTTTTTCTCCTGTCCTTTCTGCCCTGTCTTCCTCCTCATCCTCCTCAGTCTTGTATTGCATTTTAACTTTGACTTAGGCCCAATCCCAATACCCCCCCCTTGTCCACTACCCCTTAGCCCTTGGGCCTACCCCTAGCCCTTGCCCACTACCCCTTGGCCCTCGAAATGAAGCAACGAGGGGTAGGGGTTGAAATCTTTCCCTAGGAATTGGGACACCACTCACTATGTCACCGCGTCGGTTTCGTTAATGCATACGTAACTATTTCAAATAGGAAGCTGCAAGCTATCTAATTTTCCAACCGGCATCTCCAATGGAGTCTCCAGTTGAGTTCATCCTATCGATCGTGTTTGCTGTATTCATCATGCTTCGTTTAATGACCGACAGACAACAGGGGACTTCTTCTGACTTTTTATACAATTAACGATTGTTTAATTAACTGAGAAAATGGTAAATTAATCGATAATGATGTAATTCAATGTAATTCTCACACACATTAGTGATAGCCTGCACCTGTGAAAATGTCTAACTCTAGACTGAATAAACACTCACGTGCACACCAGTGAAACCATATAGTTCTGCTCTCAAGAATGGCATACACTACAAAAGTTGATCATTTCAAGATTGAAATAAAAAAAAAAGATTGTCTTTTCCTCCTTTAATTAAAATAATAAAAGTATCTAAACAAATGCAATAGAAGGAATGCTTTAATACATTAAAGCTCATTCAGTATCTCACTCTCCACATCGCTTTCTTTCTCTGCACAGACACAAACAAGGAGACACTGCAAATATGCATATTCAAAACGGCGCCATGAGAATACCTAAGGGAGGCACAACTTCCTCTTTCGATTCACTCTGAAGACCAGCTGTGTGTGTGTGTGTGTGTGTGTGTGTGTGTGTGTGTGCCTGTGGTCAGCTGTTTATCATCAGCTCGTCTTATCTTGTGTGTGCATTTGTGAGCTCCTTAAAGACAGAAAGCAAGGTTGAGAACCTTGATAACACTGTGACCAGATGTATCAGACACTGACATTATGTGAACATGTGATTCTGTGTGTGTGCACTCTTCACTTCTACAAAAGCTTTCAATCAAAGTGTGAGTGAGACCCCGTGTCTCTGTGTGTGTGTGTTTATGACATGCCTGTATGATGTGCACTGGTGTGAACCGCAGATAAGACAAACACCTCTGACACAAACTGGTGACTGGAGAGAGAAACTTGAGGGTTAATGCACAGTAAGTGATCGTGACTTAATGAGACATCTGCATATTTTTCCATATTTCAGAGATGCCTGCATTGTTCTAAAAGACAGCTTTTTCCCCTGATTGTCGACGGGGAGCTTAAAGATGGTTTATCTGACGCAGCTGGTTTGAAGTTATTTACATGATTTCTACAGCAGTAACTCCACTTTTTACTTACATTTCCCAAAGTAACCATAAATGCACTTCTGTAGGTCTAAGCTGGAGCTGCTCTTGGTAGCATGAAGACAGACACCACAATTATTCTTGTGTTTCATAAATGTACAATACACCTCTGTGCATATAAGTATTCATTACTTCTCATTACACATTAACATTTATTACATACCTGTTTATATTGTTTACATTCAGTTCATTCATTTGCAATGCTGTGTACACAAATTTATATGACACTATTTATGTTCATAGTCTGGCTCTATATTTCCACTCGCGCTATTTTACAGTATGTCTCAGATCCAGACTTTGTTTTTACTTGCACGACTTTCTTTTTTATAGTTATTTAATGAGCATTGTTGGAGGCTGCCTGAGGCATAAGATTTTAATTGCCAATGACTGCTTCTCTGTAATTGTTATGCACATGATAAGAATAAAGAACTTGAACTTGCTGACCACTATGCAAAGCCCAAGCTTTGGCAGGGTAATGTAACATGAGTAAGACTCTGTAAAATAGCAAGAGGCAATAATGGACTCTGAGAAAACTATTTTTGAAATCATAACCCATTACTGCATGTGACCCCCTGCCAATGGAATAAAAGAGGAACTGTGAAATGGCCACAACAGCTTATTTGGTGGGAGGCCTTTTTTTTTTTTTTTTTTTTTTAATTGTCACCCACCAGTGAACCCTCCAGCTGGCGCGGGTCTTGTTGCTTATTGTAGATCACCATTCAGTCAGTCACCTGTCATTACTTCCTAATACCACTGCCTCCTGCAGAGTGCTATGAAAGCACTCAAATTATGCAGTTGCAAGGCAGATCAAAGAAGGAACCGACCTTCAGTGCTCACTGTATGTATGCTAGGCTAGTGTCTTTTGGCAGTTACAAGCTAGAGAGTCTTCACAGGTCATAAAAATCCCCCCAACCTCAAACCACCAGAACTATCAATATTATTATACATGTTTTCTTACTTATATTAGCAAATTGCAACAGCAGTACAAATATAGCACATGTGGATTAACCTCCTGAGACATGAACTTTTGTTTGGTATGCATTTTTAATTTCTCCCTAGCTATTTAGGATCAACAGGACCCAATAAGTATAAAAACCTAAATATTGTCCACGCAATAACAAAGTCCCAATATCCTCAAACGTGATGCTAATTAAGTCCCAATGTCTTCAAACAAGACAACAATACACTCCCAATAAACTCAATAAAGTCCCAATGTCTTCAAACAAGTACTTCCTGATTAACAGTGTCTTGGCTTGTTACTGTTGCTAAAATTGGTCAAATTTGTTGCCATATCAAACTACAAACATTAATAATCATAAATAAAAAAGTTTCAACCATAAAATGTGATCAGCTTTTGGACCTTGGCCACTTTCATCTTGGGACCTCCAACTGATTATCCTAATCTCCAACTCTAAGGGGGGGAGCAATCAAGAAAAAGAAATTACCATAAAAAAAAAAATAGCCTATAATAGCTATAGTCCGCAGCCCAGGGGTTGGGAACCACTGCTCTCCACAACCTTCTGAAAGGAAATATTTTAAAAGAATATCTGGACTGTGCATGGGGTCAATCATAAAAATGTCCCCTGCTTGTAATTAGACTCAGTGCACTGTAATTCACTGAGATGAAGTATTTTTGCTTGAGTTGTTGCTGCAACTATTACACCACTGTCTGCTTTTGTCCATCTATAATGACAGGACAGTCTGACATTATAATAAAAGGTAACTGAAAATATAGTTATGGGCTTGTGGATGTGAAATACAGGAACAATAAGGTCCAGAAAACAAACCTGATGGGCCCCATTACTGACAATCACCTTGTAATGAGGGAACAATAACGCTGGTGAGAACCGGCAAAGCGAAGAGAACCATCATAATCATTATCTTCTTCTTCTTCTCCTTTCTTGGTGTCAAACATGAGGGTTTTTTAACAAGCCGAAGCATGTGCGTGGGGGTACTCATCGCTTCATTAGCTACCCACGGTGCACTTGGCCTAATGAAACTCTGAAGGATTTAAAATAATGAACACACACACACCAAAACACGAAACATAATGTGACATAATCATTCAGGCTGACAGCAAGATGTACAGTATCAGGGCGAGTGTGTGTGTGTGTGTGTGTGTGTGTGTGTGTGTGTGTGTGTGTGTGTGTGTGTGCATGTGTTGAGTGTGATCAAAGATAACAGCCGCATCACGTTTGCGTGGCCTGTGCTGATTTACATTTAGTGATTCACAGGGAGACAGATGGACAGATGATGACAGGGACGAAAAGAAAAGAAGAGAGGAAGAGAGGGAGCGGAGGGAGAGGAAGAGGAGAGACAGAGAAAGAGAAAGAAGAGGGAGCAGTGACAAGCTGCTGTCCAGGGAAGCAATTAGATGGACTGGGCTGCTGTCACTTACGACGGGAAGATGGAGAACAAAAAGTGAAAAATGGAAAAAGAGCAGTGTTGAGTCTCGTAATGGTTCTGTTAGCAAGTGTTGTGTAGTCCTGGGAGAACAACCCCAGACACTCACACATACAGTACACACAAACACATATAAGGCACATGTCTTACTCTATTGACTTACAGGTCAATATTCTCTTTGGAATTTGTTCATGGAAAATTTTCTTTAGCTTCATCTTAACAAGCACTTTGAATCACCACTGTCTTTAAAATGTGCTATATGAATAAAACAAGCTTACATAACCATGAGGGAATGCGGTGTGTGTTTATTATGTTTGACACTAGAATATAGCACCATATTCCACTGTAACAGGGATGTCGATGGTTAACCGTTAATCGGTTAGCTGCCGAGAATATTTTTGACCGGTCATGCATGTTGGCCCATGGGTTGATTTTACTATTCTTCAGTTAACTGCACTGTGCACCAAGCCCGTCAGGTGGGAGCTAGGGCTAGTGCTGCCACTCATTACACGATTACTGCTAGAATCACCATCCCAACCCAACAGCAGTGCTGTTGTTAATTCATGTAGAAATATAACGCTCAGTTTCTGCAACCAACAGGACTTTCATTTTAGTACCATGTCAGGTCACTCACTCTCCAGCACCGCGAGCGTTACCTGAATAAGTAAACACTGACCAATGGGACCAGACTGGTCAACCCGTATGCTCTCACTGAGTGGATGGATGATTTGACAGGATTGCCGAAGGAAGGATGGCCGGCTTTGTGGTTGATAACTATGCCAATCTTAGAAAGGAGGACAATAATTGAACAGTTTCCTCCTGTTTGTTTTGCTGTTAAAGCTAATTTTAGCGAATGTGCTAAAAAGTTAGCGGTGTGGAGAAATCCAATATTCCTTTTAATACCACCCCAACTTCTGATGAGGTGGACATGATAACCCTTAATACACATAACATTATTCATTCCTACAACAGTAAATACATTTTTCCTAACCTGATATGAAGGGTGTGCTGCACATACGAGCATTTTTGATGATTGTTTTTGTTGTGGCGGATGGTATGCAATAAAATTTAAGTTTTGATCCATGACTCCTTTTGTTCTGGCACCCAATAACAGAACAAGATGACATTTTCAGACTCCTATGTGGCCTACAGCCCTGTGGTGACGAGTTGTGTTTTGCCTGCAGCTAATAAAATGACATCATTGTGACGTTGGCCCTAAAGGGATCTATTTTGAGCCACAAACCCCCTTTAGCATTCTTGACTGTGGTAACACTGTCAGCACCGTTATCAGTGTCAGCACAGCTACTGGTGCCAACATAGTTAACAGTGCTAAAGAGGTTTTATGGTTTACTCACCTGGGTGACCTGGGGGGAGAACAAAGGGTAACCAGTGTGTTTTTGCAGCAATGCTGTCCCGCCACTGGGATAGCATTACCAACAGTCACCAAATAAGCTTGCTCCTACCCGACCGCGGTGGTGTGCAGTGCAGAGCGGCTAAGGCTAACATTAGCTTATCAGTAAATACCTGATGGTGAGCACTAGGTTTTAGCACGTTAACACAGCTAGGCAGCTGTCTGCCAACAAACCCAACAGAAAATAAAACAAAAAGCAAAACATTAAGATCACAAAACAACAACATTTCACTACCTCTAAATGGATAGTGATTTAAAATGCAGTGCTAAAGCTCACTGAGTCAGTGAAGTGCTGGATGAAAATGAAAGGCCTTTTGTATTTCACGTTCTTTCCCCCATTAAAAATGAATTGGTAATTTACCCATTAATGGCATCGAAAAAAAAAAAAAGAATAATTAACCAAAACTTACATACCTACACTTTATTTAAGTAAAGCAACCATGAGAGAGACAGATACAAAGAAGCTGTAAAGCTAACAGTGTCAGCTCCAACCAAATTCACTTGGGTGGTGACAAAATGCTTTCTAATGCTTCCAAAATTGTGTGGATTTTTTTTTCTCTCTAAATCCTAAAAGTAATCACACGTGAAAATGCTGTCATGTGAAGGAAAATTAAATCCAATTGTCATATCTTCATCAAAGTTCAACAGAAAACTTTCTTTTCAGCAGATTTACACATCAAAGCAAGGAGGGAAGTATTTGTTTACAACTTTTGGGCAGTTTAATGAAACTACAAAAGGATAGTCACTTTGAGTTAAATCACAGAATTTGCATGACTGCCTCTTTGCAGAAGCACAACCCACCAAGATAACGGTGTTAGTTTTGCAACAATTTTTTTCAAAGTGAATTCTGTTCAAATTATTTTGAACTTGACTTTTTAAAAAAGGGAAGACTATGAATCCTAAACCATGCTGCATCTTTTCTGTGCTTTGATTACATTCTGCTGTATTGCTGCTTAGTTTTGTGAAGCTTAGCACCAAACTGTAAACTCAAAATAAAGGGCTGACTGAAATGGAAAAAATTTAAATATCATAAAATCTTTGATCAAATATCTAGATATTGATATTGTAATGATATTGTAGGGCTGACCATTGGTGCTTTCACAAAGTATTTACACAACGGGATGTTTGATAAATAATCATCAGTAATGTGAATATTATAACTAAGTAGGTAAAGGCAAATAATAGAACAGCTAATACACTTTGGCAAGTTCAGAAATTACAACACTTTGCTGTAATGCAGCTGTTAAAACCAGGAAAAAACAACACTTCTAATCTAATCTAAGACAATATCCCATGTTATATCAAAGTATTGAAATTATATCAAAATATTGCCATGGCCTAATGACTGTGTCGAGGGAAGTGCGGTCATTCGAAATGTCTGCAATGAAAAGTGATTTTAAGGAATTCATGAGCTGAAGTCAGAGTAATTGAGAAAATACTTGTCCTTACATATGTGGAACCTGTTCTAATTCAGACTCCTCATTCAACACCAAACCTTAGCGATGCTGCATATAATGAGCTTAATGTTTTTCCAGACATTTGCAGAAACCCTAAGGCGGTGAGGCACAGCCATTTCTCCGAACGTCAACTTCCACATTCTGCTTCTAAACTAAATGCAGCCTTCCAGACATCACAAACAGCAAACAGCAAAGCTAATCAACTCTCCATTCTGCTGGGCCATTACCAGAAAAACACACACAAACCAACAGCAACTCAAAGACAGAGACATTTATCTTTTTTCGGAGGGATGAAAAAAAATTCAAGCAAGAGGATAACTTATTGACATAAACACAAAAAGAAAAAAGATGGCAGTAAAAAAAAAAGAAAGAAGAACAGCTTAATTAGTGTTTAATGGCAAAGTCATGATGAAAACAGTGCGAGTGATGGATGGTGTTACTTCTCTGTGATTCTCTGCTGCAGGACAACTGAACCCACACTTGTCCCTCAGCTTGTGCATTTCATCCACACCATCACACAGGCACATATACACACACAAAGCAGCAGGCCAATGAGCTTTGTGCCAGCATGTGTTGTCTTCATTACTGGACAGTGCAGCGACAAACACAAAGGCCTCCAGTGAAAGGCTGGGATTCCCAGGATAAACCCCACCATTGTATTCCCAGATCCCTGGTTCCGCAGCACTGCCGAATTAGTACACATACCTCTGGACTTGTGCTGCGCCTGGGACTGGTGGCGTCATGTGGAAGCGGCTGGGCCACTACGGCTTGTTGGCTGGCTAGCTAACCGGATGGATAGATGGATGGTTGGATGGACTGATGATTGCAGATTCCTAACAGGCTGGCAGACAGCTTCATCTGCCCGTCTGTGGGTACATGTGTAAATGTGCGCATCTGTGTGCCTGTCGAGCTGCCTGTCTGCCTCTCTGGCTGAGGTTTCCAGAGCCTTAGCTTAGCAGCAGAGACCTAAAACCAAAACAAGCCTCCTCCATATTCAGTACTTGAAAAGTAAAGTTTGCCCAAAAAGTCAACTGTCTTTCTGACCTGCATTTTAAATTGTTTTTAGATCTCTGACTTTTGCTCTTAATAGAATAATTATTGTGAAGCTAAACTTTTTTTCTGATGGTCTGTGATCTCAAAAGCATTGTGGGTATAAATAATAATTGGTTGATTAAAACTGATGACAGGGATCGCTGCCTAAGGCCGCAGAGGTGATTGGCAGTGGAAATGGATCATGTAAGATCTGATAATGAGAAATAAATAATTAAAACTCATTAAGCTATGAATTTGCATATGAATTTTGCCTGGCTTGTTCGGATACAACCAAGAGAGATAGTTATTGTATTAAAATCAAACATGGACAGTGGACTGGCCGATTTAATGACAAAAGCCCAGCATCATTTATCAAAGGCCTCTGGCAACAGGTGAGTTGAGACATTTGGGATGTGAGACCCAAAATTTCAATCAAACATCAATACAGCTGGAGTCTGGATGTGGCAACGTTGCAGCCAACACGTAATCAGCTCTGATAATGAGATTTTATCCGGCGCTGGCAATCCCACCACATAGTAATGTGAGCGCGGAGACAGATAATGATGGATGCTTAACTTTTTGAATGCGGGCCATGGGCCAGCTAACAAGCTGCTGGTATAGTGCCTCCAATTTACTAATGGTGAGGAAAGGACATAAGGAAGGAAAGAAGCAAGGGGAGTGGAGATTGAAAGGCTACAGGGAGTACAGTGTGGGAAGGAGGCATAGATCAAGCAGACCGTGAGAGGATTAGATGCTTTTTGAGGGGATAGTTGGCTATAAAAAACACATCAGGAGCTCAGGAACAACAGAGGCCGTGGTGCTCTGCTTGTGTGTGGTATGTGTGTGTGTGTGTGTTTGAGGGTGAGTGTTTAAGGAAAAATCATCATTAGCTGGGGAGCTGAAGCAACAGCCCGAAGCAAAGCCGCAAATGGAGACACGGAGGTACGTACGCACACACACAGCGGGACACGCTCGAACACACACATTAACACAGATCCGTGCGCTGCAGGACACACCGACAGACACAGACACATAAACACTTCCACCAATATGACCTAATAAGTCCAACGGCGGAGGCCAGCTCAGTGAACTGATATGGTCATGAGGTGCAGATGCATGCCAAAGCTGTTCCGAGCAGTACGTTTCAATTAGAGCGGAGGTCGGAGACGAGCCAGGAAGAGGTTCCACTTACTAGTTACCACATAAACAATGGTAAAAACACCCCCAGAGGATTATAAGACACAGAGCACAACAGTTTATCATGGCAATCGCTTTTGTTACACCCAGGAAATTCAATTAGAGCAAAAGCGGTGAAAAAACTGTGCACTATGAGTAAATTAACACAGGGTCAATTACTAATGCATCCACAGACAGAATTATCTTTGGTGTAATTAACACCTATACCCCAGGAGAAGCAAGTTACATACACCTCAAGGAAAAGGACTCCCAACACTATAGTAACATAGACACATTTACAAACACCATTACAAAAGGTGAGTCTCATTAAGATGACTGTTCATCAGCAGCATACACTTACTTACAATGATGTCAACAGGGTTATCTTGGGCTAAGCTTAGAGACTACACATTCATAACAGAAAGCCTGCATAGCAAACTGGGGGCATGACCTTTGAGACAGGCAGGGTGAGTCAACTGAAATGATGCTATTGGCTGCATCATCGCTTGTGAACTTTTTGTAAGTGGAATGATACAATAACTACAGCTAATATTGTAGTTGTGCATGACCTGTATCTGTATTTAATGTACAGAGCCCCCACGGTGGGGGGGGCCCTTGTGTGGAGAGTTTTCATGTTCTCCCTGTGTCAGCATGGGTTTGCTCCTGGTACTCCGGCTTCCTCCCACAGTCCAAAGACATGCAGGTTAACTGGTGACTCTAATTTGTCCGTAGGTGTGAATGTGAGTGTAAATGGTTGGCTGTCTGTATGTGTCAGTCCTGTGATAGTCTGGCGACCTTTCAAGGGTGTCTCCCCCTCTTGCCCAATACCAGCTGGGACAGGCTCCAGCCCCCGTGCGACCCACAGCAGGATAAGTGGTTATGGAAAATGAATGATTAATGTCTTTATTGAAAAAATATTGGCCGCTATCTGACCTGAACTTGAGAGTCTTCACAAATAATATTGGCTAGAATATTGGTACTACAAAATTTAAAACTCTCAAATATACTGTACATATAAGGTTAGTAGGCATTAGAGTAATAATCTTTAAGATTTTCATTCAAATAAATGTGTGTTAAGGCAAATCAGGCGACACACTTGTGGTTGAGCCCATGCCCTATTGATGAAAGCCTTCCATTTCCAGTATTATAAATTGGGCATCTGTGGCGAAATTCACAATTCACTCACAAGCAGTGCACAATTTGTGACGCGTTTTCCTTTTCCCAACAGTGGTCGGTCTGCCAGAGTGGGTAGGTGGTTCACACAGCAGACTCACTCCTCAACTCACTTGTGTGTAAAGTGGTGTACTGTTTGTTTCCAGTCTACTAGCTGTGCAAATAAACGGTTACGATGGTCGAACAAACAAACAAAAAGGATGACTACAGAAGCCAAAACTTCAAAACAAGTGCAAATCCAAAGAAAATGAAACAAATTCAATGTTAAAAGGGCGCCAATGGCGTGACGTCACACAGGTGACACTGTTCGGAAGCTGCGATTACTGCTTATCACCATAGGTGTCGCCACAGAGAACAAAACCGAGATCTTCGAGATCGTAACTTTATTATAATGGCTTAAAAATTATGTATTCTACAGCATGTCTCTCAACGAAAAGGGTACAATCATTTTATATAAAAAAAAAAAAAGAGAAGTACAACAAACAGACTGACTGCAACAAGGCGGAAACTAACCAACCAGGATATGATGGATCATTGCTAAATAAAATGTTTTTTCTGATTAGTAGGATTTCTGATAAGGCCAAAACTATGAAATAAATGCTGAGAAGAGTGACACAATTTTCTATTAACTAGCATCTGTTACGGGGCAAATGCTGGAGTTTCACTTGCATGCACACATACAGTGAAAATGAAGGTTTAAAACAAGTCCAGTCTTCTCTGTCTTATTACAGATGTGTCACTAAAAGGAGTCCCCAAGTACACACACACTGTACCTTTTAGAATAAACACACACACTCTTACACTCCCAAGGGACAATCTTAGCATTCAAAAGATGTTTGAGTCCTGTGCACGCTTGACTGTGTTTCTGCGTCTGCATATGTGATACACTCAGCTCAGGGAGTATGTGTGGATTTCAAACCAATTATAAAAGCCTCTCTGTACACAATAAAACTATATAGCTGTTTTTTGTTCGCCAGGGGAGTTGTGCCATTTTTGATCCATAACTGCGCAACAGCAGAGCCTGACCCATATGGGATGCTTAAATACCAGTTATTTTATATGAGCTCATCTAACTATAAAGCACAGAATCTCTGTCTGTCCCTAAGTCTTTCCTCAGCATATCTCAAGAACCATTCATTTGGATCAACTTCACTCTTGGCGGGTGTATTCCAGGGAACCCATAGACATGTAGTGTTGAATTTGGTGCAGTCTGGACACATGACTCATTCAAAATTAGTAAGGCATATTAGTATTATTAGTGTTGTATAATCAACTCTGAACAAGCCAATAACACTCTCTGGTTCTGTGCAGCAGTGGGGGCGAGGCCTCAGAACTCTGTGCTGAGTCAAACATGTCTTGTTAAGTGTACTTTTAATGGTGTTTCTGACAGCAAGTAGCAACAACTTGGGTAGTTTTGCCTTTGCCGTACTAACTTATAACGCCAATAACTAGCGGCTAAAGTTACGATACCAGAAACAATACCTGTATCCTTAAAGTGATACTGATACAAATAGAGTACTTCATTCAGCACCCATAATCCAAAGGGAGTGGCGTGTGTATACCGTAAAACTTTCATTAGTAGCCTGGGCTTTTATTTGCTTTAATCACTGAACTCAACTGGTGTATATTTGGGACAGGCATTTAATTCCTTACATATACAAGTCTTGTTCAGCAAAGATGGGAAATACTATCAGATCAGTTACTTAAACTGACAGACAGTGCATCTATGCAGAGAGAGAGAATTACAACAGTCATTTTACAGCTACTGGGGATTAAGGCACCCAGTGTATACACACAACATCGCTCTTTATCCTCTTAAAACAATATTAACTGCTGGGATTCATTTTTATGAAGACCTATTATGGGTTGTTTGATCAGTGGACCCTTATGTACTATAAATACTCAAGGAATGGATATAATCTGACTTTATGACCACATCAGAAGTAGGCAGTCACCACCTTTTTTTTTTCCCGCCTGTTAATGATCATGCCAGTAAATCTGAATGAAGTACTGTATTCTTTGGTGCTCATGGTTCCCGTAAAAATTAACTGAACAGTTGAACTGCGGGGGATCTAACTGAGCTAACAATGTGCAGCATGTGCATATTGACAAAAGTTTACAACATTTACTTCTGTATGCGAGAGCTAAGCAGCTAACGAACTTTAGCTCAAGTGGCTGGCGGACGTCTCAGTGGGCTTTAAGAAGTTTTATATCCAAGGAATGCATCTCAGCACGCTGAACTGTTAGCTTCGTCAAATACACCATGCTAGACTTCACTAGACCCCCGGTGCAAAAAAGATTGACAGCAGATATTATTTGCTTGGAGACGTTTTGATACTACTTGGTACTGGGTTATTTTGATTCAGTAGCAATATCAATCCCTTCTGAGAACATAATCACCAGCTACTAATTAAATCCATGCTCTACTTTATAACCGTGGTGGTTATGTCAAAGCAAGCAGCGAATACGCCTATTCGGAAATTTTTTTATCTGAAGCTAAATGTATTCTGACCGTGATTAGCTGCGATTTTAGTGTCTTTTTCAGGGGTGGAGTTATCAATTTGAAGACCCCAGGCAATTGTCGTTTTGCTTTACGTTTCAACCTTTCTCTAACTGGAAATGTTGGTATTTGTAGTGGTAGAGGAAAGACTCAAAATTTTACTGCACAGTAAAAGTCCTGCATTCAAATTTTCACTTAAATTAAAGAGGGAAAGAGAGGCATTATCGGCATAATGTATATTCATCTGTTCAAGGTGGAGCTTTCAATTCTGATATAATGCTGGGTAGTTCAATGAATAATAGTGCACAATAGTTTAATTGTGCTGTGGGTGCCTTCTGTGCATTATTTCACGGTACAAGGAGTTAAAATAACAACATAATTCCATATTTTTCATGTCTAAACATTATAATAAATCTAGCTGTTTGCAGCCTAGGTGTATTGCTCAGGACTCAAGTGCAGTGTCGAGTGTGAGGTTGTTTGTAGGAGCTGATTGAGAAAGCTGAAAGCAGCAATACTACGAGCCAAGCAGTCAGCCCATTCTCAACAGGCCTGTTTTGAACAGGCACACCACTAGTTCATTTAATTCATCTTTTTTTGAACAGGTAGTTTGGTCGAAACATGCTCATATTAATGAACAGTGTAATGAAGATTTCTGTGTAATCTGGACTTTGTTTTAAAACTCAATTACCCATTAGGTGCCAAAAAACAAACAATATTTCCATGACGTGCAACATATTCTCAAATAAAGAATTAATCACACACACTCTGAGGCATTACAGAAGATTAAATTATCTGATGACACTGAAACCATTGTGTGAAAATCCATCCAACAAAGTTCACAGTTGAAACTTTCACTCCCTTCGTTTGATTAATATTTCATTGGGAGTTTATTACACAGCCCAGGGGCTAACAAGAGCAGAGAGATATATAAAAACCAATATAAAACCAATTTCATATTTTAAGCTAATGTGACTGATAACAGCTGTGTTCTGCTGTAGTCCTGCCTCACGATGACAAACACTGCTGCTTTTGAGTACTGTTATATGATATGTGCAGGAAAGCTCAATATTTTCTCTATTAAGAGAAGAATCTGTTAAACAAATTTAGTGTGCAGTGAGAATTCTCCGAGTGAGCCAAATTTGAATTTGATGAAAGATTATCAACCGTGCAGCATGATTTGCAGGCAAATAATTTCACCTCATGAAAAATTAAACATTTTTATAATTCATCCTTGCGGGGGAAATGTGAGTGAACCCGCTGACCTGTTGATGCCTTCACTTGTTTAAGATGAACAAATTACATTAAGGCCCGAGACGTCCTGTAAAATAGATGAACAGATTACCTGGACGGGGCTAGAGTTAATTCCAGGCTAATTCCAAATCCAAAATTGATTTAACTCCTTCTGTTCGTCCTTGTCTTTTCCTCTCACCTCCTCCTGATACTGATATAGATATAGTATTACATTTCCTAGATTTTGTGAGTCTTTCTAAATATAATTTCTTTCTTCTATGAAACATTATACTTATGTTTTCTGTCCACATTCAACGTTGGCCAGTAAAATTCGAGTTTCTTTTTACCAAAAAATAACAGAGCACATTTTGTTACAGTATAAGCAAGATGTTACATTTCACAAAGCACTGTGCTGTAGGCGTCCTGATCAGGAAAAACAACAACAAAAACACCACAATAAGGAGAAAGACAAGAAATTAAACAATGACTACTTTCATTAGCATTCAACGTTTGACTCATGGGATATGTTATTGTAAAATGCAAACAGAATTATCACTTCATTCCTGTTTCTGTTGAAATGAAGTGAGAACAAGTATTAAATTGTTTATTTTATTCCCATAATGGCTCACCAGTCCTTCTGTTCAAGAGAGAAGAGTGTGTACATCAGTGCGTCAGAGCTAAAGGAGCAATACTTAACATTTCTAGTGTTGTTTAGCCACTCTTTATCAACAACTGCCACTACACTGCAATTCAGGCTATATCCTGATTTCTGAGCCTCTTGTGTCAGACAGTTTCCCAAGAGACATTTTCTGCTTCACAGATGCAGCAACAGATACTCTTTTAGAAGAGGAAGTTAAAATACTGTGTGGTTAGCATTAGCCACATCAACAAAAACAGCTATGCCCTGACAGTCAAAAAGGATTGCCACCAACAGAAACTTAAAACTATGAAAAGGATGCCAGCAGTGTAGTGCCCACACTGTGATTCACAAATTATCATAAGTGCAACTTAAATACCTTAGCAGAGAGCAACTTCCAAAAAAAAAAAACATCAATGAAGCAGAGATGATGGGTGGAAGGAGAGGCCTTTGAGACATTAAAGTAACACTTTCAGATAAAACACAACAAAAGGGTCTCCCAACTTTCTATTTTACTCTTGTCCTAATTACATTTTTTTCTGTTTTACAAGATTTTAATTGCTGCTAAGTTTGCTGTCTTCCCTCAGGTGGAACTAGTCACAACAACATGGCCCAACATCTGTATGCGACTGTGGATCTCCATATACAATGTTGGAATCTTTTCCTCTAAGAAAATAATAACTGAAAATATAACTGACCCCGATATCAATTCCAAGTCATTTCATTTTGAGCATCTGCTGGGACTAACTCCGATCTGATGCTCCTATTTTCAAGGATAATACAGCTGCACAGTGCACACTTTAAGTACACAAGCTATATGAATCAATCTAATGTGTAGCCTCTTCTGGACAATCTAATAGCTCTGCAATGTATAGAGAAAAGAAAGCTACTCCTTATTCTTTTTGTCCTTGTCACTTGCTTTTTCTGTCCCTTTAAGAAAGTGTTCTGCAGTGTTTGTTACTTAGTGCAGAGTTAGCCAACCTGAATGAACTGTACTCTACTGAGTGTTTCCTTTTGTTGTTTGCATCTTTTGCACGGATTAGGCCCTGATCACACAGACAACATTTTGCAGGTTACAAAACACGAGTCTCACCACCCGGCCTTCCTTTTTAAAAAAATGAATGCCACTAGTAAAAATAAAAATGCCTGCTGTGCCTTTTTACTGCTGCCAGGCAACCACTCCATCTCAGTAATTAGTAACTAGTAGCTAGTTACTAAAATGTTCAGGCAGAGGGTACTAAAAAAGAGGGTAGATCACAGGGAGTACCACCAGTTGGTCCAGGAGCTTCTCCTCGATAATGGCTTTTCCAAGTATATTTTAGGATGACTCCAGGGCAGTTTGACAACCGGCTGTCTATTGTCGGGTCGTATAGCTCTGGGTATCCAGCAACCGCTACCACCATTTTCTCCCTCAAGTTCATCAACTGTAATCTTGTTGTCGTGGCCACCACAGAAGGCCCACCTCTCAAATCAGCCGAGTTGAAGTTTTTTCAGCTTGAGGAGTTTAGAACGCTCTGGCAGAAACACTGGCGCCCAGAGCAAAGAAACACGAAGGTGAGGTGCAACGCAAAAACGCAACAGCAAAAACAATTACAAAAACGCACCTCTGGCTGCTAAAACACTTTCTATGTGATTGGGGCCTGAGGATATATTAATGTTTTTTGGATTTTGTTGTGGTTGCAGTGAAACAGGTTGTTGTGAACTCTGCAGTGCTGTCTGTCTTTCTCCCGAACGGGACGCTGAAATATCACCTGCCATAAATGACAGCAAAACACAAGAGACTCTCACAATGAGCTGGAATGAAACAAGTGCTCATAACTTCAGGAAAAACATGAATAAACAGTCTCATACTGCTTTTTGCTGTCGTTTATGGCGTGAAGTGTTTCACTGCAGGAGGGTCTCAGCCTGTGTTCTTTCACACACACTGAGTGGAGGAGAAACAGAGAGGAGGGTTGAAGAAGGCTGCACTTGTTGTGTTGCTGTGCATGAAAGCGTCACCTGTGTGACAGCTGTTGTCAAACAAAGGATTGGATCTGTCTCTACATGGCTCAATACAGCCGATCCTGATCAGTTAAAAAATGCCTTGATCAGCCCCAGTACCAATCTTTACGATCGGATCAGCACACCCCTAGAATACATACACAATTATGTGTTCCCAACAGTGCTGAGGGTCTGGGCTTTAACAGCTTTAGATTCTGAACTTCCCAACACATTTCAGCACATTCAATCAAAAACGTTTCACATTCACTTCTTCATTTCAAATCTCTAAACTGTTGCATGGTGGCAGAGACAGCATGAAGACACAAAATTTGTTTGTCTTTTTTAAGCTGTGAGACTTTGAGAGGTAGAAGAGGTGAAAGAGACAAAAGAGACAGAGGGAAAGAGGAAGCGGAGCGTGAGTCAGACTGTAAACACTTGGTCGGGGTGATGTTATCCAGCTGCCATGAAAACTGATCCGATGGCCTGCGAGTTCAGGCTGACCGCCATGTCGCTCTCTCACACACGCACGCACACGCGCACACACACACACACACACACACAAAATCAACATGACACACATATACACAAACACACAAGCATGTACACATAAACAAATAACACACTTACATACACATGGTAAATGGCAGAGGTTGAGGTTGGGTGGCCGCCTTGTTCCTGTGTTTGGGGTAAGTGAAGTAGCGACAAGCCACGGGGTTACTGGATTAAGAAAATATTCAATCCTTCAGCACACACACACACACAAAGTGAAAAGCTACAGAGGCTTGAAATCAATCTTCCACACCTCTAACTGAAGCAGCCGGGAATCTCCCACCACACATGCACACACGCACGCACTTACACCAGCTGAGGGAACCGTGTCCACCCTGCCTGCTGAGGCAGCATCCCACCTTAAACAATCCCACTTGTGCTTATTTCATTAGGGTCAAAGTGTTAATTACAAATGTCACTGAGTTAACTGTTGCTTCAGCAGGAACCTGTCTACATGGACTGAAAAGAAAACACTAACAGACAGCCAAACACTGCTCCAGTTGATTGAAAATTAAACAAATCCCAAATATGTTTCGATGGTTTCATGATTACAGTGGTCTCGCTTAATGTCAAAGGTCATAAAATGTTTTCTTCACGTAGGGGCTACAGTAAAAATAAATATGTTAGGTATATAAGTAGCCTGCTGTAGTTACAGAAAGTAGCAGAAAATCATTATATAAGTACAACCAGGGTGGCCAACAATGCGCCATGGAGAGTTAACAGTGTGCAGGTTTTCAATCCAAACAATCATCTCAGCAGGTGAGGTCATTTATGAGTTGTTGCCGTCTACCTGAGTCTTTGTTTGTATAGTAAAACCCTGCAAACTGCTGGCTCTCTGAGGCACATAGATACTGACCACTGATGTACAGTATGATCGTAATGTTTGCATACAGAGTTGGCTACTTACGCATAGCTGCAACACTGCGTAATGCAACTGCAGCTGGTTAGGATCGAGGTCGGAACACGTTCTCACCACAAACCGATCGCACCAGAGTTCATTTGCAACCAGACTGTGACCACCTCTTCAAGAAGGTCTCGGTCTGGTTGGTTTGGTGCACATCCAAGTGTGATTGCTGTGTTCACACCTGCTCAAATGAACCACACTTTGGGGGCAAATGACCTTGAGTTTGATTGAACTGCACCAAACAGGGCAGGTGTGAAAGCACCCTCAGTCATCCAGGTGTCTCACACTTTGATTGAGCAGCTGGTTCTGAGCCCTCTGCAGGGTTGTTGCAGCCCTGCGTCCCTTCACGGTGGAACATAAGCGTAAGCTGTTTGGAATGATCCTGTGTTGCCTGCATCTCAAATTGAAACGCAGGTGCTTTCTGCCAACTTCCTATATGTTCTTTCGAATTCCCCCTTCAGTCAAAGGGCATTCTTCCCAAATTGTTTAGCAACATGTTGGTGAAGATTCTCAGTCATCCAGGTGATGGATGAAGATTACCTTACGTGCAGACATAGGAACAATGTCTCCCTTTTCATATACATGCCTTTACACACCAGGGGTGTGACGAATAATTCATATTAGCAGCAATACAAATTTGAAACAGTTGCAAAAAGTCCACCATTGTTGCAATGTTGCAACGAAACGTCTATTCTGTACAATATGACTGGTTAATGCCTTTATTCATGGTGCGAAAGCTCAGAAAAATCAACCTTGCTCAGAATAACATTTCCTTCAAAAATAACTTTCTGTCACCTCCAACTCTGTCCGTCACTTATTCTGTATTACTGAAGCTTCTCAACACAGTTCATGAGCACAAAATACTAAGGATCACAGGCGTCTGTATGTGGTGTCAGTTAACAGGCAGCATTATTGATTTGAGATCAAATCACTGTTATATTTGTGCTGTTGTCTGACAACAGAAAAGTACAAAATGTCAGTGACATCTGAACAGTGTTGGCATTAACATAACAAAGTGAGCACAGAGAGGTTGTTTTTTGGACAGTCACATTATATTCAGATTTTACAAAGCTGTTTTCCCAAGAGATTAACCTGCTGAGACAAAGTGTCCTCGTCTGTCAAATCACATATGTATTGAACTTTACTCTCTGGATGGAGGTGATGCACGATTCTGAAAGACTAGGAGATTTGACTGAATTTCTATTTTTCTGGCGCTCTGGTTTAAACAGCAAGCTTTTGGAATATGATCTGAAAACGCACTCAGTATTGTAGCTCCTCTCTGTGTTATTCAGCCTCTCCCTGTTGCCCCTCTCCCCCTCTGAGAGAGAGATAAAGAGCATTAAATGAGAGAGAAAAAAGAGGGAAGGAACGTGGCGCCATCACAATGTATGCTAGAAAAAAAAGTCGTACTTTTCCTTCAACAAGCTCTGACGTTCTTGACGCTGGCTTTTCATCCCACTCCGCCCACCTCAGCACATCATAGCCCAACACCCAACGCCACCGCAGTGGGCTAATTAGTAGAGTACCGTGGCTGCCGGTCCGATGAGAGCCTGTGTTTCATCAGGCTCTCATTTGCTCCTAAACCCCATTAACCTTATGGACAGACTGGTGCTTTGATATCTCAGCTGTTTACAGCTCCCCTCTGCTTTCTAAAAGCGTTATGTTTCAGGTGCTTGGCTGACGGCATGGACTAAATATAGGCACTATGTAAGATTTCCCTGGAAAGGGACACACTCTAGGGGCAGGGGGTCTGGTCTGTGTGTGTGTGTGTGTGTGTGTGTGTGTGTGTGTGTGTGTGTGTGTGTGTGTGTGTGTGTGTGTGTGTGTGTGCGTGCACGTGTGTGTGGGTATGTCTTCTTGTATTTCCAGACTTATGAGGACCAAATGTACTCAATGTAGAAAACCCTCTCAAATGAGACGCTCACTTTCATGTGTAGCTCATTTACAGATAGGATTTTGGTTAAGGATTACAACTATTATTAAACTGTCAGTAAAACATGGTTAAGAGATAATTTAGGTATGTAGTTGTTAACATTAAAATTACTGTGTTAAGCCTGTGCAAAAACATACTGACAGGTTAACATGACGTAAAACAAGTTATACACCCATCCTCTGCAAAGACTGCACTTTGTCCATTTTAGCTCAAGCACCTAGCTGCCAGTGAAAAGCTTAAAGATTTGTTCCTTATTGTACAACCACTTGAACTGAACCAGTCATCCACTCCGCCGGCTAGTCTGCTCAAATCACCCGTAAACTCTGCAATCACTTCTACTCGTCAGCTATTCTGCTTTACTGTAAGTATGAATCACCACAGAACTCGACCAGCCTGATGAGGAGATTAATCCTCTTAACTTCAACTCCAGAGTGGTTAAAGAAAGTTTGATTCTCCTCAGCGAAAGGCAAGATTCGGCACAAAAAACCCACAGAAATCTGTAACTACATAGTCACAGTATTGACTAAATAAAAGAAAAACCCTAAAGTCTGTGCAGAAGTCAAGTCAATTTGATTTACACAACAAGTGACTCTCGAATGTATCAAGTTTAGGATACAGTTAGGATACAGTGAATTTCTGGCACAAAGCTTTTATTTAGAAGGGAAGTTTTCTGCTGTGAGTGAATGACAGACAGCTACTTTACAAAGACAGGAAACTAGCTCAACGATTAAGTATTTTCAATATACATTTAGCTTAAAAAAAAAAAAAAAAATATATATATATATATATATATATATATATATATGTCCTGAATAAGTTAGGAGACAAGTCACCAGAGTCACAGGCTAAAGTTTCCGCCCATCCACCAGCGTGACCCCTCCACTATTTCTACAGTGTGTAAAACTAGTGATTGAGTCATGCCTCCCCTGCAGATATCAGTACTGCACGACTTTCCATATAACTATAAATACAAATTTGTGATGACAGATATGACATAGCTGTATGTTTAGAGTTTGGTTTACAGTACAGGATCATTTGAGCTAAATGTGTGTGTGTGTGTGTGTATGTGCTGTTGTACATCTATCATTGTGAGGACAGTTATGAGTTTTAGCCTGAGGACATTTTAGATGGTCCTCTGCTCTTCAAAGGGCCGCTGAGGGGTTAAGACCTGGTTATAGGGTTACAATTATGGCTTAGTTTGCAGTTAAGCATTTAGTTGTGCTGCTTAAAGGTCTAGTTGAGTATTGTATGGGGTTTACTGGGTTCTTTGTCTTTTATATTTCCTCTTTTTACCCAATACTCTATGGAATGCATTATGTCATTGAGGATCCTCACAAGTACAGGAGTACAAGCATGGTGAGTGTGTGTGTGTGTGTGTGTGTGTGTTTCTGGGTCTGGTTAAATGTGAGTTTTACCTGTGCCTTTGTTGCGGTCCACAAAGCAGTACTTCAGTTCATATTCTTTCAGAATCTCATGGACTTCCTGCAAAGAGACAGAAAGAGAGAAACACACAAGACTTGAGCCAAGAGATCATCCAAGTGCCAGAATAACCAAATGTTCAAAGGCTTGTCTAAACCAAGGCAGTAATTTAAGTATATCCTGGGGAGGAGAGGGGGGGACACATCCCTCCCAATTACAGCTGTCCCGAATGCCATTTTTTAACATTCGGACCTTCGGCAGAATTTATAACGAATATTCGAATATTCGTTCACGGCGTGCGGGCGTGCTGCGGCCGTGCTGCTCTCTCCGGTTTTCGCCAGGCTTGGCTCCTTTCAAAGACTCCTTGAGAAGCACTCCTCCGGGATTTTTTCGGACCTAATTGAGTTTTGCACAGCGGCGACTGGATCTTTGCTCTCAAACCACAAAAAATGTGATGGCACAACAGTCTCCTTCAGTACATTATTTTAAGCTTTCTTTTGATTTTCACATTGGCTAGTCATCCTGTTTAATTCGTCTCCTGATTAAATCAGAACCATTGAAACAAGTTGTAGGAAGCCTCTGCAAGTAATTGGTCGCAGGCACTCTGTACTGCAATAAAATGGTTAATCAGCAGTGTTGTGCACTGTAGAGCCGATGCGCTGCTAGTTCTGCCGGCTGAATAGAATATAATGTCTACTGTTGTGTACAGCCTTTATAGACTGAGCTGAGTAGTGATGCGCGGGTCGACCCGTAACCCGCGGGACCCGCAAATGGACCTACAGGTCAAGCAGCAGTGATCGTCTGTTAAATGGTCTGTAAATGATACTTTGACATTATTATTATAATCTATTAATCTATAATCTATTACTGTCATGGCATCTGAAGGTACTGATGCGTTGAGCAGGTGACAGTCCGCGGTTGTTTTCAAAACACACTTGTGTCACGCACTCCAAAAGAAACTTTTTGAAACTTTAAACAATAATTTGTTGTACAAAACGGGGGAAACAAACTTTGACAAAAACGGTTCCATAATTCATATTAAATTCAAAAGATAACGAAAAAGCAGCTACAAGTTAGAGGGAAGAGTGGTAAAGTGGTAAAACTTGGCATTGATCCACAGCCTCAGACGGATGCACTCAAGCATGCCGCACAAGCTCAGTTGGTAGGATACCAAATTTTTTACATTTTTAACAATGCAATTTTAAAGTTTGGATTTTTATTGATAACCTACATTTACCAACAACAAAAATACTACATTTAGCACCAAAAAAATATGTAAAAATAATAATAATAACAATAATAATAATAATAATAAAATAAATAAAAAATAAGTAAATAAAAAAAAACAAATATTGAATACCAAATTTTCATAACGAATACCTACCCATAAAAACGAATATTCAAATCAACTACGCTAAAAAATGTCACACCGCTGTCCAAATGTTATCATAATCAAAAATAAACTTCACAAATTACCATTATTATACTGGTTTTAATACTACAGTGTGTTGCAGTTGTGTGTGGTTTGTCTGAGTGGTGTTGACGGACCCCAGCCAAACGCAGCTCAGAGATATATACGACTGACATTAATGTCTTTATTTGGCAGACAGCCTTCGTCAAGTCTGAGTGAAGTGTCAATCATTTATGTTGCACTGCATGTGCACTGCTGTAGATACTTGTAGCTTCCATTTATTGCATATTTGTATACTATACTGAAAACTTAGTAGCCTGGGATATTATTTGCTTCAATCACGGAACTCAACAGGCCTATATTAGGGACAGGCCTTTGATTCCTTTCATACCGAACTGTTGCCCAGCAAAGATGGGAAATACTATCAAATAAACTATTTAGTTGAACCAGTATGAATATAACTTGTTAGTTGTGATTCTGACAGAGATTCTACAGTCATTCAAATAAGGCTTAGAATATCATAAATTGCTATTCAAATATTTTTTTGATTGGTGGACCCTTAAGGACCAAAGAAATATAAATAACTTTCTGTGTAACTGAAGAATGAACACATATTCTGACTTAATGACAGCTTCAGAGGCAGGGAGACACCACTTGTTTTTCGTCATGCCGGTAATACTGAATGACTTGCGGTCTTCTCTGGTGCTCATGGTTTCATCTCCATATTGACAAAAGCTAACTACTGGTAGCTCAAGTCGGCGGTCAACAATCCAGTTTATACATCCAAAGAACTTCTATGAAAATAAAAAAAAAATGCTTGGCAACCAGATCAGGCTTCTATTTGAGACAGGCCTTTATCTGTCAAAATGGGCAGCTACACCAGGCTAGTAAAAGGAACTATGCGTTTAACTGGGACAAGGCTTTTAATTAAAGTTTTACGGTAGGCTATATTTAATATAGCTGTACTTGCTTGTGATAAATAATAAAGCAGGAAATGAGTCTTCAATTTTATTTTTTTTCAGAGGGAACACACCCCTGTGTCTGCTGATCTGTGTTTCCTGAGGCCCAAATTGATGCTTTCATGTCTTATTTTGTCCACGACCGAAAGATGTTCAGTTTACTGTCACAGAGGTGTAAATGGACCAGAAAATATTCACATTTAACGAGCTGGAATGAGAGAATTTTTTTTTTTTTTCTTAAAAAAAAAATCATTCAAACTGACTATCAAAGCAGCTGTGATTATCAATTAATTCGATAGTCAAATGAACATTTAATGTTTTCAGCTCTATGGACAAAATGCATCACTTAAACAGAAAATGTGTCATTAACCATGGTAATATTCTCCGTACTCAGATATCCACTATGACACCTTGAGTTTAGGCAAACCCTGTAAAAATTTATTTTTGCTTATCACACTGATGAAATGTTATTTTTTGACACTTGAGAAAACTCTTTCCCTTCATGAGAAACTCTTTGATCGAAGACTTCCCCAATTGCAGTAATTTGTCTCTAACGGGTAATTATGCTTTTTTTTTTTTAAGTGTGTTTTTAAGATGAAAAGCTTTGCGTCTCCTGTCAGGCTCATAATCACAGCAGCCCACAACACCGCACTTCAATCCACATGAGGGACACACACAGCTGCATATCAAAGTAATAAATGTGGGAATTATTTTTAAAGCAAAGTGTGGTCCACTCTCCTGAAGTAATGTTTCATATTGTCTCTTCAGTGACAGTAAGTAATGCAATAGCTCAGAAAGAGATCCTCACACCCTGTCTGAGTGTGTTATGAGCTCAACTGCTAACTCTGTTAGCCTCTGTACCTTCCTGATGGGTTTCACTGTTACATAGCCACACGGAGTCTCTGCTGCACACAACTAACTGACAGCACAAAATGTTCAGAGCTTGGCAACAAGTGTTTTTTTTTAGATATGCTCCTGTGATATGAGCAACCTCGTGGATCCAGTCACAGTCAAAACCTGTCCAACAGTTCCAGATCCCACAGGAGCACAGTGTAGGCGCAAGGACTGAGCGGTGAGCAACAAAACAAAACATAACGAGAATAAATCAACAACCGCAGCGCTAAAACAACCTGCGAGCAACCGACTAAACTCCGTGGCACTGAAAGGTCACTTCAGCATAAAGCAATTATTGTTAAGTGCCACGGGAGACAAGATGTAATGGCCAGTGTAGAGCAGTATGGTGCACATCCAGCAGGACTTTCAAGCTGTTTCATCCTCCGATGCAGACACACACTCTTCACTGTGACCATGTCTGAAGGATGTGGAGACATTCTCTCCTTCCTCACTTTGTCTCTTCCACTTAGCCCCACTCTGTCTCATATTATGTTCCTCAACAATTTGATTAAAACTTTTGAAAATGTGACTTGCGTGCATTTTTTAAGAGCTGGTTTAAAGCAAATAAAAAGGATTAAAATGGCCTAAATGTGAACAGAAAGTAGAAGAGGTATTTTTAAGAATCAGTGATGCTTTAATGTAATGTCAGTTAATGTTGCCCAAATCCTGTGCTTTTATTCACTTTCAGCTAATGCTGTCCATGTTTCATTTTTCCCATTCAAATTACTGTAAAGCACCAACCCGTGGTGACACAGTGATCACCTTGAAAATGAGAGTGAAAGCGGGTTTGACATTCCCTGGTGGTCGTGTGAACAGAAAATATTTCCAATCCCATTAATCACTCTATAAAGACAAGAAGAACAAAAACGTGGTCACACAACGACTGAAGTGATGAGGTTTTCTAATGTGTACATTTTTCTCTTCTTCCCCATCTTTCTAACCACCACCCAGCCCACTCATGTACAAAGTGAGCAGGCATGTTCCATATCAGTGAAGGCCACGCAAGGCAGCCCACGCAGAGGGTCAAACTCGCTCGCCCTTAAAATCAGAGCAGTGCGAGCTGCAATTGCTGAGAGGGACAGAGAAAGCAGAAAGACAGAGAGGGAAAAGAGGTGTTTTGGATTTTTTTGCTCCATATCAACAATTGTGCTATGAGAGAGGAAGGATTCGTCTGAGGGGAGAATGAATAGAAACCACCTGAAACCAAACACGGCAAAACAAACTCATTTTACAACATTATGTGTTTGTAACTGAGTCTTTACTTTATTCTCTTAAAAACAGGTGAACATTTCAAACAATATTCAAAAGAAAATCTATTTTTTTAACACAATAATGCAGCATAATCTTAAAAAAATGCTTAAAACAAGGTGAGTGACTTTAAAAACTTGCCACATTAGCTGTGTTTATCACCTGTTTCAAGAAAATTTCAAAGGACGGAAAACATAATTGAATTTTTTTTTTACCAAGCGAGAAAGTTTTAGTATTTTTCCCCACATTACAAGGCCAACACACACATTATTATATATCCCTGCAGACAATTTAACAAGGCAAATACAATAAGAAATAAAATAGGATTAAACTATTTAGATCAAAGCATGCCTGTAACTAATGTGTGAGGATTTAAGCAAAGTGCTTTAAACTGTTATTGCCAACCAAAGCTTTCTTTTTTCTTTTATATCAGCTTATCCTGCCGTTTCAGTGCTTCCATGTTTCTATTCTCTCAATGCATTGGGCTCTACTATAGCTAATTTCTTGGGGTTTTTTTAACCCCCTCACAGTCTCTTTCTTTCTCCAGCCATGATGCATGTTAATGGGGGGAGGTAAAGCTGAGCGCTTGTATTAAGTAGAGTTTTGACATTAAAAGGTAACAGACAAGGGATACACTGATTTATCGGCCACACAGAGGAATCCCCCAATATTCACCTTGCCGACTGTCATCGGCCTATCAACATAAGATGATGTTCATCGATAACAGTGGCTGATGTTTTCTGTTGTGTCACATCTAATTTGTACAGGGTAGAATGGAGGGTCTGAAACTACTGGCTTCCTATTTACCCGAGGACAACAGAAAACACGTTTGGGACGAGCAGGGATTTTCCCAGCGATGCCGTCGGAATAAAAGGACACTCACTACTGACGCATCAGAGGATGCACCCTGTTTTTTCCCTGATAACAAACATAGTAAACAACAAATCTGATATCAGCAGAGGGACAGCTAGCGTTAGCTGTTAGCAGCCAGTGGCCCCAGCCAACAGCTGACACAGGTTGCACTGAGTTACATTATGATGCATTCAAGCTCTATACAGTTAAAATGAGTATTGGGCAAGGTAAATTATGACCCTCTCGTGATGTGTTCAAATGTAATAATAGTGCATGAATAATAATAAAATAGACATTAGACAGGCAGCTATGATATATTATACATAATAGAAATACTTTTTAGGAGTTATTTTAAAAAATGTTTTTCATGTGAAAGAGGGTGTCTTTACAGGTTGTTTTTATAAATGTGTATAATTGAATCTGTAGTCATTAAAAGTTAGTGTAATGACAGACTGAATGACATTTTTTTTATTCCGACAATTTCTTTGGTTCTTTGGCTTAAAAGAGGCAATAAATACCAACAAAACAAAACAAAATGAACAACAAAAAAACATCAAAATGTTATTTCAAATATCAGTATCAGCCTAGAATTCCATAATCAATGCACCCCTTTAACAGATTAAAGGAAAAACTCATTTCCTAAATGAAAGAAGTAATGGTGGAAGAAGTCAAGCAACAATATAGAAATTTACATATGAAATCAACTTAAGTGGTGTGCAAAAAAATAAAAGAAATTCCAGACAAGAGAAGCTGTACAAATGGCCACTGCTTCCGTCATTTTCCCCGACTAAATAACAGTTACTGCTGCACTGCACAGGATACAGACACTACATAGCAGAGTACTTTGCACACAGTCAGACAAGGCTGAATTATACCACTCAGGGCGCATTCTCTCTGGTGGTGTTTTATCCCTCATCCCTGTGCTATTCTTTACTTAAATCGAGCTGAAAGTTTGGCTCTCACAGCTGGCGCATTGCAAGACACTTAAAGACTATTTTTAGGAGTCCAAACAATCCTGCCTCCCTTCTCAGCCGCACAATTTACCAGTTGAGTACACCATGCTGGACGTTTTTATGATATTCTAGTTTGTTTCGCCGTATTTCCCTTTTACATTCCACGTCTTAATGATCTTTTACTTTCACTACATCCCTTCACGTTGTTCTGCAATGTTCCACTTTGTTTCATTGAGATTCCCCACTATGCTATTTCAACAGCCTCCTCATTAACAGTGCCGTAATAGCTAAGCGACGCTCACAAGTGTTTCAAAACAGCCACTGGGCTCAGTGAAGAGACAGTGTGAGCAAACATTCACACTGAACCCACAAACTGCAAATCATAAAACCCTGATTTTGTATTTCAGGGTCAAACAGAGCTACATTTTGTTCCCTCTCACCGCTGCTGAGATGGATATAGTTACCATAAACCTCGACAGACTTTAAACATCATTACACATTTAAGAAGACACCTCTCCTGCCCCCGTTACAAGTCTTCATGACTGTGTTTAGATGAAGAACCTGGACAGTATGTGGGCAGGAGCAGTAGGACAGGCTGTTTCCTGTTAGAGCCTGTATGTTCCTCTACGTCAAGCTGTTCTATAATATAACTGAGCGTGTCATTCTGTGCTGCACTGCCCTCCCTGTGTTTGAACGCTTTAAGAAACTGACATTTTCCAGCAGGTCCAGTCAGTACCCCAGCACCAGCCTGGAGCCCAGGGCCAATTTCTGCACACATACACACACTTGCTGTGGAATTAAAGCAAACTGCCCTGAGAGGATGGACTTGATAAGAAATGTGATAGCAGCCTGGTCTGACACCTGGTAACACTACATGGAGCTAAAAGGCAACCATGTAGGTTCTTAAAGGAATATAAAATAAGGGGGAAAGGATGTTACAGGTAACTGTATGGTGCAGAGGATTGTAGAGGGCTAGCACACACACCACAAACACAAACTGATCACATTACACCACTATCATGTTTTATAATGGAGTATCCTGAAGTTGTGGTTTTACCATTACATGCATGATCGACGACAGGGGCAAGACAGGAGTTCTTTCCTCCAAAACGAAATGTCCACAAGAAGCTACCCATCCAGGCTGTTGGTGCACTCATTTGCAGCGAAAAACCAAGTAAGAAAAAGAATTCCTCTCCCTCATATTTCCCCTGTCCTGTATCTTGTGTTGTCATGAGCTTTAGAGTCTCTCCAGGATTTCACGGGCTGTTTTGGGGATTGTTTCGGCCTGAAATACCTAATTTCACAGCAGTTTCCCTTTAAGTGGTCACCAAGCGCGATTAAATACCCGAGTATAATGGTGGATAGTTGTTTAAAGAATTTACACAAGCTCAACCAGAGAGTAGACAAGACATAAATAAGTGGATGGGCCTCCCTCTTACCATACTCGGTCGGCTTATTGTTATCAAGATGAATGTTTTGCTGTAATTTTTGTACATTTCAATCCCTTCCAATTCATGTTCCCACTGCATTTTTTTCTTCACTAGACAAGCTGACGAGACACTTCATTTGGCGAGGTAAATCCCCAAGGGTCGCTTTAAATAAACAAATAAATTTACCCTAGATTACACAAAAGGAGGGTTTCTAATTTTAGACTGTATTATTTGGCCACACAATCTAAAATTTTGGCTCAAGTGTTTGAGGGGGATCCCTCACTCTCATGGCTGAACATTGACAGGCTGGAGATGAACAAGCTCAATCTGTTTGATATTTTATATAAATGGGATGGAAGTCAATCAGAAGTACTACCTGCAATCCTTACATTGTTCATTCAGTCCAAACTTTAAAATACACAAGATGTTTGGGCCAAGTTTTGTGTCTCCCAAGACTCCCTTGAGGGAAATAAGCTTATTCCTATCTTGTACCAGAATAAAAACTTTGAATCTTGGCCTAAAAAGGGATACCACCCACTTGGAACATTGTTATATGGATTGAATACTTATGACCTTACAACAATTAAAAGGAAACATATCAACTGTCTGATGAAGATTCTTTTTAAATACTTACAGTTCACAAACGTTATGAAGGTAAACCTCCAAAGACAGTGGAAACTACCCAAGCTGAATTTATTTGTCATGATGGTCAACCAATGGTTAGAACCATCTCTAAGAATTATGAAGCGCTGTTACCTTTTATCTAACTGTCTGAGCCAGAAGGATCTAGACTTAGGTGGTAGAGGGATTAAGATATAGCTTGATCCTATACTGTGGAGAGATCTATGTAGCAATGGTGTTACTTGTACACTAAACTCAAGATATTGAATAATTAAGTTCAATTTTCTTCATCAGACTTAGCTCGCCCCTTTCAAGCTTCATGGGTTTAACCCCAATTTCTCACCTCTTTGCTTCTGATGTCTAGTTGAGGGCACTTTCCTTCATCCCGCCTGGCAGTGTCGTAAACTACAGGGCTATTGGCAGGAGATCTGTGATGCTTTATTTACAGTCCATGTTGCCAGTGGATCCTGAGGTATGCCTTTTGGGCAGCCTCTGAAATTCTAATATCAGACATAGCCATTGCATCAAGCTTACAGAAATCCTATTGGCTATTGCCACAAAATACATTGCAATGAGGTGGAAATCAGATCTCCCATTACCTGCTGGATTGTGGCTCTCAGAAGTGAACAGCTTCATACCTCTGGAGAAAATAACTTACTTACTACAGAATAAGACACACTCTTTTCTATAAAATATGGCAACCTTGTATCAACTGTATGGACGATCTCCTATCCCATATGACTGAATAACTATCTGCATATTCTCTCTATTTTCACCACATTATTATTATAGTAGACCACATAATTATGGATAAGACTACCCTGTCTCTCAAATCTGCTATATCTCTTGGGCATCTCTCACATCTTGTCTTTGGAAATAAACGCATAGAGATAGCTGCTCACAGCGAAATCCAAACACTATTGGCAAGTGAAAAATCAGGACTAAAATCATGCAGTTTAAACTCTACATTATTAAATTACTGCATTACTTGATTACTGAACTTGCTTCAGTCAACTGGATCCTTCTCTGTCTTCAAACATGTCTTGAAGACCTACCTCCTTAAAAGTATTTACTCACCTAATATGCTCTTTCAACACATCCCTCAATCCTCTCTATCCCTATCCCAAAAAAGAACTGTCATTTGCTACGCACTTATCACCTGCAGCCTTGTAGCACTGGTGTGAGGGGGGACATGGAACTGAAGCACTTATCCTTGAAGGCATCTCTCTGTGCCCCATTTGTACGTCACTTTGGACAAAAGTGTTCGCCAAATGAATAATTCAACGTCAGTGTACTCCAGCTTTCTGTTGGGAGAAGGATTTGTACGTTTGTACCAGTAAAAAAGAAAATAGTCATGAAACAAGATTCAAGCACATGCAGCCCAGAAAAACATCTACTAGCTCAAATGCTACACGTGTTACCCTGGAATCAAGACTCTTTTTTTGTTGTTGTTGTTTGTTGTTGTTTTTCATCTCGTTACCATTGTTTTGTTTCCCAGCATTAGCACGAGTCAATGCTCCTGAAAAGTAGCAATTTCATCCCTTACACATCCGTGAGGTTCTATAGGTGTCAGTGCTGTTTTCTGAGGAGCAGTTTGTGTGGGTTAACAAGATCTCAGTTCAAATGGATGACATCCACTTAGTAACCATCCTCCTTTAGTGACTTTAAACAAAAAACTGAATCCTTAGCTGCACTCTAAATATTCAAAACATCCCATAGAGGTGAAATCAGTGACAGAATTTCCCTCTGCAGATTAGTTGTGTCACCAAGTGTCAGATTACTATAATTTCAACGCCATGGCAAATCTCATCCCTGAATTTGCAGCAACTGTCCTTCCCCTCACAGCTTCTACTGGCAATTTCCTGCAAATAGAGCGCAAACGGAGTAACAAATTGCCTTTCAGACCGTCGAGGTCTTGTTTTGACCCTTTCTATCTGTCGGCTGGTTTGCCAGTTCAGATATTTCTAATTCCTCTGCTGCACTCTGTTAGTCACTCTAAATCGAATCATATTCTATGCAGTAAAAGTGTACAAGGTGATGTAAATGTAAGGTGAGAAAGCCACCAGACATAGAGGAAATTGAGGGAAGGAAAATGTGTTGACTCTAACACCTGTTCATCCATTAGAAAACACACACACACACACACACACACACACACACACACACACACACACACACACACACACACACACACACACACACACACACACACACACTCTCTCCTTTAGTCCTGCAGTCATAAATGAGGTGGCTTACAAACACAAACAGGGCCACTGGGGGAAAGTGAAACAGTGGGCTCTCATTTCAACTCAATGAGTGTGTGCGCATGTGTCTCTGTGTGTGTGGAGGAAGGGAGGTATGGGGGGATTAGGGGACAAACACTCTCTGCATGGCCTCCTTACTGGCAGTATCTGTGTCCTTGACCTACTGATAGAGTGATACATGCTACAGAGGGAGAACAGGATGAAGCCCTTGTCTGCCGGCAAGCAGAAAGCTACTCCCACACACACACACACAACACTACTGCATAGTTTTAAATTATTAGCATTACAATGGCTCTGCTGTTATTGTTCCACTGTTGAACTCTTGAGCTTATCACTATGACACTATTCACACCACGATGGTACTTTACCTTTATACTACTTCCATTATTATAATTTATTCCTATAATTTAGCTTCTGCACAATGTTTATGTCGTACACTTTGGATTCTTATTTTTACTGCTACTTTATTGCCAACACCTTCTACACTGTAAGTGTTGTACATTAGGGCTGCACAATATATCTTTTCTTTATTTTTCATCATCATCTCCATGTCAACTTATTGTTACTTATTGAATTTGTTCCTTTCTTTCCATACAGAGCTTGAGAGTTTGAATGGGGCTGAATGGGGACAGTGACAACAAGCTAACTGCGTTTAAGACAGGTGAGAAATGTGCAACAACATTTTTTGCGAAAACTAGATATCAAACAAAGCCAGAGACCGAATCATATTAAGTTGCTGTGACCTGTAAATTCACCACTTCTAAACAGAAGTCAGAGGATAATGTTATTTCAGAGGCTTGCAGTGCAAGGAGTGCTCACTCTGTAGAAAAATCTTTGACCAAAACATCCTCACAGGTAGCCTGCACTTAACACTGACTGACAAAAACTACAACAGCAAAAAAAAAAAAAACAGACGGCTCGGCTAATGATCCGAATCTCCAACTTTCAGGGGACAGCCCTCATACAAACATACTTTATGTTATAAAACAAAGCGTAAAAGTCCCTTAAGCTTGTGTTAATCACAGACATTATCTCAGGTTCTAAACAAGACACCAATCAAAAATCACAAACTTTAAGACGAGGGAAGTGGGAGCAGTAAAATCCTAACTAATATCACACTTTTAAGACTCTTACACCACTGTATTTGTTGTATTCTAGCAGTTTACTGAGAGCAGCATAAAAGCAGAACCGAGTACTCTTTTAGTATCTGTTTATTTATCACAACTAATGCCCTTATCATGATAGTCAATATTATTGCAGAGCGCATATAAGTGTAGACCAAATGTGCATAACTTATATATAATGTTAACATTTATAAAGCAGTAATAGTAGCAATGCATTCATTCAAGTGATGTCCTCTACTTTTAATAGCAGTGTAAGCTGCTGGAGCCTGTCAGTGAAGTACACCAAAATCTGTGATACATATCTACAAAACCTGGATTTTGATATTCGATGATGAACAAACAAACAAACAAAAAATCTACTTCTTGTTATTTTCCCCACTGACTCCATTCCCAAGTTTCCCTTCAGGTGTCAAACAACAACTCTCATGGAAAACAGCCAACGTTGTCGATAATGAATGCATGAATGGAAACAGTAAGGCAGTGTTTTAAGTGTTATGCGTTCAAATAAACATAAAAAAACTAAATCATCTAACAGCCGCCTTTAGTTATAACACATAGTTTAACAATGTGCTACTTATTCACTGGAAATTACAACAATGCATCCCTAATAGATCCAAAAAACACTGTTTTACATATTTAATCTGAGCCAAGCTTTGTGTGTGCGTGTGTGTATGTATGTGTGTGTGTGTGTGTGTGTGTGTGTGTGTGTGTGTGCGTGTGACAGGTGGCTCAAACCATGCACAGCGCAGATCACTGGCCTATCAAATGCCTGCCAGGAGAGCTTCTTAGACGATGTGCACACTCACATATTGAGAGCAGACAAGCATAAATATGCACGAGTGCACATATCACTTTTTTTCCTTTCTCTCCTTCTTTCTCTCTCAAACACATTCTTACAGTTTTCACACCTTGCATGTTAGTTTTACACTCTCTCTCTCTCTCTCTGTGCTCTGGCACTGATGGAATTCCTCATTTTAACAACTTTGTTTTGTTTCCGCTCCTCTTCTGTTCTCTTTATCGTTCTCTTCATCCAGGCTCTCTCCCTCCTCCTCCTCCCTGCCTCCCTTCCTCCTCCTGTCCGTGTGCCTCCCCTCAAACACCTCTCCCTAATTTGGATCCTCCTGCTTTCTCCTGCCCTTGCTCTTTTTCATTGCTGGACTAAGCACGGGCTGTCTGGTCACATTTTCATGTTCTCCCTACGAAGGGACATTGAATACAGACCAGTAACAGAGAGAGAGAGAATAAGATCCATGACGGTCTCCCTTTTATTTTCTAACTTAAAACAGTGATTTAAAGCTCTCTATCACGACATCATAATTTATTCTTTTTCCTTTGGTTCAGTTCAGCAGAGCAGAAACAGATGATGCAGTTGAATAGCGCAAAAGGAGCAGGAATCAACCCCATAACCAATTTCTGCATCAGCGTGTCCAAATACTATGCAAATAGTAACACATTTACATATAGGCCACATGTTTCCTGTTTATATTATTTAATAAATATAAATAAAATAATAAAATGGAGGGAAATCCGAGCTGCTTGGCGGAGGTCTGTGCTCTCCGAGTGCTTTTCTAGTTTATCTATGTTGTATGGTTGTTTGCAGAAATTTGCCTTCAGGGCTTTAAACTAGATAGTCTTGAAGTTTTAGGAAGATATGATGGTTTGGGAAAGTTAACATGTCCCATGTGCTGTTTAATGTGTATTAGTGGAGTCAGTATGAAGTAAACTTTACTGTACATAAGCGGTTATGGTTATTTACATTATTTATGAGTTGTTTTTATCTTTTATGGCCAAAAGCATAAAAGAAAGGGTGGCAGCTTCTTTTGTAAGCGATTGTGTTAAATGGGCATAATCATTTCATATTGATCCCAGGCCCCTGAATCGCATTATATCAAAATTGTATCGTGGCAGACTTTGTGATATCAGCAAATATATCGTTATCCAAAGAATCGATATAATATCCTATCGTAATGGAACTGGTGATTAACACCCCTACTAAAGGTCCAGTGTGTAGGATTTAGGGGGATATATTAGCAGAAATGGAAAACAATACATTAAGTATGTTTTCTTTAGTGTTAAATCACCTAAAAATGAGAGTTGTTGTGTTTCACTACCTTAGAATGAGTTTATCAACATAGGGAGTCTGTCCTCATCTATGGATATAGCCATCCTGCGCCGCCATATTTCCACAGTAGCCCAGAACAGACAAAACAAACACCGGCTCCAGACAAGAAAAAAAGATGAGCTCATTTTGCAAGTGCTGGGCACTTGGTCGGTTTGTTTTGGAGAGGAGGAGACCTCTGGGGATAATTCAGTTCCCCGTAAAAACCTCCTGAACAATGAAGACTGAAGGAATTCTAATCGAAAAGTTTCAGCTGGATGCAATCTGCAATCCTCACCACTTGACACCACTAAATCTCCCTAAATCTTACACACTGTTGCTTTAAGAACAATAACAGAAAGACAGCTCAGTGGCTAGTCTACGCACCTATCAGACAGCATAAATTGGGGGCAGAAGTAGTGGTACTAGTATGAAGGAACCTGCAAATACCTTGGGCCATCGAAGTATATAATAGATAAAAATATACAACATTTATCTGCTATGAAATAAATGGCACCAGATTCATTATTCTGTGACTGTTAAATGCTTTCCCAATGGAGCTTGTCCTCAGCATCTCTGCCATTATTCATGAGATCCTCAATTAATATTTTGAAGCCTAGAGCTCAGTGTACAGTTTGCTACCATCTTTATCAGTTGCGCTGCTATCAGAAAATGTAAAATTTTGGAAAACAAATGGGAGAAGTGTGGGTGGAGCTGTGGTGGCACAAGCTATAAGCAGTCATCATCATCATCATTATGTGTGATTGACTCAATCAAACAAAGCAGGTCTCAAAATAGACTTCCCTTTATGCCTTAATAACGCCAATAGAACAATATCATCAATACACCCACTAGAGGAAATGAAATTACCTATTAAGACTTAATTTGTTGTGGAGGAAAGGTGCTATCTTTGTATTTCATGTGGGAAGTTGGACATTTTCCGTGTCACTTCCATATTTTTAGAGATACTGGCATTATAAGGACTGCATCTTAGTGGCCGCTGCTTAGTCAAACCCTGTCCGTCACTTCTGTCTGTCCATTTCCTCATTTCACATATTGTATGGAGAAGCTTAAAAAGGACAGAACCAGTGGGCTGGGGGAAGCAGGTGGCTTGCCCTGAGACAGGACCGATTCTGCTGTCACCCATTGTGACCCCACCTCCCTCCCCCATCCACACCCACCCGCCTCTGCTTGGCTCTGGCCCTGAAGCCACAGGGCTCAGATTGGAGGTTATTTTCCCCACTGAGCCGGCAGTCACTCCTCACATATCAACAGAGTCCTGCAGACATTCGGTCAAAACATCATTTAAGAATATTTGTTATTTTTGTTTACCTGCAGTCCCCAACATGCAGGATTTCCACAAAAATGTGTGTAAGTCTTTGCACAATGACAATGAAGTATTTGAGCTTCATTTATCAGCAGTGTACACTTGATATGTGTTACATCCTAGCCTCCAGGTAAACTACGAAGTAGATAAAACAACCTAAAATTATTATGGTAACTAGGTGCCGAACACTGCTGAAGTCTTTTTATTATCATCCATTTTCAGCGTGTTACATTTTGTCCACAGTGTGGCTTTGCATTAATGTCAGAAAACTACACTTTACTGCGGCTCTGCAACTGCAGAGACATGTGGAGAGTGGCAGAGAAGCTCTCAGACATAAAAGCTAAATGGCCTCTTGTAGTCATTTGTACTCTTAGGCGCCAGTGAAAGCACAATGCACATCAACAGACTGGATGTGGAAAGGTTAATGTCTCTTCAGCACTTGCATCACACACACACACACACACACACACACACACACACACACACACACACACACACACACACACACACACACACACACACACTTGTTTCCTCGCTGACTTAAACAATCAAAAGAAGTGTCACATTAATGGACTCAAACTAAACATTTAGTCAAATGTACCTTGAAAAATGGTCTTGCATAAGCACAGATTTGTAATAGAACATAATTATTGCCTTTGTAATAGTTTTAGAATATCTCTGAGGTGCACAGTGATGTTGCTTCACATTTGCTTGTGCATCTATCTTGCACAGACGAGATCCTGTGTTCTCAGTCATCTTGGTATCTGTAAATATGTGGCCACTAATCAATGCTGTGTTGACTCGTGTTGATGATGAACTGATGATGCTTTATTGTCCAGGGGACACACCATGTTGAAAAAATATTTTCACTGACAGCTGCCATTTTTTACTGTTTGCTCATATATCTTATGCAAGATGACATCCCGCTCAATGAGTACAATTTTTTTTTTTTTTTATAAAACTCCTCTCAGAAACAAGAGTAAACGAATACGCATATATGTCAAAATGTTAAAGTCTTAAATTTATAAAGTGGCTTATTTAATTCTTTCATGGATTGAATTACATTTTGTTAATTTTCATTTTACATTCTGAAACAACAATGTTGACCTAAAAATAAATAAAGTTATTACTAAAAATTATATTAAGATTTTGATCTGGTAAAATGTGTCAGTAATTAGATATGGAAATAAGCATTTAAGTGTACACACTAAACTCATTTAAGTGGTGGATGACTCAGCATTTTCTCCATAGAGGTTCAAAGCTTTATATATTCAGTTACCATAATTACACCCAGGGCTTGTGTGGTATGAAGGTATTACAGTACATTATTTAGAAATCCCAAAGGTATGATCTTCAATACCGTCAAAAATACAGATGATCCTCTTTTTATTAAACTGCTACGGAGATGCTGTATTGAAGTGATGTATTGTAGTGCACAAAAAGCGCCACCAGAGGTCAGTCTCTACTGGTGGAACAGGCAGCTGAGCGGAGTAAGACGGTGACTGCAAGTGGTGGGAATAACGATACAGGATTAGTAAAACAGAAAAAAGCCTCTGTCCCTTTTTGAAAGTATTTCCATGCCCAAGCCATCACAAGTTTAGAACTACAATTTTTCAAAAAACAACATTTATTGGGGACCTACTCAGTTTCCCTTGGACCTAGTCAGGTGACCACCTGTGGGTCCTGGGGACGCTACACATTGAACATCTGTCAGTGTCACCGGGTCATAGAAAAAGAAAGTTTAAGTACTGATATGCTGTGTATTTGAATAAGCAATTTTCACCTGTAACTGAAATTATGCAGCTAGATCGGACCAATATATGTTCGAAATTAACATTGAATTAATACTCTGTTACATATGGACAATCTTTAAACACACAAACACACACATATAGGCTGCTGATTGAGCTAAGCAGAAAATCTGATAGCATTTTAGCCTCTATCTTGTGATGGGCTTGTGACATTTCACACACACACACACACACACACTAAAGCAATAAACTGATTAATGACAAAATAATCGCTACATTATATAATGACTCAAGATATGAAGCTTTAATGTCATGAATATCACAAACTGTAAAGTTACATACTGCAGACTAATTTCGGTTAAAAGCTGTTTTGCAATCTAATAGAGGCATTTTGCACTTTGACAGGCGGATGATTAATAACAGGCATTTTGGGCAAAAAAGTTCTCTTTTCATATTCCATACAGGCTCACAATAGTGACATTTGTGTCTCTCTTTTACTTTTTACCCAGACAGAATGACAGATGCCATTGTTTCCCGTGGGTAGAATAAAACCCCTGAAAGTGATTTATGAAAATAAACCTTTGACACGACAGAGGATGGATGGGTTCATGCTGATAACTCTGACTCTGCCACCAGCATCTCGAAAGAGAAATTGAAATCCATCAGACCGAGCTATGAGCAGTATTTACACTCCAGTCATCACTTACTGGATTTGCTGTGTGCTTTTTTGTTCTTGGGTAACAAAAGTGGAACTTGGCATGGCTTCCTCTTGTCGTTTTTGTTTGGCATCTCTCATTACTGAGGTGTTTACCCCCACAGAGTGGCCCTGACTGGATTTTATGTTGTCAATTCTGTGACACATTAGGTGAGGTGTATCCAATCTGACAGCACCTGCACTTCTGACAATAACGTCCGATCGTCCAAAGTCGATTACAATGTGCGTTTTCTGATTTGTGTGTCAAAAGCATCAAACCCCAGCTGTCTGTGCTGCTGCTGCTGCTGCTGTATGAATGTCAAGGATCCAAAACTCTAGTAAATAGGAAAACCAGCAGGATCCTGAACAGGGTCAAATGCCCCTCCACATGCTCTATCTAACACTAGCACACACACTTCCACACACAACAATGACCTTCCTGTCAAAAATATGCAGTTACAATTATTGTCTCACGGTAGCTTATATGAAAGTCTATCGTCAAAATTATTAAAACTATCAGATACTATACTTTCAGAGGAATCGTATAATGATTGGAACATACTGTGTTAACGGACCAGTGTGTAGGATTTAGGGGGATATATTGGCAGAAAAGGAAAACAATATAATAAGTATTTTTTCTTTAGTGTTTAATCACCTGAAAATACGAATCATTGTGTTTTCATTACCTTAATGAGCCATTTATCTAGATAGGAAGCAAGTCCTCATCAACGGAGATCGCCATGCACCACCATGTACCCACAACAGACAAACCAAACACGGGCCATTCACGTTTTTGCGTCGGCCACCATAGTTAGCAGCCCCTCTATGACAAAAGTATAGGAAAAACACTGTGAAACGGCTTTATTCAGTGTTTTTTACTGATCTGAATCACCAGGTCTGTTTGTTATAGAGAGGAGGAAACCTCTGTGAATAACAGCTCACAGTAGAAACCTTCTAAATGTGTGGATCAGAAAATAGGTGAGCACAAATTAGCAGGTGCTGGGCTAGCGGCCCATCTGCGACGTACTATATAGCATACACAAAACACTGATTTGTAATGTGAAACTGTTTCATTCAGTGTTTTTACAGTTTTAATCACCTGGTCTGTTTGTTTTGGAGAGGAAGAGACCTCTGTGGATAATTTGGCTCCTGGTAAAAAACCTCCAGAACAATGAACACTGACGGAATTCTGACTGGGAGAAGTTTCAGGAGGTTGCAATCGGCAATCCTCACCACTAGATGCCACTAAATCCCCCTAAATGTTACACACTGCACCTTTAATTCATATAAATTCTATTACTAAAAATCAATCAAAATCAACAATATTAGTTATTGAAGTTTGTATAATGTATATTTGATTTATTGTACAGTTCATCGCACTGGACAACCATCTGGTTATTATCCAATTTAATGCACACAATTGTTGCACCGTGATATGTATTGATGCTGAAAACATGCCTGTAAGTCACCCTCTTCCTCTCCACCATCACCCAGGATTTAAACTGGCTCTGCACACACCTACATCATGACAAAAGTAAGTAAACAGACTATATCAACTTGATGGCTTGTCCTGGTTGTACCAACAGTACTCAGTCAAACAGGTGTGACTTGAAAGCCTGCCGGAGAACTGCGTTACAAACATCTGCAAGACATTGAGGTGACTAATGTCAGAGTAAACAGCTTAATACACCAGCTCGTAGTGATGAAGGTGATGAAGGCTGCCCACTGTCAGGAGGGGCAGATTTCACGAACATCTGCTACTGACACATGCACACATACACACACACACACACACACACACACACACACACACACACATCACAGCATGTAAAGCAAGAGGAGGGAGTGGGTGGAAAGAGAACAGCTCAGACACATGCTGCTTTGTGACATTTACATGTATTTGTGTTTACCTGTACATATGCAAAACACAACTGCACACACACTCTCAGCCTGGTGTTCAAAGAACATATAAACATGTGCACTTGCACATTTCGCTGAAGTTTTGCGTGTTTCAGAGAAACTGAATTATTCAAGAACTTAGCAGAGGTCCTTGGAAGCTAACCTCCTCCCCATGCCCATACCCATGCGCACACACACGCAACTCACATTTATTTTACCCTCCGGTGCATCTGCAAATATGTTTTTAAACTACGTGCTTGGATTTGATTAAACACCATTTTTATTCTTTTTGAAATTCCAAGTGGAGTCTGGGGTGCTCAGATTGGGTAGGTGCAAAATTCCTGCTCTCACTAGAGCTACTTCCAACTTGACTGCATTTGGGAAACCGGTGAGGGATAATGTCTCTTAATGTCTAGTTCTGACAACCAATTCAATTTTTAATTATTAATTATCCAGCTGGCAAAATGCACAGATTCACTAAACTCTGACTGATCTCTCAAACATTTTATCTGTCTTTGCCTATAGAGAAATGAACAAATAGTCACATAGCAGCCTCTCATTTCAAGCCCATCAATTTTCACCGGTAGAGATGCCAAACAGAGTGCCCATTGTACACAACTATTTCTGTTTATTGGTTTGGAAGTACTACCACATTTGTGAAAAAAAGTCCTCTGTAGCTCCAGACGGAGCTGCGCAGTCTGATAAACCGCCTTAAGTGTCACTTGAGTCAGCGTTGTTTGGGGCAGAAGAAGTTTGAAAATGAAAAAAATTCTGGAGGTGTAGAGTTAGAAAGTGAGGTTACCAGAACTCTGCAGCTCAATCCTCATCTCTGCTTGAAGCTAGAAGCTAGAGTTTATATTAGCTCCTACTAGCATTAGATTAGAGGTCTGACTGGCATTGTGAGGGTAATGTAGCCAGGAAGAAACAGGGAAGAGCATGATTTGAGATCACTGGTTCTGCTGCATCGACTTCTTTTTAAACTGCCCGACTGGGTCTGACAATGTTATAGAGGGAGCAGCTAAAGAAATTACATTAATATACAACTAATATGAAAGTACATTTTGAGGGCAACATAAATTACGTTTATTAACATAAAGAGGAAATGTTGCTAATTCACATACATGGCAAGTCACAAAAATCTTGATACTGAACATATCAGCCAAATGTTGACTGAAAACGTATTTCTGTTGTTTTCTGCTGTGTAGGCAAACTAGCAACACAGTATCCACTTGAAGTGACTACAGAATAATCATCTTTATTAAACCAAAAGCCTGATCTTGACCAAAGTGCATTCAGGAAGACAAGAAAACAGTCTTGTTATTACGCATCTTTTGTGTTAAGGTCCTGCTTTTTGTATGCCTCCTCCTCGATATCGATACCCAGGAAAATATTCAATACTCGATACCATTTTCGATACAGCAGCAAAAAATTAAGAGGCATGTCATTTTTTAAATAAAGATCAGAACAGTAACATAAATGATAACAACAAAAAAATCCCCCTAAAATAAATAACCAGAAACAAGATCTGCCCATACAAATGTATTCATCTACAGCCATGTTTATTTTCCGTGCTTCTGGTGAATTGGCACCATATTTTCATGCACAGCGACGACAACATGCCGGGTTGCAGAGAGGGCTCTGTGCCTGCCAGACGCTGCCTGCACATGTGTCCGTTGGACCTGTCGCGCGCACCCGACAGGCGCTGAGGTGGCGTGCACTGTTAGTATCGATACTTTTGTAAATTAGTATTGTATCTGGATTATCCCTACGCAGTACATGAATTTAGTGTACGAACAAGAACATCATTAAGAAAGCAGTTTCGTAACACACAAACATGATTTCTAGGAGACAGGGTTGTACATTCAAGACAGTATCTGTACCAAAAATCGTAAGCAAGGGAAAATAATCATCACCTAGTTAGCGCACTAGGGCTGCCCCCTAATGGTCGACCAAACATCGTCGAACAGAGAGGTCATTAGTTGGCAAGATTTTATTGGTCACTTCGTCGCAGAAAAATAAATAAATAAATAAACGTGAAACCCCATTAGGAGCTGTGCCTTGTCAAAATAAATCAAAACCTATATGACTGTACCATGTAGGAATTTAATTTGAAAGGACAGACACAGGAAGTGGCCACACTCAGCAGTCAAACAGGAGTCACGTTAATTTCCAGGGCTGGTACCTGCAGTTAAGTACTATATCGTAGCCAACTGGATTTGCTTGACTTGTCCAGATGTCCACGATATAGCACTTATGATTACCATGACCTGGGTGACTGAGAATGTTACCGACACGGTACCTGCGGTTATTACACAGGCTAGTTAATAACTAGTGTGGGATCATTTTGAGAAGGTGAAGGACGAACCCAAGGTGATATGTAAACTCATTGGTCGACTACAAACATGACGCATCATCTGTAACATGTAAGTAGCTACATGCCCATTAGCCACTTAGCACAATCATTACTGCTTTGCCGACAGTGTCATTAACAGGCGGCTCGCTCAGTGTGTGACGTGCACTTGTAGATAAAATATAGGCCTATATTAATGAAGGTTCATTAGTACGGTTTTGTATTTCTCTGTAATGTAGCACAGTGTTAACAACGTTACTGATACTATTCTTTCTCACACCTTCAACTCAAACCATTGTGTTGCCCCGCGCAAAATATATAATGATTAAATTAATATTGTAAACATGCGGGCGAATGGAATATTTTAAGCTCTTCTACTTAAAAGTTCTTAATTAGGACCTCCAAAGTTAGATAGCTGATGAAAAATAACACTGTACTTATGTAACGTCTCGTGTGCATAGCTACAGGTTTTGACCACAAGTCAAGCTGCCACCCAAAACTGCCTGTTTCTGCCCTCACTACCAACAAAAGCTGATTACAGATCTCAACTGAATCTTTGAGGTTTTGGTTATTTATAACTTTAATTACTTGTACATGTTTAAAACGTATTATATTAGGTAAGTTTTTCAGAAGGATTTGGGATTTGTATTCAGTAAAATGCCACAGAGAGCATTTTAGCAAACGCTATCGATCTGATACAATGCTATCATAAGTCATTAATGGCTGCTATTTAAGGAGGATGGTATGAATACATCCCTTTTATTCTTTCAACCAAATACATCTTCCTGCTTGTCCCTCGACGCCCTCTTTCTATGGTCTATTTCCTTCTTCCTTTCCTCTCCTCTCACCCAACTCTTCCCATCTCTCCTTTCCCATTGCACTCTTCTCTCTGTTGTTCCCATCCCCCCACCTCTCTCCGCGATGAAGACTGTCAGCGGGGCCATATATTTGACACAGTGCACCGCGGACTCTACACACTCACACGCACGTACACTGTATCCAATCTACGATATAGTGTTCACTAATGGGGCAGCGGCTATGAGGGGAATGGGAGATGGAGTCGGCTGGGCGTTGTTGAGTCCATCAGACAGGTCATATAAGATAGTGATGAGGCCTTTCCTTTGCCATAAATCTGTAACCTTATGGAAGATACTGTAATGTCAACACTGGCTCTATGAATATCCCTGGGTTCCTGTACAGGACCTGGCAACTTCCCGCAGCCCCAGGTGATGTTTTAAAGCTTTCTTTGTTAAACCAACTGTTGAAAAAACAAAAATATTCAATGTAAGAAAGCAAATCCTTCGGTTTAAGAAACTGGAACAAGAAAATGTTCTCATTTTTGTGCAATAAAAGGATTCATTATCAAAGTTGCATAATCAATGAATCATTTAAGCACTTTTGCTGATATATGGAGTCAGGCTACAGATTCTGTGATGGGACATATCTCAGTGACTTGAACGCAGCAGTTGGAGCATTTTAAACACACTGTTAAAAAAGAAAATGTTAACTTCCTACAACAACATTTTGATCCCTTACTGATGGTTACAGTATTTGAAGTGTGTGCCGTGATGTGGTTTAAAAGGTTTCTGTTAACTGCTCATTTCTGACAAGCTGCCCTATCTCTGAAAAACGTCCACACACACAAAGCCACGTAGCCTGAGCTTCAACAGTATCACTACCAGCCAGTAACTCATACTGTGTGATGTCAAAGAGCCTTGAACTACTCCTTTAAATGGATAAATTCACGTTCAGCAGGGCGGGCTTCACGCAGCTCTGCTCCCTGACTGCTCTGCTCAGGCTCACTAAACATATCACACTCGTTCTGACACATGAATAATGTGGAAAATACGGAGCGAAGGAGAGAGAGAGAGAAATTCCACTTCTGTTGCTTCACCTGTTCCAAATGTCTTCTCCTCTCTCTTTCTCCCCTGTTCCTCATTTCTCACAAGCACCATGCAGTCGCACTCTTTCACACTCCCTCTCCTCTCCCTTTCTCCTCAAACACACACACACTCTCAAACACACAAACACCAGGCAGAGTGCTGGCTCTCCTTGGCAGCGTGCCTCTTTCTAAGAATGTTTGGTGCTTGAAGGAATACACCATCGGCTCCATAGGAAGGCTCTGCATGCCGACACAAGTGATGAACGACACTATAAAATCATAAACAGTGAAGTCACTCCGTGGTGTTTGACGAGAAGCATGAATGCTAAGTTCTTGCGTGTAAATTAAACACACAGGATAGACTGACTCATCTGCTGTAAAGGAATCTGATAACAGCAAACTGTGTAAACATGTAAAGCCAGAAATCATGGATCATATCGGTCAAGTACTCAAAACAGTATTTATATAACACAAGTGGCTCGGGCAAGGACTTCAACTTTACAATACTGTATTGCCTGTAGGAAAATAAGCTGACTACAATGTCGATTGCCACTGTGCATGTTGAATATAAAAATGTATGCTGCAAGTTACAAGAGCGGAAAAAAAGCAGAATCACGACAGATGCTACCTGCCAGTGGCAAAAGCATATGTTCATATTAAATGCACTGCTCCATGAAGTGAAAATACTCAATAAAAGGTAGTGGTGATAAAACTGTAATGCCAAGCTGTTTTTCATAAGAGCAATAACACCCACATCTACAAAATGTACTCCTGCTTTTCCTCACATAGCTCACTAGTTTTACATGTTGGTGAATAAGTTACAATAATGGGTAAACCGGAATAACAGAGGCAAAGGAGCTTCGATCTCAGTATCTCCTCTGGTTGCAAGAAAGCAACAGAACTTAAAAGCCCCATACAGCTTGGAAACATGACATGTCAGAGTGTTTTGGAGGACACTGGGACATTTATAGGTGGGTTCAGATAGTCGGAAAACATCAATAAAATGACTTCAGCTTTGTTGACATCAGAAATGCTGTAAATACAAAAGTAAAACCATATTTAGCAGCCAAATTTTGCAGAAATATAAATGTGGTCAAACTACTAATTGAGCCTTTAAATATGTCAGTTGTTGGAGTTGTTGGAGATGTTTTTCCATCACATCAGAAACAGTAAGCAGAGTACACAAATGACACATGGGTGTATTTGCTTTCACTCCACGAGAGAAAAATCAAACAGTCTGTAAGTCGGTTCCCATGGTAAATTTGGGAACTGTTCAAATAAACTTTAAAATAAAAAGTTCCTTATGTATGTGGCTTTTGTGTCCTATGAGATTTTAAAATATTAGCCGACCATGGGCTCCATTAATGTCACTATGGGGCATCAAACGCCAGGTCTGTATTATCATCAAACAATAAGGTATATTAAAAGTGCGACAGTCAATGCAAACTTATCTAATGAGCGCCGCCGACGCACAGTGTGTCTCGATGTGCGTAAAAACTGACACCCAAGTGAGTCACGCTACTTTTGCTCCACTTTTCTCCCCCAAACTATCGTGTACCTGGTTGGTGGTGTCAGGCGGCAGGTTCTTAATGAGGATCTTCCTCCTGTTGCTCAGCTCCTGGCGAGTTTTGGCCAGCCTCCTCTCGATCTCCTCCGGCTCCAGGTCCGGCAGGTCGCGGAGGCAAATCTCCGAGTCGGAGGGCTGCGCCGCCGCCGGCTCCTCATCCTCCGGCTGCCGGCTCTCGGGGCTGTCCATCTCCGGGGAAAGTGCGCTCTCCCCGGCTAGAGAAGAGTGAACGCTCGGCGGCTGGATGGATGAGGCTGCCGCCATCTTGGGTAGCTGAGTGAAAAGTGTGAGGGAAGTGAGGGAGGGAGGGAGGGAGAGATAGAAATGGGAGAGAGCAGGTGGGAGGTGTGTCTGTTAGCGAAAGAGAGAAAGAGCCAGAGAAAGGTTAAAAACACAGTAAAAAGAGAGATCATTTCAGTTTAGACAAGCAATTTATTCTCATGCATTACTCTTGCAATCAAACATTTATTTATTTACATAAATATTTGCATTTATAATCACATTTTCACTTGTGCAATCATGCTTTGGTTTGTTTTATTGCTGATTATTTTTATTTGGAAATCACGCACCTGCCTCAAGAAAACATCACAACTATGATGGAGGATTTTATTTCAGTATATGCACTGTTTACTTGTAAGGTCAAATGAGTAGGATGCAGTTGCCAATCGTTGCAACTAGAGGTTTAAATGTGCAGTTTGCAGCTCACATGGTCTCGGGCATGTCAGGCGGCACCTTGTGGACTCCTGGCGACCCCAGCTGTCTGCTCAATGTATGGAAGCCAATTAAGATCCTCCAAGAGGACCATCAGATGTAGGGGAGAGCAGGGCACACTAACACTTTTTAGTTTGGGCTAAATGTTATAAAAACTGTTTTAGATGAATTTTTGTTTGTTTGTTTTATTCTAACATAGCCTACACATCTCATCTACAAATAAACATTTTTTCCTAGAGCTTACCATTTTCCTACAGTTGCGTTGAAAAGTGGTGGAGGTGAAATGTTACAAGGTACCCCATGGATGGGGTTGCATGTCCTGATTTTGCCAAGTGGTTGTTGTCCTGGCAACATGTTGTTTGAGAGCCCTGGGACAACAACTGCCTCAGCCAATCGACGTTTGTGATGTCATCAAAGAGAGCCCTGCTGCAGGTGCTCTGTAAAATAAATACAAAATGGTCATCATGAGAAGATGCACAAACTACAAAATGAGACCCAACCTGATAGTTTTACTTTAGCCTCCAATAACATATATTTGCTTTTTAGAATATTTGCTAGTGTTTTGTCACCATGGACATAAGCTAACATTAGCTTGCAAAGGTGAGCTAACTTTTATTCCTGCTCATTTTAGAAAGGCCACTACAAGAAATTGTGTTTTTTGTTTGGATTCTCAAAGGCACAGTGAGTCACTGACTTTTGTTTCTGGCTGCCAGAGCCTTCATTATTTTTCCCAGGATTGTGCCCAGTGACAGAAAGTACTGGATAATGAAAGTGAAGCTTATGGTGAGCCAATCTAAGGCGCATGATAAACCAAGAACACCTTTTTAAATGTGCAGTAGGTGAAGTTATTAACTTGAATGATCAAGCAATTGATAGCAATAATAAAGTTCCAATTTCCTTCAACAAGCTGATGATAAATTCCCAATGTCCTCAAATGAGTATTTCCTAATTAAAAGCATCTTAGCTTGTTACTGTTGCTAAAATTGGTCAAATTTGTTATCATATCAAAGTACAAACATTATTAATCATAAATAAACAAGTTTCAACCATAAAATCTGAACAGGGTTTTGTCCACTTTTGTATCGGGATCGGCTGCAGTCGGACTTTGCAGAGATGGCTGCCATGTTGTTTTTACATGGATTAGTGTATTGTGGTCTTACCTCCATTAGATGGGACAAAAACGTGTCCACAAAGGAGGACAACAGGTCTAAGTTAATCAAAATGAAGTGTAAGGTGCAGGAAACCAAACATGGGATGTCGTCATAAGAGGATGCAGGGTCTGAGGAGGATATTGACAAGGCTGTGAAACTGTGTTAACAAGATGCCTGCTAAAAATACAAAGGACATTAGTTCAAACTTAACGAAAGTTTGAAATGCATAAATAGAGAAAATGCGCGATAGGAGGCGTACTTGTAACTCCGTGTTAGAACTAACCCCATCCGGTGGAAATTTTATCAAGCCTAGCTGACACTTGCTTGGAGTTGGTTACATAGTTCAAAATGCCGCTACGTTTTAGTCAACTTTGTCACTGAACGCTGCTGAAACACATTGTTGAGTTTTGCAGGTCACTGTTTGGTGGAATTGTGGTCAACTGCACGAAATGATCGACCCTGTGTAACCACATAAAAAGTCCATGTTACAATTTACCCCTGCACTCCCGTAGTTTAGTGCATATGAAGGCAGCTTTTAGTCAACTACACTGCAGGTTGCTTGATTTTTTTGGCACAGCATCAGTGTTTTTTATCTGCTTAAATCCTGTAATTTCCTGATTTTAACGAGTGAAATATAACCATCCCCATGTTAAGTCTGATTAGTGCTTTATGTCCTGTAAACTAGTACACTGTAGACAGCAGTGAGCGGGTAAATATGCACAAGCTTAAGCACAAGAGTAATTCAGTTCTTATTTTTGTTCTGTCGCCCAATTAACACATTTTTTTTTTTTTGGTCAAAGACAGAAAGAGAGAGAGACATTCACTGGAGAATATCTCTAAACCACCATAGCTTTCCTGTTCCCCATGTGCATAATATGACCATGAATGGCTGCGTGCCTTCCCTCCTTTCTACCCAAGTCATCCAGTGAATGCCAAACCAGCAGCCAACCGAGCCTGCCTGCCTGCCTGCCTGCCTGCCCACCGTGGGTGGAAAGCTGCTCCTGGCAAACACAAAGGGAACAGAGCTCCCTGCCGAGTCCTCACAATGCCTATGTAGCTTCCGCAGGCTGCATGAGTCGCTGACAGACACACACGCTGTATACTCACACTCAAGAGATGCATTCACACTCACGTAGGGCCCACAAACATGTCGGCAAGCACACATCAACCCACTAAAAGGAAATATTCAGAGTGCGATTATTCCGAGGCCTGTAAGAAGATGGAGAAATCAACCTCCATCATCCAACCTCCATGTTCTCTCTCTCGCCATCTGTGTGAAGCATTTCTTGGCAGATCGGAGTCCAGACAATCACAGTTGTCAGTGGGTGAAAATGATCTCTCATTGCCAAGTGGCTGAACCAGTGTAACTGACACACACCGATTGTATGAATGCTTCAATCAGGCTTACGCTAAGTCCACTCCAGAGCAGAGAGACCAGAGAAAAGGCCATTTTAAGTCATTTCAAACAGAAGGAATAGAGGAAGAAGCGCATTTATTTCCTGTAAAAGACCCAACGTGCCTGTATCAGTTGATTCTACTTAGCATCATATGTTCTAAAAATCTCAGTCATAAACATATTCAAAACATCCTCTGGTGACAACTCCAAGCTTTACTGAGTCAGATAGTAAACTGAAGTCTGTATCTTTGGGTTAGTGCTGCTGGTAAAACTATTCATGGATTACTGAACAGGCACAGGCCAAGGGGCCCATAATGTCAGGGCCCCTCTGGCCTTTACCTGCAAAATGTCCCTAAAATTAACACATACTGACCAGGGAGAGACTCAAAATGACCAAAAAAAGACACAAACTGACCAGAGAGAGACACATAATAACCAAAATATACACAGAATGACTCTTAAGAGACACAAAACAACCACAATTATCTGACAATCTGCCCATGGGCTGAACAAATAACCACTTCAGGACATCCTCTTCGGGTCTGGGATGTAAAATGGGCACCATTTTTTGATATGTTATAGAAAAAGCTATCACTTGATAAACACAGACAAAAAATTAGGGCTCAATCTGTTCATCAACATGCATGACATATTTTATGTCCAACTGCAAACCAGCTGAAACAAAGACATTTGTATAGCTTGAAATGCATTTAGGAGAAGTGAGGTTTTGATCTAACTGCAGCTCATACAATAGTCGGTGCCTGCTGACAGATTGGGGGACATGAATCATTGAGCACTGGTTCTCTGAAAAGACAGCAAGGACTTGCCTGTCACTTGCACAGGCTGATCTTAGAGACGCATGAATCACTCCACTAAGTGCTAAACAACGTTTCCATGAGAGAACAATTAATTTGTTCTCTCAGTCCCACTGGCACAAATGCACTCCAGCACCATATTACACTCACAGACACACTTCAACACACACATACACACACACACATGCACATGCATTAACTCATGTCAGCCTACAGTCATAAAGCGTTGTACCTGTGTGCAAGTCAAACCCCACAATAATGTGCTATGCTTCAGAAGCTGAGGGAAAGAGAGATGTAAGTCCCTCTCCATCTAAAAACACAAGAGCCCTGCTGGTGCTTCAGCGTGTCAGCCAGTGATTCACAGCCTTTTGGAGTGGGTGGGAGTAGAGAGGAGAAGAAGAAAGCGGGGAAAACGTTCGCCGCTGCTCGCTGGGACTGAGAGTGTGAGGGCGTGGGTGGGCAGAGTGGCTGAACGGGCAAAGCAGGCACCTGGGATGAGCTCAGTAGGCGTGAGGATGGTAGGGGAGGGGGGGGGGTTTGAACCCTAAATGGCAAAGTGGTTCATTTCACGTGGGAGATGACGGTGAGCACATACACGTGTGTGTGGACGTCCTGTATGATTGTGCAGCAGTGTGATTATGGACATCTCACTCTGCAATCCTGTCTGGAGATGTAAAAATGGACTGTAGGCTCTCCCTACCTTCCCGAGCTGGTGCTGTGCTCTCATAAACGACCACAGATGCAGTCTGATAACATAGCTTCCTTCCTCTTATAGCATAGAAGAGATTAAAGGACATGTGACCTACTAAAAACAGCTGACCTGAACCCACGGGGACAATATGCATGAGAAATCCCTGCCCAATTCATGTCCTAATTACAGTGGTCATAAGCATACCTCTTCACCAGTGTGTCAGGGAGGCTATTCTTATGTTTCCAGCCAGTGTAATGAGAAAGTTGCATGAATTTCAACATGAATACTCCCTTTTTTCAGCCCAAGCATAACTCAACTGTGTACTTTCCTTTGATGGTTTATTCTCTCTTAAGATTAATTTTGTTAGCAAGGTATTAACGCTAGAAAGTACAGAACATAGTGCTGAAATCCTATCTTGGCAGATTTTGTTGTAAGTTTTAAGTCGTGTTGGCTTTGCACATGATTTGCACATATTTTTCGGAAACCCTACATGATACGTTAGTAAGTACGGTCCATCGAAGAGATTTCAAAGTGCTTTAAATTGCTTACATGCAAGACTTGAGATGATCATACTGCTAAGATGCATTTGGGAAACTGGGACTCTGGACTGCACAAAATATGCTGCTAGTGCATGTCTGCTGTACTAGTTGGCAGAGCGAAGACTGACTGAAATGACCCGAGGGTGCTTGGACACCGAGCTCGATGCTCTAATTCACAGCGTTTCCCTGGCAGGGAGCAGCAGACAGCTCGGGAGAAAGAGTGAGAGTAGAGGAGATAGAGTGACAGCGAAAAAGAGACAAAGACAGGGCCATGTCGGGGAGGTATGAATGAATGCCAACAAACTGATAAGGTTTATGGGACATGGCGACAGGCGGACTGACAGAGACATTGGGGAGAGAGCTCCTTCCCTCCTTCAGCTCTCAACAGTTGCTGAACTACTTCCCTGCTGAGGCTCAACAAACTGAGAGCCCAGCGCGCCCCTCTATTTTCACTTGGATAGTAGTATAGATTTACCTTCCTCTGAAAATTACCCATCAACATCTAAACAGCTGGCAACATAAGTGAGTACACCCCACAGTGAACATGTCCAAAGTGTGCCTAAAGTGTCAATATTTTGTGTGCCAACCATTATTATCTAGCACTGCGTTAACCCTTTTGGGCATGGAATTCACCAGAGCTCCCAGGTTGCTTCAGGAATCCTCTCCCACAGATGGATGTGAAGACACCTTGCGCTCCTGCACCTTCAGCTTGAGGATGCCCCACAGGTGCACAGGTGAGTTTAGGGCCCGATACTTGGCCAGTCCATCACCTTCACCTTCAGCTTCCTCAGCAAGGCAGTTGTCATCTTCTAGGTGTGTTTTTATCATGTTGGAAAACTGCATTGCGGCTCAGTTTCTGAAGAGGGGCGATCATGATCTGCTTGGAATTCATGTTTCCCTAAATGAACTGAGCTCCCCAGAGCCTGCAGCACTCATGCAGCCCCAAACCATGATGCTGCCACCACTATACTTGACTGTAAGCAAGGGACAGTTGTCTTGGTGCTCTTTCAGCATGTGTGGCACCTTGATGAAGAGCACCAAGACAACTGTCCCTTGCCTACAGTCAAGTATAGTGGTTAAGCGGTTAAAATATTCCAATTATGATTTCCACTTTTTTTTTAGGTGGGTAAAATTTGTTTTGTGGCTGACCCAGTCTAGAGCAGTGCATTGCATAGCTTCCGTAGCCTACTTCTCCAAACTGAGCGTGCACCAACTAGCCTGTACTGTATGTAATACACTGACTAGTACCACTTTAAAAGATCCAAACTATGCCTTAAAGTAGAGTCAACCTATATCAGAGCTCTGTGAACAAACCTGCAGCACAATTATGTCTGTTTCTCAGTGCTGAATTAGACAATCAAATTAAACGTGCACTAATTACGGTTGGGAATGTGACAAAAAAGCTGATGATTTTTAAAATGATGACACTAGTGTTATCCTCTGATTTCCTTTCTCTGTTGTACTGATAAATCCCTTGAAAAGACAAACCAACAAATGTATTAGTCCCCATACTTTCAGAGCCTGCTTGTGGCACTTAAACCCAAGCTTATTTATTCCTACTGAAGACATAAATCTTTTAAACTGGATCACAAATATAAACTGTCATTTTTAAAGCAGATTTCTTCTGCCCTCACTATTATATCACTGTGACCATGTAGTCTCTCCATCTGTGGTTGTTTCCCGGGTCCCCTGGCAGGAAACACCGTATGTACAGGGAGAGGTCTCATGAATAACTGATAGGGTCTTCCAGGCAGTATGTACCACCATTCACCCACAAATGGCATGACCTACGGCCAACAGCTTGAAACACATTGGAAAACAAATTCCTCTTGTGGAGCTAGGAGCAGATTGAGACTGAAAGACCATCTTACACTGAAATGCCCCATTTTTTGAAGTAGGGGTCAAGAACTAAAGTGAACTGGTAGGTATTTGTGGTCCAAGACTCATGGGAAAAAAGCATGCATTTTTCCTGACTGCAAAAGCTATAAAGCTCTAGTCCTTTGAACATATTAATCCATGATAAATTATTTGTTGTTCTCACATACAAACAAATACCTTTTCTGGACCCAGTACTAAAAACTTTGAGTGACAAATTACAAAATAATAAGTTATTTGAAGAACACATTCATATATTTTTACTTATCATGTACACTTCCAACAGATCTGGGTGTTGAAACATTGTCTCTCCAACTACTGGGTCAGACAAATATCCCAGTTTTACGTCATTAAAAATACACCCTTCCAAACAAGGCCAAAAAGCCTCTGAAGAGCAGCGGTTTTCAAGTATAGGTGTCCTGAATGTCCCTGCGTGAACCAGAGAGAGAGTACAGACTGGAGGGGCACCCGACAACATAGCTCTGCTGTCAGTGAGTGTGAATACTGGGACAGGTATTGAAAGAACACACACAAAATCCCCTGCAGATAATCCCCCTGGCTTACTGTGTGCGTTTTGTGGATGACCTGTTCCATGACCTCCTACAGTAAGAACAAAATAGCCCTACTGACAAATGAAAAACACAATTAGCAACATTTGAGCCCTTTATATCTAGAATAACAGTATTTGTTTTGATCTTAATGCTTGTGTGAAGTGAGATAAGTCTCTAAATCTCAGCAACAGCTTCTGAGAAGACTCTGTCAGCTCCCTTCATCTTGTTTATAGGTCAGCATAATTCAATACTTTGTGCTTGATAAAAAAAAAAGAAAAAGTTTCCAATACTTTCCCCTGCAGGTCAAATACAATGTAAATAGTGACCCCTACTGCATGTTGTTGCATTGAAGTTCAATTCTATTTTAGGTTGTCCACTGACTTAAAGGGATAGTCCAGATTATTTTTAGTGGGGTTGTATGGGGTACTTAACCATAGTAAGTGTATTAAACACAGTAGATGTCAGTCAGCGTGCTCAGTTTGGAGAAGCAGGCTGAGGTACCAACACAGAAACTAAGCAATGCATTGCTGTGGACTGGGTCAACAACAAGATGTATTTTAGCCACCTAAAAAAGTTTAGTAAAATCTGTTTAAGTGTACACAACATATAGAATATTGTCACTGCTTTACCTTGCTGTCAGACAGACGCAAAACTGAAGTTGTTATATAGCTCTCTCTGAGCCATATTCCGTTGGAAAAAAAACAGTAATTTAACATCACTGAACACAGTAGTTGCTGGTGCACCAAACACCACCTACAGTAAGTAATGGACCTTTTTCACAGTAGACATTTTGACTTGTCATAGTAGGAAAAGCACAGGTGAAACTGATCACATTAACAACTGCTCATTTCCACTGAATGTCTAAATAAGTTATTCCAGTGAGTCGACATCCACAATACCAGGACCTCCCCTTAGTGGAACCCAGCTATCATTAATATTATTGAATACACCTGTGCTTCTCTTACTATGACATGCCAAAATGTCTGTTGTGGAAAAGGTCAACATGCTGACTTTGGATAAGTACTTGATACAATCCTGGTTCAAAAGCTTCAAACTATCCCTTTAATTCTAATAACCATGTGTATCACATGCTGTGATCACATGGGATTTGTGAGGAGGGGGTGCTTTACACAGGCCACATGGTCATCAGTTTTCATAGGGACTATGTCTTTAGTAGACAGTAGTTCAAACAAAACCTGCAGACAGTTTGTTCTGTGGATATCAATTTCCAGAGTAACCATGGCACTGTCTGGAAACAGATGTTGCTGTTGAATTGGTCTGAATGTCACCACAAAATAAATTCCATTTACCTCCACTGTGTTGTTGAAATTTCAGAGATATCTTTAATGGAATCTACTGGCCAGATAACACATTTTATTTTTCTATTTACCTACTTAGTTCATTATGAATAGCTTGGTTGACATCACCCTGTCGATGAATTTAGAGGTTGGGGGTTGATCAGCAGCACTGTAACGTTAGGTCCTGAAGGGCAATAATACAGTACCCTAAATATAAAGACATACACTGCCAGAGGCAGACAATGTCTGATAGCAATTCATTTATGGTTTACAAAACTAGTAAAATCTCTTTCCATATCTTTGGACTGAGGCATCTACAGCATCTACAGTAACTCTAGTACTAAAGTACAACAAATACAGTTTTTATATTTAAAGAACAGTCCCTAAAGTGCAGTGAGGTTTGTGGACCGTTACCTGCCACAAGAGAGAAATGTCAACGGCTCGTTTCTCCTCTGACACGCCACATACCTGTGTGCCGCCACGGCTCGGTTGTCCAGGTACTACTGGGCAGTCATGACACCAACGAAAGAGGAAATTACTGGACCTGGAGTTGGACTTCTGTGTCGCCGGTAAGCTGTTATCTTGCGACGCAGAACACTATGAGCCTCCGCCATAACGATATTTCTCTCTGTGTTCCCCGTTCAACCCACAATCCGCTGTCGACACTAACCTCGCCCAGGCTACTGCTGGTGGCAGTTCTCGCGAGGTTAGTGACAGAGTTCAGTTTGGAGAGGCAGAGGAATGTTTTGGGTTTTTTTTAGTACCGAAGTCACGTCCCTACCATATTTTTAACTACATTTATAGAGGTAACAGTCCATTCTGATAGGTATTTCCTACCTGACAGAATGAGCTACTCTACTTAAAAATACATTTATATAGCCTGTATGTCTGCTTCTTACACATATCTGACCTGAGTAGCTACTAAACAATGTTTTTGCTAAGGTAGGTCATTACGTGTGAGAGGCTTAACTCATCAGACTAGTCTGACAGGATGAGCTACTGGTAGCTCATCCTGAGTGGGTAGCACAAACTTTCAGAACACCCGGCCAAACACAGGTATAACGCTGAATGTTTTAAACTGAGGGACCTTGAACGAATGACTAAGAAGCAATCTGGACCCGTGGCTGGACCAGCTGGGAGTCACTACACTAAAATATAGTTACTTCTGTTTGAAATAAACTTGACGGATAGACGGTTAGAAGTTCAGTACAGTCAGTACATGGCGTCTTTTCCATAAAAATGAGAATTTCTCATTTGAGCCCTGAAACCTTTTTAAATTATTAACTCTAGATCTCACTTTGCTCAAAATTGTTCATGCAATTGAAGCTTCTAATGGGATTTTCGAAAGGTTTCATTTTAAAAGCAATGCAATGCAGCAATGCACACATTCTTTGATGATATCTAATAGTATAACATTGATGACACTCTGGAAACATCATGGAGCACAATGTAGGTCAATATTCTCAACACTGAGAGGGCACTGTTATTTTAGATAACTCAATCCAGGATTAAGAATCAACCAGTTAAAACTTCTCCTGGTTAGAATTCCTTCAGTGTTCATTGTTCAGATGGTTTTTACTGGGAGCTGAATTATCTACAGAGGTCTCCTCCTCCTCTCCAAAACAAATGGACCCAGTGATTTAAACCAGTAAAAACACTAAATTAGTTTTACGTTAAAATAAGTGTTTTTCTGATGCTCGTCACGGATGTGCTTCCAACTATGGTGTTCGGTGTACAGTCTATGGTGAAAACGTGAAAATGTGAATGGCCCAATCTAGTGCCAGTGCTTGGTTTGTCTGTTTGAAACATGGTAGACGAAGACCTAATCCTATGTAGATATAAACGGCTCATTCTAAAGTAACAAAACCACCATGACTCTTATTTTTAGGCGATTATACACTAAAGAAAACACTTACACTGGACCTTTAAAAATTGATCAGAAATACAAGGGGAAAAACAAGAAAGACAGATGATTTAAGTGTAAAATGGACTTTATCACATTCACATTGCAATAAATCTCAATTTGATAACTTTATATGATACATGAGGGGGAGTGATGTACACATGTTCCTTCAATACATTAATCAATGCGATTCAGAGTGTTCTGTATACACGCACAGACACACACACACACTCACTCACTCACACACACAATCACTCGCACAAGCACGCACGCACACACACACACACACACAGACACATACATACATTAAATTTGTTTACAACAGCTGGTAAATACTGTTTAAAGTTCTCCAGAAAAGAAACGCTTTTAACAACAAACTCAATTTGGAAAAAAGGAATTTGCCCCAACATACACATCGAAATATACCTGCAAAACTTCATTTGATCTGAAGTTTGCCCTGAAGACTGCTTTGATGCTGAACTCAACCGAAATTATGTACAATGTGAAGTGGACAAAACAGGACCATTTTTGTTTTTGTTACAAATGACTGCAGGTTGAAGAAAATCGATTATATGGTTCCAACAATAAGTGGTCTGCTGGCGTAACGGTGATGATTAACCTTTCTGTAATACAAACCTCGAGTGGAATATTTATCCCACTACACATCTAATGAGTTCAATAATAGTACTACTTTGTTTCAATCTCTCTGCTCTACTAGGTGTCAACTTCTGCAGCACGTTTGCAGCTTAATGTTGTAAATGCTCAAGTGTAAATATCCTACCAAAGTGACACATCAAAATAACTGTAGATGAACATGGCTGACAGTCTTTAGTAGCAACAGAACCAAGTGTGTTGTTTTGGTCGTAATTAAGTGAAGAGATATACCGTTGTTGTTGGTTTCCTTTTTTTTGCAAATCTAAATTAGTTCATGGAAGATAAGCTTTCTTTAACATTTTTGAAGACACGTGATAAAAAACTTTAAAAACTACAAGTCTCTCAAATGTAAAAAGTATGTGTATTAATTTTTTCCAAGTACTGACTTCCATCCAATATGGACCTAAAGAAAAATAAATCTAAAATAAAAAAACATCCAAGGCATCAAAAGTATAGTGAGACACCATGAACAGACGACTGAAAATATCCAACCCGAATATCTGAGCGTCATTCGAAGCATAAATCGTGTTTTACCGACATAAAAATAAAAATGGAGTGTACAGGACATTAATAGCTATTTGTGATTCTGTATTTACACTTCATAATGAATCTCTGAAAAACAATAGACATGTTTTTTGCACCCAGAAAAAAAACGGATGCCACACTGACGCACTTTTTTTTTCGAGCAGTTGAACAATCAAACCCACAAAAGCACAGGTTGGGTCGAGTGACTCTTCATCAGAATAAAAATAAGTGGATTTCTCAATCATAATAATTTCACCTATAATTTTCTAATACTATCTTGAAAAAAATACAATAATGCATTCAATGAAAATGTTCCAGGTGGATAATCATTCTTCCTTCGCACTCACACACACACACTCTCTCACACACACATACACTCACACTCTCTCACACTCACACTCACACTCACACTCACACACACACAACAGTTAAACCAGACGTGTAGATAATACATTTTGAGTGGTTAACCACAGAGGAGCCGACAGATGGGTGTAACCTCTGTACAACAACAGCAGCATCTCTCCCTCTTTCGCTCTCTCTGATGAGAAGGAGACTCCATCTTGGGCATCACTGGAAATTCAACTCACTTTGCACCAAATCCAGCACACAACCTTCACATACATACAGTATCAGCTTGGCCTTGGAGGCAAAAATTGTGGTACAATGGGAGGGTGGGGGGCAGCTTTCTGTACTGGTTATCCTACTCAGGCAGATAGAGGGGAGTGCACTTTGTCTCCCGATCCCCAAATATCTTCACACACCAAATCTCCAACAGTGACTAAAGCCAGGAATGTTTTGCTGGTGTTAGTTTCTGTCTTCCCTCCTCCATCACCAGGAGGCTACAAAGGCCAGCGAGCATAGACGTTCTGCCTCCTGACACAGAGGACATGTCCAGAATGTCTCGGTGATTCAGAACTGCAAATACAGAGAGAAAAATGTGCGAAGATCATTTCCTCCTAAATACTCTGAGACAGGATGTGATTTAAGGCTCTTTTTTTTATGTCCCTGCTCATTCAGAAGGGTTTCCTGCTTAAAGAAGACACTGTTCACCATACTATATAGTAAATAGGATCCCCTGGTGGAGAGGATAGCTCACGATATACTTGTAAAAGAAATTGAAGAGAAAAATGGAAATAAAATCCAAATGAGCTGCTGATTATGCACCAGAGATCCTCAGTATGATTAAAAAAAAAAAAATCACACGGTCTGTTGTATTACTGATATTCTTAAACTGCAAAATAAACATAATCAGTCACAGATTTTGAGAGAAACAAAAATGAAAATAATGAGCCCTAAATGTGATGCATTGTTACAGGAAGTGGGTCGGTACGAATCACTGATCGTGACTACCGTCTCTTTTGTGTTAGCGGTGGCTGCTCACTCATGTGTCCTGAAAATCTACCTCTTTAATAAATAGTAGAAAAATAATATTTTCCTCTTTAAAGTGTTTCTTCCTGTATTTATGTGAATCGTTGAAGTTTTTTCCCCCCACACTTTGAAGTTCACAGACACTCATGAAAAATGTCCAAATATCATCCCAAGCCACTTTGAGAGAAAACAAACTGTGGAGTGTCCATGTGCGGACATAAGGGGAGTAAAGCTGCAATAGAATCCATGAAAGAATCCCACATTAGATCCCAGTCTGTGTGAAAATACAGTATTTTTTTAGTCATTCTCACAAATGTACGGACTCCTCTGTTCCTCTTCCTGCCCCTCACCACAAGCGGGCTTCATGGGGAGGCTCGGGTGGAGCCCTGGGGCAAAAGAGGTCCAATCAGCATCTAGATTTCTATGTTAATTTGATTATCCTCTGGTCCTATAAAGTGTTTCTCCTGGCGTTCCACATGGAAATGAAGACCTCTGTCCTCCCTCAAGGTTCCAGTTGTGTCCTCTCCTCAATGACTGGGCTCAAACAGCATCTTTGTGCTCTTAAAGAGTCCTGAATGCCAAATTCCTTCAGAAAGCAAACAAAAAAATCCCATTTGGTTATTTTAACTGGCCCAGGTCTGATCACTTTCAGTGTGTGTGGAACTGTGAACGCTTGCCAGATTTTGAACTGGGCTGGAAAAAAAAGGGTTGAGATGGAGATGTTGGCACAATGAGGCTAATACCCATATTAAGCTAAACATCCACTCATGGCAGAGATCCCAGCGGCCCAGTGACACTGTGAGTCCAGCTTCTCTCTCCATCAGTCCATCCGGACAGTACCTACTGTGTGCTGTCTTATCAAGCACAAATGTTTTTAAAATAGTCTTAATTAAAAATAAAAAAAGAGGGTAGATGCCACGCTGAAGATCAGCACTCTGCGTCCACACTGTGCACGGTGACCGCCGCCTGCAGGTGGTGTGTATGCGTGTGCAGTGGGTGGTGGTGTGTATGCGTGTGCCGGTAGGGGTGAAACTTGTGGCTGAGCAGCGCTGCCGTCTGAGGGGGCGTATCCAAGTCGAGGTCGTCGTCGTGGTTACCGACATCGACACCGGCTGAGAGTGGGTCGTTGTTCCCGGGTGGGTTCTCGCTGTCCTCCTGCGGACTCATGGTGCTGTAGCCTGGACACAAAGAAACATGCAAATATTGGTATTACTGGACACGTTATCACTCTCGCACCTCTTTGCTCAAAATAAAACCTTGAAGGGACAATATATTTCCAGGTTGCACAGCTCCAGAGTTTCAAACTTTGGGTCATGTCTGGTAAGCTAGGTAAAGCGTGTGAGCTTCACTTAAAACTGGAACCTGTAAATCTAATATTAGTCAGACACCTTTATATGGATTTAAAAAGTTTGTATCATCTCTTATATGCAATCCATTTGAAGCTCCCTTCATGCCACTGACACCCAAATACAAAGGTATGCCACACTTGACTTCAAAGCTTGAAACTATATCATTGGTGAGTCAGTTTTGAAGTCTTAAAGTTGGGTCATGAGCCATAATTGGTTGGGAAACTTTGCCATAACCCCTTGATCTGAATGTTAAACTCAGTTTCTGCACTTTGCCCTACTTCCTAAAGGAGCTGGAAACAATGATTGTTTCAATTATCTAAAACAGAAAGCCTTTATTGTCACTGTACTGCTTACAATGACAATAGGAGTGCTGCTCCACTTCGGTGCATAAGCAATCAAACACACACACTAATTGACTGAAAATATTAAATGTCTTAAATCTTTTGATAGCCCAATTAATCGTTCAATCATTTTAGTCTATCAAAAGTCAAAAAAAGAGTAAAAGATAAACATCACAGTGACAAGCAACTCCCTATCCTCACATTTATGAGGCTGGAACCAGCAAATGTTTTGCATTTTTGCTTGTGGGTGACTTAATCAATTCCCTCAATGCTCAAAGTTGTTATCAAAAAGTTATTCAGCCAACCAACTGAACAACTGGGGTCACAAGAACTTCAAAGCATGAAAGTTGGGCCAAAAATGGTTGATTGTAGATCACTAAGAAACCATCAAATTTAATACTTTAACCTTCCCTTACCTAACCTAACTTTTCGAATTTGTTGTGTATCTCTGCTATGTTTCTATAAACACAAGTAAAATACTTTCGAAGCTTTGGACCTTCAAACACATCAAGAATCATGTTTGTTTGTTTTTCAAAACCGTAAAAAAACAACTTAGTTCGGTCACTGATTCATGAATGCAACCTAACTATTCATCTAAAAATAGATCTTTCAACTTTTCCCTGGTCTGCTGCCACCCATTTCCTTGGTTGTTGTTTACAGTGGACATGCATGTGTAACTATGATGGCTAATTCTGAACTACAACTACTATGACAAAGTGGCACACGATAGCATAACTCATGATGTTATGGCACCTGGTAGTCTGAACGTGCTGGCTGTCCCAATTTTAGTTTGTTTTTTTTTGTCCCATTTTACCTGAATGCATTAAGTACTCACTCAAAACCCTTTCAAAGTAAAGTGAATTGTGAAAATATTTTGATTGTAAGTCAAACTTTTAAATTAAATGCAACACCCTACAACCATTTTTTCCCCTTTCTGTTTGATCTGCAGTACTTTTATTAGCAAGAATAGAAAATCAACATGCCACATATGCTGTCAACTCCTGGGACCGGTGATTTTTTTTTTGACTCTTTGCTCTGCACAATCAAAATGTTTGTTCCATGTAAAGCACATTCATAGTAACATTGCGATAACATGTTTGGTGACTGGCTGGAAACAAATAAATCATCCTTGATATGACAATTTTACCACAAAACCCACACAAGTTCTGCATAATACAAATAAAACATATGGATAGTAAGATATATATTTGCACGTGGGCACAGGGTGAGGGGTTTAAGCAAAGGTTGAGAAAAGCTGCTGATCACTGACAGGAAATGGGAAGACACCATAACAGAAACTACTCAGCAAATGATGCCCTCCAGTCATAGACCTTCAACACAGAAACATTCATATGAATACACGTTAACACACAATGTTTTTGAAAGCAGTACAAGCTCTTTGATGGCACACTGAAAACTAAATATCCCCACCGGGCATTTTTGCTTCTTATGTTCAGCTTTCTCATACAATATGAAAAAAAAAAAAAAAGCATACATATTTATGACCGCTTTCCTACACATATTGCACATACGTGTAGCCCAAGGAGACTGGAACATAAGCCAACATGGCAGTTAGGATACATTGGTAAGTGGAGCAGTGGGAGGGCGGTACTGCTGTCATATTTTTATTTTTTATTTTTTTTAAAAAGGGATTACTGGGTCAGAGAATAAGCAAACAGATTGAACATAAAGAGAGAAATATTTTATTATGGTACATTCTACTGATGAAAGACAATTTCTGTCGTCACAATCCAAGTTTGTGACGAGCAAAATGACTAAATATGCGCTCTTCCAGCAGTATTTTCATGAAAACCTTGCAGGCTCTGGGTTTATGCACTCGTGTCTTCACTTGAACTCAAATTCGTCATAACCCTCCATCTGCTGAGTGGGTTTCATCGCTTTCAGGACCATGAAATCCATCTGAAACACATGGTCTGACTATAAAAAAATATTTGGGAGTTGATCTGGAAACAAACCCATTTTCCTTAATTCCTTTAGTGCCGTCTTTTTCCGATTCTGAAGTGACACCAGCAACATGCTGCACGATGGGAACATCAATCTGTTCTTACAGTCGAGCAAAAAAACGCTGTAAGCCTGCGTGCCTCGACAATTATAGAAAAATCACTGCCATTTTAGATGATGAAACATTAAACCTCCAGAGATACCGAACCAAGTGATGTGTGAGCTTGTGTGTGTGTGTGTGTGTGTGTGTGTGTGTCAGTGGGGGGTTCATGTGTCTTTGGCATGTAGGCAGAAGGCGGTGGGTTGAAGTATGCATCTATGTTTGTGTGGCCTTGTGGCCAATTATATCTCCCGACAACCTTCTCTATCCTCCAAACATCTAACAGTTAAACAACAAAACCATTAAGTAAACATGTGTGATCCCTCAGCATTCTTCTCTGGGCTTTGGACGTTCATACTATAAAGCAGAAACCCTGTTTTGTATTTCCTAACCCCGAGCAGAACAAAGCCAAACTATTCATAAACAAGTCTGTCTGCAGCCATGCTAGCAGCTTTATGTGGCTGTTGTTATGCTCAGTCGAGCTGATCGAGCCCAAATATCAGGCCCGACCCTACGTGAACCTGCATAGTTTCTGTCAAAGCTCGACTACAGTCTAAAACATGGCAGCAAACCAGATTAAAAACAGAATTTCCACTGTAACAACTCAAACACAAACATTTATCACAAGCTTAAGTCAACTCAAGTTTTTTAGTGTAACAGACATCTGTGACCCAACATGTACCCTTGTTACTGCACGTTGTGTCTGTCCTTGAGCCTTTGCCATATACAGTATATTACATAGAGACTACATAACATTCTTCTTCATTAATGAGAGGCTGAGTTAGGACATATTGGTGGAAATACAGCCCAAACATTATTCATGACATTATGCACACTATAAGGTCTGCATTTAAAAGAAAAAGAGGGTTTTGGAGCGAACCCGACCTGATTCAAGCCCGGGGTAATTATGAGAAATTACAAACTGTTCCGAATCCGCCAGGTTGGATTGGGCCCAATGTAAGCAGGTATGATTGGTTTACTATCTAATTAAGTATGCTAGTATGCTAACATTTGCTAATTAGCACTAAACTTTTTGGGATGTCATTAGTTTTTCAGGTATTTGGTCATGAACCAAAGCAATGGATTAAAATTTGGACCTGATGATGGTGCTAGAGGAAAAATCAAGACATCATCAAAGTCAATACATTAATCCCAATGGGGACATAAATGTCTGTACAAATATCATGGCAATCCACTTAACAGCTGTTGAGATTTTTAATGTCTGTACCAAAGTGCTGGACTGACTGACACTGCCATCCCTTTTCACGTCATGCCACTATGATTTGCTTTCCTCATGTTGTCCCTGTCATGTTAAGCAGTCTATGTCAGGTGATATATTGCAATATACTAGAGGGTAATGTAAGTCCCACAGTGAGGCCTGATGTTAACAAAGTAAATGTCCTGTCCTGCCTCAATGAAGAGTCCTAAAATCCCGCACTGGAGTCAAAATGAGAAGTTTGCTCAGAAATCTTCCTCCCTGATTCTGAGATTAGCCGGGCTTTGATGCCAAACGAAAGAAAGCTGACAAAGAAGAGGAGAGACAGAAAAATGAGCAGAGGGAGCGACGAGGAAGGGAGCAGAGAGGAGGAGAGAGGAAGTGAGGGATTAAAGGAAAGGGAGGGATGGAGACTTCAAAGAAGTTCCAGACACGGAAGATGCCAACTTCAGCTCGGTTTATCCCTCTTTTCCCCAAAGCAAGAGCCAGAGTTTCAGCCAGGCCTACAGCTAACTGTGTGCTGCAGACAATTTTAAGCTGCACCAGGTGAGGAAAGCAAATCCCTCCTAATGTCAACAGATGTGGAGAGACAGGGTAAATTCTTTCTTTCCTGACAAGTTAAGAGAACAGAACAATTAAGTCTGCAACAAAGTAGATGACATGTTGACTAATACACCTGTATTTCCCTTTACATTTATTCACCTTCTCAGCAAGAGTTAGCGTTAAAGATCAATACCCATCAGTCTTCACATCTGACTCTCATCAAGATACATGTATCAAAATGTCATATTAGTGCTTTAACTTGTCAATATAATGTCAATTTGTTTTTAAGGATCTATAATATACCCCTTTTCCACAGTCAAGGGCCGGCTTGGCTTGGCTTGGCTTGGCTTGGCTCGGTTTGGGCCGTCAGCCCAGCACAGCACTAATGTGCATTTCCTTACAACAGAGCTACAAAAGGTGTGTCTTTAACTGATGACAGCTGGACTTGAGTTATTACATTTAAAAGCAGTGGGCTTTTCATTTCCTATAGATTCTTCACAACAAAAGTCCTCTGTTATTTTGTTATGTAAAAGCTTTTATTGTGAAGCAGCAAAATAAGGAAATGTTGAGTTTTCGAGCAGCAACTTCACACAACTTCTAATATGGCGGACAGCGAACATGAAACAGTAAAATAAAGCAAATATCTGAAGTAAAAACAGAACGCAGGAGAGAAACTAAACTCCAAACTGTAGAGATTCAGTCAGAAGCTACGAAAGTCCTTCTAAAAACGTCCTTCTCTCTGGTTTCCCTTTAGACAGAGGTGAGTAGAATCTTGCAACACACTGCTTGTTTTTGGGGGAGAACAGGGGTCGTCGGGGTTGGCTGCGGCCGGCAAAATGTCACTACTACTACCAGCTTGAGGGTGGGTGGTTTGGTTTTGATCCTAGTCCTGAGAAGGTCCATCTCCGGCGCAGCTTGGCGTGGCACAGCGCATCTAAACTGGCAATATAAATGCAAATCTGCGCGGCATGACTTTACTCGGTGTGGCCAAAAGTGACAATGGGAAAGGAGTAATTCTGCAACAAACTGAATGACCTGTTGACTAATACACCTACATTTTAAGGAACTGTTTGACACTTTAAATACACTTATTCACCTTCTAGCCAGGAGTGAGTTTCAAGGATTAATACCAATCAATCTTCACACCTCTTGGCGCGAATGCATGTCACACAATGTCAAACTAGTGCTTTAGTTTGTCAATACAATGTATTTTTTCTTTACAATCTGTAATAGAGTGCCCCAATCCAGATGTTATACAAAATTTGTCCCATTTACTATCTTCAATATTATTTCCTCTTTCATTTTCTCATAATAAGGTTTATTTCGCTAACAGGTTTAAAAGCATGTGATCCCTGAAGATGGGAGATAATTATATTCTTCATGTTTACTGCACACAAAGAAAACATTTAAATATAATGATATCTGACTCATCCTCTCTGTAGATATTGATTATACTGTACACAGCAGCTGCAAGTATAAACATGACCTCTATGATGTAAGGGTGTGGATTACAGTTGGTGCATATATGCAGTTTGCATGGTATTCATTATTAGATGGGTAGGTCCTGCCACTGCCTGTAAGCTAATACTGCAGCTCTGCCAAACAGCCCTCTGTATGTGTGCGTCACTCACTTAACAGATTTAATGCTCTGATCCTGCTGTGATCTTTATGGTGTGTGTGTGTGTGTGTGTGTGTGTGTGTGTGTGTGTGTGTGTGTGTTCTATCATACCCTTCAGCAGTACAAGTGAGTGGATTGTGGTAGGAGGGCACCTTTGACCGAGCAGAGAAGAGCAGCAACTTTGAAGCATCAACTTGGTAATGAATTTGTTTTAGTCCCTGACGGACTCACACCCCCTCCTTCCATTATTTCAAACTCATCTTCCTCTCTGTCCCTGTCCTCTTGCCCTCGCGTTTCACTCTTATTTCCCCCCTTTCATCATTTTTGCATCTACATCTCTCCACTTGTCCTCCATTTTCAGTTTTTTTTTTCTTTCCCATCCTCTGTTACGCAACATGTGATAGTCCTTCCTGTCCATTTACGTAGACTGCTCTTTTTATTAGCACTTGTGAATCACTGTTTGCTGCTCTTACAGGGAGAATTCAGATGTCCTCAGATGTTATATATAAAAAAAAAACTTTTGATATTTAAGGATTCTTTTAAGCTGATCTGTATTATCAAAATATATTATGCAGGAGACGTGAACTACAGAGAAAACGACACTACAGTGAGCTCATTTTGCTAACAAATTAAAACTATTTCCCCCCCCTCACATCTCTTTATCCTCTTGGGTTTAACAGCTATACTGTATGTAACACGCAGCTGACAAGCTCTTACTCGTGTCTTTGTTTCACTTTAGCCCACTCTCCTCTCCCCTCTTCACATTCATCCTTGTTCTCTCTCTGACATCATCAGTTATGCAACAAGTATCGGAGACACTCATTGCCAGGAAGTGGATTGATGCCATATGTAGGTGGTAAGAGCCCATGTGGGTGAAAACTGTCCATCCACGCTCACCGAGTGTCAGACTTACAAGTTCTACAAATGGTTACAGCGAAACATGAGCAACTCTCCCAGAGCTGCAGATGAGAGAAAACAAGGTACCGAGCTGTGATATAATGAAAAGAACAAGCCAGGGGCTGAACCACGGCCAAAGAGCTGAGAGCTAACTGTGGATGTGAGGCTGTGCTGTAACATGCAGTTTAAAAATGATGATACCCAAGCCCTAAATGTGAATTTGGATAGTGTGGCTACATTTTTATCTTGGTATGGTTTTATGTTCTATAACACGTCTTATTAAAAGTTCCAATTAGTGTAAATAAACTTCATTTCATGGTCTGTTGCATCTCTACGCCTGAGTCAGAGGGTTAGGCAAGGTAGCTCAGACTTCTTCCAACATCTTCCAGCTCTTTCCTGGAGGATCCCAAGGCGTTCCTGGGTCTGCCCCGGGGTCTCCTCCACAGCGTGTGCAGAAAGCTTCCTGATTAGACGACTAAACCTAGCTGTCTCCTTTTTTTGATCCAAAATGGGTGCCGTGTCGAGAGGTGAGCCCACATCCTTTTATTGACATCTTCATTTTAAATTTACCGTTACACAGCCGTGCTTATGCCGCCTAGGGCAACATTTCAGCAGAACTCGTGCGGGATGCGTCAGTTTTCTTACCAATGAATGTTTAAGTTTCCAGGAACCGAGATTATTTTAAACTGAACTATCTGTTGTGCAAGAACACCAGGACATAGGGGAAAGAATAACTAGAGAGCTGATCATGATGACATTTGACCTCTGGAGGACAGAAAGGAACTTAAGGCTTTGTTTCCACTCCAATGTCACCAAATATCAGCTTCATCAACAACTTCAGCCTGGCCAGCGTGCTTTTTACAAGGGTGCAAGGTTAATTTATTTGTCGTTTGACAGCACAGGGCTGTACATGATGCACACACATTGAGAATATATCTTTATCTTATTTAAAGTGGAATAGGATAAAACAAAACAATATCGCTTATGTTTTATTATGTATTCAGTTGGTTTTGAAGGGATTTCATAACCTCATGAGTCACAGCAATTCTCAACCTACAGAGCACCATGAAACCACAACAGAGGAATACAAATTCTATGAATAGTCTCGCTTTGACACAGCATTACTGGCAGATGCAACCTACTCAGTTCCTCTTTCCATCAGTGCTGCTGTACTGTATGACCAATAAAAACAGCGCAAACAGCTAGTGGTTTTCAGCATTGTCACATCTGTGCTTCTTTTTTTTGTGGTGAGCTTCTGTTTATCTACAGTATGCGTATGCAGTGTGAGATAAATTATTCGTCTTACCGTGGTCACTCTCTGTCCCAGATCGGCCCCAGTACCTCCGTCTCCGCTCAGGAGTGTGAGTGTGCCGCTCGATCACCGCAGCGATGAATCGAGTGTTACTGACTGAAAGTGAAGGGAACAAACAGGTCAACACACAGGCCCTGTTTAAATATCAAATACTTGCATTGTCAAATAAAAAACACTATGATTAAATACTTCATCTGAAGTATTGACACTTTATATTTATCCGTAGCATGTGCTAAAGATAACGCTGGATATATCAAACAATGCTTACTGATTCCTCTGTCCTCGTGGCTGTCCTCATCCCTCTCGTCTCTTTCGTTGTCCAGGTTGGACATTCTCACTGACATTTCTGGAGCAGCATGGAGGTATAAGGACAAGAAAAATGCCAAAATGAGACAGATGCCATTGAGATATTGGAGTATTAAATGTATGACAAGCATGAATTATATGTCAACAGTTACTTTAAATGCAGCTGTATGGGGAGATTAATCTGTGTACATGCAGATATTACCCAGGATGAAGGCTTGTTTAGTATATGAGGTTGAGGTTTATAAGAAAAAGGAGGGGTTACACATGCTGCACTGCAAGCTACTTTTAACCTTGCCTTTGACCGTGTGTGTGTGTGTGTGTTGGTGGTCCAAGCTGCAGCTGCAGAAGAAGCTAAATCTGCCCCCCAACACACACACACACATTAAGCTGCGACTTATGAGCCAATTCCTCAGGCTAATGCCGTGCGATAACATAGCCACACTCACCACCATCTATCCCGAGTTGTTTACCAAACCATCAAACCGAAAGTGACTCGGACTCAAGAGTTTTAATGAGGTTGCAATCTCGTTTGATGTTTTTGTCAATAACGCTGAGTAATTACACAAATCACGCCGCAGCAGCTGCTGCTGTGTGATGCTAATGTCAGCTGTTTGGTTCCAGCACAACTTGTCACACTGCTTGCTAATCAGGCTGCTTTAAAACTTTGTTTGGTATTTAAAGGAATGCCAGGACGTGAATAAACAAAATATGAAGGTTAAAACAAGAAACGACTGTACAGCACTTGTTTTTACTGCTGCTCTTGCAGTTTTTTGGGCACTACGGGTCAGCCAGTGGGAATATATGATACAGAAAATCCACTACGACTGCTGAAAGTGATGCTTTGGGTTTATTTTGTCCCTGGTACCAAATGTATTATTGACAGAAATGAATGTTAAATGCCCAAATTTCACTTCGGTGTCAACTTCACCTACTTAAAAGCTCCAAGATGTGTGTTTGTGAGACAGAATCTACACGAGTCCTACCCTGTGCTGCCAGCGGTGACATGTGCTGGTGCGAGCGCCTGTGGATCTGGTGCCTGTACGCATACACAGCCAGCACCAGCACCATGATGCACCCCATAATGCCCCCGGCGACTGGACCCACAGGGGCGCTCTTGATCATGTTCAGAGATGCCACCTCCTCATCTGCAGAAGAAAGAGCAAAAAAGGAAAGGAGATGAAGGGGTAGGCAGAAGGTTGTTGAAAGAAATTAAAAAGGACTTCAGATGGCTGAAAAAGTGAAAATACAACAAGCCAATATCAAACAGCTCTGGCTCAGATCCCCACTCGCGCTGCCACGCTGAGACATTTTCTACTTTGCTTCTATTCTCTCATCAGTGTGAAATACCACAGAAAAAATTATTCAACTGCAGGCAGACGGCCATTTCTCATTTTGAAAACTGATAACAGAACCAAAGAAAAATAACCAGCCAAAAGAAAAGTTTTAAATAAATCTGGAATATTGGTTATCCATGAGCTGCGATATTCTGCTGTCACAAAAAACTTGGAAATAATTGCACTTTTTTCTCTTTTGTTGCTGCTTGTTTGTTTCTTTACTACTTGCTAACAAGGTGCACTACAGTGCTTTTAGGATACATGTCTCTTAACATTAGAACCAGCCTCCACAAAGCTACTTTGCACCTTAACTGACAAAGAAATAAAAAAGCTAGTTGTGTCTTTAGAGTGAGCATCTATGTAGATCTTGAGTTACATCCACATTTCACTCACCTAGTAGTCCCAGGCCATCCGCATAGGGACTCTTGGCCCCGACGATGCCCCCGAAACACTCTTTCTGCAGGGCACAGTACGGCTTGTCCAGATGGGTCTTACCATCACTGTCCACCATGCACCACTCACAGTCCAGCACGCCGAAACAGTCACTGAAGCAGGGCGCAGAATATAGAGATTGAAAATAAGATTCTTCAAGGGCAAACACTTGAGAACTTTCGTTTAGAAATGTGCCAAATGGTAAATAATCTTTTGGAGACAAAAGGGATAATTTTCTGTCAAACGTATACAGACAGCACATACTAAAATGGCAAAACCACTTCAAACAACCAAATGCCATTGAAAACATGTACGTTTTAAGATGATGTCAATGGAGGGGGAGGATTGGATTGAGAGCAGAAGGCTATTCCAAAGCTCTGGAGCAGCTACTAATCTCCCTTACCCACCAACCTCGATTACAGGACAGTTAAAGACATTTTTTGGAGGATCTAAGTGGTCGGGAGTTGGAGTTGGAGTAGGGGCAGAGAAGTTCAGCAGTATACTGAAAGCAATTGATTTCTTAAACAGTGCATTACAGTAGATTAACTGTACCATGCATGGTGTCATGATCCTGGGCTAAATATGCACTACCTATGATGAAATAATTTGAAAGTGAGTTCATTCATTAGTGACCTGAAAGGGACTCTCATCATACTTCCCATTTATTACCACTGGGTGTCACTGTGCTGTTGATGTTTAACACAAACATACATTTACTGAGTCGTGCGTCTCATGTGATATGTGTCTAATGGTATATGGCCCTGTAACACTGTGTTTGTATAAACTTCATTCATACATTGGTTTCTTCATTATACCTGTGAATATGTGTAGTTCAGTGTGCATACCTGCTGGTGTATCTCTGGCTGCAGCGGGTGTTGATACACTGGGGCAGGGTGTCATGCAGACTGGGATCAATCACATTCAGACTGACGGGCTCCTGGTGCACCTCACAGCTAGGGTTTCTGAACAACACACAGAAAGGTGCAGGTGCAGTCAGAGCACATTCTTGGTCAGAATACAAACACTCAGCTGACAACATCCATCCAAATCCTAGAATGAAGCATGATTACACTTAAAAGAATAGAAAAACAACAAAAAAGCAGTCACTGCGCAGTAAATCTGACACGTAAAGAAATCAAAGCAGGAGCCCTCAAAGTCTTCAGTGTGTCAATTTATGCAAAGCAGCTTTAAAAGGACAAACATCAATGCAGCTTGACACAAAACACAGAGGAAAAATCTGACAGCGGTAAAAAAAAAAAAAAGAAACGAAAAGAAAAGATAATTGCATGTCTTCCTGAAATAAAGGAGGAATTGGCATTTGAAACATTGACACGCTGTCAAAGGCAGCTGATGGTTGATGAAAGGAGACGGGTGAAACAAGAGGGAGGGAGGACGAGGACTGAAAGGACAGGAGAGAAAAGAAGTGAGGAAACACCCACAAACGTTTACAGAGCGCCTTACATGTATACGACAGGAGTGAGAAAGACACCAGTATTACGCACTAAACAAATGAATCTGGCAAAGGTGCTACTGACAGCAAGTAAAAATGTATATCTGAGAGATATCACTATTTCTTATGTCATTTTCAGACCTTACCATTCTGTGCTTTATTTTTATTTTTTTTTATTCTTTTACATGTGCATGTTTTGGATTTGTTAAGTTATTTCTCTTACATTTTGCTGTTACCATGTTATGTTATTTTACTTCTTTTATTTTACCGTACAGCACTTTGGTCAACTCTGGCTGTTTTTGAACATGCTTTATAAATAAATTTGATTTGACATGATTGCATTGGCATGATTTACTGTTCACTCTGGCCTTAGCATGCTAACTCTTACCATTCATGATCAAAATCCTCACTATCCAAGCCAAATGACAAAAATATTAACCTGAATATTAGGTACATAGCCTAATAATGTTTTAATATGTGGCTCAGGCATGTCTTGCACTTACCTATTTTCAGCATTGGTGAGGTTGCCGGTACACTCATTGACCTCCAGGGGGCACTCACATGGACACTCACATTCATTCTGCTCCATTCTGAAAAACACACCAATAGTGCTCAGTGAGAAAGCTCCATTTAATTTGTATTATGGTCATATTGGTTGTTTTTACATGTCCACATATGTAATATTTCATTAGCTAAGCTTCTGTCTGATGTGATGTGATTGGAAAATACTATTCAGACACTAATGATTCTGCTGCAGCATTATACCATCAAATGTGGATCTTTACTAAACTCAAATGGTTGTATTCACAAAGAGTTGCTCCTATTGAAGAACGTCAGAGAAAATTCTTAGAATTATGACATTTTCTAAGAATTTCCTCTTATAGTTAAGACTACATCCTTGTAAAGATAAAAGTTATTCAAAGAACATCCCAGCTCTTATGAGAGCTCCTAGGGTGAAAGTCTGTTGGGAGTAGGGAGGAGGACTTTTAAGGTGTTTGACAGCTTCTTAAGCAGATGAACAAATGGTGGAAACACAAAGAGATAGGAGAAATATTCTCCAAACACTGGATGACACAATGACACGCTGCAGAATAGGTCATTAGGGATATGCACAAGCTTCCCACCCGACGCAATAACACTGTAACTCCAAAAACAAAATGATCACAACGCTAAGATAGTCCTTCGCAACCTTTCATCAGCAGAGGGGTCACAAAACAACAATACTTTCAGTCTTGTCTTGTAATGCAGTTCATTTCATTTCCACTGGGTGTCCACACCTTGCAGGCTCACAAAAGGGTGCGTCTGTGACAACCAATCACATCTGTTAAAAGCAAGCATCACACCTAGCAACGGGGTCAACCACACCTCCTCACTAACGTAAAAGTTCCCATCCCTTCTTTACTCAGAGTTGCTCTGAGAACTTTCCTAGATCACTCCTAAGCTGGGACTCCCTACTAAAAATTTTTAGGCTGAGCTAGGAGCTCTCTGAGCGTATTCTAGGAATGTTTGTGAACATGGACCCAAGAAGCTTGTCTTGTGATCCTGTTGAACAAACATACAAACCATCAAATCTATTCTACAACAAGTCAGCATCATGATATGTAAACAGGCATGTGGGTGAAGGAGAGACCTGTGGCAGTTGAGACAGAGCCGGTCCACGGTGCTGCAGGCGCAGAATGCCAGAGAGTCACATGTCTCGTTGACGATACCAGCAAAGGCGTTGGTGCCGGGGATTCGGGTCAGACGGTACTTGGAACAATGGCTACCATGGACAAGGTTGGTCAGATCCCCCTGAGAGAAACACAGGACAAGACAAGAAATGTTTTTAAAGACCTTTATATTCATTTATATATAAAGGCAAGCAAAACAAAAGCAAGAGGTTAGGCCTCTTTACCCATTACCCATAACAATAGGAATAAATATAGGAACAAATGCAAAACAAAGAAGCTACTTTGTGGGAACAGTTTTGAAAAGGAATTGAAAATGTGTAATAAACTGAATAGATCTAAAATATATACATGTATCTTTAAAAATAAGATGATGAACAAAAACAAAATTAAATTATGAACATTAGTGTATGTGTATGAATTTTTGCTGGGACTTGTTGTTATTGCTGTTAATTATAATAATAATAATAATGATAATAATTTATTTCTTAAATGTATTTGTTTTGTTTTTTCTTTTCTTGTGTGTTTAAGTTGAATAAGTTGGGGGGAAAAAGAAAATTACCAGACACCAGTAAATAAACTAGTAATGGAAATGAGCTATTTGGACAAATTTAGATTTTAATTAGTGATATAATGCTCAATCTGCTCCTTGTCAATCTAAAATTGGGCATAAATTAAACGATATGACATGTTAAAAAAAAAAAAAAATTAATTAATTAATAACCTTAATAACTTTAGAGCTATAGACCTTAAACTGGAATAATATTCCATCAGAGTCTTTAAATACACAAAAACACATTGACTTTAATAGAGTTATAGTTCAGAAAAAAAATAATTCAAGGCTGCAACACCAGGGAACACCACAAGAGAGCAGTATTATACTATCATATATTCACACTGATTGGAAAGGCCTTGTGTCTGTCTTTCTGTGCTCCTGTGCTGTCATTCATACATCTTGAAAACATCTCAAGTCCCTTGCTTACCATAATGCTGGTGTTGAACTTGTAGAAGCGCTGCACCGTGCGATCGCTGAAGCTGTTACACAGGTTCTTCTTGACAAAGTTGGGGTGGTTCAGGATGTCGTTGGCCACCAGCGGCTCCTACGATCAAAAAGGCATGATGACAAAATGAGGAATAAAAGATGAATAAACGTGAAAAGAGGATTATTAGAGTAGAGTAGTTTTGCATTTGTATATTAGTCCCCGGTCCTTTACCTTGTGTGTGATGTGCTGTTGCTCTGCAGGGGCGTGACCTTTGGGGTCAATGAGGGTGGGGTGAGCAACCAGGTACCCTCTGTCCTCCATTATGAAGCACCTACAATGTACACACACAAATATATGTACAGACTGCAGACACAGTGACAGAGGGGATCAATTTAAGGAATATACATAACTTAAATTAGTCATATCAGTCCTGCTTTTTCAGATCCTGCAACCTGCAAAATATTGCTCCTTTCTACTTCCCTCCATTCCTCAAACACTCTGCCAAATACTGCTCCCCTCTGCCCCACACCCCCTTTGAGCTAATCCTGTTTTATATGGCTCTTGAACACCAACGGAGAGAGCATGAAGGAAGTGGAGAGAAAAAGGGGAGAAGAGGGGGTGCAAGAAAAAGGATGAAGACGAAAAACAAAAAGGGGAGACATAAAAGCTGGAGAAAGTATGTCGGACTGAGACAACAGCAATGCCACATCTCCAGCAGGAATGCCGTGATAATCAGCTTATCTCTTCTCCCCTCCCTTTCTTTTTTCTTCCCCATCTCTCAGCAAATTTCATTCTTGCTCAGTAAAAACAGAAGTTTAGCCACCGTCTACAGACATTCAGCGGAAAAGGCAAAAAAGGAAATAAAGAAAGGAATGATTTGTCGAAGAAGTGAGAAGATAGAAACAATCCATCCTCTTTCCTACCTGATCTTGTTGCCTTTGTCCTGGTTGCAAATGGGCAGCAGGTCTAGCAGGACCTTATAGAAGTAGCGCAGGGTGAAGTCTATACCCATCACTGCAATTGCATAACCAGGGGCCATCTGAGAGCTGGAGAGAGGAGGAGACGGGGAATGCGACAGAAATGCATCAGAAAGGAATTCTGTCTTTAATGAAGAAAAACATTTTTGTCCAACTGTTTGCGGCGATTGTGTGTTAATCTGTACGCTGACACAAGTAATTGTCACTTACTCTACAGACCTCTATAATAACATGAATGTGTACCCACACCAGCCACAAAAAAAATCCACATTAAACACTAAATAGATTACACACATACACACTCACACACCCTCTTTAAATCTGTGTTTAGGGAGACTACAGCCTGAGCAATGTTATGCTCACTGAGCCGGTCATCAACACTCTAATCCTGCTTATCACACACACACACACACACACACACACACACAGATACTGGATGTTTATGTGTACATTTGCATGGACCATGGTAAACAGTTCCTATTGTGCCGCTGCGAGCAGTGTTGTGGTGCTACGTTGGGTTTTAAGCTCACGGAACTAGAAACATAAACACTCTACTCTCAGCTACAGTTACAGGCTTTAACTCAAAGAGACTGCGTTTAAAACATTCGGGTGCAAAAAACAAATCACACTATTGGGGACAGCAGAAACAAGCTGTGAAAAAGACACTGACATAGGATCACCTTTTAAGTCACCATGGCAACTTGTTGAGACTATACGTTTAACATTCATTCTCTTTTAGCTTGGTTTTTGGTCTCTATCAACTCGTGAGAGGAATATCTGACTTTTTAGCTGCTAAATTCCCCACTATGCTCACCAGCTTGTGTCTAACTGTGTCTGTCTGCTGTTTGGTAAAGACCAGGTAGTGTACAGTGGGTGTTAAGAACTTTTTCGCAGCCAGCTGAGACCAAAAACGACACTATGAGACCTGGGAACGTGAACTTGAACAGTGAAGTTGTGGGATGGACAGGTAAACAATGAAACTCAGACACAAGATAATGACACATGAATTGTTCCTTCATTTCCCAAGATTCTCTTGTCTCATTGTGAGGTTTGGTGTTGTCACGTCTTGTTTTACGTAAATATGTGGCTTGTTAAACAGTGTGCAACAGCAGCACAAATAGAAGGGAGTCATAAGTTTGCTAGCATTAGCCACTATAAGCTACCATCCATACCAGAGCCAGACAGTCAGCAAGCAACCTTTCAAATTAGTAGTTCAGTAGTCTTACTTTGATGAGTGAGTTCATCAAACAGATACTTATTGAGAAAAAAACTTGACTTGTAGGACTTGATTTCCTCTGGTGCACCCAAACATGAGATGGCAGAGGGGATAATTGTGGTCAAAAATACACCTTCCTCTTCTTACCTGGAGGCATGGATGGTGTGGCTGATGGTGACGACGTAGCCCGCACCACCCACATCCAGGTACGGCCCCGTGAAGGTGATGAGGCCAGGGTTAGCCACAGCATGCTGGTACCTACACAACACATCACACATGCAGAGAGTTATTTGAGATATCTTTAAAGATACATTTACAGGTTTTATCCAACCAGATAGTACTTACAGAATGTGTACTGGACATAGAGAAGGGCATTTTAGGTCTTGATTGTGTACAAAACAACAATTTGTTGATGATCATATCTATACTCGGTTACTTTACTCTGAGTAACTGGATTGTTGGATTTACTGAATATGACAGACATTCTTAGTCTCATTACACTGTCATTCACGAGTACTTTAATACTTATTTCATATTTGTTGTCAGTTTGTGTGTAAAAAAAACAAAACAATAAACAACATTCATTAAAAAAATAAATTGAATGATTCGTTTGCGAACGACACAACACTAACAAAAAACTGCTACAACACATGTAATCTTTACAAAGTTTACATTTAATTGTTTAAGTTTCTTTTCTTTAATCATTCTACTCCTCTACTGGCATATTTGTGTGCATAAGTTACATGGTCGACCCCTCTCTGTATGCATTTGATTTAGTCAAGTAGGCCAAAGAGGTTGAAAATCTATTTAAAGCCATAAAGCCATTAAAGCTGGGTGGACACGTTCCATTGGCTGGAGTGCAAATGTGAGAGTATAAATGTAATCAGTGCTCAGTGATAGAGCTCTATACAATGTGCTGATAATCATCCTAACTACACAAAACTTTCCAGAATAACATTACACAACTGGAAACTTTTTAAACTTACTTTATGTCAAACATCCAAGTGAGGAAAAACATGCTTTGTCTTACAGCCTGTAGGATTTTTGTCAGCTCATTACAATTCAGCAGTGAGAAACTCTGAACCTCACTCAGCTCAGTAATGGCCGGTGACCATTTAACCACAAACATGTGCCGGCAGTTTGCACACATACACCTTTAACTCCTACCTATCCAGCCAGTCTCATATTTCCTTTCACTCGCCTAAAACACACGCACTCATATCCACACACACACACACACACACACACTTCTTCACCCCCTTCACACCCTCCAAAGTAAGCCTCACCATTGTCTGCGGGTCGGGTCGAAAGCTTTGTCCATCAGTGATCCTGGGTAAATCCGGAGCACCCCACTGGGCGTTGCTATGTAACGGCGCACAATGTAGCAGTTGAGGCTACTCATTTCCATTAGTGTCATCCACTCATCCGTGACGTGACTGGTCGCCATAACCTCGTTCCTGACAGAGGACTGCGGAGGAGAAAGGATGACAGGATGGAGGGAGACAAAGAGAGGAGAGGGACGGTGAGAGTGAAAGGAGAGAGAAGGAAGGAGGAGAAAAGTGGTGAGGAAGAGGTAGAAAAGTGTGAGTCTTAATCTGGGGTTTGCCTGAAATGTAAGTTGGCCAAAACTTTTGGCAAGTTGGTCTCCGGTCTACCCACAAACAAAACAGAAATAAAAAGTGGCTCCTGCCAATTCAAACACACCTGATCTTGACATTATTCTACTGTACTGCTGATCGAGATGGCAATACGTATTTTTTTTAAATGAAAGTATAATCACAAAATCACACGGCTCAGAGCACCAGTATTTAGGAATAAAAGGGGCTCGATTAGCCATAAAGCCCTGAAAAACACCCTGAAAATTACATCCCAGCACCATTTTCAGAGAGGCTTCTGAGTTTGAAAGGGGTGATGAGGTCACCGGAGGGGGCCTTTAAGACTAGCCTGGGAATCAGAGCTGGGACTGGGGCTTAGAGTTCAAACTCTAACCCCCTACTCCCCCCAGGACAGGAATGCACACGGGCTGCCAAAACCACGTGGGGGCTTGTCCCCCTTCTTAAAGATGCAGAGCTTCATTTACACTGCGTGGATTTTAGCTGTAATGTAAGCAGCCAGATGTTGTACGATAGAGAATCAAAAGTTGCATTTAAAGGTACTTCAAAACACCAACTATCCTGGGACTCATTAATTGTGTGTAATTGTGTTTGTACATACTTACAGAAGAATATGAATATGTGTGTAGTCTAACCTGACCACAGGGCTGGCTATGAGCCATGTGTTTGTCGGGTAAACAACATTAACCCTGTATGCGCCCACAGGCTGGTCCCATGCTTGTTTACCTTGAGGCCAGGGTTGGCTATGAGCCTGGTGTTATCACTCAGGTAGGCAGTGTAGTGCTCCACCATGCGCTTTGTCTCTGGCTGGCTGAGGTGCTCGTAGGGAGAGGAGAAACTACCAGCTGCCAACATCACAGTGGGAGACTCTGGAAAAAAGACAGAGGAGGGGAAAAGGGGACAGTGTGAGATGCTGATCAATTCTATAGAGCTGACTATGGATAAAAATAAAGTTTGGAGACTCATTCATTATTCCAAGTGATTATATACGAGTCCAGTGCTGTTTTCTTACCGACTGTGGCGAGCTGTTTGAAGTGCAGACAGGAGCTGGGTTGACCCAGCAGGTCTAAACGATGGTACAGTAGTTTGGAGCTGGGAGCGGTGTTCAGGTTCTTCAGATGCTTCACCGGGATCTCCGGCTGCACGTACACGATGCACAGGATGAACGACGTGTCCTGAACCTAGAGGATAAAAGGCAGGAGAGGAGGATGAAGGCTGATGATACTCAGTGTTTGTGTTACTGTCAACACGTCCCATGAAAAGACCAAACCAATAATGTTCGTCTATATCTGGATACTTTCAGATTTTACAAGCCTGTTAGTGATACTGAATCTTAAGTCTGTTCATCCTTCTTCAGCCTAAGACAAAAAACTTTATTGGTACTTTTTAAGACAAAACAACTTCCTGAGCAGTTGGGCTCTGCAGTGTAATTATTACTTATTTGGTGTAATGGAGTAGTCCTGGGAGCAAGACGGCGTTTGTGGAACCAACTTGAAAGTGATGTGTTCTTGTTGTCAGAATTAATGTATGAATTCTTGAAATGTGTTTTGTGTTTTGTCACAGTGACCTTGAAATTTGACCACTGACCACCAAAATCTAATCGGTTCCTTACTGCGTCCAGGTGGACATTTGTGCCAAATTTAGGGAAACTCCCTGAAGGATTTCTTGAGTTATCGCATTTGTGAGAATGGGACAAATGCAAGGTCACAGTGACCTTTGAAATTCCCTCACTGAGTTCTAGAGATATTGCATTCAAAAGAATGACCTTGACCTCGACCTTTGAGCAATTAATTCTCATCAGTTCATTGTTGATTCCAGGTGAGCATTGGTGCCAAATTTGAGGAAATTCCTGTGAGGTGTTCTTGAGATATCATGGTTACAAGAATGGGACAGACGCACAGATGGACAACTTGAAAACATAATACCTCTGGCCAGGACTGTTCCGATATAGGCACAAAAATATAGAATACTGTCAGACTTATTCATTCAGATAAATTTATGCCAGACAATGCTGCAGACGAAGGGGGTACAAGAAAGACAAAGAATGGATGCATAGATTTTACCTTTTTTGGCCGGTAAACCCTTAAAACTAATGTACAACACATTTACTTTTAGTTCCAAGTATGATTTTGTGAATAAAACGCTGGCAGCTGGTGCAATTTACTCACTCTACTCCTACATACTTTGTACAAACTAAATGCCAGAGAGACAGTGACATCACACACACTCCCTATCCCTATCAGCTCTTTGTCAGTGTTTAGTGTCAGTCTTCACAGCCAATATTTCACGGGCCGCACGCTTCTTCCAGGGGAGATAAATTATCCTGCTTAACATCTGTTTTCACCCCACTGACTCTAAATCAACCATGCAGGGCTAGTCAGGTCCCAAACTCTGAGACTTTGTTGTTAAATCATGCAAACTGTCAAACAAACAGTAAACAGTTTTAAGAAAGACTCTGGAGCTTCTGATAACTCAAGAGGAAAAAAATCCCCTCAGATACATTTTCATCTAAATTCTGGTCACAAACACAGAAATATGGTTTAGTCATAAAGGAGCTCCTGGACATTATTTATCCTACAGAAAGACAGGCTGTCGGCGTGTGAATCAACAGACTCCTCTCAGTTTTTTCTTCCTGAGCCTGTTTACCATTTTTCTGGCTCTGGAAAGTTCATTTTAAAAAACACAGACAGCTGCCAAACTCATGGCAAAAGGTGACGTGTTTGAACTCTGGCGCCCGTGTGAGAAAAAAAACCCCCAAAATGTCAAAAGCTTTTAAAAAGGCTAAAAGTGAAATGCCTAAATCAAGTGTGATATTTTTGCCCCTGCCAAAAACCTAAATGTCAGAAAGCAAAAAGGCTCAATATGGCGTGATGTTATTGCTGTGCTGTTGCCACTTGTTCCTAAAACATGACACCTCTGGGCCGCAGAGAAAAAGCAGATTCGAGGGACAGACGGTTTCTGGGTGTGGGAGCGCCAGGTTTTTATTACGCCGACTAATTTAAGGTGGCAGAGGTTTGGTGGAGACATAAAGGCTGGGAGTGTAAATCTCTACACTGCTTTTAGACCTCGGCACAGGAATGATAAAGAGCTAAAGACAGAGATGGAGAGCAAGTACATGAGACAGTTATTGTCCCAACATGATAATGGCTCACTGGCCCAGAGCTGAAGATCATCATGAGTGCTCACATACTGTCCTTTAGCTCATATACTAGCACTCAAATGAGGGATAAAGGGAATTGGAAGTTCACAATATTCATCTTCACATATTAAATTGCAGTCCATCAATTGAAAAACATCTAATTTTCTTCTTCTTCTGCTTCTAATTTTACATAGCGTTTCAGTGTATGTACGTTTGTGTCTACACAAGTTATAAAGTGTTGAGAAAAGTCATTGTTCAATCTAGGCTGAGGTGCCAGTGCTGGACTGAGAAGTTAAATGTCACTAGTGACCAGATGTTTATTGTCTACACATGTCCATAAATTCACCTACCAGTTTCCAGGCGTAGCTGACATTGTATGCGTCTTTGCTGTTGTCCCGGAGTCTGTTGGTGTGCCAGGACAGAGAGGAGTTGACTGGCACAGCAATGACCTGACTGCCCAGAGGGAGGCTGCAAGAAAGAAAAATAAACACCGCTTTAAACAACAAAAAAACACATAAATACATAACATCTATGTATCCATGGGTGGAGGTATTTTAAATGGTTTTAGAAGCCAACTTTTTATTCACTCGTCCCGTCTTACCTGAGGATGTTCTGTCGGACAACAGGGAAGCCTGGGATATTCTCGTAGTGGATGATGTCGGTGTGCAGGGGAGGCTCGGTCATCAGGTAGGGCCGTGTCAGTGACGGATGCATCAGGGTGTATCCTAGGAAATCAAACGCCAATGTCATTAATAAGAGCACAGCTCAATTAGGAAAAAACGGATTTACATATAACATTAAAACAACTATACGAAACAAACTGTCAAACAAGGCACTACAGAGTGTGGTCATACTGCACAATTACTCCTGCGATCAATGCTGTCTACCATTACTCCATTCTCTGTGCCAGTTGTTGATGATAACACTGTAGGCAGGTATTGCTGTACGTACAGTAGCTGTAGGTACATAAAAAAGATGCTGGTGTGCAAGCTCACTGGAAGTAATATTAAGATCTTGAACATTTCTGAGGCCACATTCATTAAAAATGTCAGTTAAACTGTGAACTCCTTGTTTTTACCACCGATAATATCATGATAAACTGCCACAGATAAATATATGTATATTTGTAACATCTGTATTTATCTGTACTTACATCTGTCTTTGTGCGGCTGCAGTACCTGAACTCCCCCTCTGGGGATCAATAAAGGCTTATCTTACCTTAGTATTTGATTATGGGTGAGTACAAGTGCCACTTACTGTCTCATGGATCTATTCTTGCAACTTGTTACAATATGTTAACTGAATGTGCAATAACTGCCCAAAAATTAGTCAAACTCTTTTTTTCCCCTGGACCCCCCCATGAGTTCCTGCTCTGCTCAATGAAAGTTTTAAAGATATAAATCCACCATGGATCAAGAATTAGAAAGAGCGGTATTGACCTTGTCTGCCGTTAAAGGTGTCCTGCACACAGTTTTACAGACGTGTCTTACAATAGTCGTCTTGGGGGAAAAATGGTGTTTTGGTGGTGAAAGCAAGACTGAGCAGCTTCCCAGGGGGCCTGGTGGCACATGTGTCTGCACCACGTGGCCCATAGAGCAGGCACAATAAAGACTTTCACTACCCCTGAGTGCTTTCAACTTGAATGGGGATAAAATGATTCAATCTTGCCACTCTTCTACACTTTCCAAATGTTACCGAACCAAATGGATGGTGAAACCAGTCATATGGCGAGGGTTGCAACACTCAAAAAATGTATCCACTGATTTACAGACATCTCTTTTACTATATAAGCCAACAGGAAAAAAGTATTTTTGGGCCACAGGGCAACAGGTGACAATGTAATTACTCTGGCCACTATAAAAAATTGCTTTCAAAGCCCAGCGACTTCTTGGGCACCTGATTTAAATCTAATAACATAAAAGCTGTTGATGCTATAAAAGTCACAACAAAAACCAGAGTGGACGCTGCTCATTTTAACGCTGCTCTTTTCCCAAACTCTTAAATTCCACTGAGAACGAGAAACAGCATCTAACCTTCAAACTGTTCTAAATAAGATCAGTAACAACCAGCACTTTAGTGGTGCTAAGGAGTGCAGTGCTGTGATAAACACCGCTCTTAACGGCAGCTGTAATACTTTTGGGAGAGCCAGAAAGCCCTCAAGAAACTCGATTGAAAGTCCATCTGTTTTGAAAGAAGTAAACATTTTTTTTTACACAGTTCTAATACACTGTGTATATTTGAAAAAAGGAGAGTATGTTGGTTTGTGTGGTGTCTCACACTCTTTAAGGAGAACCGATTTACTAAAACAAGGCATCTCTGTCCTCATACAGCAAACTACAGCACACATAAACAGAGCCACAGCGTGATATCAAGCATACATAAATCTATACATTATTCAGTTTACGCACAGGCTTGCTTTATTCTGATCCACACACACACACATTTAAAAAGATAAATGCCTCACATGCAAAAATATTTTCAATTTCTGCTATTTCCAGTTCCAGAAGCTTCTTGTCAGCCGTCTATTTACCTAATTGTATTTACCTTCACTCTAATTGCCAGCAGACGATTTGAATGCCAGCTAATAACTTTAATGGCACTCATTTGTCAATGTTTACCGAGTAGCTGCTTTAATAAGCATGGTGCAGTAATAAGCTATAATTTGATGGCATATTTATTACAATAACAAACATTTTAGAGGGGGAAAAAAAGAGGCTTGTTGATTGGCACGGCAGAGGAGCCAAACTCACACAGCTGCAGAAGTTCACTTGCAATAATAAGGTTCAAGAAATTATGACGCTTAACACTTCAGGTGAGTACATGTCTGTTAGTCTGCCAGTGTTTTATGATTTGCTCAATTATACTTCACCTCCCTTCTACATATTTCTCTATCACCTGCCATTCACTGCTCCTTTTTCTACGCTCCACCCAAACTAAGGCAACCTTTCATTTCAACCTTGTCTTTGTCTTCTCTTTAACTTCTGTTCTTCTTGCCTCGTACTAGCATAGCACTGCCTCCTGTGTCCCCAAAACAACACACGAATCAAGTCTGGTTGTTGCCGTGTTTGATATACCTGCCGTCTAGCTCAACATTTCAGCTGAGCCTGGTTTAATTTGCCGCTAGGCTTAGCAAACACTCAGTGTTAATAAGAGTTGTTAAAGGGTGGACCTTTTAAAAGTTAATATGACCTAAGCTGAGAGTCATGGTTATGTTTAAATATGTGAAAGTGAGCAAACAAATTTCAGCTCAGGTTTCATCTTTAGCCTTCAGTTACTATCTTACTAGCTTGGCAGGATATTATTGCAACAAATGTTCCCGAGTATACAAAAGGGGAATCTGCAGCAATAGTGCCATCTATCAAAACTCCTTCCATTAATGTCCCTGCTTTCTAAACCTGCAGACAGAGCACAACTTACCTGCTGCACAGCACCACTTGGTTCAGTCAAGACCCCCTCAGCTGAGGCCAAAATAAATCAAGACCGGACATGAGCACTACCGCCCTGCGCTGTGGTAAAGCACTGAGGCATGGCTCAACAGAGAATAAAATGCCAAAGAAGTGCCAGTGCTACCAAGAAGATGTCAATTAAGTCTAATAAGGGATAATGGCTGTGGGGGGAAGTTGAAACAGACAAAATAATGTGTAATTCCACTTGTATGTGAAACAAAAACACCAAAATACACTCTCTTCCAAGCATATGGGGTGTTTCTCTAAGGCCGTGACTAATAAAGATTGATACTTTGAATGCGCACAGAAATGTTTTGTAGACCACTGGAGTCTGTCGGACCTGGAGGTCCTAACAAGACTTTTCCTGAATGGTGCCGTTTTGTTACTGGCTTAGAAATCTCTGTTACTGCACATGGAGAAAACTTTACTTAGAGAACAGGTCGTAAAGATTTAAAGCCATCTTTGGTTACAACGTGCTGTTCATGAGGCTGACCATGAGTTAGTTTTGGGAGAGTCAGGAGCCAAACTGTGCTGATAACTACCACCTCGCCTGTCTCGCATGTGACTGACCTTTGTTGTCAATGAGGAACGTGTATGACGCCAGAGAGTCTTGGTAGTAGGTGACATCCTCCAAGATGTAGGCCAGGTTCACATCCACACCGACCACGCCCAGGAGCAGGTTGCCGAAATAACACGGCCGGCTCACAGTCATAATAAACCCTGGAGAAAGAAGAAGAGGAATGTATTTATGCAACACCTGAAGTTAGATAATCACACTAAGATGATCTCTTTGTAAACTCAATGTGTGTTTGCAATTTAGTTCTGTTGAGCTCCTCTCATTCATTCTTTGTGCAGAATACAAATGCAACAGTTTTCATAGTGTTTTAACAACATTTTTTTTCACAGGAATAGTTTGACATGTTGAGAAACACTTAGTAGGTTTCTTGCTATGTTAGATGAGAAGATAAATACAACTCTAATGTCTGTACAACAAATATGAACCTAGAGCCAGCAGACAATAAGTTTAGCTTAGATCAGCATGAAGACTAGAAGCAGGAGATACCAACTAGCCTGTCTCTGTCCGAAGAACAATTCAGCCTACCAGCACATCCAAAGTTCATTTACTGTATTAACATCTTACATCTCGTTATATTTCCCCGGGGAAGTCAATGTTTCAGTCAAAAAAAATCTCAGCATGAAACGTGTTAATTAGAGAGCTTAAGGTGTGAGTCTTTGAAGACAGAGGCAGTCTAGCAGCTTACCCCTGCTTCCAGTCTTTATCAGATGTGTGGACTCCAGTCACATGACTTTGACTCGAGTCAGACTTAAGTCACAAATCTGATGACTTTGGACTTGGTTTGACAAAATCAAAAAAAGACTTGCAACTCGACTTTGACTTAATGACTTAAACACCAACAACCAATGACTTCAGTTGGACTTGAGTCTTTTGGCTTAAAAATACTTGATACTTTCCCCCAAGAACAACGATTAAAATGTTTGTTATTTAAAAGTCTGCCACATCATTAGATGAATTAGCTAACATTAAAGCTATTCTTTTGCAGCAAGCTGACAAGTAATTCCCAAAATCCACTTTGTTTGAACCAATCCAACAGCATCCAAACAAGTCATGTTACTGAGTGCCAGTTGGGGAAAAAAAATCACACTTAAGATCATTTCATTTTAGAGCATTAACTATGGGCAAAACAAACTGCAGTACTTAAACACACAGGTTGATCGCAGATAAAGACACAACAACTTGAAACTTTGTTTGACATTTGAAATTACAAAAGAAAAACAAACCCACTAACATTAACATCGACATAGTTAATGAGCTAATTGGGGCATTGGCTAAAAATGCTATATACTATGAAAGTTCAATGTCAGCACTACTTTTTAATGAAATGAAATAAAGTTCAGTCACACAAGGTTATTTCAACAAATACAATGAAGTGTTCAAACTTAAGACTTGCGATCTTACTTCAAAGAATTGTGACTTACTTGTGACTAGCAAATCAATAACTTTGTCCTAAATCTGGTCTTAATGCTAAGCTATGCTAACTGTCTACTGGCTCTTGCTTCGTGTTGAGCTTACAGATATGAGAGTGGTGTCGAGCTCTCGTCTAACTCTTGAGAGTGAATAAATTAATCTACTGACTATTACTGAAAAATGTTTGCAGTTGCGATATGAATAATTCATCCTCTTTCAGTTCAGTGTTATTCCACTGATTTTAAGTTGTGCAATATAATCTCTGACCAGCTGTGTCCATCACTCACCATCTCCCATGGGGTCAGAGTAGGGCAGGCTGAAGCGGGCCAGGTCAATCATGCGATTGGGCAGGTTGATGTAGAAGCGGCCCACTGTCGTCTCTAGGTTGCTCAGCTGGTTTAGCACCATCATGCTTCCCTTCACCACCGGCATCATGGCAGCTCCTGCTGATCCAGACGAGGACGCCACAGAGGAGCGGTCCCGGTCGGACATTCGATCGACGCCATATTTCACCGAATTCTGCTCTGCAAGATCCCTCAAGAAGGCCAGCTCCTTCAGGCCTGTCACTCCCTCTGTAGGGGGGAGGGAACGGGATAGAGAAAGAGGTTAGGATAGGGAGGGTGGGCCAATTTTGTTTGATTTAAGGGAGCAAGGATATTAAGAACAAATCCGTTATTGACGGCACGGCTGAAGGCCTGTTGAACAGGGTAACTGTGCAAATGAAAAGAGGAGGGAGTGGTTGAGAGGAGGTACAAAGAGTAAACAGCTTTTCACTGAAGAGCGCATGACTCAAATTCCTATTATAAAAGGCAACCCACTGTTCTCTTTCCCGTCGAGCTGTAAAAAAACAAAACCCTTCAAGGAGCTGGAAAAACGAAATCATGCTCCTGCAGCCAAACAGCGGCAGAAATCACCAAATATCTTTGAAATGAAGTGTATTTAGAGAACAATTACCCCCATGCAGCAAGAGGTTTGCATTAAACTGGATCATTAATCAGAGCACATACTATACATTGCCTCACAGATTTCCCAAACTTATTTGGCATGAGCCAAAGAGACATTTCATACATGCAGGCCTGGACTTGTGAACCTGCGTCATGAGCTCTATAAGCTTTATTTGTTCAATCTTGTGCATCCGCCGAACAACAACTGTCATCTGTGAAGCTCAGAGATCATGACATGAATAAATCCCTCGTCGCTTTAAAGAAAATATGCCGTTGAGTCGTTAACGCGCTCTTCTGGCTCAGTCTTTCCAAGCCTCATAAGGTCATTTAAAGGAGAATGGATAACCATGGCTGGCCCCTACAGCTGTCACCTGGAACATTTGGCATCCCACAACCTATTGGGGAGGATTGGAGCATAGAATGTCTGCCAGTATCCAATCATTGACTGGATTACAGCAGAATCCCTTTTTAATGCCAAGGCTCTGCTGATCATCACGCTGGGCGAGTGACGGGGGGCAATGTCGTCATGGGTGGCAATGTCAAAGCGGCACAAAGGAGAGAGTTTGCTGACTGCACAGGTTTCTCTTCACTTTAATTTAAGAGGGAGGATCCTTTACCACTCTTCTAAGCTATAACGATCCTTTTTGTTATTGTAATCTTTGAGTTTTTAGGGAATATCTATATGTTAAAATCTACCCTGTATTTTTGTCTTGTTATCAAACACTGACTGACTCATAAAAATTCAATTTATGTATCTTGGGGGCTAAAAAAACATGAGAACATACGCAAAGGCAATTCTTTGAATATTTTAAAACCTGCATTGAGTAGACTGGGAAACCACCAAACATGTGCCAGCAGGTCACAAGGTGAAAATGTAATTTATCTGTCTGTGCTGTGTCTTTCCTCATCACTCTTTACACCAGTAGGTCATCAGTATGTGAGGTAATCAATCTGTCATCAACCACATGCAACTCCTTTTACATTCTTTTACATCCATCATTGGTGTAGCTACCTAGCTGAGTTGAGTAAGTCAAAAGCAGCAGTTTGTGAGTTACCTTAGGGGCGGCAGGGAAGATAAAAATGCTCAGTGTGTGTTTAAGAATTTATTACACTGTTAGAAAAAAAGATCTTTTCCAAAAAATGAGGCTGTGTATGACAGGTTAAAATGCTAATACTTTTGAAATTGGTACTATATGACTGGATAAAACAGAGATAAGGGGCTACTGCATTCGCTTTTGCTCACGAGGTAGAAAACCTACAACTACCAGAATGCACTGTGCTGCATCTGGACCAATAAACGCTCCAACTGGTGGCTGATGTGATGCAAACTTGGCTGTTTTGACACAGTAAACAATATGGTGGGCAGAAGGTAACAAATGATCTTGGATTACAGTTAAACAGTAAGGTAAAACTTGTTTCGATCAGCGCTTCTTTTACCATTCAATCTCAGTTTTTTCAGTCTCTGTTAATACTGTGCAGGAAACAGTATGGCACCCACGTCCAAAAAAAAAACAAGAAAAAAGACAAACATTTATTATTCGAGCTTCTGGGGGATTTTCTCATTTTCTCCATTTAACATAATATCTTCCATCATCTCTTTATTTTGTACTCTAGGACACTGTCATGGGGATTTTCTGACATTTTATAAAATACTATTTTTTAATAATTCAAAAGAATACAGCCATATGCGAAACACAATGAGTAATCAGGTAATGATTAACATATGGTGTGGAGACCACACTGTATCTGACTGTTTATTTAGCAGGTTATTCAGGCTGCCATACACAGTTATGGTGAGGGAGGTGGGCATCTCATCAACATCAACACACACAAACACAACTGTGCATTATACTGCCGAGGGACTGCTGATCTCCTTGAACAATCAGCACTTCACATTTGGCAGGGGATGCAGGGAATAAGACACCCACACCCACAGTGGGCCTTTCAGCTGTGTGCAGCAGCGTCAGCGACAAAACAAATGTTTTTTTGGATATGCAATGCTAATAAACTCAGAGGACGATAGATTTCTGCATCCTTTTCATCATGGAGCTCTTTAAACAGCCAAGGTCCTCTGTCAGTCACACACAGAGTGAGCAGCATGCCCTTTGAAGTCTCACTCTCTTAGATGTACCTAATTTCCATTCTCAGATGCAAAAACGATTTGTATTAATGGTGGACTAATGCATGCGCAGCAGAGGTGAGTGTATGTGTTTGTGTTGCGGAGGGAGGCAGGAATTAGAGGAGGCAGATGGATGGACAAGGACAATAAAGGAGGAAAAGGAAGCATACACACCACACCAACACACATGCACAGAGGAGGAAAAAAAAGCCTTTGAGGTTTCTGAGCACCTCTCTAACCTTCAGTCTTCTCTTGAACACATTGTACCCAAGAACACAGAGAAAATATATCTAACATGGTGACAGATCCCAGCAGAGCTACAACTGAATGAAGGTCTAGACGTGAGCAAAACAAGAGGAAACAAAAACAAAATTAATGTGGGGAATATGTGACCCATAGGTAGCCGAAATGGTCTTAAATAGCTGTTTTATGCTTTATTTTTGAAAGATATAATTTTGCAGCTGGCTGCTGTTCTAAATACCCAAATAAAACACAACAATTTATATAAGCTGCAGCTCTTCGTGTAGTTGGTTTTACACTTTAAACTTTAAATGCTGTGAAAATTTGTGCATTTACGATTTAAATTAGAATTACTGCCTCTCAGTTATATGCCTCTGTGAACCAGTCAAGTTACTGTTACAGTTTACATCCTGTCTTTTCAGACTCGTATGTAGCCATGGCAGTTGACAAGTCAAATATGGATGTTGCTGCAAAGAAGCTACATATTCTAAAACATGGATGCTTCACACACATCTTCAAACCTGCAGCACAGAGGATCTATACAAGACAAGGATTTCTTTAAATATCTTGTCCACGAGAATGAGTAGTAGACGTTTGACTAGTGACCACCAAAATCTAATCAATTCATCTGCATCCAGGTGGACATTTGTGCCAAATTTGAAGAGATTCTCTCACTGAGTTCTTGAGAATATCGCGTTCAAAAGAATGACAAGGACATGGTCACAGTGACCTTGACATTTGATCTTCAACCACCAAAATCTGATCAGTTCATAGTTTAGTCCAAGCAGACGCTTGAGCCAAATTTAAAGAAATACCCTCAATGCTTTCATCACATATCACTTCCAAGAGAGCTGGATGGACAATGTAGAAAAATAACTCTAGGTTAAATTAGTTCAAGTACAATTAGGATTTGGATCTTATTTTACAAAATAAATCTTGGAATAGATCCGTTGGTAAGAAAAAAAGAAATGATAGAAAAACTAAAACAAAATCTGTCATAACACAACACTCAGGTTTGACCGATTATTGCTGAGGGAAATCAGCAGATAATCAGAATTTTGTCTTTAGTTTTACCTACCTTTAGTTTTAGCAAAAACAACATTTCTTTATTGTGAGGACATAAAATGCAGGTGAACATCTGTTAAAACCACTCTCAACAGTCACCAGTCTGAAATACGAGTGACCTACCATTCATGAGAGCGTAGGTGAGGATCATGACCGAGTTGTTGAGATGTCGGTTCTCCTCTCTGACCACACTGAGCGTCGCTCTCTTCTCTTGCTCCGACGAGTCTCGAGACGTGATACCGGACGACAGGTAGATGATCACCATGTCTGTGGCTGATAAAATACAGTAGCAAACACGACATTTGTATCGGTTAATATTGAATAACATGACGAGAGAGGTGATGAAGTTGTAAAATATGCCCATAGACCTGTGGACAAGAGCTTGAATTGATCATTAATGCAGCAAACAGACATCTGTCCAAACTCCTAATATACAGCAATACCGCAATGTCACAATTTCTTACTGGCACTCTGTTTGCAGAGACTGCTGGTGTTTCGGAGCAGCTGGAAGGCCTTCTGGAAACCTGCTGCGTGCTGTGTGGCTCCATCAGACGCCTTGATGTTGGAGATGAAGGTGCTCATCTTCCTCTTGGTCTCACTGGTGGCCGGAGAGAGCAGACTCTTGTAGCACTGGTCCAGAGAACAGGAGCGAACAGTCTCTGCCACTGACAGAATGGAGATCTGAAAAAGAGGGACAATGAGATTAATTTTAAACAAAAATGTTAGTTTGAGTAACACTGAAAAGTTGTCTTTTGTCTATTCCCTGTCATTCACCTTGTCATGTTCATCTACAGCGTTGAGGATGACCAGTGCTGAGTCTCTGGCGATCTGAAGCTGGGTGTCAGTCACAGACGCTCCATGGTCCACCATCACCACAATGTGTTTGGACTGGGGACGCACCGCAGACACATACACAGGCCTGCAGGAGCACACGCACAAATACACACAAACATTTACAGTAATATAATCCGAGACGCTATTAACACAAACTGTAACAGCATTTGAACAGTGATAGTAAAATGTAACTAAACATTATGCCTTTCTCCTTCACCCTTTCCTCATTCCTTGTCTTCCTTGGATGGCTTTTGTCAGAGTTTCTGATCTCAGCTGCAGTTTTCACAAGAGATATCTTTCCCTCTACTGTTATTTTTGGTGGAGGTTCAACACTTGACGCATTTCTTGCTGTCACGGCTGAGTTATGGATCTAAAACCATGTGTGCATGACTTCCTACAAATGTATGGGAAACTTTCAAGCTCCAAAAGTTAGAAAATGGTATTTCACTATTCAATTTATTGCTTATGTGTTCATGTGTTCATAAAATATGCCTGCAGCAGCTTTTCAGGCCTTGTAGGGTCATGGTGGCAAAAACAAAAACTAAAGTAACATAATAAACCTGCTGCTCAACTATGAAAACTCCCCTACAAAGAAAAAAACATGACATTATCATGGATCTTTATCTGCCTGTTGTTGGCTTAATACCAGGTCTACAACTATTATTTTGAGGTATGTGTTAATGCATGTATATTATTAGTTTGGTGGTGCACACCAGTGCAGAGGATTGGGGGGTCAGAGCCTGTGTGTGTGGTCCACTGGACAAGGAGACACAGGGCGGAGAAGGGGAGTGATGTACTCACAAAGCCTCATTCACACTTGAAGCAAGCCAAGTAACGTCATTTCTCTCATGGCTACATGCCAGCTCACTGACTTGAACAGCCAGAAAAAAACCTGAAGGACATGATTTTTAAAAAAAGAAATACTAAATGCCCCAAAAAACCAAGAGAGAGACAAAAGAATATAGAAAGAAAGGACAAGAGAGAGAAAGAGACATCTTTCAGTTGTGGACACAAAAAAATCCACAACACCGGAGGTGTGAAATTCCAACAGGCTTTAGTGGGTACAGAGCCACATTCCTGCCACGGGCATGTGTGGTCAGGGTGTGTGAGGGCAGCGTGCCATCAACATGCCCTCTGGGCCACCCCACAGCAACTGACAGAGAGGAGGGGTGAGGTAGAGGAGCAGGAGAGGGAGGGTGGATGAGGGCAGGAACAAGTTGATGGAGTTTTGATATCAGCCGGCCTATTCTGATACTTTGCTAGGTGAGTGCTATGATCTGTTGACAAATTGTGTGATTGGCAGTAACTTTGAGCTTCACAATTAAAAAAAACAAACAAACAAATGTTAAACTAAAGGGGAAGTTGGTCCATACCTGCTGCGGTGCTCATAACTTCCCTTGCACTGGAACTTGTGGGCGGGGAAGACTGTAAAGATGCCCTCCTCTGAGCTGAAGTACTGCCACTTTATCCCCGGGTTGGACTTCAGGTTGTCTGCCAACACTACAGGGAAAAGGGACACAAAAGAAACAGCAAACATGTTAAAGCTAGTACTACTGCTACATATGCTACAACATGGATGCTTCACAAACCTCTTCCTCCGCGAATGCAGATAATCTATACCATCGGAACAGTTTCACGGTGGAAACCCAAAACTAGTGTCACCAATTCAGTATCTGACTTAATGTCTCCCCTTCTGTTCCTGAGTTATGACACTGAATAATGGCCAGCAAAGTGTTTTTGCATAACAATACCATGTCACAGTGAAGCTGACCTTTGACCTTTTGGATATAAAATATTATTACTTCATCATATTGTTCTTTTAGACATTTTTGTGTTGTTTTTTTTCATGATGAGCATATGAGTGCTTGAGTTAAGGCCCAAAACATTTCTTTAAGGTCACAGTGGCCTTGACCTTTGACCAACAAAATCTAAGTGGACGTTTGTATCAAATTTGAAGAAATTACTTCAAGGCGTCATGCCTTTGGTCATGATTATCGCCAGGTAGGAGGCATAAAACAAGGAAGATGAAGGAAATAAGGGAGAAAAATTGAGGAAAATGACTGAGGATGGAAAAACAATGTGGGAAAGGCAGAAAGGAGGCAAAGAAGGTAAAACATATGAGCAAGTAAGAAGTACAGGAATGAGACCTTTTAATTTGAACTGTGATTCTTGAGTGAATCAGGGTGGGTTAAAGAAACCACTCAAAACACCCTATATGTTCATGTGTAATACTGTTTGTCATGATTTGTTCTTCGATTGTTTAGGCTGTATTTGGAATTTGTGCTGATTTGGATCTGTAAAGCAAAGCTGGGCTTTACAAATTAACTTGACTTAAATAAAGGAGAATACCATATTAAACGATATGATGTGTGAATTACTGGACATAAGTTTGGACATTTGTGAGATAAAATTTGACTGCTGGACTATTTGTGTTAATTCGCCCCACACTGCCTATGTAAAAGCTGGCAACAGGCCATCATGTTGATCCAACATCCAGGCAGAAATATCCCACCATGGCCTGATGTTTTGCAGTCTATGGGAGCAACTCAGATGCCCAGCTTCAAAAAATTGCAGCTCATTTGCACATTTGCATGATGTCAGAGCAAGTTGGCGTTAAGTCAGACAGGAATCTAACCAGCAAGCATTGAGTGCTGATCGAGTCTGTGCAGGCCTGGCTCATCTCAAATCAGCCTACTTTAACTCAAGTACACCCACTTCTGTAACTTGTCTTCTTTTCCTCTGACAAACAATTGTGCTTTATATTCTGTTATTGGCCCTTTCACACCTTATTCAGATCTATGCAAACCTGCCTATTCATGCATGACGAGGAGTTAAACACAGCCCTTTCTGACTGGGTATACAGTATACACATGTATATGCATTCCCCCATTCACACCTCTCACAGAATAAATTAACTCCATATAAAAAAAGCAGTTTCAAACACAACTTCTGCAAAGTACACAGTACCTTTTTCTCATTTGGATACCAGAACCTGATCTGTGTGTGCTAACTGTGACTGCAGGGTGAGCTGAAATAACAGCCTGACTACAACCTCTGCAGAGACACTGAGCCTGAGTATTTGCTCAACACTAACAGACAGATTTTTTTTTACTGGGTCACAGAGTCAACAGTATCTTCACAGAGATCCCATCACAAAGCCTGCAACTTCCTTTCCGCTCGCTGCAACACAAAACGGCCTTTCACAAAGAAACGGGGGGGGGAGGAGGGAGGACGGAGTAAGAGAGACACAAATAGAAACTTTGGGCCCTTTATAGGCGAAAACATAGACAGAGGAAACGGAGCAGAGCCATCAGAGCAGGCTTTATTCAAATAGCATGAAGCAATAATGCAGCTGTTAAATCAATGTATTTCTTTAAAAACAGAGACATGCAGACCAACTGTGGCAAATCCAATCAACCTAAATCCTCAAACAGCATACCAAATAAACTAATCCTGCAAAATATAGATTAGCAATCTAACACAGATCGTGTCAAGATGCAAATAAAATAGCTGTTGAGAAACTCTCTATAAGGCTATCAAGTAAAAAGTGATTTGACATGTATTTCTGTTTTATGTCTTTGCTCAAATCCCAACAGCCACACAAGACTAGTTTTTGCCAAGAACGGAATCTATAATATTGAGTCCAATATAATATTTCCTAAGAGAAAGTTTGGTTTGATTGAGCCAGGTATTACAATGTTACTACTAATAAATATTCAATGTGGTTTCTATAGGTCATTAGCAGCTGTATAAATGTACCAACCTTTCTGCCATTTAGCTGACTATTTGTTATTTTTCGGGTGGAGGTTTCCACAGACGAGTAGGGTTTCAAATCTATCACAGTAATTAAGTCTATGGTCGTAGCTAGACATGCTAACCGCCATTCATGCATAACAGCTGAGTCTAAATAGTCTCGAACTGTGGTTCTTGGCTTATGATCACATTGAATTAATCACCCGCTAACGAGAAACTCTTTTGACCTTTTCCAACCTCCCAGCAATATCGCGAGCCAAAGATTTCTTTTTCCTGCTGGAGGGGTGGAAAATCACAAGTCAAATATTCAACTAACGCTAAAATCCAAAACAAATTACGTATGAACACAAATAGTTAAATTGCAGAATAACTGTGAAACCCTCCAACTGCCAAACATTAAAAAACCGCACCAAGATGCACCTCTGGCTACATGTGCTTGGCAAACAAACTACTTTTTTCAGCAGGTTCTTGCACACCACAGTTGCCCATCATACATCATCCCTGCCCAGTCACTCCATCCATCTCTGAGGCTCATATAAACAGGAAACACTCAGTTGTGTTGACAGTGGAAGAAGGGCTCTGTATACATCTGTCAGGCTGCAGAGCTCCACTCTGCCACCAGTGTTTAGATGTTCTCAGAAACAGATGGACAAGCCAAGAAATAGGACCCAAGTGACACCCATTTCCTTCAACCTTAATACTGCTGACGGTTTGTAATGACCGGCTTTGATACATCTGCATCTACTTCCACACATAAACACAACATATGTGTAGCTTTGAGTATCACATGCCAGCAGAGGATGATGCAGATATTATGAGAAAATCTTAAGAATTCACAAGTGTCTCAAACAAGGGAGTTTGTGTATCTAGGGGTCTTGTTCACGAGTGAGGGTAGAATGGAGCGTGAGCTGGATCGGTGGTTTGGGGCGGCATCTGCAGTGATGTTGGCGCTGTGCCAGACTGTTGTGGTGAAGAAGAAGCTGAGCCGGAAGGCAAATGGTCAATCTACATCTGAACCCTCAGCTATGCTCATGAGCTTTGGGTAGTGACCAAAAGAATGAGATGCGGATACAAACGGCCAAAATGAGTTTAGCTGGGCTAAGCTCAGACATCCAGGGGGGAGCTCGGAGTAGAGCTGCTGCTCCTTCACGTCAAAAGGGGTCAGTTGAGGTAGTTTGGGCATCTGATTAGGATGCCTCCTGGGCACCTGCCGTTCAAGGAGTTCCGGGCCCGTCCCACTGGTAAGAGGCCCCGGGGCAGACCCAGAACACGCTGGAGGGACTACATATCTCATCTGGCCTGGGAACACCTTGGGGTCCCCTAGGAGGAGCTGGAAAGTGTTGCTGGGGAGAGGGACGTCTGGAGGGCTTTGCTTGGCCTGCTGACCTCAAAACCTGGCCCAGGATACAGTGAGGGAAATAATTATTTGATCCCCTGATGATGTTGAAAGTTTGCCCACTGACAAAGAAATGATCAGTCTATAATTATAAATGGTAGGTTTATCAAATACTTATTTCACTCGAGCAAATGCAAATCAATTTATAACTTTTTTCCAATGTGTACTTTTTTTTGTTACTTATCTGTCTCTCGCTGTTAATTTACAACATGAGTAGTTGTCTGTAATTAGTCTGTGATCAGTTTACTTTAGCTGATAATGAAGAGAAGGCCTTGGAGTGCAACAAGTCAACTGACTGGACAAAAAAAGATTAGGTTTTTACTTTGCACTCGTTTCTTCTATTCTGGTTCAATTCCAGTTTATCTTCCAGCTTGTCACTCACACTGCAAAACTTAGCATGGAAAATGCAAGTCAATGTGATGCCAGATTTAGTTTAAGTTGGAAAAACATATGTACATATATGAACGCACATGCAGATTAGTTCCTGATAGCAACATGCCTTTTGGGAGGCATTCAAGACATGTGAGGGTTGATGATTAGATGGGCGGAGAGAATAATAAAGCAACAATAGCAGATGGGAGGTGACGCAACATCTCTAAACCAGAGAAATGGATGAACAGTAAAGTAAGCAAGGCTGCAAAAAGGGAAAACGGACGGCAGAAAGACGATGGATCAAACAAGTCCTCTAATCACACAGCACTCCACCACCAGTCATCTCTCATCTACTTGTCTTTTCACTCCCACCTGCTGGTATCACTATTGATGCCTCCCACATTCGCTATCTCTCTCTCCTCCCCCCAAAAAACTAAAATAGAAGATGAGAGGAGAGAGAGGATGGAAAGAATACAATACAGTCTTGATACAATTACTCCATTTCAATCAGCTCTCACCCCCTCCTTTCTTCCCCTTCATTCATCATTCTCCCCCTCTCAATTATCCCTCGCTCTCTCACCCACTCCCTCCCTCCCTCCTTCCTCTCTGTAGCTGCTTGTTTAGACTGGGCTGAGACAAATGGGAGAGAATGAATACGCTGGGAACGTGGGGGTCAAGGAGGGCTGAGTGTGAGGGACAGGGAGAGGAGAGGGGTAACTTGAACTCGCCGTGACTGGCTCGCAAGGAAAATAACACCCAGCCGATGGTGACGTGTTATGAATGGCAGTAATTATGAATGGTTTGCAGAGAGAGGAGCAGGCAGGGATGTCTGGAAAGAAATAGGTTGGGGTTGGGGGTGCAGCAAAAGAACAAAACTAGTTGGAAGTTTACTGTAAAAGGGAAAAAAGAAGGGGCAGCGTTCAATGGAGGGGTAAAGGGTTCATTGTGCTTCCAATAAACTAGTTCGGATCAAGTGTCCTCCGAACACGTCTAAAGGAAAGGTGCCGATCGTTCCGAATGGTCAGTTGAAAGGCTGGATGAAAACTTGCCATCATGAACCTCTCTTACATGGAGATTGCTCTACAGGGCTGCTACAAAATCTCTTCTATACGCCACGTTTGTATTTTTGCATTTTTTTTACACAGAACCAAACAACAGCAGCCTCAGTGTGTGATTTTAGATAGCATGCCAGCATCTTGGAAGCAAAGGTGTGACGTGTAACACAACAGCAGCAATGGCAGCAACTTTTGCAAAGAATGGTGAAGTGGAAAAATGGCGTGACACTCCTGCCTTGAACGGGCAGTGTCTAGGAGCTACAGAGAGAGAGACACGATGGATCAAACAAATGGGCCTGACAGCACACTTTCAGATAGTCTTTTCAGAGGCAGTCATGATACTAAACTTGGTACTACCCAGTGTATCGACCGAATTTTTGTTTTTATAGAGTTCAAAACTCTAAATCATTCTACAGTTGGATACCAATACCAACTTGCAGACCCTTGCCGAATCTTGCAGAGTTCTATCAGGATTGTTGTGCTGAAAATTCAATTTGCAGCAATTTTTTTTGAGTTATTTAACAATATACTGCCTAAGTAATCTAGCCAGGTAGCTGAACATTCTTGTGTAATGCTTTTTTTTTATCCGTGGATTCAGTCTACAAGGTAACCTTAGTGCTTCCTACCATGCAATATAGTATTATCCTCAAGCTCTGCAAACCAAATGGTTAGGTTACCATATTAGATGAGGAATAGTTATGCTTTTTGACTTAAGTTGGAGAGGTTTGGTGAGAGCAATGATTAGCAAGTACTGTTTGATGAGACCTGCTGCAGGGAAACACAGTTTGAGTTTTTGGAGTTTAAAGCTGCATTTTGATTTAACTTCGGCTGATAAAGGTGGCTATGAAATGGATTACTTCCAGGCAGAAAAATGTAGGTCTTGGTAAAATCGATTTTGTAGAAACATTTTGGGGATTTGAACATTTACACAATCTGACTTAAATTCGCCGTCACACAATTACAAATTCCTGAAGGGGGGACTGGCGGTGATTTAACAACGTGTGCTGGACTGAAACTGGAAGTTAAAGAGACACAGGGAAAGTGAGCTCAATATTCCGGGAAATGCAGCCCATATGTGTCACCAACGCATTTAATACAGCTGGATAATTCTTCTCTGGAAGCGGAGGAAACACACCGCTAACCAAGCGATGGCATCAGAACAGAAAAACCAGCAGGGGAAAGTTGGCCTTTGCCCGCTTTTTAGTCAGTTCGGTCCATTTTCCTCCTAATCAAATGCAGACCGACATATGTGGTGCAGAAACATGTGGGTTTTACATGGTAATAATCTGCAACGTGCTTATGCAATGTGGTGCCTCCATAAACATATTGTGGGAGCAGTGAGAACACCATCAAACTGTTTTCCATTCTAGGACAATGCTGATGTACATGTATGTACTATAATGACATGAATACGCCTCATTTTTATGACAACTGATGTGATTTCCATATGAGGTGAAGTGAGGACAGAAACAAAGAACTGACAAAAAAAAAATACACTACCTGAATACAATCGCAGACAAGAGTTCAAAGTCAAACAAAACACATTTGATCTCAGGCTGTAAAATTCATTTTAAAATCAAAGGGATGAAAAAACAGGAGCGGCAGACAGAGAAAAGGAAGAAAGTGTGAGCGAGGGAGCACAGGAGAGACTGTAAAGAACATCTCTTCAGACACCCACGGCTAATTATTTCCATCTCAGATCAATGTCCTCTCCTTTCAACTTTTCAGACGATAAGAAAAATAGATAAGATAACATAACTTCTTAATTAAAAACTGGTTGCCGTGGCAACTGCCATTAAATTATTCAGCATTTGGTGTTCAGTTCTCAGTAAAAAGAAATGGATTCCATAGTTTATATGGTAAAAACTCTGTGTGTCCATGTTTCTTTTGTTAAACCAGGTCAGCTTGACGTCTAGCAGATTCTCCTCTTTTCTGGTGTGTGTTTTGTGTGTGTCTGACAAACCTGAGTTGAGGTCCCGTCCAGGGTTGAAAGCTCGGCTGTTGACGTTGGGGGAAAGTCTGTCACAGCAGATGGTCTTGGAGACGTTGGTATTGAAGTTTCCATCAAACCTAAACACACACAAACAGGCAACATTTGAGAAATTTATAGAGCGTGTCCGACTCATTTGTTGGTGGAGCAGCTCAGACTTTTCTCTCAGCATTTTACTACTCCACAGCTTTAACTCCAATAAAACCAAACTCACAGGTTTGCAAATACTTCTGACTTTATGGTAATGTTCATGTTGGAACTTAAAGAAGAAGCTATTGACTGAGATCTACACGCTTTACACAAACTGTGGAGAAATCTATGTGAAACCATGGAGTTAATCCAATTACATGAAACATCTGTTGAAACTAATAGGCCCTGCTTGTTTCATCTGAACTGAATTGTATCGCTGGCTATATCATCTGTTGCCCAGACCTCGTATTAAAGTAAAAGTAAATGGCTAGTGAATAATATTTTCCATGGAAAACTGCTTGAATTCAGCTTCTCTCCCAATAAAGCAAGTAGCCAGTTCCCTGAATACATCTGAATGTGGTTGTAGGAAGGGCTGTCTGCCTTATAGGATGATTCAGATCATCTGTAACAGCTCGTATTATCTGTCTCTTTGTCATTTTGTTTTCATTTTATCTAACACATTCTCAGTCCAACCAAATCAAATTATGACGCACTAGGTACCCTCCTGCATCAGCTTAGAACATTTGTTTGGATGTTTTCACAGAGCATGTACAGCTTTAACTTGTTAAATGCATAGTCTTTTTCAAAATACCGGACTTTTAAAAAGCACGTTAACATGTTAGACCGCCTGAAATTGAACAAAATCTAATTTCTCAAAGTCAGACTAACACACCCAGATAAAGGGCAGATAATGCTATTGGGAGTTGAATTACTCCTGCATGTATACAGTCAATTAGGGCTGCCGCTAACGATTGTTTTCATTGTCGACTAACCTGTCGATTATTTCTTCGATTAGTTAACTAATCAAAAAAATGCGTTAAAATGTTGAAAAATGTCTGTCTGTTTCTTCCAAACCCCAAAATTATTATTATTTATATTATTTACTTTTCTATGAAAAATGACTCAAACCGATTAGTCGACTACTAAAATAGTCACCGATTATTTTGATAGTCGATTAGGCATTGATTAGTCGACTAATCATGGCAGCCCTACAGTCAATCAGGCCCAAACTGGCCGAGGCACTTTGTGCCGCCCTGAGCTTTGACCCAGAAGTCAAATAGCATTAAATGCTTAACAGAAGAAGACTCCAGTAACATTTTGGCGTAATCTACATCTAGAACCATACATTTTTGGAGGGACGATGAGACACAGTTCATTCTGTGTCAGCTGAAAGACTTAAATATTTTAAAATACATTTGTAGGAGGAAAATACAGTATGCCGATTGTTTCGTTAGTGATGTGATAGGTCAACCAGAAAAAGGCCCAATACTAACAAGCTTAAAGGGGACATATCGCCACCTATTGCAGTGCTTTCGGACATACTTTGGTAAACAAATTGATACCTTTCCCATGCTTGTATACTGGGACTAGGACAGCAGTCCATTGAAAAGACATAGTCAAGCTATAACCGTAGCTTGACTTAACTGTGCATGTTAACGTAGAGAGAGTCTGCCACAGAGGCCCACTGACCAAGCATCACTATGTGACAAGTTGGGAATGAGACCAGGCTCCTGGTCTCTGGTCTCTGGTAAATGAGTTTATACAAGGAAAACAGTTTTGACACATACAGGACCTGGATGGAGATGGAAAAATGTTTTGTCAAAATCTCTGAAACTACTTTTGGGCATCAAGGAGCAAATTCACGTCAGCTGGATATGAGACACTATATGTGTGTTTTTTTCTAAATGTGTGCATCATACAGCAATGGAAAAAGTAATCCAAAACTATGATATTAATACAAACTGCAATATCTCTGCTTGTTTTTGAAAACGGTCCCTGCATCACGTACTATACTCCTGTTTGTTTCTTAGCGTATGAACACTTGTGGATAGTAATCTCAAAAATAACACAATACAAGCACTCTTATCAGTCTCCTTGGTGTTAATCTCTGATGGCAGTTAAACAAGGGCGAACCTTTGTAACAGTGTTGCCTTTATCTGCAATCGGAATGAGCTCATAATGAACAAATGTGTTCGGTATGTTTAAAAATATCAGTTCACGGCCGGATTGTTTGCTGTGACTGGCCCCTACATGGAGCTTTGTGTAGAGTAAAAGATGTGGCCCAGTAATGCAACATTGCTGTCCTCGAGCACACATGTAAATGTGTTTAAGAGGTGTCAAAAAACACGACACGTGTTGCCATCAACACATCTTTAACACGTAGCTTTTCATATAACATATTAACACATATCACATCACATTTCATTCAGTGATTTGTTTCAACGTTACGCAGCAGCATGAGCAGTGTTATTTTAAAGTCTCTTTCTTGTGTGTGTGTGTGTTGATAGTAAAGCCTGGTTTCCAGAGCTCGTATCTCTGGAGTTAAGAGCTGACTAAAAGGGAGGTATGCAGAGGAGCAGCCTGTTCTGCACTGCACCAAGCCTGGGCTGCTTTGATCCTTCCATCCCTCCAACTAGACCCCCCCCCCCCCCCCCCCCCCCCCACCCCTTCTGGCTTAGCGACATACAGACACACATGTGCACACGTAAACACGAGCACACACACACATGCTACACACTCTTTGGCTCTCTCTGCTTGCAGACCTGGCCCTGGCCCGGCTTGATTGACAGGTGCTGTGATGTACAGGCTGCGTTTGAACTTCACTCATTTAGAGTCCCATAAGGCCAAAGTCATTACTATTCTCCTTCAACCCACTTTGGATAGAAGCGCTGGGCAGGACGCTCAGCACAAATGTGTGCCAGATAAAAAATACATTTGCAGCCGCTTTGAATTCCACATCAAAAACACATATGAGGACGCGAGAGAGAGGGAAAGAGAGAGCGAGGGGGGGGGCTTCGATTCTGATCAAACATTTTAATGAGGGCAAGAAAAATCTGTTTTGCAAAAAGGCTGGACTCACCAGACACAAGCGCGAACAACAACACAAGCTTAAATTCATTTTAAGAATACAACACCAAACTCCTATCCAGACTGAATGCATGGTGCCTTAAATAATTCTTCCATTTAATATGCATATTAATAATGTATTGTAGGAATGCTTGCTTTATTACCATGCCTCCCAAAAGGGTTTGTTTTCTATGCAGTGGTTAAAAATATTCCTGAGGACAACTCAACCCACAGACAACGGGTCTGTGAGTGTCCTTGAGACAGATTCAAACTACAATTTATTGACGAGTCTTTGCATTTTGAGTTTTTCTTTTGCTTTAATACAGAAAGAAACTAAAATATATACGATGAATCAATTCTGAAAAGCCAAAGGCGTTTCGCAACAGAAAAAAAAAACATCTTTTTTTCCAGTTTTGGAAACAAATCTTCACGCTGGAAAAAACCAGACATGAAGCCCAGTGTCTTATAGCACACAGTGAAACAGGCAGACACCTCTAAATAAGGCAGCACCTGCCGTGTTGAGGAGTTACGAGCCATCCACTGTTTATAAAATCCATTATATTAAGATGTACCCTGCTGTAGGAACCATGTATATCCACAGAGGAGGCAATCATACGCCATTCAAAAAGCCCAGTGAGTACAATTACGCTGAAGAGGCTTGCGGTTGTGGGAGCTCCGACGTCAAGAGTAATACCCTTTCTAATGTGTTTGCAATCCCTCAGTGAACAGCAGCCGTGAAGCAGGCAACATGCTAGCTGGAGAATGAAGGGTGCTTAAAGAAAGCTCTATCCAAACAGATTTCATTGTGATATCAATATGCAGAGTGGATTTTGGAATTGTGTTTGGTGTAGAGCAGCTACTTTCACAAGAAAGGAGGAAAAAGGCTCTAGTGGATTTTTATCCTGTGCTGATTTGCACAGCTCACTGACTGAATTAAACTGAGAGGTGATTCTAATGTTCTGGCCTCCCTTTTTTGTGTGAACGGGGCAAATCATGCAATCTGAAACACACACTAGGCCTAAAAAATGGCTCAAATATTTTTTTACATTGCATTAGACTGTACAGCTATACAAAATCAATGTATGGCTCTCTAAGGAAACTTATTATAGTGGGAAAATACTGCCTACACAAATGCTACAGCAGTGGCTGAAATAACGTCACTGAGGGAATGCATGTTGCTACGTTATTGAAATAACTGCCTCCAAACATCATCCAACTCTTTTACATGACAACCTGAACCTGTTTTCAGTATGTATGGCATATTTGCCATCTGCTCTATTTTCTCTTTCCTTTAGACCCTCACACTGCTGTTAAACTCCCCACTATGAAGAAAGTAAGGTAGGACCACCTAGGATTGGAACTGGGGGATTATAACGGACAGATTACAGACTGGGCCAACAGGGTTCAGACAGTGGGCCCCTCAGCCCTGGCTGACCCAAGGGTGATCCTTGAACTCAGAGGTCATCAGGCATCTTAAATGTACCACAATGCAAAACAAGTACAGAATGTTACAAGGGCTTCTGGGTGAATGAGACTCTTAAGAATGAGCTCCTTTTGTTGTATCAACTTTTCAAAATGACCTTTGTTACTCTGCAACCAGCAGTTAGTTTCAGTTGAACATTACCTGTAGGTACCAAGTCTTTGTTTTGCAAGTAACAAGATGTCTAAAGTCTTTGCACTCAATCCGAAGTGAAAACAGGCAAGTCCCACAACCTCAAATTTAAGTTTGGAGTGCCAAACAAATATAATGCCATTTTAACAACAATAAGGTTAGCATAGCACTAGCTCACTAACCATGTTAATATTATCTTCAACTTACTGTTCTTTGTGCAACTACAAATGCCAGACAAAGCTGGAAGTTGTTGTGTCTCCGTCCGTAATTTTCAACCTGCGCATTTTGCAGGTTGTTACTGCAATCTTTTTGTTGTTTGTAAAACCAACTGGTGCTCAGTGACATACCGTTAGTTCCTCAAGGTTCCCTCCTGCAACTTGATTGGATGCTGTCAGATTGTTCAAACAAAGTGAATCTGTAGAATCATGGATTGACTTGCTGGTAGCATTAGTAGATCCAGGAAATGATGGGAAATAGATCTGTTTGTGGCACAATTTTTAAATAAAATACTTTTAAATCTCTGAACTTGGGGGAAGGTATGAAGTGTTTTCCAGTCAAAAGGCTCAAGTCCAAGTGAAGTCACTGGTGCTGTAGCCTAAGTCAAGTAGCAAGTCTTTTTTCGATTTTATTAGGTTGGGTCTGAAGTCATATAATTTGTGACAACCTCTATCCTGTCATCAGTTAGCCAAAAAAAAACTAGCCATTACACCAGCTGTCTGAGACTATTATGTTGCTACTACAACAACAGTAACTGTTAAATGAACTGTTATGCATTTCACTTTTTGTTCTTAAACTCATATAGACGTTTACTAGATTAATTGGTGTGTTGTTCTTTCTATAGAGACAATATTGTTTTTTAACTAGTGATAGTTTGTTACTTCCTGGTATGCAGGACAATGCAACTAATGTGACAGTTAGTATATACTTCCGTGAATCAAGTTTCCATTTTTATACTTAAATTTTACAACACCTTCGTCTGACTCTTGTTCTATTTTATCATAGTCTATTGATTATGCATTTGGTTGGGATATTGGACAATGCCCGCAGTTGTTGATACATAAGTCTGATTGGATGTACAAGTACTGGAAACAGGCCAGATGGTGGAGACCCAAAGAACTCTTCACTGTTTAATCTGTCCTTAAATATCAACTAAAGATGTGAAGGACATCAAAATAAAGGAAGGGTTAAAAAGAAGGTGAAGAGGAAGCTAGTATATTAAGACAGGAAAACAGAGACAAAAAATAAGAATAAATAAATGGAAAATTTAAGGGAGGCAAAGATGGAGGAACAAAGAAGAGAAGAGGAAGGAAAGAGATGGAGGTTGACATTAACAGAGGCATGTGGACAGAGAGAGAAAATGTTTACACCTGCTATGGTCACTTAAACAAACCCCTCCCAACCCGCCTGGTGTTTCCCCATCTCCTTTTCTAATATGCAAACAGAGGTATCATCATAGTGCTGACCAAGCAGCCAGAAGATCAGCTTGATCTAAAGCTCAAACTCTCGGTAGCTGCTCAGATATACTCTTGATCTGGGCTGTAAATCTGCCAATAGCTCAGCTGGTGAGAATTCCTCTTAAGAAACAGGAGCTCTGTATTAGCACTATGGTGTCTTTAATCTTTATGTTTAATTTATGGGTGAAGCTATTGGAAATTCTGCAATACTATCCCTCGGATGATATTATGACATTATGTTAGGCATTTGGTGTTCTGTTCGGCGGCCCATCCTCATGCGGGTGACTTTGTCATGTCAGGATGCAGTAAAAGCAGGTGTGCAAACCAATAAACATATAAAACTTGTGATTTAAAAACCTGCAATTAAATCACTGAATATTAGTTAGGGCTGCTCCTTGAAAGTTGGAGAATCGAATCAGTTGGAGACCCCTTAGTTGTCTGAGATTGCTTTAAGTATTTCTTTTTGCTAGTCAGTGTGCTGTGCACTTATGGGGATGTGCTGGTCCCCAGATGTTGCTATGGAGTGAGCGCTTTTCACTTTTACACTACTCTTTGGTACAAAGAGCTGTGAAAGAAACGCTTTGAAACTTTCCACAGTAAAGCTCCAAGATAACATTATCTTCCCTCAACTGCTTGGATGTGTTCAATTTACAGCTCACAGATACTTAATACGACACAGTCTCTGGCTTTTGTTTGATATGTAGTGTCGGCATACAGTGTTGTTAGCTTGTTTACAATGTTACATGAATGCTGCTGTCACACTGAACGTTCAGTTCAAACTTTAAAACTTTATATGAAAAAAAACAAATTATTCATATCAAACAGACAAATCTGATTTGACTGCCATAATTTTGGATACAGCCCTAATGTTACCTATCATAGATATGTTTTGTGTTGTAGGAGGTTTTTTTTTAGCCCTTTTTACTCACACAGGTGGATTGGTATCTGTTATATTAGGAACAAAGTTGTGTAGATAATGGAGGTAGTAATGGGCATAGTTATGAGTAAAATGGATGGATGGATTGCTGTGAATGTTTGGATCAAACATTCATATTTCCCTCAAATAAACTGTGATAACTTCAGTGCCTTCACTTTTCATTTAGCACCATCTTTACCTCATTATCTTTAGGCTAAGTTATGTGAAAAACGGCAAACTTTGCACTGAGGTTTAACAAGATGCTGTATTTTACTCTCTACCTTCCCTATACCTTTTCTCTGTTTTGTTAAGGCACTTGTTTGTTTACCTCCTTAAAGACCTCTCCGGGATCATATGAGTAGCATATTCCTTGCACAGTCCATTTGCAGCTTATCTCCTCTAGAACTACTGGTGAAATAAGACCATTAAATGGCATGGTCTGGGCTGCTCCCAAGCACACTTCTCACTTTTACAACTGCATAGCAGTGGAACTGTTGAAATGAGCACCTGGAGACTGCATGTTAAAAATATAAACACACACACACACACACACACACACACACACACATTAACTCGACAAGTCACATACATTTTCTATTTTCAGGTACAGTCTGTCGTTGAGACCGAGCAGTGATTAAAGCATACCACTAGGTGCTAAGCACTGCCCTCGGTGGCCTCCCTGTGAAATGATAGCCTGCTAGCTTGATGGCTAACAGACATGGACACCCTGTGAACCACCTGATCCCCCTCTAAACTGGCTGACCTGACTGAGACCCCCAGAAGCAGCTGATGCCTGAGACTAATGAAGGACACTCTGAAGTGGACTACAGAGAGCTGAACTCCTGTCCTGACAGTGGCATGAATCCTACTAAACCAAGAACACGATATTACTTTTTTTATGACTACTTTTTTTTTTTTACCCTACTTTCTTTTCTTCTTCTTTAAAATATTTTTCTTCCCAACCGTATGGCTTGTTTAACTGCAATGCTTTACAGTGATATGCAACAAACTTCCTTGGATTGACACATGGTTTAACACAGCTGTAGAGTGCTTGAACTTGAAATATTTGCTGATAATGTTTAAACATTTATCATTAGGGCTTGACTGATCCTGAACTTTTGGGGCTAATAAAAACAGCAACCTCTGGGGATTAAGGACGAAACACTTAAGTGCCAAAAACTACAGCTCTTCTAATCAACGCTTGAGGCTGGTACCAAAAGCGACTCAAACCGCAACTAACATGCCCAACTTTTACAGGAGAAATACACACGTTTACAGCCTGGTCAAAAAAACATTTTGGTCTGTATGGCTAATTCCTTACTCATATCTAACTATATAACTCACCCATTAAAATTTAAGGCTTAAAGTTTTCCGCATAATTAAAGGTGGGGCTTTGAGTGCCTCAAGCCTCTTGTCCAAACAATGATTCTGTTAATCATAAGTGCCATATTGTTAGCAAATGGACTTGCGTTTCTTGATGACGTTTCGCCTCTCATCCAAGAGGCTCCTTCAGTTCTAACGGACTGATGCGGAGTTGCAGGCTTTAAACTCCATGTGGGTGTGTCTGCATCTCAGATTGAAATGCAGGTGGTTCCTGTAATCAGCCAGCTTCCTAGATATTCTTTCAAATTTCCGTACCAGTCTTCATAAAATGATTGGCAACATGTCGGGGAAGATTCTCAGTCATCCAGGTCATGGTAATCATAAGTGCTATATCATAGGCAACTGAGCTTGCCTCAGTTTCTTGAAGATTTTTCGCCTCTCATCCAAGAGGCTTCTTTAACTCCAACCACCTGCGTTTCAAGCCTGCGACTCCGCACCAGTCTGTTAGAACTGAAGACACTTCTTGGATGAGAGGCGAAATGTCTTCAAGAGACTAAAGCAAGTCCAGTTGTCTACGATATAGCACTTATGATTACCATGACCTAGATGACTGAGAATCTTCATCGACAATGATTGTGTTATCATTCAAAACTATCAGTTTTAGACAAACTGTAAGAATACATTTTAATCTAATCCAACCTGGGAGGTTCCTGGTTCTTCAGCTAGCTTCCTTATTGCAGAGTGCTCAAAAAGAGAGAGATCAATAATTCTGCATACTTCTTAAAGTATCTCACGATCCTGCATAAACTCCAAAAATGAAAGCAAGAGAGCTCCGTGCCTTTTTCCTCCCTGGAGGAAGATCCTTTGAAGTTCAGGGATCTGTCAGACTCGGCTTCAGTTTGGTATGTCGATCCCCCCCAACACCACCACCACCACCACCCATGTGACTCCCCCTGCATCATTCCATCCTTCCTACCCGGGTCTTATATCATTTTTTCTCAGCAATTTCTGCCTAAAACTGTCTCTCAAAGCTGTAAATCCATGATTTTAAACCTGGGCTTAGAGTGCACATGTTGGAACATAAATACAACATGTCTGCGTGGGAACAACTGTTGAATGTATGTTTAGTATGTCGCGTGCATGAATCGGCTACAGGTGGCCAGTGGCCCTAAGCCAGGCAGCCTCCTCTCTGCACGACTGAAGAAAAGACAGGTGACCTTGCAGCCTGTGAAGTCTGCAGCACGAAAACTTCAGAGAGCAATAACTGGTTACATCGGCTGATAAAGGGGAGGGAGATAGACAGAAATGGAGAGAGAGGGGATGAAGGGTAGAGACAGCTGCTGCTCTGTAGATTAGAACTAAAAGCAGCTCTCAGCTTTGAACTGTGTTTTCGCCTGCTGGAGTTGGTGATTGGCTGAAAAGCTGGGTCTGGACTATAGGCAGGGGCAATTTTAAACTCTCTTAGTGGAGGACTTAAATCTGGCACATTCAGTCTCACATCCAGTTTCAGGAAAATATACTTTTTTGTCATGTGGGCACCCTTTTCACAAAGAAAACACAATGAAGATAACACACTGATATTGAATTTTGTGCCATTTTGTTGTGAGAAACATTTCTGACGCATTTGTGTTGCAAAAAGTTTAGAAGTTTTATAATTTCATGATGAGATCAAAAATCTAGGGAATATAAGTTTATGCCAACACAGCCATCAAATCTCCAGGCTTTCAAAAAAACTTCATTACCCATGAAAAGCTGAATATCTTCCTGCCTTCCTGGGCTCCAAGTACCATAAAACTTTTTAATGTCAAGGTGCACTGCAGTAAAGGCAACAACTGGCACAACTACTAAATGCTTGAATAGGTTCCGAAATTGGGGTAGAGTTTAAAAACGCTGCCAAGTTTCAGAGCGTGCCAGTGCTGCTCAAGGCTGTAAATGATGTGATGTAATCCAAAGGATGATCATAACATGTTTAAACAAGGGAGCGATGGGGATTTGTGTGTGTAGTTGAAGCACAGAGCAATGTATAGAGAGCAGAGCGCAGGTGCTAACAGTGGGAGGTGGGTTTACAGACAGAGAATAAACCTCCTGCTGAGATGTGTGTGCAAGGGTTATGAGAGAGAAAAAGACAAGTGTGTGTGTGTGTGTGTGTGTGTGTGTGTGTGTGTGTGTGTGTGTGCATGTGTTACTCACTCCATCATAGATGCAGGTATGGAGCAGCAGTCCTGTATCGCAGTGAGCGGAGAGGTGAGGTGAGCGGTGTACGAGGCCTCCACCACCTGTTTGTTCCTGTTCACCACATCCAGGTAGCGGTTAAACTTTTCACGGATCTTTTTGGCCAACTGCACAAAGGAAACACAGACACATCATTCGTCAAAACACCTGAATTTATTTCGGACATCCTAAAAGTCAGCTTTACTTCAAAAAACCTTCTCTTTCCAGCAGGCACAGCACTGCGGGTCGACCTAATGGGCCTGGACCCCGCTCACTTGTACAACTGGCCCATCAAAAATGACTGGGAGAAGATACATTTTTCTAACTTTTATTTTTTAATGATACAAATTAACAGTTAAATACAAAATAAAGAAAAAAAAAACCTAAAAGATGAGATCATAAAAACGGGCTGTCTATGCAGTAGAAAGACACTAACACTTGAAATAGGAAGCAAATGACCACAGAAAACAGAGAAAAAGGACTGTCGCCTTGCGTTTTTCTCAAGAGGTAAAAAACCTACAACTATCAGAACACATTGTGCTGCACTGGACCAATAAATGCTCCCGCTGGTGGGTGACATAATTCAAGTTTGGCCATTTCTTTCCAAAGGAAACAAAAAGGCGGCCAGCTTGTAACAACCTGATCATCACTGATCAGCACTGCTTAGTTTTACTGTTTGATCTCAGTATTTTCAGTCTCAGCTTTTACAATAGAGGAAACAGTATGACGACCACTTCTTGTTCACAAGTTCTCATATAACAGCCAAACAGTGCACTAAAATATGTCTCTGGGGACATGTTAGTTGAGAAATAGTTTTACAGTTTGATAGACAGTGAGGAAGGGGTGGGTCTCTCTCTTTCGTCTGGTTCTATACTTTTTGAAATGAGCAGGTAGATGCTGGTAAGATATAGCAAAATTAACCTCAGTTCATTTACACATACTGCCCACATTGTTATGATACAAAGCTGGTTGAAAATTGGCAAAGTATCCCTTTAAAATTACGCTTCTATCACCTGTAGAGTGTGGACCAATCGCAACAGGCCAAAAACCAGTGCAGCTAGCATCCAATCACAAGGACACGTTTAACAGCAAGAACAGCCAATCAAAGCACAGTAAGGCAGAACTAAGTGGAACACTCTTTGGAAAAACCTTTTGTCAAAATAGCTTGTCAGTTTGTAGCCGTGTAGTATGATGTGTGTATCAATGGTAGAGAATACAGATGTTGTAACTGTCTAATATCAAGGCTGCAAATGCATTTCCTGCCGCAGGTAAATAATAAGCTATCTCAGCATTGAAAATGTTGGGAAAAAGATTTAAAAAGTGTCATAATCAACCAATCACTTCTGTTTTAGCCAGACTACCAGTTGGAAACCGTCAAAGGAAGGGCAATAGTATTAACGTCTGTAATTAAAAGGCCCAGACAACATTACTTTAGCTCGTCCAAAATTGAAATCTTGGCACTGTGCCTGCTTTTCAGGCTAAATGGGAAATGATCTCACCTCCAGCCTGCCTAAAAGTGCCAAACTAAATTTTAAAGTAGCCAAAATACTACAAGTATTGCACAAAGGATCTACACAAGCGTGCACAGAAGCCTTTGAAAACACTAATCATGTGGTATTGACACCTAATAAAAGTGGTGATTACAAGTTAGGTTTTGTCAATGTGGTTGCAAGGTGTGGCACACCAATAGCACGTCTGTGTAAACTGTGCTTTATAAAGGAGAAGTCTTTCTGTTCAAAATTTCTGATTTTGTTTTGTTGGTATTTTTTTAATAAGAGTTATTTTTGTGGCTTAGGTAAGGACACAAACGCTTATAGTGTTTATCTCAATGTTACAATATTTTAGCTGCGTATTTAAATGTATTTCTGCAGGTCATAAAGGTTTACTTTCAAACATTTCCATTCATTTGTTCTCTTCCTCCCCTGTTAAAATCAGTACAGTCGGCTATATGCATATAAATACAGCTGAATATAGAAACTGACCTAGACCAGCTCCTCTCTTACGACATAAAAGCTTTTTCTGTCTGTTTTCCAATATGTTTCTGGTTTGCTCTCCCACTAGTTTTCTATTTTTTTAGACCTTAATTTAATTTCTTTGCTGCTTGCTTCTCAAGTGCATTTCCTTCTCTGTCTTTTCGCTGCTTTGTTCTGAAACAAGCTTCCTGTCACTGTGACCTTTGCTTTTTTCTCTATCTTTAAGTTTTGACTATAAATAGCCAACTTCTACATTTTTGCTGCAACAATGATATGATGGATCTTAGGGTAATGCTAGAACTGTACACTGGTGCAGGCAAAGCACACAGTGCTGTCTCTGTCTACAAGTTGCCGGAAATTAAACCAAAACTCATAATATCTTAATTTATCCATGGTAATAGTTAATATAGACAGATGACAAATGTTTCCTCTGTTCTGAATATCAAATGTCCATGTGTAAACACACACACACGCACGCACACACGCACACACACACACACACACACACACACACACACACACACACACACACAGGCAATTCAATAATCACAAATGAAGCTGAGCAATATCAAAGACGCCCAGAACTCAGGCTGCACTTAGTGTGAAATCCATCAGTGTTAAAAGCAGAGCCGGATGATGGATGTCTGAGGGTGAAGAACAAAAACCACTCTCCATCTCTACGCAGCACAACCTTCATCATTTAATAAGAAATCCAACCTATAATACATCGCAGGGCCAACACAAAGTAAAAGGTGGGAGCAGAGGTGTTGGAAATATTTGTGGAAAAGAACCAGTGCTTAAAACTAGCTCTTATCAATGCGCATGCTATCTTGTGTGCAGTGCAATTATGGAGATATATTGAGACTCTTGCACAATCCACATTTTAAATACACCATCAACCATTTGTCTTGCTCCTAAAACAACATTTTCTCTTCATTTAAAGAGAGAAAATGTGCCTTCAAAATGCATGAAAACTGGAGGGCAGGAAGCAGAAAATGGTGTTTCTAAACAAAGGCAAAACAGCTAATTCAATCAGTGTTTACTGGGGTCCTTAATGAAGGACCCTGGACATGCATACATTATACTTTGTTTTTCTACCTCTGAAGGACTGGGTTCTGGTTGAGCACACATCTCACACTGCTCTTTTAAAATAGGGTTCCAGCTCCTTTGGGGAAACTAATAACCAGCTCTGCAACCGTCTCCTGGGGGACATTATTAATCAGCGCACCACCACCAACAACACCACCACCGCTTCACAACAGGTTTCTGTTGTTGCTTTATTTCGCCTTGAAAGGATGTTGTGGGAATTGTGAGAAACTCGCATCCACTTAATCTGAAACATCACGTGCGTGTTGTCTGTTACAGATTATCCGCTTAACTTGAAAGCTGTCACATGATCCACTGGTTTACTCAAGATCTGCTGAAGAATTAATTACTAGTTAGAGCTTGTTACTTTGGGATTACCTCGACATTTAAAATCTGTGAAATATTGAATGATGCTGTGAGCGCAGAGTCGGGATGTTTTGAGGCGCTATTGTGTAGCTACTTATTAAAAATGTATGTTTACTACATTAAATATGTTGGATTTCTGTGGAGACTTGATTGATTTTTACTAGTAACACTTTTTTTCCTGGCTTGAGGGGAAGTCCTCACTTTTGTCATTCCAATATCTTTTTATCTCTTTATTTATTTTTAATTACTCTTTTAAACTCCAGTGTATTTTATTTTCATGTGCTGATGAGTTATGATCGGTTTTCATTTGGGTTTTATTTGTTTGGGCCACAGAGGCTTTTTGTTCAATAAATGTTATTGATTGATTCCATACCTTTTTGCCCTTGAGCTGAATTCAGATAGTTGCATTAAAGTATCAGAATACAGGTCTAAATTAAGTTTCTCACGAAGCACACATACAAGGTATGTATGCACTGATGGTTACAATAACACACACACACAAAAAAAAAGTCAGTGGCAGTGGTCTGAATACTTTCCTAGGCCATTGTAAGTTACCTTCTCAGCCTTGTTGAATACAGAAAAAGGCTTATTTCCACAGTAACTGGAACCCCTTTGTTCACATCCCATAATTACCGGTGCCTGCAAAAAGGCTGCGATTCAAGCCAGGAACAGGGAAACGTACCGCGACCCACTGACCGCTTGTACACCTAATCAGCCGGCCGCTATTCCTATTAGGGTTTTAACAGGGGCCTGAGGCACAGCCCACAATTACTCCTACCCCACCACAACCAACACACACACACACACACACACACACACCAAGACACTAATATGTGCGCTCTCACACACGGACATAAAGTTAAACACACAAACGTGGTCCTCCCCCCCTACATACAGTACTATCCATGCATGGCAGCATGGCAATTAGCTGCAGCGGACTTCGTATTAAAAAGGAGGAAAATGGGCCAGTGTTCAGCTGAGGAGTGTTTCCATAGCTGGGAGGGGACAGTGAGACAGAGGGAGAAAGTAAGACCTGGCTTTTAACAGAGTGACTTAAGAGAAACCAGAAACTTCGAGCTGTGCAAGTTAAAGCTTCAGTTACAGGCTGCCACAGTGCAGCCAAAGCAAACCTGCGCTGTGCAGATTAACCACACTCTCCAAAACACAGGGCTCCTCTCTCCACTCTCTGACCCATCCGACCAGCTTTTAGGGTTTACAGCACCCAGTGGGGTTGGTTCAGCCGCAGAACTGGAGTGAGTGGAACGGGTGCACCCTGACTTCATGTGTTGGGAGTGTTGAGGTTTGCCAGGCGGCCTTCAACCACAGTCACTGGCTGTAGTGTTTATGGTGAGACCAAGGCTTGCTTTGGGATGAGGTATATATAGGGATGAGTATAAGAGGGACACTTGGTGACTAAGAAAAGAAACCTGACTGCACATGTCCCTCTTCTCCTTGGATCTTTGTTACTGAGTAGGTGCATTTCCACTGGTGAGAAGAGGATGTGCTGCTTCCAGTGACTGCCGGAAAGGTTTATTATGCTTCCACACTGCTGAGTTTGTTCGCTCTGATGATGGTGATGTGAACTCGTCAACATGATTTGATAAAATAGGAAATGTCTTTCAGTACTAAATGGAAAAAAAAACTCCTGCTCACAAGTCTGTTGTGGAAAGCAGTGTCAGGTAACAATGGAGGAAATGTCACGGTAAAAGCAAGATCAAAAGAGAACACCATGATACCAACATGAGAGGAATCTACCAGTTTTGAAAAAGCTCAACGCTATTGTGTGGAATGATCTAAAAAATGTGCAGTACAACAACATAAACTTTTGCAGCTGAATACCACAAACTGTTCATTTAATATCAAGCTAATGCTGTGGATTGTTTGCAGAATTTCATATTATATGTTGAGAAAAGTGACATGTATTTAGATTTATAAGACAAAATCAGGTGTTTAGGACTGACCGAACCTGCATATTGTAAGAATTAGTGGTCTTATGCCTACAACTGATATCATCAATGAAGGAGTAAATGCAGTTAACTGATTAAATGGTGGACACAACATGTGTTGACCTGAAAAAAGGGAAATAATACAAAATGTAATTTCTCACTTGAATGGAACCATTTCTGGTTGTCCTTTTCCTTCCACTTCTTAAATGTCACCTTGTGAAGAGTTTATCTACCTCGGCTGTGAGTGACAGCCATAACACTCCCTCACACACAAAGATAGAGCGGTATACTGAACTGATGTAGCGCTTTCTATTAACTCAGCTGAACTATTTCTATGGGCTCAAAATATCCTTTTCTGTGATTTCACTAAGTAAAGCACCAGGTACTACCACTCCCATAAGGATGAAAATATGGAGGGATTGAGTACTTTTAAATTAAAGTTCTAACATTTGTCAAGTATCCACTTTCCAGAGCAACTGGCCTACAAGCCTTAGTTTAAGAACGTCTCAACCTGTAGAATTTGTGAAAAGGTGATTTTAAAATCACTTAACAGGGAAAAGACCTCACGAGATTAAAATGATCATTTGCAGGATTGGCCTGGCCAAGTCAGCAGTGTGATTAAACATTAAGGGCACTTTCAGACCTCGACCTAAACCTAGAGTTCGCTTGCTTTGGTCTGAATCAGGGACTTGCTGTGTTACAAAGTTGCATAATTGCCTAACTACGCGGGTTGATTCTAATGCTGGTCATCATGTACTATACTGCTTCCATTGTTCATTTTAGTCAAACCATACAGTTTGAAAATGAGGTGCGGCTCCAACTAGAAAACAATGTTTTGATGCATTGGATGTGCTGAATGTGCATATTAAGGCACACATTAATAATGCTCATGTTTAACCCAAACAATGCGTATGTGTCTGCAGTTGGTTCTGATCGAGGTCAGAAAGCGTTATCACCACCAACGAACCGCATCAGAGTTCATTTGTAACCAAGACCACCTCTTCAAAAAGGTCTCGGTCCGGTTGTTTTGGTGAACACCTGAGTGCGATTGCTGTGTTCACACCTGCCCAAACGTACCGCACTGGGGGCAAAAGAACTTGAGTTCAACTGAACCGACCAAACAGGGCAGGTGGTAAAGCACCCTTAATTACTTATTAGTATCCCATGATGATCTGCTCCCTCAGTATTGGAGCCCAATCAAGGACTGTTTTTAATGGATTGTATCGTCTATGTAAAGCCTGATCTATATTTAACTCTTCATTGTAACTCACTCTGGGATATTACTTTGTTAAAACAACCCATTGCTAAGACACAGCCTTGTATGTAGGGCTGACCCGAATGCGTCAAAACATCAAAGCTTCAGTAAATGTCATGGTGATCGATGTTCAAATCAGTATTCTAATGTTTCAATTTTTGTTTTGGTGGTGGAGGAAATTTGAAGAAGGTGGCAAGTATGAGACACAAATGAGGCCAGTATTCTCAATGCGGCTATCAACCTATGCTTCAAGCATCACATTGGCAGTCTGACGAGGAAAGGGAACAGTTGAGACAAATTGTGGGCAGTTATCTGTGGCTGCCAACTGTAGTGAAGCACTTGCTCTGCATCAAGTGATGAGGCCTGACCTATTGCATTCTGAGTTATCAACTTAAAAAGACATTGCTTGCAATAGTCCACCTTCCACATTCTCTTCTGTCTTTTTATCACTCTCTCTCACACATACATGCAGCAGCACTAAGTCCTACTAAAGTTGGCTCTCATGCGTGTTGTTGATTATTGTACACTAATATGATTGTTACATTTACTCTCTCCCAAGTCGTGTCACGTCCATTTGAAGATTTTAATATTCGCAGGTAGTTACAAGTGAAGCTATGAAGCCCCTAAAATGGCATTCGACAGAGCTCTAACTGCATGCATGTGAATGGGGAACCGGCATGAAAACATTAGCAGCCAGCAGTTTCAATTCAAGATATCCACTGGGTTAAACAATAGAATAAACTGGAACAGACTCAACCACAGAGACAGAAAGAAGGGAGCGCTTGTGTCATTAGAATGGGACAGATGTCTGTGCATCTCTCTGAATAATGAATTTCCTGAGGAGAAGCTCATCTTCAGGGCCAGTGGCTCTTCTCTGGAGCTCCTTGCCCTCTCTCCCTCGCTGCAGACCCACTCCTCCTAATTGAGCCTCACTTTGGCTCACAGACACAGCCCCTCTGCCCAGAGAGAGCACGCAAGCCAACTATGCCAGAGCTGTCATCTGAATTAGTTGGCGTGCGACTCAGAAGGGTTGCAGCTAGAATGTATGGGCACTCTATGAGGTTTAAAAGTATTCCAGCCAGGACCTGAAGACTGGGACTGCGCTTATTAACATACACTTGATCCATGTGATGCCAGTTCAAAATCTGCGACTTAGCACTAGCTGAGGTTTCTGTGAAAGGAAATTCTTTCAGACCTGTATCCACAAAGTGGGACTTGCACAACAGGTTACAATTATCATGATGAACTCTCTGTAGCCTGGAAACACCAGGGTTGCATAAACATTATTTTTGTGTAGGTTAGCGAGGAAAAGGCTACGTCTCTGTTGAGAGGAAGAAACAGCAATGCTTTAAGGCCAATCTGGATCTGCCTCTGGAATAGTAAATAGCTGCAAGGTGAGAGTTATTATATATTTCACACACATGCACTGACACAGATGGATACACTGATGAAAACACAGAAGCACGGTCACAGGAGAAATGGAAACAAACATCCACCTGTCTGTTCTTGCTAGTGGCTGTTTACAAGTCTGGTGTTTACCGTCACTCTTCCAAGATCCCTGACGCATGAGTAGGCACACACACACATATGCCATGCCCTGCACACAATCATGTTTGACTTGACCCCGGACGCCAGAAATTCTGAGCATAGTGTTTTTTCCATTCCAGGGCCAAAATGGCACACATACACTTTGACTTGTGGATTTTGGTTTTCAAAAAGATGCCATTCTCTCCTTCAAGGCGTCTTATTCTGTCTGACTGCAGCTCTGCACTCACATTGTGAGCAGAGGAAGAGAGAGAGAGACGGAGAGACAGCTCATAGACAAGTGGAAAAACAGACAGAGAACTTCAAAGCCAATGAGACAGCAGCCGCAGAATTTTAATAAACCCCCTTTTTCCTCTGATGGCGAGTGTGAGTGTGTCTGCTCAATGCAGCTGAATTGAACACTACACAAGACCACAAACAGACACCAACCATGGTACATGCATGCACAAACAGGCAGGCATACACACACACACACACACAGGAAAGGAGAAGCCTTTGTTACTCACCTGCTGCACTTCTGTTTCCCCGTTTGATGTCTTCTCAGTATACACAAACGAGTTGAAAATCCTCTGTGGGGAGACAGGGAGAGAAAGAAGCAGAGACGATGAGGTTAGATCAGGAGGAATGCAGAAGATTCGGATCCAATAACTGAAAAATATCTCCTGAGGAAGAATATTGGCAGAGCTCCTTTATAGAGATAGATTTTTGTTGCAGGTGTTGCAGAGCAGAGACCTTTTGTTATCAACGCTCTGGGATTACATCGACAAAAACTGTCAAAATTGTGGATCGGTGAAAAGACGCTGAATGCAAAAGAACTTTCCCGCTGGGAATGTACAAACTATTGCATTATTATTATCACAAGGTTACCAATGAGTTCAAACATTTGCACTTCTGTATGTTCTGTACCATGACTGCACTTCCTCACTTTAAAGAGAATACAGTCAGACTAAAAGCTTTTAATGAAGCTGCCACCAGGTCTCTGCACTGAACTTTGAGTGCAGAACAAAATGTCTATTTTAATGTGTATCACATAGTACATGTCAGATTCTCATTCTTGTTTAATCTTTTGCACAATTTTTTCCTGATCACGTTCTCCTGTATTATACTTTTATGGCATTTTGTGTTCAGCAACAATATTACATACACTTATGAATTTGATATGTTTGACTTAAAAAAAGTAGTTTTTTCAGAATGCTGGTTAATTCAATCATCAAAGTATTATGGAAAGAAAATGTTCAGGGTTGCCATGGTAATCACAACACCTCCATTTCAAGAAATTGTGAATGATACCATTTCCTGTCCTGACTGTTAAAAAGTTGAACATAAGCCCCTCTCCCACTGGACAGTAAAACACCAACACCCACTAACATCTGGCTTTTTCTTTCATTTAATGGTAAAGGATACAATCTGCATTCACTACCAGGTCAAATGACTCTGCAGTAGTGATGGGTATTTATCTGCTCTGGCGCTGATCAGCAGCGATTGAAATACATCCAGGTGGACACGCCAATTTTAGCCCCTTTGTAGATGCCATGAAATCACAGGCAGCGACAAATACTGTATTCAAAGTCCAAGCAGGGCTCCAACATGGGTCAACATGTAGTCAGAGTTTGAGACTAAATAAGAGATATGAAAAAAGTAACAACCGTAACATTTTCTCTGGCCTTCATGCTGCTTTCTATTGTTTACTAATCTGTTTTCCTGCCTGCCCGTGATGTCGAATGTGACACACCAGAAAAAAACAAAAACAAAGAAGAAAGGCATATTTGTCAGGCAATAGAAAAGCAGCCTTTTGCCTATTTTTAACTGGTTTTCAAATATTTAAAAAAACATATACATGCGCCAATTTTGGCAGGAAAAGGGTATTAAACATTTTATGTTTTATACATAACACAAAACATTTGTACGTCACACTTGACCAATTTCTTCCAGGGTAATATGATTTGGTGCAGACAAGCTACTTATATGGTTTAAAAAAAGTGATGGTATCATCCTTGATTTCACAATCTGCATTTCAGTGTGACCTTGTCAGCCAGTGGTTTTAGAGTTACGTGTACAAACCTGACAGGAAAACAGTTCATCACAATCTAGTTAAATGTATCCGCATAAATGACCTTTAAAAACTAACACTGAGACAGACATGATCTTTAGTGCTGAAAAGAAATTCAGTCACGAAGATCACACATCACTGCTGGTGTTCTGTCAATGTGTCTTGTTGGCTTACAAGTAACTACTTTAAGTAATAACAGGTTCAAGTAGAGTCATGCGAGGTATTCCATATTCAGCACAAATAGCTGCTCAGTAATGTCCTCAATTTCCGCATGAGCCTTTTTGATTTAGCCTAAATGATTCAGCTCACAGGAGATCTACTGTTGAAGTACAATAGTAGGTCAAAGACAACTGAACTGAAGTGAGGACGTTTTTACACGAGGGACCAAATACCTTCAACAATCACCATTACCCTATGGAGAAAATCCAAAGTTCAAACAGGGCATCCAATCTTACTGCTGAATAAACTGGGCCAAGTATAACTAAATGGACGAAATCAAACAAAACCAAACACTTACAGTGATTTTTCATTGGCACCTATGGCTGTGCCGAACCAAACCATTTTGCATTGACTTGCCTTTCCATAACCAATTTGAATGTGTTGAAAGTGGACCACCTCTTGAATTGGGTCAAAGCGCGCCCAGCCGCCTCCAAGCTGGTCACAATGATGTCAGATGGGCATCATGAACTTTCAGTGACATTTTTCAAGCAATAAACAGCAGGCTAGACACCAAGAAAAGTCATAACAATGGCCTGAAGATTCATGATGATAAGTAGCTGGCTTCCAATGACCATTGCATTGAGTGCAACAGAGGGCAGTGCTGAAAAGGGTGCTACTTTTCGACATCTTCCACTCAAGACCAGCATGTCATCAGTTAAAGTCAAAAGACTCACTGTCAAGCCAAGTCAGCACAGAGCCATAAGTCTCTCATGGCAATGACATTTTTACTTGTGAAGCACAGGTGTAATTAATAACATTAGCATTAATACATTCCATTCAGGTGTTTCAGGACCTTGTAGTGTTTGTTTTGGCTCAGTGATGTTGATATTAAATTAGTTACACTTGTGCCTCTCCTGCTATAACAAGTCAAAATGCAATGAGAGCGTATAAAAAGCATATAAAATTTACAACATCATGGCATAACACACAAGAAATAAACTAAATATATTTACAAGTCCCCAGTGTTGTGGGTGGTGTTATATTGTGATGGTGTCTAATAAAATACTGTGTGACTACAGGTAATTAATGATCAACACTGACTTAGATGGAAGAGTCTTGATTGCAGATCCAGAGCGAGGCAGACATTAGTAGTGATGGATTTCTCAGCTCAGACAGGTGCATGTGGAGCCATTTTATTACTGCTCCAGAGAGAATGATAAACCTGGTTATCTGCCAAAACAACCAACCCATAGACCCAGACAGTAATGTTCTGTCATTTACATCAGTTTCTGGGTCGAGGAGGAAAATGCGTCACCTGTCTGAATCTGGAGGTCAGCCATGACACAAAATGAAGGTTTTTATGAGCCCCGAATCACAAGGTGATGTTAAATTTCCCCGCTCACCTTCCAGCCTGAAACATTTTAATAGTCCCTGATTTATATTGTTAAGTGAATATGAAGCAGAGTGCTACATTAAGGCATGGAGAAAATGAGTCCTGGTGTGACCTCAGCCTTAACACATGCTGAGAGAGCCAGAGAAACACATTTTAAGAGCTGCCTGAATAGCACACATACATGAACACACACAGCTTCTTTCAGAGGGTCTCCTGAGTCCCATCAGCTAAACATTTTCTCTCTTTCTCACACACACTATTTCCAAACGCAGGCAGCAGTACTACGTGGCAGCTACAAAGTGAGGAAAACTAATGTTTGTGTTGAGCCAGCAGGTAGGCAGGTGTTTCACTGTAAGCCGACCCACTGCACACACACAACCTTAAATTACCTGGTTCCACACTGCAACCGTTTCCTGCCGCCTGTCTACACCTTTTGTTGAGACACATTCCAGAGGACACCAATTACCAAGAATGCACCACATCCAGACTTGGAGCTCATTCACTATGGTTTGTTATTGCAACGGTGTGGCTACACCTTTATACCCTTTAACGGATCTCTACAAAGCATAACAAAACAAAGTGGTTTCGCTGGTTTCACACAGTTAAAGGGCGAGGTGAGCAGTTTCTTCTAGATACTATCAGACTGTTTTCATGCACTGCTCATACGTTTTTCTACAAAAAGTAAGTTTATGTGAACCCACATATTGGGGAAGGCTGAGATCACTTGACCAATGTGCTGACAGGAATAAAGAGGTAAGCAGGCTGGGAAGGTGGCTGGGTCACAAAACACAGGACTCCCTGTGGGGCTCTAATTCTTAAGGTATCAGACGAACGCTTTATGATGATATCTTGATATTGTAGCCTCCAAAAGATCAGAGGATTCCGATTTTATACCAGGATGTCTTGAAATATATTGTTTTTTCCCTCCGACACTTGCAAAGAAACATAACTATGGATTATTTTCACTATTTGATTAATCTCTTGGTCCATAAAACATCCGATAAGAGTGGAAAATATTACAATTTCTTCAAGTTCTTTTGTCTGACATACAAAGCAAAACCCTGTGGTGGATGAATTAACTAAGAGCCCCACTTGTGTAAAAGTACAGATATCTTAAGAGAAAATTACTTCAATGAAGTATTTGATGATTACTGTGCTAAAGTATCAAAAGTAATTTTGATATTAAATGTAAAAAGTATTTTAAGTAGACGTACGATTAAATGCTTTTAATAAAAGAAGCGGTCATAAGCATGAGGTTTATTTCTTCTTAACATGTACAAAACTTTTTAAAAAATGGAGCCTACATTGAACTTGAAGAAAAATTAGGTGTTTGTCACAACTTAAAGGACTTACAAAATCCAGATTTTCCTTTCCTCCTATTTCTTCATTCATTCGTCTGTCCCTTCCTTCCGCCTTTCCTTCCCTATTTTGTTGTTAAGTAACTAGTTTGCTTAGGGTAAATGTATTGGAATAAAAGTATGTATACATTTTATTTATTTAGGAAATTAAGTGGGTAAAAGTGAAAGTGGACAGAAATTAAGTATTTTTACCTTGTTACATTACAACACAGAAACACCCACAGGTATCCAGGTTAGTACAATGCAAGATAGCAATTGTTTACATTTGACAAGCTTAGACCAATACAATGTTTGCTATTTCTTGTTTGAAAATGGACTTAAATAATTAATATATTATCAAAAAAGTTGCTGACCAAACAAAAACACCCAGAGACACAAAGCGGCAAATAAACAGCAGCAGCAACACTGCAAAATCTCTTTATAATTCTGTCTTCTGGGACATAATTAGGCCATTCAGTTAGCGCTGTTCCAGATTAAGTGTCAAATGTTGTTTCTAAAAATGTAATTATGTCTAATATGGCCTATAGAAGTAGGCTGGTATAAATACAAACAGAGCTAATTGTCAATCTGCCTTCAGCAGAACTTTAACGAAGTGCTCAGTTTTAATCCTGATGGTCTAAACTGAGTCAGCGGCTGTCCTGCTTTAGAACGTTTTCCTTTCATTTTACAGAGGCATGAAACTAACAGAGAAGTGCCATGCAAACGGTTTCATTATGTTATCATAACACACACACACACACACACACACACAGCTGCATATTTCACTACCGAGTTATTTACAAAGTGCAAAACCAAGCCCAGACAGTCTACTGTTCCACACCCTTCTTGGTGGAAAAAAAGAGAAGGTCCAAGATTCAGAACTGTCAAATAAACATGAACAAGCACACACAAACAGAGCTGCCACTACTTAGCAGGAGTCATGTGCTCTCAAAACACTCCACTAACAAAAGGGAAGGAAAATGGGGGGAATGAGAGAAATACACACTTGAATGGAGAAACACTTTGTTTCCATTAAGCCAGCAATTCTGAAAAATTGGGAACAAATCCTGAGGAGAGAGAAAACTCCTGTTGTTGATTAGCCACAGGTTAGCTGTCTTTCCCCCAGTGCCTCGAGTGTTTGTTGTTGGAGCTGCTTTGCGGTTTTCACAGCTATGGAGCAGCCGGGGAGGAATGCTCAGCTCTGAAACCCGAGAGGCCTGAGGCTGCCTGGGCCACCGTGAGCCTGTGGCCTCCCCTGACCCATAATCAAACACTGAAATGTACACAGACACGTTCACACCAGTAGAGAGGCGCATACAGACAACTACACCATGTCAGGGGAATTCATATGGGCGATACTATGAGGAAAAACAACACTTAAATTCTTCAGTGCATGTCCAGCACATGATGGGAAATCATATAGGAATTCTGTGAAAGTATTCTGGTAGAAATCTGACTTTGTAAATTCAATGATAAACATCAGACACTATATACTAAGCCATATATACTGCCTCTACAAATCCAAGTCAAGACTCTAGCATGCAAAGCAAAAGTCATATCTTCAACAACATCCAGAAACACCACCAGCCTCTCAGGGCCCGAGCTCATCTGAGATGGACTGACACAAAGTGGAGTCCACTTTTCAGATTGTTTTTTTAAATCATAGACGGGTCATGTCTTCCAGGCTAAAGAGGTAAAGGACCATCCAAACTGTTACCAGCACAAAATTCAAAGCCAGCATCTGTGATGGTACAAAGGTGTGCAAGGGCCCATGGCATCATGGGTAACTTTCACATTTGTGAAGGTACTATGAATGCTGAAAGATACACACAGGTTTTGAAGCAACATACGCTGCCATCGAGAAGAGGTGTTTTTTAGGGACGTTCCCCTGTATTCCAGCACCACAATGCCAAGCCACACTCTGCAGGTGTTACATCAGTGTGGCTTCATTATAAAAGAGTGCAGGTACCTGACCGGCCTGTCTTCAGTCCAGACCTGTCTCTCTTGAAAATTTGTGACTCATTATGTAGTGCAAAATACAGCAAGACAGGTCATGGCTGGACAACTGGAGTAAAAATGGAAAAGAATTTCACTTTCAAAACTTCAACGATGAGTGCCCTCAGTTCAATGTTGTTTGAAGTAAAGGTGATGTAACACAGTGGTAAACATGCCCCTGTCCCAACTTTTTTGGAACATGGTGCAGGCATCAAACTCAGAATGAGAGTATATTTGCAAAAAACAATCAAGTTTATCAGTTTGAACAATCAATACTTTGTCTTTGTATTGTATTCAATTGAATATAAGTCAAACACAATTTGCAAAGCATTGCACTCTGTATTTGTCCCAACTTTTTTAGAATCAGGGTTGTCTATTCACCATCGTCTAACCAAGTGGTTCCCAACTTGTGGGTCGCAGGTCCATTCTGAATGGACCGCAAGCGATTTGCAAATGTGTCAAGTCTGTAAACCACACACTTAATTTTTAAGTACAGTGAATTTTCAGCACAGAGCGTTTATCTTTAAGTGCCGTTTCCTGCCGTAGAGTGAGTGACTAACTGACACTACTGCTCGAGAGAGACAGCAAACTAGCTCCAACACATGGCCAAATGCAAAGATGATGCCTAATGTATTAAACTGTGTGGACCTTGAACTAATGTCTAAGGAGAAATCTGGACCCCGGGGCTGGATCAGTTGGGAACCACTGGTATAATCCATAAGAACAGCAGGAAACAACCATATTTTCCTGCGGATTCATCTAAACCAGCAACATGTTGAAGCCTTGCTTCATGTATCAAGCTGTGGAATAAATCATTCTGTAGCAACAGCATGTCGAGCATGTGTACGGGAGCGTTCCGTTTGGATGACTAATGAACCAAAGTTACAAACGAGTCCTAACAGCTCTTAACGGAATATCCAAAAAGTGTTGAAGTCATAAAGATGTGATGGACAGTCCTACCAATGGTGTCGCGCTACTCCACTGATCAACAGGTGGCGCAAACATGCCAAGAGTTGCTGCAATGTGCCAACAAAGGCAGAGGAGATGACTGCAAGCTAGTAAACATGGATGTAAACAATACCAGATTTTAAATAAATAAAATCAGCTCTGCAGATGTTTCATGATGAAGGAAATCCACTTGCATTTTTGTTAGACCTCAAGTGTACACACACAGTGCGTTTTGGTGACTAACAATGAATGTAAACATGACTTTTGTTTGTTTATAGGAAAAGTCCACAGGGCCCCTTTAAAATAAAACATCTAACTGGATCCAAATCCAGGCAGCTTTCTCAACACTAAGCTCCCAAGAAATGCAGTCAGACTCCTGCCCATTGATCACAGAGCACCGGCCTTTGTCTCATTAGGCCACTTTTTAAATCCACCCACCTTGAGGTTAATCCTGACCACAGACGGGTGGTTCACATGAATGACTAAATCTCAGTAGCAGCTCAAACTAAGAGTTACAGTTTTCTGAATTCTGCTGCATGTATTAGAGGAGCTGACTTATGATTTAAACTCTTTCCAGGCTTTATCCAGACAACTTGACCTGCTCCCCTCTCAATTATAGGAAAATAGGAGGATTAAGATCGAGCAGATTTACACATCACAAGAGAACTATTGCAATCCTGCTTCACTGCGTGCTGTTAGATTGCACTGTTGATGCGTAGAGTCCCAGGCACAACTCTCCCTTTATCATTTTGTTTCTCTCTCTTGGCCTCCCAATCCTTTTTGCACCCTGTTGTAGCAGCTAAACCATGGGAACCCTCCATGTATAAGGCATCCATTTAATTGGGCCTGCCTCTTCAGCTCTTCTGTCGGGCTCTCTTGGGGATGCTATAAACTACCCCAAGAGGCTCTTCTCCTTTAAAGAGACTCTTCTGTTCTTAGTGAGACGGAGAATAAAATCCAGACACATGACAGACAATACCGACCCAAAGACGGGGGGAGACTTTTGAGAGTCACTTGTATGTTTTTAGGGGGAAACACATGGAGAGATCGGCACAGAGATGTGCAGTGGAAGAGAAGAAGTGAAGGGAAAAATGGAGCAGACTGTGGAGAGGTGAAGGCAAGAGCGAGGAAGGAAAGAAAAAAGGAAGGCAGGAAGAGAGGAAGTGGAGGCCAACTGGGCTGACTTGGGAACATACCTATTAGCAATTCTCCCATCATCAAAGGGCAGAGAGGAGCCGTGAGCCACACTAATTTGGAATTGGACTGAAGAGCGTGCACACACAAAAATGTACCCACATGCTCGCGAGCACACACACCCATTAATCCTGTCTTTAGGGCTTGTTGATCAGTGGTCCAAGGTTGATCTGTGAAACCACTGCAGGGCAAAATGGGAGCATGGGCACACCTCGAATGTGTGTGTGTGTGAGCGAGTCAAAGTGCCAATGCTGTGTGCTGCGCATGTACGTGAAGCTCATCGACTGCTTATCTGTCACTACAGGCTTCTCATTGAGGGAAATGTCTGTGAACGTCTCGCACACACACACATTTCACATCCACACATTAGGCTGCAGTGTAGATGTTTTGGAGCTGTAGAGCCTGCGAGATTGGTTTCCATACAACTGACAGATAAAAGCCCAAAGCCCAAGGGAGAGTAACTGCTGCTTCCTCCATGCTGCTGGTATACAGCTCAGCCTCCCTCCTTCCTTCAGTGCTTTATCCCCCCCTTGGCTTTTCCTCTCTCCCTCCTTCCCTCCTTCCCTGCCCCCAGCCAACTCTCCGCTCATTGCACTACAAAGAGCTGGAGCTGGGGATGCGGCATCAGAGCTTCGCCTCTGATGTGCGTGTGTGTTGTATTTTTTTTTTTTTTTTACTTTTTTTCCTAGACCCTTTGCCATGTCTCCATCCCCAACCTCGCCCTCCCATCTCGATTTTTTTTTTTCTGAGCACTACAAAGCAGAGTCAGGAAACAGGCACCTGGGAGTGGAAAAGCGAGGGAGAGAGAGCACAGTTTCGCAATACAACAAAAAAAGTCTGAAATAATTGCACCTGCAGTTCACAGTGCCATAACACACAGACCGGAACAACACAAGAAAAGAGCATTTGTATTCATTCATTTTTCTGTGGGGATGAACCTGGCGAACTAACCTAGAAAACTCAGAAACACTTTAAAAAGGATTCACTGTGTTTCTTATCAATTATAACTATGCACAACACAACCTCAGCCCAGCTGGAAAGCAACATGCCACTTCGGTTCCGGTGAATCTTTTCACTGAGCTTAACCGTTATTTCTCTTTGAGTCACGCCAGGAGGAAGTTACAGCGATAAAAGCATGGCGTGTGATTCTCTTTTAATTAGTGTGACATATAGATGAGACTGCTGTAAGGTTACAGGTTTTGAAAATGAGACTGACGCACATTTTTTAGGGCCGAAACAAATCCAAGTGGCCAAAAAGCAATTAATGCATATTTATGCTTGTCATACTAAAGCTATTGGTGAAGTTGTCTTAGTCTATAAAAGATGGGAGAACAACATTTTAATGAGGTTTCAAAGCGATGAACACATTCTTTAAAGTCTAATCCAGCCAAATGACACATGGTGGCATCATCTGGCCCCAAGAGATGAGAATCAATTCAGTGCCCTGCTTCTCAGCAGCAAGAATCATACTCTTTGACCCTGTTTAAAACTGGTTTTAAAATGCATCTTGGGCATTCAGATCACGAGTCGACACCACAAAATAAAAATATAAACAACCACCAAGGCACATTGTGATCTGATCACTCAAACCACTTGCCAAAGTGGACTGGGATGCATTTGACAACATACATTTTGTAGTGTGAACACTAATGCTTCCCCAACAAGGATGTAAAAGAAACATACGTCATCAATGCAGGACATGGTGCTTGTTTTGATGCACTCTTTTGCAAGTCGTAAATGGCTTTGTCCTGCCAATATCATTGAAATAAACTACATGTAAGTATTTCTTAAAATATTTTTGTTTTCTTAGCTAGCCTCTGCAAAACAAATGTGGCACTTGTCTGGCTGACTGTAGTAAAAACTGCCCTTTGACCTTCTAGCAGCAGTGACTACACAGCAACGAAATGTGAACCTAAGTGGTCAGCTAGACACTTTGGAAACACATGACAGACACAGGTGTGAGCGGCGACTCTCGGCTATCTGATTGTGTTCAGATCATTAAAAACTCATTGTAAAGCATAAAGCAGGTTTGTTAGCTTCTGTAGGGTAAATGGCATGACCCTTGCTTAAAAACCTATCGTGACATAATCTTTATTGTTGGCTACAGATTTCAGGGGAAATATAATGTATTCTCTTTAAAATCTCACCAAAGAATGATTGCTTACTTTAAGGGATGGTTTGGATTTTTTGAATTGGAGTTGTATGGGGTACTTATCTATAGTCAGTGTATTTCATACAGTGGATGGCCGTCGCCATGCTCCTAGTTTGGAGAAGCAGGCTGAGTTCAATATGGAAGCAAATTACTATACTGCTACGGAGAGGGGCAGCAGCAAAACACATTTAAGCCAACTAAAAGAAGTCCCACCTACTAAAAAACTCCATCATCTAATGTATGTGCTGTGGATAAGTAACCCATACAACCCCACTTCAAAAATCTGAACTATCCCTTTAATGCAAAAACTCCAGTGCATATTTCCAAAGCATTAGTGACTACAGAATGAATCTAAACAACACCATAAAGAAGCATCATAAAGAGAGGAGAAGAAGGGAGGAGGGGTTAAGCAAGAGGAGACATGTCGAATGTGGATCTCTAAGTGTCACTATAACGGCCATAGAGAAACCAAACCCTTGCTAATTAAGTGTGTCTCCATTTCAACCCAGTGGAGCAGGTTTGCTAATTAAATGACTGGCTGTCAGTGTCTGCCAACTGCTTGCCGCTGCATTTATTGGGTGCTGGGGGTCAATTTAATTTGCGTGAATCTTACTAACGGACAAACTGAAGCAACGGCTCTAAAAGCCCCGGCCCACACACTGTGCTAGTTTGGGGAGTGCATGTTTGTGTGCAGCATGCTAGTCAAAGGCTCGGGGCATCATGGTTAGCTCTGATTTACTGCGCTCCATTTTCAACCCTCTACTCGAGTGTTTGTGCTTGTGGACGCTCACGTGCACGTGAAAAATAGGGAGGGTTGCTGCCACATGCAGAAATGATTTCTAGCTTTTATATCTTCATAAAAACTTGGTTGTCATAGTAACGTGACTTAAAGCTGTAATGGATAAAACAGTTCAATGTTCTTTTTGAAGGCAAAGACTGAACCCCAAGCTGCACTGCTTCACAGAAACAATATCACACTTTCCGGTCTGATGTCTGTCGTGAATCCCCCGCCTTCATACCATACTCTCATACTGCTACTGCTCAACTACTACTGCTCAACTACTACTGCACTGATTTCAGTCACAGTAACACTGAGAGATTAAATAAAATGACAGGATCTTCGTAATCAATCACAGAGTCGGATGTAGTTATGTGAAATCCTGAAGTACCCACATTTTGTTGCGTACTCTGGAGAAAAGCACTGCCAGATTTGTAAACTGACTGAAAACAAGTTACAAAGATATAGCTAAGCGCATTGCAATTCAGTGGGCCCTGATCCAAGCAGTAAGGGTGTGGTGGTTATAGCCTGCTGTCACGGCATTCAGCTTTGGGACATAAAGTGAAGACTGGGAACCTTTTCAGCATCAAGTCCAGGACCTTGGACCAGTGTGTCACACTCACCACATATGATGGCTTTTCAATGTGGAGCAGTTTATTAAAAAAGCAACGTTCAAACATTTTCCACCAGAATCCTGAATTCTTTTTCTCAATCATCGCTTGAAATGGTTTCACGCCTTCTTAATGCCTTCTTTACAGAGGAGCAGTAACAGCAGGCTATTTATTTAACTCAACTAAGGGCAACAATATATTGATCAGTATCTTCAGCAGGGGCATAGCCCCAAATTCTCGACCCTATACATGCAGTCGCTCACTTGGCTCTAAGCTGCATTTAGTGCAGCGGCAGACTAAACCATTTTGCACCTTAAAGGGGTTAGGAGGGCCATCAGGGAGCTTCCACGATTTATTTTTTAAACAAAGCTCATTCTTTCAACCATTTTTTTCAGCCAGTTTAATTTAGTATTTAGTTATGTCACTAATTACTTTGAAATAACAAATGGCAAACAAAGCCAAACTTTTCTTTAAAGGCTTTTACTAGGGCCTCCCTCCCATTGGGGCCCTGGGTAATTAGTCCCACTTTTCCTCCAACTGTGACGCCTCTGATCTTCAGCTAAATACATGGATGAAGCTGTCAGAAAAGGCAACAGGGAAAAAGACCTGGGGTTGGTAATGTATTTGAATGTTTTTGAAATATTCTTTGATAGTGGAAACCATAATTCAAGGACCCCAACTTTAATACAGATTTATTTAAAATGAGCCCAAATACAAAAACACAAACGTATAATTGTTCAGTGGAAATATGTAGATGATAGAAGTATGATTTTTGGTACAAAATTTCTGGGGGTTCCTGTGTATTCTATTGCTGAAATCAATAATATTTAATATTTGTCAAATTTATTGAGCTACCAATCCCAGAAACTCAAAATCGATGATGCTCTCAAGAATGGTTCAACAAAACAGATCCCGCAACTTATCAAAAAACACACCTCAAAATCTTAAGATGTCTTTAAATGACTTTAAAAGTCATAGCAGTAACACATTACCAATTGTAGTCAGCACCCTAAAGAGGGGAAAGACAGACCTACTGTACACAAGTGCTTTAAACTCACGTTTACAGATGCCTTGGATATTATTTCAGCCAAATGCACTACAGAGAGCAAAGACCTCTAACTGGACTTTCTTTATCTCCCCCTCACTCATTCAACCAGCGTCTCAACCAGGCCAATGCGGTGGGAGGGTGAAGCCTGTCAGCTATCGGGTGCTGAGGTTCTGAAATAACAAGACCCCCTTTTGTCCAAACAGCATCGGGGCCAAGAGAGTGAAAGTGTCACCGCCATCCAGATCCTAACAGCCTCCCCACCACCCCCCTGCACCTACCCGAGAGGCTCTCGGTCTCGGCCTGGGATGTTTGCTCTGCCTCTCCACCAGACAGGATATAATGCTTTCCACATGTGAGAGAAAAATGGGAGGGAATGGAGGGCGGAATAGAGGAGAGAACTGTGGAAAAAGTGGGGCGGGGTCAGACGAGAGCAGTAAAGACAAGAGGGAGATAGCAGAGCTGCGGTTTGATAACAACCAAAGCCAGGCACTGCTAGTACAGAGAGCCAGTAAAATCTGAGAGAAGTACAAACGATCTATCATGACTGACATTATGACTACTGTCATAGACATTTCAGTTTATTTTGTTGATGTGACAACCTCTTGTAGCCATCTCAGCTAAATTGAGAAACATTTTGCCTTCTTTTTCCTGTGAAATCAAACAGACTTCAAGCACGTCTAGTGTTCCCCATTTAGCTCTCCCGCAGCACAAAGGATGGTAATGAACCATCTCAATTGTGGCTTTGCTGCAGTCCAAAAATAAGGCATTGTGACTCAAATGAGAGACATAATCTAGCAGCTTAGTGAGAGTAAATGAGGTTTCCGCTTCTCCCGCTCTCTTTGGGAGTTGAGAAACAATGAATGCATGTTTTGGGCACTCACCATCAAACAGTGTACACTGAGGGTAGAGAGGAGAGTGAAGGACATGAAGCATACAGAGAGACATTGTGCCCAAGTTCTGTGTCATGAACACAATGCTCAGTTAAGCAGTAGTGATAACACTGTGACAGCTCTATCTGATGATCCAGCTTTCTTCTCTTAGCACCAACTGTGACATGTGAGTCACTGAGACACCGGTGGAAGAAGTATTAGGAGGAATAGCACACGACAATTTAAAAACACTATGTTACAAGTAACAGATTACAAGTCCTGCATTCAATTTATTGCATTTATTTGCATTCATTCTATTTATGCAAAACTGTTGCTCAGCGAAGATGGGAAATACAATCAAATTATTTATTTGAACCAGTATGAATATTACTTTTATAAAAATTAGGCCTCAAATAACCTATCAATTACAAATCAGTCATTTAATCTAGCTCCGACAGAGAGTTTTATGACACTCTTTTTACAGCACTTGGCATACCGACACAACACCACTTTATGCTGTTAAAACAATATTCACAACTTGGATTCATTTTTATGAAAAACCCCTTTTATTCTTTTCATCAGTGGAAAGGAATATGAATAACTTACCGGATAATCAAGGAATGGACACATATTCTGATCTTACGATCGCTTAAGAGGAAGGGAGTCATCTTTCTTTCTTCATGTCAGTAAATCTGAATGAATTACAGTCTTCTCTGGTGCTCGTGGTTTCAGTAAAATGACCTGAACGACTATTATGGAGACTCTAACTAAGCTAACAACCTGGTTTTATACATCCAAAGAACTGCTTGGCAACCAGACCAGGCGTCTAACTGAGACAGGCCTTTATTTGTCAAAATGTGTAGCTACACCCGGCTAGCAAAAGAGACTGGGCGTTAAATTGGGACTAGGCTATTAATTGAAGTTTTACGGTAGTTAGTTGTTTTAAATTTTGTATTAATCACCTGAATCTCCAAAGCAACTCAGCACTGAAACTACTGAACAAATGTAGTGCAGTTAAAAATAAAATATTTGTCTCCAAAATGTAGTGGAGAAGTATAAAGTAGCATACAATGGAAATACTCAAGTAAAGTACATATACCTCAAAATTGTACATTAATGCAATACTTCAGTAATTACAATCCACCACTGCTAAAACAGTAGATATAAATTACATGTGGTAAGAGGCATAGGGTGCAGGTCATTACCTCTAATTTTCCCCCACACAAAGCCCTCTGATATTAAAGCAGTTGAGTCATTAAAACAGGTCCGCAGGCCACAGCACCCATGTACTAATCATACTTGACTAATTAGAAATACTAAAACTTAATGAAATCGATTTTGGAATTCCTAATTTTGTAATTATAGTTTGCTTAGCTTTTTAGCACTATGAAAAATTCATGATCTCAGGGGCCAGGAAACCTATTACAGCAACACATAGAGTAAGTAGCGGCAGTAGTGCCAGGCCAGCAGTGCATTATGGGAATAGCAACTTGCTGTTAAAGTGGAGCCAATGTGAAAACTTTCCAAAGACAGATCAAAGCTGCATACCTGAGCACCTCCATTTAGCTGATAAAATCTGGGGAGTGTAAGAGGATGAAAACAAAACCTCACACGCTGCTGGTCGAGTAAGTTCGACACAGGAATGCGAGATAATGAGAATACTCTGTTTTTATAGGGGCTTTGAATGTTTCTTAAAAAGGTCCATAACTGATGGTGTTTGTGTTCTCACAACTTGACTGAGACTGAGAGCCAAAGGATGACTGTAACTGAACCATCATGCAGTGTGCAGCCATGGACTAAAATAATGACCAATGATGCGTAAATCTTGTAAATAAACTGGGGTCCAAGGCAATTTATTTGAGATTAAAATGAGGTACCATGCTCATTTCATATGACCAACTTCATGTCAAGAATGCTGGTAAATTACTGTGGGGATCAGGGTGAGGGAGTTCATAAAAGAACTAAAAAAAGATGCTCTGCTGCAAAGCGTGGTTGCTTAATGTGTACTGTACATTCCTTTAATTATCTGTTTTGACATATAGCAGGGTAACAGGCATGTTTACAACAGATTCCGACACTGACACGTTGTCTTGGGCCAAATTTTGAAACGTTATACTTCTTGCTTGCTGCGTGTTGCTCACAGAAAGCACCGACTGACACTTGACAGAATTTGGAGACGGAAAAATGCTCAATTTTAAAACACGCTGGGATCATATCCTCTCTGTATTTCTGTGTCAGCTGGAGTTTATCACAAAATACCACTTTCAGAACCAATGGCTTCAAGTGAGATGAAAAATGACATGACTGAAGCAAACAGGCGGCACAGCGGTGGAAACTAAGTGAGAGTCTCACAAACACTTAACCTCTGGACTGGGCTGGGCTGGGTTTCAGCCACCTCGAGGCCCCATGCCAGCCTGCCGGCAGCCTCTGGCACCACAAGTCCCAGTCACACCCTCGTGGTACACCCTGCCAAGGCCAAAAACTTCATACTGACCCCTTGGAAACGTCAAAAGGAGCAGAAAAAGTGTGTGTGAAAGAACTGGGGCAGATAAAGTGGAAGTCGGGGGTCAAAGAGAAGGCAGAGAAAGAGAAACACAGTGCAAAAGGGCTCATCACCCAGCGCCAATAAATTCAGAACTTTGATATACGCTTCCTGCCAAGAGGGCCCCGCTCTCAGCCAAGTGAAAGGATGTTCAGATGGGGCGCCTGCACTGTCTGCACAAACTATCCTGGATAATCTTCACATTCCTATGTTGTGGACTCATCTGTAAGGCCTCTGCTGGCAGTTTACAAGCATCAGTGTATGTGTATACAAGAGCTCACCACAGATAAATCAGTATAAATGTCACCATAATAATAATAATAATAATAATAATAATAATAATAATAAGCAAATAACACACTGTGGTCTTGAATATGTGCCATACAAATTGTGCCATACTAATCCAACTACTACTCCCAGTAATCATTTTTATTCACAATAAAAAGAAGCTGCATTTTTTTTAATCATTAAAAATGATGAAAAATGTTCTCAATGAAAGTGTGGAACATCTAGGTATTCACGAAGAAGAGAAAGACGACTGAAGATAGCAGAAATCTTAAGAAAAAAAAACAGACCAGCGAAGGAACAGATCGGAGAGATGGGGAAGAGATAAAGACGAGAAGGGACAGACAGGGAAAAAATGTTGCCGGGGTGGTCTCCTTCTCAGGTTTCTGAGCACGATGTGAGATCATGTCTGGCCACTGTTATAAGGTCCCTCTATAGACAGGGCGCTTTGTTCTACTTTGTGTATTCTTAGAGCAGTTACACGCACTGATTAATAGAGGCATGGGTCGCTCTGCAGTGAGGCTTAAGCTACAGAAAATATTAGTTTTGCCTTTGCCAAGTGAAAACAACACAGCCTGGTCCTGCTGACCCTGCTGTTTACACCAATAACCTGGCATTAACCAGTAAGAGCAGTCTGAAAGAAGAAATGGGTCAAATGTGGGTTGACACTTTGAGTTTATAGTCCTAAACCAGTCATAACGCACTCTTCAACAAATGTAATGGCAATTTATAAATTGACAAAAATCATGGCTTCTTTTTAAAATGTGAATATGTTAGTCTCGACTTGCTGTTCTTCTTACAACTTCAAATGTTGAACGAAGCTGGAAGTTGTTTTGGGAACCACACATTTTTCATACTGCAGTCTTTTTTTTGTTGTTGGCCACTGCATGATTGTACGCTAACAAATTTATCTTCAGTATAATTTTTTTCAACTAGTGCTCAGTAATGCAGCATTAGCTCTTCGTTGCTCTCTCTAGCTACTCGATTGGATACTGGGATCTGGGAAACTAGGTGTAGACTTTCTGAAAATTAATGTTAGTTGATTTAGGAAATGGACAGAAGTGAAATAATTTGTGTTACACATTTAAAATAACAAACTTTTAATCCTTGGGCGCAGGCAATGGTATTTTCAAGTCAGAAGGCTCAAGTCCAAGTAAAGCCACGATTGGTGTTTAAGTCCAAGTCAAGTTGCAAGTGTTTTTTGATTTTGTCAAGTCGAAAGTCATCAAATCTTTGACTCAAGTCTAAATAAAGTCCATGTCATGTGAAAAAGTCCACACACACAGTGCACACTGTTTCGGAGGCAGCAGTTTGTGGCGGTGTTGAACTGTATCGCAATATACAGAGAGGTATTTGGAGTCTACGCTTGTTAATATGAATGGGGTGGACCAAATATTTAAAACACTTAGTATAATAGTGAAATTTAACAGCACTATAACTGTAGTTTCATATGACCATAAAATCAAAATTTCTCCAAAACAGTTTTAAAAAAACTGAACATTATGACCTTCATGAACGTAGGATTTATCTTACCCAGGGGGGTATCTCTTCCCATGTTACCCTAATAGTAATATCTAGCTATGCAGATCGTTTGTGGAAAAACAACATAGTCTCTCTAGAAACAATGTTCCGGCTTATTAGGATAATCCAGAGATCTCGCCATCTTAAATTTTCACTGGGACGATTTGTTACACAGGATATTGTTCACATTAAGGTCTTCAAAAGCAGATCTCCAGTCATGTGATCAGGGCAGCAGATAACTACCATAAACACATAAATGACAACGAGGCAAATTAAATTCTCAAAATACCCCTGAGACTATTATTACTAATATATTACAGAGTAGTGTAATGCATGCCACGGTGTAATGCAGCACATAGCAGCACAGCATTAATCTTTATGACATGAGATGATTAACTGGACGCAGGATTTGTGTTGGCTACTCAGCGTGCCGAGGGAGGCAACCTGGGAGCTGTGGTGAGGAAGGAAAACATCAGCCCATGCTTGGCTAAATTACAGAAATACATATACACGCACATTTATGCACAGTCATATAGCCTCACATAAAAATGACACATTTACACAGATACATCATGCATCGAATGGCAAATAGCAGATTACACAACATGGACACACTGAAAAACTTTTTCATGTCTAACCTGTCTACATAGCCAGCGCTCTGCAACTGCAAACACACACACACACACGGAGACACAAGTGAATTAAAAGGAGGACAGTTTATGAGTTGTGACCCTCACTGGCGGCAGGAAACCACACTGCCAAAGTACACACATAAAATACACGCACATACACAAATCTCCCTCTTCTTCATGCTATCGTGCAGATGCAGTTGAGCAACTCCCAAACACAATTTGTAACGGACAGCTCCCTTTGGAAGAAGAAGTGCCTTAGAGACACTTCTACAGGCTTGGAAGATGTACTCAGATCTTTTACTTAAGTAAAAGTAGCAACAGCACAAAGTAGAAACAGTCTGTTACAAGTAAAAGTCCTGCATTCAAATCTTCACTTATGTAAAGCTACCAAAAAATTTGAACAAATAAAGTGGGAAAGTAAATAAAGAGTGAAGGAAAAGGGGAAACTGATGTAAGCAGGAAAAGAAGTGATGATAGAAGATCCAGCAAAGAAAGAAATATTCATCCTATCAAGCAATCGACGATGACATAGATGAACCTTTTCATAAACAACCTGAGCAAAATCATCTGAAATAGTTTGGAGATGTTTGACAAAGGTAGAGAAAAAGAGAGATGATGTTTGGGGGGAGTGAGGGTCTCTGGTGAGATCAAAGACAGGGAGGAAGAAAGACAGTAGAGGGAAAAGAGAAATGTAAACAAAGAAGAGATTAGAAATGTGCACCTGTTGGTTTTGGCTCAGGTGAGGCACAGTCAGTATTCCCACAAACAGACAGACAGACAGACAGACACACATCAGACTTAATTTATGCAGGAAGTTGTTGCTACACTGGCTGTCATCCGGAGTCTTATATTCAACCTGAAATTTCAAACATTATGGTGTATTTCTACAGCAAACACTCAGGGTGCAAACCTTCCAGAGAGCAATACACAACCCAGGTGTTTGCATCTGTTGCCTGAGATACACATCAAACCAACATCACATTATAACTCAACTAAAATTCAGAGTATTCACATAAGATGTTGAGCATGATCTACCTTTTTTTTCAATTCATCATTATGACAATAACTTATGCCTACCACAGACAAGACTTTGAAAATAATTCTGACACCCTCCCACATATAAAGACATAAGATTATGCAAAGACTGGGGATCTTGCAGGGTCACTTATTGCTTGACAACAACTTGATTCCTCTTGAGATCATTTCCCATCCTGCCTCCAGTGGAAAATATTCAGCCAATCTCCCTTGAAGAAATATGACATATTACCTATTCCTTACATGTCTGCAAAAACACAAAACTCTAGAAACACAGGATAAAAGGTGTCGTATGTCGTAATACAAACACTACATTGTGGATTCGGTTGTCTCAACTTGCCACCAGCTTCCATTGGTTAGCTCTGCTATTTTAGTGAGAAAGGACCACGTGAACGCCTGCAGACTCTTTCAAAAAATAAGATTTCTCAGATAAAGTAAGTGCGGGATGGTGGATCAGATACACATCAATGGACCCAGCTCCACTCTCCTCCATTCTAGCTTTTGTTCTGGTTTTTCATCACACAACATTTCATTCACCATTCTTCATTCATGCATACATACCAACACTACTGATTCACTGACTGGCACACCTCATAGTATTTTTTATATGTTGAAGTGTATCAAATAAATTAATTCTTTTTGGCTTTAACTTTCTGTATTTTTTGGTCGTGACAAACTATTTTGTTCTTGTCTGCACATTAATATACCATATTGATTTTACTATATTGACAAAAAAATAAATTCAGGCAGGTACAGGGATGACAATCTTACACTAAAAGGCTTTACAAGTAAAAGGTTGAGTCTGTATCAACATCAGAAACAATGAATGAGCAGAATTAACAGCAAATGGGAGCCTGACTTAATTAAATCAAGGCTTCTTACTAATCTATCATTAAAAATATACCTGTGGGGGGAAAAAATGAAAATTACAGTCTGTCAAATACAGGCCTGGTCCACTCTGAAAACTGAACAAGTGTTTGCCTGTGTACACTCATTGTGGTGGGAGTAGCATCCATGCTGCTGGTACAACATAAGTTGTTTGAGAGGGGAAGCAATAATTACAGTCATATTGCTTTATTTTTTTTTTGCATAGTGCATCTCTTATGGGCTGCCACAGTACTATGCACAAGCCTGCTAGAAGGAGTGTTTTAAATACACAGACATATAGGCACATTTAAGCCTCTCTTTAGCTTAAAGTTACATTAGGAAGTGACATATGCTAAAATACATCCTCGGAGGACGGGTGGAGCCATGTGAGTGGACACAAATGGCAGCAGGAGCTACTACACTTAGACAGAAAACAAGCCGTCCTAGGAAAAAAAACTGGACCAGCTGTGTGAAGACAAACTGGAGCCACAGCACCCAAAAAATAAGAGTTTCCAAGCATACTCTCTGCAGGATCATTTAAAGAAGCATGCATTGCAACGTGAGAATATTTTGAGAGGTGCATGATGCATCAAATTTAAAATTAAAAGATAGAATCTGGTGTGTTTATGTCTGTTTTAGAGTAAATGGAAATCGCAGAGGGGCTAACGTCCTTGAGCAATAAGTGTCATTCTCCCTTCATCATTAAACACCATTAAATGCAGGGTCTTCCTCATAGTCTCCATGTGAGCACCCTCTGTATTAGGACAGCCTTTGAGTGAAAACCTCAACTAAAAGGGCCAATGTGTAAGAGACATTACAATGAATTTGAAGTGTTTGTACTTGGACTTAAATCTCAGGCATTAAATTAATATTCCCAAATCTCATATATGCAAAGATGTATAGAAAAAACCCCATCTAATTTACATTCATTAACACTCAAGTAAACCACAGGCACACACAGTGTTTCACAAACATGTCAAGCTGAGCTCTTAGACAGCAGGCAGGCCTGTGGTGGATGTCAGCTGAATATGCATCAGGTTTCTTTCCTGTGCTGTCTAAACATCGGAAACCTCTCCTATTCAGATTCATGAGTCGATCATTGCTGTGTGCAGAAGCTCAAGTGTGAGTGCTTTCAAAAGAGAGAGAGAGAGAGAGAGAGAGAGAGAGTTCCCCAAGGACATTCACAAGTTTCTGGTATGTAAATGACGAGTGGCTTTGCTGCTGTGAATACGAGGAGAGGGATAGCAGTGTTTCTGTTTTGATGTATGCTGGAGACATACGACAGCTCCTCTCAAAGAGGAGTCTTCCACATGGCATCCTTGCGATAACGGTCAATCAAAATGCCTGGTTTGGGACCTCATTAAACACTTAAAAACATTCATATATTTACATTCTCAGCTTGAGTAAATGACAGCATGTCATTTTTTATCAACTAAAATATAACAACACTTCTGTTTTTGCACCCACTTTTCACAAGTTTGGTCCCAAATTTGTTAAAATCCATGTTAGTGAGCACTTCTCCACTCCCAAGATAATCCATCCACCTGACAGGTGTGACATATCAAGATGCCGATTAAATAGCATCATTACTACACAGGTGTGCCTTGGACTGGTCACACATAAAGACCACTCTTGCGGGAAATGAACTTGTGAAAAATAAGAGCAAAAACAAACCAATTACAGCTAAAAGATATCTTTCTCTTTTTCCATAAATATTCAGTCTGATAAATACGGAAAAGTTGATCATTTTGCCACAGGGCTACCCAGAGCTTTGTATCTGGCCCACTAACAATAGGTCGACACACCCATAAACAGCGCCTGGAAGAGGATCAGCTCTGCACTCTGCATTTCAGGTAAATAGGCGATACGATGCTTGTTAAGGTTGCTTAGCAACCTCAGACGCAACCTGCCACCACGCTCTTGAAAGCTGGCACGAAAAAGGCACAGGAAGTAGCGCCCAGTGCCCGAACTCACATTTTCCAGGCAGTTAAGGACGCAGCATGTGTATGACCCCTAATTTACAGGACTGGTACCTGCGATTATTACACACGCTAGTTAATAACATGTCAGGCAGGAAATCCAAAGTGTGGGATCATTTTGAGAAGGTGAAAGACGAACCCAAGGTGATACAAAGGTGATATGTAAACTCATCTTCATTGGTCAACTACAAATATGAGGTATCATCTGAAACACGAAAGTAGATACATTCCTGCCACTTGGCACAATCATTACTGCTTTGCCAACAGTGTCATTAACAGGCAGCTCGCTCAGTGTGTGACGTGCACTTGTAGATAAAATATAGACCTATATTAATAAAGGTTCATTAGTATGGTTTTTTACGCTTTTTTTTCACAATCAATCTATTATTGCTGCAGTCATACATAACTGTTTTAAAGACCAAGTTAACAAGGGGAAGGACCGCCGCTCCCATGATATACACAGTACAACAAAATCAACTCTAGATGACAAATTTCTACTGTCTCATGCTAATCGGTGTGTTGTCATATCAATCAACCCTATCACACATGTCAGCAAAGGAATGTAAGATGCAGATTTATCCTTCCAGAAAAGGTGAGAACATAACTGCACCAAACAGATCAGATTTACAGCCGCCGCATGCTTTACTTAGAGGACTTAGCTCTGTACCCATATACGGTTGTGCCTTAATGCTGAAAATCTCTACACCTGAATGCTGCGAAATCCTGTTTTGCAATTTTTTCAGTTTTAGTAACTATTAAACAAGTGTTAAGTGTGCTGTTGTAGTGATCATTAATTAAATGAAGTCTCAGACAGATTTTATTCCTGTAATCGTGTGAAAAAAAGAGCAGCAGACAATAATGTAGAAACCTGATCCAGGAAAAAACTCCCTTCTTAAATGTCGCTTCAAAGTGTGGAAAAGTATTCAAACTGCCTATAAATTGAAAAGATGTTATTAATGTTATATGACATAAGAAGCGACATCTTCTGTGATATACCAAGCACGAAAGAAACCTAATTAGCAGCTTATAATATAAACGGGGACGCCAGCTTTGACACTTAACAAAGAAATCTTAAGAAGATTCAGTGAGTGAAAAGGTCTAGAATTAAATGTAGAACATTAAAATAAAAAAAAAAACATTTTAGGTTTTAATGGTATATCTCATTTTCTGGAATTTTTCACTAACTTTTATTCACATGTAAATAAGCAAGTTCCTTAAAATGTAGAGGAAAGGCTGAATGTGTAGACGGAGTTCGTCTCCTGTTCAGCTGCCAAGAGATGCCAACAGAAACCCCAGCTGGCTGACGGTGCCAACACCAGGGCTAGACAGACTGAGAAAAGCTGGCATGGGACCAGGCAGCCAAACCTGGCAGCGAGTCGGCCTTCTGGAAAGAAAAGAAAGTCTGGGAGATAGAAGTTTGGAAGGACTGGATAAGATGTAGGTTTCTTGTAGAAAGAGTTTACTGGGCTTCCGCTGGAGAAGAGACACAGCTGAATGCTTAAGTAGTGCAAGTGACCCGTGTGCTATACCACTGGCTGAACATTAGACCTCTCTCCTGGACCACCAGTGCTGATTTCAGTGGGTTAACAGACACACAAACACAGGCTGACAGTGGGGCTTTTTTTGAACAGTAAACAGGAGGATGAATGATGCTGCTGCCAGAAACATAAAAACACATAATTTCTTGGTGGTAGAGATTCATCCATGAAAAAATCTGATAATTCAGACTGCACCAAAAATTGTTAACTGATTTAAGGGAAATTAATAAAAGGATAAATTACTGGTCTACACAGGGAGCCTAATATGTGAACCAACAAGGTGATAAGACACAGACCAGACTATCCTATCTGCCTTCTTAACCAAACAGCTGATGTTTTTTTTGGAACTCAGCAGTGAAATCAAACCAGAGAGCACCACAAAGAGAACCTGCACACACACACACTGAGACGGCCAGAAAGAAAAATCACGAGAGGCCAAGATGTAAAATGTGCTGCAAGATGATTTCAAGATGGTCCCTGCGCAACAAGAGCAATATGTTTTTATGAGTCTGGGACCCATCACGAGGCATTATAGTTCATTTTAATACTGAGCTGAATACATTTAAAAACCTAAGGACTCAGTTTTCATGTCTGACCTAAATGAGCTGTCTCCTCTGACGGCTGACATCTCAGTGGGAAGGAAATGTCCACTGTGATGCTGAGTTACTGGCAGTCTTCAGTGAAGAGTCAGCTAGCAGTAAGTGGTGTGTCCAAACATTTTTAACTGGGATGGCATTAGTGAGGCACTGATTTGGGGATTTATAATTGTCTATGCAAAGCTCTATGCAAAGCCTACACATGTGGCCTACGCTGTTGTGAGGATTTATACCTGTGCAGTGGTGTGTCTGTGTCACTCTGCAGTTACACCTCCAAAACACTAGTCAGCGGCAGGGTTTCTGTGAAGTGCTGTAAAGTTTAGTTGATTCAAAACGCACCCAAAACACACATTACACATGGCTTAATAGAGACAATTTCAAACACAAGTGCACAAATCAGCTTCACTATAACTTTCAGCATTCACAGACAAAGCATTTGTCTTCACCTGGACACATTTTCCCCACAAATACAACATGCTAATGTTATTAGCACAAACCTAATGCATTTTACATTGTATAAATTAGCCTAGTGGCTAGTGGACTTTTCCTCTACTCATATAAAGTCAGGAACACAAGCAACATTTAACAAAGGTAAAGTTACACAATTCAGCTCCATAACAACTCACAAGGTTCACCAACAAGTCAACAGTTTTATACTAAACACGCTTTCCAAACAGATAATTTTACATTGTATACATGTAGCTTCATGACAAGCTGAGATTTTCTCTGCTTACATGAAGCTAGGATAAATAACAATGTATAAATCCCTGAAGGATGCATTACACACAAGACTTAAATAAAAGCTTTGTTTCCACTGAGGGAAATGGTTTCAGTTTACAACATTAGACAAGAGGTCTGTGTCGTCGCGACATGTAGTTATTTCTTTTTTGGGGAGGTGCACATCAGGCTGTGCTGTAGGGTACAGCATACGCTCTACATCAACGCAGAGTCGTTGCGCAGAAGTATAAATCCCACAAATGCCACCTAGCAGGGGTAGAAAGTAGCAACAAAATGAAACTAAATTAGCCTGTGTGGATGAAAAATTGTTTTGACAATATTGTTCAAAACTTAAAATCTACAATACAATACAACACAAATTCCAATGAAAGTCCGGCCTTTGAGCGGGCAGCTAGCCAATCATGGTTTAAGATATTGGGAAAGAACCCTACCTGGACACACCCCTTATGTCTAAATATCTGCACTGCTTGTCAATTCTGTCAAAATCATATTGGAGTTCTGGATAAACTAAGATTGACAACAGATTTTCTGAAAGACGACACTGTCTTCATAACAGCCAGGAAAAATGAGCTGAATTCTTTGGTGATCTGGGGTCACATTGATATGCCAGCAGGAGAAAATGTGTTAAACACCAAAGCCTGTTTGGCTCTCCTAATGCTCGTCTTCCATTTCTTGTGAGTCAGTCCAGATCAAATAAGCCACTCGTTTGGCAGAAACATAACTGAGCTCATAGACACTGATAGCTAAACACAGCTGCAGCCGCTCCGTACATGCAGCTTTATACAAGTCTGTGTTTATGTGAAATATGTGCATGTATAGGTAGAGACGGAGATAGTGTAAGAGTGTGACTTCAGGTGTTTACATGTGTTTAGAACATTCAAAGTGTCCGAAGCAGTCTACCCATTTTTCATCTCACACTCCAAAGCCCTGATACTCCTTCCTGGCTCCTAATTAGCAAGCTGTATCACATTTTCCCCCTTTGCCATTTTCTCTGCAAGAATAAAAAAAACCACTGCATCTCTTTTCATCTTCCAAGCCAGCCTCGTCTGACAGAGACAGAGGCAGAGAGTCCAAAGTTCAACTCATTAGCCCGGGTCGCTTCCTGACTTATCTTTAAAAGAGACGAACCACCAGAAGACAAAAGGCACAGGACAGTTTCACATACCGCCGCCGGAGGACACAATTACACCGAGAGATAGGAATAGGAGCAGAGAAGATGAGAAGATTGAAAAGATAGACAAAAGAGAAACTAGGAACTGTGGTGCAGACACCGTCAACCTCAAGGTACAAAAGGAAAACCAAAAGAAACAGAAACGAGTGACGATGGTTCATTAATCTATCTAACACTAATATTATATAAGAACATTTCAGTATGAAAAGATGGCAGCCACAGACCTTACAAATCAAGGCTGTTTCCCCTTGCTTCCAAGCTTTATGCTAAGCTAAGCTAATCACCTCTCAGCTTCTAATTCATATTTAGTAAACAGACATGAAAATGGCATAAATCCTCCAATAATGTCTTGAGGCAGTTAAGCTCCAACCGATACCCACACTCCCCAGCATTTTCATGCGGGATTATTGCTGTGGACCAACATGGCAGTGCAGCTACTCCTCTTATAACTGTTTGCGTCTTTTTTACTATTGCTTGTTTAGTAAAGTTGAGGCATACTTAGCCTAAAACTGCAATGATCTCCCAAAGAACCGGCACAACGTGCAATCTCCTAGCAGCGGAGACCGTCAGACCATGGGGAGATAAGACCATGTCTCAGGAGGAAGACAGCGGCTGTGGTGGGGAGAATGGAAGCAGAAGTGGGGGAAGCAAGTGGGGCTATAAGCTAAGCTAAAGGCTATGCCGCTCCCGACTATCTGTCTTGCATACGTACGATCTCCAACAAAATGGGGCATGCTAGACTAAGGCCAACATTGCAGCAAGGCACAAAGAACTGTCGCATCTTTATTCGGACTGATACACAGCCAAACCACGACATTCCCACTGTCGTCTTGGAACTAGCGGCCAGCTCACCATGGACAGGATATCTGGCAAGAAGATGGGAGACATGAACACAGCTATCACTGACATTGTAACTTTGTTATGTTGTTGTCTTGCAAAGCAATATATTGATGAGCCTTTATTTTTCCCCCGGAGATCATACCTTATGGCAGACAGAACTGTACAGTGAAAGCGAGGCTAATTGGGAACCAATCTTACCGCAGATGGAGGCATTTTTTATAACCATTACATGGTGTAAACATCCGTTTGCATTTCCCACTGTAAGCGAACTGCACCAGGGTTCACTTGCAAGTGAATCAAGCCCTAATCTACAACTAAGAGTTTAATGGAAAGTAAAAAGCGTTTAAAAGCAGCAGGAGCAAAACTCAAAATCCCAGAAGCCAGTTAAGTGATTCAATACTGACTGCACCTTTAACCGGCTGATGTCGCTATGTTTATGAATGGCCGTGAGGACAGAAGTTAGACTAACTGAGCTGACCTCCACAACTCTGTGACTCTAGAGTCTGAGAGGTGTCATGTAATACCTCAACGTCACTAAGATGCAAACTGCTGTGTGTGTATTGAGTGTGTTTGTGTATGAGGCTCCTCAATGTGAGCGTACTGCTATTTTTTGGCTGCTACTGCTGCATACTATCTCTTCCACCAGTCTTCCCTTGCACTCTTAACAACCCTCTGCCTTGAGGAGAAACCCTAAAGTCACTATTACCTATTCAGTCAGATCTTCACCTCCAAAAAATGCACCTATCCAAATACAAGAATACTGCAAACAGGCATAAAAGCGTGGACGGAAATTCGAGACAACTTCGCAAACAAGGCTTCCCAACAACTGTGAAGTTTGGGTTTACCGCCAGTTTATGTATGCAACCCAGAGCCCTGGGAGAGAGGCATAAACAGAGAGAGAGAAAAAGAGAAAAGAGGCATGAAAAAACAGTCTGATCTGCTTCTCCACAGTAGGAGCTCCAACTCTCTCCTCATCGAGAATGCAAAGCCTCTCCTGCAGGAGTGTGTGTGTGCACCATGAAGGGGGATGGGGGCCTTACAAAATGCATGTTGTCTGGGGGAGGGAACTGGTCCCTCTGCTCTCCTTGCCCTCCCAGTCGTGTATTTTGCTCACTGCCCCCTTGCCTTCACCAAAAGCCCCCGCCTCTTTCCTTTCCCCCCTTTTTCTCTCTTTCAGGGAGAGTTCATTTTGAGTCTTGCCCATTGTGGCAAGTGAAGGGACTGACTTGCTAAGGGGTGGCCTGGGGTCCCTTGGCTCACACTGCCAGGTCAGCCCTGTTGGAGCTAACTAAGTAACACTGGCAGGAATCTAAAGCGGGGGAAAAAAAACACAAAGCCTGGATCACCAATAAAGATCCTTTTCTCTCTCTCATTGAGTGCATTTGTTATTACTTTGTGTGTGTGTGTGTGTGTGTGTGTGTGTGCGTGTGTGTGTGTGTGTGTGTGTGTGTGTGTGGCCAAGGGGGTGATAGTGAATGGGAGATAAAGAGAGAGAGAGGTAGCGGAGAGAGGGAGAATCATTAAAAAAAAAGTGCGAATGAGCTGATTAAACACGGCCAGTTAATTAGTTCTCCTCTTTAATAAGCAGAGGAACGAGTTAGCTACTTTCACTAAAACCTGGAGGGTTGGTGCACAGGGCTCAGTTTAATACACAGAAAATGAGTGCTGGAAGGTTGAGTTGATTAATCAGCAGACGGAAAATTAATCAGTAACTGTTTCAATAATCGATTTACCATTTAAATTCATACACGCCACAATAATGCAGAATATTTGCAGTGAAGACTGGCTGCTTGTCTCTATTTTAATGTCATCATATAATGAGTATCTTTAGGTTTTATGGCAATGTATGACGTTCTAGTTTTTTAACACATAAAGGACTAAACGGAAAATTGTGACCTGTGATTAATAAATAATAACAATCATAAGTTGCATGTCTACAAGAAGAAATAGAGAGGAAGCTAGCACAAAATATTTTCATCAATTAAATTATAGGACTCAAAAGTAAAGTAGCTGTTTGGGATCTACATTCAGGTACCAATTATGTTGCAAGAGTGTGGCTGTAACAGACCATTATTTTTCAGTCGATTAATCATTTAGTCTATGAAATATTAAAAAGACAAATCATACAATACAATATAAATCTTAAAAGTTGCCAACTATTTTTGATGGACTAATATTTTTAGTCATTTAAATAGGAAAAATGCCAAATGTTTGTCAGTTCCTGCGTCACAAATGTGAGGATTTTGCTTTTCTCCCTCATATTCCACTTTAAAAGTTAATGTTTGTGTTTTGGCAATAAATGACAATGATCTTTCACAATTTTAAAGTTAAAAGACAAAGGAAGAACAATCCCTGGCTTGATAATGGAAATAATAATTCGCTGCAGCTCTACATAAAGTGACGGGAAGGGAGCAAGCGCCAACATGTGACAAGTTATGTTAATTTTCATTAATAATTAATCTGCTGAGCATTTTTTCCAATGGATCCTTTAGTCTATAAAAAGTTGAAAAATCTTGAAAAACTGCTTATCATAATTTCTAAATTTATTCTACAAATGTTCTAAAATGAAAGACATTCACGTGATTATGATGATTTGCAACAAATAAATGCAGCAAAACACATTAAAGAAACTAAAACTCATGCATATTTCGCATTTTTGCTGGGAAAATAACAATGATCAATTATCAAAAGAGTTCATGATTATTATATTCATTAACTAATCTCGTGTGTGCATGCTTGCACTCCTGCAATTGACATCCTGGTGCTTATCTCAGGTAGAACTGACAATGACAGGATGTTTGCAGCTGAAAAGAAGTTATCTTTCCTAATCCGACCTTGTTTAATTGTATTGCAAATGATCAGTCTCGATCATTTACAGGTGATCAGTATTGCAGAGCAGCTCAAAACGAGATGCAAGCAGAGAGAAATCCAGAAGAAGCAAAAGCAGACACAGAAAGGCAAAGGCTGAGGAGGCTGCAAATCACTGCAAAACCAATTTCAGTCAAGGCCAAACAGAGAGAGGCCTTCTTCAACTGGGAAATGTGGGAAACAGATCAAAAAGCGGTCAGATAAATGATCTGGCCACGACAGTACGGACAGATTTAAACCACAACAGCTGCTGCAGAAGGGGAAGAACATCAGTTTTATGCTCCGTCCCGACCGCAGTCCAGCAGGAGCCAAGAGACAGTGCACTAGGCTGTACTTACACAGGCAAAAGAAATTAAAGGGATTTGATTGAAATGAATGGGAGCCATGTTTTTCAAAAGCTCTGGAGGGAAAAAAAACACATCCTTGAAAATGTTTTTCTGCGTGTCTTTCTTTCAGTAGGTTTTCAGCACAAGTGGGCTGCAGGTAGATTCAAATAAAGATAAAGCCAGACTCTGAATGATACATCATGTCTGCTCAGGTCTCTGTGGAGGTCATTTGGCAACTGGTAAAAATGGACATGGCCGGGTCAACAAAAAAAAAAAAAAAAAAAAAAAAGAAAGAGAAAGAAATTTCATAAACTTAACCCCAAATTGATCCCAGAAACAAGATATCTGACTAGCTTTCAATAAATCTAACTTTTAAGGGTGGGAAAAAAAATTGACACAGCATAGTATCACGATATGTGCGGGACAATATTTTATCGATATATGGGCGCCAAGTGTTGATTTTTATATTACATAAATTAATAATAGTGCTGATACAAATTAAACTTTTGGCAGCCTTCATAATGACTTGGCTTTTTTTCAGGACACTAGAAACATTTTGCTGCAATAAAATAGATTGACGGAAGATGTACGGATTAAAACCTTTATTTTGATACATAAAACATATGATGAAAAGTTCGCCTTTGGGGACATATATTGCAGTTTTTAAAAAAAGGCAATAAATCACAATATATCGCAGTATATATTATCACAATACTCAGCATATCAGAAAACCTTTAAATGTTCTCATGCAGGGTTAAATATTTATAAATAAGTTAAGTAGTGCTAGGCAATTTAGACAAATAAAATGTATTTTCAGACTTTTAGTACTTTGTTTACAAGATAAATGAGCACTCGGGATACAGTCTCCTCTTCCTCTTCTTCTGGTCCTTTACAGTATATACACCTATCAGCCAAAAAGCAATTGAAATATGCAGAGGAGCATACTCAATTCCTCCTTAGTAACCTACCCATCTATCTAGTAGTACACCAACCTCATCATCATCTCGTCATCATTATGCACATTCAAAAAAACAAAGGTTATTCCACACAGCTATGGTACCTGAAGCTTCAACTAAGTAGTGTACAGACATCCTTCTGACAACACATCCGCCTGACATCTGCAAACAGATAGCCAGCGTTAGCAACCCAACAGGGACTGAACAAAGACGAATCCACACAAGACTTCAGTACAATCCTCTTCTAATTAAAATGCCTCATCAACAAACAAAAACAAAGAGACTTCTGTCCCTCACATTGATGCGACCATTAAATTCACTACAAGATAGCCAGAGCCAGGAAGCCACCTCGAGTCACAACGGTTCCATTAGGTGCGTATATAAATGAACTAGTTACATTACGTCAAAGTTCAATGCATCTTCATACAACAATATGAACAATGCATGAGAACAGCTTGCAGAAACAAAAACCTAAATGAATATCGCCAAGCCCTGAAGCCAAGACAAAAGGTACATTCACAAGAATAGTTGCATGCACATCTCTAAAATCTCAGTGTTGTATACAAAAACCAGTAAGAATGCAACAGAAACATGTAACCTCACACTGGATTCAGACATCCCTTGAGCTTTAGACCCACTGGTCCACTTATTGACCCCCAGGTTTTCTGAAGACCTGAGTTCAGTCAACATTGCTAGTACACTTTAAAGAAGCTCTGACCCGATGTACAACACCTTTCTATTATATTTACTATTTTCATTATATTTATCTAGATGTAGAAGTTATGCTTCAACACGCCAAAACCCACCCAGCGAGACACTTGTGAGAATTTAAATATCTCAGGTTGATAAATTGGAAATACGGTTGTTTTACTTAAATGCAGATGCAACAAGGTTTCCGTGCAAGAGCAGCACTTAAATCCCCAGTTTTGTTCGACAAGTCTGGGGACGTCACCGTGTCTGATGTGTGTTCACTTTGGAGGTTGGAGACACTGTTGGATACGAGGGGCGCCTGAGCCTCTCGGTGCCTGGACTCAGGCCAAAACATACAAGCAGCTCCACATTTAATGAAAACGTGGCCCTTTGCTGTGTTCTCTCCTGCATTGTGACCGGATGATAAAGGTAACAGTCGACAGAACTGGGCTGTTTCCCCAGGTTTTGGAAAGGCCAAAGAGTTTGAAGACTGATATCGAAGTCATTCCAAGTTTTAAAACATTGCAGATGTCGCTGTGGAACTTTGCAGCTGTTGGTTGAGAGCTCTGTTCCTCCATAAAAAATGGACTCAAGAAATGCAATTCTTAATTTCAATGTAACGATTTAACTTTGAAATTATGGAGAACGCTTAGCCTATAATAATGTCATGTACATCCAACAGATTATCATGAGTAACCGTGTTAATTTTCAATTCAGCTTGAATAAAAATGAAAAACAAAAAGACAAATACTTGTTCAACTTGGGACCAAGAATTAGATAACTATGTGTGAAAGTTTGTTTTTTTATTAAAAACTCTCCCTGCCAAAACAGTTTGGAACAAAGCAACAGTTAAAGTGGAAAGAGCTAGAGGTGCAGATAGTTCAGCGCAGGCTCATAAACCGCTCAGACACATTACGATTTATGGCTGGACTAAAAAAGAGGAGTTGTGCCATCACAATGCAATGCAAGGCAGACTAATGCAAAGCACCTGCAGCTCAGACGACCTGAACATCCCACACAAAAGAAAGGACGTGAGAGGAACAATAGGAGACAGAAAACTCAGCAGACACTAAATGCAGTGAAACAGCCAGACTTGGAGAGGGAAAACTGTGTTTGCCATTGGTGTAAATGCGTTCAAGCATATTATCCAGAGTAGCTCCTAATGCCTACCACCTCTGTCACCATGCATGCTCAACTTGGTATGAAAATATGAATATAGGTTATTAGATCTACGCTAAAGAAATGCTACAGTACACACTGGAAAAGACTTTTAGCCCTCTCACCCATGAATTTGACTTCTTGACTGCATCTTGACACTAATCTGTTGAATTAAAGCAGCTATAATCAAGGTTTTTATTAAAGTGTATGGATAAGCTCTGTAAGGTGAAAGGAGTCACTTGTAAAGACAAAACCACAGAAAACTATCACCAAACTTGCATTATGAATTTGAACAAATCGAGAAAAAAATCCTAAAACTGTGGGCTAGTCCAGTTCAGCAGCCACTTTAGTTGGTACCTAAGCAAAACATCGCCGTTCAGCACACAGAATCACAAACCTTGAGAGGATGGTTTAGCAGTAATAATATGGACACCTGGTCTTTAGCATGGACAGATTATGAGACATTGGAGCCCTGCCCAGAGATACGCAAAAGGCCCCACCACCTCTCCATAGGAGCAAGACACACAGACTTAATGGTGGTTTTGCCTCTTTTTTGTTGTTTTGTGTCTCTTTGTGGAAACTTTAGCCCTGTTTCCGCCGAGCAGTGCGGTACAGTACAGTTCAATTCGCTTTTTTCCATTTCCACTATTGAAAGTTGTGAATGGAACCGTTCCATGCTGTCCCCATTTTTGGTCACCACTCTGTTGGGGTACCTAGCACACAGATCTGGTACTAAAAGGTGGAGCTGTGAACCCTGCAGTCCATTGACAGGTCAATAGCGGACGGTCATGGAGTTTTATTCGTAGACTGCAACTATAAAATGAAAGGATGTTTTGGTGCCTCACACAGTTGTAGTTCAAGAAAGAACAACTTCATTCACTGAGCTGAGTGCCAGCGACAATTAATACATGAGTTGACGACATGAATCCATCAGCACACCTTAAATTTCACCTTAACAACTTTGACCATCACTTTAGTTTTTATATAACATACACTTTTAGTAATGAGTGGATCTTCAAACATTTATATCAATTTGGACCGAATTTTGTGAACTGCATATATTCTAGGCCTAATACTAACTTGGAGGGGAAAAAAGCAGTGGGATCGTCACTCCTGTGGGTTACGGCAACACTAAACCCCTGCGCTTGCCTGAGAAGGACCTAAGACTCTGACTGCAGCTTGTTCTATTTTGTTCTGAAAATGTCGGCGTGCAGACCTCTCTCTGTGAACGATAAACGAGGTGCAGACTCTCATATGTGTCACTGGTATGAGGAAATACAGTGAGTGCTGGACAGTGCAGTGAGTGACCACAACTCCGCCCACATTTAAGAGTACTGTTTGCAGTGGAAATGCTAGGGTCTAGGTACCATGTCTGAAGGGTTACTTTTGGTTCCAAAGGTACCATACCGAAAGTGTTTGGTGGAAACGGGGCTATTGTGTCTTTTTGTAGTCATCATGCATCTTTTTTCGTTGTTTTGTGTCTTGAAGTGGTTGTTTTGTCTGTTTTTGTAGTTATTTTGTGTCCCTTTACATCAATGTGCTAGGAAAGGTAGTCTCAGCGCTGCTTCTACCTGGAGCTCGCACTTACGGAGCCTGGGTTTGGTTGAAGGTGGCAGTACTGTTTGGGTTGAGAAAGCCATGTTTAAGTAAGGTAAAGGAGGTTATTGGGTTGGTGTGGGGAGCAGTGAGACCTGGCATTAGGGTAATGTCTCTGGGATGCCAGAGATCACTGTCTAGCCTCCTGGAGGTGTCGTGGGATCAACTAGACGAAACACTGGTGAAAGGAGGTTCCCACCCGATGACCACAAAGACATGTTAGTTATCACTGCTCACTGGTCTGTATAGTTAAGCCATGCCATAATAGCTTATCATAGGGCTTAGGAGGTGATTCACTGAGTGCTGATCCTTTCTCTAGAGCACAAACTTCTTGTGTTTATTTGAATTCTTTGTGGACATTTCCAGTCTCTTTCTGGTCGGTACATGTTAATTTTAGTGACATTTTGCAGGTGAAGGCCAGGAGCGTCCCTGACAGTTAGGGGCCCCTGTGCCTGTGCCCAATAGGCCTGTTCAGTAATCTACCTATGGGCCTGAGTGAAGCACGTTCCTCACCAGGAACCATTGTTCAGATTAGTATTTTATATTACACTCCTTTGTGTGTGAAAATGTTCAACACATAACAGTGAGAAAGTATCCATCCACCCATGGTATTTCTATATTCTGTGATTTGCAACACTGGACTAACAGACAGGGAATAATTGGTTACATTATGTAACATCTGTACCCTGAGGGATGGGCAACAAAATGAGCCCCATTAAACCCAGAACTAGACATGTGCAGGAATGTGCTTAGAGGTATATTTGACACCTAAGTGTTCTTTTGCCCTTTGGATGAGTGTTATTGTGAAGAAAATGTTATACACGTGCTCTCTTTCATAGAATATATCTACTAACACCTTCTGTTCAACTGAACACGCAGCCCTGCATGGAGTGCTGTGGTGTGTGAGACTGGATGCAGAGCTGTTCATACATAAATTTAGCTTAATATTATTAATTCAAAAGAATATGCTTGGACATGCGCAATGTTGCACCACAAAACAGATAAAAATACAGACTCTAAAGGAAAGGCGAGAATGAATGAGAGATAGTAATAGTCCGACATGTAGCAGAGGGCCTGAGAGGCTCTTGGTAACCTTGACTGTTTGAGCACACAGCCATGCCAGCAATGCAGTAAGAAGTAAGAAGTCTTTGAAGCTGTACTGCAGAGAACCTAGCATGAATTCTGATGTCCTGCTGTATATCCTCTAACCCTCCTCCTCCTTCCTTCTCCTCCTCCTCCCTGTCTGTCTCTGCAACTGACTCAATAGAAAGTGAGGCAAAGAGAAGAAACACGGCAGCCAAGAGACGCATAAGCAAGAGAGTAAAGAAATAAGATTAAGATAAAGGCAGGTGGACACAAAGCGAAAGAGAAGAGAGAGGATATTTAGATATATTTAAACAGCCCAAACCAAAAATCTAACGCTCTGTGATGACCCCTCAACTGGTGTTGCCCTTGGACCAAACCCAACCCAGAAAACCACAGCCTAATGGCGGTGCCGGAGCTGCCCCAATTTTCTCTTTTCCTGCATACACCTTCGTTACCCCCAAATTACTATCAATATTCAATTAGGACGATCCAGCCTCAGTAACAAACGACACTTCTGAGGATTAAGGCCCGTAAAACTCACACAGTGAAATTTCTTTTGTAAATAATCAGCCGACAGGGCGTAAATACCCTCTCAGTAAAAGCAAGTGAGATGGACTTTTCACACAGTGATGACTGATCTCTTTCTGGCATCACCAGTAGTGACAATCTATGCACATGCATGTGTTCGGGCGTGTGTTGCCTCAACAGTGGCTGGAAACATGTGCTGTGGTCCTGGCTCTAGCTGTCAAGAGGCACCAACCCCGTGTTTTAATAACATGGCAAAAAAGAAAGGAGATTAAATTTCATATTTAGATCCAACTGCTGTGTAAAAACCCTTTTACTTTAAGCTGCAGAAAATCTGACATTAAATGCTCATTAGTTACATACATGAGAGAGGATTGTCTCCTCTCACAACAACCACTGAGAGACGCATGGCAGAAATCATTCAGAATTATTGTAAATCATTTCTTAATGTGGAAAACTATTCTTAACTTTCTAATTCATACTCTGAGAGACAAAGCCAGTATGCAATGAATAAAAAAACATATTAAGAATGGCAAAAATGTAACACAGAAATGACGGATGTATAATGCAAAACACTACAACAGCTGGGTTTATTTTCCTAGAGGTTACATGCTACACTAATCAAAATACCACGTATACAAATTTGGGAGAAACTGGAATGTGTCTGAAATACTGCTATTGCGATAAACCTGATAATTATAATAACTGCATTGTCATGAACCTGTCAGCAAAGCAGAGCTGAAAATAGAGATTTATTGGCAACTATTTTCATACTTAATTGTTTCAGCATTTTTGTTTTTAAAATGCCACAAACATTCATCGATTCTGACTTCTCAAAATTGAGATTTTGCAGCATTTCTTTGTCATTAATGACAATAAACTAAATCCCTAACTTCGACACAAGACCTTACAAATTTGAAATACCCAGTTCCATTTTAGATAAGATCGGTTAAACTGACATTAAGCGCCTAAAAAAATGTTTTTTATTAAAAGATAAATATTACAAGGCTATAACATGACAACGTACTTTTCTTTATTTGGTTGATAGCGGAAAACAGTAGAATGACTGTAAACATTTGCAATAATTAAAAAACTTTTTGTGGTAGTGCACACTTTGAAAAACCTTTGACACTGCCATACATTCAAAATGCAATGAAGTGCAAGTAAAAACAAAACCATGCTGTGGAGGCAGGGCTGTGGGCAGTAGTGTGTGTGTGTGTGTGTGTGTGTGTGTGTGTGTGTGTGTGTGTGTGTGTGTGTGTGTGTGTGTGAGAGAGAGAGAGAACTTGCTGTCAGAGAGAAGAGAGGGCAAGTAAGTATAGTGATGTTGTAGTTGCATAAGGAATTTACAAAAATGGATAAACCTAAGTGGAGTGGACTGATACAGAAATCCTTAAAAATAAAACATTTAAACTTCCCAGGGAACTGCTTTTACACCATATCTGAGAGAAGAACATCCTCTGAAAGTTGACCTGTCAGCTTAAACACTGTGTCGACTGTACGCCCTCACGTCCCCTGATAATTAAGTAACTCAATGACAGATTGAACAAGGTTGACCCAGTGACTCAGAAGCACTGACAACGAAAGCCTCAAATTACACATCTGCCAGAGAATGAGGGGTGGAGCGGAGAGAGGTAGAGTTACGTTTTTAACTGAGATGCTCGCTTGATAAAAAAAACCTTTCAGATCTGAAACAGTATAACATGAACTTTTGCATGTCAATGCCAAAAAAAGGAAACATAAAAATGTCTTATACTGATAATGAATGTCAGCTGTGACACCAGAAATCATGAGATTAATGAGGCAGTTAAAAACAAACTAATTTTAGGGGGGGGGGGATCAGTGTGGAAAATCACTGCCTTCTTAACCGCGCAGGACAAAATGCCAAAGACACCAAAAGATTAAGTGAAATCTAGTCCAACGGACACACCTGCAGACGGCCAGTCAGGCCACATCTGAGCATCCGAGCAGGTGTCCACACAGACAGCATGGCCGACAGATTGCTGCAGTTGTTTTCACGGGCAGATGTGGACTATTTTTACTGGATGCACATCGCTCACATTCGGGGGAGAAAACCGCTCTGACAAATCCATGAAATGCGCCGCTTCAATCAAACTCACATTAGCTTCATGCCAAGTCAGATTTTCACAGCTTGTACAGCAACATGATTGCCTCAAAGCTGTTTTCCCACGATATGGGGGGATGATGCCGGATCCATGCTTTCATAAATAATCTGAAATGGCGTCATTAAAAATAAAGTGAGTGAGAAAAGCCAAAATGATTCTGCATTACTTAGGTCTTTGCAGCTGATAGGACAAGTTTACTCTGATTTGAGAAATAAATATGGGTGATTATTTTGACTGTACGCACCAGCAAGGGCAGAAAACAAAAATAATACAGAGCATAAAAAGACAGACTGCACAAACAGCAAACAGCAGAGAGAATGATGGGAGGGACAGGAATGAGACACAAACTAGAGCTCAAGGAAGGATGAGCGGTGACAAAAGGCGGATCCAGGGGGATCAGAGGAAGCCCTCAAAGGCGACTCCCAGAGCCGGGATGAAGGCGGCTCAGTGTGGAAGCAGAGAAGATGAAACACCATTTGGGGGTAGGGCCCCCCCGCTGCCTCGCCTCTGTGTTCAGGGCCTGTGAGCTCCTCTGCCTGTGAAGTGCTAAACACCCCCCCTTCGCACCCTGCAGCAGCCGGCACTGCACCCTGCACCTCCTGCCATTTGGTGACTCGACGCAGGTCTGCACGCATGGACGTGGCAAAGTAGTGTTTTCGCTGTGTTCAGAATAAATCAGGGCTGCAGCAAACGATTATATTCATTATCGATTAATGTGATTATGTTCTTGATTAATAATTTTGTTTAAAAAATGCCAGAAAAGAGTGAACAATGTCTACTGTTTGTTCGACCGACAATCGAAAAACAAAAGCTTCCAGTTCATTATCAAATGAGACAAACATGAACGGCAAATCCTCAGAAATGAAACGTTGGAACGCAGGAGTGTTTGGCTTTTTTTTAAAAAAAATAAAAACATATTTTATTTTCAAAATATTTGTCGCTTCATTTTCTGTCAATTAACTAATCGACTCACTGACTTATCCTTCAGATCTAATGCAGTTTGTTTCAAAACTAAATGATTTTCTGTTACTATCATTAAGAAGACCAGCAAAAATTTACATTTTATAAGCTACAAAATTTAGTTTCAGCATATCTGCTTCTTAAATTGATGAATGACTGATCATTTCAGCTGTAAAATCAGTGATCGATCAAGATTTCTTGACATAATGGGGTTACTACCAGCTAGAAAAATGGGTGTTATGTCTCAAACATGGACGAAAAAGGGGACACAAAAATCCTGTCAGCAGCAATCAGAGCTGTAACAATGACTCAGTTAGTCGATGACAGAAAATTAATCTACAGCAATTTCGATTATGGTCATAATTTGAGAAAAATCACAGGTAACAGCTTCTCTTTGCTGCTTTTTTTTGTGTCATTGTAATCTCGCTATCTTTTGGGGTTTTGGACTGCTGGTTGGAAAATAAGCATCTGGAGCTCTGGCAACTCATGATGCGCATTTTTCACTAGTTTATTCATCAATTATTCCAAAAAAAGCATCAATACATTCACTGACAATGACAATAGTAGTTAGCTGATGGAGACAATGTGTTTCCATCCACATGATGTGCTCACTAAATCTGATGTATTGTTAGTATTTAATCATGAGCAGCATCAGCTGATTTTCCTTTGGGTTTGTGAGCTGCAGCCAGCTCAGATAAAAATGGATTTATATTCCTGTTATTTGATGTTGAGGAGAGCTACAAAAGCACAGATTCTCAGACACACTGGAAGGCACGTTAAAATACAACCAGCTTGTTTTATTACCTACACAATGGCATGTGTGTATCTTTGTAACCAGACATAGTTTAATGGCTTTGGATAGGGGCCAATCCACTATGAATTGTTTCATGGGTATAGTCAACGTAGGTGACAGCTGATTCACCTTTTCAGCACACACACACACACACACACACACAGTGGATGTGATGAAATGGTTGAGGTTTGAATAAATTGGTCTTTTTCAACAGATTAGGAAATAATAAAAGGTGAAACACAAGCCGCCCTGAGCACCAAACCTCCAGCGTGTTGATGTCCCAGATAAATGCATCCCAACTTCAAAGCGCCTGTTGTTGCTCTGCGACCAAAGACCTTATTGTTTCGTAACACTGCAACATTTCTGTCAACAAAGTTTCCCTCTCTGGTTATTACATTATTTCCATGTTTTTCCTGTGTCTGTGCCAGTTTGGAGCGTTTAACCAGCTCCATGTGGCACAGGCATATCTCAGTTTAACACAAGCAACGGCACAGTAAAACATTTCTCCTCCACGTTTACCTGCATAGTAAAGACTCCCAGCTCCTGAGAGGACAGCTTTTTCATCTGGTCGGCCAAAACTTGCGCTTCTTCCAGGATGGAAAACTCCGTCTCGGCTTCACAATATCCACAAGAAAGAGCCGAGCAGATTAAAACGAAGCTCCAAGAAAAAGCCAACAAGCTCCAGTGACCGCGGAGGTGTTTATCCCGGAAAGCAGCGCGCGTAGTCGGCGTCAAACACAGAGGTTTGTCCCCGGTCCGCCTCGCCATGATGGCTGTGGGTCTACAAGGCTGGAGAAACACCGAGTCTCAACTGGTGGCGGAAAGAAAAAACTTCAAGGGAAACTACTTTTACAACTTTGCAGCGCAGAGGACGTGTGCCGCGTCTCTCCGGTACAAGTCTCCAACATTCACAGCAGAGCAAACCATCGCAGCTCCCGGAAAACCCTCACGAGAAGAAAATAGATCCATGCGTGGAAGGAGACGCGTTTTTTTATTTCTTTAATGGTGTTGGTGTTCCGTCTTCGGTCAGTCGTCCCAACTCCTGGAAGTCTGGCAAAGTGTGTGTGAGCCGGAGATTCACCACAATGGGGGTGAAAGTGGGAGGCGTGGAAACACAAGAGTCCTACCGGCGCCTGGATCTCTGGATCAATGGATCAGGGTTTCATGGCGCCTTCAAGTGCTGCTGGGAAAAGAGCTAAAAGGAAAAGGGCGGCGTTGAGTGACGCTCTAATCACTCAGATTCGACACGGAAAGTTATTACTTTGAATCGACCTGCCCAAATGTCAACGACAGACCATATAAAGTACTTTCATATGTGCAGCATTCAGCAGAACCGTGGCAAGGATATTAGAAAATCCGAGAAAATCCATGAATCCAGGGCCCCTCAACGCACCCTGCCACTATCACCTCCCCCTTTGAACAAGTTGTAACCAGGCACCAAAAAGACAGTATGCAAAGTGCAAATATTTGGATATCTTCACATTTTATTCATCAAGTTAACAGTAAAGTGAGTAAAATTCTGGTGGCCAAAAAATTCCTGGCTTATAAGTCAACTTAATTTTAAATGTAAAAAAAGCCCAAAAAGCCCAAAAAAGGCTTTACAGTACGCTACAGCATACTGAGTTCAACAAGGAAAACCTACATGAAAAATAAAAAGAAAACAAAAAATCTTTAATGGGGGAAATTGGACAACCGTCAAAAGAGGAGAGACGGCAGATATGCCATTCACATTTCAGTATAATGACGGCCATGTGTGAGTTGCGTCCCCCTGCTTGCAAAAACCCTAAATCCCCACAAATAAATACAGAGGTCATGACCTCTGTGCCATATCAGTCACTGATGGATAAAGTGATCGAGTGCTTTTCTTTACAAGTATATAATTATTTACAATTTTGTATGGCCTAATATGCAAGAAATGGCTGACCCTGCACCACCCCCTTGTTTGATGCACTTATGTGGTGTGTGTGTGTGTGTATAAAAGAGGGACACACAAAGAGCTACATTTCAGCTGCCAACTGCCTGATCGTGTGGCTTGACAAATATAGAAAATTAAAATTGAATGAATTAATTTAAAATGTTTGTATTAGGGCGCCCAGTGGATCAGCGGGTAGAGCAGGCACCCCATGCGCAAAGGTAATGTCCTTGCTGCAGCGGTTGTGTGCTCAATTCCTACGGCCCCCTGCTGCGTGTCGTCTCCCCTCTCTCCCCTTCACACCTCTGACCAACCTGTCAGTAAAGGCCCTAAAGCCCATAAAAATAATCTTTATAATGCTTCCATGGCCATCAAAATATTCTATTAATCCCAGTAACTCTTAGTGTCTTTTCTTTTCTTTTCCTCATCTTAAATTGAGCTTGCTGTGAACAGGGCCTTTAGTTGTTATGGTGCTATAGGATCACTTTAGAGCTTTTGTGCAAGTAACACCATCAGCATGTGGGATTGTGCCTTTATATGCAGTTGTAGATAACGACAAAGAATTTGAAAAAAACATCCACATAGGCAACCAGTGATTCTCTGCTATTCAGGATTAAAATAAAAAACTGTTGATGTATGTGATATCACCTTGTGGATTGTGTATGTGGCTGAACATGAGCTGCGCTCAGTGTGACAACCAGCAGACTCCACTCCTGTAAGAATCCACTTCTTGTTTTTGTTGCAGTTCCAATTTCACCTTGGCTGAGCTGCTTTGAGGAGGAGCAGAGGCTTGGGTATTTGGACAAATCACATTTTGATTTCTGAGTGTAAAATAAAATCATTTGTTAAAGAATCATGCAGTCAGTGATGTAAGGATTTGAATTGTAACAGCGCTCCATCCCATCCAACAGCTGACCTCCAATCAGTGCTCTCTGTCTGCACACATATACTCTTCACTGGATTGCAGAGTGGATTTAATTTGCAGCTGTACAAATTGGCCTCTCCCCATCCCTCACTCTGCTTCTTGTAACTTTTATGAGATTTTCTGGTTCACCAATGTTGCATCCAGACACAGAATATCGGCTTAAAGGCTGTTTGATCTGGAAAAATAGATTTGATCCTATTTCATAAACAGAAACAATACCACAATTCAGGTAGTCCAAGAATGAAATACTCAGGTTCACTTAGTGGGAAAAGCCGGGTTTTAAATTCAATTTAAATTGTAGGTTACAATTTTAATTTAAAGCAGCTGTGAGGAACTTTTTAGCATTAATAAAACTGTCCCTAGTTCGTATCACCCCCCCCCCCCCCCCCCCCCCCCTGGAGATCCGCATATTTATTCGAACCCAACAGCGACAAAAAAGCCTTTCTCTATATGGCTATTTAGCGTAGCCTCGGTCGGGTCGGACACAGCGGAAGTCAGAAAACCAGAATACGGCACCTGGAGGCGGAAGTAAGTCTGCATGCCCGCAGCAGCCCGCAGCCATTAAACCACAAAAGAAGAAGGAGCCGTTTTTACGAGTAGGATTTAAGAAACAGGCTAAATGACATGTAGTGGGGAGTAATCTCTTGTACAGTAGGTGGTGGTATGCAGCTGGAAGTTGTTTGCAATCCGCCAATAAATTGAGAGAAGAAGAAGAGCTGTGTTTACAGAGTGTTCTTCGAGTAAGCGGTACGCAACGGGCATTGCTGAACGCATAACAGTTTTACCAGATATATCTATAAGGACTTGGTTACTTTCGATGTCATGGCGGATAAAGAAGGAGCACCATCTAAAAGAAAAAGAACAGAAGAAGGCTAAACGGGACAGTGACAGGGCTCGAGCCCAAACGTGTGTAAACCTCAGTCGTGCATTCACCAAGTGGAGAGAGCTGAGAGATTTGAAAGGTTTTAAAACTGATCCTGAGTTGGTCCTTTTCCTTTTCCTTCTGTTTTTATTTAGAGAATATACCGCTACTTGTTAAATGTTGTTTCACTTCAATATATGACAACATGGAAGTTATAAGCTAAATGTAATGTTAACTGATGTGAACCGCTTTTGTCTAGTAACGTTACAACAAACGCCATAAAATTATCTGTGACTGTGACCATGAACACAAATATACAGCAGGCAGTTGCCCTCAGTTTAAAAGAAATTCAGAGCTACACCAGAACATTTATGATTTTCCTCTCGCTCTCCAAAACAAATGCATGCGGTAATTGCCGGATGCAGTCGAGATTTTACGACACCAGGCTGTATGTGTCATACCGCTTCGACCAAAGGGGGGCACTATAATCAACAAAAAGGTAAAGTTCCACACAGCTGCTTTAAGACATTTGAAGACTTTTTGCTAAAGTGATGAAAGTGATGTTTGCTGTGTGACTCTCATATTGAAGGTTCAGTGTGTAGGGTTTAGGGGGATATAATGGCAGTAATGGAATATAAAATATTAGGTGAGGGTTTTTTGTGTGTGTGTGTATAATCACCCAAAAATGAGAATCTTTGTGTTTTTGTCATCTCAGAATGAACCATTTATATCTGCTTCATCCATGTAGATCGTCATGCTGCACTGCCGTGTTTTGACAGTTGCTCAGAACAGACAAACCAAACACTGCCTTTAAATGGGGCCATTTACGTTTTAGTGTCAGCCACTGAAAAACACAATGTGAAACTGCTGTATTCCACGTTTTTACTGGTTTATATCATCTATTTGTTTTTGAAAGGTAAAGACCTCTGATAATTTTGTTCCTGGTAAAAACCTCCTGAACATCTGGATCGTAAGTTATCAGAGAAAAAAGTTTTATTCTGTATTTTTACAAATTTTAATTACCTGGTCAGTTTGTTTTGGAGAGGAGGAGACCTACAAATAATTCGGCTCCTGGTAAAAATAATGAACACTGAAGGAATTTTAACCGGAAGAAATTTTAGCTGGTTGCAATCTGAGGTCCCCACAACTAGGTGTCACTAAATCCCCCTAAATCTTAAATGCTGTTCCTTTAAATATAAATACTAACTCCATAGCATCTGTAGGTTTCAGCAAATATGGAGTAATTTAGAGGGGACAAATTATTTACTGATAGTGCTGGGGAGTGACATGCGTCCCAATTTTCAAACTAGATGCCAAAGTTCGACTCAGTGCTTTGCACCTATCAAGATCCTCACCAACAAAGTAATTAACTCTTTACCCAATTGATCCATAACTTTTAGAGATAGCCTGTTCTGACAGAGATATAATAGGATGCAAACCTATACCAAATCAATGTCACTGAAAGTCATGGGAGGCTTTTAAAGAAATGTTCAAAAAACCACTTATGCAGTTGTGAAGTGCCAGAATAACCACCCTCAACTGTGTTACACAAAGGTTTGCAAAGCATTACGTTCAGTTTGAGGCCCTGACAAGTAGCTGTAACACCAGTAAAGCTGTAAGTCCTCTCAGTATCAGCTGTGTGATGGTTATTTTTCATTTCATTTTTCATTTTCATGTATATAAATATATAATTTTTTTAAACGTGTTAGTCAGTCAGTCAACCATGTTTAGTCACAGGTCTTGATCATAGTGAGGATAGAGCAGCCCGCCCACCATGATGGTTCCACATTGGAGCCAAAATAATTTTACTGCCTTTAAACTGAAATATCGCCTGTCAAATAAAGACTTGTTTTCGGTCTGTGGTGTCTAACAACCTCCCATTGTTACACAGGCAGCAATGAAGCTTAATATTGCAGTGGAAGGCGTCATTTTACTGAATATTCTAAGCTAACAGTGCAAAAAGATGATATCATGGCTAACAACTGTGCTTTTTCAGGATCTACAACTCATAATGTGAACCACTTCTTTCTTTCTTTCTTTCACCAAAATGTTTGTCTCTGATTGTCCTCTCAAGATCTAATTCATATGGATGGCTCTACTTGTGAAATACAAGTGTGATTGATGCAGCGTGCCAACACCAGGGATCTGCAGCAGGAAGAGTTCCTGCCTCCAGACTTTGCACGGCTCCTGAATGGCTCGTCTGTCTGTGTCTTTGGCTGCAGACGCCATCAGATGTTTGCATGGCCGTCAGATTCTTTTAGACACTTACAAACACAAGGATGTTTGTTGAGCGGTTGGATGTAGTGTGTGCACCACATACATTATCAGTTCCCCAGAAAATCCTTGTTTTCTAGTGGTTTCGCCCTCAACTTCCTGAGTTCAACAGGCAAACGTCTCGTTTATTTGTAAGCCATTCTTTATTTATAAGGACATGAATGGTGACTGTTTGTGAAGCATATTCATTTCCTGAATTGGTTGTGATATTTGCACAGGGGAAAATATATAAAGATCCTTGTGCAAACATCAGAAAGAGTGTATAAATTAACATAATCTGAAGTAGACTAAAATAATTCAAAGTTAAAGTTAAATGCCACAACTTTTTAAAATGATATGGTAAATTTCTCCCGTTGCCCACAGCTGACCTCATCAAAGCTCTGCTGTTGGAATGAGTTTTAACATTTTTCAAAACTTGTTTTACTCTTTCTGCTCCCCACCTGTTATTTGTGTGTGTGTGTGTGTGTGTGTGTGTGTGTGTGTGTGGCTCTTGTGGCCCTTTTGCATCCTAGATGAGGGTCTGTTTGTTACTGAGTTGCTCAGTAACGCAGATTTCTAAGGCGCAGTCACATTATATTTCTCATCCCAAGAAATGTACTGTACCTGCACTCAGCCTCGGAAAAGGACACAATGTCATATGGGAACGAGGGCTTTATCTTAATAGTCACAAGTGTGTAAGGAATGGAAAACCTGTTCATCTGAATGTTGTTGTGCAAAAACTAAATTACAATTAAAGCAACAAATCCTGTGATTTGTCCATTTAGAAAACTCTGCATGAATTTCCTCCAATCCAAACTCCAAGCAAGGAATGTCCTGCTGTCTGTCGGAACAGTCTGTTTGAAGATGTTTCAAGATGTTTATAAAAGCTTGTTACTGTTGCTAAAATTGGTCAAATTTGTTGGCATATCATACTACAAACATTATTAATCATAAATAAACACGTTTCTACCATAAAATGTGATCAGGTTTTGGACTTCATCCACTTTTGTGTCGCTGCAGACTGACAGAGATGGCTGCCATCTTGGTTTTACATGGATTAATGTATTGTCGTCCTACCACCACTAGATGGCACAAAAAAAGTGTCCGTGAATGAGCACAATAGGTCAGAGTTACGTAGAATGAAATATAAAGTCAAGTAAACCCAAAATTCGATGTCCTCATATGAGGACGCAGGGGCTCAGGAGGATATCAACTGTTCCTTGCACCCAGAGAAACCAGTGAGACTTACTGATGCATGATCCCTCACCAGCTTCCCACCAGCAAACAAACTGCATTCCTTGAAAAGCACTGCCAAGCTGGAGGTACCACTGCTAGGAAGTGTGGGCAAATGGGCAGGTAACCTGTTACTGTGCCACTTGCTTCCTCCAAAATTAAGATAACATTCAAACGAACACATTCTCAACAAAACCTGAATATAATGTGTCATAAAGGCAGGAATTATTGCAGAGCTGCTGTATTAAGGCCCTGACACACCAAGCCGACAGTTGGCCATCGACCAAAATCGGGCCGTGGGTGAGCGTCTGTCGGCCTAGTTTTTGCAGTGTGCCCCGCACCTTCGGCACTTTGGCGTCAGCAGCTTTTCCAGGTCTGCCCATTGGTCCGACAGCCCATTGGTCCGACCATATTAAACCCATTGTTCCGAAGTCCCGTTGCACAGATAGGAAACCCCTCGGCTGACAGGACTCCGCTGCTTTGTTTATCTCATGCATTCATCGGACTTCTGGTTTCCCTTTTTGCGTTATTTCCTCTCACACAGGTGCAGAACGTATGTGCTACTTGGCCGTTGGATGTAGTACGTGTAGTGTGTTCAAATGCACTGACACAGGGTTAGATTGTGTTGTCCTTAGCTACAAGTACACACATATCAAAGTGGAAACACATTATAGGCAGAAGAAGACGGAGGGCATTATTCAAAAATCTGTGATGGTATTTTAACCTGGATATTTCATGGAAGCCTGGACAATGGTGTGCTATGATATAAAGAATAAATTAGACAAAAAAAGTGATGTTTCATCTGATTGTGAGCGCAGTGTTGTTAAATTTATGTCTACACATCACCAAATTGACGAAAAAGCTCGTGTTTGATTTCTAAAAAACAGGTATGATAAATTCATCATTGCCATACCATTTTTTACGACAGATTGTTGGCTTGTTAGCAGTATAATACAGTATATGGCACCAGTTGGATTTGCTCTCATTGTTTTTTTACTCTATCCTTTGGATCGTTTTCAGTCTGCAGCTCAGCCAAGGCAACACGTCTGTCTGTAAAATTACTAATCCTGACTGGCTGTCTGACTGCCATGTGTCTGTGGAGAGAGCGCTGCTGGTTTATTCAGAGCAGAAATATTTCTTTACACGAGAAAGCGGGTAGGGGTCTTCATTAACACAGACAGAAGGATTTGTTTTACAGGATTACCCCCATTTGCATTATTTTAATTACAGCATAGACCCACAAAGCCACCTGGTTTGGGAAGATAAAGGAGAGAAAGTGAGGCTGATTAGTCCAGGATTCAGGATTTGTGAATATATTAAATGAGATTTTGGGGCGAGATGCAGGGAGGTCCTGTTCAAAGCAAGAGACAGGAAGACTGGGGTTTCACATCTGGCTTCAAAGGCAGCTCTGACGGAAAGAGATTTTTATTACCCATGAACAGGAAATTTTTTTGGCTCTGGATCTAATATTACCTGTAATCTGTGGAAGTCGAGATTAGATTTGAAGCCAGATTTACTGAGGTTTCACAGCTCCTGTTTGTGAAGGTGTCTCTGTGTGAGAGAAGCAGGCAATGCTACAACTGGAGTTTCTCTTGCTGTGTGAGGACAGCCAAATGCAACTGACTGAGCATGACAATTCTCCACTGCAATAATCGGGAAACACAGGGGTTGATAGTGACACATAGAGGCTTGTTAGGCTTTTACAGCAACACTCCTCCTGGCAAAACAAGGCCCTTACATAACATAGTAGCTATGGTACACAGGTAAAATATGACAGGCTGAAATGAACACAGATACACAAGAGGCACACAAAACATACACCGGAGAAGTCACTCTTAAGAACAGACGCACAGAGAGAGAGAAAGAGGATGAAAACCGCTCTCTTTTGGGCTCTGTTACATGATTTTCGAATGTGAATTTTTATTGTAGAAATACTCCTTTAACTTTAACCCTTGTAATATTTGCATCTGTTGACAAGTAGGTGTTGGCCCTTTAAAGGTCCAGTGTGTAGAATTTAGGGTGATATACTGGCAGAAATGGAATATGATATAACAAGTATGTTTTCTTTAGTGTATAATCACCTAGCAATAAAGATCACTGCATTTTGGTTACCTTGGAGTTAGCCATTTATATCTACATAGAAAGCTGATTTTTTGCATTGGCCACCATAGCTTGCAACCCCTCTGCCATTAGCAGTGTCCGAAAAACAGCGCTTTTAAGGTGAAACTGCTTTATTTAGTGTATTAACTGGTTTAAAATGGTTTAAATCACTGGGTCCATTTGTTTTGTAGAGACAGAGACCTCTGCAAATACTTCGGTTCCTGGTAAGAATCTCCTAAATGTCTGGCTCTTAAGTTATCAGAAACAAAAGGTGAGCACATGTTAGCAGGTGCTAGGCCAGCAGCCCATCTCTAACATGCCAAACAACACAGAAGAAACACTCATTTGTAAAGTGAAACAGCTTTATAGTGTTTTTACCGGTTTAAATCACAAGGTCTGTTTGTTGTGGAGAGGAAGAGACCTCAGCGGATAATTCAGCTCCTGGTAAAACCTCCTGAACATCTTTATCTATCAGAGAAAAAAGGTTAGCACACTTTAGCAGGTGCTGGGCTTGTTGCCCCTCTCCAACATGCTGAACAGCGCCGGATTTGTTGCATGAAACTGCTTTATTTAGTGTTTTTGAAATCACTGTGTCCCTATGTTTTGGAAAGGAACAGACCTCTGTGGACAATGTGGCTCATGCTGAAAACTTCCGAAGTGTCTGGATCAGAAATCAGGGTGAGCACATGATAAGTTATCAGAGAACATAGGTGAGCACACATTAGCAAGTGCTTGCCAGGCAGCCTCTCTCCAACATGCCAAACAACATTGGAGAAAAACTAATTTGTAAAGTGAAACTGCTTTATTCAGTGTTTTTATCAGCTTAAATCAGTTGGTGCATTTGTTTTGGAGAGGAGGAGACCTCTGCGGATAATTCGGCTACTGGTAAAAACCTCCCAAACAATGAACACTGAAGGAATTCTAACCAGGAGAAGTTTCAGCTGGTTACAATTTGCAGTCCTCACCACTAGATGCCACTAAATCCCCCGAAATGTTACACACTGTTCCTTTAAACTAACCAGCTGACAAACTTTACATCATCTAGCAAAAACTGAGGTGATACACAGAGCAATATTTCTTGTGTGTCGTTCAGTATGGCAACATTTTAATTTAACTCTGTGTGGAGTTTTTGCTCTTTTGATCTTAATGGCGTAGTCCTGTTTCTGACTACACATACTGCATGTGGATTACAGCCCCACAAATATCTCTTTGATGAGGAGAGGTTGGATACTTTTCATGTCAAAACAAATTGATAACACAAGTTACACCTCATGGCAGTAATATATAACATGAAGTGGCACCTGTTCAAAGCTTCGAAGATAATAGTTCACATTGAAATCATTGCTTTCAGTCATAATTGGGAAGTCGTCTGACTCGGTTGCATGACATTAGTTATAATACATCGCATGAGTGTCCTCACCACTGCTCTTTGCAATCTCTTTCTTCCCAGCTGGTCCTGGGTCAGCCTCAAACCACTCGGAGGAAATGTTTTGGGTACAGCTGCTCCTAATACTCCTCCGTGGTTTAGACGACAACATCGCCATGTTGAAGAAAATCCTCATTCATTCTCTCTAGATGTCTAATCAGAGGGGCGAAGAAAGAAGAATAAAAACAGCACAACAAACTAGTAAATTAGAATAAGTTCATTAAGAGACTGACTTATCTGTTACATATTGACTTCCCTCTCAAGTGACAGCAGAAAACATCCTGACTGAATGACCTGATTTTTCTCTCTTGATGACCGTGGCGCCTCGGTAAAAAACAGAAATCATTTTAGACATAAACAACCTCCCAGTTCCCAGCTGACCTGAACTCACTGACAGCATCAGAGCTTCAGTCTCAGAGTCTCTGGGCAGCAATCCATCTGCAGACAGGAAACGCTCCAGGGACAAACTAGCTAGGCCCAGTTCTTCGTAATGCATGACAGACCCCCACGATCACACAGCCATGAAAGACAGACAGAGGCAGAGGAAGATAAAGGAAACAAAACAGAAAGAAATGGATCAAAAAGGCAGACTCATTGTTCAGGGGTCACAGACAGGCATGGAGACACAGCTGTACATGGTGTTTGTTGACCTGTGTGACCTTTACAGCATTATTACCAATGGCCTTTATCACAATAATGATAATAAAAACAGAGCTTCTAACAAACAGAGAGATCGTTATGCTAAGTTTATTTTAGTCCACAGTGATCTCTGACTGTGATGCTAATTTTACACTCTGATTCCATCACTGCAGCTCAAAATAACATGAGACACCTGTGTGATGAGAACAAGGATAAAACTGCTATATATTTTATTAGTAAAATAATCCACACACTCTTAATTAGCTCGTGTTATTATAAATGCCACATTTCAGTCAGATAGACCTCATAAGTCATTAACTAGGCTACTTTTTCACCCATTACGTCAGTAGCAGAAACAGTCTGGTGTTACTTTTAAGTGTTTTATGTGATATATTCATCATCATCCAACTAACCAGCAAAAATACTCAATCCTAATGTCACAAAGCCCATAGCTCAGTGATACCTACACATAATTTAAGTCTTGGCTGACAGTGAGTTTTTGGATAGGGTTTCAATGTTTGTAGATTACACAGTATCATTTACATCCATGTAACAGGTGTTTTACTGGCTCGCAGTCGCAGACATTTTCAATACCATTTCATCTCATATGATATGAAACAGCCTACTTCATTCATGGTTCTGATGATGTCACTTGTAATTAACACCCCTGCCTCTTTCACATGAACGCGCTTGTGGCTGGATTGGAAAACCAAGAGCTGACTGAGCTAGTTGATAACCAGCTTTGTAGTACCGGTTATCCAGACTAACAATGTTAGGGTTAGTCAAGCCAGGTAACAAAATGATATCCTGGGTAAGCTGAACTGGCTTCATAGTACAGGCCTCTGGTTAAATAAAGGCTAAAAAACAAACAAACAAAACAACAAAACCATCATCCAATGTCTATATATGCAAAGAAAACACATGCACCACCCATGAATTGAACCGAGGACCCAAGAATAGGAATCATGCATGATACTACTACATCACCATAATGTACAATTACCATATAATTCTTTTATGATGAGATCTGCTTAAAGAATTATTAATGCAAAAGATTATTTTTCCTCCATGCTGGATAATTTCTGTATTATCCTCTGGGCATGACACATATGCAGTTGCATTTTGCATACATTTGTGTGGGCTATGTGGAAGTTATTCAGCGTCAAAGCAAAGAACTGGGCATATTAAAATTCTGACCTCAGATTGATATCAATGTTTGCAGTTTTGTGCTGAAAGAGCACATTCATTGAACATGCTTACATTTTTGGTGAACGTGCAAGCAAATTTGTGTGCGTGACCAGTATTGTTACCCTAACCAATCCAACCAATGACGGCAACGAGCAGTAGTGTAGAGGAGGATGGACACAGGTACACAAGGCATACCTGCCTCTTTTTCTGGCTGTTTACAATTTACCCACCATCAGCTAAAAAGCCACTGGAGTGTACAGAAGAGTATACCCATTTCCTCCTTGGTTACCTACCCATCTTCCAAGTAGAAGATCCACCTCATCAACTCACCATGGGCAATGAATATTAGCCAGTCAGAGGGAGAATAGGGTGCGTCATGCTATCCTAGGAAATTAAAAATTTGTGAACAGTAAACTGAATGCATCAGTTTGCAGCTTGGAATTTACGGCACAGTGCATGCCGACATCACAAAACACCTGCAGCACTTACAGGCACTTCAGACAATGCAGCTACTGGTGATGCTGAAGCCCTGATGCCAGTTCATATGGATATTTTAAGAATGTTTATGAACAAATCAGCACAGATTCTAACAGGAATAATCTCACATTTATGTGCAAATTGTGCCTGCTGGGTCTGGGAAAAAATCAGTCTGAATGTCAGCCACATCAACCACGAGTCTGAAATGACTCGAAGCATCCAAGCAGTCTTGGGAAATATCTGCGAGTAAATGATAGTTTTAGATTTTATTTCACACGAGTGTAAACTAGTTCATTTTTTGGGACAGTGAATTCAAATTGTGGACCAAGAACATGAACTAGTTCATTTTAATCTGTGTGAACTGAGCTTTGAGGTTGCTCTTGTGAAGTTTAAAGGTGCACAACACTGAATGTCTGTACCAAACTTCATTTTCAATTAGTTACTGAAGATATTAGTATGGACCAAAGTGGTGCACTGCCACAACCGTCCCAGTCATATACCAATCAGCAAGTTAAGTAAATCAAAATGAAATTAAACCTGTCCATACAACAACTTAGGTCTCTCCGTACTTTATCTCTGCAGGGATAAATGCTTAGCCTGTGCTTAAAAAATCCATGTAGCAGTCGATAAATGAGCAGCAAGACTGGCAAAACTGACTCTGCACCGACATAAAGAGGGGAGAGACAGATCGGGAGATGGATCTGATTACCACTGGCATTTAGATCTGCTATAGCTATGAAGTGATAGCATGTCATAATTACAGGGAACAAGCCCTGAAACATCAATACAGAAAAGAAAAATGAAGACACTGCCAGATAAGACTAAACCAATCATTTCACACAGGGAATCTGAGGCATTAGCTGCTAACCCTATTGGGTTTTAATTAGCTGCAGCAGTACCCATCAGTACACACATCAATATGATCTCTACTGGATATGGAGAGCAGAAGAAGAAGGAGAAAAAGAAGAAAGGGATGGAGATGGAAAAATATAAAAGTACTAGGGAGTTGCACCCAGAACACACTGCCACCAATTTTTATGAATACATTTGCTACAGTACATGTATGTGTGTCTGAGCGCAGGGGGGTGAGTCTTTAAAGCAGGCACCATACAGTTACCATGGCAACGTGAGTCTTTGAAGTTTTTTGCCCCCCCTTTTTTTTTTTTTATAGCTGGATATAAGAACCAGATCTGCTCTGTTCTCCCCTCAGTTTTTTTCTCCCCCCTCCTTCCTCACCCCTCTCTCTCACTCTTTCACTCCCTTTGCTAAATCAAAAATTTCTCTTTGAAGACTTAAGCCGATTCCAAGTCAAACCCAATGCTATTTCTGGCTCTATTCAAGACTGGGGCTGTGGCTTTGTGCAGTGCTGTGTTTGACATCTGTGTGCGTGTGTGTGTGTGTGTGTGTGTGTGTGTGTGTGTGCGCGAGAGTGAGACAGAAAAAAAATCTGACTCAGTGCGCTTGTGTATGAAATATGAGCGTGGAAAACCAGAAGAGATAGGTATACGTGTGTGTGTGTGTGTGTTTGCAGTACAACACACATAAACAAATAGTGTGATTACAAAGCCGCCTGCTGGTTGGGACCGATAATGAGAAATGTTTTTTCATGTGTTTGTGTGTTTGACTATGTGTGTATAAGTGTGTGTGTATATTGCAAGTACAGACACAGACTTAAAAAAAAAAAAAGATATCAAAAGAAAAAGGAGGGGAGAGAGAGGATGAAAGGAGCAGAGGCGGGAGGACAGGAAGAGGGAGATGGGAGGAGGTGAAGAATAAAGAGAGGAGCACTAAAACATCTCACGGTGTGTCATCATGTTTTTCACACAGGTAAAGGTAAAATATTAATCACAACATTTACATAAAGCTCACACACCAAACTTATACACACAGATGTGTGGTTTCAAAGCCTGGTGTCAGTCGTAGACATGCAGGTGATGCTCGATTTTAATTCTGAAAGCAGTTTGGTGTTCACAGTAAAACAGTACATATAGCTCAAGCCTACAAAATGAGATAATAAAGGTTGAATTTGCCCAGTTAGACAAGTCAGCAAGACTAGCCCATTCAGCATGAAATATGATTAGCTTTCTCACTAAAAGGTAATCAATATCACTCTCATGTCTGTACTGTAAATATGAGTAGCTATAGCCAGCAGATACTAAGCTTAGCTTTGCAAAGACTAGAAGCAACATCTTGTCTGTTTCAGCCTACCAGTACCTCAAAGGGCCCTGACACGCCAAGCCAGGGTTCGGCCTTTGGTCATTTACAGTCCCACACTGTTAACATTAGTCGGACTCATTCATTCATTTTCTGTAATTGCTTATCATTGGGTGAAAGGCGGGGTACACCCTGGACAGGTCACAGGGCTAACACATAGAGACAGATGACATTCACGCTTACATTCACACCTATGGTCAATTTAGAGTCACCGACTCACCTAACATGCATGTCTTTGGACTGTGGGAGGAAGCCGGAGTACCTGGAGAAAATCCATGCTGACATAGGAAGAACATGCAAACTCCACACAGAAGGGCTTCCACCCTGGGTTCGAATCAGTTACCCTCTTGCTGTGAGGCCACAGTGCTAACCACTGCATCACTGTATCTCCTTTTTTGTCTCTTTTTTTGCCGATTCAGCATGTTGAATGGGCGTCGGAGAGCTCTAGCCACTGAACTCTTTGGCAGAGTATTGTCCTTTCAACATAAGCTTGTGTTGTCAGTACCTTCGGATGCCATGAAAGTAATAGATTATAGATGAATAGATTATAATAATAATGTCAAAGTATCATTTACAGAGAGATTTAACAGACGATCACTGCTGCCCGACCCGCAGGTCCATTTGCGGGTCCCGCGGGTTACGGGTCGTCCTGCGCATCACTACTCAGCTCAGTCTATAAATGCTGTACACAACAGTAGACATTATATTTTATTCAGGCCGGCAGAACCAGCAGTGCATCGGCTCTACAGTGCACGGCACTGCTGATTTACCATTTTATTGCAGCACAGAGTGATCAAAAGAAAGCATAGAATAATGTACTGAAGGAGACTGTTGTGCCATCATTTTTTTGTGGTTTGAGAGCAAAGATCCGGTCGCTGCTATGCAAAACTCCGCAATACAATTAGGTCAGAAAAAACCCCGGAGGAGTGCTTCGCAAGGAATCTTTGAAAGGAGCCGAGCCTGGCGTAAAACCGAAGAGAGCAGGCAGCAGGGCCACAGCACGTTCAGATACAACATGGAAAGTACCTTGGGTGCGTTGGTTGTTGACGTTCTGGGACGCCATGTCAAGTTCTCCTTTTACATGCATTGTTTCCTTTCAAAATACACTTCCATTTTCACAGGTAATTTACGGTTTACATATAGTCTCTTTCAAAATAAAGGCACTATGTCAGTGCAACAACACAAACTGCTATTTATCCAACACCCCTCCCTACCCCTACCATACTAGCACTTTCGCCGCCTTAACTTTCGTTCTGGTCCCACTGCGTTTCCCCCTGACTCCGCCGTGCACTGTTAAACTATACACATATCATGCTGACGTTAAAGGATGCCTTTTTTTCATCAGCGCCTGATGCTGCAAGCCACTACCCAAGCATTGGATGTTGATGACGTTGGAGTTAGACAAAGTTGCATTGGCTGTGGCTTGGAGGCGTGTTGTCGTGCAACTTCTTCTTGGCTGAGATGCAGGTGACGTGAGGCAATGTAACAGTCAGCCTTTGTCGGCACTAGTTCTTTGATGTCAGTTTAGTGTGTCTGGATCTTGAACCTCACTATTTAATACATCATATCTCGTATGTTTTATGTAAAAATACAAAGTGTAACAAGAGACCGTCTTGTAAAAGGATCAATCAGTAGCGATACAACAGCCTTCATTTTGTAAAGTGTCACCTGTAAAGTGTTGTGACTGCATCTTGCATGGTTGCAGCAACAATATCTGTCAAACACCTGGCAAAGTACTCACAAGAAAGCGAATAATTGTATTTCCTAAAATGTTCGACTATTCATTTTAGAAAAGCACAGGACAGTACAGCTGCAGTCTCTTTGAATACTGCAAAGACATCCATTCACACCTTTATCACCAGGAAATAGGAGAGCGATCATAATCTCATATCTAATCTCAACAGAGATTCTGCACAGAGGAGTTGAAAGAGACCTTGAGCCTAATGTGCAAAACACACTCACCGCCTTTAATCCAAATCAGGACTTTTCCACAAAGGCAGTTTTGTTGAGACTGCAGTATTGCATCGGTCACAGTGTAAGAGGGAAGATAAAAGAAGGAGCATTTCTCAGAGCTGCACTGTATGGATGTCTCCCTGCCAGCTATACAAAGCAAAAACCTCTCTCAAACCATTTCTTCCATTAATTTGCTAAAATGGATGACTTCTGTTGCCACAGAATTACTGCAGAATTCCACCCTAAACAAAAATGCCCATGCAACATTTTTCTTTAAACATTCAAACAAAGGCTGATTTTGGAGTCCAGCTCAAAATTCATCAACATCACAGTCTCAGCTCTTGCCTCTTTGTCTCCAGGCCTCAGGTAAGTTTACTTCATGTTCACAAACTCTGATTAAAGTGTCCCGAGATCAGAGAAACAACATGAGGCGACATTCAGTTTTTGGGTGGATCTTGGCTTTGATGGCACTGGTGCATTCCTCCACCATGACAAGATGTACAGTATTATACTGTAAAATCTCCTGCAGAGTTTGGGCTGCCCACTGTACAATTAGTCTGTCTTTCATCACTGTCATAGTCCATATGCCACGTGTAGTCTCACTGGGTGGTCTCATCAAACTCCAATTATTTATTGTACAAGGCAAGCAAATCCATGAAGCTTTTATTTAAACAGAAACTGAAAATTGATAAGAATTTTGTTGCATCTGCAGTGCATACTGTAAAATGCTCAGTGTCTAGAAAGTGTTTATAGGTTTTTATTGTTATCACAAATGCATTATGCAGATCAGGGCAGAAAACAATTACTAATTTCACTGTTTAGTACTTTGTTTTTTCCAACTTTAACATGTTTATTTTGTATGATCAACAAAAATCAGAAGACATTTTATTTAGTATGACATAAAACTGAGAATGAGAGAAAATCCTCATATTTGAGAAGCTGGAAACAGAGAATGTTTGTCATTTATATGATAAATGACAAATAAGTAATGAATAATTTATTTATAGACTAATTTTCAAACAAAGAGGTACAAAGTGCCTTAATGAAGGGACATAAGCAGCATTTTGTCATTGCTGCATGTGATTAAAGCAACAGCATAATAAAGAAATCTTAAAAGAAATACAATTCACAATAAAAGATCCAAAACATATTAATACAAATGAGATATACAAATAAAATAAAAGATAAAAGATGAAAAAAGTTGAGATGAAAAAAGTTGAGATTCAAAAGATTTTTTATGGATTGAAAAACAATTAATTGACTTATTGTTTCAGCAGTAATGGATACACGTCATATGTAGGCATTCATGCAGAGAAACTTCTTAACCATTTGAGGCCATCATATGGTTTATAGTTACTTATAATATGTAAACACTGCTGAGTTTAAGTGGTCTACTCACTCAGCGAATCACTAGAAAGCTACGATCCTTGTGGTTCTATTGATGTGCACAATTTCAAGATACAACCAACACAAAAGGTATCATAAAAGCTTCTTTCAAACCACCAACAAACAAATAAACAACTATAACTCACCTACTATATGAAGCCTCACAGTAATGCACTGATCAATCATATTCTAACAAAAATGGTCCAGGCACATTCGCAAAGGTCCAGACAATTCAAATCCAGTTAAATATTTAGTCCAAGCAAATGATTACATCCACAGACATCCACAGACTGCCACTGCATCATTTCAGATGTTCCATTTTCTCCATGTATTGTCCATAATATCTCCAGTTTGCATGCATATATTGCAGACAGCAAGATATCAAAATGGCGGCTGAGCTCTGACCTTTTGATTGACACTTCACTTGAGCCAATAGGAGCTTCCATCCTACAGAGTCTGTGTTGACAGAAGAGGTCTGCCTGGTCCATAGAGCCAGCTAATAACAAGCAGCTGGTCGGATGACTGACACTTCTTATCACCAATGAAACTCCTGACAGGTAGGGGGCTTTTTGTGCCATCATTATGAACATAGACTGTCATAATGTAAGGTAAGGTAAGGTAAGGTAAGATAAGGTAAGGTAAGGTAAAACTTTAATGTCCTCTGGGGGCAATTTGTACATGAATAATAAACAGGTGGTTTTTCTATTGTCTTAAGGGCAAACCCTTACTCACACATCCAGTGAATTGGCTCTTTTTTTGGAAAAGTACCTGGACAAAACCTTTTAAAAAAAAACTTATAGTCATCTGCAGCATCATAGAAAGAATAAATATATAAATATTCATATTTATATTCATTCATATATTAAAAAAATCTTTTGTTAACAGTACTTACAGTGATTCTGACTGTTGGGGAAAAAGACTGTCAGTGTTACCTTTAAAAAACAGGCCGTGCATATACATGTACAAAAAATGGAACAACAAAAGCTTTCAATTTATGTTGGCCATGCCTTGGATAGGTGTTTTAGGTACATGTTCTAGGAATCGTACAGGTGTCTCTCCTCTAAAATTTCAGTCTTTTTTGCTTTTGCTGTTGCTTGACATCTGATTAATTTAATTATTCATTCAAGTTAATGAAAACACCAGCTTAAAAAAACCATACAATCTCATTTAACACATGCAAAACACAATGTAACCTTAAATATATCCAGAGAGCAACTTGTGGTAGCACATGAAAGCTTCATATGTTGTTTTTTGGATAGTATGTAATAATATTTTTGATGAAAAATGGAGAGGCAGTTGGGTAGTAGGTAGTTTGACAAAGAAATAAGGTGCCCCTCTCTTTACCACATTTAACACGAATGTATACTAGTACCAAATGGAGTGATTTTAAGTGTTTACGTTGTGAGCAATCAGACAGCTTTCTTGCTAATCCTCTCATTCTTACACCATGCAAACCTCGTACCTTTTGAAGAAACCTGAGAACTGTCCACATGCTATGAAGCTGGTAGAGTTCTCCACATATGGACTGATGTGAGGTCAGAGTAGAAAGTTATGCATCTTAAATATCTGGCTTCTACACTGCAGATAATTAGAAAAATATTTAACTTTGCTTTGCTTCTATGTTTCATAAGTGATGTGGGTGGAGAAACTTTACGTATGTGATTAATTGACTCATTCAGTCATTTCATAGTGACCCAGAATCTCCAGGATCCAGGGGCCTGGCCGACCTCCCCCTGCTGCCTCAGGCCAGGAGGGGCCCCAGCGTGGAGAGAGATCTTAGACTTTAAGGCTGAGTGGAACCAGACTCGGGGGTTTTGTTGGAAAGGAGTTGAAGTGGATGAGGAGAGGGGGGGTGTATAAAGAGTGGCAGGCCTTGCCCTTGGAGCCCCACCACTGACGCACACAGATGGAAAGCATTAGACCTCCATTCCAGCGCAGAGATGGATGGATTATTAGATAGAGAGTCTGTGTGGAGTGGGAAGAGGAAGGAGTGCAGGGTAAGAGGCTGAAAGAAGAGGGCGAGTGAGGGGAGAGTGAAGAGGAGGAGGAAGAAAAAGAAAAGGGGAAAGGGGCGTTTTCACAAATTTTGTCATGCAGATGTAAGTGGTTTAAAGTGCATGCAGTAAACACAATACAGACTGTATCAGTGATATGGAGAAACTGACTTTCTTGATACTTAATACTGCATGATTTAGTGGATACAAGTTCAGCAAACAGCAAAGACTTTTGCTCCAGTTCCTTCGTTAGATTAGCTTTTCGCCCCATGTTCAGCTTTGCTCTTGACTCTTTACCAGCATGGCATTCTTCCATGGTGCCTCTTACCAGAGACTTCCTTTCATTTAGTGTGGGGAAATGGCATTTGTAATCTTAGAGCTGAAATCATCCACAAGATCACTGAGACAGAAGGTGGCCTGTAGATGTTTAAGGATAACGCTCAACATGAGGAATTAAAGCGACACACCAATAAGGAGCAAATTTTCTGTGAGACATCTGCTTCAACTGGAAAGAATGATTAAATATAGAGGCAACTCCACGTCCCTTTTGTGCACTCTATCCTTGCTCATAAAAGTTGACTCAATAAGAACTGCTGCACTTTAAACAGAAAGATTGTGCTCGATAAAGAAAACACTGATTAAAAATCATTTTCACGCCAACTTGATGTTTAACAAAGCTTAACTGAGTGTGTTAAAAGCATTCTTTGCCAATTGAAAGTTTTTTGTGACTGTGGCTGATTAGTGACTGATTTCATTTTTGATACATCTGCAGATTTCGTTGATTACATCTTGTTCACTCTAGTATTTATCAAAACAGAAAAAGGGACAGGGAGTCCAAAAAAACAGCCTGTTTCTAGGTGTTAGTTAGGGCGACAGTGCAAGGCAGTGCATGCCTGAAAGGAAAAAGAGGAGGCATATTGGGGGCCGTAAGGTTGAGTTAATTTGAAAAGGTAATGATAGTGGCATCCATTACAGGCACACTTAAGATTTTTTGAAGTGAAGCTGTATGGAGTACTTACCTGTAGTTAGCACATTAGATTGTGGTCAGCATGCTCTCTGTTTGGAGAAGCAGACAGGACTAGGACCAGAGATGCTGAGCAATGAATTGCTGTGATGGAGGTTTGCAGCATATGTATTTTACCCACTTAAAATAAGATCACATTACCTTGCTGACAAACAGCCCTGTCCTTTGGCACTACATTTTCTCAACCATGTAACGTGCCATGTACTAAATTACGCTGAAGGGTCAGAAAGTGCTGTTGTGTAATCCGGCTGATACGAAACTTCACTTTTCTTAAGTTTTCGAAGTTGGTGCGTGCTTGTGTTTTTCAAGGCTGTTCAAAGCAGGGATAAACAGCTGTGGCTAGTTACACTGAATATAAACAACAACACTCCACCTGCAAGACTGAAGAGCACTGATGTAACCATCCATCAGATAAGATTATGCTAAATACCTACAGCTAAATGAAACAACTCACCGAACAACCAGGAAAGTGTGAAGTGCTGGCATCTTTTGACACAGAAAGATCCAGTGGTTATGTTGTAAACAAGTCCCACTATTGGCAGCGTAGCTCTCTGGGTCCATGAGCATGCATTTACAGTTTCCGCAGTTAGCGTGTGTTCTTTCTTGGCCTCCAGTTTCCTGAGAATTTTCCCCTCTTCCTTTTCAGCCTGTTCAGTCTCTCTCCGCAAAAGTTCCTCTGTGTACTCTGGTTCATTAAGGTGTGAACAGCACTATATTCTTTTTTTCTAGTATTCTTTGTTTCTTCCATAAATCAGTGAAAGTGTGACCCAAACAGCTGACCTGCAACGTCATATAGTATGCACTTTTGCATAGGAACAGACATTGTATGGTTGAGAAAATGTAGTGCCATAGGACAGGGCTATCAGAGAAAACCCATGCTGACACCAGAGAGCATGCAAACTCTGCACAGAAGGGGATCGAACCGGGAACCAGCTTGCTGTGAGGCGACAGTGCTAACCACCACACCACCATGCCCACCCAGTACCTCACCAGCCACTTAAAAAACTCCAGGCAATCACTTAAACATCACATCCAGTTCCTTTATCCCTGATCTTAGTTTGTTAAACTGGTGGGGAGACTCATGAGGCAATTTTTTGTTTGCATATGTGCATCTTGCTTTCGACCGGCTCCTCTGCTCCACATGAGACCTTTTTGGCTGTCCGGTGACTCTTCATCATACTCCCATGTCCAAATTTACCAGCAGCCATCTCCACTTCTGTCTCAGCGGGATAAATGAATGTTTCCAACCTGTTTTCCAGTTGTAATGTCGGAGTGACTGTGGTCTGTGTCCATGTCAACCTTTGACTGTGTGCCAAATGTCTGGGGGTCGCAGCTGGCTGAGATGAATCCGTTACATTTGGCAATGAGAGTATAGTCTTGCACTCATCTTGTGTATCCCAGCAGGTAAAAAGTCAATTCACAGCATAAGAATATGTTTTAGTTTAAGTGAGTCTTGGGAAAGTTATGATGTCATTTACAGATAGCTGTTTATTTAAATGTCTTGTCAAGTTAAAATCTGATGATTTCAGCTCTTTAATACAGGAACAGTATAAACATATCTTTAAAAAAAAAAAAAAAATATGTAGTGATTGTTATTTTGTTAGAATCTTGTGGAGAAATATATGTACACATCACTCTTTGAGCACCATTTATAGGTATGCTACTGGCTGTGGGCTATTTAGGTCCTTAATCCTAGAGCTATTTATACACTACCTCTCTGTATATAAATACACACTCACACGCTCGCACACATTACCACCAAATGCACCATGTCTCAAGATATCTATCTCTTTAACTTCTAACAGAAATTTGTTCTCTGTATCTGGAGTGCAGCATTTAACACACACCCAGTCTAACAATCCACGAGGTCCCGCAGGTCATTTAAATCTCGTTATGTTTTACTACAGAAACTGATCTGTATTTAGACGCCACTAGATAAATTGTGCTTACTCAAAACGTTAACGTCAAGTTGCTACAATTGAAGTAAATGGTCAAGTATATCAAGAAAGTGCAGTTCTTTAGTAAATGTATTTAATTACTTTCCACTACTGCGCATATATGGTGATGTAAGAGCCAGCAGGCAGTTTGCTTGGTGGGAAACTGGCTCTGTCCAAAGTAAAAAAAAAGAAAAAATCTACAAAGTGCCTTCTGGTTTGTTTCATCTGTTAAAGAAACTAAATTGTAAAAATGACAAAATAATTGACACAACCAGACAAGGAATTTTCCCGTCTCCCGTCTTTATATAGGCTAAGTTAACAACCAGCTGGCTCTATATATAGCAAACAGACAACAGAGTGATAACGATCCCCTTATGTAATTCAAAAATATCTCAAAAGGTCAAAGTATTTTTTAAGTTTCATTCAGTAGGAAATCTGATAGCTGAGTATTTCCCATTGAACTGAAATGGTCTCTATTCACCAACATTTTATTGGTATGAAATTACAGTAATAATCTCATCATTTGCTTCTGGCCCTTCTGACAAGGTTAATTTTAATGTTAAGCTGATGTGACAAATGTTATCACAGTATAGACCATTTTTCTGTGAGCGGGTCATGTGATCTCAGACCAGTGAGGCATGAATAGAGAGAAGGAATGTGGATCCATCTTTCACTCCATTGTTCTCCTCCAGTCTTTCCGACTCTGCGGCCTTTCGAGTATCTGTCTGACGATAAAGAGGCCTGTTAATGTTTAAAACAGCTGAATGCTTTCCACCTGAACAGAGGGATTTAGCTGTCAAAGACACAGCGAGCACAAGGTCGTGCTTCAGCGCTTCAGCGGATGATGTTACTGACAGGAAGTCGGGGATTGAATATTATGCATGCCGCCTTGTGTGATTGGTTTTAAGACACGGCAACAGCTCTGTGGATGCCAGCGTCGGTCTCACAGTCCAACACTTTGGTTCAGACTGAAATATCTCAACCACTGTTTGATGGATTGCCTTGAAACTTTGCACAGACATTCATGATCCCCAGAGGATGGATCCTACTGATTTTGGTGATCTCCTGACTTTTTTTTCTTGTACCATCAACAGGTAAAATTTCTCCAAAACTTTGGTTGAGCAAACCTGCAAAACTTTCCATCTATATACTTTGTGTTTGTTTAGGAAATGTTAGCATGCTAACACGCTAAGCTAAGATGCTAAACAGAATGTTAGCATTGTCATTTGAGCATTAAGCTCAAAGCACCACTGTGCCTGAGTGCAGCTTCAGAGAGCAGCTAGTGTTGCTGTTAGACTTGTTAAAATAAAACTGTCATGAAAATTAATAAACATAGAATGAACCTGTCTTAGCTGTGTCAAGACCCTTGGGGGGAATTAAACAAGGCAGTTATAGTTCAATTGTCAGCATTCAAAGGCTTCCCTTCACTTCCTCTCTTCAAGGTCAGTATGTCGCAGCACGGACAGCAGAGGTCAAGCGCCTGTCAGCCCCTCAACAAAAACAGCTCATGTTCCCAAACAATCAAGGGCTTGTTGGAGGTTCCCAGCACCGCCAACCATGGAAGAGCGAGAGGACGGTGAAACTGTATCCTTCTCTCTGCCTCTCCCCTCCCTCAACATACATCTGTATCCCTTCCTCTCAGTCATCATAGTGTCAGAGTGGAAGCCTTCAGTTGTCGCAACCAGGAGGGCTCCATCATCCGGTTTTCTGCACGAGTACTGTGCTTAAGCTCAGTTTTGGGATACTTTTTTGTTACTAAGAGTTTTACTTCACCACAATAATAAGACAGCTGCAGTTAAGCTACTAGTTTATTTTCCAATTTAAAGGTTTACATGAAAAACACATGATGAAAATACAAAAGATTCAACTACCCAATGGTATATAAGGCCATTAAAAATAGCTCTATGGGAAAGACACTGCTTAAACATATTAAGGGAACACTTAATTGTCACAGTATAACTCCAAGTCCGGTAAACTTCAGGGATATCAATCTGTCCATTTAGGAAGCACAAGTGATTGTGGATCAGTTTCAGCTGCTTTGGTGCAAATGAAAGTGACAACAGGTTCAATGGTGAGGCAAAAGCAAGACTCCCCATAAAGGGAATGGTTTCACATGTGGTGGCCACAGACAGTTGCTCTCTCGTTATCCTTCCTGACTGATTCTTCTCTAGTTTTGTGTTCTGCTAGTGTCCTTCTCACTACTGGTAGCATGAGATGGTACCTGCAGCCCAATCTGGTTGCACGGGTATTCCACTGACACAGACTGTCCAGGAGCACACTGATGCCCTGATCCAGGTTTGGGAGGAGATCCCCCAGGACACCATCTGCTGAGTCATCAGGAGCATGCCCAGACATTGTCGGTGGGTGCATACAGGCATTTCAATTTTTCACCTGATTTTCGGTGTGATTTTGAATCCAGCCCTCAGTAAGTTGATAATTTTCTATGAGAATAAATTTTGCAGATAACGGATCTGCACTTTACTTTAAGGGTTTTAAAGTTTTTCAAAACTGTTGAATGACTATGCGGGTTATATCCTCACTATCTATATTGCATGAATTATGTGGAATAACCATGCCAGAGCTCACACACACAATTATATTGTGTCTAATATTTGGATCTCAAGCCTCTGAACATTTCACTTCCATCTTTAAACTGCTCTCCTGATCCTCCCGCTGAGCCCAGATGAAGCCAGATCCCACTCCTCCCTCAATTTTTACAAGCCGTGTCCATAAGGACCTCATAGTAAAGCCGATACATTTCACCCTGATGATCCCTCTGCTTTATGCTGTACTCCTAAGTCACGCACAATTCCTCTCGGCTATTCGCTGCACTTTACCTGTATCCCTCTCCTTCCACCTTTTATTCATCCATCTCTCTCTCAAAGCCAAAAGCACGCTCATTCTCTTCTTTGGCCTCTCCATTACTTTCAAAGCCCATTACAGCCCATTACACCCTGAACTCAAGAGGCTTAATGAGGCTCCTTTAGCAAAGAGCGCCCTCGGGGCTCTACTGTCATGGGAGTGGTCGTCCTCTGTTACACCGTCCGGTCACAGGAAGTAACCCCGCCATTTTAGTACTGAGACAGGACACACCCGTCCCCACTACACCTATCATTCCTACATTTCTTATTGTACTTTTTACTGCTCTACATTTTTCAGACAGTTTCAATTGATTTCAAGTGATTTCCACTCTACACTACTCACGTGGTTTAATTTAAATAACAGTTTGAGGCATAAATCTCAAATAGTTCACAAAACAGCACAGCTTGAAGAAAATTAAATTATGTAGGCTAAAAATTACATACAAGAACGCAACATTTAGATGTGACTGAAGTGTGTTCGTCCTGCGGTAAAGTGGGCATGTCGTGTGGAGAAGTGGGTGTGTATGTTGTGGCGTCTTCTTCATGGTGTGCCCCGTCCAGGTCAAAGGCCTCCACAGTTCTCTCACAGGTGCCATTGATAGTCAGTGCCACCAACCCCACGTGTGATGTCAGTGCTGAACCTGCCTCCTACCATCTGCCTAAACCACAGCCACGTCTAATAGACACCTGCTGTGCGTTCCAGTATTCATACTACCATACTATATAGTATGCCAAGATTTAGTATTTCCAAATACATAGTATATCAATGTCAAAAATACCAGGATGCTCGACTACATCTGGTCTGATTCTGCAGTATGCAAGCCAGCATGCTTTTCTGGTTGTTCCGACCCACAATCCTCTGTGCAGTGGACGATACGTCACACTGACTGAGCCACAAACAGACGACAGCTTGACAGCTTTCAATGAGCTGTCAAGCTGTCAAGCTCTCCGTCTCTGGCAAGCTCGGTGAACCGCATTTTGTTTTATCTCCATGGTAATGGATATACAAGTAAGAAGATCAAAGTTCAGGGCGTAATGGTTTGAGGAAGTAGTACGTTCCGATTGTGTGCGTACTGGATGCATCAGTGCATACGGGCAACAGCAGTACCTACGAAAAGTTCAAAGTTTCCAATTCGGAACACACCCTTGCTAAACCAGTGAAGCTACCGAAATACAGGGACTGATATGATTGGTCAATAAATGATTAGTCAGTCTACAGGAAATAAATTAACACAAATTCTGATAACTTATTTATTTTTTGGTTAATTTATCAAGGTAAAATAATTTGGACTGTTGGCAATATAAAAAGTCATGTTGTAACTTGATGGGTATTTTTGACTGACATTTTACAGACTGAAAAAATTAAAAACTGACAAATTAATCAATAATGAAAATAGAAATTACCTGCAACCCAGATATAGTCATTCACAAGTTCTCTATAAACTAAACTGACATCAGTTTGAACCCAGGAGTCTTCTGACCTGTTCATATCCAAAACTATGCACAGGGGGGTGAGTTTCATATCTTTAAAAGTTCGGAATTCTGTCTGACAAAATCTGCTCAGAGTTTCAATCCTGGATGTGAATGTCTTCCAGGATGTGAGTGACTCTGAGTCTCTGACAGTGACATGATGCTGACAGCTCAGATCAGAGCAGATGTGTGTCTCTCTTGCTCCACAGCAGTCTATCAACCACAGATGCCTCCCTTTTTCTCATCCTCCTCCTCCTTCTCACTCTCTGCGGCTGCACTTACAAAGCACGGCAAATGATTTTTGTTCTTGCCTTGGGAGAAATCATATCCAATAGTTTCAGAGCTCTCTGTGCCTCTAATGAAGAAGTCATGGGAGTTTACTAGTCTGCTGCTGCTGCTCGCAGAACATTTTCATAATACAAACTGTTCCAGAAAGGCAAATTCTGTTTCAACACTAATAGCTTCTTCTTCTTCTTCTCCAGACTACAGTTTTGCTTTTATGTGCACATACACAACTTAATTACCAGAGGGCCCTGTGCACAAATAATCATCCCCGTATATGTACAGCAATTACATCTTTTTTGGCATACTGTACATACGCACAGCCTCTCTGCTTCACTATAAGCTGTTTTGGCTCATTCAGTGTGCAAAATGAGAGTTTGGGCAGTAAACACACACACACACACACACACACACACACACACACACACACACACACTGGAGTCATTTTTCCATTTTCGCCCAATTCTAGCTAGACTAATATTATTTCCAGCTGTTATGATGCTCGTACCGACACTGATCACATAGCTAAAGGGCGCCACCACCTGGTCAACAGCAGTCACTACAACTTTGAGGCACACAAGTTTCATTAAATCCACAGAAATGGTGATTTAGTGACACCCAGTGGATTAAAACTGCCATTACAATTCTGATCACCAAGCCAAAATCAAATAAAACCCCACAAATTAGCTTTAAATGCCCATGAATACACATCATTTTGACTCCAAGTTTAACCAAACAACATCATTTAATAAATGATTTTGCAATACAAAACATCTGTGCAAAAATGTTCAGACAAAATACAAAAGACAAGGCCTCTCTTGGTCAAAAGGATAAGCATGTAAACCTGCAACGGGTACACTGTTATTAAGATATAATGTACTTGTATTTTTATTTTTTTTTAAAGAATGGATCTAGAATTCAAAAAACTTTTTTTTCTGCCAAATACAAAAATATCTAGACTTGATTAAGATTCACAGTCTTGTGTACAAGTGGTTTTTGCACTGCTATATTAGTACACATAAATCCTTTAATGCTGGATGGAACATGTACGAACTCAGACGCAAAGGTAGCTCAGTCTGCTTCAGAGGAACAAAAATACAAAGAGACGAAAGACAGCGATGAAATAAAACCTCAATGGGAAAATTAACTTAAAACCATTCAAATAATCTTGGACTAGGTTTGACATGAGGAACAAAAATAATCTCCTCCCTTCATTTTGCTAACGGCAGACTATCGGCTTCTGTCGACCAAAACTGGTTTGAATAAATTATCTCAGGTTAAACTAAGGCTAGAGTCTAATGTCTAAAATCTAAATCTAATAAAATCTGATTTATTTTGATTTTAGTCTGGAGTTGTAGTGATATCAGAAAGTAGCCATGGTGTGAAATGTAAGGGTACATGAACTAAATACTGAACACAGACTTGTCTATCTACATTCCACAAATGTCAAAAGCCCTATTATTAAAAAAGAAGGCACTGTAGAGAACGAGCAATTGTCACTGCACTTTTTTTTTTGCTTTACACATCCACAGTAAAAAGTTATCAGAGTACCCTTGTGCCATTCTAGATTAGCAAATACCATCGACTGATAGACTTAACGTCTGTTAAAGGAAGAGTGTATAAGATTTAGAGGGATTTAGTGCCATCTAGTGGTGAGGATGGCAGATTGCAACCAGCTGAAGCTTCTCCTGCGTAGAAGTCCTAATTTGTACTCACTTTTTTTCTGTTAAAACAAACTTTTAAAATGGTAAAAACACTGAATAAAGCAGTCTGACGTTAAAAAAACCCCCCAATGTTTCTCCAATGGTCTCATCACGGAGGGAATGCAAACTACAATGGCCAATGTGAAACCATGAATGATCCTATACAGAGCTGGTGTTTGGTTTGTCTGTTCTGGGCTACTGTAGAAACACAGTGGTGCAACATGGCCATCCTTGTAGGCAAGGACTTTTTCCCTATGTAGATATAATGGCTAATTCTAAGGTAACAAAAACACAGCAATTCTTTCTTGCATGTGATTATATGCTGAAGGAAACTAACTTTTAAAATTGTATTCCATTTTTGCCAAAATATCCCGCTAAATCGCACACACTGGACCTTTAAAACCAGCAGAGTGCAACATGTCTGGGACACTTTCACGACCATTCAAACCCAATGATTGTCTACTACACAGAAGGTACTGGAGAAGCGAACTAAAATCACGAGCTGTTCTTTTACAGCAGCTGTTTCTATGCCTTTTTTCTTCACAACAAAAGCTTCATATTTAACCGTGCTTCTGTTCAACTATCATCAAATAATAACAGCTGAGGCATCATTTGTGCAATTACAGGACTGACAATTATCAATCATTTACCTAATTCTTCATATCAAAAGAATATTCTTGGAAATATATGATTACCTGCTGCTGGATGTGTCGAAATATAAAAACAGCTGTGATTTTAGAGACTTACATGGAAACTCTATGGGCAAAATCATCGTATTCGTTTGCTTTTAAAAGCTCCAATTGATCGTTCACTGATATAGAACCAAAAATAAGCAACATATAAGTCTCTGCACACACAGTGATACAGTCTGTACCTAACTCGTGAAATTGATTCTCGATTAGGTCAAACATTCTTCTGTTCAGGCACAGAGTAACGTGTAAGCACCTCAGATATAATATTTATAGGTGGTTCAATTCATGTTCATGAGGCTGATTTTGTAGTGGTAACATTATCTACCATCAGCCTCCACACTTGGAGCACTTTCTCTCCTCCCTGTCCTGAAAGGTGTTTTATGCACAACACAGATGCTGGAAAACAGGAAAGTGAAGGGACACAGACATGAAGACGAGTCCTTTAAATAAAATCTTCCTCAAAAGTTCCTTCAGAATTCAAATACTACAAAAACTCTCCCCTAAAAATTTTAGACTCCATATCCAATTAATAATGATAAAATGTTCTTTCATGAGGGTGAAATTTTAACTTTACATCACTGACAGTAAATTCACCCCAGCCCTCGCGTGGTGAGTGAAGGGTTTGAGACAGTCAAACTGTGGAGGATATGAGCATTGTGCTGTCCAGCTTATGAAGTTAGATGCCATGTCCGCTGGGAGATTGGAAGACGGTACGAGAGGAGAGAAGGGGGCGGGGGGAAACAGGCGAGGGGATACAGAGTGGATTGGGGGGAGAAAGAAGGCAGATGAAGATGATGATTTCCTTGTTCCTCCGCCTTGGAAGTTGTGTACTGACATTTGAAAAAGGCAAAGAGGCTTGTGACCATGTTGCAAAAGTGTCAAATAATCATGTTGAGGTTTCGCAAAAAACATTCAGGTGTCATTTCTGAGGGGATTTTGTGTGAAAACGCCGAATCTCAGTTCCTGGATGAGCATTTGTAACAGACTTATCACCTGTATCTGTTTTAATTCAAGCTGCGTCAGTGGGGAGCTGTCACATAGCTGTAGCTGTCTGCCTGCTCTACATGAAACCCAAAAGGCAGGCCACCTGTACCCTTCGTATACTGGTGTGTTTAAGCAGGTCCGCGCTGGTTTTCTCAGTAAAAGCTGCTTAGCTTCCCAGTTGTTGAGTCTGCTGTTCCCATTTTTGTTCGCTCGGTTATTGCTCGCTAAATGTTGTTTCTTTTACTGTACAAACAAATGTACACACACATTTTTTTGTGTTTTTACACGTCAAGAAACAAGCAAGTCACATCGTTGCTGAAAGGCACCTTAAAGTCATGGTATGAGTGTCAGTGTTTCCTTCACATCATGCATGAAACAGTCCATTGACACAGGAACTTCTTGTCTGATTGGGACACAAACGCAGGATGGACTTGCTACCTTTTCACCTTTAAAGTTTTTCCTTAATAAAAAGTTCTTTTGAATATATATCTTTGTATTTCACTCATTCATTCAGGACTTATGTACCGTATTTACAAAGAGGTTAAAATAATAACACAACATTTTCACACCATGGTGGTAAGTACACATGCTTTAAACAATAAGGCATTAGAGAGTCAGCTGTGTATATACTTGTGTAGCTGCGGCAGTGTTTCTCGCACACTCAAATGTGCGTACAGGGCAGTTTCTGTTGAGGGTCCATGTGACCAGAGTTGTTAGACTGGGTCCCTGGGTGAGAGGCTAAACCTCAGATGTGGGTCCCGAGCAGAAAGAGTGTGATTATCTTCTAATCTATCTACAGGTCTGCGGTGATGACCGAGTCGTTGTACATCAGTACATCAGAATCAGCAGCGAGCAGCGCTGTTTGTGATGCGTGGTCCAGTTGTCCCAGTCCCTTCTGGGAAACTTGTCCGTACACCTGAACCTGCCCTCCGCCGCTCCCAGGCATGATGCAGTGGGAGAGCAGTGGCGTGTTGGCGTCATGGTTGGAGCCCGTGGTGGAGGGCACTCCGCTGACGTGACCCGTGCTGGTGGAGCCGCTGGCGCTGCTGGGTGAGCGGCTTTTAGGAGGGGGCAGGTGGTGCTGGATGACCCTGGTTGGTGGAGCCGGGGGAGGGAAGTGGGCTGGGAAAGCTGCGTATCCTGGCGGGATGGGGTATCCATTGACGGGGATAAAGCGCTGGTGGGTTTGCGTAACAGCCATGGGCGTCCAGGCTTGAATCGGGGCCATCTGGCCCGGTGTGGGGATAGCCTGGGCTGGGTAGAGGTACCCTGCAGCCGCGGCAGCAGCCGCGTAGCGGGGGTTGCTGAGGTTGCTGATGGGGCTGGCGCTTAGCGAGGTGGTTTGGGTGGTGGCGTTGCCTCCACCACCAGAGGGTGTGCTGGAGCTGGCATGGGATGAAAGCCCTTCCCAGGATCGCAGGCGGGCGTGGATGTCCTTGAAGCGCGTTCGACGTGATGGTCCCTCCTGCCAGCATTCAGTCATCAAACCATAAAACCTGAGAGACAACAGAGTTTGTTCAGGAAATTGTAAGAATTCATTTAAAAGTTACGGAGCAGTACCAGCAGAAATCAAAGGGGGAGTGTAGCGACAAAGACATTTCAAAAAAAGGCGAATGAATGAATCAGAAATTTATACAGATGGGTCAAAAGACCATCAGGGATCTCGAATGAGATTCTTATGGGTGCCAGCCGATGAAAGGGATAGTGGGAAATGAGACTGCACTAAGGCGAGAAAGTATAGATAGCAGGGTTTCTACTGGTAGGAGTGTGTGTGGTAATTAAATTAGAGAAGCAATCATTACCCAGTGGCAGAGAGAGTGGGAGGAGCAGCAAAAGGGCAGGCTTCTTTTCATTCAGCCAAGGGTTAATGGACACAGTATTGCCAAGCTAAATAGAGAAGATGAAATCAAGCTGACTAGATTAAGTCAGGGGCACTGTGGGCTGTGGAGTGGACTACACTTGGAGGGGAAACACCAGGATGGGAAATGTATGGAGTGTGAAGTGATGGAAACCGTGCAGCGTGTGATGCTTCGGTGCCGGCTGTATACAGAAGAAAGGAAGATCTTGTTTGATGAAGTGGCCAAACTGGGCATGGAGGCGTACTCCTTAACAGGGCTGTTAGGGGAGAGCTTTAACAAAAGCCAAATTGCCAGGAAAAGTATTGACTTTCTTCACACAACAGGTCTGTATCAATGGATTAAGTCTAGCAGGCGCCGACTAAAATGACCAGCGTAAACAGGGTGAGGCAGCAATCCACCACAAGCGCCTAGTCTGCCATTTAAAGCCAGCTGAAGAAGAAGAAGTAATTTAGTGAGAAGAATTCTCCCCAACCACACGTGGAAATGTATTTAATGGCCTCATAGACGACGTTCTCCACTGTGCTGGTGGTGCTGGACGACTCTGATTAAAGGGGCCATGTTGCTTGCTGTCAGAAACTTCTGATTCTGCCCTATAGTGCCATCTAGTGGATGAGTTTATTTCAACATAAAGGGTGCATGGAAGTATGCAGGTAATCTACAAGGTTTGAAATGAACTGATGCATTTTTGTACGTAAAGGGAGTATAAATGGTATCACCCTCTCATAATTCATTCATACCTTGGTGGACAGTCCTCAGGGCAGGGCAGCAGCTGCCTCTTTCTCACCATCTCCATCACTTCCTGGTTGGAGAAGCCGTAATAGGGCTGCAGACCGTAGCTGAAGATCTCCCACAGCACAACTCCGAACGACCAGATATCGGAGTCTGTGGTGAACTTGCCGTAAGAGATAGCCTCTGGGGACATCCAGCGGATGGGCAGCAGAGTTTTGGGCTGGACGCAGTAGTAGTCTGAGGAGTAGATCTCTCTGGAGAGACCCAGGTCGGAGATCTTGACGTGGAGCTGTTCACCTACCAGAATGTTCCGAGCTGCAAGGTCTTTATGTGTGTAAAAGTGGCTGGCCAGGTACTCCATCCCAGCAGCCACCTGGGTTTGATTAGTCAGAAAGAAAACAATCATTTAAGGAGGAAGTAGCTGTGAAGTATATTTGGTACAGAGCAAGGTGGATGGAGAAACACTTAACTTTCATGTAAAAATAAATATGGAGATTGAAAACTGCTTTCATATCCCACCTGTATGGACATGTGCAGGAAGTCTCCATGATCCAGGCTGGATTTCACCGTGCCATCCTCATCGCTGCTACAGCCAACGTCAGAGTGCGGTGAACGCATGATGAGGAACTCGTGGAGGTCGCCTTGGGGCAAAAACTCAAAAAGCATGCAGACGGGCTGCTCCTGGATCACCACACCCAGCAGGCACACCACGTTGGGGTGCTGCAGCTCTGTCAGCAGTGCAGCCTCCTGTGTTGGGAAACAAAAAGCATCTAATAAGGAGCTTCTTTTAAACAAATATGATTGGGGAAAGACTTCTAGCCTACTTGTTCGGTTAGAAACATTGCAGCATTGAAAGGTGGCTGTAAGAGGTTTGTTGGGGCTGAGTGTTTCAAACCTAAAATACAAATCTCTGCATGTATCACTTTAAATGCTGGCAGTCCAGGTCAGCCCTATTCTCTGTGCATGGGAAGGGAGGATTATGTTTTTACAAGTCATCTGTTTCAGCCTACTTCAACATCTAAATTTACCTGGACAGTCTGCCAGTAGTCAGTTTATTTTTGGAACTATTTCAAGCGACTTTCAGCCATATACAGTCTGGCATCGCCCACTACGTTTACCTTCTGTGGAAATACACCAAGTCATGCTTCAAGTCTTGTGGGAAGAGGGATCTTTCCACTGGGAAAGTTATATTTTAAAACTGAAGATTATTTTGGTACCAGATCCGGACACAAATGCCAGTTAGAAGCACATCTTTAAAAATTCCTATTTAGCCTTAAAGGGTTCTATGTAGGTAGATTTTTTGCATTTGTGTCCTCACCAATAATATATGTTGACAAATGTTTGTCTTTTCAAGCTTTGGACAGAGGGATCCGTTGTTTACCTGCTGGAAGTCGTTCCACTGTTGAGCATTGGAGACATCCTTCAGGGTCTTTATAGCCACGAGCTGCGCCTGGTCCATGCCCGGCAGATACAGGTGACCCTTGTAGACCTTCCCTAAAGAGCACTCTCCAAGCTCCTCCATGAAACGCACAGCCGACAGAGGAAGCTCTTTGGCCTTACTCTGCAGGGAGAAGAAGAGGAGGTGGGAAAGAAAAAAAAAACTTCTAAGTTAGATCATTGGTAGAGAGATGTGACAGAAAAAATTAGATCATTATTTTCTTTGTACTCTTTCTTCACCATTAACCACGCATGGAAAAGTGACATGTTGACATGAGGTTTACATTGGTGCTTCTAAGTCGATGCAGGCGAACTGCCTAATGTAACATCAGATATGTGTTTGAGCTGTAAAAAAAAGTATCGCCCAGAGAGCTGATAATTGTTATAATCATACTCAACCTATTACATCATCTCCTAATGACTCCATTTAAGCCTCTGGAAAGCTATGTGGGAAAATTGTGAAATCTGGCAACACGTTCTCAGCTTAGAAACGTCATGTAACTGACAGGTTAGCAGCCTTTAGGAAGAGTTAGCACCTAATTCTTCTGCCAGTGAAACTAACAGAAAAAGCTGCAGCTGCTTTAGGAGCAGGGGCATTTTAGTCTTTTATTCTGACTGATGAGGACACAGACCAGAGGTGTGTTTGTATAGCTGAATTCAACAGGACAAACTTTTTATAATTCAGCTGGACCGTGTTTTAGCTTGACTGTGCCTTTGTAACAAATCAGCAAATGCATTCAAACCCAGACAGCTGGTTGCTGTGTTCATGACTCTTCCAATGAACACTAAAGAGTCGGATCAGGTTTAATTGATAGTATGATAAAGTAATCTAATAATGTGAATTTAATAATTGAAAAAAAAGTGGATCAAATGTGAAGTTACTATTTATGATGATGAAAGGAAAACATTTCATTTGTTTATGATGGCATAAGGAATAATGAGGTAGTGCGATGGCAAATAAATGTGGGCATCAAATATAACTGACAGTATGCCATCATCAGTGCCAAGTTGTTGTTTTTGAATTCTTTTAACAAATACTGTAATTGAAGCAAAAGCACAATGCACTGGGCAAACTGTGCAACTCTGATGCAGCTAAGTAGCTGTGCACTGTCCCTGTTAAATGAATACACCACGACTAGGAGATACACTATCAAGGTTTACCAACAATGTGTGTGTGTGTGTGTGTGTGTGTGTGTGTGTGTGTGTGTGTTGTGAGTTGTTTGTCCCATTTCATATGGTTATTTATCCAGGACTTGAACTAAATTCTCACATCTTAGAGCTGTCCAGGTGATCTCACTCTTGCTGAGATCACCTGGACAGCTCTACAATGTGAGAGTAGCTGTGTGTGTGCGTGTGTGTGTGTGTGTGTGTGCGCGTGTGTGTGTGTGTGTGCGTGCGAGAGTGACTGTACATGAAGATAAAAGGTGAAGCGAGGTTGGCAGAGATTTCCAGATTCCAGGAACTGTGAGATGAATAATGAAATTCCTCTGTGAGCAGTGAAGAGACACACACGTCTGTATGAGCTCTGAGGGGGGTGATATGTGTGTGTGTGTGTGTGCGTGTGTGTGTTCGGCGTGCATGCGTGTGTGTGTGAGGTGAGTGTGGGGGCCTGCTGATGTTATGAGAGGCACAGATGTTTTTAGTTATGGGTTTGTTTCACCCCTTCTTTCCTCCCCACACCCAAACCCTCAGATCCTCCTCACACCACCGCAGGTTTGTGTGTGTGTGTGAGTGTTTATGTGTGTCTAAATGGATTGTCACGGGCAATGGCCCCTGGATGACCCTGCAGCAAAGCATGCTGGGTAACAGTCTCACCAAGACAAAGTTGTAGATAAGAGAGACGTTCAGCTTGGCAGTAAATTACTGTATAATTGAAGTTTTATGACTCATTAAAAAGGTTTTAAGGTAAAAATCAAAAGCAAATCCTCAGTGACCCAAACTGTCTTGCTCCTAGATTAGATGCATAAACTGGGAACAGACATGAGAACTGCATTTCTGTAAAGCTTTTTCTTTTTAAGTTTTGAAATCTTAAAATGGATGGCTACACGATCTGATATGTGTGAACCATATTTCAGGCCCTCGTTGTCCACAAAGACCATTTAAAATTCACTGTATAATTCCATAACTGCATGGTTGTCACTCTGAAAAGATTTCTTTGATCTCCTGCATCCTCGACTCTCTGCAGATACAAGGCCGTCATCTAAACGCAGCGAGGAAAGACTCCCTTTTTAGGTTGGTGAAACATTTATTCCATGGCTAAAAAAGAAAAAAAAACTTAAATAAACCAGAGATATTAATGGCTTCTGACACTTCTGTGACATTTTGCGGTTCTTTCTATAGCTGGTGATGGTAATATTATACACATTACCTTGAGCATCGGCTCTGCTTTGCACAAACAGACACGCTGTCTATATAATCCTCCCAACACCACTGAAATTATGTGGAAAAAAGATAAACAGACATGATATGACTGAGTGTGCAACCTTGGAAGAAATACGATACAGATCCTAGTGTGAGCTACGTTTTGGCTGGCAGAGCAGCGGCTCGATGATCTACATTACAAAGACGTGCTGTGACAGAGGGAGGGGAGGAAGGAGAGAGCGAAGGAGGTGGAAGGGATGGAGGGAGAGACAGAAGAAGAGCAACAAAGGGAGATGGATTAAGTGAGACGGAGAGATGTGGAAAGAGAGACAGTGGGAGAGAAATAAACAGAGAGGAAAAGAGCTGCAGTCGAACATTCCTGGACCTGCTGAGCACAGATGATAGAGATCTGAAGCTCCGCCTCAGACAGGTCATCCCTCCTCCCCACCGTGCACGCACACACACACACACACACACACACACACACACACACACGCACACACACACACACACACTGAAGCCAGTAACCCCAGCATGCTGCGACGCATCCCAGTTGACACACAGAGGGGCTGTGCCAGTGTTTTGACTCCTGACTCAGTCTGCTCTCGTGGCTTAAAAAGACAAACACAGCAACAGAGCACTGATCTAGATCCACCACAGGAGAGTCCAGAATGCTGTGTGAGTATCTGTGAGTGTGTTTTAAGCAGGACTAAAGCAGTGAGATGGCAGGAAGTTTAAACTCCTGATATGTTTATCCTGTTTTGTATTTATACATGGCAAACATGGTCCAGTAACAACTGAACAACCCTCATAATCAACTCCTTCCTCCTGAGCTCATTGTGACTCCAGAGAACATTAAACATACACATAAGAGGCATTAAAATACTGCATGACTCGCTGTCAGTCTCCAGAATTTGATTCATGGATCCATGTAGCACTGATGGTGCAGGATGACATCATGAAATCTGTCCAGTCAGTGAGTCCATCAGACTTGATGTCTGTGGGAACTACGTGCTCATGCTATTTTTCCAATTTTCCGTAGGATATGGAAGTCTGTGTGTTTAATTTTACTCTAATTTTATTCCTTGTGCAAACATGGATCTAGAGAAAACACCACACCACCGCAGGGTCATGTGCTGTGACTGATCTACCTTCGGCTTGTACGCAGTTGTGAGCATGGACATCTCAACGTTTTGTCCCCGGACCGGTTTGGGCTGGCGAGGGGCAGGAGGTCTGGGGGACTTCTGGTTGTTGCGGCACACACAAATGAAGAAGAAGAGCAAGGCGATGGCCAATGGGATCGCCACGCTGGGAACCAGGATGTACAAGATCTCCATGTTGCTGCCGCCAGACTTGTCTTTATGGTCTACAGGGATGGATGGAGAGAGAGGAATAATGTCAGACAGGCTGTATACTGTAGTTCATTATATGACAATTTTGATAAATCAATTCATTATTTGAACAATTTTTCTGATGTGAAAAAGAGTTCAGATAGCGATGGTCATTTTTCACTATTTTTCTAAAGTTTTCTATCCACAAAAATAATAGTTAATCACAAAAATTATATCTGTGATTAACTATATCTCATTAGCACATACACAACACATTCTAGTTTCTTACCACAGACGGGTATGTCACACAGCTCCATGCGGACCCCCTCGTCCAACGTGAAGCACCACGGGGCCTCGAGCTTGTTCCCAGGGTTACGGCAGTACGAGTGCCCTCCGTTCAGCTCTGGGTAGCGGACGGCCAGGTAGGTGTGGCTGTGAGGATACTGGGAGTTCCACGGCTGACACTGGCGGCCCGATTTAGTCATGCTGACTGTCCCTCTGTAGTCTGCGCCGCTGTTGTTGTAACACTTGTGATCTGGAGAAGAGGAAGGCGTCATTAGTTTGACTAGTATACCATTATTATTATTATTAGGCTCTCACTTTCCTTCTTTCTTTAGAGTAGGCAGTAATGGAGCTTAACATATAATTCACAGGGTCAGATATGCAAAGTATTTCTCTGTTGATCTGCTGGTAAGGATTAGGACTGACAGAGAGTCTACAGAGAACTTTAAAGCCGGCTACCACCAGATTTGCATCCCTTTTTTACATTTTTTTTTTTAAACAATTACATACAACAAAACTTTGACAAGAATGTCTTTCACAGACTCCATGTGGGCCGGCTACTCAGCGGGCCTCTGCTTGCCAAGTCCTAATCAACCTCCCGCAAGCCAAACTTAAATTTTTTCCCTTTAAGTCATCACCATTTGCTTTCATGCACACACTTTATGTTAGACTATATCCTAGACACCAATAAAAAGCTGATTGCTAGTCATTCTCTTAACAGTTTGGGTTTTAATGCTGACATATTTTTTTACAGCTAAACATATCTAATTTACAATTTCTCAAAGTGTACTACTCCTTTTTTGATAGTTTCCCATCTTCCAGGCAGCTGTTTTTTTCCTATTCATTGATATAAACTGTGAAAATCAACTTTAAAAGATGAAACTATTATTTATTTTGAGTAAAACAAACTTGCTTGAGATAGATAATCTCTTAAAAGGGAACATTTAGTCTCCTCTGTGTGTTAAGATGTTAAATATACATTTTTTTTGATGGCTTCCAAAAATCTTCACAACTATTTCGACAGAAATTAAAATAATAATAATAATAATAATATGAAGGTTGTGAAAGGGTCAGTGTGAATTTTTGCATCATAATATTTTCTATTCTGCAGGCAACTCTGGAGTTTGGCTAAAGCTGCAGTGTTAGCTGATTCAAAAAGTATTCGACTGTTTTGATGATCAATTAATTATCTGGCTCATTTTTCAAGCAAAAATGCCAAACATTAGCTGGTTTCAGTTCTCAAACGTGCAGATGCACTGATTTTCTTTCTCATGCATGACAGTAAAATAAACATCCTGGGGTTTTGGACAGTTTGTTGGACAAAACGAGGAATGTGAAGGCGTCACTTTGTGCTCTGGGAAGTGGTGATGGATGTGTTTTTCACTACTTTTTGACATTTAATAGACTAAATAATTCTCAAATAACCAAAAAATAATCTGCACAACACAATTTGCCAATAGAGTTGGTTGTAATATCGGAACATACCTGGATGAACCAATAAGCAATGTTAGAATAGAAGCCACAGAGATGCCTCTCCTTATACAGTAATAATAATGAGCTCTATTAGCAGTGATAATAATAATAATGCAGTGAGCAGTTGACCACGTCTTACTCTTGTTTATGGGCTCGGCCATTGGGATGCCGATCCTCAGGCAGTTGGCAGCCTCGGGGCTGTCAGAGGCGGCCAGGTCGTCACAGTTCGGCAGCTTCAGTCTCTTCAGGATGATGGGGTTGGAGCGGGCGATGATGTACTCTGTCTTACACAAGTCGTTCTCCAGGATCTCACACTCATCCTTACACAGGTCCCGAGGTTTGTCGGTCCCAGAGCTGCGGTCGCACGTCGGGAAGGCAAAGTGGCAGAGAGAAGGGATGGCAAACTGGGAGCAACGGTCAGACAAATGGTTGGATGTCCCGATCATGGTGAAGGCCGCTGGAAAGAGGGGAGACACAAGTGCTGCTCTTTCTGACGTTCATCAAAAATACATCAAAAGTGAATTTAAAAGTGATCCTTTGCTCTCTTTACTGCTAACTTTTGAGCATCTAAACACATGAAGGATCAAAGCGGGAGACTGACAATGAAAGCTGCAGCTGTAAATGTATGATTCATAGTCATGCTGTACGGTTATTGCAAACATATGCTTTTCTGTGCTTGTGATCATCAGTAAAGCAGCTCTGTGGGGGGGTGAAGGAGAAGACAAGCCATTAAAATGTGGATAACTTAAGCTGGCTGTTATCCAAATGCTCCGACAGCACATGTTGCTCCAGTAAAATGAAGATCAGTGAAAGTGATATTAAAAACCAAGATGGGTGAATAGCTACCGAATGTGGATGTTCTGGGTATGAAATGTATGATTTACAGTCCGACTGTAGGCTTATTACGACCGTGTCGCATCATAAATCTTAATTATCACTCGTCCTTGATGTTTCAGATTAGAGTCTGAGTTCGGGGCCTCTTTGTCCCTGAACTGCTTCGGGGAGATGCTGACAGCTGCACGGATGTAATCAATAACACACACACATTAAACTGACCTCTGAGGACATGTGCACGCAAACACACAAAACAAAAGCACAGAGGCAGAGACGCAGACATGTATTCACAGTATGTGGGCCATTTGTGCTGCATACAGAGCGGTGACCCTGCTGAACTTCCTTTAAACTCAATAAGTGACGTCCTGTTTTCTTCCGACAGCACACAGTATTAATTAAAGTTCGCGATCTAAGCAGGTTTCATTCACAGACGGTTTGCATTGATGTAGTGTACGAGGAGAAGGCAGTTTTACAAAGATGCTCTATCAGCTCTGGTTGCTGGAGACATACAGTGTGAGAGCAGGGTTTGGATAGTCAAGACAGAATTGCTAAATGATGGTTGAACTACTGAACTCACTGGATAAAAGCAAGCTGTCAGCTGTCAGCCACAAGAGAGGAACAACTAGTTTGTCCTTAAAAACAGTGTGAGGCTTTGCTGATCTGGCAGCATTCAACTAAGGTGCATATATTTGTAACAGGATGTTTAAACTTAAAGGGATAGTTCAGATTTTTTGAAGTGGGGTTACATAGGGTACTTATCCTTTGATAGTATATTACATACAGTAGATGTCAGTCGGCACGCCCCCAGTTTGGAGAAGCAGGCTGGAGTCCTACATGACAGCTAAACAATCTGTTGCGGTGGATGGGGGCTGCAACAAAACGTATTTTAGCCTTCTAAATAAAAAATCCCACCATAAATAAACTACATCAGCTGAGGTGTACTCTATATTTAGAATATTTTCACTGCTTTACTTTAAGGTCAGATAGTGATTTCCAACAGGAAAATGAAGCTTTTATATCTCTCTCTTTATAGCCACACTCCATTGAGAAAAACAGTGATTTAACATTGCTGAACACAGGAGCTGCTAGTGTACCCCTGCCACAAATATGTATTTTGTCTGTCTTATTGTGTGACTTCAGCATCAAAGGGGGTTAGTTCTGATTCACCAGAGTCACACAATAACACAAACTCACTAACTTTTCGAAGCAGCAGTAGCCTAGCAACTCCAGTGTTCTGCCAGCTAAAATGACTGTTTTTGTCAATGGAGTCTGGTGGCTTTGATGAGAGCATAGACTGAAGGGGAACTGAAGCCATTAACCGCTTCCCTAATGGAACGGGCTGTCTGATGAAAAAGGTAAAGCAGTAAAAATACTCTCAATATATCACACATTTAAACTGTGTTTAACTTTTTTAGATGGCATTTTTTTAGGTGGCTAAATTATGTTTTGTTGCTGACCCCATCCACAGCAGTACATTTGCTTCTGTGTCTGCCCCTCCAAACTGTAGGCGTGCAGACAAACATCCACTGTATGTAATACACTGACTATGGGTAAGTACCCCATACAACCCCACTCCAAAATATCCAAACATTCCATTCAAAGTGAATCATCCCCAAAAGCATAAGAAAAAGCACATTTAAACACAATCTGTTTAGACTAGTTGAAATTGCACAAAAACTCTCAAGAAAAACCAAAGTGCTGCAGGCATAAAATGCATGTCATGAATGAATGCCACCTGCTGTAAAAGTAGAGGTATATTTAGACCTTTCTTGAGAGTCTTAAGTACGAGCAAAACTAATTTTGATTTTTGCACACAATCTCACCTGTGATCTGTGTCTCGATCTCGCCCTGCATCTGCAGCGAGTCGACGAAGATGCTGCGGTTACCGATGAAGCGGGCGCAGGCTATACCTCTGTACGGCTGGCAGAATCCCTCTTCATCAAAATCATCCCTGACACATAGAAACAACAACAGAGGACAGATGGGAGAGAAATTTAAGGTTAGTTACAGATATCTCAGTTAAAAAAAATTGTGCATTATGCTAAAAACTTCACACACTAATTGTATACATTGAAGCATAATACCCATATTTTTATATACTTTACATACTAGTATTAAAGGTATACTATGCAGGATTGTCGGTTACTATTTGTTAACTTAACAAGCGAAAGAAAAAGCCACCCTGAGATTCACTCTCACTACATCTGCTGTTTTGCCTCGCTATGTTTCCTTTTTTCCCTTCTTTTTTTGTCTCTGCACTGTGTTGCTTGGATGCCTCTTGCTCGCGGTCTGGCTCCTGGTTGCTTCCTTTTCCTAAGGGCTGACTTCACCTGAGCGCTGTGGGGGTACACGGCCATAAACTTCCCGAACACAGAAAGGCAGAGGACAGAATCTCTGCAGAGAAATACACCGCCAAACACTTCTAGTGTGGATTGAGGTGGATTACTTCTGTAAGAGTCTAACCATTGTTCCTAGGGATATCCTGCAAAGTATACTGCACCTTAAAGCAGTGTAGCACAATGAATATTTTTTACACACTTCTTACTTTTACTTCCTTCTTACTCTCTGTGCGATATATCAGAGTGAATGTAACGTAGCACAATTTCCCCCTGGGGATCAATAAAGTATTTCTGATCTGATCTGATGACTTCGGCAGACAGAGTTACAGATGCCCAAGTGTGCTGCAATACATGGAATTTCCACTAGAGGGCAGTCTTTGTTTGAATGTTAGACAAACCCAACGAGTTGCACCTCAGTGGAAGGAAGGAGCCGTTTCTTGTTGCTAATCCTAAACCCAGAAAGAGGGCTCCCTTTGCCTGGCTAAAGATAAATTATACTCAAGTCAAAGGCACAGATCTGAAACACACACATACACACACATCCCAATTCACAGCGCAGATGTAAACCGCATTAGGAATTAATGTTTGGCTGTTTGACTTTATTCCTGTTTATGGCAGAGAGATGTCATCATGAGCCCTAATCTGAAACACATGCAGAGCAAAAGAGAGGGAGAAAGAGAAAGAGTTGATGATCACGCTTTCACAACTTCTACTTCCTTGGGTGACTCTTGCTGCATTCATTCTCCGTTCTTGCCTTTCTATTTAAATCCATTCATCTCCCTCCCTCTGTCGTGTTCTACACAAATCTCTCACCTCTCTCATTCCTTGTACATACACTCTCTCATACATGCACACACACGCACACACACACACACAAACCACATGCTGAGCAGCAGGCGATTCGCTCAGTGTGAGATCACTGTGTCATGTGCTTTAAATTGTGCCATATGGGGACTTTAAGACCAGGCATAACCACAGTATATAGGGGGAGTGCACGATGCCACTGCGCATGCACACACACACACACAAAACCAAGCAGAGAAGAACCATATTGCAGCTATTGGCTGATTGAAAGTACATCCTTGCTTCAGACACTGCTGCTGGAGTAATGGCAAACAGAAGCTCTCCATTTGTTACTGACCACACTGTGAAATCTGCAAAATACTTAATACATTAAATTATAAAGTGGAGAGATGCCGTCTTCAGAGTAATGATAACACAAATAAACATTAATCTGGATTCTGACTTCTTAATATCATCGCTGTGATTTACATGTTTGTTCTGCCACTTTAGGCTAATTGAACAATATTCTACGTCATTTAAAAAGCTAATGTTTTGATCCTGTTTCATGAAAACACACCGCTTCGTTTCACTTGTGTTTAACTGTAAAATAAAGGCTCTCGAGGTTTAACGCATCATTATCATCCAACCGTGTCAGGCTGCCTTCACTGACGAGAGTCAGGTAGTTTACAAGGGACGTAACAGCGTGTGAATTACACTAATTACGCCTCTACAACTGCACTTAAAACGTGTAAAGATGCAACTGAAAACAAGGTGACAATGACGCATGCACACACACACACATAAATGAATGGACATCCATGTGGGCTCAAACACAAAACACACATTTACGCCAAGGGTGTGCAAGTTTGGTGTGAGTATGGGGGTCATTAGGTTCCCTCTCTCTGAGGAGTGTTAAGTGACGGCAGGGCCAAGGTCAACTCTCTCCCTCCGTACAGATATAAATGGGCTTTCCAGACGTGTACACACACACACAGGACTACAGAGCAGTGGTCTGCATACTGCCGATTCCTTGGAGATACGGTAACATTACATTTACAGCTTAATACAGGTTTAAGCAGATTTTATCCTCGCGATATGTAATTTCCTACTAAAATGTGGAAATCGGTAATAATGAGTTCATGTTGCGGTGTGCCTGCAGACGGCTTAGCACCCCTTCATCAAGCCACAAGCTCACAAACTGCTACATCTTCAGATATTTTTCCTTTGGCAAAGCGCTTCATCTCTTTAGGTGAAAATCATGTCTGGCATTGACGCTGTAAGAGGAGAGTCTTGTCATAAAAAAGCTGCCACTGTGAAAACTACTTGAATGATTTGAGGGATTGATGATTGATCGGGCTGCAACTGGTCTGGATATAACGGAGCAGAGTATGAAAAGGCAGCTTGGAGCATGAGAGAAAACACACACACACACACACACACACACACACACACACACACACACACACACACACACACACACACACACACACACACACACACACACAGGATATAAAGTGAGGGCTGGAGTATGTCCAGGCAGCCGAGAGGTTAGTTTGGTTGTGCGTCACAAGGGGATGGCGGACACACACATCCACACTAACGTCAAGCCACACACAGACAAGTAAATGACAAGGGAGAGCAGACGATCCGCCACAATGCAGCCGGATCCCCGCAGGCAAATTACAACTCTGGCCAGTCAGAACGGCCTCAACCGAACCAGCTCAGCCCAAAGCACAAATGGGCCCTTGCTGCTTTCTTTATTTTAATTTCATTTCACTCAAGTCGACTTGGATTGAAAGCAGTGTCTGAGACGCATATTAAAGTGTCTGTATCCTGTCCAGTGCAGCAGAAATGACTTATGTCTAAAGAGAGAAATGGGTAGGAAAGACTCATCTACAATAACATAATCGCTGTGAGACATCTGAGGTTTTCCAAAAGTCTTACTTGAGTTTTGTTTTTGTGTATCCATTTGTTTCTGTGTGTCTGTGTGTGTAAGCTATCCCAGGCATGGAGAGCCAAGTGCGGTTGCTATTTGTGTAAACAGTGGATGGCTGTTCAGGCCTTTTATTTTACACACCAACGCCACGGGCCCTCTGTGTAATGTTTTATAATAGTTAATTACAAGGAGAGGCTTTTCCCTCCGAGACCCGATATATAATCCAGATCTAAACAGAAAGGCTAGCCTCACCACAGAACTTAAACAAGGTATCAAGGACATTGATTCATTGTCCAATTACATTTTTTCCAACCTCATTATTTATTCGGAGAAGCGCTTGCTAAGCAGCAATGCTCTTTTTCCAGCACCACCCTGATTCACATCCATATGGTCGCATACGTTCACACCTGGGTGGTGCCAGGACAGTGAGAAGCAGACTGCTGGAGACACTTTGAATGCCAGCTGTTTCGGAAGTGATGAAAGAGATGTGAGCAAACAAGCCAGCAGAGAAAGTAAAATATAAATGGTTTAACGTCACTTTAAACTCCAATTTTCCTGATCTGATTACTTCAAAGACAGTAAGAAAGACAAGTTACGCAGCATTTGAACTGGCAACATCCATCCTACCAGAGACATTCATAACCAGGGGATCTACCAAATTTTCCCTTGACTCATGTGGGCGTTGATACGGAATAGTAAAAGCTCTGGATTAGCCCAAGGATCATAAAAATTAGATGATATAAAAGTGAGAAATGAGAAGAGGTCAAATATATCTGCAAGGCACCAACGACATACTTAGAAGGCCTCAAACTCACACAACAAACAGCTGTATAAACCCTAGTTTGTATATTATCTTATAATACTTATCATATAGACACATGCATGGGCACATAAAGGAGGCCAAGATGATAAACTGATAAACCAGATACTGATGACAGGATGAGGCGGGCGGGTTTGTGTGTGTTTTGACTGCAACAATGAGACATAGCTGAACGGTGGCTGTGGCTCATAGGTCGTCCACCAATATTATTTCAAGACTGGTCAAGACCACAGCTGCAGGGATATCACTAAACTGCTTGTGCAAGAAAGGAGTGTTTAATAAAGATGATGAAATTCATTTCAGCACCTTAGTGTTTTGCGTGTGTTTGCTTATAGACAACATATTCAAATTCTCACACATAAAATTCACCTCTGCAATGCCTTTAGATTATTTATCAAGCTATTTCTCATTGTACATGCATACATACACACATGGTGAATGGTAAATGGACCTGCACTTGTATAGCACCTTTCTAGTCATCCAAACATTCACCCATTCACACACACATTCATACACTGGTGGAACAACCATCAGGAGCAATTTGGGGTTCAGTATCTTGCTCAAGGGTACTTTGACATGCAGACTGGAGGAGCCGGGGATCGCACCGCTAATCTTCCGATTGGTGGACAACTCCACGACCCACTCTACCTCCCACAAACACCCAGTAGGGCAATAAAAGAGGTGAACAAAGTGGAATCTTTTGTTTTTTGTGGGTGTGTTTACAGGAATGTGGATCGTTCAGATCAGTTTGGGAAGTGACTATGGTGTGCATATTCCACATTTTATCATAAGTGTGTCATGTAGTGTGGAATCACACTGGTCTGGTCTGGCTTACAAAGACTTGGTTTTATCATGGTCCGGATACACTCTGGTCATGGTCTCTCTTTCATCGTCTCACTTGGTCTCAGTTTAGGTGGTCTTGCCTACAACATTGTTAACTAATATGTTTTTTTTACTGTATAGATAGAAACAGAGACGCATAAACTCACATACACTGGCTTAGAGACAAGAGCTAAGGTTTGACAACTGCTGACAAATCTATCGTTACAGGAAAGGGAGAGTTTTGAGGGAAAGCTGAGGAGGTTGAATGTAAAACCCACAAAAATGGATGAATCACTCAGAGTCTCACTTAATCATCCTCAAGAAGAAGCTCACTTTGGCACCAAAAACAAAAAGACTGCATTCCTTCAAAACTCATGATCTATCAAAACAATGAGTCTCTCTTATGTTGCTGTCTCTGCAGGAACTGTTAATACTCCTCATGTCACGTCCATCCTTCCCTCCACCTCTCTCTCTGTCTCTGAACACGAGGCTCTCGACTGCAAAAATGACTCACATTACCAACAGATTGCAACAAGGAACCAAGTGACACTCCACAATGCAAAAGCATCATCTCAGTGACAAAGGTGGTAATTAGTTGGTTTATGCCAAAGCATCCACACTTCTCTCCTTTGTTTCACTGTCAATGTGTGATCTATCCACACCCCATTTCAAGACTTGATACAAAATTTGAGGCATCATTGCTAAACTGAAACCATCTCCTAAATATTCAAACTTTTTGCATCTTTAAATGTACCTTAAAATACCTCCAAAAACAACTTGAAAGACGTGACACTACAACTGTAGCACATGCTCTGTGTATTCCAGAACAAACAAATTTAGGTCAGGATTTCATTGTTGGGTTTGTACTTTGCTTTATGTTTAAACTACGGAACAAATCTTTCGGCCCTCTGCATGTAAACTTGGGTATTTCTCATCAAGGAGCTGTGGGCTGGGATGACGGGTCTGTGTTGAGTTTTGGGGTTAAGGGGATGTGAAACTCAACGCTCTTTGTTGGAGGGGGGATACAGAAAGGATGGGATTTTAAGGGTGAGGAGGCAAGGGGCGGATCCTGATGACATTTTAGATTTCAGGGTTTCGTTTGCAGGAGCTGCTGTGGGTGCTGAGTGAAGAGGAGATGAGCTGCCGGCAAGATGAGGCCACAGCTGTTGGATCCTGATTGGGGATGCCCCTCAGCGTGTTAGATGTGTGTTTTGATGTTTGAAACTGTGCCGAGTTTGAAACAACAATGAGCTAAGAGACCATTTTTGGGGGTTTGGGACTTACTCAATACTTAAATAAAGGCAGTAGATTATTTTTAAAAGGAACATGCTAGGGGTTTTGCAAGTTTTAGCTCCTAACCTAAAAATCTGATCTGATTTGACCTCTAAATCTAGAGGTCATGTGATTTGTAGTATCTTATCTAAAATGTGCATAAACACTGCCATAGTTCTTTAAAGTTGATTTGTAGTTTTATTCTAAGGTTATTTTAGGGCATCATTTTTATGTGTTCTTGAGCTCAGTGACTCACAGAGATACTAAACTGTTGTGCTGAGTATTTGTGAACATGTGTATGGTGTTAGATGGATTAGATGTGTGTGTGTGTGTGCGTGTGTGTTTGAAGGGAAGGTGTCCAACAAAACAAATCAAAGACACTTGTGGGTCTGGAAAAGAGCGGATGGACATGAGAGGATGAGAGGGAGAAAACAATAGACAATCGTGTGGTCGCCGTCCTCACGAGACTGCATTTCCTCCCTGGAAGTGAGTCTGCCACAGATCATAAAAAAAAGACCATGAGAAAACAAAACCTGCTCAGCATTAGTCAGCCCACTTCCAATTACGAAAGGTACCACAGAATTTGTACTCAGCGAAACATAAATATAGCATGTTGCAAAAGTATTTTGTAGCTTTATCAGATGCAACGCTGGTGAAATGTACACTGATATTTTGCAACAACCAACAATAACTGTCGGGCAGTGATTTATAATGGAGTCCACTTCTAGACAATGTACCTTAATTATCATAGGAGAATTGCATGCATGTGTGGTTGCAGCGTGTAATGATCTCTCACTGACAGAGAGCCAAAATGGCCACCAGAGGCTGAGGTTGACTGGGGTCTGTGGCTGCCAGTGGCCCGTGACCGCACTGGGAATGAACAGCGAGGGAGGGCAACTAGGCACTGCATTAGGATACAATGGAGAAAGAACAAGTCCTCCTGGGTCCTCCTGTTACTACTGCTCACTGAGTGCAACAATAGAGGCTTCTGTCAGAGAAGGACTGAGAGATTGAGATTGTACCAAGAGAGGAAGGAGGCAAGAGGAGAAATAAGAGATGATGTGGAGAGAACATCACGCGTGGATTTGAATGGGTAGGTTTTCTTATTGTTTTAAATCACTGACTTTTTCCAGTATAGCATCTTTAGTTGTCAAATTAAGTATTCTTGTTAGTTTTCCTTGTTCCTTGTGTTACGCCTTTTCCTTTGTCTATTCTGGTTGAAAAGAACACTGTATTAAAAAATGCAAGGGGCTGTACTGATCTGTGGGTGTTGCTTTAGGTAATAATAAGAGAATGCAAGACTATCTAGGACAGTGGGTCCCAACTGGTCCAGCGACGGGGTCCAGATATCCTCTTAGACATTAGTTTGAGGTCCAGGCAGTTTAATACATGAAGCGTCATACTTGTGTTTGGCCATGCCGTTGAACTAGTAGCTGTCGGTTGGTCACCCACTCTATAGCAGAAGACTGCACTTCAAAATAAAAGCCTATTCCAGTTGACATTGGGCGAAAGGCAGGGTACACCCTGGACAGGTCGCCAGACTATCATAACCTCATGCTAAATATACAGTTCTTGTATTTATTTCACACAAATAATTATTTCTGCATCACTTCCTGTGAGTCTGACGAAATTTTAGAAAAGACATAGCAGGCACGGTTCAGTCCAAACAGTAGATACTAAAGCTTTTATGACTCTGCCCATGGTTGAAATACTCCTGATTTGAGACGGAAAGTAAACATTTATATATGTTGGCATTTCACTGAGTGTAACTTGAATGCCGATCTTAAACAGTCCATAAAATGCCTGCCAGAAATAGATGCTGGTGCTGCTCTCTGCTGAAGTATTTGTTGTCAGGCCCGGTCTTTCACGGCTGCGGATGATACTAAAGAGTTTTAATAACAGGGTTAACACATACATGGTGATTTGACACGCAGGAAAAGACCCTACATCAATGCCGTCACTCCTCACAACGCTCCTGACCCGGTGACATCACTTCCCTGGAGGACTGCAGGGTATCAGCGGCGGGGGTGGGGGGGGCGATTGGGGAGTGAGGGTGTCCGTTAGCAGAATAGAGGGGAAATGTGTCTCCTAAAACCTAACACAAACCCAGTGGTGTTTAGACAGACACGTACACACACAAACAAACGGAGCACAGGGGTTACACAGTGAAATCCATTACTAGAGAGGTGAATGCGAGGAGGAGGAGGGTGGGAAGGTTGTGTTTGACTAATCACTGACCCACTGGTTGTAGAGATCCGTAGGAAGAAATAGCAGTTAAAGAACGTCGAGGAAAGCATGAGAAACAGTAAAGGAAATGTAAAAATATGGGATACAGAGGAGAGACAGTTAAATTAAGTCAGAGAGAAAAATTGGGAGGAAGAGAGATTGAGAGATAATTGAGGAAAGGAAGGCTGAGGACTGGAAACAGTTAGGAGCTCTAGGCATTACGTTCAACTGCTGTTGAACAATGTAGTTTGTGTGTGTGTTATCCAAAACATCGTTATCCCCCAAACGTCTTCTATTTTTCTTTTGTTGCTATTATTGAATTTACACCCGACAACTTGTATTAATCAAGTCCATCATGCCTCAATCAGGAGGGTCTGACAGGATATGAAACATGCTTTGATTTTTAGCGCTGACAAAGGAATATTACAAATATAGCGGTTTCGCGATCTATTTTTATAAAACTTTTTTCCTCCCTTGAGCATTATTACTAACTCCATGCTTCTTTTCCATTTTTCTTGTGGCTGTAAAAATTCCTGCCTTTAGTTTTTCTTATTAGCATTCCTTGAATTGACTCCAGGCTGCCTTGAAACATCCGTGTGGAAATAATAATAACAGGAAAAGCAAAGAAAGCACCAAAGAAAGAACATGGGAGAGAGATAGCCAAGAGCGAAGCTACTTCTGTGATTTAGACAGCATGTAACCCCCTCCTCTACACACACACACACTTTTCCTGGATGATTTACGACAGCTTATTGCCTAGATCACAGATCCCAATCTGAACACACAAAGGCAGACACTTAAAACAGACAGGAGGACACATGTTTTGGCTGACTGGCTACTGACAGTGCTCAAGGAACAAGAACGCACACGTTTAAACACAAGCGTGGCTTCCTGAGGAAAGTGGAATAATCCTTGATGAGAGCCATTAAGACTCACTAAAGGCATTCATTGTGGGGAAGGAAAACACTGTCGCATGGTGGAGCCCATAAATAATCCCTCTTTACACACTCTGCTATCAAAGGTGTCGGTAGGACACACAGAACAAACAAAAAGGGCTTAAGTCTGGTTACAGGACACCCAGCTCAGTACATTCACATAAAGACGATGACAACATGCTTGTATGTCTTTGTCCAATGTATCAATGTTCAGTTATGTCAAATTATCAGTGGAAAATATGAGATTTTTGGATACTCTCACAGCGGTCATGAATTCACCCATTGACAGTGGCCCCATTAAACCAGAATCCAATGCAGCTGCAAGACTTACTGATGACTTATACACTAGCTAGTCTCTGCTCACATAAAACCCACATCCGATATTCAGAGAATTCATGTTGTCTGATGTTTCGGGGGATTTTTGGGAAAATAAGTAAAGACGCTGCTTGATAAAGCTCAAACAGACGAGCCAAGCTGAAGGAATGTGGGCACAACAGAAAGGTAAGTGAAAGCACTTCATCACAAAATGCCTCAATGGTGGGACACACTAAAGAGTCCTAGAGACAATATGGCTCCAGATCTTCCAATAAAAGATAATATACAGGCTCCTGCACTGTTAAAAAAAGGGGCCTAACCAGCACATTATTCAGTTGGAACAAGGGCCTGACATGCACTCTCAGAGTTGTCACCGATATTTACAACACGGCCCGTAAGTATGTGTTTATGTGATATCCGCTCGTCTGTGTGTTCGTGAACTTCCTGCCTAGAGTGGTCTCAGTGTGGAAAAACTGCTGCAAACTGATCAAGGGAAGAGAAAAGAAACAAAGAACAGGGATGGCGATGCAAACTATAAAAATATGCTGTCATCGTTACATCAGCCTGGTGAAGTGTTTGATTAAAGACGGATCATTGGCTGACAAAAAACCTCGTCTTGTTTGTTCTTGTGCTACAAACTTTTGTAACTTGGCAATTGAAGCTTGAGGTGCTTTCTCCTGTAAAAGTGGAGGGAAAGTAAAAAAAACAACAAAAAAAACAACAACATTAACACACGCAAACCGCCTCCCTTTTCACGCACTCTGTCTCCATCATTTGATCTGTCCTCTGGCTGGCCGATCAAGACAGCCCACCCACATGCTGGCCTTGAGGGACCAATCCAGGTTACACCGACAACTGATATTTTTGCATATGAAAATGATTTTATCTTCAGAAAAAATATGTCTGGGAGCAAATGAGGCAGGCGTCTAGAATGCCTTAGTGAAATCTGCTCTCATTGACAAGCTTTTTTTCCTGACTGTTGACAGCCTGAGAGTGTTCATACTGAACCTCTCCCTGTCCACACAGTTCACTTTCAGGACACTGTAAGACAATTTGGGCTTTATTCCACAGACAATATTAGATTTGTCGCAAAGGGAAATGACAAGCAACAAAGTTCATGATCCTGTTAACACCAATAACATTGTACAGTATGATAGGGTCCCGAGGATGCCTCCACACAGACGTTGATCTGTAAATATGGGATTTAAAGATCAGGAGTGGACTGCTGCAGGTGTGTTGTTGGTTGGGGAAAACCATGAGGTATATCGCAAAACTTCAACTAATAGCCTGGGCTATTATTTGCTTAATCACTGAAATCAACAGGCCTATTTTTGGGACAGGCCTTTAATTACTTTCACACAAATCTGTTGCTCAGCAAAGATGGGAAATACAATCAAATTGTTTATTTAAACCAGTATGAATATTACTTGTATAGAATTAGGCTTCAGATGATATATCAATTATGAATCATTAATTTGATCCAGCTCCAACGGACAGCACACCAGAGAGTGAGAGTTACAGTTGAGGATTACCGCATCCGGCATACCGACACAACATCACTTTATCCTGTTAAAACAATTCTCACAACTTGGATTAATGTTAATGAAAAACTCTTTTGATTCTCTTGATCTGAGGACCCTTGACTATTATCTCAATTTTATTCATTTTTATGTTGCTGTGAGTCTGTTTACATGATAAAATCAATGTTTATCCCAAGTGTATTGCTTAATCTTTACAATTAAGTATCACATCAGTTTTCTTTTTACCAGACTATAGATTTAAACTTGAAATCCAAATGTCCTGCTGGTAGGGATGCACTGATTGTGAAATTCTGGCCTGATACCAATGTTTACTCCCCTTTTTGTGCCAGGCAAACAAAGAAATTTTCATCATATCCTCCTGAGACTTGAACTGTTGTTTGGTATGCATTTTTAATTTCTCCCAGCTATTTGGGATCAATAAGACCCAGTAAGTATAAAAACAGAAACATTGCCAACGATAATGAAGTCCCAATGTCCTCAAACAAGTACTTCCTAATTCACTGTGTCTTAGCTTGTTACTGTTGCTAAAAGTGGTCAAATGTGTTGCCCTATCAAACTACAAACATCATTAATCATAAATAGACAAGTTTCAAACATAAAATGTGATCAGGTTTTTGGACCTTAACTTTCGTGTCGGGATCGGCTCTTGTGCTCTTACTACCACTACATGGCACAAAAAAGTCTCTACAAACGAAGACTGGTAGAATGAAGTATAAGGTCAAGTAAATCCAAAATGTGATGTCCTCAGATGAGGGTCTCAGGAGGACATAAACATAACGGAACTATTTTAAAGTCATCCAGTCCTTTATTACACTACCTTTGAGCACAAATTAAATTCATTGTGACGGTGTCCAGGTTAAGATCTCTGTTTGTCTCCGACACGTTTTCTATTATCCCAAGGATGATGGGACGCTGTTACTTTCGCGCCCTGCTTTTTAGCCTGGAGAAAAAACTGATGTGACACAAAGGGAAAAACATCGGCCACTGCCATGGGTGAGCATCATCTCTTGCTGGTAGGCCAGTGGCAGTCAACAAGGCAAATATCAATCGATACCAATGTTCGGCCAATGAATCAGTCCATTCCTACCTGCTGGTAAAATCGTCCTCTGAAGAAAAGGTGGGAGCTCAATTTACATACACTCACATGTCTGTTAATCATACTGTATTTGTGTAATTTGGTAGGACATTATCAACAGTCTCAACATCAAAACTGAATTGATCCTTTTAAGCTCTACAAATTGTTAAATATCCCCTGGCTCAGACACACAGGGTACAAAAGCCTCTCTTTATACCTACGAACACACTAGGTACACTGTGCCTCCCTCTGTTTCTCTCACACTCTCCAACATCTCCACTACGAGCAAAGAAAGAACACTTTCTGTGCATACTTGTCTGCACGTATGTGTGTGTTCTTTTTCTATGCAGGAGTGTGTGTGTGTGTGTGTGTGTGTGTGTGTGTTCATGGGAGGTTTAGGGCAAAGTTCAGGGAAACCCCACAAACCCCATCTAGGCCTTGTAACCCTCAGGGAGAAACGGTGATTCACAAAAACACACACACATGCACACACTTTCTTACCAGACCTGACCTTGACCAGACCTGCTTACAGGATCACCAACAGACAGACACAAGGGATTCTGGGAAACAGGAAACAGGAAGTGGGCCCTGTCCAAGCTGAGTGTGAAAGCCTTGTTCATAATGAGTTGTGTATGAAACTTGCCATGTGCGGTTAAGTGCGTAAAGACAGACTTAAATTCATACTAACGTCTAATAATGTAAATTGCTTTAATGGTTAAAGCTGGCTACACATCATTACAGTCCCCACATACGTGTGTGTGTTCACATGTGTCTGCCTGTGTGTGTGTGTGTGTGTGCAGCCCCCGACCTGGGCAGCATTTAGCAGAGAGGCATCCAGGCTTGTGGAAGGGGGCTGCGGTGGGATCTCTGGTTTCAAACAACGCCAGCGCCCTGGGACCGCGCCATGTCAAAGGGCCTGTCCCCGATGAGCCATATTAGGGCCCTGATCCCCAATCAATCAGCACTGCGCTAAAAAGAATCCACAACAAGACGGCAATTAAGACCCACCGAGGGCTTAACTAAACACGTGTGAGAGATAGGGTTTGTAAGAGTAACTGCGTGTGCAGTTCTTTGTGTTTAATGTTGAACTGTGAGTGTGCATATGTGTGACTGCGTGTGGGTAAAAGCTCTCTGAGACAGAAGGGGGGAAAAAGCCCCAGTCTACTCCGGACGTGCAAAGGAACAGAGGACAGAGGTGAGCAAAGTCTCAGTAGGCCGTCTTTGTTTTTACTTGTGTATCAGTGAATGTAAAACATTGACAGAATGCCCTTTTTACCTTTTGCCAAGACAGCTTAATCCATTTTCCATATTTGGCAGTCAACAGGACTACTAGGCAGTTTGGGAATACTGCAACAGTTATTGCTCTTGGTTAAACTACGGGTTGAGAAAGCTCCATTGGTACAGAGCCTGTTGTTGGCAGGTCCGAATAGTGTCTGAGAGAGTTCCAGAGTGAAATACATGTTTTCTTTAACCGGATCCCAAATTGAAACAAGTTTAGCAAAACCCCCTGCGTTGGTCTGATGTGGATTGCTGAAGTGGATCAGTATGTGGCAGAGGACTAGTGTATCCAAAAATTGAGTGGGCCTGTCATCCCCTCAGTCTGAATGGGTGCGATGCTTGTGGTGCGGAGCAAATCATCATCAATCCTGGCCAGCATCTGAGAACCACAGCAGTGTTGACACTGGCACTGAGGTGAGGAGAAGTGAAACCAAAATCCAAAGTTTCTCAATACGGAGCACACAAGTTCACAGACTGAGTTAAGTGTCTATTGTGACCAAGAACAACACATAGTGTGAAGGGCTGCCCCCTGGAAGTCGGACATTTCAATCATCAGTCGGAAAACCCCTTAGTCGACTAAGATTCCTTCAAGTTTGGCAGTTTTTTTTTTTCTTTTAGTCATTATGCAGAGTACTTCTGGGGACGCTTTGGTCCCCAGATTTAGTTGTGGAGTTAGCATTCTTTGCTTTCACACTGCAGTTCAGTACAGGCAGCTGCAGACACAAATGCAGCTGCCCAGAGGAGAAGAAGCTTGGCCTGGTCAAGCTCCGAGATAACGCTTTGTTCTTCGTTCTTGTCAGTGAAGATTCTCAGTCATCCAGGTCATGGTAATTGTAAGTGCTATATCGTAGGCAGCTGGCTTGTTTACTATATTACGTACACGTCACACTGAATATCCCACTGAAACTGAGTCAAACTCTCACACTTGAAAAAAAAAGCAGGAAATAGTTGTATAATTTTACTGAACAGCCAAATATGACTCAACTGACATGATTGAGTCAGGCACAATACTGAGGGCTGCATGGTGGCAGAATGAGAGGGGAGATGGGTTTGTAAGTGGCACACCTGCATTTAAACCTGCATAGTGCTCTTGCTAAAGTGTCCTTGAGCAAGACATACAGCACTGCATTAAACTTTTGTGCTTAATTCTAGATTCTATAGCGAGGGACACACCAACACGATATTGCAGTTTGCCATCTAGGATGTTATCAGTGTTAACGTTATGCATTTAAAACAACAGTTCAACATTTTAGGAAATACACATTAGCTTTCTTGCTGAGAGTTAGGGTTAGATATAGTTATATATAAAGATTGATGCCACACTCATAGCTGTATACTAAATATGAAGCTACGGTCAGCAGCTGATTTACGGTTTTACGAAGACCATTCCTTGGTCGGGTGCAGTGACTTCTTGAAGTCTCGCTGTCACTGAGGGGTTGCCAGGCAACCAGCAGCTTGTTGATTTCACATTTCAGTTTTAGTACAGATACAACAAACAATGTAACTTGTTAATTAGTGAGCTTTAGAGGTGCTGGTTGGGCAGATATTGTTCACACAGAGTCATGCTCACTGTCTCCCTGCTGTTTCCAGTCTTTGTGCAGAGCTAAGAAAACTAGCTGTTGGCCGTAGAGTGTAAGGATGAGCTGGTCCACCATTATCTGAATCTGTGTCTGTTCAGCCATCTAAATTATCTGTATCCGTGACAGAACTTGGGATGGATGGGTTTTAAACTGGAAGTGTGCAGGGTTTAAACCATCAATAGGTGATGGTGATGGTAGACTTGACCAGAAGCTGCTAAACCCAAAATTGATATGGGCTGAGAACAAGCTGCTATATTCATTATTTATTTGACAACTATTTAGAGAACAATGTCAGAATTAAGATTCAGATTATTTTTTATCCCAAGGGTAAAGGCTTTTGCACACAGAGTTCATTTTTTTTGTCTGAAATTGTTGCATGTCGAAAAATAAATCTGATCTCATGTTGTGACTCATGTGTGTCTCATGTTTGCACACTGAGTCCGGGACTTTTGTCCTTTAGAGATGTTTGACCACGAATCAGTGAAGACAATGTGGCGGTGGGACACATCAGAAGCAGTCGAAAGCAGGTGATTAAAATGTGCTGGTATATCAAAAGGGTTGTGGTTGGAAAGCTAAAATTCACTTGTGTTGTATTTTACTGGAAGACAGCAGATAAAAAATGAAGGCACCACAAGAGGACCTCAGGGATGCTGCACTGAATATACAAAAAGTAAATATTAATGTACGGTCACAACATCTGACAATTAGTGATATTGTTCAGACTGGGAGTTGTGCTCGTGCGCTCATTAAACACAAACGTTATATTCATTAAGCAGCTAATGCACTGTGGTAATCACTCTAAATTGATTTCATTTAGCTTGCAGTGACTTGCAGCTCTTTATGCCACACAGTTAGATCAGTCAGCCTGCTGGTTTGCCCGTCTGTCTAGACCTTGAGAGGATATAGCTGAGAGCAAAATATGTGCAACAGATTCCCTAAATAATTATCTCAGCTAAGATCTTAATTGCAGCTTAAGTTAATGCTTTGACATGTTGTTACTTCATTAATAAGGATTTTGGATGCTTTGCAGATAACACCCCTTGACGGCATCCTTTCATCGTCCTACGCTCACTGAACACACCTAGAAGGCACTCAGAGGCAGCGCTTGTGTAATTACCTGACGTCTTAATAAATCAGATGCTAATCATTCAGACATGATAAGTACAAGCCTTTCACAACAGCTGCTGCCGAGCAGAGAGGGGAAGAGAAAAGAGCTTTCGGGGTATCAATAAATCTGTAAGGATTACTGTAAACAAACATTTCAGCGCCTAATACTTTTGAGCAGGCCCGAGCAAGCGTCAAGATCATTGCAGAGTGACATCTTCAAGTCATTACACATTTTGGAGACTACTTCCTTAAACTCATTTGTCAATCAGCCCGTGCGGTGCTGTGGGTGAGACACACGAGCTACAGTCCTGTCAATTCAAAGTCAAATTATTGCTTTATTTTTCACTCTTTGATGCTGTGACTGTATAATTGAATTGCTGGATGGCAGCATGGGCCTCAAGGTCTTTGTCACGTCAGCTCCCAGGTCAGTTTAATCCAGTGTGTTGACAGGGGGCTAATTATAGAGCCACACACAAGTTTCTTGTGTTTTTATATTGTATTACAGTTAAACATGCTTGATTAGAGCAACCACTGTGATTCGTCAATTTACACCCAAACAAGATCTCATCTGACATATTACAAACTTACACAAAGTAAATAAAGGTCTTACTATATCACTGATGTAGCTATACACACAGACATAAACATATATAAATCTAACTAAGCAGCACTTTCTGGCATGCGTGAACGTTGAATTTACTGTCAACAGTGGTTTGGTGCCACATATGAATGTAAAATATCATTTAAATAAGGTCCTTTCATGTTCAAAGGAGAATAATGAGGAGACGAACAGCAGAGCACAACTTGCATCAAATACTGTCAATCATCAGTTTCTTTAAAAAAGGGGAACACGTCAAAGCAAATGACAGGAAGATTGAAGACAAGCAAGTGGGAGAAAGGTCGGCGCATAGACAAAAAAGAAGCCAGAGAAACACAGCGCAGAGTCAATCTGGTCTTTGTTAAACCTGTCCTCTTTATTCTCCAGTGCGACGGGACCAGAGGAGAGAGCGGAGAGGCACGGTGGAGGGAAAGGGAAGAAGGGAAAAAAAGAAAACGCAGCTATTTTTGTAATTGCTTTTTTTGCCAGTGCTGAGAGAAAAGGGGGGAAAGTTTTGAGAAATTTAAACAGCTTTGACAGCCAGGGTGTAGTTGTATTAATCTTTTCAAACAGGGAGAAAACCCCTCTATTATAAACACAGACAGAGATTCCGAGATCAGCGGCAGCGTTGCGTGAAGTCTGTTTACCGCTGCTGTCGGATTAAAAATATGTAGGCAACAAGAAAGTTTTACGACATATAAAAGCAGCTGGGATCTTTTTTTCTTTTAATTGTGAAATAATGAAGTTAAACCTGCACCAACCAAACAGATTTTTTCAGTATTCAGTGTTCGCTGCTGCTCCAATCACCCCTGATGGCTGTTAAATATGTTCCCCAGCTAGTTGCTAAGGATGTCTGTCTGCTGTTGCTGAGAAGGGAGTATACAAACCAAAACAATGGGCTGAAAGTCACTAAAGCTGTGAGGGGAAACGCAAAGTCGGGGGCAATTTTCTGTGTGATCACATCACACATTCGTTTACTCAATTTACTTTAAACAAAAATGGTGCTGAACAGTACCAATAAACAGTCATAATCAGGAGAGAGAGGGGTATGGACATGCAGCAAAGGGCCACAGACTTGAGTCAAACCTGGGCCGCTGCGGCAACAGCCTTGTACATGGAACGCCTGCTCTATCCACTAAGCCACCGACGCCCCACCTTTTTAAACCTGGAATATCTGCGTGTGCATGGGGGCAAAAAGATAATATGTTTTAATATGTTATCCTCTGGAAATACAGTCTTATTATAGTGTTTTTATTCTTTCAACCAAAAGCTAAACTAAACTAAGCAGAAGAACCTGTTCATTTTCTTTGATAATGTCTTCATTCAAATGGCTCCAACAGACAGAAAAACAAAACAATCCTGTAAGAAATATTAAAGTTGTTTAAATTGCAGCTGCCTAACGTGAGTGATGAAGATTAAATTAATCCTATGGCTCTAAGAAAAAGAGTGTGTAACTGCATCATGGACCGTCTGAGCCTGCTCTGTTAGCGTGTTTGCAGTTTGCACGCAGGCCTCAGTAAGGACTTATTAACTCTGATCCCAGCGTACAGCCAAACCTCCAGTCACACAGCTAATCACACCTGAACACTGCCGACCCCGCAAGAACCCGTGAATCAAAGAACAACACGCAGCCCCCGAGTGTTAATGGTACCATCCTCCTCCTACCCTGCTAACACTGTTTTTCTTTCACTCCCTTAACTCTCCTGCCGTCTCCATCTTTTTTTTTTCTGCAAATGAAGGAAGTGTGGCAGCGTACAGAGAGAGAAAGAGCGCGACGGGGAAAGTTGGGGGTCTAATTTTGGCAGGCGAGACTTTTTCCCCTCACCCTGTATTTATTCTGGCTCTATTAAAACATCTCCAAGGAGGGGAGGAGGGGAAGGGGAGTGCGGAGGGAGGAGAATGAAGAGGAGGAGCATGGGCACAGTGTTGAGGAGATTCACTGGTCTTTCTCTTTGTGAGTGATAACTGGTGGCATACTGATAAATTAAGGATTAGAAAGTTAATTAAATCAGAGTTGTAGATATTAGACTCTAAACTTTGACTCGAGTCAGACCTACTCAAGTCATAAAAATGAGGACTTGCAGCTTGACTTGGACTGTTGTGAGACTGCATATAAAAGGAATAGGGAGGAAGAGAGCATTTTTTTTAATATGGATGAAATAAATGGGGTATAACGTGTTAAATAGTAAACTTAAGAGGTGCTGGTATATGCATTTTGTTACCTTTGAACAGAGCCAGGATACAGTAGCTGTTTCCCCCTGTTTATAGTCTTCAGTCTGAGCAAAGTTAACCGGCCACTGGTGCCAGATCTTCTCATTTAACTCTCGGCAAAGACGTAAATAAATGTCAAACTATTCCTTAAATTAAAACATGACTTTTTTGCTTCAAAGCCTAAGTCTTCAGGTTCTGACTGTGCAAAATCCGGGAGCAATAAATAAATAAATAAAAAGACAGCAACAGACAGGCCCTGCATAACCACAAACTTTACACATTAAATTATTAAATTGAATTGAATTGAAATTACTAAGTCATAAAACACTATTAGCAAATGCTTTAAAGGGAAATTTCATCTGTCATTTCCACAGTCAGCATCCGGAGATCTGAAAGATGTTCATCCTAACTCGCAATATGCTTATGAAAACTCGAAACTTGCCTTTACCGACTTGAGATTTTACTGATAAATTTGTCTTGAATGACATGAAGATCTAGAAATCTAAAAATGCCTGTGCTTACGGAAAAGTCTGTGCTTCAAACTTTCCACCATTTCTCCTGTCCTCATCCTCCTGTCTCCTGTTCCCTGTCTCCTGCTCTAGTTTTCTGCTCTGGTCTTAAGCGGCCACACTGGACACAAGCTGCCTGAATCGTAGTTGAAACCTCCGAGTTTGCCTGTGGCTTCTCTCAAAAACCCAACCCCAGAGGATATATACGAACACACACACACACACACACACACACACACACACACACACTGTAATGTCCCGCACACCACAGAGTGTATACTTAAGCCCAGCGTAGAGGGAATGGAAATCAGAGCACAGACCGAAGCAAAGACAACACTGAGGACATGAAGTTCATGTTATGTTCAGGTTCAACAAGGTGGGTGGCGAGAAATTTTCCCCCAAATTTGTGAGTAATATTTGTGGCAAATTCATCCCAAGAAAACGGAAGTCACTGAGCTCTCTGTAACACCATGCTGAACACAGAGATGATTGGAGAGAGTGGGAGGTACAAAAAAGTATATTTCACTTAAACTGACAAGCGCCTGGACCAGATGTCTTCCCGAAAACTATGAGGCGAGGAGCAGAAGTTTGACGTTTTAACAGCTGTGGCATGAGGTAAGCGCCTCCAGGTCATCACGTGTCATCATTAGGTGACCCTGTCTTCTTGACGGCCTGCCACCATACTTTACAGCTAATAAGTCGGCCGTGGCACTAATGATGAGCAGCAGTGATGATCAGCCCACCACCACTGCAGCTCAGCTGCTGTCAAAGGAGGCCCCTGTCCGTTTAAATGGAGGCTGTAATGACTAATGAGACGCAAGATCGCATGCTGAACACTTTCCTTTACAAGTTGGCAGAGAAAAAACCACAAGGAGAACTTAATTTATTCAAAGTTGCATAGCGTAAAGTTTAGCATGTTGAAGCTGTACGTCAATGAGCGTCAACCTTTCAAATGATTGAATTAAAGCAGTGCTAAAAATGAGACAAGAAGCTTCTGTGGGACTGACTCAGCTGGAGCATCTCATAAGACGTTTGCCAAATATTCATCATCATCATCATGACAATTATCATCATGAACATAACCATGAGCCTTTAAAGCAATTTATAAACTTTTATAGCCTAAAGAAATTACCTGTATATGACATTCAGAACATTATTACAGCAGTTAACTGCTATTTGCTGTGGAAGGATATAGTGGAGTAACGGCATCCTGAGCAGAGAATGAAGTCACACTCCTTCTGTGTGTGTTGTAAACCGAGCTTCTCTGTGGTTTGTTGTGGTAAGCCGGTCCTGCTGTGTGTGCATGTGAGTGCATGCCTGTATCCCAATGGCTAGCTCATCACCGCCACTTTGCACTGTGCTCATAATGCTGTTCTCACACAACAAGCGACAAAGCAACAGCATGACCAGCTACATTACTGCTGAGTCAAAGATGAAGTGCAGCTCAAGCTCTCATTAACGTAGTAACGTCTTCACTGGCTTATGTGTGTCTACTACATGCCACAAGGCACCTCAATTGAAGGTCATCTAAGGTTTGCATTTGGTTGAACACCGCAATGCTAACAAAGCTAACATAGCATCACCTAACTAAGCTATGCAACACAGTACAACAGCTAGACTGGTTGATGCTTTACTGCATCATTGAAGCACTGAAAAAAGTTGAGGTCAGCTCATCTTTGATTTCTAGTGCATCACGCTGTCAGCAGCGACAAATGTCAGGTGTCAGTTTGTAGCTTCATGTTGCTGACATCCATTGAAAATGACTTTTAGCCTTTTGCTTAGTTCCTGGTAGTGTGAACAAAGCACAAGGTGGTTGCCACTAATATTCGGATGGCATTGTCTTGGAAGCGTAGCACCAACCCTCTGGTTGTCTTCCCTGGTTGACACTGTTAGCTCAGTCAGCACTGTTGCTGTTGTTTAGCACTGTTTATGTAATTAGCAGCTTTAGCTGTCTGCTCAGCCACCTCTATGTTAAGAACTGCATCCAGAATATTCAAAAGCTCTGAATGTTGCATAAAGCCCCTTGCATCATGATCATGAAGTAAGAGCAGAAAACATCTATAAGTCCTAAAAAAGATACAAGTTGTTGTTGTTTTTTTCACTAGAAAAATGACAATTCCACAAACTCATATTTGTGCACATACTTTATGAAAGTATACATACTTCAAAATGTCCAGAGGGGGTTGTTAAAAGGAGTCTAGGAGATTTAAAAAAAAATTCAATCACTTAACTATTACTGGATTGCTGCAAAATCATTCCTTCAATGGGAGAAATTGGATTAGCAATGTCATCCGGATAATCTCTTATGTCGTCAACATGTAATTTAGCCAAAATCACATCCTCCCATTTTTCAAATCTACATTCATTTTTCCATTTTAGTTTATTTCCAGTGCTGTTGTTTTTTTTTAATTTTAGGCCAGCCTCTTTGATTCTTCCTCTTTATTTATAACTCCCTTGAGAAAATTGTGATTCCTTTGTAAGCCAACTGTCTCATCTATGAAACAAGCTGCATGGGAAAAAACAAAAACACAATCAAAACATGTAAACAAAAGAATGGTAAAAACAGATGTCTGAAACAGAGCACGCGTGCACGCTCACACGTGTGCGTATGTGCACGCAGTCGCCTCAGTGTGCGAGTGGATTTAGTAAGTGTCTGATATCCACTTGGTGCCAGCAGTTTTGATTCACAGAACGCCGCATGGAACATGGCAGCGAGCCTTGCCATAATGTCATTGGGGAAAATCATCCAGCTTAACTCCTTTGATCCTGCGAGAATCAAACGAACTGAGAAAGTTCTTAGAGCTTTATCCCACAACACTGGGGAGACGTCAAAACAAAGCAGAGGAAGCTCGCCAGACTCAAACAAAATTTTGATTCGGGCAGCAGTGCTGCTCTTGCCAAGAACATGAAAATGTTTTAGTGGAATGTATTTGTGGATACTTTTTCCTTATTATTTTGTATCGTTTGGTTTTATTTGCTACTCTCGGTGCTATTTAACTTGATGTGCATGGTCATGTTAAGAGATTAGGACTGTGGTTAGTTCTGCTGTACATTCAGACAGCTGGCAGCTAATTATGTGACTATAAAAGCTTGTATAACAAGAAACCACAGAGACAGATGTGTGTCAATTTTCTATACTGCTCATTTCAGGGGCAATATTTTAGGGAGACCTCACCTAATCAAGTTAAAGCTCTAGTAGACACAAGACATTCACTCTTAATTATAGTAACTTCATTATAGCGCTGAAAGCAGATGCATGTCTCATTATTGCCCTGAAATTAAATGAATGGCACAGGTTTTGAATTTGTCAACATGTCGAGTTACGTCCTGTTTTTTTCAATAGAGTTGGCTGAAAGCAAATTAACCCAGTTTTTCAAACACTACGACCATCAGCGTGCATACAGACCTGTTGTAGACGCTGTATAGTGTTTTACAGATGTCAGCATCTGCTTTGTGATTGGTGAACAGTGCTGTTCCCACCCCACAGAGTCCACATGGTCCACATTCCCAACTGTTGCCCACGGCTGAGTGTACACAGTCCGTATTCAAATGTGAACCATGTGAGCTGTGATGGTTGTGCAGAAACAGCAGCGCAGAGCATCAGACATTCAGGATTTAATAAAGGCTCATATTAAATATTCATTAAGCCACACTGAGACCTGCACCAATAAAATGGAAAATTACAGACCAAGCCTTGTTACGATGTGAGTGATTGCTCAATGAATATGCTGCAGAGCAGTTTTTGGAGTGGCTCTTTGCAAGTAGCAGTATATAGTAGAAAAACAATGCTGTATTTTCCAGGTTTCCCACAGCAGACAGTATGTCAGCAAACACTGGACACGTTGCATGCTCTTTAATCCATTTACCGAACTGTAACTTCCTCTTTAGTTTATGTGTCAAGTAAAGCAGTTCATATTGTCTGTAATGAAATTTGCTCCTATTATGGACACGCTGGAAACAAGCCCAATTATTATTATCAGTAACTGCATTATAGCAAATCAAATTAGCTTATCTCCTTCTCTTCCTCTAAATGATTCAGTGTTGCATCACCAAATCTGCAGATGGCACGCTGTGATTTTGACACTTTACATTAGACAAAACAAAACAAAAAAACTTTGAATCGTCGCATGTAAGAGCTCTGTTGGACTTGCAAATCTACCTGAAAGTGAAAATAATTTGTAAAATGTGAGCATTTGCGAGCCACATGTCAGAAAACATTCTTGAGAAACCGTCCACTGCATTACATTATGGTAAAGTACAGCATGAATAGACTGACAGAGAGAAAAATGGATAGAGGAAAAGCGACTTACGTTGGCCTTCCTGGCAGAGGTGTAGGGAGTGGATCTGGAAAAGAAGACAAGGGGATTTTTTTACAACAGGATAAACAATATTGCTCCCAGATTTTTCTCTGCACAAGCTGCCAGCTACAAGCGAGAATCAGCGGAGAGGAGTGTTGCTGAGAGAAGCCAGATCTCCAGTAGGAAAAGATGAGTTGGAAAAAAATGTCTTTGTTTGTCACAGTACGTGCGTAAAACACTCGTCATAAAGCCTCTTCGTTGTGACATCTGCATGCCAGTAAGGTTTAAAATGCTCTGCAGATGCTACTGTTGCCACTCAACTCCCCTTACCGAATTTGACAAACAGCACGCCCGTCGTGGACACGGTGCCCTGGGTGTTGGTGGCCGTGCACTGGAAGTAGCCCGTGTCAGTAGTGTCCAGGTTGCGGATGCGAAGGCGCGATCCGTAAGGCGTGGATCGGTACGAGACCCGTCTTGGCTCCTGCACCACAGGGGCGTCGTTCTTCAGCCAGCGCACAGTGGGCAGCGGGTTGCCGGACACACGGCATAAAAGCTCTGCTGTGTGTCCCAGAGAGGTGGTGATGTTGTTCATGGGAGCTTCCAGATGGATGAAGAAGGGCCCTGGAAGACATAGAAGCAGAGGAGAGATGAGAGGAGTGAATACAAGGGAGATAAGGAAAGAGGAGAGGAAGGAAAATAAAATATATAAAAGTGGCCAAGTGAGAGAAAACGTCAGGAGGGGGATGACTGAGAGAGAAAAAGACAAAAGGAGAGGGAAAACACTGTATCAGACACGGCCAAGAACTACAATATAAATAAAAGACACTTTCTGTACTACATCAGAGCAAGATATAAAAAAAAAACACATGCTGCTGTATAAAAAAAATAGTGGTAACACAACTGTGTTTCAACACACACATATTCATAACCTGGTTTTGCGAGTTATTTCGTGGCTGCCACTGTGGTGACACCTAATTTCACTTTTCATCATAGCTGTATGATGCCAGAGGGTTTTCCCCGACTTAAGTATGAGCTTATGAAGCGACATCACCTGTGTTGTGGGTGAAAGCTTTGAAGGAAACGACCTTAAGGGGTGAACATGAAGCTGTCAGAACCCACTGTAATGAGCTCAGACGGTGTTGGAAAAGACAAAGCAAAACATTTTTGCATGATTATCTCCAGAACCGCATTCTTCCTCAAGGTGGTCAGGAAAAAAACAATCTTGAGGGCCACCTAAGAGTTTAATGTGCAGGAAAAACATTGGTGTTAATGTCATGAAAAACTTCTGGAAAGTTCGCCCCGACCCTAAAACCCATCTTAGGTATGCAGAAATGCTCCTGGTTACACGAGCCGGCCAAAACAAACAAAGGAGGAAAAACACATACAGGGGAATCTCAAATACGAGTCAGACAAACTTCAATTTGTGTGAATAGAGACGCTGAGAAGTAAAAACAGAGGCACACACTACATATGCAACAACACCCACTCATTTACATCTTTACTATCGCATGCAAATTAATCGGGCTTTACTGCACTAGACATCTAAAGGTTCAGTGTGTGGGGGATATACTTGCAGAAACTACATATAATATAATAAGTATGTTTTTTTGTATCACCAGAAAATAAGAAACATCATGTTTTTATTACCTCAGAATGAGCCATTTATATCTACATAAGGAGTGGGTCCTCGTCTACAGAGATCACCATGTTGCACTGTCATGTGTCGACAGTAGTCCAGAACAGACAAACCAAACTGGCTCTAGATAGAGCCATTCATATTTTTGCATCGGCTGTAGTTGGCAGCTCCTCCATAACGAAAGCATTGGAAAAACACTTATTTTTAACGGAAAACTGCTTTATTCAGTGATTTTACAGGTTGAAATCACCAGGTCCATTTGTGTTGGAGAGGAAGAGACCTCTGTGGATAATTCAGCTCCTGGTAAAAACCTCCTGAAGAATGAACGCTGACAGAATTCCAACCAGAAGTTTCAGCGGGTTGCAGTCTGCAATCCTCACCACTAGACGCCACTAAATCCCTCTAAATCTTACACCCTTAACCTTTCGATTTATTTGCAAATCAAAATATAACTTTCTGATTTGTTTTTCTGAGACATACAGTATGTCTGATTGAATCAAATGATCACCCAGGTAAAGTTGTTGGAAGATTTAAACTTAACTCTACCAGAAACATTTCACAGTAGCCAGCTCTCGCTTCCCAACAAGGGCACTGCTGTCTTTTCCAAAGCTGCACTCTGTCTTGCTCTCTGCTAATATATCTGTTTATCTTCTGATTAAAAGATTGCAAGTCAGCAGAAACAACATGTTAAGAGAACGCAAAGACCCCAGTCACACAGAAGGCTTACTGCAGGTTACAAAACACAAGGCACACTGCACTTCCTTTTTTTTAATTAAATGCTGCTAGTAAAAAGTTAGTTACTAAAATGTTGAGGCAGAGGGTACTTGTCCTAAAAAAGAGGGTGGATCATGGGGAGTAGCACCAGTTGGTCCAGGAGCTTCTCCTCCATGATGGCCGTTTACAGGCATGTTTTAGGATGATTTGGGGGCAGTGTGACAACGTGCTGTCTGTCACTGGGCCGTACAGCTCTGGGTATCCAGCAACTGCTACCACCAGCTTCTCTTCCACTGTATACCAACTGTTGACTTGATGGCATGACCACCAAAGATGGTTTGCCTTTTAAATCATCTGATTAGACAATGGAAAAAAAGCTGAGATGACGTGCGGGCACTTTTCTGCTCTCAGTTGAAGTTTTTTCAACTTCAGATCAGATCACTCAGGCAAAAACGCCAGGCGCCTAGAGCACAGAAACCCAAGGTTTGCGCAAAATACGTAACAAAAAAGCTTCACTCCCATTTATAACAATTAGAAAAAGCCGCCTCCAGCTGCTGAGACGCTTTCTGTGTGATCAGGGCCTATGAAAATCATGATTAAGGTATGTAATAGTTTTGGTAAGAAGAAATTCTAATTCAGCTTCAGTCCTGTTATAGTTGGTATAAAGCTATGTGTTAACAGGAAGCTTTAACGCCCTGAATTAAGCCTGTCAGGTATGTATTACTCTCAGGTCAAGAAACCACGGGTGTAAGTGCTGCCTGAGAGGCCAGATTTGGAACAAAGAAAGGCCCTTAAGCTGTATCTACAACAAAGTTTTAGTTTAAGATGCCTCCCTAGCAGGTTTGGGAGGGTCCTGGCGTTGCACTCATTTGCAAAAGAGTAATGAAAAAAAAAAAAAGCATGACCATCACATTCTCACCAATACAAAGCTGATCAGCGAAATTTGCGTGAATTTCTGATTGTCCGTAGTTGGATGCAGCCTCTGTAATGCCAATGTACGAAAGGAGTGTGGGAAGAGGGTCTCAGACAATCAGACAAGCACTTTGGCTGGAGCATGCCAGTGCCCTTACTTAGCACTCTCTGGCACCATAGCAACCCTTGTGGTTGTATGTGCAGCTAATCTGACGCCTGCAGCTAACATATTGTCACGAGGTGTGTAAAATGAGGGCCTAAGATGTGTTTGTGAAGAAGAGAAGTGGGCACATTTGTCTTGGCATACAGCCTCTGTGTGTGTGTGTGTGTGTGTGTACTAAAATCTCTACTGGAGTGCACAACATACACACTCACACTGTCCTCCCCAAAGCCCCAGGCTTAACACAGCAATGTGGTACTAACAAGTGTGTGACAATATGAGGAGACTCCCACCATTGACCGTACCACCACCACCAGCACCACTCTCTTCTCACCCACTTTTTATCTGTCCTCCTTTCTCTACATACACACCAGTCTCCCTTATTTGTACTGTCCTGGCTCTCGACATTACAGTGCAGCAGCCAGAAAAAAAACGTCCAGGAGGTCAATGCTGAAGTTAATAATAAAATGATATCAATAAACCATTGGAACTGTATCAGAACAAACATTAAATTCTTGCCCATGTATGTGCTACAATTCCAGACATAAAAAACACACGTATTACTCTTTTGCAGAGTATCTACCCAGCAATACACACACTTAAAGAACATTTAATACACTGACACAGGCTCCTGTGTCCCCTCTTTAGCATCCTTGTAATTAGATTATCAAGGCAAAATCTGATAAAATGTAATAGGTGGTGTAATGGGTCGTAGCTAATTGATAGCCAGGTCACTCAGCTCTCATATGATTATTAACTCAGAAGCATGTTCCAATAGAAGGGAATGCAAAAGCACTAATAAAATGTACAATGTGTGTGCGGTTCAGTTTAATCTGTCCATACTAGACTGTTAACATTTGTAATCACTTTAGATGTCATGAGGCAACTGTACGAGCACTGAGATAGAAGACATGTCTGTGTTCCCTTTGTATCAAGCATTAAACTGTTTTGTAACAATATTCCCTGAATAAACTTTACTCTGCTGTGCCGTTTTACACAGATATTGTGACAGTAACCAACTCAAAGTGCTTGGAAAATGAAAATGTTCCATTTCTTTAAGTGTGAAACGGCCTGTCATTAGTGTTCAGTGAACAAATATACTGTAAATCTGGAGTCTAAATCTGTTCAGGAATCCAGAAATCCTTGTTTTATACTTGATAACAATGATTTTCAGACAGCTAATTAATTTTTCTCACAGGGTTTTATAAGGCTGTCGGCAGGACAAATTTTATTGAACTATAAAGTAGCACTTCTGGTATGCCAAAAAATATATTTCTTTCTTGCTACATGGCTCAAAATGTGAAGGGATATTGATTTTTTTTTTAAACATATATTTCCTGCTCACTCCGCAAATGTCCTTGGGCAAAGCACTGAACCACAAAATGCTCCCACTGGTCAGATATTTGTGTGTGTGTGTGTGTGTGTGTGTGAAGATAAAGATACATGGTTTTACTTTTGCTCCAGGTGTGTGAAATGTGTGACTCAGATCAGAGAAGCTCTGATAGGAAAATATGTTGCAACACTCCCTCATAGTCACAGGTCATCACCTCTCATGATCACACACAAGAAAAACGTCCATGCTCAATATGCTATGCTGACACCAGTCACAGAGGCGTGCGAATACACACTGGTAGCACCTGAGGTCATTGCTACTGGCGGTGATACATTTGTCTTAGTGAGGGTGCGTGAGAGTGTGTCTGTATATGCTTACTTTTGTGTGTGGGTGTGTGTTTTCACTTTATTTGACATCCCAACTATCAACACAAAGTCATGAGGGGTCGGCGGGGAATCTGTGCCTGTTATGAACGAAGTGGACCAAATCTCGCCTCCGTGGCTGATGCAACTCTGGACAGACTTAAAGGGATAGTTCAGAATTATATATGTGGGCTCGTATGGGGTATCCATAGTAACTATATTATAAACAATAGACTTCTGTCAGCACCCCCCAGTTTGGAGAAGCAGTGAAAATATTATAAATACAGCATGCACCTTAACTGTTAGGTAACTAAAGTACATTTTGTTGCTGCTCCTGTCCACAGCAGTACATTGCTTAGCTCTCATGTCAGATATCTGCCTGCTTCTCCGAACGAGGGGCGTGCCGACTGACATCTACTGTATACAATACACCGACTATAGACAAGTACCTCATTCAACCCCGGTTTAAAAGATCTGAACTATCCCTTTAATGTCGCTGTTAAGTCTGACTGTATCATCTAAAAACAGTAAGTGCTTTATTTATTAAATGAGAACAGACCCGCTCTTAAAAGACACGTGTGTTCTGCCAAAGGCAAGAGGTCACACACAAACTGAGTCACTTTAACGCCGTCTCATTAGCTGAGTTGATGGAAAAGAAAATGGTTTTTGGAGCTGTTCGCCTGCACACTTCATTAGCTGTTATAATAACTGACAATGAAGCAGCGGGGTGCAGAAGAAAGGAAAGAGGAGACAAGAGGAGACGATGAGAAGAGAGGTGAAGAAGACAAAGATGTCCTGCCAATGTCTGTGTAACAAAGCCGCTCTGTATGTAATTGTCTCGTGGTGAGTGTTGTGGTATTTGGCACCGGGAGTACTGTGAAACTCAAACCATTGCTGCGGACTGTCCCTTTAATGTGGCAGGCGACTAAACGGTGCCCTGTCATCAGCGCGCATTTGCTCCCAGTGGCTTTGTACAATCAAACACTCACACGCAGGCACACAAACGTAAACACACGCACACCCACACAACCGCAACGCACACAAACTATCCATGTCCCAAAGTAGACAAGTTACACAATACCTTTTCATCTCACCATGCAACATTGTATTTCTATATGTGGATGTATGTCTACATACAATTACATATACACGCGAGTAAAGCTGCTCTCAGCAAGACACAGGCGCAGAAACCTGAGTGGCTGCGCAGCTAACTAAACACACTCAGTAGATACACCGAGGAGCCGGGACTGTAGCGATGCCAGCTACGGCTAAAGGTGAATTTCATTAAAGTTGGGTCCCTCTCCAACAGAGAAAGAGAAAGAAAGAGGAAAGGAAGTGAAGGAAGCGAAATGAATAAAACGAAGCAAAGAAAGGAAGAATGAAAGAAAGCCCCGAGGAAAATGAGTTCAGTAAACTATCATCACCCCTGATTTCAGCCCAATAATGAGCCTCTTTCAGCATGATAACTTCCTGCTACTGATGCATACTGATAGAGCCACGCTACCTGAATGCTGTCTGCTTGGTCAATCAAAACCATTCCCTGCCTGCAGACAAAACAAGTGGTGCAATCACCATCCATCCATCAGATAAGAAACAGATGTTAGTCACGGGGCTGAGCTCAAATTGACACACACACACACACACACACAGATACACTACTATGAACACATGGGTGTGCGCAAACACACATGCGCAAGCCTTTGTAGGTTTTTATATTTCATGTTGTTGTGGAAAAATAAAGCTGTCTCTATGATTTGTTTGGAACTACTCCTTATTGTATTTATGACTTTTTAAACATCCTTGATTGGTCACCATAATCATTATCTTGCCTAAACTGCTCAATCATGTCCAGAAACTACCGTCTTCGCTCTTGCCTGTGTGTTCAACAATGTCTGTTTTTGTGTACACAGAATCTGCTGTGGGGCGGATGTTGTGGGAGATTTGGCTTTGCAAGAGATGAATTAAACAAACCAGACAAAATGAGAGAGCAAAAATAAAGGTCAAGTTCAATAAAGTCTCATGTTGAGGATCTTCCAAAGTCAGGTTATCTTCGTGGGGGATTAGGTGGACGTCAGCTCTCAAAGCCCGAGGGAAACTGAGGAGAGGGGGCGAGATTTGACTGATAACTCTGGGCAACAGTGTTATGAATATATCCAGAAAACTTTATGGATCTGACTCAGTTATTCCTGCGGCGCTGACAGAAGAACAGCAGTTTTAAATGCTTCCTCCATCAGGATCTGCTGATCTAAACCTGCGCAGCTCCAGGAGACGTGACCATCCTCACCACAAAATAAATAATTTTACTAAACTGGCAAGAATCCTTATTGATTGAGGAAGGGAAGGAATTAGCTGGCCAAGCCTGTGTGGGAGAACCAAGCAGCCTTAGAGGCATTTTAATCTTCATACTGCATCCCACAGACAATTTTCTTGGGGTTTTGGACCAGGTAGGGTGCATGTTAAAAAGAACTTGTTGACAAGACTGTGAAACTCCTGGAGATCCTGAACACATCAGTCCAGGTGTCCATGAGTAAGCTGCTCTCTCTTCCATGTAGAAAAACTATTTTTGTAAGACAGATTGAGTGCTGAAAATGTGCATCCTGACAGCACATAAGTGGTGGGGGCATTATATCAAGATGTCAAGCAAAGTCAGCAGCAAACAACAAATGCCAAGAACAACTGAAAGTTATGGCGCTAATATGAGATATACTTCTGCTGCTTTTTTCTGCTGGGATCTTACCATTCACACCACATTTCAGAAACACCAGAAGCTAACAAAAATACATGCATCATCAATTTTTGATGGAGCTGCAGCACATTGCACAGAGCAGATTGAGTTGCTCTGCTAGCATGTATGTGAAATATAAATATCATTCAATAATGAGGAAAAACGTATTTTTAGTAACTAAAACACAGCCAAAAACTTTTATCTGTGTCATTCATTTGATCTTCTGATCCATTTGTAACTGGACCTTTAATGGTATTAACAAAATCAACAAAATCGAGCAGGCAAAACGCTCTGTGACGACTGTGCAGCGGACGGCCAAAACCAGGCCGCAGCCAAGGCAGCTGGAACACTGTGCCACTGCCCCTGGTGGAATCATCCCTCCCAGCTCCCTTACAGACAAGATGGCTTTAAAAACAACAAATAGAGTCAATTTACTTACCTCGAAATATGCCTCAATTCAGCAGATTATAAAATATCAGGTATGGAATTAATCTGCAGATGCTCCGACTCCGATGGTCCAAAATAAGACCAAACCCTCCTATGCATGGCAGTTTTTGAGCCAGAGCGAAGGTCAAAATGTGGCCTGCAACCATCTGATTTCTGAAAAATTTGCGCCTCCCTTACAAGCTGGTTAAGAGGAACAAGGAGTCAGCAGTCAATGATGGTATGAAACAGTCCATGAAACAGCTTCTACAGGTTTTAACTGTAAATCACTGCAACCATGAGAGGTCTTTGAGCATACAGTCATACATGTGCACTTTAATAGTATTAGGCTGATTGGTTCAGTAGTTTGCGAGATTAACTGCGGACAAATGACTACACACACGCAACCAAATGCATGGTGACCTCCCAGCTTACGTCTGGCAGAGTTAACAATAGAGTATCCCCCTCTGGTATTGAGATCTGGTGATCTTTGATGGTTATTTTACTCAGCTGGAGAAAAAGTCGACCAATCAAAGCTGTGAAGGTGGGATTAAGAACAAGGAAATCTTTCCACATAGCTAGCGAGCTACCGAACTACCAGTGGCAACAGAAATGATGAAAAGCATGATGTCATTGATGCAGCTGCACTAGATCTTGTAGGAAGATTTCCAAGAACAACAACTTAATCCATGCTTTTTCTCAACTGTAGTGAAAAGGTAAGAAACAGAAATCAGCTAACAAAAAATCAGGCTGAATGAATCAAGTTAAATTAAATGCCAGTATAATTATTAGAATAATTCTGGTGTTGGCCAGAATTCGGTCCCAATCTGCCCTTCAGTGGATACACATTTTAAAAGTATGCAAGCAAGTATGTGATCAATGCTGTTTGTGTCACATCTTTGTGTCTACCAGTACTGATTGGTCAAAACAAGTGCTATGGGCTCTTTCAGAAGACGTTTCGAATAAGACATTGAAAGAGAAAACAAGTAATGTGCTTTATCTGCCTTGTGAAAATTCTGCGACCACAGCTCCGTTACAATCTCAGTCCTGCGATCTGCCCCTGCAGCACATCTGCAAACAACTGGGTTTACAACTTCACATTAACACTTCCTGTATTTACCCACAAATGGGATGGGGATGCCTGACCGAGTCAAACTCAACAAGTCGACGGAATAAGAGGGTCGCCTTAGGAGTTGGGCTGCCAGATGAATATATGAAGCAAAGTGTAAGAAGATGTCGTGAGAGCAGCAGCACATTTTGAAGCTCCGCTGTTAGATTTTGCCTAAGAGCGAACTCAAAGTAGGTCAGTGGAAATTAGGGAAATGCAGTGCACCTGTGGCTGTATTCCCACATGCTGAGTAGATCAATGTGTAATTCGTTCCATCAATTATCCTCTACACTGGCCTACGCTGGGACAATGGGTGTTGTCTGGGTTGCTAAAGGTGACCATTCACAGAGGATGTGTAAGTTTTTAACACATCATTGAATGTAATTTCAGACAACACACAAGGGGTTACAACTCAACGCACCACTTGTTAATTGCACTGCGAACACATCATGTATTGCTTGAAACAGATGTGTTCACAGCTTTAACGTATTTTTCTGAAATTGAGCTCTACTTTGTGTGTGTGTGAGAGTGTGTTTGTGTTTATGTGTGTCTTTACCATCACTAGAGGTGTTCCATGAAGTGGTAGCTATCACACTGGGGTCTTGGGGAAACTCAGACCCTGTAAACAAGAGGAAATGGAGAGGGCTATTAGTATGTTTCTGACTGTTGGGCCCTGCCACCTTCTATTCCTGTTTCACTAGTTGGATCATGAACCCTGCAATTAGAATAAATGTGGAAGAGCAAGTGAAAAAATGACAAGCTGTGAGCTTGGAAATGTGACAGGATGCCATTCATTGCAAACTGAACCTTAAAAAACCTTGCTGCCATCGCCTACCACTGCTCACAGAACCAAACGCTGCCCAGTGGGTCTAAGTGGGGAAGCTGGGAAAGATTCAATATCATGCAAATGTTCTCTGACACAAGGAAATGAAAACCAATCATTATGATTGTCCAGAGTTATTTTCCTCCAACTCAACAACGTAAAAGTACTTAAAACTAAAGAAAGGAAAAACAGATTGTCACAAGTCAGGTTTCTATCCAACTGTAGCTCAAATTTTAACCAAATGTTTAGAAAATTAGCATTAGATAAGTGATAAATGGCACCAATTCTCCAATTAGGTGTCTATATACCACTGCAGAAGAAGAAGGTGCAAAGAAATCAGATCATGTAAAATAAAGGAGAGCACACAGGACAATGGAAAAGAGTTTTGAACAACTAATATTAGAGCTCTGCTCTGTGCTCTTAGAAGAGTTCCAGTAACAGTCCTGTGTGTATACATAAGCCTGTTAAAAGCCATCTAAAGATGATGAAGAGAACTTGCTTTGGCCGGCAGTGATAGTATGTCATGACTGGATGTCACCATTTATTCGCTGCAACTGTTTCCATTGCACTTAGTCGCACTGACCTTTCATTGATAACCAACATAAAAACTTTTTGGCAATACTTAAAGAGTTTCTCAAATTTTTGGCATGTTCACTCAGGTTTTTTTTCTTTTTTTGCACAAATTGAAAACGTGGATAAAAACAGGTGGATGGAAAAACAATGCATGGAAAGATCACTCCGAAAATGAAATACTGGGTTGTGTGGCAGTATAGTGGCAAAATGAGAAAATAATTGCTCAGCCTGAACCTGAGTGTGGAAATTACCAGTTCAATGCTCAACAAATGCGCAAGACCCATTTTGAGTCTGTATAGCCCTTATTACCCAGAAACTGTGCTATAGGGCTGCTCTGGAGTCCATTCTTCATGCTGCCTTTGTATTTTTATGCATTATCAAACAACGGTGGCATCATGCCCCTCTAGTGTGATTTTAGACAGCATGCAGGCATCACAGAAGCAAAAGAGGCGTAAAATATATCAACAGCTTCGGCCTCTAGTGTGACATATACCATACGCATTGTCGGTGCATCATATATAATAACAACATGGTTATATCAGTCATTTAACAGCCTTGTTATATGGTGGCTAATCTCGTCCTCTGCTCGGAGGGTAAGGAGATCCCAAACAATCCCAAACAGAAACAGTCAGAAAGCCCAGACCCTCTGTGCTATGTATGTATGGTACGTCCCTAAATTTAAAACAACAGCAGAAAGGCTCTACGATTTCATGTGAGACACTTGTTGTCAAAGTTTAAACAATCACAATGTTGCTAACACTTTTCAGTGTAAAAGCCAAAAAAACGCAAGTGCACATTGCCTGAAAAGTTTTCCCATCTAAAATCTGGTGAGAGCATTGTACATTTTCTGGTGCAGATCAAAGGTTTGAATGTATAACAGGGAGCCCATCAGCGAGCCATGTGGACCTAATGCTGCATTATTACCAGCTGACGACAGAGCAGCCCTCTGCTTTTCATTACAGGAGAGAGAAAACAGAAAATGGGCTTCAGTGTGCACCGCCACAGGTCATAAGGTGAGTCCTGACAAATGAAAAAGCCTGCAGGACTTAAACGCGCAGACTGACATGGATGGGACCTGAAACAGTTTTATCTTTGCTGATCCTTTGGACTCCAGACAACTGACAAACACAGATGTGTTTTCCCAGATGTACAATAAGTTGTGCTTCTCAGGCTGACCCAGTGTGTGTGTGTATGTGTGTATCTCGGTGCAGGCTGGGCTAGTTAAACATGATGAATGAGCAAACGGCTTAGAAAAATGCAAAAAACACAAGCGTGTGTGCACTGATACAACTGTATACACACAAACACACACACATTTATCTGTACGCCTTAGCTTTTCAAGTACAAACCAAGTTTCTTCATGAATATTCAACCTGAAAACATGGTACGTGTGTGGCATGCAGGGTGACAGTCGGAGAGAAAGTCTGCAGTCAAACAAGACCAGGCGCCTGACACGAGGTCATGCTAATTGGGTGATAATGTGTTGTTTCACACGTGCTGTGTCAGGATGGTAACGACTGTGTGGTGGTGCTTGTGAAATGAGCTGTGTTAATGAGGAGCTCTCTGGGCCTCTGCACCTGTTACTGAGGGAGTCTGGAGGCTTGGCAACACACCCACAACAACAGGCGGACGGCTTTATGAGATAAGGTCAAGATTGTAACAGATATATAGCAACACTGAAGGGTTGACCTACAGATCTAAAATATGTGTTATCATTAGGTTATCTTTTATCTAACTACCTCTGATAATTGCAGCTAGCTTGGTTGTTTCATATCCTTCTGACTTGTGTTATGGGACCCAAAATGACTCTTTGGTTTGTTCCTGGAGGCTCCTAAGATGACAGTGTATTATGGGGAGTCTTGGCCCAAAGTTGAATCTAAATTCTCTCTGTGTTCTCGGTTGATAGGCTTAAAGAATCACAGAGCTCTGTGGTTTACAAAGGACAGAGGAGAGGGGACGTCACAGCTCACTGGCTTCACTAACACAAAGCTGGCCAAGTGCAACCAGGTGAGAGTTCAGCAGAGGAGCTGGACACGGGTACACAAGGGAAGAGGGAAAGGTGTACCATGAGGAAGTTCATAAAAAAATATGGAGTAGGCATAGCTGCATAATCTTGAGAGGATTTTTTTATTGCTATTTTGAGTCAGTCCACACTTAAACAATGTCTTTTTTCATGAACAAACAGCAGCACAAATGATTTAACTGACATTAGCTTTCCAGATATGACAATTTTCCAACTAAACAAGAGGGTATTCCCTCATTTTTTCCTCTATTTCTCTTTCTCCCACTTTATCTCTCCTCTATTTAGGTCACATCTGTTAGTTCTCTTTCATTGACACAACCATCTGAAATATCTGGGATGAACTGCAGAGTAATTTTGAGATTAGCTTTCTAATGTTTCTCAGTAACAGAGGGAAGCAATTGTGTTAGGCCCATTTGTTAACAAGGGCCTAAAAATAGGCACCTTCACAGCGCCTGTGTTGGTTTAGATCAGTGGTTTTTGCTGCTCTGGGTCTGGACCTCTGATTGGACCATGATCCTGATTCTGATGGCCTCATACATGTTAACTGGATGTGTGTATTATATAAAGGATACTCCTCCACCAGTATGAATAACCGACAAGGATCAAAGATTTAGATGACAGTAGAAAAAAGGAGGAAACCATTACTGTGGATTCCATTAGGTCTGAGCTGAAATACTAACTCATACTTGTACAAAAGGTTTGTCGAAGAGTCAACAGTCAACATTGGTCTCTCTTAAGTATGAACACAGCCTTTCTTTGACCTTGCCCAAGCAGTTTTAGTTGCCTAAACTTAACCAAAACTTTACTATGTTGAGTTGAAAGGTCACAAAATAGTCGTATTAACTGTTTTTTGTGTCCATTTGGAAGGCAAAGACACCCGACTTCTTTTGTTATTTGGGTACATTAACTTGTTGGAAAAGCTTGCTTCTCAGACAATTTATCAGCATCGGTCAAAGTCTGTTTCGTGCCGTCTCTCCAGCCAAGAGCCAAGCTACCTTTTAGCTGCTTGTCTACCATTTCACATCACTTCCATTTTCACAGCCACAAGTCAGCTTCCCAGGACTATTAGTGCTCTGATACCATCTCTGCCCATTGGTTTTTTATTAAAACGACGATTATCTCAACTGTTAAAAACCCAAATTTTACAGTCATTTCCAAAGAAAAGCAACCTGGATCATAGAGCCATGCACGTATTTCCATAGCATGTCAGTAGTGATATGCTGGATGGATATTTTGGATGTTTGACAACCTTTATCTAAGTATCATTTCTCCTCTTTGGCTGGTATTGCGTATTTTATACTGAGTTTTGGAACATTTTCTTTCATCTTCAACTGTGCGCCACTCAATTGCCACCCTAGAGGCAAAGTATACAGTGAATGGTTAACATGAAGGTGCCTTTGAGAAGTCCAGACATCAGATCTCCACACAGAAAGTTCCATGAGAGCAGCCTCTGATCCTCGTCCAGCTGTATTTGGCTTATGATGATAAAAATCACGCAGGGACACGAGCTTCACCCCTATAAAGCTTTAAGAATTTGGTGTGACTTTACTGTGACAGCAGCATATGGGAATTAGTGCAGAACTTCAGATTCATGGGAATGAGTGAGAGGCCTGAAGTAAAGTAAAAGGGAAAGTGAGAAGGAAGGAGCCTCAGAGGGTAAAGCTGAACCAAATCAGAAATGTTCAATTTGAGCGGTTATGCATAGCAACTAATATGCTGTTATATGGTCTGGGGGGCTGTGTTTGGAGCCAGGGTGGTTGGTGTGGTGAGTGAGACTGATGTATGAGCTCTCCCACTCTGTTATTAGGGCCTCTCCCAAGGTCCTCTTCCATCCCTATTAGCTGGAAAACTGACCTAACTCAGGGGTTATCTGGAAGAACAGCAAACCGAGCATTTTCACAATATAGCTATATTTCTGTTTTAAAGAGGTGAGAGATAGATGTGCTTAGAGGAGGAAAATTTTGAAATGATAATAATTTCCTTTTCCAATTTGTCTTCATCAGATCAGTCTTTCCATCCAGCAAGTTTCTCCAGCTTTCTCCCTTAATTCTGCTTTGATTTTTCAAACTAACCACTGCCTTATCTCACTTCTCTCCCTAAGTATTCACTTAAACATCTTATATACCCAATGGTGCAGTTGCAGACAGCAAGAAGAGTGAGAAATGGTGCTAATGCCCCACTGTTGCATACACCCACAGCCACACAAAGCACCATATAGGGCTCAAGCTGCCTTAATGAATTATTAGCGCAATTAGGCTCAAGATTGGAAAATGAGCGGAAAGTTACAGTCCTGGCAAAAGGACAGAGATTTAAGAAAATAAAAATCATTTCATGCCAAGAGGGAGAAGAAAAAAACCTGAGTGAGGCAGAGAAGAAAAGTGAGGGAGGACTGCAAAGGAGAGTAAAGGACTTTGAGATAAATGGAGGGAAGAAGACTTGGAAAATGTGAGAGTGCAGAAAAAAAAGACAGCAAAGGAGAGAGAAAAAAAGAGACTTCATAATAAACCCATACTGAAGGCGCTCGTAAAAATCTGCTTTTTAAGAAGTGGGCTTCCGTCCCACAGGGCAGAGTGCTGGTTTGTGTTGGCTGCAGAGTTTATTCATTGTGTTGGTTGTAAATAACTTACACTGGTCATACATAGGCATCACTGAGTCACGGGACTCACGGACAGCTGAGACAGAAAATAAGTAGGTAGATGGTAATTCTAGTGGTTCGGGTTTATGAGGTAAAACCTGCCAGACTTATTTTATTATTGTGTCTTATTTTCTTAGTTTTGGCCATTTCTGTCAGATCTGATAACACTGTGTTTGCCAAAGTAACTGCTGAGATCTGGAAACACGGCAACAGGCGCTACAACAAAGTCAGCTGGGGCAAGAAATGCAAGTTCGATGATTTGAAATGATTTCGAAATGTTGTAAACACCTAAATAATGGCCTTATATTTCGTCTGTGCAAGCAGCTTAGTACGACCCATATTTATATTTATTGTCAGGCAGCAACCTCTAATTGCCATATTAATTATGACAGGAGCAAAGGTGGAATCAGGTGACGTAATATAAAGAGCAAAGTGTGCATAGGGAGGAAAGTCGGGGTGGTGGATGGGTCAAACAAACACAGGACTTTCACCCAGGAGAACGCTGTTTGTGTCCCATATGAGTACAAAAGTACATTTAACAAACATGCTTATTTTAACTCACACCATGATCTTTTTTCTAAACCTACACATGTAGATTTGGTGCATAACTGCAACCATATCATCACACACCTACACAACTATGCCAAGTAAAGTACATTAAAAGAACAGTACCAGGAAGTCAGTCTGTAAACTGTGGTGGATGTGCACTGTTTAGTTTGGGAAGTAACTTAACTGTCTGCCTTTGCTTTCTATTCAAACTATTTAAAATATATTTGTCTAAATTCTTGAGTTTCTTGCCAAATCTGACTTCTATTTAGCGATGTCAGCTTGTTCCCAACTTGGGACGTTCAACGTGTTTAATTACAAATACAGATAATGTCAAAACAACCACCAAAATAGTAATAAACACTAGTCAAAATAACCAGAAATGATCCTTTTTAGAGAGAAGAGAACACGACAGTAAAGCTAGAGAGAGGATAATGTTGGCCGTGTCTGAAACCACTCTCGTGCTCACTCATTTTCTATAGACACTAAATAGTTGACTCGATACTGAGCAGTAAATCGAGATGTTGGACCGTGAATATAGTTCACTATAGTAAATAGGGAGTGATTTGGGGCACCACCTGTGCATGTTGGTGTGTGTGCTTGTACAGCTGCACCTGTGAGCGTGCGTGCGTATGTGTGTGTGTGTGCAGGTGTTTGTTCCCAGGCTCAACTGGAGCATATAGAGGAATAAAAGCAGGCCCAGTTCAGGGACTGAGTGTTCACCTGAGGACATCATGGACCAAAGAACACAGGAACCCCTAGCACACATACACACCCACAGTCCTGCATCGCCTCAGAAAGTTCTGCTCTGTAACCTTATAAGACCACATAAGGGGGTGAGAGACAGAGAAGCTGAGCGGGGGAGAGGGATGTGAGCAGGATAGATGACAGGAGGCTGCGTGACAAGGCTCTTTTTGGATCAGTACAATAGACAACAAGAGAAAGAAAGGGATCAAGTTGCAACAGACATTTGCTCCGACATGAAAAAGCACATTAAAAAAAAAGTTTGCATCTTCTCCAAAAATCACACAGAGCTGAGGAGGGAGGATGTTTTTGCAATTTATACATGTTTTGGAGCGCTGCATAGCATTTGGAATTATAGTTTGGCTTGACCACAAATGCTCAATAAATGTTGGAGGGAACTTCGGCTCTTTGGGTAAAACTTGCAAAAAGTTTCTTATATCATTTTAATAATAGAGGAGGTAGGCCTACGTACATTCTGAAGACACTGTTCAGAGACACCGGCATTTTAGGGAAGCAAGTGAGCCTCTCTAAAATAGACACCAAACAGTGATTTAAATATGTAGCTGTAGCATAAGCCTATCGAACATAAAATCTGAACACACAACCACCCACAGAGGGTTTTCAAACTGCTGCAGAGCTTCAGAGGAAACCTGAGTACGCCAAGAATAAAGCTGACACAGACCAACAAGTGCAAAGAAGATTCCTTCAAACAGCAGCTTGTCACTTCCCTGAAAATTATCTCACAGCGTCAGGCTTACACGGACAACTGTCACTACCCAGCATTTCTCAGTGCATGGTGTGTAAGCATGGCTGACGGTGATGTCCACAAGAAACACTCTGAATTTTTCATAACCTCCTGGTGATGCTGGTCTACAGCAGACTCTGACCTCCAACATAACTCTATGAAAATTAGAATTTCCATGCAGGAGGCATGAATGGGGATTTTCTTGTTGTAGTTCCAATCTAAACTAGTAGTTTTCATCTCCCAGTCTCCACCACCACTCTGTTTGAAACCACATGCAACACAAACCGAGGGCAGGGGGTTCCCTCTATGTGCACTGAAATCCTATAGTAGCGTCTCTCTCCCTCACAAGACCGCATTTAGGTAGCAGAGGTCGCACTAAAATGTGACATGACCAACCACAACAGTATAAAGGCCATATGGCTGTTCCTTTAACCCTTATACATTACCAAGATATTAACTGACACTCAGGCTCTGCATAGGTCCGTCAGTTTCTTTTCAATTTCACTTGAATCCTAACACAATAAAGTGACTATATTGTGTTGTTTTTATTTTATAAAGTTTATGATTCCAAGAAAATTGTGATTAAAAACTAATGATCAAGATTAATTGCCGGTGCTCTTGTTTTACATATGAGGTTTTGTTTGACAGAGGGCATAACAGAGGGACAAAATTCATCAAACTTAACATCATTAATGTAGGCTACCATGCACTCTTGAAATATTAAACCAACTACCTCAGATCTGAAACTGTACAAACATATTTGTTAGCAACTATTCTATCTTTATCGTCCATACCGGTAACCTGTTTTTTCATTGTAGGCAACATATTGGATTGCAACCTTTTTCGCTAACGTTAGTTTTTATATTTTGCACCTTGCTGTTGGCTAGTTTTTAAATTTTAATATTTTGCACCTTAGGCCTAAAAGTTACTGTTTGCTATAGTTTTTGATATTTGCACCTAAGCGTTGGCTAGTTTTTAATATTTTACACCTTACTCTTGGCTAGTATTTATATTTTGATAGTTTTCCATCTTAGTGTTAGATAGTTTTTAATATTTTGCACATTACTGTTAGCTAGTTTTTATATTTTGGACCCTATCGTTAGCTAGTTTTGAAATTTTAATATTTCCCACTTTACGGTCAGATAGTTTGTCACATTTTACACTTTAGTGTTAGCTAGTTTTTAATATTTTACACCTTATGCTTAGCTACTTTTTAAATATATTTTACAACTTACTGTTAGTTAGTTTTTAATATTTTGCAGCTTACTGTTAGCTAAATTACTTATTAATATTCTACAACTTACCGTTAGCTAGTTTATAATATTTTGCTTATCTTACTGTTAGCTAACTTATAGTTAACAGTAAGCTGCTGCAACTAACAGTAGGCTAAGGTCCAAAATATAAAAACTAGTTTTTATATTTTGGACCTTACTGTTAGCTAGTTTTTATATTTTTCCACCTTATTAGCCAATTTTTAGATTTTGAATATTACTTTCAACAAGTTTTTAATATTTTGAAGCTTACTGTTAGTTAGTTTTTTCTATTTTGCACTCTACTGTTAGTTACGTATTATATTTGCTATGTATTATTTGCTATGCATTTGCATTTCTGCTATGTTATTTTAGTCATTGTATTGCACTTTTATATTTGCACTCCTCTAAGCTTTGTATTGCAACTGCCGCACAGCAATTTCCCTCAGGATAAATAAAGTTTTATTTTAACTTATCTGAGTTTACAAATTTTATGCGATAAAATGTGTATTCATTTGCCATATCTGGATTTCCATAGACACTGGGAAAATATTCCAAATGATATTGTGATATTATTTCAGCCACAAAGAATAGCTTTAGCTGACAACTCGATAAGTGCTAGTCTTCTTACTGGTCAGGGCCACTCACACATTTATACTTATGGGCAAATTAAAGTTTCCAGTCCACCAGTCTTTGAAATATGGGAGGAAACCTGAGAGCGCCAAGGAAACCCACGCAAACACACATCATGTAAACTCGACACAGAGAGCTGGAGCTTGGGAATGAACTTAAATGTGCTGAGGTTTTTTTTAGATTTATGTACACTGAAGGCAATTTCCACATCTCCATTGCAGGAAAAGGCTTGCTATGTGTTATGAACCTCAGTTTATATTAAGCTACAGCCCATCTTACAAATTTGTCTGTTTCATCATGACAGAAACTGTGCTCTTGGAGTAACTTCATGCTGTGCTGATGGCTCTGCAGAATCCTGCCGTGCCCTGTTTGGCCCTATAGAACTACGTTTAGCCTCATAGGTTCAACAAGCTGATGCACAAGCCCCCCGCTGTCCCTGCGAGGCTATGCAATGGAAACCACGCTGATGTAAGGCCTGGTTAGCCCATTTTGGGTGAGGCTCCCCTCAGCTCCTGTTACCAGCGATGTAAGCAGACTAGTGAGGAATGTGCACAAGCATGTTACCACCTACTGTGCAGCTCATCTGTTTTCACCTGACAGGTCCAGGACAAGTGTGTATATGTGTGCGAGCGCTCAGCTTTCTGGAAAACCTGATCGCTTCCAAGCAGATAGACTGAGCCCAGAGACCTTGACGTAATCTGCAGAGGTAGCCGTCTGTCTGTTCATCTGTCTGTGGAATGTGAATAGAGTCCTCACACCTGCATGTTAGTGTGTCACTTTACTGCAGAGGGTGTGCTACTTCGGCGTATTGTGCAGAAATGAGACGTTAATGATGTGAATATGGCACACATTAACATCCGTGTTGAGGTCCCTGTGTGTCACGGGGTCAGGTGTGGAATGTAAGATTTAAGACCTAAAGCTGAAGTCAGTCAGGCTGTCTGTGTGTGGTGACATGAATATAGTCATCTCTCTTGGCTTTTTGTACGTGACTTCTCTGTAAATAGTGTATCATGTGTGCCAACAGTGTGAATAAGACACATGCCATGTTGCATGCCTGCCAGTGCTTGTGTGTTGGACAAAAACCTGCATGTGTGTATGTGTGTATGTGTGTCTGCTCAGGTGCAGTCAGGGACACGCACACACTCCATCAGCTCACCGCCAGCATTCCTGGATTCCTCAAGGATGACAAATTCAAAAGGAGAGGCCCCAGCAGATGGAATCTGGGAATGCCAGGATAATGCTGCTGAATTTCAAACGTGACTCGGATTTAGACATCATGTGACTACAGTTGAGCCGGGCGCCATTCCAAAACCATTCTTTACGTCTGTTGGTATTTCCTCACTCGCCAGGCTGAATCTCGCCTTGTCTGCGGGATCTTTAATGACTGAAAAGTGCTGGCAGGCCAGATTAAATCAATGAGAGTATTTAGGCCAGACACTATTAATGAAACACAGAGCGTGACCATCTCAAGTTAAAGATGTTTGATTTAAATGACACATCAAGTGCAACGATGGCGTCATTTGGAAAACGTTATTAGCCATAATTCTAATGTCTCCCGTCCGGTCAGAGCCATGATTGTTTTGACTGTAAAGCGTGAATGTGAACACATGTAAAATGCAAAAGCACATATATCAAATAATGCAATTGGGTACACATCCACGTATTTCCAAACACAATTAAGATAAGTGTTCCATCAATCATATAAATAAAACAAACTGTCGGGGTCTTTAAAGCTCTGTAGGAGAAGTTTTCCACCACTCATACAACATTGTGGTTTGCAAAATTTTTCTTTAGTACCACTGTGCTTATTGCGCTGATTGACCCGATATGTTACATGGGTCACTGATTGCTGGCTTCAGACTGTACAGATAAACTGTGCTGAATAACTCTGGGATGCTTCTGGGAAACTGGGTGTGAGACATTGTGTCTCCATCAACTCATGACTCTAGCTCTCAGCGACTGACGCTGTAGGATAGACTACAAGCCACAAGACATCTGACTCCAGGCCAGAGAGAAAGTTTGACCGGGAGAGACGGAGAAATTGAAAAACAGAGAGAAAGTAGATGAAGAAATAAGAGACGAAAGATATACTGTGGAGACCAGGACGGAGGGAGATGAAAGTGAGAGAGGAACGCCATGCGCTGAGAAATATCCTTTCCAGTAAAAACGTCCTGTGTTATTCTTATTCTTTGATTTTCCAGCTCCATACTGGAGACAGAGTTTGGGCTGCCAACAACGAGACTCCGAGGCAAGCAGAGAACCTGTGAGCCTTTCCAGCACGCTTCCCTGTCAATCACACCAATGCTCAACGGGAACCTCTCCTTGTCCCAGGTTAAGAAAATAAGCACCAGAATTCCTCCACTTGTTTAGAGGGAAAGGTAGCCGGCTAATGAGGAAGACAGGAGGATGGCAGAGAGAAAAGGACAGGATGAGAAAGAGACGAGTGGTGAGAAGGGAGAAGTGAGAGCTTTGTGTCCCCAAAGAGAGAGCTGAAAACAAGCCAGAGACAATCCCACAATGTCGGCGTCCAAAACACTTTCCGCTACTGCAGAAAAAATTATCTAGGACCAGGGAATTGGACTGGAGCATTTCCACATACCATACCACAAAAATAACAAAACCTGGTTTCACATACATTTCAGAATGTGCTAAGATATACAGAATTATTTTAAATATACAAACACGGGTTGACAAATGTATTTAACAAAAGTGATGGTATTTCTTCAAGATATAACTTAGTTTAATTCTCTGTAAAAGGAGCACCAAGGAGAAAAAGCAGGTCTCACCTGAAAGTAAAAAAAAGTTTGTGATTCATCAGCAATGTCGGTGCAATTCAGGAGGGAACAACTAGTCTCATGAAGGATTAACGGCAATATTATACCACACTAATGCTGTGACTTGAGTCGCGGATGAACTACTGAACTGACCCACCAGGCTCATGGATAAAAAGTGTCCGGGCCCCCCTGGCCTTCATCTGCAATATGTCACTCAAATTACTGACCAGAGAGACTAAAAATTACCACAAAGAGACATAAAGCTACTACAAATATGGGTAAAACAACCACAAAGAGATGCAAAAACAACTACAGAGAGACACAAAATAACTACAAAGAGATGCACAATTACAAAGAGACACAAAAACTACAATTATGTGCAAAACAACCACAAAGAGCCACAAAATAACCACAAAGAGACACAAAATAACCACAAAGAGACACAAAATGACTACAAAGAGGCACAAAACAGCCACAAAATAACTACAAATATGTGCAAAACAACCACAAAGAGACACAAAATAACTACAAAGAGGCACAAAACAACCACAAAGAGACACAAAATAACCACAGAGACACAAAATAACTACAAAGAGATGTGCAATTATAAAGAGATATAAAATAACTACAAAGAGGCGCAAAACAGCCAAGGAAGACAAACATTACCTCAAGGAGTAAAAAGACAAAAACAAAAAGATGCATAGCAACTACAGAAAGACGCAAAACAACAACAAAAACACAAACAAGATAAAACCACCACAAAGTGTGTGTGCCTTGCTCTGGTCTGGTAGATGTGGTGGAGCTTTTTGCATATCCGTGCCCAGGGGCCCATTGTCTCATGAGCTGCCCATACCTTCAGTTCAGAGTAAAGTCTCAGTTTGAGCAGTTTCACAGAACCCATGTATCAAAATTGGAAACACAAGACTACACTGCCCTGCCCTGTCAATCTTGTACAGTTGGACAGTGATAAATACAGTAACTACACACAACACTGGCATCTGTAGAAAATTGACGCAATTAAGTAGAAATAATACAGTCTAATAAAAATAAGGCAGAAGACTGGCTGTAGTTCAGTTGGGCTTCTCATAAAAAAAGTCTCATGCAAGGCTAATTGTAGATGTTCACTTATTTAATGACTTGCCCTCTACAATGAGGGGTACAGTACAGTGTTGGCAAAATACCAACATTTTGACTCAAAACTGAGGCTGTAATATATATATTTTAAGACAACTACTAAAATATTATGGCCACCAGAAAAATAACCCAGACAATATGTTTCCACTTTCCACCCGAGCAAAATTAGTACAAAATTGACTTGGTAAAAGTGGAAACAGTGTTATTTTGACTGCCAAGAGCAGGAGTCCAACTCTGTCAATCATATCTGCATTTAAATGCCCTTAAAAGGTCATTTTCAAGTCTGGTTTGAGCTTGTAGAAAACTCTGACAATGCCACTGATTTTTTCACAACTGTGCACACGTATTTAATTTCCTGATGACACTAAAAAAGTACGTTAAACATAAATAACTAGCAAAAAAAAGTACAAGAACACAGCATTTTACACATGTCAGGGGGAGAATTTAGGTGATTCAGGGGCCTAAAGGGTCCGTTACAGATATGGTTTTGTCAAAAGGGATAGCCTTCTGCTCACATAAGTAAAGAATCAGATAGACAGAAAGTATTTGTGTGTGTATACACTGTGCGTAGAGACAGACTCCCCAATTTCCGATGTCCCTTCGACCCATCTCTAATGTCAGGAAGAGGGAGGGGGACTGTGGAGGAATGGGGGGGACACCTGCTCTGGATCTGCCTCAGTTTGGGGAAAAAGAAGAAGGCAACAGTATGAAAAAGAAAAACAAAAGAGGAAAAAGAGAAGGAGAAATGTCAAGCAGATGTAAGTGATGAAAAGCGTGGAGATGATAAAAGGTAAACTTGACGTTATGGGAAACTCGCTGAATGGAAACAGACTGGGAGATTTTTTTTAACTGTATGTTGGGAATCATCAGTTTGTGAGGAGGAGAAAAATAACGTGTGAAGAAAAAAAACGGTCAGGGGACGAAGTGATGAGAGGACAGAGGGATGTGCGATGGAAAACCAAGCTTGGAAAAAGACACCAGACGAGCTAACGCCCATCTGAATACAAAAAAAAAAAAGATTAAAAAGCAACAAGCACTGGTTAAAAAGTGAATCTGGTTTCCACTTCCTAAGACATGTGGGGAATGCTTGGTTTAACCTGCCCTGACCTGTATTGGGCAGAAAAGTGGATAAATTGTGTTTTTATTGTTCAATACTTGAGTAATTATGTACATACATGCATCCATTTGGCAGTTTTCTACTAAAGCAGAGCAAGTAATTTTGTTACAGTGAGTTTGTCTTTCTGTATTCAAAGTCTCCTCATTTGCAATTTGCACCAAGATCAATTTATTATCATGGTAATTTATGATGCATGAGGCCTCACAGACTGAGTTCAAAACAAATAAGCACACTGGGTGGAACATCAAGCCTGATCTCACTTTTATTTGACGTAGTTTTCCATTGGCTGCAACTGTGTGCTGATTATGAAAACACTTCCACCCGAAGTCATCTTTGTGGATTAAACATGGACGACTTCAAAAAAGTAAAAGGGGGTGGGGATGGCTGAGGGATTTAGAAAAGCCTGGATCTTATTAAAGTGGGCAAAATAGAGAAACGAGAGAGGGACTGAGAGTGCCAGTGAGAGAGACATAAAATCTGCCACACAAGACAAAGACGATCACAGTTCCTCTCACATTTCCAATGCTTGTTGTAATTTCCATCTCATTTCACCAGACGACTGGTGCGGGGGCTGACTAAGCACACCTTGTAAAGCATCCCAGCTTGCTTCTCCAAACAGAGTCTCACCTCACCTCCCATAAACCCTGTTCTCTCAAACACACACACCTCATAACTGATCCACCTCCACCCCAGACGATGGAAAGGAGGATAGGCAGATGGTGGCGCAGAGAAGAAAGAGGTGTTAAAGGACTACTACAGGCACAAAGATCTCTATTGTATTACCTCATTTCCTGTTCAGAATCTTCCAGGTTGCAGAGATGAAATCTGTTAGATCCTTCTGAGTGCAGGATCCCACAGCCTGCCATGTACGTTCATGTGTTATTTCTGCTGCTTAGCTCTCAACAACGTGCCAGACCTTTGAACCTGAGACTGGTTTTTGCCTATTACTCCTTTTTTTATCGACTTAAAACAAAGTCATTTCAGTTCTTTGGCATGTTGCACATGGTTATTTTCTCAGGTACTAGGGCTACCTAGAAATGGCATTATTTGGCATATCAATGGATCTATGCATTATAGGGGAGCATGGGGTTGGCTGCTAAATTCATTAGATCTCACTTACGAGAGGGCACTGTACTAAGGCTGCCCCTGACTCAGAATTTTCCTAGTCGACCAATAGTCGTCATTTCGGGCCATTAGTCGACTAAGCGCCAGCATGTTTAAGATATTAATTTAATTATTAAATCATATATTTTAGGCGGGGCAACACAATGGTTTGAGTTCAAGGTCCCCAACAAGGGGAAAAGACATATTTGACCGTCCATATCCTTTTGAACAGAATAAGCTGTGGGAGGTTAAGGTCACTCCATTCCTACCTGCCACTAAAGGCCTCTATTGGGATCTATTGAGGATAGAATAGGATCTTATTGACTCAGGGAAATAACAACTATTTTCATGGGGCAAAAAAATATATTGATTGTGTAAACAAAAGATAATTCATTGGATTTCATCACTCCTGTGTTTTTCTTTTCCATATTTGTGGTTTGGAATACATTTTGAGCTGTCAAATGCCATCATGCATGATGATGATTGATTGCCATGCTAATAGGTGAAGCAAACAGGAAGTGCAATGTTGCCATAGAATCAAATGTTAGATGTGGGCTTCCACTTTTTAGCATGAAGCTGTTTATACTTGCACCAGGGTAAGTTCCGCTGCACTGGTTGCTATCCGTTTCTGTTTGTACTGTAACCATGGATGTGCAGACAACAGTCAGCTGAGTTTGAGATTTTGTGAGGAAATAAGTTAAGTTTTGTTGAAGTACGATTGCGAGCTGCAGTGACAAGTGGATGAAGAAGTTTTCTGGTGTATTATTTATTATCGATTTTTATGAGACTGCTGTGGAGGGAGGTTAAAGAGAAAGGGTGGAGCAGCAAAATGTGTGCAATATAAGCTTTCAAATGTGGCGAGCTGTGTGAAGGCTCTTGTCTTGAGTGAGCCTGTGTGTGTGCCTGTGTGTGTGTGTGTGTCAGAGTCACGCATGTGTCTATGTATGTGTTAGAATTGGCAGCAGGTTAGGGTACTCTGGCCTTGATTAGGCGTCTCTTTCCCGTCCACCAGTCGCTGAGTGAAGCAGTGAATTACGCTGCCATCTCAGCAGTGTAATTGGGGACACATGCAGCCTTAAACCCCTCCCTCCCTCCATCTTTAGGTCAAAGTAGCAGCAAGATCAAATGCTCTCCTCAGTGGAGCATTCCTCAATAAAACAACAAGCGGGCAGGAGAGAAGGGGGGAAGACAGACTAGGAGTGAGAAAAAGGAGAAAGAAAGGAAATCAAAAGAGATGGGGCAAGACAGGCAGAGAGGAGAAAAGAAGGAGACAGAGGTGGAGACAGTGGGAGCATATGGAACATGTTTACAGTAATATCGCTGGGCCCTGATGTTATCGTGGCGCTTCATTTGGTGGATCAGAACTTCCCATCAAATTGCAGTATCGTCTGTCCTTTTCTCCTCCCTGCTTCGTCACTTTTCCTCTCTTCTCTGTGCAAGAGAACCCCGCCAGTGCATACTTCATTACTTCTGCAGGAATACCCTTTTTCTCCCAGTCTTTCCTACCAGCATATACTGTGTACTGTGTCTCTCTTCTGTACACATTACACAATGTCCTGGGTCCTTAAAGCAATAAAGACATGATGGGCTCAGGTCTGGTTCATGCCAACATAAACAACCCTCCCTCCTCCTCAAAACACAGCGAGAAACAGGGGTTGAGAAATGGGCTGATAGGCTACTGAAAGTCCACTCACTTGAGCTCTGCAGTGACAAATGCGGACACAAAAATAGTTTGGATCAAAGCAGCGGCGTAGTTTGTGAGAGAACAAAACAATTTATCACGAGCGCAGGACAAAGATGGAGGATTTTTTTTCCCAGTTCTGTCCAAGCCTTTGAAGATACAGTCAGAGTCTAATGACGCACACAGTTCTGCAATGTCTGACTGATTTCACAGGTTTCTTCGCTGTTTTATGAAAGTCATGAAACTGATGTCTAAGGTGGAGGAAACCATTTAGGGGATAAACTGAACCCAGGCCTCGGATATAAGGTTGATAGATTGTGAGCTGGTCAGTGGGAGCAAGTGAGCAAAAGGAAGAAAAGCCAAGAAACAGACAGAAAAAGATGAGCAGTGACGAAATAAGCTCTCTATGATGAAGGAGAGAGATGTACTGTTAATTCTACTGTTTCATGTATATATATATGTTGTTGCCTGCTTGTGAGTGTGTGTGTATTGTATAGCTGAAGGCTGCATACAGACAGCACAGATGCTGGAGTGTGTCAGACTCCACATCTGGTGGATAGGCTCTGTTAGCTCCATCTGTCTGCCTATTATTATATAGTTTGAAGCCTTTGAACTGAGCAGCCACTGCTGACAATCACCAGACTCCAACACACCGGGGTCATTCCCTGATTTTAAAAAAGGGAGACTGGGCGCAATCCGTTCTCACTAAGTGTTTTTGGTGCTGTAAAGCCACAGAACAGTTTGTCCACTTTTCCTTCAACGTCAGAAAATGTGACAGCCACAAAAAAAGTTGCAGGAGCATTTGCTTATTTCAGGAAAAGGATCTTAGTTTCATACCGTAATGTGGAGAACAATCTGCAGTTTCATGATGTTAAGAATGGAGGTGGTGGAGACAGACAAAAGGCAGGCAGTTAACCACACGATAATACTGGACTACATTTGCGAGTGAAGATTGAAGAGAAATTTAGAGGCGAGGCGAAAGTTACTGTATTGCCTCACAAAAAGCTGCAGACCAGCTGGATCTAACAGCTATTTCTTGATGTGCACCTGTCATCACTTTGTATGGAATGGCCTTGATATATTGATGAAGTGCCTCAAACACATTTTGATACACACAAGGCCTCTCGCAATGGGAAACTAAAGGTGGTGTTACTGGGTGGTTCTCGTGAAAAATATGGAGGTGCTCAGCTCTTCCTGCTGTTTCTACTATGAGTCAGTCCCCAGTGACAGTTTACGTACTAGGAATTTAAGACCCACCAGTAACATATCAAAGACATGTTCCTGGTGCTGACAAAGAATTTGACAGCTCAAGTTTAAGAAGTGTCAGTCCAAACCACACAGAGAGATCCACCAAAAACACTAATTTTTAAAGTGTGCTGTCCTTCATGTGCAGCGAGTGCAATGGTGTGGCTCATTCTTTGTTTTTTTTTTTTTTATAGTTTTCTGGACAAACGTGAAGGTCTATTTCACAGAGAAATGAGCTGTGTCTGAAAAGTTTACCCTGTTCATATGCGTATAGTTTATGTGTGTGTGCTCTCACTTGCACTGCTCAGCATGTTTACTTTTGGGTTTAACAGGGAAGGCAATGTGAAATAGCAAAGGTGCATGTTAAAATCCATGTTTGAGAGTGAGCTGTTACATACGCAGTCATCAGTTTAAGTTGACAGTTTACTTCTTTTTTTTTTGTCTGTCCCTACAATTATTATACAGAGGGAAAAAAATCATTTTATAAAACAGTAGTCAGATGATTAAAATAGCTCCTATAAAATGATAATTTGCTATAATTAAGGGCTACGGAAGCCTGTAAGGCACTTTGTAGGTTAATTAGGTTGTATAAAGATAATTATTGTTATTTTCACTTTGTAAAAGTGGGTGTTACTTTGATATAATGTTTTGGAGTTCAGCTGCAGAGTCAAGAAATGTGAGATGAGAAATGTACACTGGGAGCTGACATTCACTTTACATTAGCAGCCAGAGGGTCAGGTTTAGGGATGGGCAATATGTCATTATTATACTGACAACGTCATATGAGACTAGATATCGTCTTAGATTTTGGATTTCTTAATACCACAAGTATTGTCGTTAACTGGTTTTAAAGGCTGCATTACAGTTATGTGATGTAATTGTCTGCAGTTACCAGACTACTGATGTAGCTGCTGTACTACATTTACCCACATATTCATTACACCCACATTACTACACATGATTATTTATCAAAAACCTCATTGTGTAAAAGCACCAATAGTAAACCCTGCAATATTACTGAAATATCAATATTGAGGTATTTGGTCAAAAATATTGTGATGTTTGATTTTCTACATATGGCTCAGCCCTAGGTAAGGTTCCATAAGAACTGGGCGGGGTTATCTTACCAAAACTGCATATTTTTTTGCAACATTCTGAAAACATGCTAGTTTACACCATTGGCTGCCAACTGGTGCAGCCCCGGGGTCCAGATTGCTCCTTAGTTATTAGTTCAAGGTTTGTCACACAGTTTAATAGATTAGGTGTCGTACTTGCATTTGGCCATATCGACAAGCTAGTTTGCTGTCTTTGTTAAGCAGCGGTTCATTATTCACTCTCTCTGCCGCAGGAAACAACACTTCAGAATAAAAGCTCTGTGCTAGAAGTTCAATGTACTTAGAAATTAAGTGTGTTTTCTACATAGTTAATACATTCCAAAGTCACTTGGAGTCCTTTCACAATGGACCCATGACCCAGTTTTGGATCGCGACCCACCAGTGGGGAACCACTGGTTTACACACACGTGACGAAATAGGATGGTGTATTGCCTCCATACTGTAGCAACAACTCTCAATACCTCCAATTTGATTTCCAGCTTTTCAGGCTTATCTTGTGGCTGAATATAATTTGTAGCTTCTTAAACATGAATGAGGATAGTGACAGTAAGATGCTTGCCAATGTTTCATTTCAAGTAGTGATAACAAAATACACCGTAATAATTTAAGTAACCTGAGCCTAAATCAGTCAATGAGTATGTGTGTGTGACAGGCACACATACAACAAGCAACAGCACAGACACAATGGCAAAGGTTAAGGATGGAGACACAGTGGGGATCTAAATGAGATGGACCTGGGCTCAGTGGCGATGGAGGGCTGCTGTCAGAGGAACACACTGTCTATAGACAGTTTGTAACTGACTTGTCAAACTGACCGGACTACAAGCTGATTGGCTTTTAAAACAGGTGCTGTGCCTTACGTTCTAAAACCAGCTGCTGGCAACTTGACAAGCTGAGTCGCAAGTGACACAAGCCAGTTGACACTGCTCCAACTTTTCTCTGCAACTTTCTTAAACAGTTTAGTCTCGTTGAGAATCGTAGGTCTGAACTGGGCCTTACGGAGGCAATGTCAGAATCATCGCCTCTGATTTAGCTCTATAGCACTCTAACACCTTGCTACTGGATCCAGTTCAAAGTCAAATACACAGCTGACGTCATCCTAAGAAAGAATGTGGCTTGAGATCTGTACAGCACTCGAAGGTAAAACTTCATATATAAGAACACTAGCCTGCTCTCACATAGGACACACATATGATTCACAATGACCTTCTATGGAAGGAAAAGAATACAACAGTGCCTCTAAAAACTTTCAAATTCAACAATTTACTCATTGTAAATTACAATTAACATCATTGTAGACCTACAAAAAAAGAAAAAGAAAACTAAAATAGGGTAAAGAGTAAAGTCTGTCAACTTCCAGTTTTCTGGTGAGCACAAAACATATCTACAAAGTTCTTTGGAATAAACCAGTGGATCACAGTATTATTTCCACATGTGCGGGGATGAAGCTGAACAGAATTAAAGTGAAATCTGAAAACAGTTTACTTGTCAGATATCACCAGCCAACCGCTCCAGCTGTAGTTCTACACAGATAGTTGGAGGGCAGCGTGTGTTTTTCTTTTTTGCGTGTCTGTGTACTCACACACAACTGCCCCACCAGGTTCTAGGAAACCATATAATGCAGTGAAATGACTGTGAAACGAGCACACGCAAAGATAGAAACACACACAAACTCGGTCACACGAATATCTTTGGATAACAGAGCCTTTATTCCTCCACTTAGACTGCATACAACCGCACACACAAACTATGAACGGCAACACATGCATGCACACGAACACACAAAAACCCACACACCGCACTGTATTGTCAGCCCCCTGATTTAAATCACTTGCAGGCTCAGAGTTTTCCTACTCTCAAAATGCCTTATTACTCCTTTGTTTGACTGGAGCGTGATTTGAGCTCGGGCCCTTTTTACATTCTTTCATTACTCTCCAGTCAACACACAGGCGTGCCAGAGGGACTCTATGATCCACACTTCACTTACTTTGATTGTTTTTGGTAGAAATTGCTATTCTGGCTGGCACTCTCCTATTGGTGTAGCACGCCCGGGGTCTGGTAAGTGGGACGATCTGTGCACGTGGAGGTCTGTTCCAAAGCATATCACTGTTGCATGATGAAAACCTCCTCAGATTTTTGTGCCGGTTGTATTTTAAACTAAATTGTAGGATTTCATGCTTCTCTAAAAGTAATAAATTCCACAACCCCTTGGCCTATTAACATAAAAGACTGTTTTTCTTTCGAGGCTGTTCCTGAAAAGCTGATATTTCAGATATGTGACACTTTTAGCCACGCTAAGCAGCGTGGCTCTAGGGTTGGCAATGTCTGTCTGATGGCTGGACCACCATTTCGGTCCAGATGGAAAAATTGCTACGCATATTAGATGGATGGCCATGAAATTTTGCACAGACATTCATGGTCCCCAGAGGACAAATTCTACCGACTTCAGTTATCCCCTGACTTTCCCTCTAACACTACCAGATTACATTGTCTTAAAATGTTGCGCAGACCTTCATGATTCTCAGATGATGCACACAAATGACTTTGCTGATCCCCTCACTTTTCCTCCAGCATCACCATCAGGTTCACATTTGAGGCTTTGAGTGAAATAGCAATTGGATGGTTTGTCAAACTGATGTCCTCAAGATGAAGTGCAGCAACTTGGGTGATCCCTTTTCTTTCCATCTTGCGACATCATCAAGCCAAAATGTGTCTAATACTCTCAGGTTAGGTCAGTGTTAATTAGCAAATGTTAGCATGCTAACACGCTAAACCAAGGTGGTTAATATGATGAACCTTCTAAACATCAGCATGTTTGCATTTTCTTTGGGAGCATGTTGCATGCCGATGTTAGCATAGCCTCACAGAGCCTCTTGTGCAGCTGAGGACTTTATTTGAGTATTTGTCAGCTTTGCTGCACATTTAAATGCTCATAAACACTTCTGGCCTAGAACGCAGAGCAAATGTAGTAATATTGTGTGTGTGTCAAATAAGAGCATTCAGCTCTTCTTCATTTAATTGGTGGGCCCCATGAGGCCCTTGCAACAACCACAGAGTTGTCCAGCTGGACTGAGAATCCAATATTTGTCAAGGTCACTGCAAGGACAAACCATCACACGCATCAAGACCCTCAGTGCTCTGTTTTTGCTTTCGGAGCAGATGACAAAACATAACCGTCGCCTGTAAAAGGCACAATGGCAGCAACTGTACCATCCGTGACCATCTGACTTTTCATTAGAACCTGAGTGACAGTGAGGCAGGACAGCTGGGCAGAGAGGAGAAAATGAGCAGTCACTCAGACTATGAATAGACCTTTGTATCATCTCCTCTGTCTGGAGGAGAGAGGAGAGGAGAGAAATTAGGTAGATCATAATCTCAAACTAGAGACGAAAAAGAGGAACAGTAGACAAACAGAAAGGGGAACAAGGGAAAAGAAGTGACCTGGATGGTGTTCGCAGATAGCAGGAAGGTTCTCCAGAGTCCCACTAAACCAGTTGGGATCTGTGGGACGCTTACTGCTGTAAATCCACTGGAATTCCGAGCGTGCCCGCTGCCTAGAAAACAAAGCTTGTGTTTTCCTTCGGCCCTGTCGTTTAATCACTTGCACATGAGGGGAGGAACAACAAAGCTGCAACAGTGGAGTCTAAAAGACAGAGAAAAAGAAGGGGAGCACGGGGATGAGAGGAGGAGGCCACTAGGGGCCAAAGCCTTTGATGCCCTCTATGTCTTTGAAGCTTTCCAACAGTCTGGGCGGACTGAGAAGACAACCAGAACAGCCGCACAGCAAGAATACAAAGGACCAAACAAGGAAAGGATTGTGAACAGAGACAATACGTGGTAAAAGGACAATAAACTGAGAGAAATAGGAGGTGAGATCATCTTCATTTATACAACTGTGGTCTTTGGACTAAGAGCAAGGAAATTTTACGATACTGTATCCCCCATGGGCAACAAATGAGATTAACCATCACCTTGACCACGAAACCTCTCCACATGTTGCATCTTGAACATTATCCTCACAATACAGCCTCCTTTAATTCAATCAAGAGGTGAAAATGTTGCACAACCCTCAAACCCCACCCCTCCATAATGCACTCCTTTAAATAATAAACTTGCGCACAGTAAACCTGATAACAATCCCAGTGCACAGGTTAAAAGTGGTGCACAATAAATCCACTTCACCCCAGGAGATCTCATCCCTCTCTGTTCTTCCACAACACGTAACTCCTGCTTTTTATTCTCGCTTGGCTCCCTCCACTCTTATCAATTCCAAGGATAACACTGCAAAAAATAACAAGCATAGCAAACCATGAACATTGTCGTGCTTATCGGGTTCATTTGTCATACTTTAAGTTCATTTTGCCACTTATTAAAACGCAGATTTTCTTGTTCTAATTGTGGACTGTTCAGTTTCATGGTAATGCAACATCTTTCAACAAATCTATTTGCCAAGTTTTCTCTCTTTAGATGTTTGCCATCATCATGACAATGTGATGAAGTCAGGAATGTCATATCTGACGTGAATTAATTTGACTTGACGTATCTCAAAAGAAGCATAATGTGTATTCTGTGTTGTGTTTTCAACCGCAGAAGTAAAGGTCAGATCTGTTTTTAAACCTGACAGTTTAGTTGAATGACTCAACTCCCAGAGGCAACTATGCCGCAGACTGTATGTTAATTTGCAAATAGGAAACAACCACTGCTGGCTATGAATGCTGGGGAATATACTGTACGTGAAATGTATATTTAAAAAACAAAAAAAGAAACGAGCGAGCAAAACCTGCATGGTGAAATGAGTTTGAAATACTGCAGCTGAAGGACAAAAGCACGGCTGTTACAATGAATTATAACTATATTGTCTTACAGGGTTCCCCAAACACCTTTCATGCCTTATTTCTTTTTTTTATTTGTGTGTCTGCTGTGCTTCCTCCCCTCTCAGTGAAATAATCCACTTAGGAGATCATTTTTATTATTATTCCTTCATTATATTGGACATTTCACTCAGCACTTTTGCAAATCGTCACCTTACAGAAATTCTACAGAGAGGCAAAAGTGTAATTTATGACGGCAGTCCAACATAAAGACAGGAGCCATGGTTCTGAATTCTGGGGAATGTGAAAGACTAAACACAACAGCTGAGGCTCCGAAATGAATTTCATCTTCTCCACACACGCAGACACATAAAACATCTCAAACATTCAGCCCGAGCTTTCCATTGCACACACACACTTTATTACTTTTCATTATCTTTGATGGCTATCTGTGCTGCCAAATCCAGCACTGTGTTGTTTTTTTGGCTGTGCAGCACAACGCTAATCCAGTGTCTTGAAAGACAATCCTCCTGCGATTCAGTTTATACTTCAGCTTTTATTTCATTTCAAACTAAATGTTTATGCTGAGCCAAAATTATGCTCCAAACTGCCACTTACTTTTTCGCTCTTAATTTAACACCACTAGGAACCGTTTTAAACAGTCAAAGCCTTGCTACTAATTTTTCTACCGTTGCCAGAGTAATACAAGCTGATGGCAAGCTTAAGTAAAATTCATCAACAGTTAGGATTATTAAGCATCATCAAATTATACGACTGTCATTGTACATTATCTTCCCACTTTTTCTGAATGGATAAAATGACTAACTCCTAGCTGAAACTAGAGCAAAGGCAGCCGAACCCAACTGCTCTTCACTGACCCAAATAGGAAAATCTGGCATGCCCATTTCATGCGATAAGGGATTTTCATGAGGGCTTATGAATGGGCACTGCATTCCTTGTTTGCCCCGATGCTGCTAAGCCTTATGTTTGTTTAAGACTTTAGTCTTGAATCCCCATGCAAAATGCATTGTGCTTGCAATGTCAGCCCCCTCAGAATCTTTGGAACTCTAGAAATATCCCATCATACCCACCCAGCCGTAACACTAACAAAGCTGGACCATTAACCCTCCTCAAGTGCAAAATGACACTGTGGCCAATAAAGCAAACTTGTCTTTGAGGAGCTTATCCAGCCGTTATTAGAAAGTAGTCAGCCTTGGCCTCTGCCCTGCTGACCCTTTGTTCTGACAAAGTCCACACTAACCACCACTGCTGCATTTACTTAATGCGGTGTACTTGACCACAGCGCCTTATTGTTCCTATTAGAGTGATGGCCGCTGTTCCACATCATCTGTGCTAAATTAATTCTACAATCCTACATTAATACTCTACTTAATACTGCAATCTGTTTTCTCAGTGACATAAAGTTCTTTGCTTCACAGTAGAGATGCCTAAGTGCCTGATGAAGGTCTCAGGCCAAAACATTCATCTCTTCATAATCGGTACCTGCTCACCCTGTACAGACAATCGTAAAACATAGCTTCCTCAATAGATTTTGTGCTGACAGTGCCCAGGAGTTCACTGCTATCACTGGATTTTATTGGTCTATGTTTTGATCTTACAGCTGTGCATTAAATCAAACACTAATCTGTTCTAAGACAAGCACACTGAAGCCCAACATCGACAGAAAGCAACAAAGGGAAAGATCCATCCATTCATCTATTCAATCATCCTTTTTCATCTGCTTATCCAGGGCCAGGAAATGTGGTCAGCAGGCTAAGCAAAGTACTCCAGACATCCCTCTTCCCACCAATGCTTTCCAGCTCCTCCTGAGGTGTTCCTAGTCCATATGAGGTATATAATACCTCCAGCATGTTCACAATCTACCCCTACCAGTTGGAAGTGCCCGAAAACCCCAAATGGGAGCCACATCCTGATCATTTGCCTGAACTACCTCACCTGGCACCTTTCAACACGAAAAAGCAGCAGCACTCCTGTGAGGTTCCTTCGGAACTGTGCCACCCTTGGGAGAAAACTAATTTCAGTCATTATTTTGGTCACTACCCAAAGCTCATGACCGTAGATCAGGGTTGGGACATAGAGGGATCAGCAAATCAAGAGCTTTGCCTTCCAGCTTCCTTTCCTTCCTTTCCTCTTCACCATGATGGTCCGGCACTAGACCCGCACCACTGACGCCACGCCAAACTGCCTGTCCATCTCACGCTCCGTTCTACCCTTACTCGTGAAAAAGACCCTAAGATACATGAACTCCCTCGATTGGGGCAGTAACTGTCTCACAAACCCAGAGGAAGCAATCCACCATTTTCCATCAGAAAACTCTGTTCTCAGACTTGGAGGTACTGACTCTTCCCGAATGCTTTACTCTCAGCTCCAAATGGCCCAGTGCATGCAAAAGGAAAGACACAGAGAGAAAATTTGGGGGGGTTTAATATATTCTGATGGGATTATATTCTTTTATCAAGTCAAACCTAAGACCAAAGCAAACAGATTTATACTTAAAAACCAAACAAGAAGTAAACAGTATGTATGTGTCTTCTCCAAAAGTAAAGTCGACGCCTTACACAAATCAACAGATGTGCAGATCTCACTGTGAGAGCTCCAGACTGTACGGCACTGAATGGATCCATGGATTTTGTCTAAGACTGGTGAATATTGAACCAGGTGAAGGTGATAATATCACTGAAAATATACGAAGGTAGGAAAAAGTGAAGTGACTTCTCAGTAGTGGGAGACTGAGACGAGTTGGAGACAAAACAGGCAAAGGAACGAGACAAGGCCAAGACTTCTAAAAAGAGACCCAGGTAGGGTTTAAGTAATAATGTACCACCTTTTTCTGCATGTACAGTATTGTGAGCAGCAGAAACTAAACATAATGAGAGTGCTGCTGTAATCGACACCCAATCGTTCACCCGCCTATAACTCTTCATCCAGTAACATTAGAAGACCTGGACCATTTAAAAGCTGAACCCTGATCTCACTATTTATGTATCTTTGCCACTGCCAGATGTTATGAAGTCCTACAAAAATGCTTCGGCTTCCTATGTGATGTTGGGTAATATGGATTTGTGGCGGGCAAACACAGGTAGTTAGGCTGTAAAAATAGTCCAGAGCCTGGGCCTGTAAAGCATATTGTAGGCTGTTAATGGTGCTCACAGGACCTTTGTACCCTTTTGCCCCCTTGGATGGTGCCCTGGATATTTTCTGGTGTTGCTGGCAGACATATTACAATTCATGCACATTTGTCTGGGTATGCGCAAGTGTATGTATTTTGTTTTATCTGACAATACTGTATTCATTGCTGGATGTAAGTATAAACATCATAAAGTTGTTCCCGGTTTAGTAGTCTCATTTTCCATTTTGCCTCATGTAGAGAGGTGTGACAGCAACGAGCTCTGACTGCTGCCTCCAACAAGGACAGTCCCAGTTCTCAGTACAGTCCCATAAAGAGAGGTCTCCTAAACTTTTACAGGCTGACAACAGCCTGGCTTCCACTAGCAGTCACAGTCAGGTTTATGTTATTTCTATGCAACAGTTTTGGCAGTAGCTTAGGTAGCCATAGGACCAAACTGAAATGTAAAAAGACCATCTGATCGAGCAGCAGCCTTCTTATCCACACCATGAAAGCACAAAGTAAAACCAGGCTTGTGAAACGCCTACTGGAGTTCAACTGTGATGCCTCTTAAACACCACTCATATTAGCTTAGATGCCACTGCACTAGAGGCTACTTTACACTTGAGCTCGTGCTGAGTGGTAGTAATGATTAAAAATGTGCCACTCCAGTAGAACAAGCTATAAAAAGGAGGTATAATCGCCGGTCTGAGTCGCCTAGCTTGTGGAAAAGAACTGTCTTTCAGGCCGCTGTCTAACAGATTTGGCATCGCTCTGTGTCCGTCTGCTCAGACATACAGCCTGGCAACACTGGGCAGCGTGGAGCCAGATCCGATTGCAGGGTTTACGCATGTTACTAACATTGTCATTATCCCCGGAGGCCTTTGGAAATGCCGTGCCCTGGAATAACTGCAAATAATAAGCAGGAATAACTGAGAACGGCTGGTCATTCCTATGGTGATTTATGAATGGTGGTTGACAGTGTGTGCCATCTGAGGGTGATTGTATATCCGTATTTATGACTGTATTTTCCTGGCTGATCAACACGTTGGCCGTCTATATCTCTCTCAGTCTCTGGGGTAAAGTGGAACTTTGTGCAGCTCTTTGATGGGAGCTTTTCACGTCATTTAGAGCAGCTTGTCAAAAGGTCAGTTTTCCCTCAGGTTGCGTACTGTAGAGTGAATCATCTCGGTTTAATGAGCCGTTGAAAATGGGATCAGAGAATTGAGACAGAGAGGTCTCTAAACTGTAAACTATATCAAGGGAGACCAGAGGAGGGGTGCAGGGATGGGACAGGGGAGAAAGTAGAGAGAGAAACAAGTACAGAGAGGATTGTACTGACTAATCAAACCAAGCTATGTGTCACAAAGTGCTTTCATGCTCACAGTGGGACACAAAGTAAAGGAAAGACAGAAGCAAGGACGAGGAGAAAGAAACTGAAAAGAAAAGTAATAAAAGCAGCAGGCATCTCTTTAATTTTAACACTCGCCGCAACTTTTACAAGTGGCTGCGGCAGAGCTGGGAAGCGGGTGAGTAAACGGCGAAGGAGCGAGGCCCCAGGCGCCCACATTGCGCTGCAGCACACGACCTTGCTCGGGCTACGTGATGTGATCACAGGTGGGGGCAGGCCCATTCCTGAGCAGAAATGATCCAAAAGCAGCACTGTGTAAAAGCACGTGTCATTTTTAACACTTCTGCGAAGGGGTCTTTGTGGCGACGACGTCAACACACAAGCTCGCGTTAAGAGCAACAAATGAGGAAGTAGAAAGATGGCGCACCTGAAGATTTAACTAATCTCTTAATGCTCCACATGAACTGCTCTTATCTCCAAGCGGGACACGCTTTTACAATAACCAGGCATCCCTGAGCTGAGTGTGCTGATGCTTGTAGCTGCGTGTGTATGTGTCTTTTGGGAGGCGTGTCAAGGTAAGTATGTGTGAGTGGGGGATGGCGAGTTGTGTGGTATTTAAGGGAGGGGTGTGTGAGCTCATTGGGGTTTGGCAGTGTGATTTGATGTGTTTACAGGTGTGTGTGTGTGTGTGTGTGTCAGAGAAAATGAGACAGGCATTTGATTCAGGTGTGTGTGTGTGTGTGTGTGTGTGTGTGTGTGTGTGTGTGTGTGTGTGTGTGTGTGTGTGTGTATGGAAAATAGCTCTCTGTGTTGGTGATATTCAGTTTTAAAAGATGCTGACTCAGAATACCTTTCTTTTGAATAACCTGCAATTTCAAGCTCTTAAAAAAGAACATTACGGAATAATGTGGTGTGTGTGAACAAAAGGCTCATGGAGTGTGTGCGCATGACTGCATGTAGTTGTGTATGACTACCTCTCTGTGAGTATGAGATAAGGACTACTTCACAAAAAAACCCTTGAGGCAATTAGGGGCCTGTAAACCTGTGTGTGTGTCTGTTGGTGGTGTGTGTCAATCTGAGGGCTCTTTGGTGGGTGGAGGACAAGACACTGATGTCAAACATGATACAGTAACAGCTGGAAAGTTCACTGTACCTCCGCCCTCTGCATGCTGTCTCTCTCTCTCACCCGACTCCCCTCAGGGCAGTTGTTGAGGTTGGCATGTGGCTAATTTGGCAAAGTACTGCCGTCCGTCTGTTTTCAGAGTGTGCATGCTGCTTGGCGTATGTTCATTTCAGTGTGTATTTTTATTTTCTTATCGCTGTACCGTTCAGTGTCAGTGTGCATCAGGGCTATTCAATTACAAATTCAATGAGGCAAGATTTTAAAACCAGGAAACGCAGATGGGTCAGACATTTTCAGGAGCCTATTTAAACCTTTTTTTTTTCCAGCTTTCGATAATGACAAATGTTTAAAAAAATGCAAATAAATGCAGTAAAGAAAACAGTAATGTTGATTGTTTTTCTTTTGAAATAAAATATATTTTGGCATACATTGGTTGCCTCAACTGAAAAGGCCTGTGGCGCATTTTCCCTTTATCATCTGAATTAAAATAGGTTAAATTTGTTTTTTATGAGTTGGCAGCCTTATACTTTCACCAGGCTCTGGTTCAAATTCCATGCAAATACACAGTTTATTTTTTCCTGGGTGTGTGTTCAGACATGATTAACAAGATAATTAACTCTTCTACATGAGTTAACTTTACCTCCATGTGCTGTTTGTGCTCTGAGCCCACTGTGAGCACCACAGGGAAATCCAACCACTAGGATGACACAATACGCTGAAAATGTTGGCCATGAAAACTGCGCTGTTTTATTGGACTTGTGCATGATGAAACATAATTAACGCCCCTAATAAAATTTAAAAAAACAAACCCAAACTGTCGATCTTTCTTTGCGTTCCCATCCGACAATGTGCAGACATCTCCAGCCACCCTTTGGTGACCAAACAGCCTGACAGACGAAACCCAATCAGACAGTTATTTACTGCCCTGTTTGGCTTCTCCTAACTGCTCTCTGCTGCTACTGTTGATAAGTGCAGGAGAGAAGATATCACTGGATTCCTCTTTTATCTTCACTATCTCTGTTCATCTCGCTGTCTTTACAAACTACAGGGCAAGCTGCGTCTACAAACGCTCCTATTTTCTTCCACCCCTCTATTTAGTGTCTACTTAAAGAGTTTAGATCAAGGACATCCTCACAGACTGTTGGCGGACTGTCTACTCATTCCAGGATTCAAACCTGGGACCATGTAATAATATGATGATCTCTCTTGTGGAATTCACCCGTTAGCTATTACATCTAATCTCTGCACATTTTCTGCATATTGAGCCATTGTTCATCTCTCCACTGCTCTTCAAGTCCTTCCTCTCTGTTTTCCTTTAGGGGGGCGCTTGTTGCTGTCATTACAACCTCCCACCCTGATGAAAACCTCACAGGACCCAGCAGCAACATTCTTGGTTGTTTTACAACCGTCCCTCTACTAATGGCTCAGTATCCAGCTGCCTTCGAATAAAGCCTCTGTCATTTTTGCCTGCTGTTGTCTTGCATATATACATACACACACTCACACACAAATGTAAAGTGTACAAATGTAAAAGAGAAATTACACACCCTTTTATTATCTGTCTGTTTATCCTTCTTCTATCTTTTTCTTGGCGAAGCAATTTTATTATTAATTGTCAATCAAGGTTTTCTGTTTCTTCTAGACAGGAAAAATGTACAAAAACAAGATGGTGTTTCACATCTGGGAAGTAGACAGTAATTAATATGGACGAAAACAATAGTCCTTCTTAACCAGCACATACACGCAGACTGGTGACAGCAGAGCTGGAGACTGATGTTGAACGCAGCCCAAAGATTACAAACCCACTTTTTGTGACGTCAAGTCCAATGTAATTAAGTTAAGCTGATGTCCAGCTAATGAATCATTGGATTCCAAACATCCCGGCCGATAGACTCGCTCGGTGTCCCAGAACAATCAGTTCTTTATTCCCTACATTGTTGTCACAAATCTGTCTCCTGTTTGCATTAAACACTAATAGAGGACGCATTAAGATACTTCACATAGCTCAGAGTAGCAATATAACTACTGCCTCAACAAACTGTTATTTTTGTTGCCGATTTATCTGCTGGCTATTTTCTCACTTTGTCAATCAATCATTTAGTAGATTAAATGTTCTTTATTCAACATTCAGAACATTAATATCACAGTAAAGTACTATTTGCTATGTAAATACATAGTGGAGTAATGGCATCCTGAGCAAAGAAATAAGTTGTGCTCCCTCTGTGTGTAATCTAAGCTCCTCTGTTCTTTGTTGTGATAAGGCAGTCTGGCCATGCATGCATATTTGTGCAAGTGTGTATCCCACTGGCTAGCTCATTGCTGCTGCTTTGCACTGCACTCATACTGCTGATATCGAAATGGCATTGTTATGGATGCATAGCACCAACCATCTGGTTACCCCCTGGTTAACACTGTTAGCTCTGTCAGCACTGTTTATAGAGTTAGCACTATTAGCTGCTAGCCGCCAGCTGAACTATCTCCATGCTGAGAACTGTGTCTAGACAACTCATATGTTCAGAATTTCACATAGAGTCCCTGTCATTGTTAGAAAAACAGTGAAAAACACCCTTTAAAATATACTAGTTAAACAATTAATGGATAATCAAATAGGTGCGAATAATTTCCTGTCGATCAGGCCTTGGATTAGAGCAGCACATAAAGGAACACTACCAACTTTCAACTTCATGCACTGAACTACAACTACAAAACATCTGTTTCACATGCACCTTCCGTCTTCACCTACCTATATATCGTATATCATTAAGACAGCTAAAGAAGAGACTGTGTGACAAATGACAATGTTTCATTCTATCACACACACACACACACACACACACACACACACACACACACACACATACACACACACACACACACACACACACACACAAGACAAAGGGCCTATTGAATGCAATAAGGTAACAGCCCTTCATAATAAAGGCAAGCTGGAGGAGACTGAAAGAGAGAGCACACAGCCAGGTCCAAAGTCTTCATGAAACTGGACATTCGATAGCTGCTTGCGGGGCTGTTTGTGTGAGATTGTGACACTGATACCTTCTAATAAAACAGCCGACCGCATCGATGCATCCAGCCAGTCGAAAGGTCACTCCTAATAGGTCAAACTCGGACAGATGGGTACGGACAGAGAGGGGGGATGTCAGTGTGAGTGTGTGTGTTTGGGGGTTCATTCCCAGAGAACTATGAGGCTCCACACACACACACACACACACACATATATATTTAATATATACACACATCATTTAGGAGACCTAACATGGTAAAGGAACAATAATGACGATAGGAGAACGAGCAGTCGTTGATGCCTGTGTCGCACTTTTCGACTTGGAGTAGAGTTTGTGTATGTGTGAACATGTACAGCATGCGTGCAGTGGGTGGGTGGGTTTTAAGCCATGCTACAATCACCATCTTTTCTGGACTGCCCCTTTTCGTACGACTGTTAAATTACTCCCAGATTTGGGATCAGTTCACACACACTCACAAACTGAAACTGTATGTACAGTATAGCATGCTTGAAAAGGGTGTGTTATGCTCATCCACGTCCCTTTGCCAAGTTCTGACAGGAGATGTATATCTATTAAGTCCTTCCATGGACTACGCCTGGACGTTCTTTGCAAAATGAGAAGAGACATCGTTTCGGATCACATATTTTGCAAGAGGGGAAGTCCAGAATGCTTCAGCTGCGTCTACCTTGAGATATGCATAACTTGCATTGCATGACAAGTCATTTATTTTACATGCATTATGGAATACATTATATAACACACAATTTCACCACCACTCTTCTATGAAAAGATGATATTAGAAGAAGAATACCACAAAACAGGACTAAGTTGAAAATAAAAGAACAGGTGGGAGACTGAGGTTATCATGCAACATAGGTCACACATAGGGTGACAAAGCAAGTCTTAGTTCAGGTGAAGCATTTGGCTGGAGTGAAGAGGGCTACGGCAAATTACACATTCAAAGAAACTGTGCAGATGTGTGGTAAATATAGAGAAGGGAGAGAAGAAAAAAAGAAGAGGAAATTAAAGAGCGGAAAGACAGAGAGGAAGAGGGAGCTCTCCACAGGGAACTGTTGCTCATTTTGACAGGGGAGCTACTTTTCTCGGTTAATGCCAGAGAACACCTACATATAGACTCCTGAGACTCATAGCTGGCCAGTTTCGCTCAATGAAAAACACTGAGGCAACATTAAGACAAAGTCAACCTCATGCTATGCAGTCGCTCTCCTATGTTTTGAGAAGCAGTTTCTGGAACTTCAACTGGACCCATTACTTTTTTGAAATAACCTGATGCAAACCTCTGTTTTGGACCAAAACCTAAGGTTCACATCATTAATACAACCATAGATATAAAGGGATGGCCAACTCAGTGATGGTATGGCAAAATCTCAATTTGTCAGTTTACGACTTTCATAATGTCAAGGTACACATTATATAAAACACTTTCGTGATCTCTGATGTCTGCACTCCAGGACTACTTGTTTCTGTCCTTAGCCTGCCAGCCTCATTGGCTGTAGCTGGCCAACAAAGACAACAACAGGTCCAGATAATTAGCATTGCTAGATATCTGGGGAGCTTTTGCGATGCATTGGCGAGCCTCTCAGCTCTCACCTTTCAACAGTTCACCTATGGCTCTCAGGTACCAATTTGCGAGCCTTGAGCCAACACCGATTTGCCTCTGTACTGGGGCTTTTGTCCGGGAGCTCCAGAAACTGTTGGCGAGGGGCTCGCAGGGCTGCAGTCGTGCAGTGTGGACTAGGCATTATGTGCCTTTGTCTGGTTGGTTGCCTACATGTTAAATAGGCAAACTTTCACTTCTTACATTTAAAGATTTTGTTCTAATTTTTTGACACACCATGCATCTCCCATTCGTATGGCATACAACAAAGGCTTCACATGTCCAGGCTGCCATTCATACTTCTCATACTCCATTGCAGAGTCATCAAAATATTTCTCCTTGTCAGCTCCCCCATTTTAAGAAGGACCCAACTTCACATACAGAATTTCAGCTGGCCACATACAACAACATCTAATCTGCATCGGGGGCAAAGATATCAATGAAAATGTGCATCAATTGCAGTAATTGCTTCTGTGGAGGTAAGTCTGGAGGGATTCCACATAAACAGACAAGACAAAGCTGAAACATATCAACAGACGCCAAGCCTTTCATCTCAATACACAAGGTCAGTGTGGTATGAGTGTGTATTATCAGTTCTCCATCTCCATGTATTTTGAGACACGTTCTGACAGAGGCCCTTGCTGATATACTCCTCTCTCTCTCTAACCCACACAAACCAACAAGAAAAACAAAAGTGTGAAACAAACAAAGACACATTGTGTTATGTTGATGCACAGATCTGGGTCAACTAAAAGAAACTGAGTAATGTCTTCACATTGAACACTGCCACTATTACTGGCCAAAGACTTCATTATGTGGATTTCAATTCTCTAAAAGCCAAAGCTCACAAAAAACACATGGTGAAAAATCCAATTAACAACCTTTTAGTGAGTCACTGTAACAGTACAAAAGATCTGACCCCACTAACAAGCCCTGCTGGATGCCAAAATAACACGTCAACACAATCGCATTACCAGTTTCCAGCACCTCAAACAAGCTAAAAGAAAACAGCACGCACGGACACATAATGTAAAGATCTATTAAAGCCCGCCTCAGGTTCAAGAATGGGCCACTTACAGAATCATTTGGCTGAACAAGGTTTTAGCGAAGCAGATGGGGCAATGAGGCATTTTCTCTGTTGCTGCGTTGCTGGCTACGGTCAACAAGCATCTGGTTGCAAGCAGGCAGAAAAACAAGCCCTCAGAGCATTTGAAGGCAGCAATGACGTTCAATTAATTAAAGGTTAATCGTTGCCGGATCTCTCTCGAGCCAACCTGTGAGGGTTGAGGAGAAGCAGGAGGATGTGGGTTGGCTTGGAGGGGAGAGTAAAAGTAGTGAAAGGAGGAGGCAGCAGTTAAGGGAAGGATAAAGAGAAAGTAGAGAGTGACGCAACAGAATGCCAATGACTGAAATGAGAATAGAAAAGATGGACAAGGACATTCTTAACCTATTCACTGAACAGTAACACGCCTTTAAGAGCACACTGTTCAGTTATGAATGCAGGTGGTTGGACTTGGCTGGGATCTAAACGATGTATGGGAAAGTTTCCATATAAGTCCAGGTCCAGCGACCGTGGCAGAGCTAGTCTCTCGTGTCAGCCTGCTTCAGTCTGGGTCACGAGTTTAAGGCAGAGGTCAAGCATTTCCTTTAAAGACCTTTCAAGAAGAAAAAAATATGTCGGAGTTGTTAGACTATGTTTGCACCAAACCATATGCTACTTAAAAGGTGGATGAGGTCACTTCTTACTTTGTTGCAAACGAAGTATCATTATATCACTGTGAACAGAAATGTATGCAAGGATGACACTTAAAACACTGCGTCATACACCTTACATGTGTTTAGGCGATCAATGAATGTCTCTATGTGTGCATGTAATTATTCATATTCACACCTACTACACCCTGACATACATCTGAATGCAACAGTTTTTTTCGAGTGGAAAATAAGTACACTCATTACCACAGCTGCAAAGTTGACTAGTAACAATGAGCAGTGCAGGAGCAGTAAAGTGCAACAAACAAAATGCTAATATATCGGTTACTGAAAAATGATTTTTAGAAAAAACACATCATCATGACATTTATATCAAAGCCATGACACAACAATTTTCATCACACTGCTGGAGTGGAACGCAGGAACAAAGACATCCAGGCTAAGAACAAGCAGACGGTGATAAAGACATTTCAAGGCTTTCATCTCCAAGTGCTGTTATCTGCTCATCATATCACAGCCCAGAGCAGCAGGACAGCTTCAATCACATACACAGAGCTCCTCTTCTCTGGCCTGCATGGACATGGCATACCTGGGATTCCTTTGTGTGTGTGTGTGTGTGTGTGTGTGTGTGTGTGTGTGTTTGTCAGGGGAGATGAGCAAAAGATAAAGAGAGAGAAGAAACCAGGAAGAGGGGAGATGCAGAAGATGGTTCTTTCAGAGAACTGGCAGAGGAAACGTGGACTGCCTCTCTCCCAATGTCAGCTGGGATAGGCTCCAGCACCCCCACGACCCATAACAGGATAAGCGGTTACAAAAATGAAAAAAAATGGATTAATAGTCGCTGTATGTGTGTGAGAGATGAAGTGATAGAAGACATGAGGGTGGAAGGTGGACTATTGCAATCAATGTTTCTGTAAGTTATTAATAACTCAGAATGCTGCAGGTCCAACCTGATCACTAGACGCTAGAAGAGCTTCACTACAGTAGGCAGCCGGGAAAGAACCGTTAATCCATCCCTGCTGTTCCTTTTGCTTGTCAGACTACCAATTTAATGCTTGAAGCGGGGTTCGATGACTACACGGAGAACACTGGCCTCATTCGTCAGTGTCTGACGAATGAGGCCAGTGTTCGTCAGACACTGACGAATGAGGCCAGTGTTCGTCAGTGTCTGACACTTGCCCGTCCCCGTTAGTGGTGAAAAAACTAAACAATTATCAAAGGATTTAAATACTTATTTGGAAACTGATTACCATGGCAACAATTGGAGCTTCGAAGCTTTTAACCATTTGCCTCGGCCATAGCTACCACAGTTACATTGACATAACTTACAACAGGCCTCGCTCTCAGTTTCATCCTGTTCTCATGTTGAGTTATCATAATCTATTTTGGGGGTGAAAAGTGGGATCAGAGCATCCCTATTATTTTGTTGTCGATTGACAGTTACATCAATTAATCATTTCACATTAGAGTAAACACACTCTTTACCGAGAACTCTCAGCAGCCAGCATACTTTGCCACTGTCCTGCTCCTGGCTGTCTGTCTGCACACTCATCTACTCCACTCATCTACTGAAATTCAGAGGAACATGTGATAGAGCACTCTCTGTGTTTGTGTTAATGTGTGTGTGTGTGTGTGTGTTTGTTTATGTTTGTGTGAAAGCCAGAGGGGGATATATGCAGAGACTTGTCTGTTACATACCCTCAGATGGCACCTGAGGGTCGGATATGATTTCTCACTAACACACACATGCACACCTTTTGATTTACTGCTCCAAGACAGATTTCACAGATTACGCGAGCAATATACAAATCTTCCCCTCCAGGTTTTAAATAGGCAGAGTTCAGTGAGTGGGAGGTGAAGACCATGTCACAGCACTCATAACTAAACATCAGGAAACTGGAAGCTCTTAAGACGCCTTGGGGCGAGGAGCACATGCCAGTTATCCTGCATGGTGTTTGGGATTTTAGATGTTGCAGATGTTTTATGGGTAGAAAGGAAGAAAAATCCTCTTGGCTTAAACAGAACACTCGGCTCTGGTGTCTTTGGTAACACATCAGGGTATTCAGTTTACTTTTTGTAGTAGGACAATATTATTTAAAGGGATAGTTGTTTTTTTAAGTGGTGTAGTACAAGTTCTTATCCACAGACACTATATTATACACAGTAGATGTCCAGCTGAAGTCTGACATGGAAGCTTAGCAATCTACAAGGGGTCAGCAACTGAACATATTTTAGCCACCTAAAAAAAGTCCTATCTAAAAATATCAATATCCATTTAAATTTACAGTGAAAACAGCGAAGTTGTTAAACACAGGAGCTGCTGTTCTACCACTGCCTTGATCAGTTAAGGCTCAGGTCACACTGCCCCTGTGATTAGTGCATGTGCATTGTGGAACCTCTTGTTTTTTTATTTCACCACCCATGTTAACAGATTTGAGTAGCCACACTGCCCACGTGAGCAGCACAGCACAGGTGCAGCTTGACTGCTGCTCAGTGGCAGGAAACAGAACAGTAGTCTCACCTATTTTTTCCACATGACACCATTAGTTTCAGCAACATATTGTGAAAATGGTCTTTTGATAATCATATTGACATTAAATCAGCTTTCTTCTCTTTATTTGAGTCAACACCCCTTGTTCCTGTTTCAAAATAAAACCCCTCTAACAACGTGTCCGTTAACATTGTCCAGTCATTTCTTACCACAAGGTATGAAATATTCCTATGACCATGTTGTTCACAATGCAGTTGCTTGCACCGCTCCATAAATGAGTGGAGTACCAGCCTTTAATTGTGGAAATACAGTAGTTAAAACAGTAGGCAGCTCGGCAGCAGCAACGCTGTATGTGTGAACACTGCATGAGTGCAAGCTGCAGCAATTCAGCGAGGTAGTCATCACGCTCTGCTCAGGCAGGCAGTGTAGCCCGGGTTGATTTGTGTTAGTGTGTGGCTTTGGCCTTTGAAAGAGGTAGTTTGGATTCAACAAAGTCACACAACAACACATACTAACTAACTCATCCGAGCAGCAGTAAACCAGGAATCCTCACGTTCAGCGGACAAAAATGACTTCTTTTTGTCAAAGGACTCTGTTGGCTTTGACGGCAAATGAGTTATTAGAATTTTTTCCACCTTGCATTTTGTTACTTCTCCATTATTACATGACATTTTATCAACCTGTTTCTCCCCCATTTTTTAATTTTTTTTAATTTTTTTTTTACAGTAAACAAGATCCTTTTGTGAGAAGGGCAACTTAAAAAATGCTCCAAGAAAAAAGTAGGCTAATTGAGCAACCATGCAAATGCACTGTTGAGTATGAGTCTATACATGAGCAAAAATGAAGAAAAGAAACACTTGAAACAAAACTCTGATTTCTGTTATTTATTTTTTTATGTTATCAAATGTGTATTTTATCATTAATTATCTGTCCAATTTAACCCATTCTGCAGCTGTTTCAATACTCAAAATAAACACAAATGTTTCCTATATGTATTTCACCATCATAATGAGCCCTAATCATGTTCCCTTTCAGTGTTACTCCCTCTATTATCACTAAACCGCAGCCTGACATTGGCATAATTAGCACAGTGAAAATACATTAATCTAAACTTCAGAATTCCCACATGCCTGTGTAACTGAATAGGTAAGCACCAAACAAAAGGATAGGGTTTTCCACTGCAGTGCTCCATCTGCGGCGCTCCACAGTAAACCTGAGACGGTAAAAAGTGTGGAGAAACAAAAAGAAGGTGGAAAAGAAAGAGTGAGAGAGCGATGAGGGAACAGAGAGACGGAGGGAGATGAATGGTTGTGTTTTCGCTTAGAGTAGAGCTTTTCCAGGCTACTTTTTTTTTTGCAACAGCGGTGTAAGGTATCCCGCTGTATAATCCTCTGGTGGTGACAGACACAGAAAGATGGAGGGAGTGAGGGATGGAGGTGGAGGCAATGTGTGCAAGTGTGGCTGTGTGTGTGCGTGAGAGTCCACATGCTTGCAATAATGCTCATTTGTCACCGTGTGCCTACTGTATGTCGATACAGCATGTGCGTGTGTGTGTGTGTGTGTGTGCATGCATGATTTGACAAGCCAACTATCCCCCTCTGAGAGTAAATTAGTCTTGTTCACCTTCATAGTCCTGCGCTCTCTCTTTCTCTCTGTTACACTGTAAAAGCCATTTACACTCACTCTGCACTGTAAAACCCTCGGTTCAAATTCAACTTGCGCAGCTGCACAAATACTCAATTTAAACCACTTGTGACCATAAGCTGATTAAGTGGTTTTTAGAGTCTGGTACACCTGGGGATATCATAGTTGGACTGAAATGGCTATTACACTGAGGATGCATCTCCAAGATGGATAGCTTTATCTTTTCGTTCTAGCACAAGCATGTACGGTTCATGGCGTGATGAGGAGAGCAGGTCAAGTCAGCTGAAACAAACGGATCTGAAGTGCTAACTAATATGAACTGCGTTTAACTTACCAAGTGTTTCTTTTGCTGGGATATTTTTCACCCTAAAAGTGTAAGGTTAATTCAGATTATGTGTCAGATGTATTCATAAATGGCATAGTTTATTAGATGTCAAAAAGGCTGACAAATGCCCTTCATCCAAAGCTGCATCAACATTAAAACACTATATGGACAGAGTCCTGGCACAACAACAAAGACTTTTATATGTCTGTGCCCTGTCACCTTTTAGGCGACCCCTCTACTTCCAGCATCCCCTCCATTCTGCTCCAATCTATTTTGTCTTTATCTCTGTCTTCTCCTGTGGGAGTCATCAATCCTACACAACAGCCAGTCCAGTAGCCTCGGGACTTGAGGCCTTTTTCAGTTTGTCTGTTCGCAAATTCAGCAAGTCACAAACTTATCAAGCTCCCCTTCACTAGTTGGAGACGTGGGGGGGTGGGGAAATAGCCAGAGGGAAAGATCGGAGCCCTCCAACCCTGTGAACACTGCCGCTGCAGGTTAGTTGGGGTCAGGGGAACAAACTGTCAAAGATTTGCTACTCTCAGTGTCTGCTGTGAGGGCCTCAGGCATCTCGTCCCTCCACTAAGGGCTGAGGATCTTTGCAGGGCCAAAAGGAAACAGCAAAGTAGAGAACTTTTCCTCCCAACACTTCCTGTTGAGCCAGGTGGGAAAATAGAACAGGTGACGGCCGCCAATATAAATCACTGATAGTTTAGATATCACCCCACAAAATCTGCTGTACTACACTTTGATTCAAATGGTGCGCAAGAACACTGGACACATTTTATTCCAATAAGCAGCTCATCCTACAAATTTAAAGAGCATCCATCCCAGCAGATCATCTCTGATCTTTGAACACTGACTCTGCGGCGAATCTCTATTTAACCGTCTTAGGTTCAGAGGTAACAGGATCATGGCAGACACACTGATATTCCATCTGTTTGTCTGTGTTTATGTGTATGCTATGTGGTCTATGTGTCTCTGTGTCTGAAGCGTAGCCAACAGGTGGTCTGGTATTCTTTAACTTCAACCACAGGCTGAGAAGAAGAAAGCCCTTGCTACCAGACGAGAGCAGGCAAAGGATGGCGACTTGTACAGAGTGTACTTGAACATGTGCGTACTGTTGTACTCCCTGAAAATCTATTTTCTCAATAGGCTTCTTACCATGAGAGAGGGGGTCATACATAAAAACACTATTTCCTGCCACGGCTGGAACAGTTCTATATTTTACGTTAGAGATATCTGTATGTGTTTTTCACAGAGCTCCTCTCACTGGTTTAAAGATTTTCGTGCACCAATCAGAGCTGAGCGACATTTGAATGGGGTTGTCTGCTTATGCTTCCAGAGCACTAGCACTAACAAAAAGGAGGATGTTTCTGACTATGTACCTCTATGAAAAAAAGTACAATCATCCTAGGATCTAAACAGTTTGGAGAACAAATAATGAGTTTGACGTGGGCTGATTTCAGAGGGTTTTACAATGACTGCAGCATACTATCACACAACAATCCCGCCTCCTTTAAGACTGTGCTTTCTTTCTGAATGGGACGAGGAGTTGTACAGGAGGGGGACATTTATCACTGACATGAGCCCAGAGGTCAGCAGCAGTTCACTGGGTAGAGTAGATCAAGGAAGAAAGGAGTTAAGAGATAAGGAAAGAGGTAGAGAGTGAGTGTAAGGGCAGACAGGGTTAGAATTTGACTGCTTCAGAGGGAGCAGCAAAGAGAAAGCTAAATACGGAAAATAACAACATTAATGTGGCAGGGCAAGGAGCGTGAACTGATTTTAGACTTCTAAGGAGTGTAATTACACAAATCCAAGGAAATAAGTTGCCCAAACTTTGAATATCGCGTGTAAATCTCTGCCTCTCCTGCATTCAAGTGTGACATCCCAGCATGCATTTAAATCTGCAGAAGCTTGCATGTGTAAAAAATAGCAGCATTTCAAAGCAGGTTATCCCACAATGGAGAGAACCACGGTAACGCTACTGCAGTATGTCGGCTATGTACTCCTGTGCAGACACACACACACACACACACCTACATACACTGTGTGGCTGAGAGGAACCTTCTGTGTCCTCCTCTTGCTGGTTAGCTATGAGCTATCTCCCCTCTGAGGTGTATTTATTTGTTGGTCCGTTCCCAGAGTTCCTGTTTGCGGAGGTAAAATTCAGCGCGCAGCTCACAGAGCAGCACTGAGGATCTACTCACACAGCCTGCTGTGATTTAAGGCAGGATAAGAGGATGGCGTCCCCTTGTTAGAGTAATTTACTACATGCGCTTTCCTTATTTTCCAGAAACTAATTTTAGGGAGAAAAAAGTTTTTCCTCCCCGCCACTTTTCACCTTGTTAAACCTGAGAGCAGAGCGGCCTGGCTTTGCGTGTTTCTGCACAACAAAGGTCACTGGGGATAAGTTATAGACTTGTGAGGGAAAATTCTACACAGTATCAGCAGTCGGGGTTATTTGCTGCTGCTTTTTTTGCCTTTTTACTGTACAGTGTACAAAGATTTCTTAGAGACAACGCCCTCCTATATCTGGACCATGTATGAGATGAAATGAGTATGTTTCAGGCAACTGTGCTTTAGTAATCCTCCCCTGGGAGTGCGACTGTTCCTGGATCAGCGACCATAGCAGACTGTGAGGCCACAATGAGTGGGCTATAAGTTAGAGTGGAGCGGTGGGATTTCTCCATACAGTCTGAAAAATGGCAGGGATAAATATGAGTGGAGCCTTTTCTAAGTCTGACACACACACACACACACACACACACAGAGGGCTGGGCTGTCCATCGGTCTGTGCTGGATCAAATTAAGCTTTGAGCACCTAGATTTATCAATATGAGAACCTCAAGACGTTTGAAAGAAAACTCTGAGAGGTATGTTCGTAGATCGGCTGTTCCAGATCCAGCTTCACTGCAAGCTGAGGATTTTTCATTATAGGAAAAAGCTCATAAATTATGTCCAGTATGTGAGCGAGTGCAGAGTTAAGGCTGGGGGAAACTATCTGGAAAGTAACAAGTAATGGTATTGGAGTATAAAGCACAATATTCCCCAAGTATCACACATTTCAACTTACAGTATAGTAGGGCTGCCCCCTAATAGTCGACCAAACATTAGTCAACCAGAGAGGTTATTAGTCTGCAAGATTTCATTGGTTGCTTAGTCACAAAAACAAAGAAACAAACGTGAAACTCTATCTCTATCTACAAAATTAATCAAAAACCTACATGACTGGACAAGGTAATAGGCTATGATACCATGCTTTTTAAGGTTACTTAACAACCTCAGACGCAACCTGCTGCTAAGCTCTTTAAAGCTGGCACAAAAAAATGCACAAGAGTAGCATTTTCCAGGCGGTTAAAGACGCGTCATGTGTACGGCCTCAAGTATGGCATCATTTTGAGAAGGTGAAGGACAAGCCCAAGGTGATATGTAAACTAATCTTCGATGGCCCTAAATGACGACTATTGGTCGACTAGGAAAGTTCTTGTTCGGGGGCAGCCCTACAGTACAGTATTTGTCTCTGTAAGCCAAGAACATCTTGAATAATGGAGGAAGATGTAAATGCTCCTGCACAGAAGACGAATGAAGAATGTTTTAATTACAAAATCATTACTTAAACAATATACTAATGCATACAATATGAGAAACACCTGCTCTCTGTTCATGGACGTTAAGTGGCCAGAGCTTTGATGAATGAGTGTGAGAAAGTGTTGGTCAGGCAGACACATGCTTAAAACAATGGAGGAAAAAGGGGGAGGAGTTCAAACTTGATCTGGTGTGAATTAGAGAGGAATCAGGAGGGGTGTGTGTGTGTGTGTCACTGTGTCTGTGTGCTGGGAGCCACAGTGTTAAAGGCCACCTGACCCTGCCTGAGGCTTTGGAGCCGAGGTTGACGAGGGGAGCAGAGCCCCGGAGAAGAGAATCTGGACGGCTACAGTATGCAAAGGCTGTAAAAGAGCCATAAAACAGGGTCAAACAGAGGGGACACCGAGAGGTCTGGGAAAACACACCCTGACACACTCCCTAACTCCCTTCTCCGCTCGCTCATTCACTCATCCGCATCCCTACACTGTCTCCCAGTGTGTCTGTCTCTCTTTCTCCCAAACTGCTGGATCTATCATCATCCCTTCTGTCCGCTCCCACTCTGTTCATCTCTCATCTCATCCGCACTCGTTCCTTTTGTTGTGCAATGCCAAAAGCCATATTAGTGTTTCCTATATAGTCTTTTGGATCAAATGCTTCCAGGTGGATTGAACATGTTTCCGTGCAGGTTTTTAAAAAAAGCTGGTGCCTAGCACAGCAAGTGGGCCAAATATGAAAATCTAAATATCAAATTAAGAGACACTTTAAACACCAATGATCCCGGAAGGTGCAACGATGCCAAATATTCACTTGCTCCAGCTTCTCAGACGTGAGAATGTGCTGCTTTTCTCCTTTTCATATCACTATCTGGACTGTATGAGTCGGACAAAACAGGCAATTTGGGAAAAACACTGACAACGCTGAGCTTTGAGAGACTGTGATTGTGAAGAATTGCGATGGTTACATTTTATAGACCGTGAGTTGCTGCCATGGGCGCAGATACAGATACAGATATGCAAAAGGCCCCACCACTTGTCCTACATAGGAGCAGGAAAAACAGACTTTGTGGTGTTTTGTCTCTTTTTTCGTTGCTATTGTTTTGCGAGTCTTTGTAGTGGCTTGGTGTATTTTTTTTTTTTTGTTTGTTTGGTGGCTCTTGTGTCTGTTTTGGTCGTTTGGTGTCATTTTGTATATCTTTGCAGTTTCTTTGCATCTTTTTGGGGTCATTTTGAGTCTCCTCCTGGTCAGCACTTGTTAATTTAAGTGAAGTTTTGCAGAAGTTTAGCCCCTGGCACTTTGGATCCCCTGGGCCTGTGCCCCAAAATCCATCCATGGATGCTGACTATCCAAAATGTGCACACACAGTTTTCTTTGGCTTGCTGAAACTGAGAGAAAAACCTCACTGGGATGAACCCTGACCTCTGTGTTGCCTTGTTCACTCACCCATCATATTAGGTGCCCTCCCTCTGTCCCTACATCCATCTCTCCGTCCTCTCCTCCCTCCTTCCCCCTCTGCGCCTCCTTCCCATATGCAGATCCACAGACTGATAAATGCTGCTACTCCATTATCCCTGACAGCCCTTTCTCCCTCTCTTCTTCCTTTCATCCCTCCCTCTTGCATTCCTTTCCCGCTCATCCTCAAGTCTCCGTCTTGAGGCCTGCTCTGATTACCCATAATCCACCCCGATTCCCCCACCCCTCCGCCCTCCAGATGATGTGTGGGCTGCGTTCAGCCTAGCACTGTCTTAAGTTCATGCTGATGAATGGTGATTTGACATCACATCAAGATAAGCAGGTAAAAAGATGCCAAAGGAGGTGTGGAGTGCCTGACTCAAACCTGCCTGCCTGTCATGGATAGTTCTTGGATGACAGTGTAGGCCTGGATGTACTATAAAGTGCATGTGTGTGTGGGTGTGTGTGTATATGTGGATTTAGTCTGTTGCACTTCATTTATCTCTCCTGTGATTCTATTCATTTCACAATTACTGTCCATTTTTCCAGACGTCTTTCTTTAAATATGGCTAAATAATCAACCTGGGCTTTTCTCCGCTGGCTCAACTCGGAGCTGACGTCTCCGGTTTTACACTGCATGACATCACACCCACGATATTACACGATCCCACATCTTTAATAAACATTTACGATTCACCATATCCACCTATAGGAGCTTATGTTTCAAAAGATACGGACTCGGAAAAAGTGTCGAGCTGCGCCTTCAATAAAGACATTCTTTAACAGTCACAACCGAGTTTCCAGCAGAGCAATAAATAAATATAACCCTGTTTAGTGTTTGAAAAGAGAAGGTACGTCACCACATGATAACATGGAAAATTAAATCTCAATGAGCTTTTATTTCCAGCTTTTTATTCGTATATTTTAAAGTCTACAAAAAACAGATAAAGCTGGAAAAAACAAGTTGTACATAAATCACAACTCCTTAGGCCAGTTCTGCTCCTTACACCCCACTGGAGCCACAGTAGGGCTGGACAAACAAAACAAATCACATTTACCTATTAGCACTGTAATTAAAACTGCAAAGATAAGCCTTTTCAACAACCACAAGTTTAGTTTGGGATTAAAGGTTACTATGAAAATAGCGTAGGCCAACGGGAAAACCTTGCTCCGCACTTTCACCCAAGCAACCTCACACAGGACACAAGAAGTGTGTGCCTATTTTAGCCCAGTATATCTCACACAGTGGGGTCCAAGTCTACGGCCACAGTTTTGGAAAGAGCTGACATGGACACAAAGCATAGAACACTGTAACCATGGGAAAAGGGACTGAGAAGGAGTCGGGGGACACTGTGGCCGCTTAACACCAAGCACCAACACACCCACCCAGCGGCCCCCACCTGCCCCGGCTGGCCTTGACCCAGACACGGCGCGCACAGCACACAGTCCTCTTGCCACCTGCCTGTGGAATGTTCCATGTGTGCAGCTGTGTATGTGCGAGGCTCTCTAATTGGTTGCTATCAGCTCAGGTTGGCTTGTTGGGAGCTCTAATTGACTGCTGTAGTGACCCTGGGGAGGGGGATTGAAAGTTCATTAGTCCCCGAGCACTGCTGGCCCATGACCTGGCTGGGCCGAGCAGCTTATGAGGTACGGATGATTGAAAATACAAAGATAGGGACAACACTGACCAACCAAATGTAGTATTTACTCCTCTCATGTATGTGCTGAATATTACTGTATTTCATTCTGTTTTGCACCGCACTGTTCATGTGAGGTCTTGTGTCACCCTGTGTGGTAATGTTGTGTAATTCTGTATCGGAGCATCACATTTCTTGTTAATCCGATGAAAGGAAACATTCACATTCAAAAACATTCCTTCTCAATGACTTTAACAACTTAACTGTAGCAAATGGTGTTGGGCTCTGATAGCCGGATACATTTTAGATTTGGTTCAAAGTAAAATACCAGAATCTGTTATGCTCGGAATTTTAAAATTAGTTCATGTGGAAAAAAGATTCAGCTCTCTGATAGTCAGTTTTCTTGTGTTATTTTTTAAATATTACATTATTTTTGCCAGAGCTCAACCTAAATAAGAAATTAAGAGATTTGAAATTGCACTCAAATTAAGATGTAATCAAACCTAAGCAGCCGCAGCTACCCAAAAAACATATCTGTGCAATGTTGATATTATTGATTAAAGGCAAACCTCAGTCATTTTCAAACTGGAACAGGAAGGATTTAACAGAGTAGTAAAACCTTTTCTTTACCTTCCACTGGATCTTGTCTTTTGTTATTGTGTGTAACCAAGTCTCGCTTAGGAAGAAATGCTACTCTGACTTTTCCACATCATCAAAATCAGCTGGATATTTAACCATGACATTGAAAATAATTTACACTAAGCTACGCTTTCCAACTTTACTTTTGTACTCCAACATTAACTCTTTGCGGCACTCCTCTCTCAGACTCTCACAAACTTTTGTCGTCCTGCAACAAGTCACCTCAAGATTTCAGAGTGAGACTTTGGCTACTTTCCATAACATTGTCAGACGCTTATAATAACAGTCTGAGCCTGTCAGTGGCAGAAAGAAGCACTTTTAATAGACATGTGGTGACACTGTAGCTTGTTTCACGGCTGCTGGCTGGAACACTCTTAATACTGGACCACTTTGAAAAATAATTGTCTCCATTTGTCACTTAAGCCCCGTCTCCACCAAGCAGCACGGTACAGTTCAGTTACGTACGCTTTTTCCTCCATTTCCACTGTGAAAAGGAAATGTGGATGGTAACAATGGAACCGTTACTTAAAGAGAGGGACTTAAAGCACAAACCTGCTATTTTTAAATAACTCATGGAGCGAGACTCTCACTGCAGCCTGTTTTATTTTGTTCTCAAAATGTCAGCGTGCAGCCCCATTGTGTGGACGATAAACAAGGTGCAGACTGACGCTTGGGTCTAGGTACCATGTCTGAGGGGTTAGATTTGGTTCCAAAGGTACCATACTGAAAGTGTTTGGTGGAAATGGGGCTTTAAACACAAAAACATGGGAAAATAGGGTCCAGGTTAAAAAATATAATAGTTTCCCTTTAAACTCCACTTTGCAAGCTGTTGTTGTTAGGAAAGAAATATGAATATAAATCGAACTGTCTGCATGATGAAATGCAACACTCATTTCTCTGTTTCATCTCTTCCTCCTCTCATCATTCAGCACCCAGAGGCCACACTAGGCAGCTGACGTCATGGCGAACAACCAGGCTACTTATTCCCATATTTCTTTCCTCTGGGCTCACCTGCCTCATTACCACTGATAAAATGCAGACATACCTCCTCCTGTACCAGTCAAGCACAGAAATAGTTAATGTTAACAGATCATGACCACAGCATATGACTTCATATTCTCAGATTTTATAAAATCCCTCAGTGTCAGTTTGGTATCCCATGGGTGAACCTTCAGCACATGATGCACCTATGGAAGCAGATGCAAAATACATTATAACCCACTGGTGTCCTAATGAACTCATACAGTTCTTCAGATGCTAGCTCCACCTGTGTGTATCTTAAAGCGCTGAGGCAATGCATGTGCATTAACCCTCGCTCCGCTTAATGGCAATGTGTGTGAATGAGCCAACTGGTGAGGAATGTGGGTCACACATGATGCAAGTCAGCATGCAAGCCTGAGCTCACACACACACACACACACACACTTCACACTCTCTTTTCACCAACCCACAAACAAACTCAACCCACAAGTGCTGCCGACCACTGGGTATGCATGTGTGTGTTCAGCCTATTTGTACTTGTATGAAGTGGGTTGAGTTTCATTTAGGGCACTATTTCTGAGCCATCCCGTTTTCAGCACTTTGAATTTGACATGCTAACTAGATACTCTTAACTTTTACGCTCCCCGCCAACAGCCAGTTGCTGAGTAGGCCCAGTCCGCTGCCAGATTTAGACTCATTAATGACAGCTGTCACACACACCGTTGACCGAGGGAGGGAGAGAGGGAGGAAGGAGTCGATGACTGACCAAAACATAGTGGAGGAAAAAGAGGGAGCGTTGATAAGAGGGAGGATAAATGGATGCATAAACAGAGGCCATGGGAGATGAGGAGTTAAGACTAAAAAATCAGGACACTCAATCTGTCATCTGTCAACATCATATCCATCCAGCTGTTGCTTCTCTTGCCCTTGACATATTTAAAATAGCCTTCTATATTTTCTAAAAATCCAATTTAATAACTTGTCTCCAGTGATTTAAGTCAGGAAATTGTCATAATATCTTCCCGTGGAAAACAAGTGGACATGTTAAAAAGCTAATTGCCTTTGGGCCTGGTGGTTTTTTGAGTCGGGGCTTAAAGGAAGGTAGCGGTGCAGGGGAGTAACAGTGCAGCGCAGAGAGGGACAGCGGGCATGAATGGACACTTTGTGGAGTGCACGGCCAGTAATGACATGCAAATACAAGGTCCAGGCCACAAAATGAGAAGACAAATATCCTCCATTTGCCTTGCCCCTACTTTAGCTGTCCGTCAATGCAAGTTTGTCTCATTGCTTAAATCTATCACGGGACGTGTCAGCATGCAGGTAAAACGCCACTCTTCATCAGTGTAATGGTCGATGTCTCACGTTTTAAAAGTCTAGGATCTTTGCATGTCCTTTATTAAAAGGGCTCTAGTATTGATATAGCTTTATCATGACCTTTTTAAAAAACAAACCACAGCACAGTCATGTCTCAGCTTCACTTATTGCAGCACTCTGCTCTATCTTTCCATGATTTTTTTTTCCCCCAGAAATGATTGATCAAACACAACCAGTTCTGCAGCTTAATCCTGGATTTTCCAACATGCACGATTTTCTGCGGCACACTAACAATGTGGATTGGCTTTTAATGGACTTTTCGCTGACAGATAGCGGTTGTGCGCTCTTTATGGGGCTTCTGTTGGACAACGAACACGTTTGTGACCAACCAGTCAGGAGGCCTCCGAGGGGTGGGAGGACAGATGACACCCCTGTCAGCGCTGCCACCGCAAACACTGTGAAAACACACAGACGACCATCCCGTACTCCCACAGGCTTCCCCTGTTCTACGTCCCACATCTGTGTTGTTCTGTGCCACGCAGAGCAACTCCCATAAAAAAACAGAGATATGGAACCTATTAAGACCTTTGAGACTGTATTTTGGGACTGTATTATTTTCCATTGCACAGACGAAAAACACAAAACTGATCACGGCTCTACGTTTTTACGATTTCATATAATGCAACACGAAGAACTGGTTCCAGAAACCGTTGCCAAAGGTCTATTTTATGCTATTTATTGGGGAACTGGAAAAGTGAGCGGAGGGGTGAACTGGTGGATTGTAAGGGGCAACCATGGAGCTTCTGTGCTTACATAAGCGACACAGGAGGATAGATAGGTAGGTAGTGCGGGTACGTGAGGTAAGAGACGAGTAGAATCAGATTTTATGTGAAGCAGAAGCTCTCTGAAACTGGAACGTAAGATTAATTAATGTGCCGACAAGTTCTGTAAAAACAAAAGATTTTCAGCAGTGTGGGGGTGAGATCACAGACAGCGTGACTCATGTGACAGCAATTTTTGAAAAACTGAAATCAGACTCAAAACTTAATCTTATTATTAGGTTCCATCTTCAAAAACCACAGCAAATCATTTCATAAGATCATCTTTTTTCTAATCGTTTCATTCCAGTTATAGAGGTAGCATTTACCACATCCTATCTTTTAATAAAAGAGTCCTTACACATTTATATATATATACACTGCATATATATATATATATATATATATATATATATATATATATATATATATATATATATACACTGCATACATATATATATATACATATATACACTGCATACATATATATATATATATACATAGATATACATATATATATATATATATACATATATATATATATACATATATATATACATATACATATATATATATATATATATATATATATATATATACACATATATATACACATATGTACATACATATATATATATATTATATATATATATATATATATATATATATATATATATATATATATATATATATATATACATATATGTACATATATATATATATATATATATATATATATATATAAAACAGAGAGAATAAGCAGTTCAATTGAAAAGTGGTTAGTATTGTTGAGTCCCAGCCAAATCCTCACCATGCAAGAACACAATTTTTATCCTTTAATATGGGGGCTGTTAAATGTTCTAAGCCTGAGACTGAGAGGAGACACTTAGGGCCAATTCCAATTCCTATCTTAACCCTCAATCTTAACCCTCAAGCTCAACCCTCAATCTTAGTAGCCCTCAAAACCAAGTGTTAAGGGCTATGTTGTGACTTAGAAATGGGACACCCCTCAAAGGCAAATACGTCTTAAGACTGTGGGGGGCCAAAATTCTGTCCAGTCTGTCAGTTCAAAGAATAAGAAATATACATCATCAGTAGTCATCAATAAAAAGATGCAATGATTTTTTTTCCCCAACACTTTATTTCAATTCTTGTACAAAACAAGCAGTGACAGACATGAACAGAACAAATATGCCAGGGTTAAGAGAAAAGAAAGAGAAATAAGATAAACAAATAAATAAATAAAAAGTTCAGCAGCTCAAACCATTAAATTGTTTACATATTTTCAGAGTCTTTATAGCTTTGGAGTTTGTGGAGTGCTGAATGGTTTCTAAGTATTGCTGCATTTCATTCATAAAAATTTTGAACAAGGATTTTCTATTATAAAATTTACTCTTATGAATATAGAATTTCGCTATAGATAATAAATAGATTAATGAAATAGAATTGTTTTTGTTTAGAAATGCTGACATCATAAAATCCAAACAGCACATCTTTGTACAGTAGTGAAAATAAAACATAATGTTACAATGAATATACTCGACAAAATCTTTCCAAAAAGTGACAGTATAGGGGCAGCAAAACAAATGTGCAGTTACCAAACAATAATCTGCTGCCGTCTGCAGCTGTGTTGATTTCATATTGAAACAGAATGTTTGATCACTAGGGGAACAGTTGTCGTTGTGCCCGAGATTTATGTTATGAATATGAACAGTTCACAAGTTACAAATTACTCACTCCCATAGTTTTTTTGGAGCCTGCTTGCTTTTTGTAAACTTGTCTTCATTGGTGGCCCTGAAATGAATCAGGGCTTGTGTTTTGTCTGGTGGCCCTGAAATGAATCAGGGCTTGTGTTTTGTTTGGTGGCCCTGAAATGGAACAGAGATAACAACATTACTTTCTTTTATTTTTTTGGCTACCTGTCAGATATTCATTAAGTTATTAGTTTAGTTTCATGCAGTATTGCAAGTATTATCACAATGAATACTGTAGTCAACATCCAGCAGAGCTAGTGAGGCTGTTTATACGGTCACACAAGTGTTATCTGGTGACTTTCATCCACGTTAACGTTTCACTCTTTGGGTTATACGTTGATATTCAACCAAATAATCTGTACCACAACAACCGACGTAACTTATTCAGCGGAAAGTCACCAGATAATACGATCACTATCGTTAACCTGCAGCTGTAACGTTACCAGCTGCAGACTCTACGGCTACAGGAGATGACACCGTCCGGTCATCTTACAAAAATGTCAATGCAAACATTTCACGTATATTAAAACAACTTAACAACTACATTATCACTGAGAAAAATGACTTTTTGTAACTGAATGACAGCATACTCGGTTATCAGAGAACCGGGGTTACGTGCAGGGGCAAGCGCCCGCGCCGGCTTCGTTAGCTAGCCAAAAGATATGTGTGTTACACTACATAGAGGTCTATAGTCCATAAAATGACGTTAAACTAAGATAATGCAATGGTTATCATAATTTTAAAACAACTATTAACGAGGAAAATACTCACATTGATAACTCCGCTTCCTTACGCTTGTCGCCGCCATCTTGCATTGACTGAATCGTCTGTACTCGGCCGGGCTCGGCGGATGACGCGCAAAGGATTCTGGGATAGCACTCACTACCAAGGGTGGTCCTGGAAAATCTTAAAAGTGAGGGACATACAGCCCTCAAACTTGCCCCTCAGCTTAACGTTCTGAGAATCGGGACAGCACTAGCACTTCGCGGGAGTGCGCATTTTTGAGATTGAGGGTTAAGATTGAGGGTTAAGACAGGAATTGGAATTCACCCTTAGTCTCTTGCCTTCAGTCCAGAACCATGAAAGCATATTTCTGTACTTGTCATGTGCGGAGAGGGACCCGAAGCAGGTAGGCCTGTAGCCAAGTGTGGCTCTTTAACCCGCAGTTTCAGAAAAGGCATTCAATACAATCCCCTGTCTGTCAGAGAGGCGATCTGTTGAGTTACTTACTGTTTAATGCAACCACATTTATTTAGAATATTCCTTCTTTCTTTATGATAAAATGAACATTTCAGCGAGGATTCTTTCATCTTTCACTGTAAATTGTAGATGCAGATGTGTAAGTTATGTACTGTGGTGATAAATATGTTTTCCAAGTATTTTTTTTTGCCCTTTTCTGATAGCTTACAATAGACAGAAGACAAATATGAGGGGAGATAAGGAGGATAACATGCAGCAAAGACCTGTCCCCATTTTAAAACTCAGGGCGTACTGTACCTGCTCTGACACAATCATTCCTAACCCAGACTGGTCTCCAGGTAGATGTAGGGCTGCACAATTAATCAAAAATATTACCGCAATCAAAATATGGCCAAGAGCAGTAATTGCAAGAGCTGCAGTTTTTTCGGTAACAATAAAATGTGTCACTTCATAAATGAAGCACTGTGGTTCTAAAGTGATGCCCCGACCTATATATCATACTCCAGATGTAAAGAAACATTTGTGTCTGGTTTGGTTTGTTACTAACTTGGGGCGGGAGAAAAAACTCAATACAACATATCGCAATATTTTTGTGTGGCAAAATTGTCACACAGTGCCAAATATTGATTTTCTGTTATATAAATGATTAATATTACAAATACAAAGTCAACTCTAGGTAGCCTACTAGAATAATATGATCAAGTGCTTTTTTTTTAAAGTCCACTAGATACATTTTGCTGCAAAAAATGGCTGAAGTGAGATGAACAGACTGAAAACTTCATCTTATTAGATAAAAACAGATATAATAGTCTTTAGGGACATAACTTACAGTTGAGAAAAGGTAATAAATCGCAATATATCACAATATATTTAATCGCAATACTCAGCATATAGCCACATATCTAAATGGGCAATAATATTGTATCGTAAGTTAAGTATCGTGATAATATCGTACCGTGGATCCTCTGATGATTCCCACTGCTGTTACTAACCTCAACAAAAATCACATCATCATCATTTTCTCATCAAAAATCCACATTCCCACAGAAAATCATGACTGATATCCAATCTGACATCTGGTAAAATAATCGGAATATGATTATTTTTTGCATATCGTGTAGCCCTACATAGCTGCTTCTCGCAGCAGCCTAGAGGATAGTTTTATTACATCCTGTGCTTCTTAGTCACTGGATGCAAGTTGACTGTGCAAAAGATATTAGGCACATATTGCCAATATATTACTGCATTTGCACAAATTGTCTCAAGGCTTAAAAACACTAACACATTTCTTCATTTGTGATTATTACAGAATATGTAATTATGCATGAGGAGACAGGAAAAGCCCTTAACGTTTTGTAAATTTAATGCATATTAAAAAGTACACATACACAGATGGATCACGCTGTGCTGTGTAAATTGTGATATACTGTAGTTCCCATAAGCAGGAGTGGCCTCCTGAAGCTCCGCTCTCATGTGAGCATGGTATTAGAGGTTCATTCCCCAGCGATAGTCCTGCTCTCCTCTCATTAACATCCCATTTATCAAGCGGCCTGCTGTCATCCCGCGCTGCCGCCCTGTCATTTGACTCACAGCAGAGCTAAAACACACTCACACTCATTACCCCCTTTACCAAAGCCCCAAAAGTGAAAGTGCATTTTTGGACAAGCGGGTTGTGTTTTTTAATCACAGTTTGGGAATGTATCCAGGTGCAATTTGTGTACGTGTGGTTTCTAAAGCATACACTCACTTCCATTACATACCTTTTGCAACGATAATCTCACTGCTGTTGTAACCGAGAAGAGGAAAAGAAAACAGGTTGTTTAAAAACAACTGCTGGTAAAAAGCCCAACGTCTAATTCACGGAGAATGTGAGCCATTTTGAAGTGGCTTGTAAATGTGGTCATGTGTGGTTTATGTGAGCGAGGCTGCTTTCCCCCTGCAAAGGTTGAGGCGTCGTTTAAGTTGAGCAGAGTAAGGTGCTCCCTATGAGTTCATGCGATGCTGATTTCAAATCCAGCTTATGACCTTTATCACATTCCTCCCTCCCCTCTCTTATTCTCCATCATACTCAATCTGATGAAACACACAATAAAAACACTCCTTTACACTGACGAATGTCCGGCGGTTCCCCTTTCCCTGCACAGAGTGCAGGCTTCTGTGTCTGAGCGAATGTGTGTGTGTGTGTGTGCCTCTATGACTAAGTCTGGAGTGATATAAAACAGAATAGTGTGATGGTAAATTAATGCTAGGCTTTTTCTCTACAACTCCAGCCAATAAGCCAGTTAAAGAATGATCAGTCTGTATGGGAGACCTCAGTATGCTCTCTGACCGAGACAGGACTGGGAATATGGGAAATCACACACACACACACACACACACACACACACACACACACACACACACACACACACACACACACAAGGTCAGGCCTATCTCTCCCTCTGCCCCGCTCCCACACAAACATACAGGGACACAATGCACCTGGTCTCTCTCTCTCTCTCCCTGCGGTCAAAGTGACACACTGCAGGTCTCAGACTCCAGAGTCCAACAAAAACAGCAGTGTGAGTGTGTGTGTGTGTGTGTGTGTGTGTATGCAGCGGTATACTGTGCCGTGTAAGACATGCACAGCAATGTCAATAAACTGTGAGACGATGCGAAACCAAACAGAGAGAGCTTAGATTGAATCTACAGTTTGGTGTGTCTACCACCCTGCGAGAAATGTCTCTGGCCTGAGTCTCGACACTGTGACGAAGCTCAGTCCTAACACCCACTATGACAGTTTTTTTTCTGTCTAAGGCAATGCTGTAATGTAACATGCATTGCATCTGATGCCAGAACAGTAGGGAGAACAGCTGAGAAGGAGACATAAGGCAGTTTGTTTATGAAAACACATACTTAATGTATGTTTTGGCGTGTTTTTCCCCATCTCATCTCATCCAACATATAAATCAGTTAACAAGTTTGTCCACATGTTGCTTGGTTGAAACGAGGCGTTTTGGGGATAGCGGAGCTAGACAGAAAGTGAATTTTAACTTCATTTGGTCTTTAGATGAGGTTACAAACAAACCCTGGACAGGTCACCAGACTATCGCAGGGCTGACACATAGAGACAGACAACCATTCACACTCACATTCACACCTACGGGCAATTTAGAGTCACCAATTAACCTTTAATTAACCTGTCTTTGGACTGTGGGAGGAAGCTGGAGTACCCAAGAAAACCCACGCTGACATGGGCAGAACATGCAAACTCCACACAGAAGGGCTCCCCGACCCCAGAGTTCAAACCCCCCTACCTCAGATTCGAACCACGAACCCTCTTACTTACTATATGCTGATGTGTATGTAAATCTACTTTCAGAAATATTTGATGTGGCTTATGACCTTCCATGAAAATGTGCTTCGCATGACTACATCTGTATTGAATTTTTATTTCGTTCAAAATCTGAAATGCATCCCACGTCTATTAATATATATACATGCACAATCCTACTATGTAAAAAGTGTCAAATGTTATCCTTGAAAAATGCAAAGATTCAGACCACTAGAAGGATGGTAATAGTGGAATTTGAACTCGTAACCTTTGCATTAAAGAGACAAACACCTTACCACTCAACTACTGAACAAATCAGCTGATCATTGTCTATCTACAACCATCAAATACCAAAGACATGACTAGTAGGTTTTGACAGGATGAATTATGAATTGAATTAAGCTCTTTTTACTTGAGTCGAATATATTGGATGTTTGAGATTTGTCACAGAAGACTGCGAATTTAGTTGGAAATTGATAAAGTAACACGGGATGTGGCATTTCAGCTCGCTCACTGTGCCACCAGGAAAACATGGGGTTTTGCATACCTTCTCACAGCTTGAGGCAATGATATCACATGAGCCAAACTGTTTTTTTTTATCTTTGTAAGCTTAAAAGTACAGAAAGGAAGAGCTTGGACCCCTAAATATATAAAAAACTAGCAACACTCAGGTAGCGGAGATGCACGTAATAGCAAAAGTCTGTGCTGACATTTTATTGGCCGGAATGACACAATCAACTAGGTGACTTCCAAATATAACACACTAAGTAGTGGTGAATGTGGACTACAGTGAGCTGCCATGCAATGACTATGGAACGACCGGAGGTTACTGTGAGCTGTGGTCATTTAATTCTGTGGCCAAACTAAAAGCTTGGGACTAGTTCAACTTAACTTAATTGCGACCAGAGAATACCCGCAGCCAATCAGTGAACAGAGTCCTGTGCCTCTTGTGACATGTTGACTTATGATACTAATTTCTTCCTGACTGAAGCACATGAACACGCCTCCGGATGGCCACTGTTTCGGCATGAATGACCCCCCACCCTCAGACACTTTCTGTGGGTGGGTTGGCCTTTAAACCAATGGCCTGAGTATATACAGCCAGTAGTTTTTCAGATTCAGGATCATTATTTTTTGGTCATTTGTTGCTAATTTAGAATATCTGCCCACTGAGTGCAAAGCTCAGTCTCAAGGTTTTGAGGTTCTTGCAATGTTCTGTACAACAAAGTCACCCCGGGCAAAATAAAATGAGGGGTTAATCTAACCTAATGATGCATTGCACTTTCCAGATGAGGATAAATGAGACATGTGCAACATGTTGAATGCTGCTTAAAATGTATTAATTCCACTGCTTTGAACAAGTTCCCAAAAGGGCAAAGGCATTCAGAAAAGAGGCGGAAAATGCAGACCAGGAACTGAATTCACAACATGCAGTCAATGTCAATGATTTCTTTGTCATGACATGAAACATTTAGCTACTTAATGAAACACCTGCAAATTAACAAAATACTCTGCAAAGTAAAAAAAAAAAAAAAAGTCTCTTCTCGTTCTCACTGTGGGTCTCAACAAATGTTCGGCATGATGGAGAGAATAACTTCCTTCTGAAACACAAATATGACGCCCCTTCAATTGAAAACAGCGACAGATCTGGAATACACTTGACCCGCTTGTGTTGAAAATTGTTTTATGCCTTTTAATGTTGAAGCCAAGCCCCCATGTCTTTTTCTTTCCCTCCTCCCCTCCCTTCATGGTTTCAGTTAGCCAGCGATGCCTGCATTTGATTAGACCTTCACTGTCAATAACGCCTGTTTTGAAAAACACCCTCAAAGGGCCCTGGAACAAAGATGAAGAGGAGGGCAAGTGGGTGAGAGGGAGACAGACGAGAGGGAGATTTGAAGGCAAGAAGAAACATAATAAGGTACTATGACTTGACATTCATGTGCAGTCCACATGTTGCTGTATTGTGTTTGTTTGCCCCTCAGCGTGATATGACAGCTACTCTTTAACTGCTAAAAACACAGATCTCTAATGACTATTGTCATGGAAACAAGGAGAGGGTGAAAATAAAGCAAAGCAAACCAAAAAAAAACAAGAAGGGATACCACTGACAGATGACTAGGAGTGTATATGAACCATTTCAGTTTACAAATGAAGTGCGAAGAGCTGTATGGACAGAAGAAGAAGTTGTCTTTCACTGCCTCTCGTTCTTATGCTGCTTTTTTTTCTTTCACTGGAACCTATTTGTGGTTAAATCTGGCACATTTTACTTCAGGGTCAAGTAAACATTTGTCTGTGTGTGTAAAGAAACAGAGAATGCAACATACTCATATTTGTATCTTTTACTATACAGAGCAGCCTCTATGGCAGGGGTGTCAAATTCATTTTAGTTCATGGGCCAGATACAGCTCAATTTGATCTCACATGGGCCCGACCAATAAAACCATCACACAATAACCTATAAGTACCATCAGCTCCAATATTTTCCCTTTTTATTGTGTTAAGAATTACAAGTACATTCTGTAGACATTCATCCTTTTACAAACAGATGAACAGCCTGAGATATCTCAAGAAATATAAGTGCAATTTCAACAGCATGTCTCAGTTTTTCCACATTCAGTCACTCTGCTTCTCACTGTCATTACATCCAGACATTTCCTGATACAGATTGTTTTGAACTGAAGCTGCTGATTGACAATATTTTGCACAATGTTCAACATCTTTAAACAAGGTCACAGTGAGTATTTATTGTTATATCAGTGAACTGTATTCAGGTCAGGGTGAAAAAGCTTCTGCAGCGGAATTTTGCATGACGTAGGCAACTCACTGTTTGTCTTGTTCCTGGAACCTGGCACCCCTTAGTCTAGTCATCCAGTGGGCCGGATCGGTTCGGTTTGGCACCCCTGTTCTATGGCATTAAAATTATAATTAACAAGATTTATTCTCAACAAAGTCCCTTTTAAAAGACCATTTTAGTCTAGCAGTTTGTGAAAGTACTCGTTTCATTTTGGTCAATGGAAGCATTTTTGTGGTCTCTCATCAACTGAAGCAATTACATCTCAGAGATCTATAAGATCAGACGTATCCTACATGCAGGTATCTGCAGCTAAAACACAATCAGGGCTACAGCTGAAATGATTAGTTGAATTAATCAGCAACAATTTTGATTATTTGTTCGGCGTTCCAGGCTTCTGTCAGGCAAAAATGCCAAAAACGCCAATTACTCTGTGGTTTCAGACAGGTTCCGGTGGTATGTGTTTTTCATCTTATACCTTCATACCTTCCTGACATTTCATGTCTAGTATGTGATGGTAATTGTGTACAACAAAAGAGTAAGAGCTGAGCTGCTGGTGATACGAGTTATTGTAGCATGTGTGTCATTATCTAGCCCACAATGCTGTGTTTCTAATATGCAGTTAGCCTACTTAGAACATGTCGTGCTGGGTTTAAATACTTATGCCCCATAGAATAATGAATAGATAGGAAATAAGCACCGTTCTTGCTGGAGGACTTGATAAAACTTGTTGCTGCCACAGATACCAACACATCAGTGGGCTGAACAGAGATGATATGTTACATGAAATCGTGCAACATATCATCGTGAAATGACTACCCCTGTAACATTATCCCCACCACTCGCACTTGCATGTTTGTCATTTTAGCTGCCTGTTCTATCCTTAAAGCCTGACCTCTGTTGGCATGTTTTGTGCACTACAATACATCTGCTCAATACAGCATCTCCGTATCAGTTTCATAAAAAGAGAAGCATCTGTATTTTTGATGGTACTGAAAATCATACCTTCGGGATTTCTCAGTAACTCAGTATACCTTAATACCTTGATGCCCCCAAGTCTAGTTTCAGTTTTTACAGTGGGAGGATTTGTTATTTTTCTCTGCAATGTATATGATAGCAAACTGAAGGTACTTGTATTTGGGACTGTTGTTTCAATAAAACAAGTCATCTGAAGATGTGAGTTATGGCTCTGATAAACCATATTGTACATTTTTCACTATTTCCTGGAATTTTATTAACAAAAATAACAGCCACAAGACAGTAATCAGCAGATTAATCTATCATGAAAATACTTAGTTGGTTAGTTGGAGCTCTCTTCAAAACAACCAGTCAAAAATCCATTACACATGCACACACACATACTTGGCATGCAGCCTTGCTGTATGAAGCTCAGCCGCTCTAACATGTTTTTTTTTCTTTTCCGAGTTGCATCGCAGTGATGCCACTACCCAATAATGGCCCACCCTGAAACAAAACTCGTTGTTTTTCAAATTTAGTAATGGTTGATTGAACGCTTTGCAGCTTGAAAGCACAGCAAACCACATGCCAAATGTCGGCATGTAGGGTCATGCTGCAACAGTGTGCACTTGGCACTGCATCTGCCACCGGTAGGTGAGCTGAGCAGTCGCTATGAATGATCAGTCAGCTGATTGACAAATACTGAACGAAATGTTTAGATGGGATTGCGTGCTTAAGTATATGATATTGTATTTGGGTCTCACATATCACGTACGTGTGAACAGACATATTGCATGTGCCTGCCTGTACACACGGGACGCCGTCTCCCTTATCAGAGAGTGTATGCTTGTCTAAATCAATGCCACAGTGGAAGTGTGTGTGTATATACAGTATATACACACACACTTCCACTGTGGCATTGATTTACATATACTATACCTTGAAGGCAAATCATCGCCATGTACTACATGCCGAAAGGGAACATCCTTTGCATGGTCCCATATGAGTGGCTGAGACAGAGAGAGTGTGTGTTTATTAAAAGGCTATGGGTGGTCCTTTTTCTTTCATTCACTCTCAGAAAAACAGCTGCTAGCTCAACTTTCTGTCCCTTTAGGAAAATCATATGACAGCCATCACACTGTCACTAGAGGTGCATGCACCTTCTTAAAAAAAAAAAAGGAGCATATTTCAGCTTTACAAGCCAATGATTTGCCTTCAAGGTATAGTATATGTTATTTGTATATTCAGGAAAATGAGTATGTCCCCCCTCAAGGTTGGGAAAACAACATCTACAGTAAATGCATTACAGGAAAGATTTAACCTCTTCTTTGAGTTCAGTACACATCATGACAGGCGTCCACCCTCGAACTAAACATCTGCAAACATACAGCACTCTTAACCAAACCCGCAACCTCCAAATACACCCGTGGCTGGCTTTGATTTTTTTTTCTTTTCATTCCACTACTGAAAAAAAAGTTGTGTAAGCAGCCAAACAGCGGCCATGTCCACATCTCAGCACCATGATTAATCAGAATCACTGTCAATGCAACCAATAGGGCACTGGATTTAACGCCAAGGCATGTTGAATTGTGGGCACTCCAGAGGGTAATCCATCATGCTGGTAACAAGGCATAGCATGTGTCTCTGCTATGAATAAAAAAGAGGATGTTACCTACGTGCTTGCAACAGACATACTTTTGAGGCTGCTTGTAAAAAAAAAAAAAGTGATAATTGGAGCACATTTGAAGTCAACAACTACCAGCTAAAAAATTAAAGGCAGCTTCACAAGACTTTGAGCTGACCTTCAGAACAGCAACAAGTCCAGTACCAGGCAGCCTCAGAGGTGTTCAGCAGGTTTAATACTAGCACACAAGATCATTCAGTGCTTCATAGAAGAGCATTTTTATGATACCTCTTTTCCTAAAAGGCCACAATGTTATCTACATCAAGCAAGTTCTAGTTATTTGATTTAGGGTTTTTCATTTACTCACACAGTCATAATTTATGACTTATAAACTAAGATCCAATAATATGTGAGACATGGGGGAAAAAAAAGGTGAAAGAAACACCGTGGAGGAACAAGAAAAACCTGCTGGTGACTGTACGTAAGCAAATGAAACTTAAATGCATCAAACTTCCTCAAAGCTGCTGGATCTTTCTCGACAAACACCCAGTGGCTCCATTTCACAGCACTGAGCGTGAAATACGGCAGGGAGAACTCATGGTCTTCAATAATCACATAAGCGCACACACACAAAAACACACACACACTCAGAGGCGGGAGGGGTAGGGGTGTAACACCCCGTGTCTCCCCCAATAACATACCAAATCCATCAAGGTGCCCCAGCATCCAGTGCTGAAGGCTGCCACTGCTGGAAGCACAGAGGGTTTAATAAACAGCACCAGAGCAAATGAAGGCTTTGTGGATTAAGGCACATATAGTTTGCCAGTCATATCGTGGGTCTGACCCATGGTTATCATATATAATCCCATTAATGCCACATGCTCTTTAATGCTAACATTTAGCATGAATGCAGGCCTCTCTGTTTATCCAAAAGGGCACACAGTGAATAAACTGCAAATATTTATGAGCTAAGACCTTATCTTGGGTCAGAAAAACCTTTTATGTTTATTACATTTTTACAAAATGCCACTGGAAAGCTTTGGTCCATGTGTTAATTATTTCTATTTTGAAATACACTCAAGCTGACTGCTCCAAATGCTGCACAACTCCATTGTGTAACATCCCAGAAGAGTAAAACAAAAGGGGCAGTGAGGCAATACGGAGAAAATTATCTGCCGCTAATTTAGACTGCCCAGTTACGTAATCTCTGCCATTTTTGCTGTCTTTTCCCAAAACCCCCATAAACTTTACATGAATGCACGAACACACACAAACACTTACTTCATTTTGTATTTGGAAGCACATGCCGCACCACACAGCAGCAGGCAAAGAGCGCACTCTAAAACGAGCTGCACGCAGACAGGAAAAAATGTTCTCAGTGTTTACATAACCCACAAATCAATTAAAAGAATGTGGCTCTCGTATAATTAAAAACAAATGAGATTACTAAAAGTCAGTTCACTTCCTGGAATGTGGCTGAGCTTGGCCGGGTCAGGCCACTGGACTTGGACCTGCAGAGCAGTGGGATCCAAACAGCAGTGGGACATGGAAGATGAGGGAAAGGGAAAGAGAAATTTACATATGAGCAAGCATTTGGATGATGCCACTCATGTTGCTGAGTTTCATTTCTGGCAGTTGGAAATATGAACATGTGTCTTTGCTTTTCTTACAAAAGCAAAAAGTAAGAATGGCTGAACAGTAGTGAAGTAGAAATTAAATTTAGACAAAATACAGGAAAGGTAATGCTGCGAAAGATGACAGGGAAGGTGGATGTGTGTGTGTGTTGGCAGAGGAGGAGATAGGAAGAGAAAGAGAAGCCTGTGGAAGTGGAATGTTCCCTGTTGGTTTTAATAACTGACCTCGAGACTGAATTCTTTATATGACAAGCCAAGCTCCTCGAAACACCCGCTGCAGGTCAAAGTGATGAGAGACGATGATAAGGATAATATACACTACCTCACTGGTTTTTCAGTAGATAAGGTTTCCATGGGGACCTAAATTTCACCTCAGATTGACAAAATGTGACCTAATGTCAAATCAACTGTAAAAATCAGTAAGATTTGCCTTAATAATGAGACTAATAACATGATCCATGGCAGCTATACTGTAGCTTAGAGACAGTCTAACTGAAATTGTCAACACTTCCTTATACCTAAACCACAGAGTAGGGTGTTTGCCATTGACTCCCAAAATGACATGATCGTTGAAGATTACCAGCAACAGCAGAACATACTCATAGAAGAGGAGCTACAGCCAGTAATTACTGCTTAGTGTTGTGAAACAGTCACATTTTGGTTAAGTTCATGCACCAAAGCTACTTGTTTAGGTTCAGAAAAAGATCATGGTTTGGGTTAAAATGAGCATGTTACCAACGCTGACATTAGATAAGTATGTGACGTAAGTTAGGGACATTACATATGTGAGGTAGATTAAGGAAAGAAAAGTCAAGTAAAGTTAGGGAATTAACGTACATTACATAAGTTAAGTATGTGAGAGTAATAAGTAATAAGTTAGGGACATTACGTGTGTGACAAAAGTTAATACCTGATGCAAGTTAGGGACTTTATGTACATGACTTAAGTATGTGACATAAGTTAGGGACTTCATGTACAAGACATGGGTTACTATTTGATGTAAGTTAGGGACAATATGTACATGATGTAAATTAAGTATGCGATGAAAGTAGGGATGTTATGTACGGGACGTAAGTTAAGAAGTATGTGACGTAAGTTAGGGAAGTTATGTATATGACAAAGGTAAGTATGTGACGTAAGTTAGGGACGTTACGTATGCCATCTAAGTCATGTATGTGATGCAAGTTAGGGATGTTACGTATGTGACATAAGTTAAATATGTGACTTAAGTTAGGGACTTTACTTACATGACGGAAGTTAAGCGCGCGATGCAAGTTAAGGATGTAATTAACGTGACCCAAGTTATGTATGTGATGTAAGATAGGAATGTTACGTATGTGACATAAGTTATGTACGTGACATAAGTTACGTATGTGACATAAGTTAGGGACATTACGTACATGATGTGAGCTAGGGACATTACTTACATAAGTATGCAATGTAAGATATGGATATTACGTATAAGTCAAGTTATGGATGTTTAGTAAGTTAGGGACATTACTTACATGACGTAAGTTAAGTGTGCAAGTTAAGTTAAGGATATTATGTACGTGACCTTACTTAAGTATGTGACATAAGGTAGGGACATTAGTGGACGGTAGTTCAGTACATGACGGAAGTTCGGGACATTATTTACATGACATATGTTAAGTACATGACATAAGTTGGGGATGTTACGTACCTGACATAAGTCAAGTATATGATGTAAGTTAGGGATGTTAGTTGCGCAAAGTAAGTTACTTAGGGCTATGTTATGTATGTTAACTTATGTATGTTAAAGTAAATAAATGTTAACTTTTGCTTTCACAGTGGAAACAAACAATGATCTCCTGCGTGAAAGTCCTGTGTTTATTTAACCCATCCATCCACGACAACCTCTTCCCTAAGCAGAGTTTGTCCCTCTCTACATTACGTAACCTGACTTGTTTCATTGCTTGTGTTGTGATTACTATATCCACTAGAGGCCACCGCCCCTGATTAATAAATAAGGGTTATAATGAACTTTTCTGGCAGGGGAGCAGTCTTTAGAAAGATTTATTATAGCTTGACCTTTTTAGGATACCCTAAGTGCTTTACTTTTACCAATATAAACATGTTTTTCTTCAAAACCCTTCAGTCAGTGTTACACAATATCCAAACACTGGCAGCTGTACAAGAACTTTACCCAAATAAAATAGTTTCAAAAGAAGATTACAAATCTGACCAGATCTTTGATGCCAACTTAAGAAACAGCTCTCAATACTCTGCACGATAGGCACTTCTGGTTGGAACCGATACAGGATTAAGGTTTCATACCTAGCCCCTTTTAGACATAAGCATAAAAAGAATCTAGTATATTTATTGTAATTAGGTCAATGTAGTTTAGACAATAACGTTTACTTTGGGATTTATTGTCCATCTATCACCAGATTCATCTATCTGATGAATTGAAATTCTCTTCCTGCAAAGAACGCGGTGTGCAGTAAGGGTTTTGCTGCTAATAAGCCATGACTGTAACATTCTTAATGTAATTAAAAAGGACCAGACGCCCCAAGGAGTCCATTTTGGGTTTGCTGGTCCAGGAAAAATAAAAATGATGTTCAGTATAATCATCTCTTGTTACTACACATTAAATCTGACATTGACAGGTTACAGTTGCTCCTCTGTTTTCTCTATAAAAGGAAAAACAAGTTAGACAACTGTGTACAGAGCAAAATCCTACAATAAACATGTCAGCAGATGTGGGAATTTAACTTATTGTAGCCGTTTGCTGGATCAGTCAGCTTATTCAGGCTGCTAGCAGAATAAACAAAGGTCTGCTCTGACATTTCCTACTGTCACCCTTACCATATCACGGCTCTGATCAGTGCTCCATCATGACACACGTGTGTCTACACGCACACACACACAACGTCTGTCTCCAGGACGGCTGATCAGCCTGCTATCCATCAACAGTCTTTCATTCACACTGACCCAACTGCTGTGAACAAACACATAAAAACACAGAGAAGGATTCCTATACTGAAGCACAAACACACAGACATCACCACACTACAGAGACCCCTTCTCTCACACTCACACACACACACACACACACACACACACACACACACACACACACACACACACACACACCAAGGCATCCAACCTGCCCGCCTGTCAGCACACCAAAAGGTTCCTTTGTCCTTTGATAACCCTTGTCCAGCCTCCTCTACAGGAGGCTGTCTCCCTGACAAGCCTTGCCCATGGCAGGAGCTCTGAGCTGGGGGCAAAGAACAGAACAATGCCCTCTCTCCTGGAGGAGGATCGTTCACACAGGGACTTCTAATGAAATCCGTGTCTCGCCAGCCTTTCCCAATCTTTACCAGCCCCCCCTTTCTCTTCCTCTTCTTTCTTTCTCCACATTTTCTTCTGATATTCTTCCTCCATACTTCTTCAAGGAATTTGTTGATTTCTGATAACACAACATCCTGGGAACTTCACACTGAAAGAATGAACCAAATGGCGTGATATTGCCAATGACGAACTGCACTCTCTTTTCAGATCCTGGAAATAATGATGAAATCACTCTCCTTTTCCTGCCTTCGGGTAATCGAGAGCAAGACATTAAACAATCTTTTGGCCTAAAGCAAGGAGAAGGCTTTAAATCATCTGGCCTTCTGGATTTGAGTAAAACAAACCTCGTGAGCCAAAAAAGCAGAGAGAGAAGTGGTAAGAAAGGCAGAAATTAAAAAAGACAGGCAGAAAAGAGACGGAGAAAAAGCAGAGACAGCGGAGACAAGGAAATGCTGACCTCTGTTTTGTGTGAGATGGGTTGTGAGGAGTGAAAAGTGGCGGGATCATAAAAAATCCTGTGTTCAGTTTCCATCCGCTGTGGAAATCTGTCTGGACCAGTCACCACAACAAACATTCGACTGTCCATGAATCACATTTCTCTACTTTCTCCTCTCAGTTTATCCTTTTAAACTTCTCGACTTGCAGTCAAAACTAAGAGATAAATCAGTGGATAGTTGCTGTCTCTTTTCACATTATTAGGATCCATAGGAATACACTGCATGCTTGGTGCTATAAAGCATATTGATAGCTTAAACTATCATTAATTTACTGTTTTCCCTTCAAAAGACAGCTAAAAGATGACTTGAATCCTTGTGAATAACAAAGTTCATGGTCAATGTCACTTCCTCCTAAATTGAATTTCTCCATCTTCTCCTCCTCTTCAACGAATCTGCCTTTCAGCTCATTTCAAACTCGCCTTCGTCCCAAAACCTTTCGTCAGTGACAGAGGCCTTCGTGTTTAATGTCTCTGTCAACACTTTAAAAGAGTTGGCGGTGTTGTGAAAAATGAGCCAGCGCGTATAGCGGAGGGAGGTGATTTCCCCCGAGCCGCTTGTAATTGCTTCAAGCTTGGACCAGACAGGACGAAACCAGGAGGCCTGGCGCAGGAAGTGGGACAGGAAATTGTTCAGATTCAGCCAGCGAGGCAACATGCTGGCTTCTCCTAGAAGTGGAGTGGGTAGATGTATAGATGACATTGCCATCTTTCATGGTATCTAATACTCTTTTCCCCACCAAAATTGGTGTGTGTAGTACGCAGGTTTTCTGAACATTGTAGAACAGGGCGATACAGTGCTTGGTGATTGCCACAGACGGGCCTGGAAACAGGTTAGTAAACAGTAGAAAGCAGCATGGAGGCTGGTAAAAAAAAAAAAAAATGTTACGGTGGTTACTCCTTTTTTTTTTAACTTACTTATTCAGTCTCTCTTTCATACTCTTTACTAGCTTTTCAACAATCGAACGCTGCTTGGACGGAGACGGACGGTGTATTCTGGCGGCCGGTCATTGCATCACGCCTGCAAAGGAACTAACATTCACAGGTCCACCTGGGTGTCCCATTTCCATGATGTCAGTGAATATCCGTGACAACTGAGTTACTTTACCCTGGAGTGAATGCCGATTGTAACCTTTCCCATTAAATACCAAAGCCAGATGTTAGCAGGTTTTAGAAGATTAGTGGAGAAGGCGCTTAAGATGTGCTAAGTCATTAATATATTCATTTCAGTGCAAATGTGAACAGACAACACATCTACTATCAATAAACACTGACAAAAAGACTGCTTCCCATTTACCAAATCACCTTTTCAACATGTTCCGTTACTTATAAATGTGTTTTCTAGTTATTTTAAGTAAGTAAACCCATGTTCCCTTAGCTCCACGTGGTCTGGTTCCTATCTAGGGGTCAATCTGATGCCGCAGCCTTCTCCTGTCTTCATACAGAGGCTTTGAAGATCTGTTTTAAATCCAAAAGAGTCAGATTCGCTCTGTCTCTTCTCATGCTTGGATTGAAAACATAACTGCTCATGCACGCTGACAAACACAGCATGCATAACAGTCTACACAGAGATTTTTTTTTTAAATATTTACGTGCCTACGTGCAAAAAATATATAAGTTACAGATGTCTGAGACTTGGACGTCTTTTAAGATTCTCAGAACAACCTACTAAATATGCACAAGGAATCCTTATTGATTTAATCTACTGAAAAGGTCTGAAATCCTCCATCCAGTCATAAACAAAACAGTCTGAGGTGGGCGTTTGTTTCAATATAAATGGCCCTTGAGGGTGAAAATGGCATTACTCACTCCCCTCAGGACTAAAAAGACAAGTGAGCACTGGGCCATACAGACTGAGAAAAGCTGATCTAAAGGACTTCACCTCTCAAATAGTACAGCTGTCTCATTAACTCCAAATGCCTCGATAACTGAACAGAGACCAGTTGGACCACCAGCGAAAAAGAGAACACCCTAAAGCCATAGAGAGAAAGCAGGTGAAAGTTAGATAGAAACTCGTGAATGGGAAGAGGATTTTTTCTCAAGCAACCCTTTCCATTTCTGCCCAAACCCTGGGACCTTCTTTTGCCATCTTATCGTCTCCTCCCTCTCTCCCTCGCTTTCCACATTTTCTCCTTTCTTCCAGCTAGGATTAGCTCAGCAGGACACCAGCATTCCTTCTCTACTGGTAGTCTTTGTCTTGACATTCCCACTCCTCCCAGTGTCCTCTGCAGCCCTGCGTCCAACCAAGAAAACCAACTGTTCCATAAACTGGCAACAGGTTTTTTTTTCTTTGTGGTTTTATTTTTTTCCCTCAAATGTGAACAACTTTATTTCTCAATTAAAGACAAGAATCAAAGGATAGCTTGATGTCATAAGAACTTTTAAAAACTGTTGGGTTGTTGGTCAGTGGTAGATCCAAACTGCCAAATGTCCACAAGCAGCAGTTAGAAAGGGTCATGCCTACAGAGCTGCAGCCCTGCTCCATTCACACTCGAGGTCGGGGGTGCCCTTGCAGTGACTTTGATCTGGAGTCAGTTTTGCACTGCCGACTACCTGTTGTGAGGTTTTGTACGGGGGTAAGATAACTGATATGCAGTCAGAAATGGAGGGGAGCCGCACTCTATACCGGCATGCCCCACCAGGGAAGGCCCGCATGCTGTTGCAGCCATGTGCTAATCCTATTACTCCAATTTTAGTGTTTGTGTTGAACTTGGAATCAAAGTTTAGGCTACATGTTCGTCCTTCCTTCTTTAGCCATCAGCTGCAGCATTTCAGAGTTATGTTACTCTCAAACGGAGTGTAATGAAATCAGCTCAGCTCAGGAAAACCTATTTTTAGAGATCTAATAATATTTTTATGCACATTTAAACAAAAGCATACTGAGCAAATGAAATAAGTTTTATGATCTACAAAGTAATCCCCGTCTCTGACTTCAGACATAACCACTGATCACCTTTAAAAACCTCCACTCCAATGAACGCCAGAAGATATCAATGTGAAATAAAAGATTTCATTGCTGCATATTTCCATCCTGCATCTAGAACCTTTCTGCATTTTTTGGCTGCAAGTCTAATTGTCAAGTGTTTTATTTTTTTTTCCCTGGAAAAAGGCTCGACTGATTTAGCCAAACTGTGTAATGTTTAAAGTCTCTGCAAGTCAGAGGCAGATTTCTGAACAAGAAAACTGTTTATCAGGGACATCTGGTTTTTAACATGCATAATATGGTGATATTTTCCAGAGGATTTTTAGATGATGGAGCTACTGTAACATTTCCTTGACTTATATTCTAATTGCAGACTGCTCTGCAAAGATGGCTGGTGAACCCTAATGAGCCAATTGTCTCTGAAAATAGTTTCCTCAGCAGATTAATAAAAAAAATCAAAGATCATTAAGTCGATGTGGCCTATTTATTCATACACTGAAACTTTTGCATCATGCTGCGAGTGGACACTAACAGCTGGTAAGGTTAGACAAGCAAGGATTTACAGCAGCAAAGGGGATAAAGAGACCACAGGTATAAGAACCAGCTGCTCTCAAGGAAGAGGCTGCATTATAACAATATGACAGCTGTCAGCAATGATATACCAACCAGAGGATGCTGCTAGGTTCTGCATGCAAATACACATGCTCACACATAAACCTGAAAAGCACATGTTGCTCCGTAAAGCACGGGGATGGCGTGTTTTAGTTTCATATTATAATCGAGGCTGAAATCTGTGTATTCACGCTACTTGACCTCAGCACATAAAACAGACATAGAGAGGACAACAGGGAAAAAGAGAAGGAGAGAGAAAAGACAGGGACTGGGAGATACGATTAAAGAGGGAGATATACTGTAGCAAAATGGTAATGTTAGAATATGGTGAGGACAAAAGGCAACATGAGAACAAGCAGAGATGACATGAAGACAGATGACTGATGGGGTGCCCCATACAAATGAGTGTTCTGGCCTTGGGCCTTGACCTATCACTGCTTAATCCTTTCACCTGGTCTTAACAACTGCGAACACACACACACACACACACACACAATATAGAAAGCACAATCATCTATACTGCAGACAAAGACAAGCACTGGTGCACTGTTGTTCTAGATAAAGGTACACCAGCTCTTTTGTGTTTAAAACAAGAGTGGATAATAGTTTCATTAGTACCACTGATTCCTCCATAGGGCTTTACTTCTTAATCTCCATGGTGATTTGGCCTTGCCGCAGTATGAACACACATTGCTCTCAGTCTGTATGTGTGTGTGTGTGTGTGTGTGTGTGTGTGTGTTAATTACACAGACAGAATTGTTCATACACCGTCCAGGTCCCAAAAGGTCCTGTGTATGTGCGCGCCGCTCTCAACCCGCCAGCTTAGTTTACACAAGAAGGTCATTTTAATCAGGTGAATACCAGGCCGCCTAATCTGCGGGTCTTTGCCTGAGCATAAACAGAGGATATCCCCGGGCTCAGCCGGGATCACATACCTGGAGTCATGGAAAAGTCATTTCTGGAGCTGACCGGAGCAATCCAATAACCCCCTGTCCTCCTGGTCCCTTTTCCTCTCACTCCAACTCCGTATCACAATCACCTCGGGTGCTAGCTCGCGTTCTCACGTCTCGCTCTTTTACTCCATCTCTACTTTCCCCCCTTCCTCTCTCACTCACTCTCCTTATTCCCCGGCTTCGTGTAACATTATTGTAATGGCTTACTGACTGACCCGCAGGACCACGGTGTCAAATTTACACAAATGCACAGAAATGAAACATGCTCGCTTGTACGAGCATTTACACGTACGCAAGTATGCGATCTATGCCTTTGCTAATGTAGGAATTACACGCATGGTCGCACACCTAAAAATACACCACACAGTCGTCTTCTATGATTCCACTCACATGATGTAATGAACTGCAACAACCAAAATCTCACATAACGCTTAGTATTATTCATGAACTCTATGATATATACTAAATTGATGCAGAGCTTTGGTTAAACTGTCCAAGCTACTCTGGCATCTGGTCAAACATGGGGGTCTTGAGCCTGAGGGAATTCAGGGCGGATTTAGTTCTTTGTCTTGCGGCCTGGACATTAGCAGACAGCCCAGCTCTTAATAAGGTTCGACAGGTTTAATCAAGAGCGAAAAAACAACCTGAGCATAGGAACAAAACAAGTTGCTCAGCTCAAAACACCACGACACAGAAAGCTTTTCACGTGAGGAGGGAAGTACAAGAAGGACTTGAACTGAATTATCATTGAGCATTTCATAATGCATCCTCACACCTCTCTGTAGCCACTGCTATCTGGCATGCTGCCTCTCTTCCGGTGGGTGATAACATATCACTAAGGTCTGACTCTTTATCAAGCAGGCACACCAGTTAAGGTAGTGAGTCAGCCATCAAGTGGAGACCTTGTTATCGCTGTCTGATTTGAGTTGAAGTAGACAGACATTTCGCCTCGTATGCACGTGTGTGTGAGGGAGAGGGAGACAGAACAATAAAAACACACCACATCCCAAAAGCTTTACCTTTCCTCTACAAAACAGAAAGTGATAATTAAGATTAGCATCACACCACAGTAGATTCATTGTTTAGATTCCCTGCTGAGGCTAAAATAACTGAGACTTTTCTCTGGCAAAGATTAGAAACAGAAACAGCAATAAGCATCAGATCAGCTGTTACTAATGACATTTAACCACTTATTGGAATTGGCTTTAAACACAACAGTACGTGCCGGAAGTAGATGGTTCTCGCTGACTCCGGGGAGACTTTGCATTCTTTTTAAGTCTTTAATCAGGACCAGTGCAGTAAATTGTTGTGGTTGTTACTATTCTGGGTCTGCCTCTTATCCATGTGTGTCTATCAGTGCTGCTCTCTTCTGGAGGAGACTGGAGCCTCTGACTGCTCATCGAATGGACAAGCGCTTTACTCAGTGTAAGGAAGTGTGTGTTGCTTTGACGCACTCTGAAAGTAACTGCAACCTTTGGAAAACCACGTGGGTAAAGAAATGAGTTAGTATTGAAATGCATGTGCATCGTCTCATGGCAAGGAGACACAAACCGGACTCTCAAATTCATTAATCTTAGCAAAAATAAGACGTTCATGAAAGCATACTGGAAGCAGGTAGTGGATATGGGTTGCTGTTGGTGCTTGATGATCTAAGTGCGGGTGTGTGTGCATAAATGTGTGAGTGTGTGTGATGATAAGCGGTGATTCAGACATTCAGATGGAACAGCCGTGTGTCTTTCTTCCAGATGTTTCAGTGAAGCTGACTGCTTGTCTCTGAAGTTACTCAAGGACACAACAACAACAGGAACCAGTCACTGCGGGACCGGGACAGACAGTTTTTCAAAGGCTAAAAGACAATCCAATCTGTCTGCACACACTTAAGGCTTTGGCCGCCCAGAGGACACACGCTTGTCAGTTATGACAGCTTCCAAGAATTCCAGTTATCCTAAATGTGAACAAACATCACTCACACAATAGCGGCTCTGTGAGTCATACTTGAAAAAGAGGGGTCAAATGAAAGCTACGGTGTCTGCTATTAAGAATCCCTTTGACTCATCTGTCCAGTAACACTTTAAAATAACAATACTACAGTTCTTATAGTGAGTATGTCATCAATCAGTCATGTCACAGATGTCTGTACCTTCATAAACTCAATGTCTTGACCTCCACAAACGCATCAGAAAAAAGGCAAGCAGTTTAATATCTTAAAAGGAGTAATTGCACACCATTCTACATAATTTGGTCAAAATCTAATCAGTTAAGTCTAAAATGTTGTGTGCCTGCCTCTGAAAACCTGAAAAGGGCATTATAGTCATTGCACAAACTCAGCACATTAACCTATGAATATGTGATAGTGATATGCCAAAAATACAGGCCACTGGAAAAGATGCTAACTACATTACATTCAAAGGGCATCGTGTATAATCACAGACTGATTCAATTTTGTTTTACAAAATTACAAAATGACATCAATCAGGCGCTGCCTGTTTTTCCAGCAATCAAAAGTGGATTTGTGTACTATTCTGCTGTAGTCCTGAGCTGGAGTTTAACAACCCCTGGAACACGATGAGAGAACACCATTTTTACGTCAATCCAATCTAAATTAATTTGCCAGCTGGGTCAGGCAGAGTGGAGCAGTGGGAAAGCTGTCCATCTGCTTAAAGCAACAGGAGTTTTATACGATTTCAAACCACAAAGCCAGGTGGTCCTGCAGCAATGGGGAAAGCACACAGAGGAGACGTTGGAAAGAGACCTGGGATTAAAGGAAAAGGGTGCAATTTGGTGGGATAGATTAGATCAGAGGGATAAGGTGGTTGGATAAAGGCTAACAAAAGAAGGTAACAGAGAAAGAGGGAAATGACTAACAAGTGTCTGTTCTTGGGTTGGTTAGCTGTACTCTCAGTGGACCAGCATCGGTGGAGGGAAGTGGGGTAAAGGAGAGGTGGGGGGTTGTAAGGTTTGTCATGGAACACCTGCCTCCACTTAACCCCTCTCCCTTCCTTTCTGCTTGAGCTGCCTCTTTCAGCCATCTCCTCTCCTCCTTCCCTGTCACCCCCTCCTGCCCCGTCATTCATGCACATAGCATTCTACGAGCTCACGGGCCCAAGGCCCCTTCTTTTCCCAAACATGGGAGGGCCCCATGGCCTGGGCTGAGCTGCAGCCACATAGCCAGCCACCCAGTGAGCAGAGCTTTTCTTGAAGCTCCAGTAATTATTATTAATATTAACACTGATTTAAATGACTTCTTATGTGAAAAACAGAAAGTCAGCATCCAACTCTGAGGCTTTCTGCAGCTTTAAAAAGCTTTCAGCTCATCATTTTGGTTCTGCATGCTCCTCTCTTTAAAGCTCTCACAGTGAACAAAAAGTCGCAAAGTCGGGGCTAAAACTAAGTATCAGTTTAACTGGGATCTTTAGATGCTGGAGTGGGTATTTTTCTTGCTCAGACATTATGTTTTAGAACTCAATAAGCCAACACTGTTTGCGCTCTGTTGCAGTTCGGAAGTCCTTCAAACAGAGGTCAGAAAAAGCCATCATAGTGTACTGTACCACCATAGCGTTAACTTCTACAACTGTCAAACTCATATTCAAATATGTATAAAATATTTTAAATACTGTTAACATAAAAAAATCCATATTTATACGTTTTTAAACCATCATGAACCAGTGAGTTGGCAAGACAGCAAACCAATTAGTTACACAGCAAGCCAGACATGTTTTATTAATTAATGCCATTTCAGTCTGTATGGATCATACACTGTATAAAATAATGTACACAACTACCATGATGCCACCAACTTCATTCAGTTTGGCATTTCAGCCCTCAGGATCTTGTCTTTCTGGAACCAGAAGTGATCAAATTTGGTTGGAGAGGGTGGAGCCACAAACTGTGTTAAAGATGGACGACTCGTCTCCCCCACTGTACATAGGTGAAGCCAAAATATCCTGGATATGGACGCTGCCATCTTCCTCTGGTGACGTCATTCAAAGCCAGTCTGTGCAGCGGCAACCTCTGTGGTATCAAGTTTCCTGCCCATACACCCACCCGACCAATTACGAGCAGCGCCACTGAATACCAGCCCACTGATTGGCTCACACAGTTTTCAATCATGTTGCAAAAATGCCTGTTTTATAACATCAAATAACTAATAAAACCTAACTTATCAAAAAATCGGACACTTGAATATGCAGCAGTGTGATAAACAATTACCTTAAGTGACAGAAACCATCTTAGGGGAATAAGTTATTTGATGTGTACATTGAGTTTTTAGTTTGGCCCATGTCCCATCCACACATCCCAACATGTAGAGGGCGGGCTTTATGATCTATGCTGCAGCCAGCCACCAGGGGACGATTGAGATGTTTCAGCTTCATTTTTGGGGAACTGTCATGTCGTCCATCTTTATATACAATCTATGGGTGGAGCTGTGGATGAGGGAGGATCTGATTCATAGACTGTAGCAACGCCTCGCTGACAGCCTGTAACTCAAGCGTCCGCACCCTAAAATATGTATAACTTGAGTTAAGAGTTATATAAAATTCACTCCTGTTAAAATTAGCCATAGAGACCAAAACTGTTTTTTGTTGCAGGCTGTAAACCTGTTTATTTCTGCTGTATTTTGACACAGGGGTCTGTGGGGATTGACTCTCTTTTGGAGCCAGCCCCAAGTGGCCATTTGATGAACTGCAGTTTTTGGCACTTCTGTGTTGGATTCATTCTTCAGCCTAGGAGGTTGCCACTTGATTTGGATTTGAAACTCATAATGTGCACTACCACAAATGTACACATCAGACAATATATACATTCATTCACACTTCATCTCAAAGTTCTTATAATTTTAAAGGTATAATAGATTGTATGAATTTTCTCACTTTAGTACAATATAACCAGCGAAGCACTCTTTCCCAACTGGTGGTTATACCAATTAAAGAGCTGTGTTAGGTCAGGAGTTATTCACTGACATTAAAGAGGACATGGGGTCCCTCTATTCAGACCCACCGCAGGCATCAACTCCACCTCTCTCCTCTTTTCACCCCGTTTTCCATGCCTCATAAAAGATTTGCCCCTGGCCTCCCCACTCACTCTCCCCTCTCTTGTTTGCTCATTCTCCCTCTTTCACTCACTCATTCTTTCCCTTTTCACTCGTTCTCTTCACCTCTTCAACTAACTACCTCTCGTAGACGTTCTGGTGTTCAGGATTTAAAGGATTACCAATAACCATCTCTGCCTTGTCACCTCGTACCCTTTCTTGTCTGGCGGCTGCCCCCTTTTCACCCTCTGCTGGCCTCTTGTCTTTTCTTTCCATTCATGGATGGTGACTAAAGATGGAGCTGGACACTCCACCATTCGCCCTGTATCTATACAGAAGTCTTGTGCCAGTGTTCCAGTGTTTCTGTTCCTTTTACAGATATGGATGAGCTTTACATAAGCCTCTGCAAGAAACAGACACACACACACACACACATGTGGTGAGCTGGAGGGGTCACTGGCCGTCAACAGTGTGTTATACGGTAGCGCTCCCAAAGGTCTTCTACTCAACACAGTGTTCGAATAAGAGACACAAAGATGCAGTCAGTCTCCTCACTCACTCTTTCCCTGTTTTAAACGCATCGCTGCCTGACTGGCGGTCCAGTAGCTTTTAATGTTCTGTGAATCTCTCACTTCTTCCCTTTACAACACCAAAATTCACAAAAACACAGAAGAAGTAGCAGCCATGTAGGCAAGAATTAGTGCGATCTGGGGAACTGCAAATAACAGCTCGAAACAACGATGCCAAGTCAAGTCAAATCACAGCCGCTTTCAGTTGTAAACACAGTGAATCAGTTAAATGTGTCACCTGATAGCTCATTAAAGGGTAATGCGGACAGACAGAAAACAATTGGCGTTTGGTAGTTGTTGTTTTTTTTTTTGTTTTTTTTTTTTAAATGGCACAATAGTTGCCTGTGTTCCATGGCCTTTTGACTCCTCACATCTCAAAATAGCTCACCTCCCTGCCAGGCCTTTTTATTGTAAGCCAAACTGAGGTAACAAGTTGATTGAATTCCATGGTATTTACCTAAACAGATGAAGCTTAGGTCAAAGCTGTGTTAAAGTGGGAATACATGTAGAGAAATCTTCAAAAAATACATAATAGCCTGTGTCAATGTGCAAAAGAAATGAGGGTTAGACAGACAGAGGTTAAGAATAACGTAGTTTGTGCTATAACTTGATTTGAAAAGAAATTAGAAATTAGTCTCAGGATTCTTCTTCACTACTCTTCTTTATAGAGGCTAGTCAAGGCATGGGTCTGACCGAAGTCTTGGTGGTCCAGTGGAACTGAAGGGACTAGGCCAAGTCAGAATTTGAGGAAGTGTACCGATTTGCATGGCTTACTTTATAGATCCCAGTAGGGACATTTACTTTTCATTTTCTCCACTCTACAGGGACGTAAGAGTGCTGGGTCAGTTAATGAAGAGCTCTCCAAGGGCCGGTAGGCGTTCACTCTCTTGTTTAGGGACACTTGAAGGGCGTGGGTGTTCACCAACACAGGCTCTTGAACTCGAGCCCTGTGGTTAAACAGGGGCTTTCCTTACTCACTACAGAACACCACCCTGATGACAAATGATGTACGCTACTTGTGGATGATTCAATTTAAACTCCTAACAAGCGATGCAAAGGCAAAACACATCATCTGGAGCAGGGGACCACAGCAGATTTGTGGCTTTGTGTGAGGGGTGCAATGACATTTGGACAAAGCAGGAGAGGGGGAAACTTTGGGGACATGTAGCGTTTATGGTATAAAGCTAAACATGATTATTTTGAGATGGTCTGCTTAGCCCAAAACCTAAAAGAAAATGCTCATTCATGCCATAGTATGGTTCACACAGAAATACAGCAGAGGGATTTAGAGTACTATTGTTATATCACACAAAGATTTCTGCTCTTGAATAAACAGAATAATATGAGAATGATGGAAACTGACTTTTTGCAAACAGTAAAATAAGTGCAATAATGTCTTTTTTTGGGTCTGATAATGAGATCACAGTCACTGGTTGACGTATGCGCCAAAAACCTGAATACATGAGTAAAATATCGGTGTACACCTTGTCTAAATCTCCTCGTAACAGTAGCTGCGGTGTGTCAGCTGCAGCTCTGTTTTCTTGTTTATCCAGTGCCCAACTGGTGTGAAAACTGGAAATCCTGAAATGAGTTAAGTTAAGAGCGTAAGGCGGTAAGCCTACTAAATCTCAGTAGTGAGCCTTGCTTTGATAGACACGGTGGCTACAATTACTCCCCAGCTACAGTAGCTTTTCCTCCTGCCCAGGCAAAAAAGTGTAGGAAGAGGATGATAAAGGAAATGACAAGACAACAACCGAATAGAGAAGGAATGCAATACTACGACATGTAAGCAGGGAAAGAGTTGCAGATTGAACAAAGGGAACGGGATACAAGGAGAGAGGGAAGACGGCGGCTACCAATAAGGGCTGTTTTTAGTAAGCATACAGAGACTGAAGGGTGCAGATAGCTGCTGATAGAGGCTCCAATTCCTGGATTGGCAGTGCTAAATGGTGCAGTCCGGGCCGAAGACAGAAAAGCGATAACGTATCGTGGCTTTGTCTGCATCGTACCTCAGTATATAAAGTACAAAGACATGTTTGATTTACACACGGTTTGGAAATGACGAAGATAAAAATGTTCAACACTAGATCAGAGTTAAAACAACTTGTAACCCTCTCTCTTTATTCCACCTCTCCCTCTACATCAAACTGCGCATGAAGCCAAACCCCTGACGACCTTGACATATAAGAATGGCCATCATTAATCTACAGTGTAAGAAGTGCACAGATTTATATGACTGTTTGTGTTTGATCTATAGCTGGTAACGAGTCTGCTTTGTTTACTTTGCATTCCAAGTCTTTCATCTTGTTGACTTTTGCCTCCCTTTTCTTCTCTTTTTTTTTCCCCCTCTCCTGTGTTTCCAGTTGCGCTGTATAGTTTATGATTTGCTGATAGAGCAGGCAGGCAGAGGTCTTGAGGGGTCGCCTGAGACAAAAGCTGCTTTTCAGCTCTCAGGGCAGATACCTCCCAGCTCTGCTCCCTTCAGATAGCCGAAGTATGCCGGCTGGAGGTTTGAGGTGAGGCGTGGGAGGGGTGGATGTTGCTCCTGGCCTCTTCTTCCCACAGCGGCCGAGGTGAAAATGACTTTACCATGTGAAGAGGCTGTGGTCGCTCCCGCTATGTATGTAGCCCTGCCAAACTGTCCTTCATGTCTTGTCTTAATCTGACTTCTGAGGTTATGCTAGGACAGAAGTACAGAATATCTTACTTAAGAGTATGGTCGTGTTTCAGGTCACATCACACGTGCATGTTTTCATGCTTTTGCATGCTTAGTCGGGCCAAAAAAGGCATGCATATTCTGATAGGGGTTGTAAGAGAGAGAGGGAGAAAAATGCAGTAGGCTACTTAAGGAGAAGAGCAGGCACTGGATGATATAAACATTCTATGTCACGTATCCTGTCCAAAATAATTGTGAATCAAATCAAAAATATGCTTAATCTCTTAAAATGGCACTAAAACAAACTGGAATAACCTTACATTTTGTTAACAAGTATGTTGAATACATCACAGATATGACACAGTTTTTTCACTGAACATCCTTTTTAGTGAAAAACAATCTTATAAAGCCAGGCTTTTTCAAATGGCGTCATATATTCTATATATTTTAATGTGTTTTTGCTAATTAACGTGATCAAACTTTGTGTTTTTTTTAAATCACAATCCGCAATAAAATCGTATATCGTCCCATCTGTAAACAAGAGTCTGAGTGTATGCGTGTACATCTGCATGTTTTGTGAACAACAGCGTAAAAGGGGGCAGGTTCGGTGCAAGAGAAAGTGTGAGAGAGGGAAAACAAGGGACTTAGACGGCTCTGCACCAGGTGAGCTTTCCTGAGGGCAGCTGGGAGTATTTTTCCCCTCATTTAGCAGTTCATGAAAAAAACCACAAGCTGCCAGATGTGACAGAGGGCACGCACCCTGCTCGCACACTGTAAACACACACACACAGACACACACAAAACAAAAATCTCTCACACACACACACACACACACACACACACACACACACACACACAGAGGGAACTCAATCTAACCCAGCGTGAATGTGTGTGTGGCACTGATTTAACAGTATTCCAGCATAAGTCAGAGGCAGATTTCTATCAGGGCGAATGTCCGTCTCATTAAAATGAATGTCAGATGAGGTAAACGGAGGGTGAAGACATCAAAGAGGCCTGCAGGGAGCTGGATAAATCTGGGTTTAAACTCACTACAAACCCATTTACGTCAGGACTCTGACTATGAACCCGACCAGGAACCTGAATATCACTTCCCTTGGAAGTTGTTTTATTCCTATTTATTCTGTACGTAATCCATTTCATTTCTTTATGGATCTTACTGCTAATTGTTTTGGGGCAATAAGACACAAAGTCATGTTGCTGAAATACCTAAAACAGAGCTAAATTAGCCTTAAATATGGATCTTAAGTACCTAGAAACATGTACAATCACTTTCCCAATGTCTTAATAGTCTGAAATAACTACACATTGTCTGAAGAAACGTGATGGCCACACTGTGTACCTATGGCTCACCGCTGACCTACATTCCCCTTTGTTATTCCACACATATCGGCACTGTGTAAAACCGCTGGCTGCTAATTGCTTTCACATTACAGAGCAGCCGGGTGATCTTGGTGGCTTTCCAAGACCACCAACACTGGGACATGGGGCGTGCACATTTGCAAATGCATACCACCAATCACCGGCTGCATTACAAGCACAGACCGAGGGCAAACATGAAGGCTGCTATCTGCTACGTAACCGGCAGTAAAACACTTCTCTGCTATTGTCTGAGACCATCTTAACTACTGTTTTTCTTCAAGTTTTATGGCTGTCGAGCCAGGGAAGCCCACGTAACTTACCTAAAAAAATGAATGGTTCACGTTAAAAGTAAAGAGGCTTCACTACACACTTCAGGAGGCACCTTGTGTAAACCACCAAGTGATGAACTCATTCAGCAAGCAGCAGATTGCTTGTTCTTGACTTCCTAAACACATTAAACAGGCATGCAGTGCAATCATTAGGGATGGGTTATTTGTGCCAATTAAACATGGAGGGCAGTGGGCAAGAAAATTGTACTTCCCTTACATAATCTCACATGTCTACAGCTAATATTGTAGTAGTGTATAAAAAAAAGTATGACCTTATGGTAGCGTAGCATTTTTATCCCATTCTTCCATTACATAATTCTTACTTCACTTCCGCACCAGCTCTATTTTCCAGCCTCAAAGGTTGCTGCTTGTTTTAAAATATTTATAATGGCCTTACCGCATGTGGACAACCAATAAGTGGCAAGGACCCTTTGACCAACACATTCTCACTCTGATCTCGTCCTATATGGACGCTTGGTCCACATCAATATATGACGTGCAAGGTACCCTGGGTGCATTTGTTGTTGACGGTCTGGGACGCCGTGTCAACTTCAGCCCAACACATGCATTGTGTGTTTTCAAAATACAATTTGCATACAGTCTCTTTCAAAATAAATGGACTACGTCAGTGCAACACAACAAATGCATGAGGTAACGTTTAGCCAACACATGCACTCGGATAGGTTTAGGCATCAACACTATGTGGTTAGGTTTAAAAAGAAATAAAAGCGTTTGGCTTTACATTTACAAAAGATGTAAATGCTGGCCTCCAGAGTGAAAGTTGGCGGTTGTTGGATCCATCCACCATCCCTCCCTCCCGCCCACCGTACTTGGAAATTTCACACCCTTAACTTACACTGTTGTCCGGCCGTGACAACACTACACAATAACGATGACCAGTGACGTATCATGCCGACATGAAAGGACGGCTTATTTCGTCGCTGTCTGACGCTAGAAGTCACTGCCCAAGCACCGGTTTCTGACGACATCGCAATGAAGCCAAGTTGCTCTAACGCAGCTGTCAATCATGTCAATCACAGCTGGTGAACTGCTGTCAAACAGTCAAACTAGGCAGCGCTGATAAAAGTATGAATCCAGAATCCAATACTGCACATTGGTGCAGCCAGTGAGCAGTGATTAGTACTTGGTAATTTGATCAGCTCTGCCTAGTTTGACATTTTGGCTGCAGTTCACGAGCCCTGATTGACATGATTGACAGCTGCTTTAGATACTCCTGGGCCCTGAATGGCTGTTTTTGGTGCGTCGCAGTAGATTCTAGCGAATGCCTTTGAGGCAATAAGGAGGAGGAGGAGGAGGAACATGATTCTTTTCACAAACTATCTGTCTCATGTAACACTTTGTTACAGGCTGGTTTTAAACGGGATGTGTGTTTGTTTTTCTTTCAAATGAGCTTTACTTCCTTGCAGTGCTAAAGCAAACAGCTGTGTACCACAGAATCTACCAATATCACCAAAATTCAACCTTCACAGCCACTTTTTCCATTTGCATGCATTCCACCTATTGTCTGACAAGCTGTGCAGAGTTTCCATGTTTTTCTTATTTAAAAATGTCAGCCACAAGAAACTTGAAAGAAATTGGTTAATTTTAGGAAGAAGCCCATTTTTGTCCAAATGTTTAAACACCGACACATATCAAGACAAAGGACAATCTACCACTCCGGCTCATTGCTATCATGAGTGGAGGTTAAGCAAGCCAGCTGGCTGGAGTTAAATCAGTTTTAAATTAAAGAGTAAATGGACTAACAAAGCCTGAGGCGCAAAGCGAGGGCAGTGAGGGACGATGGGTCACTGCTGTCTGGTCATGAACACACAGACAATTAAAGAAGAAACAGTAACAGAGAGAACAGAACATGCTCCAGGATACGACTAAAATAACTGTATTAAAAACACTTCATAACAAACCCTCGGCTTTAGACGAAGTTTCCGTCCGAGGATGAGAAGAAAAAGAAGGAGATGGACAGTAGATAAAGACAGTGGGAGGAAAAGCAGGAGTAAGCGTAAAAGAAGGAAAGCACTCGCTCCCTGCCAAACTCTACCACAAGTCCCTGCCATGAGCTGACAGTAGTCCAAACTGTTGAACAGTACCAGCAGGGGAAACTTCGGACCGACTCCACCATTGTTTGAACTTCCACTCAAACAGTCATGAATCACAGCAATCTGTCTCGCTCCGAATTATCAGCACCGGCCCATTTCGAATCAGCGCTTCAACAGAGCATGTCAGGAATAATAAGCCACAATGCCCATAGCAGGGATTTGTTTCTTTCTTTTTCAATTTCACTGCAGCAGGACCCTTCAGGCTGGAGACATCTACAGGGACGGGGCCCCCGCCTTGTTGCAAAACATCATTACACAATGCATGCAACAGTCTAAACAGTTGTTCATCTCAATGAAAAGCTCAATAAATATTCTGTTTAAGTGCAGTGGAACTGTGGCTGAATGTGGACAGATGCTGAAGCCGTGCCATCTCTCCTTTACTCCAATCATGGCTATAATGACATGACAGGTTTTATGTTCCATTAAAGATGACTGCGGGACAGCGAAATGCGAGGAATCTGTTTTCTTCTGTTAGAAAATAATATGGCCGTATGCATTGCTCAACATTTCCAAAGGCAATCATGAAAATGTTGCTGTTTTGCAAGCGTAAGCGTTGACATGACATGACTTATACTGTAAGAGCAGGCATATTTTTCACAGTTCACGTCATATTTTAGTGTGAGGGGTTTAACAGTGGATACAATCAGAGGCTCTTAAAGCCATGTTCCAGTTGCTACGACGGCTGGATGAAATAGTGAGAGGGACGGCGGGCTGAGAGGTAATGAGCTCTTGTGGGCAAAGCTTAGCACGGCTGAGGCAGCCACGCAGAGGTTAAGCAAACAGGCAGTGGGATCACGCGGGCCTAAGCCTCTTATACAGGCCCCTCTGAGGAGAAGATCATTGACTTCTGATAGAGGGATGAAGGTCAGGAGTTGTCAAAGACAGAGGGGCCACCACTCCCACTCTTCCCTGTCTCTCAGCGACTGTTTATTTGCGTCTTCTTTTTTAAATCATGTGTTTTTTAATGAGCCAAATGTTTTAGCTCTGCGACTGATAAGACTTGCCGGGAGTTAATTCAAGCCTGCTGTCAGTCAAACGGCTCTATGAAAATATTTTCTCGTCTCAATAACGTTCCTGGCGCTCTCGGCTCACTCCTAGCTGAGCCAGGCCCATCCCAGTCCTCACTCACATCCTCAGACTATCAATCTTTTCATCCCTTTTTGAAAAGAAAAAAAAAAGTATAGACTTCTTTTACTCGATGAACCTCTTCCTCTTTCCCTCCCTGGGTCCCCCCTCTCCTGCTGGGAGTCGCAGGGCAATGCAGTTTCATTTCCTGCCCTGCTGAAATCAATGCTTTCTGTCTGAGAGAAGGAGGGGAGCGGGGAGAGGGCCGGGGAGAAGCAGAGACAGATATATGGAGAGACAGGAAAACAAGAGTGAGGTGTGAGAGGACTGTTGGCATGCAGGACACAACCGCACTAGTAAGTAAACTTAAACTTGACTCGGATCCAAGTCAGCGTCAGCTTTGATAAACATCTACCGGGAAATTAAATAACTGTTCAAAGTGGAAATATAAAAAAAACAAAAAAAAAAACAGGGGGGGCTGCTTTAACGGGTAAACTCAATTTTCCCCTCAACACTCCTCATCGTTTTCATTCGCCTAAGAGAGGGAGAGATTCTGTGGAGGGCAAGAGCGGCATTCAGCATCCCACAGGATAAATGTAAGAATTCCTGGGCGGGAGTTGACGAGATTCCTTTCCGCCCGTCCCGGGTTAAATACAGAGTTCCGCTACATGAGCTTAAGTCTCGGAGTGAATGAGAGGGAGACGGTGATGAAGAAGATAGCATAAATTTTGTCACAGTCACACAAAGACAGATTCCTGCCCTATGACTATTCCATACCCTTGTATTACCATTCCTGCAAATTTCACCACAACAGCCCACAGCCGCTCAGACATCAAACGCAGGACTCCCTCAGTGATTCTACGAGCCTCTGGTTTACGCATCTGGACAGTCGGTAGCGCAAAACGTCTGACTGCATGCTTTTGTCTTGCTATACTTTTCACTCGCTTGTTTCCGTTTAAAACAGCCCCACAATCTGGATAGTTAGACTACACAGAAGTCAATAACTTTGCCTTTGAAAGAAGCCGGCGTATGGTGAGGCCATCAAGCCTAAATGGATTTAAGAGGCTATACCAGTGACTGTGTGGGTATGGTAACAGCTTTTCCCCAAGACTGTGAAGAAAGCTTTGAGGGGTTGCCAAAACGTTGGGTGTTGAGGCTCTCTAACTCGCAGCTTGTTCCTGAAACAAAAAAGGGATGATTTCTTTTTTTAAATCTTAAGCTAGAATTTTGAATTTTTGAATTTTTCACCACGAGGCCGACCTGATCACTGGAGCTTTTTCTTTGCAGCCTATCACAAAGTCTGATTAATGAGACAACCCGTGACCGTGTCTAACGCCACACAAGGGCAATGATTTCCCGGTTGGTGCGGAATTATGCAGATGGCAAGCCAGCAGTGGTTTGCTAGATGGGCATTTAACGCACGGTACTTCAGAATTACAGCCAAGGAGACCTTTAACTCCGGATTCCTCGGTCAGTGTGGTCAACACAGGATTAGAATGGATAGAAAGGGAATTTCCATTTAGGTCAAATTTATTATGGTCTTTTGTGCTTTTTCTACTTGTGCAAAGTCACTGTTTTATTTATGGTCTCTGGTTCCTGTCACAGTTTTTGTCCCTAAACATTATCGTAATATACAGCCGTGCCGGACATTTAAATAGACGAAAGTTTTAGCAGTCGTGCTGGCAAATTAAAGCAAAGTTGCCTCTACGCTCAGTAGTGCCGTAAGTGGGATCAAAAGGAGTGCTTGTCTGTGTAACGTGAAAGTTTGAGACCAGCCCACCAGTTGAAGGCTCCCCCTCTTAAGTCTTTTGTGTGTGAGTGAAGTGGCTGGGTAAACACTAGCTGCTGGTTAATAGGGAGCTTGCTTAGAGAACAATGTGACAAAGCCTTTGGTTAAACAAACATGTTGAGGCCGTGTCCACACTAATGCAGATACATTTTAAAACACTGTTTAAGACCATGTCAACACTAAGCCAATAATCCAAAAATGCATCATGTCCCTAATCTTCCTCACACATTTCACACCAAAATTGGTGCTTTTAGAAAAGGTGCAGATTAAGGTTTATGCTGTCACAACCTAGAGGACTTAGCAAGCATGTAAAAGCACAGCAAACTAGGGATGCACCGATCCGATATCTGGATCGAATATCGGCCCTGATATCAAAATAGATGGATCAGGTATCGGAAACCTATACCTGAGGCGATCCTTTCCCTTTAAATCTATTGCGACGCGAGCTGCGTCATACGTCACGGAGCGAAGGAGAGAATCTGCTGTGTGGAGGTATTTCACACTGTTTCAACTGCTGTTGCACAATTGTTTATTTTTGTTAAAAATAAATACTGTGTAGTCATCAATGCCTGATGCCTCTAGGTTTTTCTGTTCTATATGAAGGTATACAGTATAGCTTTTTAGGTCAACCATGGTATCGGATCGGTATTGGGTATCAGCTGATACTCAAAGCCACAGCAACGGGATCGGTATCGCAACTGAAAAAGCTGGATCGGTGCATCTGTACAGGAAACACTGTTCAATTTCAAGTTAATTGTACACAAGGTCATACCCTCACTTTAAAAAATTCTGCTTACTTATTTCCATTCAAGTACCACCTAACATGCGAACATTTAAGTTGAAAGTGCTGGGCCTTTTTCTTCAGCCTCAAGAGTCTGTTTTATAATATGGAAAAATGAAACTGAAAGAAAAACCTAAAAGTGATGCAGCAGGAGAAAAAGGCAGACAGACGATGAAGAGAAAGACGAAGGCAGAGGGACCATCGGTTGTTCCTCACCATAAAACAACACCTCACAGTTGATACAACAACACACACATCACAACACGAGCCTGCCAAACATTTTCAGCAGAGCAGAAAAAACACATTGCACAACATGCAGTCGGTGCCCACAGCAAACCCACTTCTCTCATGGGAAAAGGACAAAGAGAAAAGTGGCAAAGCGTCATCTTTTTCCTGTGAGGGCAACAATAAATTCAAGATCTGTTGCAACACTGCACACTTCCCTGACTACACGTTATTGTGTGGAAACCTGCACATAGATGGACGGCTGAAGGCCGACATTTCCGATAAGATAACATCATCTAAATAAAGTGCATTGGAAAAATATTTTTGATTATGTGATAATCTAAATGAGGCATGGCTTTTAATCAAACAAGGTCAGTGTGTGGGTTCAAAAGAAGCTTATGAAACATCTTGACTTTGAACCCCCACTGAAGACAATGAAAGGGAAAAAGGCTTATACATCCACAACCTCGTTATTACTTTAGCAGATCCCCAAATCTATTTGGTGGCCAAAGTCGACTTGTTAAACCGGCAGCTTTGAACTAAAACCCATTTGCAGGAACTAATCTTCAAAAGACAGAATTCCTCAACTTCAGACTACAACAGGATTATAGTTTCTGTTGCTACTGATTGTAATTAAAAAGCAATAAAAGGCCACAACAGCCAAACACACTTCTCTCTGTGTGCTACACAAACAGAAAAACTTCCTGAACGACTAAATGAGAGGGCGAACCACAAATCAGTCCTGAGCCCTGAAAAGCAAATCCAACACTATACACACACACACACACACACACACACACACACACACACACACACACACACACACACACACACACTAAAAGGGGTTCGGTTAATTCAAACTGAACACAAATCATTAGATGCCCCGTAAAATTCAATTTCCTGCAGTCCAAACATCTCTGGTTTAATAATTCCACAAGCAGAGCGAAGTTTGTATTCTAAGCATTTTCCACATTACACAGCACTACAGGAGAAATGTGCTATATACATTATATCTGTGTGTAGGTTAGAGGCTTGAAAAAAAACAACACAGAAACAAAGACAAAGAATTGAATGATGGAGCTGCCAGGAATCATTTTGGAATCACACAACAGTGAGAAAACACACGTGATGATGTTGTATTAATAACTGCAGAGTGATAAGTTTATACAAAAGTCTCGGCGGAGCTGATGGTCCAATGGTTTCGCAGTGTAACCACAGCACCACGTGGGCGAGAGAGCAGACGTGGAGCCACAAAGACATATCAAGACTGATACAGAGAAAGCCAAATTATGACTAAACTTCCTTCTCATAATCAGCACGTAACTACAATGAAGGAATTTAAGTGTTTCTACACTAACTGACATCACAAATGATGCCTCCCGCTCCAATCAGAGCCGCTCAGTACCGACAAACCATTACCATAGGCCTGCATGAGTCGTTATGATTGTGTCTCCAAAGAGAGCAGGAGCTGGTGTGGAGCCACCCCGCTCTCAGTTATTGTTGAGTAAACACACACAGCGTAGCCAAGAGCAGCATGTCAGTCAGCCAGGCAAGAAGGGCCAAGTGAAGGAGCCACTCGACGGCCAAAATGAAATGTACAGACAGAGAGGGAAAGGGACAGTGTGTGTGTGTGTGTGTGTGTGTGTGTGTGTGAGAAAGACAAAATACAGCCAAGAAAGTCAGAAAGAGAGCAAATAAGAAAAAAAAAAACAGTGAGAGAGTGCCAGCATTTGTCTCATGCCAGTCAGATAAGAGGAGTGCCAAGGAGTTTTGATGTCATGCTGGTGGTGGGGTGACGGAGGGGTTGACTATCCTCTAATCCTCTCGCAGGCAGAAAGAAAGTAGGTCTGTGTGTGCAACTGAAAACATACTTTGAGGGACAACTTTATATACAACTTTTCCAAAGAACACAGATAATTTGTATCCGCAAACAGCATGGACTTGATTAGTGTTTCTGACCTTTCACTGACATTCTGGGATTCTTTTGGTATTTGTAATATATATTGTGATTATTTAAAAAAAGAAAACATGAGTAAAGGAATTCAAAGCAGAGGACACATGCAGGTGTAACCAGCAAAGTAACAAATGAGACTTAAGCCCCTTTCCCACTGCACATAAACGCACCAACACTCACTAACATCTTGCTTTTGTGCATATTCGGAAAGGTTACAACTGGCATCCATACCTGGGTCAAATGACTCTGCAGCAGTCACAGGTATTAATCGACTCAGCAGTGACAGAAATACAGCACTTGGGGTGAACGTGCTAATTTGATGTCTTTACCAGCGAGATGCAATGACCCGCCACCACAAATTACCATCCGTCTCTGCCCGAGCAGCTCTCAAACATCTGTCTAAATCAGTCTGCACTGAGTTTGAAAGAGAGACTGAATAAGTAAGATATATATGTATAAAAAAAAGAAGTGACCATTGTAACATTTTTCACTAGCCCCCATGCTGCTTTCTACTATTTTCTAACCTGTTTTCTGGCCTGTCCGTGACATTGAATGTGACACACTAGAAAAAAAATAAACAGAAACGCATACTCATCTGCTGCAGAGCTGTGCGCACAGCTCTAGTCTCCTGGCAATAAGAAAGCCGTCATTGCGTATTTGTACAGTATGCGTACATGCGCTCATTTTGGTGAAAAAGCTGTATTTATGTTGTCAATCGGTGAATGACTGTGCAAGCTTTTGTTTTACTCAAGCGGCAACTTCTTAGGCTGCAAACATGGAAGCGCCAAAAAACTGCAGTTCTTTGAGTGGCCACTTGAGGCTGGCTCCAGAAGCGAGTGAGATCCCAGAGACCTATGTTAAAAAAGATATACAACAGATATATTTAGAGCCTGGTACAAAAATCAGGTTTGGTCTCCATAGCTAACTCACCCGTTTAAATGTTATTACTGCTTTGAGTGTTTGCTGCTTTTCTGTCCTCGGCTTCTCAGACAGATACACCCCTTGCTCCTCCACAGCTCCAGTCTCTTGTCAAAATATGGCCACTTCACTGAGATGTCACTAAATGTGCTCTAATTGTGATGACGATGTTGACATGATATGTTGCTCAGGCATAACACAGACCACAGTTTAAGATTTTGTTCTCACCAGACTACTTAACTTAGGCCAAGTATTTGCATAGAGAAAAAAAAGCTGAATTCATTTGGACAGAGATGAGACACATCTTTGTGGGATACAGCTAGTGAAAAGATCATCCACTGATTGATAAGCTCTACATATCTTTTGGAAAATAAATATTAAAATTTTTGGTGGAAAAGCCCATAAAGTTTGGGGTATTTAATACCTCGGAGCATGGCGTTGTACAAAGACCTACTTGTGGGTGGACGGAGATCTGCCCGTCTGCTTGCAGAGGGGGTTTCTGAAGTCCTTAATGCAATGCAAACAGGGTTTAAAAAGATTTACTCTGACACATATAGGGGAATTTAAAAAGCCATGTTTCATCCTACTCCCTATTAAATGAAATGTAGCATGATCTCTTCATATTAATCCCGGTGCAAAGCTCGCTAGGAGGACGCTAGCAAAGTAGTAATTTGATAAAACTGCAGTGAAGAGTGGTCGGAATGAAATTTAGAGCTCTTTAAGCTCGTGCTATTCCCCACAGTCCCCAACATTACACCGTGCCAAGTCCGTATGGGAAATTGATATGCAGTATGTGTGGCTTATTCCATTAGACTCATTAAAGTGTCACTTTGTCATCAGCACACTCTCGCACTTACAGCTTGCCTTACAACTGCAGCAAAGGACTCATTGTATTGTGTGTTTAAAGTACAGCAGAGAACATTTTTTATGTGGCGGGCGTAATTTGTCTTCCAGACAGCAGTCGAAAGACATCAACATAGAGAGTATTGAAAAGGAGGTATAGAAAGCTATTTAATTTGTAGTGGGGCATACAGAACAGGGGCAAGTATAATTTTAGTCTATTAATGTACCATACACTTTGACAGAACTTAATGCTACCTTGCTGCAGCTCATATCCCCCCCTGTCCAGACTCTACCTCTGTTAAAATCATTCAAGTGCCACACTGTCCTCCACACGCTGGCTTCTCAGCTGCAGCACTAAAACCTGAACCAATGTTTTCTGTTCCCTTTGTTAATCCGCCGCTGCATTTCCCTGAGCCCTGCAGAGGTTTTTCTCACTCTAACAGACTGACCTCCTGTGCAGACAGTAAATTGCAGGAAAAAGGTTTTTCACGCTTGGCTACAGTTTGTAGTGGCAGAAACTTTATCAAACGTCTCCAGCGAGGATCTGAGTGAACTGTGTTTAGCCTTTGATTAAACGCTGCCTCTCAGAGGGACTCTGACCGCTAAAAAACAAGCACGCTCCACGGAGTCTTGTGAGTTTTGTGGAAATAAGAGCAGTTTTCCTGCCAATATTACGCAAATGCAGGAAATTTACACTTCGTACCATTCACAGAAAAGCATTCGCCGGACTTGGCAGGAGAGCAGATCTACCAAAAGGGAAAAAAAACCTCAATCAGGCTCTCCTTTTAGAATTCCTCTGTCAACCAAGCATTGACGACATATTATCGGGACATTCCAGTAAGCAGCTCAATGGAAAACAACTGTACCGTTTACTGGCATCACACATCACAGGGAAACTTCATATCTTGTGAATTCCGTAGTAATCAATAAGGTAGCCCTGCTTGACATTTGATATCTTGACATTTTTTTATACAACTTAAAGCAAATCGTCCGCTGGCTGTACATCAGTTAAACAATTAGCACACAATATTCTCCAAACTGTTTGCCCTATGGCAACACTGAGGCACGCCGAGCCTTGGCAAACACATGTGCTTAATAACGAGTGGGAAGTAGGTAATTGCCAGTGCACGACGTGGTTTACACACCGATGTTTTAAATCAGTGACATAAAACAGAGTCGGAGCGTATGATTTATGGCTATGTCCTGATTAAATTAATGTCCACAGCTTTCTCCACATTTCACACGCTCAAAATGGAGTCGAACTGTCTCAAAAAAAAAAATAAAAAAATCACCCCCTCCTCCCAGAAAAAAAGACCATACATCTGTTTCACACATACAGTTCCTGCCACATTCTTCTCTGTCTGCCAAAAGCTTTTAGGGATGCACACCACTTGATGCCTGAGTTAGTGCAGCGTGCACTGTGCAGAGTGGGAGTTGAGTTTTAAACACGGCGGAGCCATCTATCTGAGAGAGATGTACCACTCAGACCACGATGGAGCCCAACATTCCCCAGAGCATCTGGATGAAATACTGACAAACTGGATATAGCCACACATAAAGGAGAACATATAGCAATATCGCAATGATGAAAAGCACAGGGCAAACTAGAAATCTTGAGGATGCATAAAGAAAAGTGCTACCATAAACTCTGACATCTCTTTCACCCCCTTGAAAACTGCTCCCTTAATATGAGTCTAAGAAATGCCAGAAGAAATATAACAGTACAGATAGACATCTCAGTAGCAGGGAGAGCAGGACAAGCTCCTACACACTCAGTCTGTAGCGGCGAGGATTTTTTCCAGGGGTGAAGTGCCTTTAGTGTCAACAGTGTGTCCTGCTGAAAACTGCACTGAGGCAGTTCCACCCAACATGATTTATAGCCTCCCTGAGTGTTATTAAAAGGCTAAATGCAACTCTAAACAGATTTCACATAGTCGCTGCCCTGCACAGGACCTTTTATGTTTGGAGGTGAATGTCCCATGTTCAGAAACATTTACACAGTTTATATAGCTGGGAAACATTGCCGTCAATTTATTTTTATGAACATGTCACAGATTAGTACTTCGGAGCTTAAGAGCAGGGGCCGAAAGATGAAATGACAGTGACTATTCGGAAATAAAAAGACGCTGCACCCACCTTGCGTTTATATAAAAGGTGCATTTACTTGCACTGCGGTAACGTGACTGTTCCCCGCTTTCAGCAGAAATCTGATTTCCATGCTGCAAAACCTGGGTTCAATTTCAGGTTAACTGATTAAGAATAAATCCAGTTGGCGAAAATTGATTCCTGCTGGAAAATACTCGGGCATGTCGACCTTCGTGTGGGTTTTTCAGTTTTTCCAATTGTGCGCAAATGCATGGAAAAGACCTCCAGAGGAGGATGGTTATGATTTGCAAGTGACGCAATGCCCATAAGAATAAAATCTCATGATTTGTGCTACGTGTTACGCAGCTGAGAGCGTATGCAGTTGCTCAAAATGCATGAACATATTGTTGGTTTATACATCTTTTGTCAAGTCTATCATGTAAACAGATTCCTTTGCTGTGGCCAGAGGAAGCTCTGATTGTTCCTGGAAATGAGGACACTTCAGCGTATCCTCATGCAGCAGTTCCTATGATATCTTACAGATTAGGTTTAGGAAAATAATCATCATTGGCCGCAACTTGATGACGTGACATGATGTGAAGACATGAGGTAAAGTAAGGTAAAATAACTCAGCACTGACTTTTGGTTTCCCATGAAACCAGACTTCCTAGGTCCAAGCTGGGTATTTGTGTGATCTGTCCACCGCCCCGACTTTCCTCCCTATACAGACTCTGTTGCTCTTTATACTTCCTCACCTGACTTCCTCCTTTGTTCTCATTATGTGATGCAGGACAGACTGCGGCCTAAAGGTCATGTGATCACAACTTCCCGGCTCACGATTACATTGGTGAAATACGAATTACGGTGAATTACTTTTTTTAAGGTATAAGAATGAATGGTGAATGAGAACAGCCTGGACACTTAAACCAGAGAGACAGAAGTGACCTCTGACCTTCTGACTGGACGCTTGCAGACTGACCAGTAAACCAGACAGCATCAAGTAAAGACAAGACAGCCGCGCCCTTCAGTTTCTTCCTCGTTATGTTTGCTCAGATGCAGTTACATTATAGCCACTGGCCGCTGATCACATGGTACAACCCTCTTCTCTTCATTCTAAGTACAGTTGAACCACACTGTTGTTCCCCTCTGACCATTCCCATGACAGCAAGCCAGACAAGAGACAAGACTCTGAGTGTTATCATCTACCAACAAATCCTGGAGCTGCTTCATTTGGGGGGGATAGCAAGTTTGTGGATGCAACATACAAATTAAGCATCTTAAAAGAATACTGCCCCCAAATGATCATTTGTAAATCAATTACTCACCCTGTGTTACCTTAAATTTGTGTGGAAAATTTTGCTTTTTTCACCTGCTGTCATGGTGAGCGAAGGATCCAAAATTGGAGAAAACTCTTAATGTAATCATGTCATAGGGGGCCACGTTTAACAACAGCAAAATTATATCACACAATCTACACTCATGTAACTAATGTATCCAGTTGTACACTTAGTACTTCTCAAACAGAGGCATTTGTGCTAAAACACTTCTGCATAACCAGTGCAGGTGTGTGACTGGTCCATGCCTGAGACTGTTTATGCATAAGTATTTTAAATAGTAAGATTTTAGCTAAAATTCAAGCCCCTGGGAAGTGCTGCGCATACGACTGGATAAATGAGACTTGTATTATATTGTCTGAGTGTAAAAGTTTAGATGTTTTGATATAGTTTTGCTGGTGTTAAACGTGGCCCCCTATGACTTCAATTCATCAAGATTTTTCTCAGTTTTTGGATTCGTCGTTCACCAAGAAGGCATGTGAGAAAAACAAAATTTCTTCATGAATTCAAGGTAACACGGGGTGATTAATTGATATACAAATGATCTTTTGGGGGGTGAAGTATTCCTTTAATGGGTGTCATTTTCTTGTCTATAGCTTTAAGGCTACAATAAAGCTACAATTATTTTGATGTGCAGAAAAAGTCAGTATCAAATTCTTTACACAGAGAAGCTGCACGTCACGTCTCAGAAACAGCAATTGAAGCTATTTGGTAGTTTCCTAGTTTCCAGCTGTTGGAGGGAGCGCAAAAGCAAATCAGTTTTGCTTCATGAAAAACAGTATTAGCATATGAAATGTAATTTTTTAGGGTAGATTTTGCCTCAAAACTCTGGGAATCATTTCCACTTGTCTATTTCCAGATATGAAGTAGGGGGGCTTGGCTCTCCTCCACTCCATATTCGATCATGAAACTTCATTTGAAGAAGTTACAGCTAACTCATCCAGTTAAGTAATGTGGATTAACATTCCTCCCTGCCTCAGAGCCAGAAAGAGAGGCAGAAAGATATAGAGAAGAAGAAGAAGATGGCAGGAAAAGAGCCATAGCTTTACACTCGACGCAGCATATTCTGTACACCTCCATTATAAATAACAGCCAAGAGCATTTAAGGAGGACAGAGATAATCCAAACAAACCCCAAAAAACCATCCGGAGATAATTCATCACCACCCATCAGGCAGGGGAGGATTGTTTTATACTTGCTATACACTAAAAAGCCAGAGGACAGAAAAAAAATATAAAATGCTCTCCAGGAGCGGCTTCATAAACAATTCAAATTTAATTCAAACTAAATTCAATCATACTTATATTAGTCAACCAAACACCAGTTACATGTACCATCAGGCCGTCCTTTCTTGAACGCCACACACTCAGCTGTGTGCAGCAGTGGAAATATCACTCTTTAGATTGTTGAATGGGCAGAAAAACCCTAAAACTCTCATTTTTTTTGACAAATAAAAATATTTATTTCACTGTTTTGTAAAAGGCACTTAAGACAGATCACAGAGTTGTTTCCACTTTCAGGCCTTTGCTTCCAAAAGTTGTCCATGCATCCTCATCTCACTGCTTCACTCTCATGCCATCAGTCACCCTTAATGCTTAATAAATATTTGCCCTCTAATTAAAATGTTATGCATCTCTTATCTTTAGACTGACCCAAATCATTGAGGGGGGTACTTGGGAGCACAATAGCTCTCCAGCTGACTAGTTAAGAGCCCCTCTATTGTCTGCCAATGGAGTCAAGTCTTTCCCCGTGCAGAGGCTTCAGAATGACAATGGGACGATAATCCAAAAACCAAAGATCATTTAAATGAGAGGGGAGGCTGGATGATTGCAAACACTTTGGGGACACTCATGAGATGATTTAAGGAGCGAGAAATAAATATACAAGAGCACAAGGACGCACAACTCAAAGTGCCTTTAAAGTGAGTTAAAGTCACCATGAAACAACTATAGAAGATTTTTCGTCAAGCTTTACATGTTACAATGTTGAATCCACGCGTGTTAGGATGAACCCCAGAGTGGCTACAGCCAGCAGAGGAGCAGAGGGGGAAGCAGGGAATGATTTCCGAGTGAAGGCAAAGGTCTTGGGACTCACCAGACGCGCTCAGGTCCTGGACACTGTGGAGGAGCAGGGCGATCCAGAGAGCGCACGTTGGACATCTCCACAGACGCTGGCTCGCTGCTGCCCGAGTTGGATACATTCCTCCGGCTCTGTGTTAAACCTTCGCCCGCTTTTCACATCCACTTCACTCAAAATTTAATTTCGAGCCCCCTCCAGAAAAAAAAAATGACCGACTCAAAATACAATGCCTTGATAATTTGTGCACTTTTCAGCCGCTCTTTTAAAACACACCAAAAACCCTCTCGGTTTAAAAAATATATAGCCTATAAGAGAGAGTCTGGAAGAAAGTTGTGCCCGTCTCTCCTGGTTTGTGTCTCTTTCCTCCTCGCTGGAGCCCAGCACACTTTCCCCCTCTCTGTGTCTCTCCTCTACTGAGCGCAATCCTTCCTACAAACTTCACTGGAGAGACTTGTGCCCACAGCAGCCACATGGCTCTCATTAGCCACGTGTCGCCACCCTGTGGTCACTACAGGAACTGTCACAGGCCAGGATGAGACATTTAAATTGAAGAAATCTACTTGAAATTGTACAGGATCTACACCTCAAGCATTTTGGGCTCCAGATCAGCCATTAAAATGATGACTTTCAAATACAGCCATATTTTCAAGGTCAACATTGAACTTTGGATCTAAACATGTGACAAACATGGGTGAAACATTTGCAGAGGAAGGTCATGTGATACAATTGAAAGCTTCAGAGCAGCTAATGAACATTAAAGGTCCAGTGTGAAGGATTTAGAGGAATATATTGGCAGAAATGGAATAAAATATCTATGTTTTCTTTAGTTTAATAATCATCTGGAAAAATAAGAATCTTTGTGTTTTTGCTACGTTAGAGTGAGCTGTTCATATCCACATCGGAAGCGGATCCTTTAGAGATGGTCATGTTGCGCCACCATATTTCTACAGTAGCTCAGAAAAGACAAACCAAACACTGGCTCTAGATAGGACAATTCGTCAGCTATTGTGAAACTGCTTTATTCTGGCTTTTTACCGGTTTAAAGCACTGGGTCTGTTTGTTTTGGACAATAACAGATCTATGCAGATAATTCAGCTTCCTTTAAGAACCTCCTGAATATCTGGATCTCAAGTTGTTGGAGAAAAAAGGTGAACACGCATCAGCAGGCAGTCACGCAGCGAGTCTCCGATATGCCAAACAGCCTAGGAAAAACACCGATTTGTAATGTCAAACTGCTTCATTCAGTTTTTTAACCACTTCAAATAAACCAGAACCATTTGTTTTGGAGAGGAAGAGACCTCTGCAGATAATTCAGCTCCCATTAAAAACCTGTGGATCTTAAGTTATAAGAGTAAAAAAGGTGAGAACACATTAGCAGGTAGGCTAGCTGCCCATCTCCGACATGCTGAAACTGCATTGGAGAAACACTAACTCCAACATGAAACTGCTTTATTCAGTGTTTTTAAAGGTTAACTTCACAAGAGCTGTTTGTTTTGGACAATAAAAGACCTCTGTGGATAATTCAGCTCCCACTAACAACCTCCTGAACGTCTAGATCTTAAGTTATCAGAGCAAATAGGTGAGCACATATTAGCAAGTAGGCTAGCAGCCCATCTCCGACATGCCAAACAGCATAGGAGAAACACTGATTTGTAACATGAGTTCAGTGTTTTTACAGGTTAACTTCACAAGAGCTGTTTGTTTTTGAAAGGAAGGGACCTCTGCTGATTGTTGGCTCCCAGTAAACACCTCCTGAAAAATGAACACTGAATGAATTCTAACCAGGAGAAACTTTAGCTGGTTGCATTCTGCAATCCTCACAGCTAGACGCCACTAAATCCCCCTAAATATTACACACTGCTTCTTTGAAATGAAATTTTTGTTATGTAGCTCCCATTCCACTCCCAAACTTTATTAGTTATAATCCTCAAATTTATGTGGGATATGTGGATATGCTCCTGGCACTGTAACAAAATCAGGGAGTGTATCTTAAAATGATAACCAAAAATGAATTGAGTAACCCAAAGAAAGCTCCTCAGTCCCCTGCAGGCTTAGGGGCACTGAGCAGCCACTTTGTTGGGCTGTCTCTGCTACACATGATTTACGAGGTCTAGTATTTACAAGGAGGAAAATATTCTCCCATGAAAAAAATCAGGGAATGTGACTCGTGAATTCAGCATGTACTTTATTACACTCATGATATCCCTGAGAAGATATATACAGGCTTAGCCTTTTCCGCAAAAAATGTATAGCATCTATTACATAATATACTGTCATAAGAGAACATTAGCACTGTACATTTTGGCACTTAGTATCAGGTTTGTTGAGCAATATTAAATCAGTGTGATGCTATTGGGTTGTGCTACTGTACTGCTACCTGTGACAGCTTGACCCAAGCGTGTGAAAATAGATATGTCTTGAACCACACACATTCTCATTTGATTTAAATACAGACCAAAGCAATGTGAATTCATAAACAACTGTTTTTGGAGCTGGATTTATTTCTCTGGATTATCTGATAACGATCCAGCTGGACCTGATTAGATAATCACATGTGCTGGTGGTGACTTTAGCAAGTAGATGTGCTTCAGATGAACTGCCCGTCTTACTAAAACCATATGCAAATATTTACCTCAGCAAACTCTGTTTTATTTCCACCCATGCATCACATGTACGAGGACAAAGACAGACGACTGAGGGAAAGTAACGAGGGGGTGTAAAGAGAAGAGGCCTCGTGTGCCGTGAGCGATCACGCCTGCAGACATGTTAACTTCGGCTGCACACCACATACACACACCTTCATACAATTATTAATTCCAGAGCCTTACAGTATTATTAACCCACCTCACATTCTCCTCTGTACCTCCACACCTTGTTTCATTTTACTCTGCTCACTTCTGGATTTTGACACACACTTTGTCTCTGCATGTGTCTGCGCACACAGAGAGCTTTGACAGACTAATACCGGGGCAGGGAAAGAATGGTAGCAATTTAGCATCTCCGGTTCTCCCATATTGTGACCTACCCCAGCTCATTAGGGGGAAATATCATCCTCTCCGAAGCATGTTTTGATTTAACTGTTACAGAGAACAGGAATAGCACGTATGAATAATGCTTTAGACGGGATTAGTTTCGATTGAAGATCTGAGCGAGGGTGTAGCGGGCTGCTCACAAGTGTCAGGGCTTCACCTCTGATATCCCTTGTCAGGCCCAGGGGTCCAGGACATGGACCGTAGCTCCCGCCTTTTGACTCCTAATCAAAACCTTCCCTCCCCTCCTCTCCTCTCCCTGCATACTCAGAGACATCCCTGGAGAGATGCTGCTAACCACAGCTTAGAGATAACACTACATAAGCTTCCTGCAAACCCTGAGATAGGATGAGGGTGTGTCTGAGTGTGTGCTGGTGGGATAATAATATTTTCTTCAACAATTTTTAATAGGCTTCTATTGGTTCAAAAGTCCCTGTATTGCTGCTGTATATCAACACATATTTGCAGCGTCCCTGGTCCGCTGTTTCTAAAGTGGTTGAGTAAATTAAGAATATGGTGATCATGAGAGTAGATGGATACAAAGCAGCAGTTTGTGATAGCTGCCAAAGCTCTGATCAAAACCAGGGCTGCGGTCAGTTCAAGCAATTCAACATGTAAATACAGACTGCATTTCATTCGCTAATGATGATTGAGGGTTCAGTCTCACTTTAATGGGTTGGACATAACAATCCTTTCATACTAGAGGTTGTGTTTTTGAAAAATTGGAATGTTAAAGGTCCAGTATGTGGGCTTTTTTAGTGGCATCTAGCTGTGAGGTTGCAGAAGTAAAACTTCTCCCATGTGCCAAGCGTGTAGGAGAACTGCAGTGGCCGACGCAAGAACATGAATAACTCTAGCTTTAGCCATTATTTGATTTGCCCATGGAAAATGGTGGAATTGCTGTAGATATAAATGGCTCATTTTAAAGTAACAAAAACACAACAGTTCTTATTTTCAGGTGATTATAGATGAATGAAAATATAGTTATGAATATCATTTTTGCCCCTAAATCCTACACACTGGACCGTTAAAGAACAGGGCTGAATAGATGCAATTAGATTGGAAGAATGAGCTGTACCCTTCATAGCCTTGAAAGTAGCAGTTGCCATTGCCACTTTTTAACATATGAAAGTAGGGGCAACAAACAGTAAAACATGCACCTAAAATGATTTTTTTAATGATTTGTTGCATTAGTGGTATTAAACATTGCTGGTACAGTCAGAACTAGAGCCAGAAAACACTGCGTGTGTGTTAGTGTGTTCACTCGTGCACACAGGCATCTGTTTTAGAGACAATGGCGGAGCAAATAAGGTTGTTTGACTGTGGGGTGAAAAGTTCACAACTCAAACGAACATCTCAAATGAAGCTCAGCGTCAGTTCAATAAGGAAGACTTTCTTTGTGCTCATCCATTCACAATTCTCTCCATCCCACTGCCATTGCTTCCTCTAATCAGCTGACTTTGGGTGTTCGCTCTTCTAGTTATCACACTTTGCCACGATCTCTATCAGCCAATCAGGGTGCTACTACAAAATTTTAAATCTGCTCTCTCCTCTGCTGCTGTCAGCCGTCATTTTAGGCAGAATTGTCGCGCCCTCCTCCACCCTGTCCACCTCCAGCCATCGTATCCGGATTCCAGGACGAGCTCAACAAAGGCTCGTTCCTCTACTCATCCAGATCACCTTCTCCAGCTGGTCTGTCTCTATGTGTCAGCGCTGTGGTAGTCTGGCGACCTGTCCAGGGTGTACCCCTCTTCTTGCCCACTGTCAGCTGGGATAGGCTCCAGCCCCACTGTGACCCCCAACAGGGATAAGTGGTTACGCGCATGTATGAATGAAATGAATGAACAAAGAAACACATTAACTTCAGTAAAGCTTTCAAATGTTTTTTAATGTCACATTTTCATTATTAAGCTTAAGTATAACTGCATTGTATCTTAATTCCTTGAGCTATGGGCTGATAAAAGTGGAAACCAAAATTTTCGTTCTGACAACCAAATGCTGGCGTCCAGTTACCTGCCTGACAGCCACTTTTCAAGGTTAGTGTTTTGCCCTGTTTGATTTAATTGATTTCTGAGTATGAGACATATGTACACTCTTAGCTCTAACTTAAAACTACAGTCTGCAGCGTCATGGACTTAAAGTTGTTTGAGTGCCTCTTGCTGGTGTATCTACATACATTTCTTTTGGACTGGACCAAACATGTGTGAGATTGCATGTGCAGACGTGGCATGTGTATGATTTCACATAACATTTCAATTAACACAACAAAGGGCTTTTGTGCTCCAGTGATATCACGCGGGGAGCAAATTCAGACAAAGTAACTCTAAATAACTGTCAAAGCAAATGAAATTGGGCATGACTGATTGCAGTTTGGAGGAACGTGTGAGGCGATGCACATCACATGTCAGCTGAGGCACCCTCTTAAATTTGCTGTTTAAGCAGCCAAATGAATTTAAGCTAAGCTGTGTTTAGGTGGTTTGCTCTGTAATAAGGAGCCTCGGAGGAGTGGAAGGGGGTTTTCAGAGGGGGAAGACCTCACCACTGCGCCGATCAAGTAGCAAGATTATTTCTGACATTGGCCTATTTTTCCTCCTTGATGTCTATCGACTTCATTTTGCCTAAAGTAGGATATGATTATTAAAATTGCAACCATGCATGGTGAAAGTCATCTAACTTTCATGGTGGAGTGGATTAGGGTTCTGAAGGTCTCTTTGAAGAGCAGATCCCTGAGGCTTTCTCCAGCGGCCACGGCACATGGACAGGGAGGCCCTTTGTTACAAAGCTGGCAATGATGTCTGAGTCAATAAGGGAGAATGAAAGGATGAGGGCGATGATGGCCTTTCTGCCACATGTACTCAGAATTTTGTACGTGTCTCCAGAACTTTCACTCCGTCTCTTTCCCTTCACATCCTCAGATGACTCTAATAATTTGCGCTTCAGTCTGATTTCCTTTGCCATCGTCTGAAAATGTGCGAGCAGTTTGCGCATTCTTTAATCAGCGGATAACTCAAGACGATTTCCGTCCTAGTTTAGACATCATTAAATGGCTGACAGATAATATTGGCCACACTGCATCCTTTGTGCCCCTCCATATCCGTCAAAATCCGAGTGCCTGTTGCAGTGCTACAGTACTCTGTTCCCATGGGGTGTCTTTTGGAACATTGCAGTCAGTGGTGATATACAACACATGCACGATGGAGGGAACTTTTCATGGCCGATCCTGATCTTCACTGTGAGCTGGCAACACTCATGTGTTACAGAAACAGTTTTACAGAACAAACAGAGCACCGCAAACGCATTTAATTTTCCGAGGTTTACTTCAAAAACCTTTCCGAAACCTCTTCGAGAAAATAGGTAAATATATCCACTGATGCCAAGGCAGCTTTACATTCTCCAGTTCTTCTCTACAAGGCCTCACAACATGTGTAGTTTCAGGCAGCAGAACAATAATTGCTTGCAGTTGAACACGTGTAACACACAATACATGGCTGGGTTTGATTGTGTACTACAGTTCCCTGCTGTTGTTTGTATTTTTAGTGCAGCACATATGGAATGGGGATGAATAGGGCGAGAACAGATTTTTGTTGTTTAAGATTAAATCACGCTAAAACCGGACGAAGACTCATTGCACTGTTGCCTGCTCACAGCACACAATAGATTAAAACAGTATTTCTGGGACACTGAAGTCTCAATATCTGAAATCCTAGATTCAAAATGTCCCCCCATCAAACACACAGAGGACAATGGGCTTTAGGCGTGTGGTGTTATCTGGCATAATTGTCTTTATATTGACTTGGAGCCAGAGGAAGAATGGATGAGAGCCGCCTGTGGACACGAGCCAGCCTCTACGCCGCGCTGCTCGGTTCAACTGTGTGGTCAGAAATGTTCACAGTCATCTCATCCCGTTGCTGAGCCGTTTTTATGGCCTCACACATCATCCTGTACACTTTGGCTCCAGACCCTGAAAACTGAGAGTGTAAAATGGTGATGACTCATGTGGACCCTCTACATCTATTAATGCCAAGTTTTTTAAGGCTTGCCTGAGACTTTGTTAACCTCACACACACGGTCAGAGCGTGTTCACATCCAGGGGACGGGCTAGAGGTGATATCTGATTTTAACAAGACAGACTAGTTTAAGTTCTCTATTCTCTAGCTTTGGCTTTACATCGTTCAAGCTTACAAACAGACTGTGTCATTTCAGTTGAGTGGCATATAGTTAATAGGACATACTGTCTTGTTTGAAGTGGACATGATTAATTCATATACAGGCAGGTAAACAACAGTTACACATTCTGCTTTAACACTTCATTCATAGTATGAGCTTTTAATTGGCACTATTTATTTGCTGTTTTACTGGGGGTTGGTTTGGAGGGCCAACATCAGTTTGTGTGTTAAGTGACCAAACTGGTCCTGGATGTGTTGGCTCAGAAGAAAGTGGGGTTGACCCGTCAATTTACCCAGATTCATGTTCATTTGCCATCCCTGCGTTTCCTGTTTTATTTTGCTAACCATTGTCTCATCTCGTTTCAGATCCCATGTCCAGTCACTCCTTTGTGATTCCTTGCCCCGCCCTAATGTGTTTCACCCATGTCTCAATGTTGTAGTTTATTTAAGTCCCTGTCTTCCCCTTGTTTGTCGCCAGGTCGTCTTTACTCTTGAGTTAGAGTTCTAGCATTTCCCTAGTGTTTCCTCTGTGTGTGTGTTTTTCATAGTTTTTGCTTGTGACCACCCTTTTTACCTGTAGTTTTTGGACACTTTTGCCTGTGTGACTGACTGCTCGTGTACCGACCTTTGCCTGATTAAAAACCAAGAACTTTCATCCCGAGTCTGTGAGGCTGCTCAGAGTCCATCTCCAGTTTGTGCTTGACACCTAAATCTCGTCCCTACTAACGTTAGCCACCAGCACTTTTTTTTTCATCCATCCTTGGCATCCATGTGTCAGTATAATATTGCCATGCACAAATATTGAGATACTTTGCTAAGTTAATTTTTTCCCCACACTAAGTGAATTGTAACTTTGTTTTCTTACTTAGTATTTTTGAAGAAGATGACTGTAAAGCTTTATACACAGGTATCTATGGTGACATGTTGATCACATGACAGATCATTGTGTTGTGTTTAAGGACAAACCGGTTTCAGACATCACACTGATTAAGGCAAGATTGCCGAAAATGTTTGGTGGCTAAAGCATACTGGAGTAAAGTTGTTTAATACTCGTGATTATGCACCACTAAAGCACAATGTCAATAATAAAACATGATAAGGACCTTCAGGTTGTCCCTAACAAAAGGCCGGTGTGAAGATCCAGTTTTATGACCTTCATTATTTCAGCTGACCCTGTGCTCACATGGTGCATGAACCTAAATATGAACATGTTTAATCAAATCACAATGCAGCAAGCCATTTATTTATCCAGCCCAGGAACACAGTGGGAGGACCAGGGGCCCCTGCAGCTCATTTTTACCCCTGAGCCCATGAAAAGGTTATTTCCATCCATGACAACCATCATAACTTCGTAGAGAACAATGTTGTAATCCTGCTAACACATTGCACAATCCCCACTGGCCTCATCCCCATGGCCATTAAAGTTCTCAAGTGATGACATTAAATGGGAATTGAATTATTAGTTTTGGAAGAGACACACTGTGATAAAATTATTTAATGCAGTAAGGTGTTATGGAAGCTTCACATTTCCTAACTCTAATACTACATCACTTGACACAGAAAAGGGTGCATAAGCAAAGCAGGGGACTCACAGAGGGGTAAAACCTGATTGCACAGTGCAGAGCCACAGCCCATGCTTTGAGTCCTTACTTGAGGACGTTGAGAATGATGTCTTTGTCCGCCGCGTTGCCCTCTTCTTGCAGCAGAGCAATGAACAGGCCGCTCTAAAAACACAAGGCTCCATGCCAGCTCCAGAGAAAGCCATTTGGACATCTAATAGCTGCGGACCAGGCCAGCTTAATGTAAGCCTTATTGTGATTACCTGATGTAATGACAGCCAATCCAAATAGAGCCTGTAAGCTATTAGGAGCAGAACAAGAGGAACGCATTATGTATTGCACTGTGTCAGCCTGACAGGGTCTGAACAATGCAGCATGAAAAAGTTTCCACCCTGTTAGTGTGACTCCTGAGGGACTGGAGAGGAACTGTTTAGGGCAGTTATACATCCCAAATGCCACAGACTGTGCCTTTGAAGGCCGGCAACAGGCCTTAAAAGCCCTATCCTCAATCTAAATCTAAACACAGATAAAAGATTGGAAACATTTATTCGTGTTTAGCTCCTAATGGCCTACGATGCTATTTGAAATATGTATCTCCAAGCTTGTGTCAGTGAAATTACAGGAAAGGCAGTAACGTAACTGTGTCATACATCAACTTTTCAAATAGTTGTGAGAAAATACAACTTGAATGGCCAATTAGTTCCAGCTCAGGGACTTTTGCTGCTTGCCATGTGTTTTGGGATGATTAGTACAAACAGGTAGGGCTGATTGTGTCTGTCAGCGTGAATGACACTGACACGCGTGACAGAAATTGGTGAATAATGTGCCATGTGTGATTGAGGCCAATTTTCCTTTTTGTGCTCAGAGTGGGAAACACGGAGCGTTCTCTGTGCTGTGCGTGGGTGCACCTGATTTTCCACCCTCACTCCTATTAGCTAAATTGTGGCCAATTTAGCTCCAGATATGGGAGTTGTGTGGGGATAAAGTTGACACCAGTCCAGTACCTGCAGAGGCTCAAACATCATTCATTCATTTTGCTTGTGAAAAACTGTTTCAAAGCAATTACAAAAAAAGAAGAAGAAAATGTGTTTCAGCTCTTCTCTGTTTGTCTTTAGATATAGCCTGTGGGATCCCCCGACCTCATGACACTTTATAACTCTAATCGTTAATCAGGATTACGGTGACTATCTCATTACACCAGAAGACTTGTGAGGGAGGAAGAAAATACATCAGTTAATGCTTCTCTGCTTGCCTCAGGAATGTCTTTGGAGAGGCAGTGACTTTTTCAAAGCACTTAATTCTCCTGGAGGCTTGTCCTTCGACTTGGCTCGCCGGCCGCAGGGCAGGATCTTTGCGTTTATCTAGAATAATTTCTCAGCTGAAGAGAAGCCATCATTAATACAGCCCCACACGCTCTTCTTTCAGTCTCTCTTGTGAATGCTCACTTTTCTAAATCCAGGTCTGCTAAGGCAATTACAGCTGCACAGGACACTTTGTCAAGCAGCAGCTGGTTTCTTTAGAAAAAGGTACAGTATATATAAATACTTCTGTGTGCCTGTGACAGACCTCCTGATGCATTTGAGACCAAAAATACTGCAGTTTTTCTAAATATACAAGTTCACCTCAGACTTACTAGAAAAGTTTTAATCACAAAGTCTGCTGTTTTTTTGAATTAACAAGATAATAATCTCATAAATTCTCACTTTTCTAAAGTTCTCACTTTTGTCTGAATTAATGAGATTAGACAATTCTCTTGGAATAAATACTTTTGCTCATTTTTCTGAAACAACAATATAATAAACTAAATTACATTATTATTATTATTATTGCAGAATTATGAGATAAATTGTCATTAAAAATCTGCTCAGTTTTTTTAAATTAAAATATTATTTCATAATTATGAGAAGTTTTAATGGAAAAAATATTTTCTAGTTTTTCTGAATTAATGAGATAATAATCTTGTAAACTCTTGCTTTTCTAAATTTACAAGTTTACTACCTTAGAATTATGAAAAAAAAATCAGTTCAATTTTCTGAATAAGATTATTTTTTTCAGAATTACAATAAAAGCTGGAAAATAATATGAATATGTAATAATAATATGAAATAAGACAGTGAACTAAGAAATTCTTGTTTTTCTAAATTATTTTCTACATTATTATTATTATTGCAGAATTATGAGATAAAAAAATCTGCTCAGTTTTTCTGAATTCAAGAGATTTTAATTGTATAATTACGACAAAAGTTTTAATGGAAAAAAATATTTTTTTTTCTGAATTAATGAGATAATTATTGGTAAATTTTTCTTTTCTGGATCATCAAGATTATTATCTCAATACTTACGAAATATTAGAGTAGAATTTATTTCCTTTGAAAACTTAATTCATAATTCTGAAATAAAAATTATTTTTTTTTCAAATGAATGCGCTACGCTTTCATACATCCTCCTATAAATGAATTAAATATTGTGCAACCAAAATTAAAATGACAAAAAACAATTATCAAACACGAGCACAACACTTCTTTTGTGTAACGTTATTTTATTAATGGTGGATGTGTTAATCTGAAGGCGTTTGCTGTGGGTCATGGTTAGAGATGAGAGGCTAGTTTGGTGGTTTTGGAGAACAGAGGGAGGGGAAGGCACCAGGTCACAGAGTGAGAGGTGGGGTGAGGTTGCCCCAGATGGCTGACTTATGGTCAGTTTCACCATCTAAAGATACGGTTCAGAAACAGATCTGGACAATAACACAGTTAAACATGGTTTCAGAAATGACATGAAGGACACTCAACTTTCACAGTGGACTTTTGACTTTTTAAATGTTGTTTTCCTTGGACCACATTAATAAATCAAATAATAATAAATTAATGTGTAACCGTGTCTACAGTATATGTCTGGCAGGTCACTTGCAAAGAAAACAGCACATTAATACTCACACTAAACAATGGCAGTGGATACATTTCAATGTAAGATATATCAAAAGCTCCTCATGCATTTTTTCGCGTTTAACCTGCATGTTGAGTTTCACTTTTTCATCCAGCTCTAAGCTTTCTAAGAGTCCCGGGAACCGAAGCCAAGACAGCATTCAAGGGCAGCTTCACCCCCGAGAGAGCGGAGGTATCCTGTTGCTGAGGGTGAGAGGAGGCAGTGTGGCGGAGGAATCATGTGATCACAGTGGGGCCAGTGCGTCCAGTCTTCTCTTGGAGCTGAGAGACCTTCAGGGCGATGTCTACCAGGGGAGCCAGCATCACCTGCAATGACACAAGCACACAGAACATATGACTTCTTATAGCCTTGTATTACCTGCAGGTGTTTATCTAAGGACCACTTTTTTACGAGACTATTACACTTAAAGGAATAGTTTGACATTTTATGGACTATACTTATTGGACACACAAAACAACTGCTGTTAACACTAATGTGAAATGTTAGTGGTGAAATGCTTCCTCTTTCCTTCACAACCTGCTTGTGTCAAAAGTTGATGCTCTTGGTGTGTAAATCAAACCTACCAAAAGTCAGCCAACTGAACCATTAACCTACCAGCCATTTATCTGTCAAGTTAAAAATTTGAAGCAATATGTTTCTTCTTATCTGTTCGTTCATGGTGTGTAAGCACTGAAGAGGATAAAGGCCTTGAGTAAAACGCTCATTCATTTCTTTTTGTCTTGTCTCGCTTTCTTGTTCTACATCACCTCCCTGTCCTCACCAGTCAAAACGACTTTATGAAGTGTCTAGGTGGAACTCGCATACTTTATTTCTCCCTCGTGCTTTGTTTCCCCTCTCTTCATTCTGGCCTGATAAGCAGCCATAACTCAAGACTTGGCCAAACATCTCCATCATCTCCCACGTTGAATACGAGCTCTGGAGCTGGTTTTTGTAGGGCTCCACCCAGTGCGAGCTGGCTGTCCTGCAGGTTACAGATCATCCCAGCCGGCCTGACGGCTTCTGGGGCCCATGTGAGCTAAACTTTGACTGCTTTAACTTTGCTGGGGTGTCAAACTATATTAATATCCCTGTTCTTTCTTTTTTCTGTGATTTCTCAGATACAAAAATAATCAAGAGAAAGGAAAGTTAGTGCTGGTTCTACGAATGTTTATTTTCCCATCTGATGACTTCACTGTCTAGTCTCTCTCTCACTGGATCTAGCTGGCTGGAGTAACTCCTTGTTGTCCTGACCTGTGGGTCCTGGTAAATCTTCTGAGGATCCTTCTCATAGCTGTCTATGTAGAGCCTGATGGTTGCTCCCGCGCTGCCTGTACCGCTGAGACGGAAAATGATCCTAGAACCATCAGAGAAGATGATACGGAGGCCCTGAGAGAGAGACAGAGAAAGACAGGGAAGAGATTGTGATTAATGAAAATGCACAGTAACTGGGAAACATATGGAAATAGAATTATGAGGTGTAATGACACCATTGCATGCTGGTAGTTATTCATAGGCCAGACTCTCTTTGATATGACTTCATTATGGATTCATTCACATTTCAGTTAGGTTTATACGATTAAAATACCATTTTAAACATGTTGGGATCACTTTGAAATATCAAGTCTTGATATATGCATTTAATAAACTTGTCGAAACTTTGAATGTGCTCCGCCCTGCAGCCTCTCACCTGGTTTTTGGACACACTTCCGTCCACAGGGTCTGTGTAGGCAAAGTTGTCAGCGACAGCCACCTCATAAGTCTTATCCCCCGATGAGAACTTCTTTCCCACGAAAGCCGGGTCGAACATTGCCGTCTCCAGATCCTTGATCATCTTGTTGGCGGCGTCTGAGTCAACCTCCTCATAGTCGTACCTGGATGTGAAGTTGGACTACGTTGATGCAAAAATATAATCTGGTGTCTAACGTTCACACAATTCAGATTCTGATTTTTATTCAGAAGATAACAACTTTAAATTTAATTTGAAGCGATAAGAGTGATGGCTTTGAAGGTCTCTGCAAGTTATTGATTTTTCAGATTTTCAGTCTGCAAATTGGATAAAATGTTGATCTGGTCAGAATAATCACAGGAAAATCAGAAATGTTTAAGAAGAGAATCATATAATGAATGGCTGTCTGTGGGTTTTTCTGTGCTGCGGTTCTCTTATTCACCACTAGAAGGAGCCAGAGTGCCCTTTGAACAAACAACATCCCTGTATCATCACAGTTACAACTGTTTCAACCAAACAAAGCCCTGGGATCAGCTATACATATATATTTTTTTAAACATACATTCCACTGGCAACCTGTAATACTCCTCTTTTGGTACGCTCGCTCACATTTCATAAACCATTCTGCAGAGATCGTTCCTGACCTGGTGAAGAAGTTCCTGCCAAATTTCTGCCAGTGATCCTTCATGATCTCTTCCACGCTCTGTTTCCTGGTAGCTAAGATTGACAACCATGCAAGCACCGCCCACAAGCCGTCCTTCTCACGGATGTGATCTGAGCCTGGTCAGTTAGCAGAGAGGGGGAAAAAAGAGGGAATATGAGTGATTGAGTGAATGAGGGGAGCTGCTTTTTTGTACTATAGCTCTGGCTACATACTGTAAATATGACGACATTCACTCACCTGTGCCGAAGCTCTCCTCTCCACACAGTGAAAGTTTTCCAGCGTCCATCAGATTCCCAAAGAACTTCCAGCCAGTTGGAGTCTCGTACAGCTGCATCTTCAGAGCTTTCGCCACACTGGAACAGATTGGCACACGCAGTAAACCACATGAGAAAATGACGATCTGTAACTGATCTGGAACAGCACTTTTTTCAGTTTACGAAAGAAGGAAAACTTAAGACTGGCTGTTATGTCGTGTGGTTTTTTACTTGTCAAGGGCTCCACTGGTGGGCATACTGCGGGCCAATCCTTTGACTCCAGTCTTCTGGAAGTAAGGGATGCCGGTAATGTTGGCAGCGATGACAGCCACTGAGTCTGAGGGGTTCACGAAAAAGCCGTGTTTACCCAGCACCATATTGCGGTCCTGAAATAAAGACACAAACAGGGGTCAACAGTCACAAATAGCAGACAGGATATGTGACATTTATGAAGTAGTTTCCTGAGTGCTGTAGTTAATTGTTGTTAAATGGCAGCAGGAAGGTTTAGTGACAGCGCTTCTAAGGGTTTCTTGCGGAAGATCCCGTGGATGACACTTACACCTGACTTTATCTAAAGGCTAATGCAACATTCTTCTGAAAATGGTATCTTGAAAATCAGTTTTTCACAAACATTTTACATTGAGTTCTGAAGGTAGAAGAAGGATGACAAATTAACTAAGAACAGCTTAATGACTTCAGCATATTTTCATCTATTAGCAATCCTGTAATGTATTAAAATTTGGTCTGTTCCTGTCATGAAACATGAGAAAAGTCTCAGGGGAAAAGCTACAAAGCAAAAGCTTAATAAAAAAAAACATTCATTGTTATCATTAAATGCTGTGCCAAAGAAAAAAAAATACTTCGATTCAATTTAATACCAGGACTCAGGCCCATTACTTAAGTCTATTAAAAAGAAAAACGTTTAATTAAAACCTTAATAGACCAGAGTTTATTAAATTCATTTCATGCCAGCTGACATCATAGATTCAAATCCAGTCCAAGAACTTCACAGCTTATCTCATACCTCTCCCCAATAAACTGAAAAATTAAACTACAGCAAAATAATCTTTCCAGAAAAAAACATTAACTTACACCGTCACCATCAAAGGCTGCGCCAAAATCATATTCTCCTCCTTTCATTGTGTTGACCAGGTCAGCAGCGTAGGTCAAGTTGGGGTCAGGGTGGTGGCCTCCAAAGTCCTCCTGGGGGACACAGTTGACTGCTGAGTTGGCAGGTGAGCCCAGCTCTTCACAGACTATCTTCTTCACGTAAGGACCAACCACTGGAAGGAGAGAGGGACTCTTTAAAAGGAACCAATTTTAGGACCATAACCAGTCTTCACAATCTATTTTTGCCCGTCATAAAAGTTTGAATTTGTGCTGTGCTGTTTCCTACCTCCGTGCATAGCATCCAGGCGGACGTTAATGTGACTGGCTCCAGAGAGAAGCTCTTTCAGTGCAGCAAAGTCAAAGATGCCCCTTAGCATCTCAGCATAGGCCTCCACAGAGTCCACGATCTCCACTGAGACAAATAAAGAGGAAACAGAGCAAAATTACGACAGCAGTAGATGTCAAGATAAAGACGTTGGGTGACTAACTAAATTTCATCACACACTGGTTAAACTTGTTCTATTGCTGTTTGGTGAATCATACAAGTCAGCAACTGTATTCACTCATTATTTCAGATGACAGTCAAAAAGACAAACCATTTGCCAACAGGTCACTGATTTTCATTCTCAACCCTGACAACAAAGAAATGAATGAACCGTGATAAAATCTCTCAGGTGAGATCAGGACTCTGCTCTTGATGCCACTATACCTGTGAAAGGCTTGAAAGTGTCCACCTCAAAGGTCTGTTTGCCGATCTTGGACAGATCCACTTTCAGCTCTGGGCAGATCTGATACTCCTGCAGGGTTTTGCTGATCTCAAATATTTTGTTTGTGATGCCCTCAGGAGCAGGTCCTGGGGACAAAGTCAAAGGCCGGTCAGAAATTATAAAGTGGCAGATACACTGGGGCAAATACAGATAATGATGTGGTAAAATAAAAGGTCCCTTAAATGACCTCATGCACAATTCTCCTCATTGTTTGCAGTGCAACATTATAGGTAGAGGTCAATTGGTTCTGTAAGCTCATGTGACAACACTGTCTCCACTCACCTCCGCTGGAGATGTTGTACTTGATGCCAAAGTCTCCATTGGGGCCTCCAGGGTTGTGACTGGCTGTGAGGATAATGCCACCCACTGCCTTTATCTTGCGGATCACACAGGAGACAGCTGGGGTGGACATGATGCCATTCTGACCGATGACCAGACTGCCAATCTGCAAGAGGGAACATAAAGAAATACACAGATTAATGCACACATGCATACACATATACAAGCAAAGAGGGCAGATTTAAGGGCAAGAAAATGCTGGAAAATATTTGGGGACCATATGAAAAGATTAAGCGTTAGTTAACCGGGCCTTTCTCCCATCCCATTCCTTGATCTATGTGTGTCTTGTATGCAAGGATCCCATTCCTTGTCATTGGCTATGGCTCAGCATTGATGACAGCATAAAGTATATCATATCATCTTTACCATGGTTGCAGTCACTGTGACAGTCTGTAAATCAGAGTGCAAGATATGACTGAGATACTGATGCAATCTCATATTTACCGATATTAATTATGTTAACAAGTTATAATTTGATTTAAAGCTGCCATCTTCTAATCTATCTAGTGTTTTTCTCATGTTTTAAATTGCTTTACAATCAGCAAAACTACTAAATGTTAGCCACATTGTGGAAATGCCAAGAGAGGTTGCCTAACAGTAGAATGAGTATATCTTATAGATAACTATTTTTAAAAATGGTGTCACTATCTCAGTCCAGGAATTGCTATTTAAACATGCAATATTTAGCTTTGTGTAAACACATGAACAGAAGTGCCCCTGTCTGTGTACCTTTGGCAATAACAGTTTCTCCACTGCTACATTTCCTCACATCAACCACTTGTGGAGAAACTGAAAATATCACAAATCTTTGTGCAACTTCAACCTGACGAACACTGGCATTTACACTGCATTTACAAAGCCTTGCTGTGGAGGAGCTGCACAAGAGACAGAGTGGCCCTCTCATGAGAGAGAAGGTCACAGTTCGAGGCTAAACAACAACCATATTGGGCTGTGCAAACATGATGAGGCTCTGTTTAGCTTGTAATTGCATGCACTACACTTGGGACAGGAACATAGGGTGGTTTAATGCTTAAAATGTCAAATAAAACGCAATCGTACTGTATGTACTATTTCCCCATCTATGCTACAGACCTATGCAGAGCAACGTGACTGTCTGCACGTTGCATGTCACGCCCCCCTCTTGCCTATACTCGTCTCAGTAGCATCAGAGTGATGGCAGCCAGTAGCATCTAGCCGCAGCTCATTATGAAACAACACAGTGTTAGTCTATAACACTTCCTTCTGCAGCTAGAATCAGTTTCTGCTCATTTGTATAGCAATACAGGGCTAAACCTGTGTTCATTTATGTAATCTCTTATGATAAATGAAGAAGCGTTTTCGTGCAGGGTCAGTATGCAGCTTCAAATGTCAAAGGTAATCGCTATGATATCCAAGTGGCCTCCATCATGCACTTTCTCCAAAAGATCACTGCGGTCAAGCTGGCATCACAGACAGTGCAGGGAAGTGTAAATGACACCTATCTTTGGGTCCACTTTGACCTTATGAGAATTGTCGAGCAGTTTTCACGAACTAAGTCTGTGAAATTAAGCAAATATCTACAAGTCTAAACATGACAAGTACAGGGACATGATGCCAGGGGGAACTTTACAAGGGCATGTAACGTTAGCTAGCTGTACAGTCGTTTTTTAACAGTGCACCTATTGAATTATTAAAAGTTGAATGTGTTTGTACCCTTTGCAAAGTCCTGAATTAGGCTAACGTTAACACACACACACCTGTGACCGCATAACTGCAGTATCTTAGCTCTGACAATAACACGACATGTTCGTTATCAATGACTTATTAGCGTATTAATTTCGTTAAAAATAACCGTTAGCAACATGTCACCGGACTTCTCCTGGTAGCTAACTTAGCAGCAACACTAGCCCACAACACAGGCAGTAAAAAAGTTAAAAAAGTTAGTTATAAGTAGCTAAAAGTAGTAAGAGTAGTACTGAAGACTTTGTGTGTCAAACCTGTCAGTTAGCTTGACGTTTACTTGCTAGCTGACATGCTAACCAGGAGTCTGCACACTCTGAGCTAACTTAGCTAGCTAACACTTCACACACACACACACACACACACACACACACACACACACACACACACACAGGAGGGTTAGGTGGGCTGCAAAGGTTGACAGTACTACTTCTCTTACTGACCCCGTTGGCAGCAGCAATCTGGACGATCAACTGAATCGCGTCTTTCATGAAAAACCTGCCATCTCCTCCCACCACCACAGTGGCAGCCTGGCGCTCGGCAGGCTCAATGACAGAGATAATGCTCTGGATGAAGTTTTCCGCATAGTGCTGGTTCTGTTGAAACACCGACACCCTCTTCCTCAGGCCGCTCGTCCCGGGCTTTTGGTCCGTGTACGGCTTGGTCTTCACTGTCGTTATTTTCACCATGTTTGACCCCCGGTGAGTACCTCTGGTCGCCCCGTGTGATCCGCAATCTGGCCCGATGAGGAGGCGACTGCAGTGGCGGAGGAGCCACACGTACACACCGGGCAACTCCCCCCTCATAGACCCGCCCTCTCGGTTTAAAGGGCAAGGAGAGCCCATGGAGGAATTCCTCATACTGAACACCATGAGGATCTCACAGATAATTATGGTGTATTATGATTTTCCATCCATACTTTGATATTATAAATAATTAACAGTTTTGCAGTATGGTCACCTAAAGGTGCACAGGGCTGTAGCCAGATTTTTTTCAGCCAGAGTGTCCCCCTGTGGCCCCACCACCACCCTGAGATAATGTTCTTTTTAAAACTATATTTCTGTCACAGTTTTGCCTATATCTGACAAGAGATGGTAGAGAAGTCCTCTCATTGATTTGAATGAGGCCAGTTAGTCGTCGCAGCAGGGGTGCCAATGTACAGGGCTGCAGCAAAAATAAAAACAATATAAACACAGGGTCATCCGGCAAAAAAGTCTATTTCCGCTATCCATCCATCCATTTTCATCCGCTTATCCAGGGTCGGATCGCAGGGGCAGCAGGCTGAGCAACGCACCCCAGACGCCCCTCTCCCCAGCAACACTTTCCAGCGCCTCCTGGGGGACCCCAAGTCCTTCCCAGGCCACATGAGATAAGTAATCCCTCCAGCGTGTTCTGGGTCTGCTCCAGGGCCTCTTAGCAGTGGGACGAGGCTGAAACACCTTCATCATGAGGCGCCCAGGAGGCATCCTGATCAGACGCCCGAACCACCTCAACTGAACCCTTCTGACGCGAAGGAGCAGCGGCTCTACTCCGAGCTCCCTCCAGATGATTGAGCTCCTTATCCTATCTCTAAGGGTGAGCCCAGCCACCCCACGACCGCTTCCTTAATCAGGGATAGTCCCTGATCCCTGGCGTCCCTCGTGAAACTATCACAAATTCGGATTGGAACTTGTTGTCGAGCATGTGTGCTGCAAATTCCTTCAAACTGCTTTGTTAGGGATAGCTTAGCAAAAAGTAGTTGTGTTTGGATTTCCATGAGCCCACACACGGACACAAGACACTTTGATAATCATGCACATTTTTAATTAAGTGTTTTTGATGTTTAATAACCTTTTTTTCAGACTCACTTGAATTTGAAGGAAAACTTTTTCTGGAACCATGGAGAGCCAAAGAGGTGAGTGTTATATAACCTATATTATTTTGGGATAAACTAGTCCTTTAAGTGCCCCTGAGCTAGGCACTCAGGCCCTGGCAATCTCCTGTGGTGTGTCATTGCAGTCTTTACCTCCATATAGAAAAACTGCAGTGTCCTAATGAAGGATCTATGGAGCTTCGCAGCTATTCATGCCGACTTTTGTACCTTTAAGGTCAGGTTCCATTCACAGAAGGGTCAATGACTGCAAGGCTTGTTGTCTTAACACTTAACACCAACTAAAAAAATCTGGATAGAAAGTAGATAATATCATTAATTTTCTAAAAAGTCAACACAATTTCAATATGATGACACAACCCTAACAAACACTCAGAGAGAAAGGTCTTTGCATGCCACACTATATATGAGTGAAAGAGTGAATTAGGGAGAATATTGTGAAATAGTTCACTTCAGGCCACCGTTGTTTGCCTGTTGCATCACTGTCTGTTTGATCATACTAAGCAGAACAAAGTTTAACGTCAGACATGCATTCATAAAAAGTGTGGGGTGTGTATGTCTGCGGAGGCTGTTCCTCAACAAGACATGTAGCTGTGTATGTGGTATGTATAGTATGTATAAAATGATATCTCTCAATAGCCTTAAGAGAAGAACAAATGCAAAGCAGGATCAACTTAGTCTTGCATCTATCAGTTTATAGAATTAATTAAACATACATCTTGAACAAACTAACAGCTCGAAAATTAAACGTTAGATATTCAAATTGGTTCGCAACCCCTGGACCCTGAGCAGTCAAGTGTTACTAAACTTCTGTGTTGGGAGAGGAAGAGCAGACTGAGGCTCAGGACATTAAATACATCTCACATGCCGTGTGGCATTTAGTTAGCTGGCTCTACTGTTTCAGCAGAGAAAGTCAAAGGGCAAATAATGGCCTGAGAGATATAAATAGAAGGTCAAGACTGCTGTCAACTGTAAAGGCCAAGGGCAAATAAAGTTTAGACTCGAGCGCAATGCAAAGGAATGCATTTCATTGCCAACTTCAAATCCCCACAGCTCCCCATACTGTATTATGAGTATGGAGAGTGGTGACCAATTGCTGCACATTAACATTCAGGCTGAAACAGATTTTGTGTACAAGAACTAAGTGTAAGAAGAATATTCAGCAAGCAGTGATTGTAGTTAAAACCAGGCTACATTTGGTTTAAAAAAAAATAATGTTTCATTAAATTCCCAAGTTACATATAACCATTGTTTCAGTAGCCTTCACAAAGTCATATTTTAATGTGAAGTAACTACATGTTGAGACCAGCTGTGGGCACTTCCTCAAATGTCACACACATGCAATACCTTCAAAACTATTGATATGATATGTCACATCACTGGTTAAGTAATGCTGATTTTCAGCCTTCATTGCAGCAAATGAAACCAGAAAGTTGGTCAATCCCTCACTGACTCTGTTTATCAAACATTTTGCTGTGTTTTTAGATGAGCCGAAAAAAATCTAGCTTTTCCAAGATCCACTGTGGTGCAGGGAAGGCAATCCAAACACTGCAAACCTGCCTGATCACAGGGACCTAACGTCACAAGGAAATGGCATCTGTCTTTATTTTATGTATTTCCTGTTGACACAAGATGTTAATGTGGGCATAATGAAGGGTTGCATTCAAACCAAAGTTATATCAAAATCTATGATAGCAATATTTTTATAGTAATATTTACATTTACATAAGAGAAGCGATGCAATATTTTTCAAAGTAAAACATGAAAACACAACAATATAAAAATTTAGCAAGTTTGGTTTGGCCTTCAAAATTAATTAACTGTATATTGGGACATGGAAAACTAGTTAAAAATGCGAAGCTCATCTTTCACATCATTGAGATTGTAGCATGTTGATGGAGAACCACAATCACATTACATAAACCAAACTGAAATAACACTCAATTCTACGATATTTTCAATTACTGTGACAGAATGTATATTGATGTTACATAAAGTAGCAGACACAAGAGTAGACTTCTTTGGAGATTTTTTCTTTTTTTTTCAAAATTATTAAATCTACTGTCAATTCACCGTGACAACAGTCTTCATTTAGAGGATGAAATATATATATATAAAAAAAGAGTCATGTTGGCAATTTAACCCTTGATCTAAGCAATGTATATTTTAAAATGTTAATTAAAGGCACGACAAAAGCAGTAACAACTATTATTAGTCGTACTTTATGACTACGGTGACCACCTCTCATTGGCATCAATGGCTAACACCTCTGATGCATCCAGTCACTGAGTTTCTGAGACACTGTTCTCAAGCTGCTGGCCACAAGCAGCCAGCGGGTTTCAGCTCCTGGTGTTGCTGTCTGACATATGAGGCTTTATAAAACTTACAGGCAAGCTTTGAAGATAGGGTTTTCTAAAAGTTAAATGGATAAGGCAGTGTTCCTTTTGGACCTTGTTATTTACAGTTCAATTATTCATAACATCTATGAATTGTCACATTGTCAGTGGATATTTAACAGTTTCTCTATGTTATATCTTTTTGAAAGCACTGGTGTATGAATCATCTTTGCCCATCACTTCTCAGGTGACCTTCTCAGCACAGGTGAGTGATGGGGGTGCAGCTTTACGTGCAGGGTAGTATGGTCTCCACACAGTTGTAGGTCCAGTCCTGTCTCTCATTAATGGGCAGGACGTGTTGGCACACCTAGAACACAGTACACACATCTTTTTATTCGTATCCAAAATACCATGTAGTAATTCCATTACATTGTAGCATCACATCAATTATAATAAAAGTATGTTCTTATTGAGAATGAACAATTAAATTGCACATTTTAATGCAATAGAATTGGACATTTTCAAAGTAATGGTTTATGATTTTCCTCTTGTCATGAAAACCGAGACAGGATTCTGAGGAAGGCTTCGTACCATCTTAGTCCTGCCTGGCACCTCCACAGCAAACACACTCATGCCTCTGCTGCTGCAGCAGTTCCTGCTCTGCTCGTTGTTTACATGGACAGTCACTTTCTGGTTAGTCTGAAACACAAAAGATATTTGTCACTTCAGTGATCAGCTTTCTTAACTTAAAACCACAGAATAGTAATCATGGAGTCTGTTTTCTTTTAAGCATAAAAAGGGGATTTAAGCGCTTTATCAATATTAGCTGAACAGATAACCTGATGCTAATCTCAGAAAAAAAACATCTCCATGTGCCTCACAGCTGCTCTGTTTGTTTACAACATAGTGATTCATCCCACTTGTGAGTTGTTGGTGTTGGATTGTAAGGCAATGGGCAAATATAAAACAAAACAAATGACAATCAACAGTCTCATTAAGACTAAGTCAACTGCATACAAATGTAACTATTTCCCTTCTTCAGTAGTTCTTTTGTATCACAGGTCATTCTCAGTGAGTAGCTCCTGTTGCTATGAGAATCAATACGACAGCTGCATATCAATTACAAAGAGGGCGAATGGTCTCCGCAACCATACACTGTACAAACCACATTTTCACTTCATCTATGTAAAGCACACATTTCAAAAACTGCTTATTCACCTGCACTCTTCACTCAGTCAGTCAATTAAAGTTGGGCTATTATCCCTCTAGTGGTCATTAAGGTGCGTGGCAATTTGACATCACACTAAACAAGGAACACTCACTCATATCTTAATTTCAGAATTACACTCCACCTGCACAGACTACACAAAGTTTTGTTGCCTACCTTGTTGGCTATGAGGGAGGAGATCCTGTGCTCTCCTCTGTAGGTGTAGACGAAGACGTTGTCTTGTCCCCTCAGTGCTTTGGCCCCTGTCCTGGCTGTGATGGATTTCTGGACGGCCTGGTTTAGAAGCTTGGGCCCTGAGTCCATGCTGAGTGGCTGGACGGATGGCTGAGTGCCTTCACAGTGTACGTCTATCTGGAATGGACAAGCCTGACAGAGTGGGAGGTAGAGGAGTGAATTCAGTTGGTTAGTATGATTCAAGTGAGGTAATGAAAGCCAGGGCATGTTTCTCTCTGTATGTTTGTATAATATAACTGCAATTGAGAGTCAGTTTGGTAGCAAGTTGCGTCGAATGGCTTAATGAAGGTTGAAATGTATTTTCTTATCAAGTGTCAAACGTAGGCACTAAATTACGGCATATTAGGACCACGTCATGTCATTAAAACTGATTGAAATCGGCGTGATTGCATGTAATTGTTTTAAGCGAGATGTGAAACTAACCTCTACCAGCTCCAACATTCGGTTGTAGCCCATGGCTTCCAGGGTGACCCACAGGTCCGCGGGGTCTCCATCTTTCTCCGTGGCCTCCATCAGGTTCAGCTCCATGAAGCCCTGCCGTGTCAGCTGGTTCTTCCTCATATCAAAGTTCTCTGCACGCCCAACAAAAAAGTGATGAGAGCCTGAGAGGAACCCTATTTAACACTGGCCATCCTGTGTATCAGTGCCGTAATGAGGATGATTACCTTTGCAGACAGCCCAGGCATCCTTGTCACATTTCTCCCCACTGGTCCTCAGCTCAAAGAAGTTGTACTCCTCCAAACTGAGCAACCCATTCCCATCCAGGTCTATCACCTCAAAGATGTCAGACAGCACCTCCCTGTGGCACAAAGGGAGCAACACAGGGGGATGTCACACAAGACCCAGACAGCCTCAGTTCATACCTGTCCATCTTTCTGCGCACATATCCACCAATGTATTCATCCATTCAGCTGCTGTGGGGACAGCAGAGCTAGCAAAGCAGTCGAGACTTGAGGGCCGCAAATCACAAACTAAACTGTGTCTTGTTTCACACTGGAAACCTAAATCTACATTGTTGGACATTAGCCAAAGCTGGTGACATTTCATTAATAAACCTTTGCTATGCAGTGTGTTTTTATACTACAGATGATAGGATGAAGCAAATGCACACATAGGCACACACACACACACACACACCTGAGCTCCCTGGTGAGGTCTAGCTCTCCAGTGTCAGTCCTGTAGACGAGCTCCACTGGTTTATTAGAAAGGCTCTTTTTGCTCCTTTTCTTTAGTTTGCAGCCACTGGTGAAGGGCAGCAGGTAGTAAGTCCCAGCATGCAATTCTCCTTTCCAAACATACTTCTGTGGGAAACAAAGGAGCAGCAAAGTCAGTTAAAAAGACAGAGCGTATCCTGGAATGTAGGAAATGCTTAAACATGTAAAATAAATATAAGCAAATGTTAGAGCACATGTAAATCAGTCGACACAACAAACATACCTCTTTGTCTTTCGACTCAGTGAAACACACTAAAGTTGAGTCCTCTTTGGTTTCACCAGCTGACATGACAAAAAGAGCTGTGTCCACTGTCATCCATGAAGACGGCTTGTCTGAAAAATAACAACGCAAGATGACAGGCTGTTGTATAGATTATTATATAAATCGCTGTCTGCTTTGTGCACAAAAAATCCCAAAGCTAACAAAAACAAAACCTGATATTCAGTACAAAATTACCATATACAAACCTTTGATATAATGTATAGTACAAACAAAGAATCAAATATAAGCTTATTATATGCAGTCTTTTCTGATTGGATATAGCTTTCAAGAGACCAAAGACTCTTTACAAGCTTTATCTTTGCACATACATACACTGATCAGCCAAAACATTAAAACCACTGGAAGGTGAAATGAACAACATCAATGATTTCATTGCCAGTTTCCCAGCAGAACATTGCTGGGAAACCTTTGGTTGCTCAAGGTATCGGCCTAGCTTTGATATTCCCCAGATCCCAATCTGATCAAGCATCTGTGGGACAAACCGGTACCTCAGAGGTCCTTTGACCAGGCCTCGATAGGTCAGAGTCAAGTGAGGCATGGTGACAGGACCTCTGGGGGTGTCCTGTGTTGTCTGGCACCAAGGTATTGTTGACGTATCCTTTGAGTCCTGTGAGTTGTGAGGTAAGGTACCGGCATGCTCAATGGATGTTTGATTGAATTGGGATTTGGGGAATTTGGAGGCCAGACTGACACCTTGAGCTCCTAGTTACGTCCCCCAGGCCATTCCTGAGCAGTTTTTGATGTGTGGCATGGTGCACTGTCCTGCTGGGGGGAGCACTGCCATCAGGGAGTGCAGTTCCCAACAGGTGGGTGTACTTGGTGTGCAATGTCGTTTGGGTGGGTGTAGCGTGTCAAGTGGCATCTACATGAATGGCAGGAACCAAGGTTCTTCAGAAGAACATTGGACTGTAACAAAATAATCAATGTTATTCACTTTACCAGCCAGCGGTTTTAATGTTTGGGCTGATTGGTATATAGGTGTGACTTTTCACCACCTACATCGATTTATTGTGTGCTTTTGCATTCTCTAAATTAATAGAAACTGAACTGCACCCTCTTCTTGTTGTTTGTCATAAATGAGCTTGAACGCTATCCAGCACATTTCCTACAAAATGTAATTGGTCTTTTTTCTTTATGATTCATAATCTAATAAATTACTGGGGCAGTACTTTATGTTACAATGTCACAAAACCATCTTTAAAACTGAAACAACATTGTATACCACTAAAAATAGTAGTGAAGTAATGGTGGAGGAAGTGGTCCAGCAATAAACTCAAATATGGGCAAGTAATGCATGCTGAGGGACTGAGGTCCAAATCCAGAATTCCTACCAGCTCCAGAGGTGTTGTCCTGTCCTTGACCCTAATTTTCCACCTCTCTAATCAGGGGAACAAGCAAACATATAACCCTATGTCCAGTGGGGTAATTTCTTCGCTAACCATTATGATTTTTATGTGTTATATAAAATAGTGCTGGTACCTGGTCCGTGGCTGAGGCTGAGTGGTTGGATGGTGAGGTAGACGTTAGTTGTCTGGGGGATGTGGAGCTGGTACTGCAGAGAGCCAGTGCTCCCATCGTCCTCCAAGAAGAAACAGCCCCTCATATAACTGTGAAGCCACTCCTGGAAAAATGGACATATTCATACAAACTGATATAGTGTGGCAATCAATGCAGAAAAAAAAATCTTTATCAGACCCTGCTATTTGCCATTTTATGCCCTTCTAAAGTATCATACATACGGTATATCACATCATATGCAGACTAATATATTTTATGTGTGGTCTCCGAGTAGATCCTGACAATCCCCACAAACTGTTTTGCAGCTTGACAACAAAATGCATTTATTCATTCAACAGAAACCAAAACTAATTTGCAGTTCTTATTAAAAGGGGGATTGATCTTGTGACAGGGGAAGTATATTTTGGCACAAAAAAGTGAATTGAGCAGTCAATCATAACAGTAAGGTTGCTCACTTCATTAACAGAAACCGCCGTCGCGATAATTACCACTCCAACCTTCAGGGGGCATATTCATTATTATATAGTTTATGTCAGCTTGGCAGCATGTAAACACTTGCTATACTCTCGCTGATCCAGAGGAGGGCAGGAGTGCCACGCTGTGTTTCTGCTGAGGGCTGAAGTAAATCTCCCTCCAGGACCTGATATGGCAAATTGGAGTCCATTTAACTTTGATAAATACAGCCTTTTCAATCTTGGGCCAGCGGTCATTCAAAACTATCAAGAGGCTACTTTGGCAATATTTATGAATCCTAATATTTCTCTCATTTTGAAATCCTGTTGTTCCTTTGTCTGGCAGCACAACTGAAATGAGGTAATAATTTGAAATTGAACAGGAACATCAAAACAAGGAAGTTTTCCTTCCGCTCATTGGAGACACATTAAATGAAAACACAGTTGGTGTGGACACACAGTAAGAGGACACCGAGGGCCCGGCGAGTCTGGAATAGGCCATATATCCTTTTAGTGGACAAATAAATCACCAAGTTAAACAAAGAAAGTACCATAAAGACGGAGCATGTCACTCCTTTAGAGAAAAGCCATTTTCTCAAAGTATTTATCTTGGGCTGTGAGAGGCATAAAAGATCAAACCATAACACTTCAGTGGTTTGTCCAGACAATATTAAATGAGGGAAATTGCCATGGGCACCCATCAACTGCTTAAAGACATCAGAATTAATGCCCCCATAGAGAGAGGGTCAGCCTGCAGACTAATACAGCCGCTGTCACCAGCTCCGGCCACAGGTTTGATTTACTGCGACGCAGAGGGTCGTGGGACGCTGAACCAGCCACAAACACAATCACACACACACAAACAAACACACACATTTCAACCATGACCTTTACCTCATCTTATAATTCTCATCATTCTAACCCATTTGTAAAAGCAAATCCTGAGAATAAAGAATACTGCTCACTGGTTGTGCTTGTATTTTGAGGATAAATTTGCATCACACAAGGCACACACACATACACGCATCACACCGCTACGAAAACACAGCCTGCCCTCCACCCGCCACCTCCCAATTATCAGCCTGTGGCAATATAGCAGCCAATATAGCGAGCAGAACTTCCCTCAGAGGTAATCTCTGGACACACATTCTTTTACCTCGATGATGTCTGGCCCTTTCCAATCTCAACACAGTGCTCGGGCCTGAGAGATGGAGCAGGGGGCTGTTATTTTTATTTATTTATTTATTTTTCTTGCTGTAAAGCAAACCAGCCGAAGTTAAGCCAAAAAGAGTGAAAACAAAGAGCGTGGGATCAATACAGTGTATATCTATCCACCCTGGGCTAACTCGCCCATCAAAAACACAGTGGGTAACAGTGACACTGGGAGAGCAGCGGGGCTGCAAGGACCTTGTTATCATGGAGTCTCACTGGAGCACACACACTAAGATTTCCAGGTTTGGTCAGCAATGGTACACACACTTCATTTTTCAGATTCATAACATAGCATGTAGCTTATAGGAGATAATAAGTATATGTTGCAAATCATGTAATGGATGAAATGTTCCTGTAAATTACAGTATCAAATTTAATTGACTAACATTAAAGATCATATATAAACATTGGTAGAAAGGAACTAAACTGGGACTAAAAAGTGAACTATGAGTTTACAACTGTGCTGATGTTTTAACTTTGTTTAGTTCGAGAAAGTGGTGCCCAAACTTTGTGTTTAATGGGTAAGTGAAAAACATGAGCTCAGAAATATAAATAAGGTAAATACTGATAAACCTGTTTGGATAATCTTAGGAAAATATCTGTAATTATTTGATTAGTTGATTGACACAAAATGTATCTCCAACGATTTTTTATTAGCAATTAATCATTATTGTAAATGTGGTGCAGTGGTTAGCATTGTCGCCTCACAGCAAGAGTGCAGAGCATGCATGTTCTCCCTGTGTCAGCGTGGGTTTTCTCTGGGTACTCCAGCTTCCTCCCACAGTCCAAAGACATGCAGGTTAATTGGTGACTCTTAGTTGTCCGTAGGTGTGAATGTTAGTGTGAATGGTTGTCTGTCTCTATGTGTTAGTCCTGTGATAGTGTGGTGATCTGTCCAGGGTGTACCCCACGCCTCGCGCCCAATGTCAGCCGGGATAGGCTCCAGCCCCGCCCACATTTGGGTTTGCAGTGTTGATTGAAAAACTTATGATGTGCATTTTTCACTATGTTTTTGACAATCCATAAAAATAGAAAATTTTGAAAAATTGACAGACTAATCGATTATGAAGCTAATCATTAGCTGCAGCGCTACATACATTCTGCCTATATGGGGGTGGTTACCTGTAATCCTGACGGCTCTGGTATTTTGCTGGCTTTAGTGCTGCTGGATGTCATAGTGATTGAGTTCGACAGGGACGACCGTCTGCTGCGAGCAGAGGAAGGCCGGGAGGATGATCTGCTGTCTGAGACACAAACATAAAAAGTCACATAGGTAAACAAAACAATACATATGCTAAAAAATACATCCAAAGTTATGATAAATAAATCAAGTTGCTGCGCCAGAACAGAGCAGAACAGAACACTCAACTGACTGACTGACAGATTAAGTACAGCCCTCCTCTCTCCAAACAGTAAACACACTTTCAAAAGAAAGATGAGGTGCACAACATAATTGACACTGTAATCTGTCTTCTCAGAAGTCCGTTCCCAAGTTCAAGCGAAGATGGCTACTTTACATTTGGGTTCCGAGAAAGTGTGGTCTCAAGTTCAACTCCCTTTTAATTAATTATGGAGGCCTTTTAAATCACAAATGGCATAACAGCACCCTCTCAAATCCATTATCTCCCACAACTTTTTTTTCTCCCTTGAACTCTAATTGAAGCCAGAAAATATCAATTCACTAATTAGGGGTCTGATTGTTTCCAAGCCCGGGAAATCAAGATGCGGAGCAATGTGAGAGGCTTACAAGCAAATTACCGCAGCAGAGAAATAAATAGACTCACTGTTGTGGAATTTGTGATGGATCTATTTTGTATTGATGGCAGTATTTTTAATCTAGAGGGCCAAATTGTAGCTGTTGTGTGAATGTGGACAAAGATGCATTGAAACTTGGCCTAACAAAAGCTTCAGTGTGAGTTTACATTGAATGTGATTTTAAAGCCAGTAGTAGTGGCTTCCTGCTGCTGGAAAACTGCAAGAACTGAACTAAATAGACCAATTATCAGAGACAGCTCATCAATTGGTCTGACTGTTTGCCAAAACTTGTTAGACACATAACACCTGATGTGATGATACCTGATAATTACTCTGTACTACATCAATTATTCACAAAACAATTATCCAAAATCAGCCATCTCCCATTCAGTTAGAACATATTTCTCAGTGTAGTGCTGGTTTGTACTGACAAATGTAGGAGCAAATGAGCAGTAAAAACTGTTTTTGAGCTCCAAGAATAACCCATTCAACATGTGCGATCACGTTGCGTCTCATGTTAGAGCTTGTTAGAATGTAGCGGGTATAAATCAATACGTGGGAGAGGCACAATAATGTGATAATCCTGACAACTATGTGGGAGCTCATTTGTTTTTGCAGTGGTGGTCGACTGGGCCCTCCTCTCGACCCACCACCTAATCCCTCATCATCTCCCCAGTGAGAAGTGGTGAAATCCTCCGAATCAATAACATGAACATGGACTGACCACTTAAATCAACCCCATCTATCTTCCCACTGTGGGCCTGTCCCTGGCTCGCTCATCAGAACAGGATCTCTGTTCTTTTCTTTCCTACAAAATTAAAAGTGTAAAAAGTGGATTTTTTACACCTACCTTCAACTGAATGAAGGTGCTGTCTTTTGGAGAGAAAAACTCTGTTGGTTCATTATCTACAATTGCAGAAGGGTGAAGCTGGACTTGATGCCCGTCACCGTTTGTTTAAGCTATGAAAACATATTTTTTGGCAAGAGCTTTAACTCTATAGCCACAGTTGAAAGGCGGCATTCTTCATCGGCATAGATGGAACCTTTGTCAATCTCTTAATGGCAGAAATGATTACCCAAATCACAACGCTTTACAGTCTCCTCCCTCCAAACAAGCTGCCCTAATTGTGTGGCTATTATGATGTATGGACTGTCTTAATGAGGTGATTTGTCACAGGGGGGAGTGAAAAATCGATCAATAACAGAGCTATTATTTATTCATCAAAACTAATCGGTGAGGCGTATTGGGGCAAGCAGTGTGTACGGGTGTGCAACTATAAATTGGAATCTGAAGTGTACTTGATGTGCAGTCCCCATTGGCTGCTACACTGGACTGCGTATCGTTATTGTGTTCTGAACTCATACACCATACAATATTAGTATTGCTACGCAAAAATAAATAAAGTCTCTCCTACATATCTTCTCAGATTTTGATATCAGGACTATTCAGTAGCAGTCACTTTTATTTTAGAATTTTCTGAGAAAGTCACAAGTTGTACCTTTCTTGAGTGTCATGTCTGATTCTGCCCGGGGTGTTTCTGGAGGCTGGGGGAGAGTCACTGCTGCTTGTGCTGCTGCTGTTGCTGATGATGCTGATGACACTGAGCTCTTAGGAGGGCTGTATGACTGACTGCCAAAGTTCTGTCTCTTCAGTTTGGCGTTAGCCTCGAGCCTCTCCAAAGCAGCCATCTGACACTGCTCTACTGTAGACACGAGCAATCTGCAGAACTGACAGCAACAAGGAACAAGCAGTGAGGGTATGATACATGATCTGAGGCAAGGGAGAGGTTCAGAGATGCGTCTGTGTTGGGTGGAGGTAAACATATGACACTAAATGAAAACAATACTGGAGTCTACAGCTTTGTAGCAAGTAATAACAATAAGGGTGGAAGACCTGTTACTGTTTCCAGAAGTTTTTCCCCTGACTGCTTGGGATAGTAGCCTTTGTTCTGAGGCTGTGCTGGTGCATTGATTATTTGAAGCTAATCAGTCAGATGAAATACTTCATAACTGATACACAAACTTACTTCTGCATAATCCAGCTTGCCGTCTTTGTTGATGTCAGCTAATGCGAAAATAGCATTCACCTCCTCAGTGGTCATTTTCTCTCCTCTCTGGAAGATTCAACATATTTTCTTTAGTAGTAGAAAACACCAGACCAGAAACATGTCTACTTTAATTGAACAAGAGTTGATCTTAGATTTTAATCAGTTCATGTTCGGGCAGTCTACAGTGGCATGCAAAAGTTTGGGCAAGTTTTATTTCAATCTAGCAGTTTCAAAATAACAAAAAAGGAAAAGGGCCTGAAGCAAAAGTTTAGGCACCCTGCATGGTCAGTGCTTAGTAGCGCCCCCTCTGGCAAGTATCACAGCCTCTGAATGCTTTTTTGTTTAGATGTTCCATTACAAACTTCTGACGCTGAATTTTGTGGTGAGGACACAGGAAAGGTTTTCTTCTGATGACTCTTCCAAGAACGTCATATTTGTACAGGTGTCACTGCACAGTAGAACAGCGCACCACCACTCCAGAGTCTGTGAAATCTTCCTGCAGCTTTTGCAGTCAAACAGGTTTTCTTGGTCTTCCAGACCTCAACTTGACCTCCACAGTTCCTGTTAACTGCCATTTCATAATTACATCATGCACCGAGGAAACAGCTACCTGAAAACACTTTGCTATCTTCTTAAAGCCTTCTCCTACTTTGTGGGCATAATTTTTTTAGTTTTCAGAGTGCTATGCAGCTGTTTAGAGGAGCCCATGGCTGTTGATTGTTTGGACAAGATTTCAAGTGTTTGAAATTTGCATCACCTGGACTTTCCTTGTGAACAAGCCATAGCCCTAACAAACTAAGTAAGGTCGGAGACCCTGGTAAAAGTTGCCTGAGAGCTCAAATGTCTTCGGGTGCCCAAACTTTTGCATGGTGCTCCTTTTCTATTTTTCTCTCTAAAATTGTGCAAAGAAATTATTACACTAATGCTCGATCTTTAACTTCATGCCTTTTGGAGATCAGTTCATCTTCTACTTACTTAACTATTCACAGTAAAAAACAGCATCACTCAATGGACACAGATTAACAGTTGTAACCAGAAGGGTTAGGCTACTCACAGTGGTAAGGGCCCTCTCCAGTTCACTGTGCGAGACGTAGCCATCACTGTTCACATCCATCTTTTTAAAGGCTCTCATTAGTTCTGTCTCCTCAGTTTTCTTCTCATTCTTGAGAATTTCACAGAAGTCATCAAAGTTCAGTTTGGACGTCCTCGGGGTCCAGTATTTATTGAGAGTTGCATGGGTTGGATTTCTGCCAGCCTGCTGCAGAGCTGAATACATGGGAAAGAGCATCGAATCTACAAGTAGTAAAGGCTGATGACAACCCACTGTGGCACAAGGACTGTCTGTTTTTCTGTGCTTCTAGATTTCCTGAATTGACATGTAAATCAACCAAATTTGCACAATGTTGCATCTGTGCCACTGATTACTACAAAAGTTAATGCATCAACAACCATTTCTCTCCTTTTTGTTTCAACTAAAGTAGCTTTAGGGGCTGGGAAAACATCTTGTTGTACACTATTTCAGACAGTATCACCAACTCTTTATTGCAGCTATAAAATATGTACAGTGAGTAAGATGATTAGACCTAAGACTCCATGTTTTAATAACGTCAAATAGAAATGCTCTAAATATGTTGTGCATCATGTTGTCATATTTTTGGCGTCTGACATTGTTCTCTTCAACATACATTTTGATCCTGTGAGTCAATATTTAGGAACACAGACAACTGTCTAAACTGGAAATTAGAGCATCAGTGTTAGATTTTTTTCAGCTGATACCTTTTGTAAAGTGGTTCTGGCTGAGCCTCAGGGGTCCTAGATTTTTTTCAATTTTACATTGTAAAACTACAGAGCATAAAAAAAGCCCCATATCACAATAACAGCCTCATGACTGCTGCTGTTATAGTGTCCAAGGACTCACAATACACTTTGCCGAGATTTGTTCCCAGGTTAAATCATTATCTCTCCTGACCTGAGCTAACGTCATAACTTATAGAAATTACATGAAGTTCTCTTTTATTGGCAGACGTAAACGTGGCATGCTAACAGCTGACTAACGAGCAAGCTATTAATCTGTATCTTTCTAATTAACAATCTTAGGGTTAGCTTACCACGACATAGCTGCTGTTTGGAAGCGATATTTGTCAAACTAGATCTAAACACTGCGAGGTACGCGGCTCTACACTGTATGTAGAAAGCCTCCTCTTCATCAGAAGGACGAGGTGACTCTTGAAAAGACATCTTTGGTCACCGGTAGCAAGCTAATTTAGCAACAACAAGACGACAGCCAAATATGGCGGCTAATTCAAGCTAAATGCTTTTATTTTTACTTTTTCATTACACCCTAAAAACACGAAGTGTCCATTTTCTTGGATCAAATTCGCGTTAGCAGTGACATTCGCCAAACACCGTTGCTATCTTGCTCTCTGTTGCTAGGTAAACAAAAACTCCACGGTGTTTAGCAAAAGCGACACGGACGAAACCAACGTTAATATTTCAGTTCCGGCTAAAAACTAAAGTAATGCCGTACTGTACCCCTTGAGGTAATAAGCACAAACGCAGTATTGAGAATATAAATAGATATTTATTTTTTTTATTCAGACTATTTGTTGCGTTCTTCAAGTCGTTTTGCCATGAGGGGACATCCGGAACTATATATAAGACAGGCTATGTTTTACTCGAACTGTTTGGGTGTAGCAAAGGCGCCAGATTCATTAATTTGCAACACACCTTTGCTAAAACAGCCTTAAAATCACGTAAGTATTGCTCAATGTATGTTTTTCTTAATGTTGAATTGTCGTATAAATTGTATCTCTTTTATTGTTGTGTTAATTAGATAAATTGTATATGATGTAAAGTCTTGTAAATGGCCAGACACTCTGCAAAGCAGCAAGAGAAGCTCACCTGTCAAAGAGTACTGTGTATTCATGTATACAGTCACCACTGACAGCATTACAGTGTTTGCTATATAGTCTGTGTCTGACTTCAATAACGTTGCTTTACTCTAATATGGACTAAACAGTGTTTTTTGCTCATTAGAGTTTGTTGTGGTCTTATTCTTATGTTGTTAATGTGGCTGCAACATTCCCACAGGCCTGTTTTGCTATCTTTGATGTTGTTGAAGTGGGAAGTGCAGTGAGAGTTAATCTGTCTCTAATGTTACTGTTGTGATGATATGTCGAAAGCAAAAATTGAAGCTCTTGGCATTTTTTGCATGCTGTTGTTGTTTGTCAAATACTGCTGCAGGTTTACACTTCCTTGTTCTTCATGATACACCATAAGTTGTTTTATAGGCTAATTACCGTAAAACTTCAATTAATAGCCCAGGCTATTATTTGTTTAAATCACTGAACTCAACAGGCTTATATTTGGGACAGGACTTTAATTCCTTTTACACAAAACTGTTGCTCAGCAAAGATGGGAAAATGCAATCAAATTGTTTTTCGAACCAGTATGAATATCACTTGTTTAAAAATTTTCATTCATTTGATCGAGCTCTGACAGACAGGACATCAGAGAGAGAGTGTTATGACACTTGTTTCACAACACTTGAGGGTTACGGCACCCAGCATACAGAAACAACACCACTTAATCCTGTTAAAACAATATTCATAACTTGGATTACTATTCATAAAAAAATGTTTTTGATTCTTTTGATCTGAGGACCCTTACAGACTTAAGTGATACAAAAAACCTACCAGATAATTGAGGTATGGACACATATTCTGACTTTATGAAAGCTTGAGAGACAGGGAGTCACCACTTTTTCACCATGCTGGTAAATCTGAATGAATTATTCTTTGGTGCTTATGGTTTCAGTGAAAGTGAACTGAATGATTGGAGAATCTAACCCAACTAATGATATGTAGCATGTCTATACTGCCAATTAAGACATTCATATTTCTATGTGCAATCTATGCAGCTATCTAACCTAAGCTCAAGTGGGTAGCCAACGACCTGGTTTTATATATCCAAAGAACTTGTATAAAAAATGAACTGCTTGGCAACCAGACCAGGCATCTATCATGACAGGCCTTTGTTTGTTAAAATGTGTAGCCACACCCAGCTAGTAAAAGAGACTGGGAGTTCAATTGGAGTTTTACAGTATATTGTCACTGGAATACTATTAAAGCACAATGAACATTCAAATAGCCAATAATGGCTTAATTGTCTTAGGTAACCTTGAATTAAATAAAGCAATTCATTGAGAATTTATTTTTTAACAGTGTGAGAAAAACTCTGCACATGGACAAATCATTAATAAATGGTCCTTATACCAGGTGTACTGATCAGTTTACAGATCACCTTTACCTACCACAATGCTTTATCATTTCTGTGTAAATTAATGTTTTAAAAGTTTCACACATAACCTGTCTGTATTCAAAAGTTTTCATAGCATGTTTCAATCTATTTTTGCCTTCGCTCTGTCCTGTGTAGCATCGGAAGCTGGATGCTGCAAGAGACCACACCCCTCACCAAGATCTCAAGCAGGTGTGTGTAGACAAATGTCGTTGCAGATCTCTGAAGACATGTCAGTGTACCATGTAACAGAAGATGTCCCAAACCTGCAAAAGCATTAGACATAAGGCCATGTTCATGCCAGTGCAATGTTGACAAAGAGTGGCACTGACATGTTGGTCACTGACAGGCTGTGTCTCATGTCCAACTAGTCCATGTGGTCTGTTTAGATAGTTAAAATGAACACCTCTGTATCTTAACTGACTGCACACACTCAACCACACAACACATCTCAAACTCTAAATGTGGTTCTATGTGCGTTGTTTTCTCCACAACGACTTGTGAAGACTAGTGTCAACAAGTCTGTGGCAGTTGTGGTCTGAAGGTTTAACCCTTGTGTGGTAGATAGTACGTCCCCTTCTTAGCCCACAAGGCAACGCTAACTTGCATATATGCCAGTGTACTGTCAGTTGTGTTAGTAAGGATGTGGTGCTTCATCGACAAGCACCACCAAAGTCACAACACATGAACAAGTGGTTCCACAGAAAGAGTTGGAAAAGCGAGTACCTAAGTCACAGCTTTTCCCATAATTAACGGAAATTATTTAATCAATCAATCATATTGTACGCTTCAAATTATTATATTTTTGTCACTGCTAACTGTCTATACACAGAGAACAGAAGTAGAGCACAGAGTTAAAGGGTTACAGAGAACTCCCTTTTATGAGTTGCTATATTTCAATTGCCACACTTTCCTGATGGTCATAGTGACATATCAGAATTTAATGACAGGAGACACGGAATGACGGAGATCCATCACCGGCCAAATTATCAGTGATTTACATAGCACTAAAAATAGTTGTATAAGAGTCACTTAACACAAGAACCATTTCCTTAGTCAAGGCAGACATTTGGTGTCTGGCCCATCCATCAAGACAAGCATTAGTTTTTAATTTTATAGTGCTGTCACTAATGCGTTACATGAGCTCGATTTACGGAACATTCATAACACTCACTTGGTTATGTCATAATAGGGTCATTTGAGGCACAGCAGTGTTTTAAGTTTTAGCAGTTTTAAAAATAAATTTGATTGTATTTTGAAGGGGAAAGTGGAAATCCAAATGGCCAGAACAAAAACAGAAACACCTTGACACCAATGACTTACAAAACTACAATACACACAAAATACACAATACACAAAACTGACTTAAATAAACAAGTTATTTTAGATAAATAACGCTTTAGTTATAGACAATTGTTAGGGTCATGGATGGTTACCATTTTGAAATATAAGTAGTACAAATCTGGGATAGATATAAATCGTTTTTTAATGTGCAAGGCTTATATTACATCACAAATACCATTCTTTTGAATTATCTGCCTTTCAGTCTTCTTCAGGCTTATTCAGACTCCACCAATTACCTACTGATCAATATATAACATCCAGCATATAAAAATACTCCATATTAGTTAGGTGTAGTCCTTTTAAGAGACTAGAGCCTTCGTTTAGGTCGAATATTACAGCCAAATGTTAGTTCAGTAGATCACACTGTCAGAATCATAATACGAAGATTTCTGAACATGTCGTTGTGCCCATGTAACCCCACTCTCTTTTGCTTCGACCAGATTTGACTCCTTGCGATCTCAACTGGAACAATCAGTGGATCCATTCATCACGGCCAGGAAAGAGCTGGAGGAAATACTCGTGAGGAAGACTTTTTCCTTTGGTCTTACATCTTTACAATAGGCGGAAATGTCTCCATCTCCGTATTATCTTGAGCTTGAGAGATGATGGGTTTTTATTACACTCTGAATATTCACTTCTGACACGGTTTTTCCTTTCCTTTGGTAACCTTTTTCAATCATTTCCAGCCGTCTTTTTCCTTTTCCCCAATATTTCCTGTGCATGGCTGAGAGGGGGGGGGGGGGGGGGGGGGGGGTTTGTGGTTCTCCTTTTATCCTATTGATCCTGTGTTTTTAATTAGTCAGCAGAGGGCAGCAGTGAACAAGGACGTTTCTTCACTGGATCCTCTACTGACCTACCGACTGAGCTAAAGAGATAGAAAGCTGAGTGAGTGCAATGTTGAATATGATTGCTAGACAGTCAGTCAGTAAAGCTGGGGTTTAATGAGAGCTCTATGTGATTTTTTTTTTTTTTCACTCACCTAACTGGATGTAAAAACCATGAAACAAGTTATGATTAATAGAAAGCTCTGTCGTGCCCACTTTTAAATAATTGTAATGGCATGTGTGTCTTTTCAGCATCCAGAGTAGAGTCACCTTTGAAGGAAAATGAAGACCCTAAGCATTACAATCAAGGTAATTCATCTGGTGATAAATCAAACAGTTGTTAACGTGAACAGTCTTTTACTGTTCAACATTAATGTGCAATCATGCTTTTACGTCATAAAGACAAACACAGCAACCTCACATTACTGGAATTTAACCACATTGATCACTGAGAGGCTTTATGGCCACGTGCTGAGCCGGGCTGAGGGTTGATCAATATCAGGGGATTTACCGAAGATTAAAGCTGACACACACACACATTTGAAGATAAGTGTAGAAATTAAATACATATTTTATCAAAGGCAGCATTAATTTTGGTCTGTTGGACAACATGAATGTTTTAATAGTTTGGGAGTTTTATAGTGGATAGCCACGTTAAGTCATGTGCAGGGTATGAGGCTACCTTCTGCTTACATCACTGTTTTTGTTTGCAGTATTTCTCAGCCACATCCTCCACTTTGAGAGTTGTGATTGAAACCTTATCTCTAGGTGTTTAAAAGGCTGCAAGAAAACGTTTAGTCCCAGTTGTGTGGTTGATTTCAAGATGAGCAGGAAAACAAATGTAGTCACGAGGCCATTTCATCACCAAGGACACCCCCATCCGCTACTACTTCACTGTTTGATTTGCAGCATCTTCTTTGCTATTTAACATTAACGGCATCAGTGGACTCTTGTTTCAGTTCTTCAGACAATCTGTGACCTTTTGCAGAAAAACAACATTTTGTTTAGGATGCACAAACAAGTCAGTGAGTAGATTTCCTGGGGATAGAATTAATTTGATTATTTTAGGCACATCTTATGCCTGCAGCGGAGCAATTCTTGTGATCCAATCATACAATGGTGACTTGTGGAAAATGAATGGCGGGTATTGTCAGGAGGCCAGCTTGTTTTCCGATAAGGTTGTTAGAAATTATTTTAATTAGTTCCAGTAAGGGAGCTGGACATACATGATGCATTGTGGATCCACACCCCAGGAATGTCACATTTTTGTCACATGGTGGAGCCGTGAAATTTATCAGTTTTGCATAAGCCTCCTTACAACAACAGACTTCACAATGTCAGGGCAGATAGATGTGGGAGAGAATCAGCCCTCTATGTGCATTGAGACACACATTTTAAGTAAACAAACTGTTATTCAAAGCTGCTGAAGAGTTCTGGCCTATATCCGCTGGGAGCGTGAAATCCAGACAGATGATGCTGATGGTATCTCGAAGCGTGATTCTGCTCTAGTGTAAAATGTTTGTTTAGATTCGCTGCTATGGCCTTTAGGCCTCTGGCCCATGTGCTGAATACAAGGCAGGGGAGTGTAAGAAAATCTCTGGACATGACTGAATGCTCTGTGAGGACGCAGGATTATACAGTACTTATCCAGTGCTGGTTGTTCCCCTATCTTGACACCCATGGGAATCATATGCTTACATACAATATTGTGTTGTGTTGACGTTATCAGAACAAAAATGGGTTTGTCATACCCAAAAATAGCTACAGTTGTGTTATTACTTTATATCTACTCATAAAGGTATTATTGTATTTTTATGGGCATGTTGATATATTACATTAAAGCACTCATATCCCTGCCACATTAGAGGTTTTCTGAGGTGCACTGTAGTGACTGATTTATAGATTATTTTTAATGAACTATTTTCTGCTCATAGACTCGATACTTGGATCCAAGGTCAAACTTTTGAATTGAATTGTCTCACAATGAACAGAAAAAAATGTGATGGAGGACATCCAACTTAAAGTGAGTGTAGTCATTAGTTCTTACTTAAAGGAAAAAGTTGCCACCTTTTATGTGGATGACCAATCGGTCATTTGAAGCAATAAAAAATCCTCAGAATGTGCTGTACTGACCAAGAAAGCTATATGTACCAGAATGCATTGCCTGCGAAGTTGGGAACAACATCCAACAAAATTGCCTGCGCTGAAATTGAAATACAGCACAATGATTCAGTTTCTGTTGGCATCAGGGGGCACAGTGAGCAAAGGCACCACCAACTGGTGTTTGCTCTCGGTAGGTTGTGAAGGGTTTCCACCTGCCATATATTCTTGTGTGGCTCATGCAGCCACAGCCTCATCCTCTCTCCGCTGCATTTATTCCGCCGTATCCTCTGGCTTGACCTGCTCTAATGTAGGGTTGGCCAATATATCGATATTATCGATATTGTGATATGAGACAAGATATCGTCTTAGATTTTGTATATTGTAATATCATAAGTGTTGTCTTTTCCTAGTTTTAAAGGCTGCATTACAGTAAAGTGATTTTCTTTATTTTATTTTCTGAATTTGACTTTTCTATCATTTTCCTTTGCCAATTTAGTTATTATATCCACATAACTGATGAGTATTAATCAAAAATTTCATTGTGTAAATATTTTGGGAAAGCACCAATAGTCGACCCTACAATATCATCGCAATATTGTTACCGAGGTAAGTGGTAAAAAAATATGGTGATGCTTGAGTATCAATACATCGCCCATCTTTACCGTAAAATGTATTCTCGTCCACAATATCCTCTGCACTCATGTTTTGAGATGTCATTGATGTCATGAGATGTCGTTAGAAATGTAGCTATACATTATATGTTTATATTTATCATTACATTATTTTTGAGTGGCATCTAGAGCACATAACCTGGCTACATATCCAAGCTGAAATAGCCTGTAATTCCTCCTTGTCTCCAACTACGTCACTGTCACATCTTTGACGGCACTGGATGCAGAAGGATCAACACACTTTGCAGCTGCAGACCTAGCTTTCTTGGTCAGTATAGCGCGCACTGAGGACTTCATTGTGTCACTTGACTACGTAACTATAAACACTGATTGGACATCCACATAAAAGGTGGCAAAGTTTCCCTTTAACTTAGAAGCTTAGTGAGGTGCCATCTTAGGGTGTTTTAAGTACTGCAACATGATTTCAAGTGACCGATACTTGAGCATTGCACCTGAGCTGTATTGATGTGGCACTGGTTTAGGTGACTGGTTTAGGTATTTACAAAGATGTAGAAACTGCACTGGTTTGCAGCACCTGTTTGTCTCCCTTGAAATTAAGAACACAATTCTAACCTTTGTTGTTTGTTGTAAAGATTGCAATTTGTTCCCTTTCCTCTGGGACATCTGGATTGAGGAGGCAAGCGTGAAGACAATAGCACATAACTGTGGCAAATATACAGACTATTCATAATAGTATGTGTAACAGCAGCATGACTAGTGAAGAGTCATAAATTGACTCAATATTGTTAGTTACACAGCAATATCTGTCCAGAGCTTGCCAACATAGGCTACTAGTCCTACCAGAACTCAAGGGGCTATGGCAGTAAAACCGCTGCGTGTGTTACAGTTAGTAATGATGAGTTTTTAATACTTCCACATTGGGAAAAATGTGATATTTCCTCTCTAATTACATAGTCTTGCTTCAAGCACTGCAAATGTTGGATTCTTTTGTCCACTTAGAAGTGTGGTAAAAACAAATCTTCCATGGCAGCCATTATACACCAGGAAGAGCCCATATTCAGACTCTTTACCCCGGACTCTCCGCGGTGCCAAGCCTATAGCCCCCCCCAGCACCTCCGCCCTGCCAAGGCAGCTGAGTAAATCCACGAGGACATTTAAACCTTGAAGGTCAGTCCTCCAATCTTCTCCTCCTATGTCTTCTTCCCTGCCACTTTCTTTCCCTCTCCCCCCTTTTCCTGCCTCGTCATCCCCCTTTTCCGCCTTACGCCGTGATAGTTAAAACTACTTCTTCCATCACAGTGAGAGTGCAGTGTTGAGAAGCGCTTACGACCGTCCTTTAAGGTTAACAAAAGTTTCAGTAAGCATTCTAAAGAAGTCACTCTTGGTGAGCAATCAGGCTTGGGGCGAGCATAAATCCTCTGGGTATAGTCGCGGCATTGCAAATACCCGCAGCGCCTGTATGTGCTGATGACTACAAAATTGAAAAAGAAAGGCCCTAATAATTCTGAGGCAAGTTTCCCTCAGCAGTGGGTATTGATTATTTGTGTGTGGTGAGAGATTTGGAAAATTCAATTAAAGGAGTTGTGCAAAGGATTCATAAATTCAGCACCTCCAACCCGTATCGAGACATGGTTATGTTCTAAATCAATGCTGCACTTCACAATATATTTTCTTAGGAACATAAAAATAAATAACATTTAAACAGTTCTGCTTACTGCAGAAACAAATTTTATTTTCTCTGAAGCTTTTTAGTAACAGCCAAGTACTGACTTGTGCACATCTTTGGAGTTGTAACATATTTTTATTGCAGTTTTCCCATAAGAAAATCCTTTATAATATGAATTTTGAGATGACAAAATGAGGAGAAAGGGGACGGCTCAGCAGTGTAAAAATTGATCAGGCCATAGATGGGGCCACGTTGGGGAAGATTTGTATGTCAGCAGTAATGGGCTGTATTAAAAAGAAGATTCCTTAAGATGTCATAAAAGTGATGGGGCTGTGTCGCAGGTCGTGGGCCGCTGGCCCGGGCGGCTCCTGGACTCTGGCACATCAATCCTTACAGGCCTCACAGACAGATGCCACCTACCCACCGGGAGTTTTATGCTTTTTGATTGAACACACGGTTGCAATTAAAGGGGGGAGTTGTATATTAGACTGTTTTGGTCCAAGTGAAGCCGGTGGCCTTCGATTGACACCGTGGGTTGCAGAGTATGCAATCTTTCCAGGCGTGATTTTTGATTTAGTGAATTTCATCTCAGGTTGCAAAAAATATACTTCCTTGTTTCTTTGAAATATTAACATAGTGAGCAAATAAGTGTTTTTTTCATGAGGGTTGAATGAAAATGTTATTCAAAGGATAAGATTTTAAGAATGTAGTTAACTTTACATGTAGTGACTTCTTGTCTGTATGTGACACTATTTGTCTCTGCATTTGTTTTTCTGCATTTTCCTGCCACTTGTGTTGTCTTGAATATTGCCCAGATTATTAAAGGAACAGTGTGTACGATTTAGAGGGATTTAGTGGCATCTAGTGGTGAGAATTGCACATTGCAACCAGCTGAAACTTCTGCCAGTTAGAGCTGAATTTTTTTGCAGAGGTATTTTTTTTTCTCTTCAAAACAAACAGACCAGGTGATAAAAGCTGTTGAAGCAGTTTCATGTTACAAATCAGTGTTTTTCCTATGCTGTTTAGCATGTCGCAGACGGGTCACTAGCCCAGCACCTGCTAATTTGTGCTCACCTTATGTCTGATCCCGAGGTTTAAGAGGTTTTTAACAGGAGCCAAATAATCCAGAGAAGCCTCCTCCTCTCCAAAACAAACTGACGTGATGATTTAAATCAGTGAAAACATGGTGATTTTAACTAGTAAAAATGCAGAATAAAGCAGTTTTATGTTAGAAAGACATTGTTTTTTCTGATGCTCTTGTTGCGAAGGAGTTGCTACCTACGGCGGCCGATGTGAAAATGTGAATGGCCCCATTTAGAGCCAGTGTTTGGTTTGCCTGTTCTGGGCTACCGTAGAAACATGGCGGTGCAACATGGCAGATTCTGCTGACGAGTACTTGCTCCGTATATTGGTATTAACTGTTTATTTTACAATAATGAAAACACAAAAGTTCTTATTTTTTAGGTGATTATACTCTAAAGAAAACCTACTGATATTATATTCCATTTTCTTTCTCTAAATCCTACACACTAAATAGTTGCTATTTCCTCATTTTAAATAAACACTTTTTCTTATGTTTCTTTAGGTTTCATCATTTCTCCTTTTCAGGAATTTGGCATTTGGGGCTACTGCGTTATTCTTAAGTCCATTATGGGCTGAGGTGCAATAACCCACTTCAACTCCAATTTTTAAAATTAAATTAATTGTAAATTTTAGTTTAAAAAGTGACAGAAATCCATCTCCATAAATCTTTGTTCATGGAAAACGTGCCTCCTGTTAACTCTCTTCTTTATGAACACTCAGTCTTGACAGCGACTGTTGTGTGTGTGTAATATCACTGGGTGCCAGTGGGGTTACAATCATGTTTTCCTCTCTCATATTCCCCAGGTTTTTGTTAGCGAGGCATCTCGACTGTTGACAGCTAATGGAATTGCTCTTCACCTCTTGTGCGTATGATCCCGCGGAGATAAGGCAGGAAATGAATGTGGAATCTGCGCTGTCAGTTGTGAGGCTGAGACGTCTTGGAAGCCGTCATTCATGTTCGGGGGAAATGTCTGAAACTGTGCGAGCGAATCCTCTGACATGTTAGACCCTGTCTACCCGTCGGAGCCCCTGCCTGGCAGCTGACAAATGTTGATTCTACATTAACCACAATGCTGCAACGCTGTGCAAATAATGTTCTTTCAGATGGCAACCCTCATCCCCTTTATGGCTAAAACTATGCAATCCTCCCCACCTGTGCAGTTTAACACCTTTGAAAAGTAAAGGTGGGAAGGGGGGGAGGCAAACTGTCTTGCACAACACAGTAGTCTCTTTATTTGGCAGTGCCTGGGAAGGCCGAGGCCTCTCGCTGCCCGAGTCGACCTAAGCAACAGCTGGTGTTCACAGCAACATTTCCTATTTCTGCCTAAGGTGGATCGTGTAACTCTCACTTTATCACCCTTAGAGGCCACGTGAAGGACAAAGCCAGTACGCTCATAAACAAAACTAATGTTTTCATACTGGCCCCTTTGGAGATTGATAGAAGGATCCGTGGTACTTTTAATGGCTCCCTTGCCACCACTGGTACATCACAAAAAATCTCTTACCAGTACCAATGGTTTTCACCAAGGCTGGGATCTAAAACTGGTAGCTCTTCTTACATCATGTGATAATGTGTATCAGTAATCTGGAGTCCCTGAGGGAGATACTCTTCATCTCCCACTGTAACAGATTTAACTACTGTATCTACTTCCTGTGCCTTTAGTCCAAGAGTTAGAGCCACAGACTGGGGATATGTTTCCTGGAAAAGTAGTCAGAGATATGGAGGTGATAGGAGCTTTATTTCAGCTGTGGCCTGAAAATGAAAAACGACCACTCTCTGCTGTGTAATGATTTAACTTTATCAAACTTTTTTATTGATGATTGTGACATTTATTTATGAGTGTCCAATTGCAAACCTGATTTGTCTAAAAATAGTTAAAACAGAGCAGTGTAAACACAGCCAGGCAGTGTGCTTCAGTAGCTTTGTTATTACTGTTCTGTGTTTAGGAGTGTGTGATCACACACCACAGTGCCTTACCTGTGTTTATCTGGTTTATATACACTGTAGGTTTTTATAAATAATGAATAATATATTCTAATACGAAAAAAGGAATGCTTGTACACATTTTAAAATTCCAAAATGGTGTCTTTAAATTGCCATTTTTGTCCAACCAACATACAAAATCCTAAAGATATTGATATTACAGAGATTTTAAAAAATCATAAACATACAGAAAATCCCCACGCTTGAGAAGCTTAAACCAAAGAAATGAGATTTTTGCTTTGACTTAGTCAGTTATCAAAATTGTTGTTGATTTCTGCAGCTTTTGATCAGATCACATGATCGCCCTTGGCAAATGGAGTTGCCCAGCTGTCATGGAAATGTCATGTTCTTTCATTCATTCATTCATTTTCCGTAACCGCTTATCCTGTTGAGGGTTGGGGGGCTGGAGGCTATCCCAGCTGACACTGGACGCGAGGCGGGATTCACCCTGGACAGGTCACCAGACTATCACATGGGCTGACACATAGAGACAGACAACCATTCACACTCACATTCACACTTGTGGCCAATTTAGAGTCACTAATTAACCTGCATGTCTTTGGACTGTGGGAGGAAGCTGGAGTACCTGGAGAAAACCCACGCTGACACAGAGAGAACATGCTAACTCCGCACAAAAGGGCTCCCTCACCCACGGGTTGAACCAGGAACCCTCTTACTGTGAGACGACAGTGCTGACCACTGCACACAGTTTTCTTGTATTATTCAATTAGTATTTATAGCACTATTTAATTTCAATAAACTACACCAGAAATTATTGTAAATTTTTAATATTTTACTCCAGCTGTATAAATTGTTTACCTGTGTTATACTACTAACTTACTACTAATAATATTGGTTTACCTCCCCATCGTAGAAGTGGAAGGTGAATTCCCATTTTTCTTTCTAACTGTATTGGCGTGACTTTATATAAACATGTGTAATAAAAACACAAACCTCGCCTTTCACACAACCTCTAACTGGCCCCTTGTGTTCATGTCCCATTGTAGTAACAGTTAACTCAGATCTCGGGCTCCCATTTGTCCCTGTGGCTCATTACTGGCTAGCGGCCTGGAGCCTCAGATGCACAGGCAACCCTCACTGACCTGATAACATTTATAGTTGTAATGGATTTTTTTATGCCTGTCATTAACTCGCTCAGAGATTGGAGAAAGAAATTGCTTGTACCTTTTTTTTCTGTGGTATTTCAACTTTATGGCATTATGTTCAGATATGTCACCTTCCATCATCTCTTTTTAAGGCCTGTCCTGTCACTGGTTTTGTTTTAAATGAGCAGGTCTTTTGTGCAGGACCCTTGTAGTATCTAGGACTTGTAATGAATATTTAATGATGTTGAGTAAAAGCTTTGAAAGATATAATTTCTGTCCAATTATTGGCTCTGTCTCTGCCAGACTGTTAGGGGTGATTTAGCGGACTACTTGGTAAATGTAGACAGTTTATGCGAAGCTGCTCAAAATTAAATCATTTTAACAATGTGGCGATAAAACTGATGTTCACTTTAAGTCATTGAGAATTTTATTTATTTTCACAAAAACTAAGTTTGTACAAAAGAACTTCAATGATGGATAAAAATATACAGTAGAAAACCGTAAAAAAAAAAAAAAAAGTTCATGTGAATAATGATCTACGGTCACTGTTGACCTGAGTCCAGTCCCATTCAGTATGTGTTTTAATCACAATACCCAGAGGTGGTACAAAATGACAGGAACACACAACAATATCATTAAGTCTTGCACCATCACCAATTTTAATTTAAAAATGAACACAAACTTAAATCAACACCTCTCCCCATGGTCTTACGAATAACTGAACTTTACAACAGGTGTTCCTATTATTGTGGTCACCTCCTGTAGCTTTACCAAACAAACAGAGTTGTCTAAGGTCAAACGTGTTGGCTTCACACTATTTGCACTTGTGTGATCAGCCAGCAATGATGTAGTTTGAAGAGTGAAGTGTCATTGGTCCAAGCAAAAAATGATTCAAGTAAAGACGCTTTGTAATAAGGTTGGACAATGTATTGTTACTATCGATATGACTAGATATTGCCTTTAATCTGGGATATTGTAATTCTACAAGTGCTGTCTTCTCCTGGTTTTAAAGGCTACAGTAAAGTGATCTGATCGTTTTAGCTGTTGTGGTATTTGTAATATTGAAAACACCAATGGTCAACCCTATAATATCCTTGTAATATCCATATTGAGGCATTTGGTCAAAAAATATCATGATATTTGATTTTCTCTTTTTTCTCAGCTCGACTTGGTCACTCAGATTGAGTTTTGGTAACGGGGGAACTGAGTTTGTTAATTTATTTGGTCCAAACTGGTGAAATGTGGCTACCCTTTCCTTTTGATGTCACAGCTCCTCTGAGTTGCAAATTTGCAGTATAATGATATTTCGGCCCAAAAATATCCCTTGGATGAGAATTTGTATAGGGCTGCAACTAACACTTATTTTTCCGAATGATGAATTTATCTTCTCTATTCTATTCGTTTGGTCTATAAAAGTTAAGAAAACTTGCCCATCACATATTCTGAGAGCTCAAGGTGATGTCAACAAATCTCTTGTTTTGTCTGAGCACAGATATTCAATTTACTATGATACAAGAGCAGAACAAATAGAAAAATTCTCTTATTTGAGAAGCTGGTTCCATCAACTGTTTGGCGTTTTTGCTTAAAAACTGACCCAAATGACTGATTATCAAAATAGTTTTCAATTCAATTTCTTGAACTACTTGTTGCAGCTCTACATTTGTGCCATTTGCACTGTGGACATGACACCATGAGTGATAGCTTTCATGCACATTTGTGTGTCCCATGGTGTAACACTGGCTTCCCTGAAGCATAGTTAGCTAAGAAAAAAATCTGGTCGTATATATCACATCCTTTGGCATCGTTCAGTTGTTCTTCTTCTGGCTCTTTCTGTTGGGTGGCTCGCTAAACTGGACAACGTTAAAATATATAAAGGTTCCCAAGAAGTGCACGAAAGCAGTAGTAGACACCAGCACGGGAAACAAGTCAGGTAGATGTGGTGGAGGATCCAGAGCTACAGTCACGACACTCAGACCAGCCATGGCTGCAACACTGATGTAGAACTGTAACACAGAGAGATGGAGACAGAGGGTTTATAGACTGATTTAAATGAGAACTGGGACACAAGATCAGATAGATGTTGACTTGGACTTCAAAAATGTAGGCTGAGGTGAAACAGCTGTGGTCAGGTGCTACTTCAAAGAGACGATACGACAAAGCTTTTCCTTGAGCTTTTAACCACATCACACTGACTTCAACAGAAATGAATATGCTCGTTTGTCGTGGAGATGGTCCAGTTGGCATCATGTGACCCAATTATGGAACCTCGGTCATGTGATAACAGGTGGTTGTGTTGTGTATGTGTGGGGGATCGTAACCACTGTTTCTCAAGCATGCCATCTCCATGACAACTGTGCGAATGATTCACTGATAAATACCATGAGATGTGGTTGAAAGATTTGGAAAACCAAATAAGAGGACCTTGAGTTAGGACTGCCTTGTCAAACTACTATTTTTAAGGTCAAGACGAGCCTTTCTTGCTCAGTCATTGATAAGCTTTTTTTTTCAGTTAAGGTAACAAACTGCAATTGGGATCTCATCACATTGTTCTTCTTTATATCCTAAGTACTCTGCGTGACAGATCATGATTGATAAGTTCTAACCAGCAAGAAACTAATGAGGGTTGTTTAAGGTGCATTCAATGTTGGTGGGTGTTCACCATGGAAGGAGGGTCTAATGAAAGCTGCACTGACTACATTTACATGCATACAACTTTCTACTATTAATCTTCTATTAATATAAATATGACAATATTGTGGATTCAATAGGAGTTATGTAAACAGCATATTTGGTATAGATTTTCTGAACAGTGCATTCTGAATATGCGTCTCAATTGGCATTTTTACCGCAGTTTGCGACACATGGCCTCTTGCCTGTTTACCATCTGCTCTGTGTGTTGTCAAGCCAAAAGTTTGCAAGGCTGTGGTAGAGATATATATACCCGTAAGTAAAGCCCACATTTCTGGTTAGAAGCAGAGACACACTTACTTTCAAATACTATGGAAAAACGTGAATATCAACAGGATTTTGGATATGCACAAATATCGCAACGCCGACCTTTTCAAGAAGGTGCTTGGAGGAATGAAAGAGGGAGGCTGTGTGTATACTGTAAACTCCAGTATTTTTGGAGTTTGACTAACTCTAGGGGCTAAAATTTAGGATATCTCAGCCTCTGGAAATTGCCAAGGTAACCCTTTGATGCAGACAACTCGTTTACGACAACTTCTTTGAGGTGACTGAATTGATATTCCATACCAGAAACTATTCCTCGTAAAAACAATGACGAGACCGGGCACCTCAGGCTAAGAACAAAATGTTAGCTTTTCCCTTAAATTTAAGTGTAACTATAATATCAAAACCAATGAATGATCTAATTTGAAAGAGCTCTCAAATCACATTGCATATTCATCACTGGATGACTCACATCAAACTGGTCATTTGAAAGGTGCTATAAAGATAAAGAGAGAGTATCACGGGGCATAATGGCCGACTTGAATTAAGGTCTACAAAACTACTTTTTTACACAGTTGCAAACAGAACTGACGGTGAGATCATTCATGTGTCTATTTGGGCTTTATGAGCCAGAGATAAGTCAGTGAGTAAGATGGAGGAAACACCTCGTGCCCACACCCGCCCTGCCACCCCAAACCTATGAAACCTTATCGCCGTCACCGGGGCTTGCTATTTATGCTGCTTGTGTAAATAAATATATCTAGGCAAACCTGTGTTAATGACACGCGCTATAAAAAGACACCTTCTCGTAATCTCTGACACCCTACCCGAGCCCCTGTCGCAGAGGGGTTGGCGGTGCAGCCACTTCAGACGCTGTGGAAACTTAAATAAGTGATAAATAATTCTTTGGCTGGCAGCGGCTTTCATCCCCGCACAGCTTACACAACTTACAGTGGCACATGATCTTTATTTATACAGTTGGGTATATCTTCTCACACGCTTGCAATTTAGGTCTAGTGCCGCTCTCAAAGTACGAGCCATCTGGGATCCTGGAATCAGCACCATTCTTATTACAAATGCATCAGCTGTGTATCCTCCTCCCCCCCGTGTATGAGAGCAGACATGAAGCACTAACTTCATCAAGCAGCAGTATCTTAATTTTGTTTACTGTTCGTTGAGCATGAGCCTGGTCAGAAGCAAAAGGAAACCATGCTTTAAACTTAAATCCAACTTTGTGGCTTTGTGATTTTGGTGACTCCTAGTGGTGGTGTCAAAAAAAAAGTGGTAGAGACAAACTTCTGTCAACTGACCTGGTATCAGTGAGAGGAATGAGCCGAAAGCAACGCATAGACTGCAACATTTTTTACTGAGACTGCCTAATTTCTCTAGAAACAAAAGCCCATGGCACCAAAACGATTTTACAGATGCTAAAATCAAATAGATATTTTACACTTAGTGGCTTTAAATTACTCCGATGTGCGCACTGCGCAGTCTGTTGACGTAATACTGCCTCCTCTTCCTGTGTTAAAACGTATTAAGTAATCTGCTTGACCTTTATTTTATTGGCAGCCAATTAGAGCTGCAACCACAATGATAGAAGTTACCACCTCTTATACAAGTCTCTGGGACTGCACAGCAACCTCTGCAGTGTGACCTACAACATTTAGCTGATATAAACCATTTGCCAAGTTAATGTGCTCTTTGCCCCCCAGAAGGACATTATTGTTGTGAGTTCAGCAGGACTGAAGTCAAAAATTGAGCTTTTTCTCTATCAGTCAGACACAGGTGGCAGTTGTGCCAGTTGTTTCCATGCAGAATAACTTTTCTTTTTGCTACACATACTCAGCAAGGATGAAGTAATTTGAAAAAAAAAAAAAGATGGGAAAAGTTTTGTAGGTAAGTAATTTACATATAATCATTGTTGCAGCGTCTTTAAAATCCTAACGACACATTAAACATAGCAATTAAAATGCTACTGAAATGGTTATATGTAACCTTAGCATCATATTTAGCCTGGTATTAACAGAGATGACCTGCAAATCGCAATGTAGGTATCATATGGTTATTTGCCGTACCAGGGCTTAGACCGCACTCACCTTCCATTTTACAATCCGGGCCAGATTCTGTTTGGCTAGGCAGAAGAACAGCTTTCGGTAGGCTCCCAGTCTCAGCTCTTCCTCTGTACAGTGCTCCAGTGCAGACAGTAGATAGATGCTGAAGAAGAGGAAGGCCAACGAGGTCACGACATAAGGCACCAGTAGACCGTCCTTTAGAAGCAGAGGCAGCATGCTGCACGGAGGGACAAGGACAAGAACAATGGTGCATTTACAGTTTAGAAATTGAAATGCTGATGTCACTGTCTGGAGTGATGTACAATAATCCCAAACAGAGCAGTGTATAAGGACTCTAAGTCTCTTTTCCATTATTTACGTGCAATGTGGAGCTAGAGCTTTGATGCACATGAATGCAACGGAATATGTAAATACACATAGCATGATGGTTTTTAAATCTTTTAAATGGATTTCTACACATGTCCAATGGCACATCAAGTTCAGTAACGTGTGCAGAGAAGAGGGCAGCACGAAACCGCATAGTTTTTATCGAGCAGGCCTACGCAAGCACTCTGTCCCCTGGGGAGAGATGGCTCTGACATTCATGCCAAGCTTATCTTAGTTTAGCAGAGGGGCACGGACAAGAACAACAGTTGACTCATAGTAAATCGCACATCACCCTAGCTTGTAAAAACCCATTCCCTCACAACAAACCACTCATTCTGATTTTTACTGCGACAAAAAAGCTCCATTCAGCGAGATAAATGTTAAACAATTTGGAAATACATACTTGGTCAATTTAAACAGACTGGCTGCATTCTGCCCTCTTACAATTGCTATGGTTGAGCATCCATTCGGCCAATTAGGTTAACAAAAGATGTATTTCTTTAAGTGCAGTCTGTAGAGGATGTAGATAATGTGAGAGTCGGAGTCAGACTGTACTGAGAGGCAGCTCCAGAATGACCTCCTGTCCCCACACACAACGCACACTTAGACAGCAGGCATGCAGACTATGCCGTGTAATCCCCAGATATCCTTATACTAAACCACACGCACAACAATTAGTGCTGCCGGAAGAATTTAACAACAGCTGGTGAAAGTTAGACAGAGCATTTGCAGCACTACTTGTCTTTTCCATTCATGGTCCTCAGCTCAACCCAGATCGTACATCCATTTGGCTGCTTAGGATTGTTTCTATGGTGTTTGATAGCTGACAGTGGTGAGAAATAAGGGAAGGTGACGTGGAAATGAAATCCCAGATTCAAACCCTGGACATTGCTGTTATGTTGTACTGTCAACTTGGCCACCAGGACATCCCACATACTCTGTAACTTTTGCTGAACCACTAGTTACAGGTATGGAATAGGGATAAATGTTAGAATATAATGAAACACGAGCACAAATGGTAGAGTTATATTGCATATAGTCATACGTTATAAAGCAAAACGTAGCGTCATTTCGCTAACAGTAGCTACTATAAGCATCGAGTCATACCAGACTACATAAGGCTGGGGTGGCAAAACCTCTGAATGCATTGCATTAAGAACTTTCAAACTTTAGGATTGTGGGAGAAAAATTGTGTATTTTCTTTTCTTTCCAAAGTTACTTCGTCTATTACTATAGTATAGAATACTACAAAATGCAAGTCCTGATTCTGCCTTGAATGATTTTCCTAAATGAAAATGCAGTTTGTTTGATTTGTGCACCTCTTAACTAATAGTGAAAGGTAATCGAAATAACGTTTGAACTGCAGCAAACATGGCAGAGCTCCTGTGGAGGGTTTAGTGAATGCCTGCTGTATATTAAACGAATAGTTTGACATTTTCAGAAATGGCTTATTTGAATGTGATTTTTCCAGGGAACCAGCGGCGACTCCAGGAAGTGGCTGCACCCAGCCAAGAAATAGTTAAGCAAACACATTGGCCAATTAGCTGTATTATTAATCCAAGTGTACAGACATTCTTTTGAGCGACAATGAATTTTTGTGTACCTTTTAAAAGCACAAGACTCGGTCATACTGCCCATCTCAGAAACCACTGATGAAAGTGCAGAGTGTGAGACTAATGCATCTAGCTATGCTGCAACTGCTGCTGACTTAGCAGCAACAGACATTGAGAGAAGACCTGAAAATTTTAGAGAATTAGCACTCAGTTTCATGTAGTAGGGGGTCACTGCTCCGTCTCTTTTTGACCTAAGGGGTCTTCGGCCTGAAAAACACTGAGGACCCCTGACTCACCTGAATGTAGACACCTGCAGGAACCAAATACCCATCAAAGGGAGGTCATTCAGCAGGAGGCAGGCAGGCCTAGAAAAGATGAGAGTTGAATATACTTGATATTAAACACTGTCTACAGTAAGCACCATTAAATATCATATTACAGTAAGAGAGGAAGTGAGGCCACGTTAGGTCGGAGTTGGATGTGAACTGATGTCATGCGTGTATAACGTTAAAGCAACTGACCCGACAGGACATCCACATAAATCCATTATGGACAGTCTCTCACAAGGCAGTCAAGTGTTTGTTGTGACGCATCATTTTATATTTGTACATGCCTTTTTACTGTAACTGCACTGACATGGACGGTACTGTACTCCCTCAATAACTTTTACTTGGAAAAAAAGCAGAAAATGTTTTGTTAAAATTCTGACTTCAGGGCACATGTGTGTTTCTGTGTAGCAAAGCCCTGTTAGTTGAACCTGGGCGACTGCGTCATTGCTAGCCAGTGCTACTTGTACACTGTGCTCCGAGGGGGGCACTTTCCACCAGTCCCCGAGCCCATAATTACAGCCAGTGCTCTTTGGCGATCCTGTTACAGCCCAATAATTGATCCTGCGCAAACAACGCCCCGAGCTGCCGCCTGCCATTCTTTCCTAATCCCTGGACATGCATTACTGATTGATTCAGGGGGACAGGTGGGAGATATAACTCAATAGTTAATAAAGCAACAATCTACCCTAATCTAGATTAATAGATGAGCCCAGATCTAGGAACCAAATCCCTGGCTGTCAAATATATGCCAGACTTCACTCTGTACCTACACTGCTTTATGCACGAGGAGGTAAATGGTAATGAATCACACACGCATGCACGTCTTTATGCTCATGTGTGCAAGTGCTGCACTTATTCATATCAAGACAAAGGAAGCTGGGAGGACTGATTTTTGTCTGTGCAGAACGGAGTATGATGGCAGAGGTGAATAAGCCCTCAGTTAGCAAGTCTGTACTTAAATAGATTGCTCCTCTGCAACTGTGGGAGCACAGCGGGAGGATGATGTCACTTTTACAGAGTGCTCACGTCTTCGACTCATTAACAACCTGCAAGACATAAACTGAGATCTGAAGTGGGGGAACGGGCGAATGGCTCCTTTGTGAGCAGAAATTAAATCTATACTCATGAATATTTGAGGTATCACTACAAGATGGAAAAAGTACCATTAATGTTTGTCACACATCAACGAATCACCCGGCAGGACAAAATTTCAAGTATTACCTCTGTACTTACAAGGCAGCCAGGAGGATGGACTTTTCGTGGACTTGATAGGAGAACAGGAAAAATGCCAGAGATGAATTGGCCTAAAAGTGACATTGAGATTATTGGTACAACATCTGCTACTGTTATTGACCAGTAATACTGTAGATAGTACAGCTGCAACAATTAGTAGATTTGTCATTTGACAGAGAGTTAATTGGCAACTACTTATTTTGACAATGTTATAATTGTTTTAGTGGGTGTTTTTTTTTTTTTTTTTTAGCAAAAAGCCAGAAGTGCTGGTTTCATGCTTCTTAGATGTGAGAATTTGATGCTTTTCTTTGTTTTACATGATAATAAACTGAATAGCTTTGATTTTTGATAAAATCTGATAAAACATACAATTTGAAGATGTCTTCTTGGGGTCTGAGAAATTACAGAGATGCCCTCTGTGTTTCACTATTTTCTGACATTTTATTGAAAAAACAATGGGAAAAATGGCAGATTAATTGATAATGAAAATAGTTGTTAGTTGCAGCCCTACTAGATGGCATACTTGTTATTAAAGGCAGAGAAGGAAAAAAATATGCATGAATGAAGGCATTAATAAAGTGACGTTTTAATTGTTTCTAATCTATTTTTATTTTATATATTTTTATTTACTATTTTGAGACAAGATTTTAAAATAAATAAAGTAGCTTTGTGCAAAATTATTAATTTATTTATAATTTAGCCTTCGTGTTAATGTCGTTAAAAAACAGGCCTTGTTTCTCTGTGAGGGGAGGCTCCGTACATTCGGGTTGCTATTGTTTTGATATCAGTTGCCACTCACCAAAGCCAGTTTAAACTGCCAGAAGGTGGGCTTGGTCAGGAGTCTGACGCTGGAAGGTAGCACTGCCAGGAGAGTGCAGGCTAAACTGAAAAACAATACAAACATTCACATTATCTCACATCGACACCGTTACATGCAGAAAAATGCTCAGTGGGAGATGAAGTTACTGCAGCAGGAAAAAATAATTATACAGCACAAGACACGTAGAGTATAAAATCAATTTGGAGTCAATATGAATAATTGCATTTGCACATAATTCCAGGCTTTCACATGCTGTACATCTTTCTCCTGTGTTGGTTTAGCTTCATGTATAAAAAATGACGATGACTACAAACCTGAAAAGCAATTTACTACTTGCCAGTTTTAACTGTGTGTTTATGTCTGTGTATGCACATTGAGAGTAGAACTGGGTGATGACACTTGATATTAGATTATCCAAAATCTAAGATGATATCTACTCGAATAATATCAACATATTGCCCAGCCCTGCACTGAGAGCAAAACTGAGTCAAAGTCCATGTATGTGTGCACACTTACATGGTCATTAAAGCTGATTCTGAATAACAGACACATTTTTGTTTTCAGCCTGTAGCACTAGAAGATCGGATTTTGATATCAAATACAAAGAATCACTATGTCGAAGCATCTGTGGATCCATCTTGGATCTGCTCTGCAAACTAAGACCTGTGCTGTGTGGGAAACGACCAAATACTGGCCTCTTCTTAGGGTTAGCAGGCATTAGTTTAACCCTTCAATTGTCACCTGCTGGGGGTTGGAGGCACCGGAAGAGAGCGACTATGTGTTAGTGTGAATGTGCTGAAAGGTCGGGCAGCGCCGGGTTAGTTTAAGGCACGAGGGCAACAATGTGTGTGTGTTACGACACAGATAGACAGAGAGATAATGATAGTGGTAGACGGATGGCAGTATTGTATGGTATTTAGTGTGTATGACAGCAAGTGTGTTATGCGTGTGTTATGTGTAGGGCAGGGTTTTGCGGTCCGGAAGGACGTGGATCACTTTTCACAGCTGATCCATTCTATGTACACAGTACGCCCACACCAGAGCATTTAGCAATCCGCTCCCTGTGCCAAAAAGACGAGAGTGTTTTTCATTTGTTTGAAATGCACTAGAGTCAAAGAAGTCCAACTTGATCCCCGGACTTAGCAGTCTGGCAGAAACGTGTCCATGCTGCGAACATACGACCCCTAAATTTAGCGTGCTGGGTTATTTAAGCAGGCTCCACCATGACACAACTGTTTGCTCATTGTAATGGGACAGGTTCTCAGCTTTTAGTCAAAATAACTTAACCTGATACTTCCTGGGATGCTCCGCAGGGTAGTGGGCAGAGAAACATGAGTTAAATGTTTATTACATCGTCTTCCCTGAGAGCACGATTGATTTGTCTCTCATCCTCTTCATAACAGAGAACATAATTTATAGCAATTCTGAAAAGAAAATCAGGTTGATTTATTCTGCGTCTTTCTCTGTATATGACATGTTTCAATAGCTCTTTGGGCAGCTCTAAAGACAGCTATAATTTCAAGTTCAGACGTTCCTCTCAAGATGTTTCCTTCCCTTGGGCAAGCTCTGCTTTCCCAGGAAATAAAAGGTGCAAAAGCAAGAGACAGAAGAAGAGGAGAGACGGAACAGTACAACAGAAGAGAAAAAGAAACAATGAAAGATAGAGGAGGGAAAAAAAACGTGAGAGCTTGTTACAGATTGAGGGATTACCTGAGGTAGATCTGGGAGTCACTGGACAGAATGGATCTGATCTTTATCAGGGTGTTCAAGCTGCACCATGTGTTGGCCACCTTATCCTGTGTACACACACACACACACACACACACACACACACACACACACACACACACACACACACACACACACCCACACACACACACACACACACACACCAATTAGTTAAATGAAAAATTATGCCAGATAAAACCACAAAAACATTTAAAATTTTAACACAAAATAAATTCAGAATTTCACTTATAGGGGAAAGCAAATAAGTGGCATTGCTGTAGGTAATTATTTCCCAACTGAAAGTGCAATAAAAATTTCCCAGAGCATTCCAGAGGGACATTTGTACGTAACCCTCCATCATAAATTACCTCCCCTGTCAGAGAAGCATGGGACTGATTTGTAAACTCGGGGACACAGAGTCAAGTGTCAAACCAGAGTGGTTTCTGCAAAACCAGCAGATACAGACCAACCACAGAGTGCTGCTGAAAAATACATGTCATCATGTTAAACAATTCTCTATACAATTAAATTTATTACATTTTACAGCAAAAAATAAATATTTTTAAAATTAAACTATTGTACTTAACTGGGGCTACATGTAACAGTAATTTTCATCATTAATTATTATTAATCTAATTTTAATAATTGCTTTGCTTATAAAATGTAACACAAGTAAAAAAAAAAAAAAAAATCACAATTTCTTCAAATTATTATTTTTTGATTGACCAGCAGTCGAACCTGGGCATTTAATTTACAATTATATAAAACAAAGAAAAGCAAAATAATAATAATTAAAAAAAAAGAAAATCAAATTTCAGGTGCTGAGTAGAAAGAATATGTCATTTTTGCTTTACTAAAACTATTAATAAATTATCAAAACAGTTGCTGATTAATTTTCTATCATCTAATAATTTCAGCTCAAAAGAAAAACACTATGACTTCTTCTCTCATGTTTGTATCTTTTCCATGTTGTTTTTGTAAAATCAGGTCTTAAATGTCCGTGAATAATATGGAAGATATGTTACAACCTTAATACCAGGCTAAAAGTACTTGCGGTTTATAAGAGATGAGGAGGGCGTTGCTGTGAGATTCAGTTGATTTAAGTGCTTAAGCAGTTGTGCCGGGATCAGATGATATTGAGGCCCAAGCCGCCACTGTGCACTATGATATCACACGTCACTGGGACCGCGTGCCTCGCTCAGCTTTGTGATTCCGCTGTGAAGGGTTTCAGTGTGTGGCCCTGTCTAGAAAAAACTATTTCTGGCCTTCTCATTCTCCTCTGTGCTACAGCTGCTTCCAGCACAGCTGTGTGGATCTTAATGGCAGCCTAGTCAGCAGCACCGGGCCATCCAGTGTTGTGTTGTCTCAGCCCCTTCCCTCTCTCTTTCCTCTTTTCCTCCCTGCTCCAAATAACCGCCGCGGGAATGTTCCTGGACGCCGCCTGCAGGGAACACATGAATGAGGGGGGGGTCCCCGAGGCAAATGTAAAGAGGGCGAGAGCAGTGTGGCTCCTTCACCTATGATCTAGCATGGAATTTCACAGGGAGAAGCATTTGGTGCCATTTTTGTGAGCAGGCAGCAACGTGAGATGTCAGAATGCAGCTCAGTGGGTAAACTTACAACTGCTCCCGCCCAGAAGCTGCCACGACCACCAGTCACCAGCACTCCTCTTCCCCAACACCCCCTCTCACCCCTGTCCCCTTGTCCAAAGCTTCTGCTTACGTGCACAATTTCACAATTAGTTCAGGACGGCTCAACCCCGCAGCCTCTCGTGCTGTCGTCACAGGGGAGTATAGTGTCTCTCACACCCTGTGTATTATGTTTGCATCATTTCGTTGAACAAATACTGCCACGGCGCACGCTGCCATCTGCTCCCCTGGTAGAATTTTCAATTACTTCTCACATCCGTGACACCTTGTGGTGGGTGCCACCTCAGGGACCGGGACAAGAGAGAGGATACGGGGTTTCAGAAATGAGAGCTGCAAACCTTGGCCTCTGAGCGGTCAGTCAAACATGCGAGCACAGAAACACACACAGTTACTTTACCTCTGCTCCTTCCATGACAGCTCTCAACACTGCCAACTCAAGTCTTTGAAGTGCTCTTTCTCGCTGTTAGCTATCACTTTCTCTTTTAATTACCATCATATTCCTGTGCCTCCTTTTCTCTCAACGGCAACCACTGACTGACCACAGTATACAAATGTGTGTGTGCGGCTTGTGAAACAGTCTATCATACGTCAATGCTTTCCAAAGATAAAGTCAGTGGCAGGCAGTTGATACCACAGTTGTCGAATGTGCCCTGATACGCCTTTAAGCGAAGCGTTTGCCCCGCTCATCAGTTCATACGGCTAGAACATGGCTCTGCTATGAAGTGCTGAAAACACCCGGGCCATAAATTATTTAGATTTATCTATATCCTCCTACTGTATGTCCCGAGCCCCAACACCTCCCAGAGATAGAGTGAAACTGATCTCCTGACCTTTCACCATTTTATTCCACTGTTTTCTTTGATCCTGTGGGGTATCCATTTCCCACCGGCTAAGCACTCGAGGGTGGAGGGGTGCTCGCCATGCTGAGAGCATGGAGCACTGTGTAGGGCATGAGGACTGCAACACGGGTTGTGTTTGACTGTTATAAAAGCACTGGGTACAGCAGAAGGGAGAGGTTTAGCGCGTTTCTACGGCCTCACAAGGAATGGCCGGCCTGTCCCGTGCTCAGACAGGAGAGACGTCAGAGATTGGGCCAAAAGTATACAGGAGGAGCACACAGACTTTATTAAAAGACTCATGTTTCGACACCAAAATAGTCTTTATCAGAGACTCAAAATCATTCAAGTAACCTCTCATTAGGAACTGATCTAGCACCAGCTGGTCACAGCCTTGTGCCTTGAAGTGTTAAAATCAAATTAGAGCTTTAACTTTTAAGAGAAATATCACTTCCTCAAAAACAGTGAATCTTCAGTGATCCTGAACAAGTAGGCACCAACAAAACTTCCAAACCATCACCAGGAAATCCTATCATATCAAAAAACCTTTCTCTATTTCACTGGATTACAATTCAGAGTGATCCCTTGCGGTATAATGTGTCACAACAACATCCTGTTTTAACAGGAATTACAATAAATTAAGGCCATTTAAGAAACTGCTTCATGGGTAATACATTTACACTAATACTTGAACAAAATGCTAACATTAAAAGGAATCAATTTTTAATTAAAATGGACTGGTTGAAGGATCATATCAGGCGGCTAGTGTTAACAGAAAGGCCTAAAGGACTTCATGAAATTTTCGGGAATGAGGACAGGGCTGAATCCCCTGCATTGTTACAGTAATATTGCCTTGGAAAAAAACAGCAATAGCCTAAACCCAATATCTAAAAATAATATTTTAATGAACATCCATTTATAAATTAAGAGCTGAAAAATAAAAGTTATTACAACCAGAGGAAGAGAGAACCTGCTGGTGAGAAAAATAAAAGACCCTCATCTGCTCTCCAGGAAAAGTCAGACTGCTCTCCCTCCAGCAAAGAGAAAAACAACACATAACCGTCCCCCCTTTCTGACCCTCCTCCCCCTCTAATAATTTCTCTACGATCCCTAACTTTTATGAGTGAGTAAAAATACTGAGGTCTGTGTATTATATTTAGTTAGCAAACGTCTTCTATGCCTAGAGAGCAGCCACAAACAAATGTCAAGCACCTACAGAGTTATTGATACCCAACGCCGTGCCAGGCTTTAGGGTAAACAGATACACAACAGCATGTCTGTTGACTCGTAACATAACAAAATATGGTAGTACATATATTTTTTTTATCTGGGAAGCCATAGAAAAAATCCCCTAGGCTTAGTAAGTCAACATTTTATTTATGCTATGGATGGTATTTGGAATTTCAGGACATTTGATTACTATAATTACAGTCACATTCTTATTCATACCACCAGAACGGGGTGGTGAGGGGGTTAAACATCTGCACCACCTCAAGGGTATGTAATGCTTCTAAGGATACTGTGCCAGGAAATGTGCATGTGACCTGTATGGATCATATAATCTCCAGGCCATGCTGGGTTGACATTTGCTAGCCTATATATTTAGCTGTATTGATGTATCAGGAGATATTATCCTCTTCCACTTGTTTTTTTAGATGACGTACAGGGATTGCGAGTTGCTATTCTTAGATACCTGCCATGACAAGAGTACAAATGTTTTTTTTGATAAAACTAAAAGCCTCAAAGGCAAAGTCAAGCTGCTCTGATGTGGGTTTTCAGGCTGACTTTTCATTAACAAGCTCTACTGTACCTCAAACAGACCACGAGCCACGGGAAAGATCCTCCTGATCACCTGCATGGCCTGACTGGGGTCGGACAGGAAGGGCAGCCAGCAGAGGGCAAAAGTCACCAACACTGTTGAAGCAATTCTCACCAACAGGAAAAGCCTACGTGAAGAGGGTCACACAGAAAGACAAGCATCGTGTCTGAGGTACAGATATACTATGAATAATGAAAAAAAGCGCACACTTCCTAACAGAATTTTCACATTTTTATAAACTTAAATTTAAAGAAAAATTAAAATATTGACACTAGCAAGTTGCTTAAGTTTGCCTTCCTCTACTTGCACTCCTCAAACAATAAGTACACACTGTCTGCACTTCCTAAATTTGGGATTTGACCCTTGTGTTGAGGAATGCAGTGAAAGCCATGCATCAGCTGAAAGTCTTCGGTGTAGGTCAGGCTATCTTGTCAGCTGTAACTGTGAAGCTGCTGGTTAAGTTGCACTCACAGCATAGCTGAGGAGTTTGGGCATGGCGAGAGTGTCATCTGGACATATCTCCCCCCCGGCCCTTCTAATCCAGCTCTCCATTTGCTACTAAATGCCCTTGGTACATTGTTACTAGATAAACAGACACTGGACACACTAGTAACAGCATCCAATCTGATTACCTCAGTCATTCTGCGGCTCTCCTGAGGACACTGCTCGCTTATAGACTGACATTACGTATATGCTTTGAGCACTCGGCTGACGCTTTTTATGCGGTGATAAAACAAAGTAACCAAAACAATGACATGGTTGAGTAATCATGGCTTCAAAGACACAAAATTATTCTTATAATAATCCTCTATACTAGTGGTCGCTTTACTGATACATTTACTGACGCATACATTTGACTGTCTCCTACTTTCCTTTCTTTCAAGAAGGCAGGAAATGAAAATGTTAAATCCCTGTTTGTTGCTCTCCCTTTCCCCCCCATTTCTTTATATATATATATTTTCTAATAAATGCTGATAGTTAATAGTTTAAAACATCCTGTTTCTGCCACTCCAAGTGAGAGTAGTATATAAAAATTGAGACCATTGTGGCTTGCATGGATTCATATATGCCACAGAACTACCATGGCTACAGTGAAATATAAGTATCGAACAACAACATGCAGTCATCCCATCTATTTAAGGGGTATGATTAAGGGTACCTGAGCCCATCTGCTTGTGCTGTGTGGGTAGGCCGGACAAAATATATCGGAAACTACTGCTCAAATTCCTTAAAATGTAAAGAAAACAATGTTATAGAAGGAAAAAAAACACATGACACGCAAAAAAAAACCCCACTCACCCTCGCCCCATCAGGCCCAGTTTGACACTCTTCCCCAGCAGGTAGCAGAAGAAAGGCAGAGCATGGTACAGCTCCATCTGTTTGTAGTTGAGAGCCAGGCAGAAGGCCACAGAGCCAAACACGTCCCAGCCCAGACCCAGAGCCAGAACTCCCCACAGGGCAAAGCCCAAACTCACTGCATTGTACCTGTTTGAGTTAAGGTTAATATTGTGCTGGAAGTGTCTCCATGTAGACAAGTAAAGGTAAAAAGTGCAATGTGCTGGTATGGGACAAGTACCTTGGAAAACATCAGCTGATTCAGGGTCAGTTCAGTTCAGATGCTCAGTTTACATATGAACTCTTTCATTATTGTGTTTAATTGTGTCTGAATAACAACTATTTTCAAAATTGTTTCATCATTCTATGATATGACGGACAGCAATGCGTACGCGAAAGATGTGTCCCCTGTCTGACAGCTAGTGTTTCTTTCCAACTAATCTCTAATAAAAGAGCTATTCCATGAGGGACAAAGACAAGTGATGTGCAACAATGGCACATGTAATGCCTTAAAGTGGTAAACAACCTTGTATAATATTGCTGAAGGGTGAAATATCCAAACATTAGCTTTATATTGCCATTCAGGAGACACTCATTTAGTGGTACACATCTGAAATAACAAATTTACAGTTTTTCAAAGTATTTTAAAGCCTTGGAAACCCCTATTACAATTACAATCAATGCAACTCAAAGAGGTACAAAGGCTATGAGGAACTACCTGATACTTGGCAATGAGAAAATATAGTGTGTATACAGTAATATTTACTTGATATCCTGCCACTATTAGTAGGTCAGTGTATCCCAGGAAGTCATCAAAGGACATCACAGTGAATTAAGAGTAGGAATGCACCAGCACAAAAAGGATACTGGAAATGCCCATAGTCTATGAGAATTAGGCCTGGGTAGAGAAGGAAGCAGAACAAAGTGGAAACCTAGAAAATATGACATATTGTTAGTTTTAAGAAGGTAAACTAACTTTTTTTCATTCCTTTCTAGCAACTGCTTATTCATACTTAGGGTTATAAGGCGCAAAGAGCCTGTTGTAGTGCTGCTTTTTTTTTTTTAACAGACAAAGCTGGTACATGTCTATTGTAGCTACTGATCTTGTAATAACTGTTTGATCATTTAGGACAGTCAAAATATTACAAAACATCCATCTTCATTACATTAATATATGCCAGGCTTCTTGGAAAATATAATAGCATCATATTATACTGCAATAGTAACTTCATAATTCCCCTGTTTGAATGACCAGTCATTCCATTCAGACCATGATCAGTCTTAATAAATGTGGGTTCCCCAGACAAAGAGGAAAATGTGTCTCATTTGGATCTATGGAGGAAAAAACTAGTAGATGTCAGTGTGTTACCTTTTTTCTCGAGGAACCCTCTGTGAGGTATAAACAGTATAAAACCACTGCAGGGATGTATATCAACAAGTCTGCCACCAGGACTGAAACAGAACAAAGAACAATATTATATCAAATAGAATTTGTAAGTGAGTAAATGATTGTTAAGGTTCATGGAAGCTTGTTACTGTATTTTCTCATGGTTACTGTACCTGTAGCTCTCATGAATAACTTGTGCGCTGGGCTTTCATAACCTCTGGATTTGTGGAGCTCCACCCATTCAGGATTTATTATCTTGGCTCTGTAGGAATATATAGTTATAGTATGGGAATTACAGTATCAAAATCCTTTAAAAAAGCCTTAAAGGACTGGCAAGGTGACCTGCTTTTGAAATATCTGTGCACAGGGTAAATAGAATAGAATACAAGAGTAAGCAGAATAGCAATGTATGCCATATTAAACTGAGATAACATGGAAAATCCAACTCTCTTCTTCAAGCAACATTCTCTCATTAAAGAGATGTCCTGTTAAATGTACTTTCTACTTACATGAAGGCACAGATCAGGCTGTGGTAGGCAGTCAGTGGAGGGTAGTCAAGGCCCCAGTAGTTCAAGTCATTCTCAGTGGTGTTAAAGTACCTGGATGAGTACAAATATAACATATATTTATATCTGAAACTGCAAAAGTGTCAGAACAATTCACATTACAAGGGGCTGCAGCCATGGTGGGAGACCCCCTGGATCGCTTCTAGATCCCTTTTTAATATTTAATGGTGCTCAGAGAATACGTATGCAACATTAGTATCTAGTTTCAGCTCTAATTTGGCCACTTTATTGGTAATATTCTGGATCTTTTATCATCCAGTATCTGTGGTCTTGTGGATATGTGACTCACGGAATCTACTCTCACCACTAGATATACATTGTTGTGTTTTAGGTCAGATTTGTACAATATTCCCAGTCCTAGAGCTCCTATTCTTCTCATGTGTCTGAACGAGTTTCTCAAACTTGCTCCACCGAGTAAACAAACTTCAGACTGACCATTCCTTGACAGGGAGGTTGTAGGTCACCTCTTGCCAGTGCCTTTGAGCTTCATAGTCGCCAAACATGGGAGGTTTCTCCGCCCCTGGAGGAGAATCATTCAGCTGTTAGTCTGATGAATGGGAAACTACATCAGTGACTGACAGCATGTAACCACACACACACACACACACACACACACACACACACACACACACACACACACACACACACACCAGACTGCTCGAGCCAGTGACTGGATGCTCTCCGCTAACAGCAGCAGTCTGATACGTGCGCAACAACTTCCTGCCAGTTGTTTAATGAAAATAAAATGAGCCACACTGAAGTGAGCAGCATTGTAGCAAAGACAGCTGCAGCGTGTTAACGTTAAACTCCACACACTTCCTACCTGAATATGAGTTTAACGAAACGCCCCATCTCACAACAACGCCGAGCAACACGGAAAGTGATACGAGACTCCACGTTTGCATGATTTCGACCGGTAAAATTAGCGCAAAGAGGACAAATAAAAGCTAAAAAATCTGTCTGCTTTAGAAATGTCTACATTTCCTGGTCACGTCACCAGCAATGCTTCGTTGCGCATTCTCATTGGGCGCTGCACGCCGACGTACTCCGAGAGCCATGAGGCGTTCAGGAACACCAAGAAAAAAACGTCATCTTCTCTTTATCGAGCCATCGCAGCATAGCGGAGGCTAGAATAATTTTGTCATACGTGTTTGTACTGTAGCAATACCATACAGATAACAACATCTCTGTTAACGTCTAATAACTGGCTATATAATTTGTGACTTTAACCCTTTTAGATTAATAGTTTGAAATGGAAATTGCCAAAATTCCCAAATACTTGAATGCAACATCAGCTGGAATGAGATATGATAAATTGATGGATGTTGTCCATTATTAAAGATTTATTAGTCATCTAATACCTCAGCAACTTATAGCTGGTGTTAAGTTCAAAGGTCAGAATAGGATGGAGTGTTTTTTTATCCAGCGTTTTCAATTATAAAATAACAAGGCAAACTAATAATATAATGCAGGCTGAGGAACAAAATGTGTAAATCGGACTAACATGAACTAATCTCTGTAAATACAGCATTTTGAACAATGTGTTTTTGAGATGTCTCCAAAATATAAATGTAAATTATAATAACTATAAATAAAACATGTGAGCTATCTTCAAAATTCCAAAGATGCTGTCTAAAATAAGTGTTCACCATCAGCATAACAGAAGATTTTGTGAAATCCAAAGGTTATCTTTTTCTGGAAATCAGGAACAACCACCTATGATGTCTGTCACTTTAAGTATTTACTGAAATGAATGAATGATAGCTTATTCATATGGAATCATTTAACTAATGCTGAATATATTTTTTTATTTTAATATAATTTATTTTTTATTTTTATCAGGCGTACCTAAATCCTTGTTTTGACTACATGGGTTTGTCATCTATTCTTAAACTAAATGGCAACACAGCATGACGTTGCAACATCCATTCCATGTGAGCAGCAGAGGCTCAGTTGTCTCATGTGTAATAGTTTGTTGTAACCTTCTGTATACAGATGTGTGTACGGTTATACAATGCAAGCCTCCCCTTGCCCTCCCCTCACAATGTAAATCTCAGCCCAGGGGCATATTCTCCTCTGTGACCTTTTCTTCTGTTGACGCCATCGTCTTTGCTCCCAAGGTGTTGGGATTTGTTGGCTGAGACATGTTCCTTGTGGTTCCGGCATCAATTATGCATAAATAATAATAACCTCGGACAACTGCTGATTTGCAATGACACTTTCATTACAACGGCAGCAGCCTATAACTCACTGGTACCCATTAGTTATTAATGCCTGGCCACGCCAGCTTTACTTTGTCATTTATTGCTTCATCTCTATGCCTTTTTAAATATTCAGTAACTGCTGTACCTACATTTACTGTCTGTGATCTCCGCCCAGGAGAAGGCTATAGCTTGTGGTGGAAGATGACCTAGTTATTATGGAGGCCTGGGCCTTGCTTGCCAATGCCATTGTAGTCTATCATATAAACAGTCAGGTTCGCTAAAGCAAGTCAGACTTGATCTTTTCTGCTGTTATGTCACATGTAAACATAAGAACATATTAAGACCCTTAATTTAAAACTCACTCCTTTGTTTTAAAAATGTTTTCTTATCCTATATTGACACTAAAAGTTTGGGGGTTGTCGAATTCATGAATTCTGAAGACATAAGAGTCCTGCCATTCCTTCTTCACTACAGATATGCTCTTAATTGTTCCCTCAGTGAATTGTTTGGAGAATCCTGCGGTATTCATAATGCGCATATAATCTTATTTCAGCTCTGTCTGAGGGTTTGAAAGCCCAACTCTCTCCCTATTCCAGAGGCACTTGGTGTGAAAGTCTTTTTCAGTGACACTCAGCATGCCCTTTCTGATTCTAAGGTCAAAGGTAACACATTAACTCCTCCCCTCGAAAAATGTAAAATTTTGACTTGTGACATCAGAACATCAAGCATTTCATTCTCTCATAGATAAACAGAACACTCCTATGATACACTTGGACTTGACAGTGAAACTACACAGACAAAATCTTCAACCATGACTTTAGAAACTAAAGTTAGCCCACAAACACTCCTTGTCTGGCTTAAAGGTTGAGGTCGAAGCGGACAGATATTGAAAATTGATCTTTCCATGAAAATTGGATGAACATTATCCACTGATAAAAATCCTCCGATATGATCACAAGCTCCAGGACTGCTAATGAGCGTGTCTTGTGGTGGTGGATTTAGGTGAGCAAGTGTGCATGGGCTATTGAGACTTACAGTATCAGTGGATTCATCAGCTGCACTTGAGTCACTCTCATGTGCACGCTGCGGGTGGCATAAGCATTACATACAGTACAGTTGTATACTAATGATTAGGTGTTTGGACAAAGGAGTGTTTTTATTTGATACCTCCTTGTTTGTGCATATAACTCACAGTTTGTGTGTTTGTGTGAGATCTTTTCATTTATGAGTAAATTTAACCACACTGAGAAATTAAGTTTATATAAAACCACTGCTTTTACCTCCTTTTCTAATAAGTCAGGTGTACTGAAACGCGGTCCAAGCATGAGTCCTGACACAACGGATAAATGATTTAATGTAAACTGTGGGTAGAATTGTGGCAGAAATGTTCATGTTTTCAGCAGTTTGTGCATTTGTGTTTCCTAGTTGACTGTACAGTTCTGCATGTAAGACAAAAGACTGTATTGAGTGTATTGATTACATGCACTATCTGTAGTAACATGCTTGCTTAGTCTTGTATTGACATTTTCCCAATTTTTCTGTTCCATTGGGGGGAAAAAATGGAAAATTAATAAGATGTGGACTTTGGCACAGAATGATAACCTTTGTGGAGGTCACATTTTCCCTCTGCCTTTGGGCCACCTTAACAAATTAGTTAACTGCAAACAACTGTATCCTCATTTTTGTGACTCCTTGTGTTCTTGATATCCAAAACGTTGCCAAATTTTTGGTATGTTCCTGGAGCTTGTAAAAAACTGAGTTTGTTTTTGTACAAGAACCTAGTCTATTTTACCCTAAATCCAGATACTATATTTGAGCTGTGGCCATATCACAAATGCTAGGATGCACTTTAATAACTTTAACTTGATAATGCATGCTAGGTGAACTGTAAGCTACACCATGGTGGATATGGATGTATATGAAAAGGAAATGAAAATTCTCTCCCACTTTCACACTGGTGTGTAAAACACCCAAAAGACACATTCTCAACAAACAAAACTTGTTATACTCATCCAGCTCAATATAGAAATGTCTGAATTAACATAAATTCACCGTCATGTTAATTCAATATTGTCTTATTTATCAAAGCTCTTCCTGCTCTACGTGGGCTTACTTCATGTGTAAATAATGCATCAAGCATCAAACACACAATGGGGACTTTATTTATAAAAGACTGTCGCTTGGGACTAATATAGACTGGCTGGTGGAGCTGTGGGAACCTTAGTCCAGACTTCTCTCCACCTGTGCACAAGCACGTGCAGCTGCATGGGTCATTATCGAGGGGCTGCGCGCGGGTATGCGGCCGCGCGCGAGTGTTTGTTCTTCAAATGAAGGTATTTGTCCAATCAGGAAATTAAATTGGTGGCGACACCATGACGTGAAACATCAAAACTGGGTTTGTTTTCGATACAAAAATTGATAATTGGTTAACAGCAAAGGAGCAAACTGATGTAAACTGGAAGGCTAATTTTTATTTATTTTTTTGAGAAAAATAATTATCCATCACACATTAGATACATATTTTAATATGTAATTATCTGGATTTTGAAGGCTAATATTTTCAAAATGTTTTTTGTGATTTTGTCTAACTGAGGTCACGTGGATCACGTGCATTTCAAAGTTGTATCTTCACATAATCTTCTTAAATTTGAAATCAACCTGGAGCTGTAAATAACATCAACAATTTCAATGTTCAGAGATAAATAATAGTCCTATCTGCCGCCCAAACAGCACTATAGGCTATATACTTTATCTCAGTGTGCAGTAAATGCATTGAGATCACTGAGGCATATGGATGCAAATATTTACCATATTCATGTCGCTTATAATTATTATTAAAACACTATTGCCATTGAAAACTAAGATATTGCCTACACTTATTTGATTCCCCTTCTTAAAGCAAAATCAGCATATTCCATTAAATATACTTATATATTCTAAAGTTTTACTCAACTTCAGTGATTGGAAAAAATAAAAAAAATATTAACTGGGTGTGTGTAAAGATGTATCCTCCATTTTTTCAGTCTTCTTAAATATATATATTTTTTATTTCTGATATCCCTAATGAAGAGCCAGAGGTGTCAGTTAACGCCCCCTAGCGGCGTGAATCTCTCCCGAGGTGTTGTCAGGCTGCTGTATCGCCGGTGCAACATCACACACGGAGACATCACACATCACACTCTGCAATGTCACTGCATGTGAGCAGGGGAGTTTGTGGAGGCTCGACCTGCATCTGAGACCACACACACATGCTGTGATGGAAATAAATCGGAGATGAAAGTAACTGGCATGAACCTGTTAACCAAGTGCTAAACTGACTTGTGTTTTCTTCAGGATTTTGTTTGCCAAAGACACATTGCTGCGTGCTTTTCAATAAGTAGATGATATTGTGTGACTACACTTGACTGATGTCTGGTGGTCTCTCTCGCACCCCCTTTCAACTGTCTCTAGAGTGAGTGTTTCATACCTACTTCGTTTAGAAAATTAGAAGAAAAATATAATGACATAAATCAGCAAGGCATAATTTAAAATCCTGTAATTTCTGTACATATATTTGTATATTTCCTTCCTATAATATTAGGTCTCTGTGTTTCTATTAGAGGAATAATCCGCGCGTAAAAAGCCAATAATGTGCCTTGATGTGACAAACAGGGTTTGTTTGGCATTAAAACGAACTCTATTATACAGTGATAATATACTGTGCATTTCCAGTGCTATTGGCATCTATTATTAATGATAATAGAATGCTAATAATAATAACAGCCCAGCGCTGATAATAATGAATGAAATGCCGCGGTGACACTGGAGAAGCCTTTTGCATCATCAGCACCTTCTTCGGTGTCTGAGAGTGAATTGAAGCAGAGAGAGGCTCCTTTCTCTTTCTCATGGGGATCGGATAAATATAGCGCCTGTAACGCCCCCCCTCACCCACCACCACCTCCACCCCCCCAACACATACACTAACACACACACCAGCCCGATCACCATTTGCTGTTTGTGTAAAAGTGATTAGCCAGACACAACTGCGAAGCTGTTACCTTTATAGAAGCCAAGCCGCAGAATATCCTGTAAAACGACCCGAGCAGTGATGTCATGCTGAATGAAAAGGTGTCTAAACCGTGACCTCCAGTCAGAGATCATTATCAGGAAAACAAGCATAAATATAGCTTTAAAAAAAACAATTACAGCGTTTAATTATTTACCACTGAATGTTCACGAGTTTGTCTTCACATTTAAAATATCTGACTTAAAAGATTTGCGCAAATAATCAGATTGGAAAACACATTTATGTTTGACTTCACTAAATGCATTCCTTCTTTTCATATCACCCCAGTTTTCCCCTGTTATTTATTTTAAATTTTTATATAAATATATGTTATTTTTTCTTAATTCGTTATTACTTTTTTTGAGGGCCAACAAATATCATTTATTATAAAGAGTAATTCCAAAAACATTTCTTTAAGATCTCGTGATAAAAGTTTTTTAATACTGAAAAGAGTCAATAAAATTATTGACTGCTTTGCCATTGCCGTAAAAATATAATTTCCCCTTTCATTCGGTAAATATAATGATAATGGTATTTTCAGGAATAAAAATGAAACATGGAAAGGCAAATTTAAAAATACAGACTTTTAAAATCGTGACAATTTTAATGATATTAATAATTCTTAAGCCTGAAAATGACTTAGTTAATTTAAGCACTTAATAATCCCAAAATAAAACAATTTTATAATGTCTTAACATCAAATCAAAATTGGATTTTTTTTTTGGTCTACATAGCGTCAGATGTTATTTATATAAAATAATATGCTTCTCAATAAATCTGTTATCAAACAAGTTATGAATGTTAATAATGAAAACTGATTATCAATTATTTCTCAAATTTATTTACAAATAAATTCAGTTTACAACACAATATAGCTACATAGAATTACATATATTTGTTTTTTTATTATTATAAACAGACTATTTTTTTCAGAGCTTTTTGTGTTCTTGTATGAAAAGGAAGCAGAAAAGTGTGTCCAGTTGAGCTTCCGATACTACAAAAAAGAAAATGTAAAATAATTATCACAGATCGCAAACAGGAACAAAAGAAATAAAGACAGGTAAAACCATTCTTTTTTTGTCTTTTCTTTTTTACAAATATTTACAAATATTACCTGTACAGAAATATCTCCTTTTTCTTTTTCTCTCTGTGTGTTTCAACAGTCTTTACATGGCTACAGAGTCCAGTGTTGCCTATTGATTTGCTGTTCACACTTTCCCCCCGTTATAATGTCTCTATAGAAAAATAAGAGTTTATTTTCTCTTGGTTTAAAGTCACTGTGAAGGCCATTTGGACACCGCCGCCGCCGCTGCTGAGGGTAAAACGTGTCCAGATATAATATTTGACGGTACACTGAGGATGGGAGCGATAGCGGCTGAGGTCCGGGTCAGAGACAGGGACTGCGCGCTCAGCAGGGCCGACTGAACGGTCACCGGAGGCCGCAGGAAAGCAGCGCCCGGTGACACCGAGGAGGCGCTGGAGACCCCGATGATGTTCTCTATACTGAACGACGGTCTGTTTGAGGGCTCTGATTTGATCATGGACGCTGTGCTCAGACTGTTGAGCTGAAGTTGAAGACTCGGGCTGAGCTGGGAGTTGAACGCTTTTCTGTTCAGCTCCGCCGAGGACAGGAGAGGGACGCCCGGGGGCAGCATGGGACCTACAGGGGGGATGTAAGGGTACTGCAAAGCCGCCGGATGGGAATAAGCAGCCGGGTGGATCCCGTAGTGCCTCCCGTAGGGGCCCCCGAGGCTGTACGCGCCGAAACTTTGCATCATGAGAGTAGTCTGGTCCCTGAGCATGTCCGGCTGAACTCTCTTGAACCTTTTCCTCCTCCTGAGGAAGCTGCCGTTGTCGAACATGTCCTCCGACGCGGGGTCCAGGGTCCAGTAGTTGCCCTTACCGGGGTTGCCAGGCTCCCGGGGGATTTTCACGAAGCAGTCGTTGAGGGACAAGTTGTGGCGGATGGAGTTCTGCCACGCCGGGAACTTCTCCCTGTAATAGGGGAAGCGGTTGCTGATGAACTCACAGATCCCGCTGAGGGTGAGCTTTTTCTGTGGGCTCTGGAGGATGGACATGGTGATGAGGGCGATGTAGGAGTACGGCGGCTTTACCAGGCTGTTTTTTGGCTTCTGGATCCCACCTGCCGTTGCGCTCTGGTCTTGACCCTCTCCCTTTCCGGTGCCCGTCTCTCCCTCCCCGGAGCTCTCGCAGCACGGACTCCCTCCACCGGACCTCATCTCCTCCTTCTCCACCTCGATCTCATCTTCCACCTCCTCGTCGCCTGCTTCCCCTCGGAGGTCGTGCAGGATGCCTCCCACCGGGCTGTCGCAGTCGCTGTCCACCCTCTCCATGCCCTCCTCGTCTCCCTCGCCCACCACGTCGATATCCACGTCCTCTGCTGTGAGCACAGTTTGGCCGGACATGTCGCTGGCTCTTTCGCTGCCTCCAGACAGGGTCATCTCACGGCTTACTTACACTTTTTTTTAAAAAAGTCTACCGGAGCCAAAACCGCCGAGCAGCCGGGTGTGTTGTGGAGGTGAGACCAGCGCGGTCAGTGCGCACACACGGCGGGTCTGCTGGACGTCTGGTCGCCCTCCTGTCAATAGGTCGGATGTCTCCAAAATAAATCTAAATGCGGTTGAACCGACAGCGAGTCAGCGAAGCCAAGGGAACTTCAAGTTCTGCGAATATTTCTCCACTCGGTAAGTGAGCAGGCCTGTGGAAAGCAGCGAGTGTTGCCTCGAAGTTGTTTGGAGACGTTTTGCGCTCCCACGTCCCCTTCTCGGCGCGTATATTTCCTATAGGAGCGATATTTGGAGAACCAAGTCGAGATGACACATGCTGCTTTTAAAGGCCGGAGCTTTTAAAAGGACTGTCTGATAGATTACTTTTCCCAGTATAAGATATACTATCAGGACACGTGGTTCGGTGACGACAGACGCCCCCTCTCCTCTCCTCCCTCTCCCTCCACCCTCCTCTCCTCTCTGTTAAACCATGCAAACTGGAGTTGTTTCATGGATTTGTCAACAATGGGACATCAGCAATGCTGCTTTCCGCTGATTTCTGTGTTCGTCCGTCATAGACCATTTAACGGTGGCAGAGGGAGGAGGAGGAGGGGGAGAGAAAATTGGTCTGCATGATTGAAAGATCTGATGCGCATTAACGTGGCTGCGTAAAAACAACCCAAACCTTTAACTTTGCTAATACAAACTCTGCTGAAAGCTGCAGAATGAAAACGACGACAGCTAAGTTCACTGAATCCTCCTTTAACTTCTTTTATTTCTTCACGTTTGTTCTCTTATTGTTAAATTGTGCATGCGTAGATTTTTTAAAACTAGTTTCCGTGCATGTTGCTCTGCGTAAAGTCTACTCTGTCTGTGCGTAAGGATTAAACATTTTGTTTATTTGGTGCATGCCTTGATATTTCCATCTTTATAGCCCGCCGTGTAAATCCAAGCTGCGAATGCAAAGCATGAATTCAAGTCTATTTATTCCCGCAGGATTAGCCGAAGGTGGGAAGAATATTGAGCAGCAGCGGCAGCAGCACCACCGGCGACAATGACTGGAGAGAATAAAGAATTTCCTTAAGAGTTTGGAAGAGGTGCTAACGACCCCAATCATGGCGTGGTTTTACATGTGAAAAAAGTAGGAAATGCAGGCAGCGGGTGAATGCAAAGAGAGCATTTATTCACAAGCATGAAGGTGAGCGGTGTAGGCTGGGCTCAGGGAGAGGATGTCGGATCCAATGCAGAGCGCTTCCTCCGCTGTGTGGGAACATTTGAGAGGACGAGCGAAAAGATATTTCAGTTAACGTTCAAAGCGCGTGAAGAAAACCTGCAGTAAATTAACAATGTGAATTAAAACCCACATCTATTTTTCCCGGTGTGCCACAAGCCATTTAAACATTCAATTGATTTTATCGGAAGTCTTTTAGCAGGTTAATGAAAATATCTATAATCAATTTGTGTCAAAGCTTTATTGAAATAAATTAAAACATATAAATTAATTACAAATAAAGATACAATTTCTCAGATATAAAGCTAATTTCTATTTTAATTAAAACCACCATCAGGTAGAATACAATTTAATTCAAGAAATCTTATTATTATTGATATTACAACTATTCCTACATTTAAATAAATCACACCTATCACATATTAATGACATAATTACAATTAATTATCACTTAATTCGGGGGGGAAAAAAGAACATATCTCTAAAAATAACACCTTTTCATGACTGTTTTTATTTTTGCTCTTAAACCCCATCAGTTTTATTTCAGTATCTCACAGTTTTGCGGGAGTAAATTTGATCCTTTAATTGCCTGCAGCAGCGCACAGAGGCGCTGCTTCACGCGCCACCTCCGACACCTCTGCTCTCGGGATAAAAGTGGGATTAATCAAACGCTATCATTAATAATGCGCGTATGGGTCAAAGGAGGGAAACATGGCTTCCGATTAGACTCGCCTCGTGTTAATCTCTCGGTGACCTGTGTGATCTGGAGGTCCGTCAATACGGACTACTTAGCAGATGAAACCAGAGTCTACATCAACTTTTATCCTGCTTATCCGCAGGGCGCGTGTGCGTTTGGGAAGGTTGGGTTTCTGGTTAGTTTGTGGCTTTTTTTTTTCCAGGCACATAAATCCGAAAATTTTAACTTTTGTGCAAGGTTGTTTTGCTCAAATCTAAAACTTATTTATTTGTCTCCTGTGCGCTGCTGATTGGACACATTTTGCGCACTTCTTCTCAGCAGCAGAAGTCAAATTAACTCTTGATATTAGTCAGCTTAAACCTCATTTTTGGTGCATTTTAAAAAGCAGCAAGTAATTAGATAAAAGAGCTTTATGAGTTGCCATTTTTCTTATTTTGAGGGACTTTTGAAGCAATCAGAAGGTCACAGAGCCACTGTCTTAACAAACCTCTCTCTCCCTTTGTGTGTATGTGTGTGTGTGTATGTGTGGAGACAGGTGCAGCCAGCCTCTTTAAAAAAAAAAAAAAAATCCCAGAGTCGCAGTGTTGTGTGAAAGGCGGCGTAACTGCTGATATAACCTGACTGCAACAGCACCGAGAGGGGGTTTCAAACCCGTCCTTCCTGTGATCTTTTGAAGCCTCATAAATCCGCTTTTATACCTCCGCAGTTTGTTAATGAAATGTACGTTTTAAGCACACATGCACGGCTTAGCGCGACAAAACCTTTTAGTATAATAAGCCAACTCGCTCCGGCATGAAACCATTAGGGGGGGACAGACAGAAGAGACAGCAGCAGCAGCAGCAGCAGCAGCACAGGTGATGGAGAGGAAACAGTCACCACATGTGATCACTACAAACTACCAGCAAGGTCACCGAACAAATAATTGTGATCATAATAATGTGATGCTCTGGTGATTCCTGAGAGGGAGACTGTCTCTCTCTCTCTCTGTCTCTCTGTCTCTGTCTCTCTCTGTCTTGTCCCCCTCTGTGTGCTCCTCATGTCCCACAGGGGTCAAAGGTCAGGGTCACCTGCAGAGGAGGGCTGGGTGGGTGCTCAAGGACACTACAGCAGGGTGGATGCTTCAGAGTACTGTGAAGATGAATGAAGGTGACAGATGAGAGATGCTAGATATTGTTTATTCATTTATTTTTTGGGGGGGATTATTCCACGTGTTTCCACTCTGGGTCAACTTTTTTCGATTTTTTTGTCTTTTGTGTGACATTATTTAATGCTACTGGAGTTTTTATTATGATTTGCAATTTCCGTTTTCACAGAAAATCGTCAGAATTTGGGGAAAGTGCGCAGTCTCGCCTTATTTTTAGGCCGCAAATATGAAGAAAATACGAATATAGGATTGAGTTGTAGAAATTTAGGAACATTGTAAGACATTTTATTGCAGTTTATATATATATTTTTTTTAAATTTATTTATCTATTTTTTTAGATGGATTTTGACCACCTAATCAATAGACATTTAATCTCTTGATTTCTTAAAATAGGTTGCAGTAAATATGTAGCATGAATGCATTACTACTGCTTTGGAAGATCTCTCCTTTTAGATTATTTTAATATCATTTCAGAAAATAAAAGTTTAAATCCTTGTCAATTACTAAATAGTTCAGTTATAGAAATATTGGCTTAAACCCGATGATACAAATATGCCATTTAACATACATGATGAGCACTGAAATCCAAACACATGACGCCACGGCTAATTAAAATCCCAAAAAACGGACTCTTGCATCGAAATCAGCTGTTTGCAAAAGCAGATTTTTTTGAGAGGCAACTCATTTAATTAATTAGGTGAGCGTGCAGTTGGGGGCAGCAGCTAGTAAAACGATATGATAAATTAATGGCATTGTTAGCGCGCCTGTAATTACGACCATTATGTTAATTATTTTACACCAGTAGCCAAATCTTCAGCTTGTCACATTTAATAAAAACAAGATCTTCTCAAAAATGGAGGACAAAAAAAAAAATCTCACATCCGCAGAGACGCATGCCACACCACAGTTACGTCACACAAATAGAATAAATTGTTGAAATATTTTTTATTTTAATTTTATTTTCTCATGGTGGACAAAGTGAATTCTGCAGATTCCGAAAAGCCAGGCTGTTGGTTTTTCTTCTTCTTCCCTTCCTCCTCCTTTTTGGGAATCACCATTTCCAGCTCTTCTCAGAGGATTCACTCTATCAACCTGCGAGTTTCTGTCAAACAATGTGATGGAGCCCATTTTTTAATCTCGCAGGATGAGCCGGAGAGGAGACCAGATCTCTCCAACACAACAAAGCGAAAAGGGGCCCCAAATAGACGACACTGATCCACGTGTGTGTGTGTGTGTGTAGCCTGCGTGTCTGCGTGGACGTCCCATCTATTATTAAGACACCATGCAGCAGATCAGGCTGCACAGTTACAGCAGGACTCATGTCTTCACTCACTTTACGGTTCGTTCTCATATTTGGGGCTGAGACAGTTTATGTTATGATGAGCTCTGATGGTTTAATGGTTCACATTAGTCATAGATCATATTGAAAGAAAGAAACGTATATTATTTAGTGTTTGCAGGTGTTGCTACTGAAGCAGACTCAGGTGACATTTGGATATTTGGGTCAGTGCTATAACAGGCGTTCATCTAGCCAGTATTTTTCAGGCCACTTTTGCATATCTGTTATGTAGCCTAGTCCTCAGTCTGAGGTCTCTAAACAGTAAAATGAAGTATACCATCTAAAATAATAATAAAATCACAATTAAGTTTTTAAAATGTCACTTTTTTCTGACTTTTTTTTAAATTAAAGATTTGTCTTTCAGTGCCAGTATCAATTATTTTCATCATGTCTTAAATGTTGTGAAAAATCCCTTTTAGTGAATTCAATAACCTTAACGAATATTTGTCATTGTCATCTTTGATTATAAGGCTATTTTCCAGTGAAACACACACACACGCACACACACACACAACTAAAAAACAAAGTTGAATAATTTGCAACCACTTGAAAACCACATTTTCCTCATTATGTATTTATTAAAAATAGTAATGATAATTTTATGTGTCCAATTCTGCACATCACTGACATCACACTGCAGCGTCTCCATCGCTCCTCTCCGGCTGGCCGTCAGTGGGGAAGCCCACCGGGGGGAGGCTGCATGTTACCGGCGGGTGCTACTGGGACAGTGACACCTCCCGCTAAATGCAGCCGGATTACCATGCCAATGTGTACTTGTTAAGTACGTGCAATGTCACCCAGTTTGTAGGCTTTTTGTCATTGAAATTTCGGCTGCAGAGTTGCACATCACCGTGTTGTGTGAGCGCAGCGATTCAGGCTGTTAACAGTGCAAATTGGCCCAATAGCAGGCGTTTAACACGGTGTCAAAACACAGGCAGCCTGGCTCTGCACCAAGTCATTGTCTGCAGAAAAAGATAGTTAACAATTTGCTAATGCAACCAAAGGGTGTCAAATGGTGGTGGTTTAATCACAAACAAAAGGGAAAACGTGTTTCTCCCTGTCTAAAAATCACATTTTAGAGCAAATATTGTGCATTAAATAATAAATATTAAAAAATATAATTCAGCAATTATTATCACTTGTCTCAAGAAACTGAATTAAAATTTTTGGATGATTTTTAGTGAGAAAAAGTAAAAAAAAATTGAGTGTATTCAACAGGAAAAAACAAGCAAACAAAAATCCAACATGGTTCCCATAAAGGCATCCAACTTTACACCATGTTGTGACTCCCCATGCACTGATCCTAATGTTTGGATGTGAGGCAGCTTTCCACATAATTGACATCCAAAGGAAATTCTCACACCGCACGACCCCTGAACTCAATATCCTCTTGTCTATTGATGCATACATATATGTAACATCATCCTAAATTACCTCCTACATCCCTGCCTGCCCTGCCCATAATAATATTCCTTCACATAATCTGTCAAGTTCCTCACAAAGACACTTTACCTCTTCTCGAACCCAATTATAGGAATTGTAGAAGATGAGGAAGAGGAGGAGAAAAATAAAGCTGTTTTGATTTTATGATTGACTGAAATCTATGTTTATGTTAAAAAGTGCCTATTTTACAATACATGTGCACATTAATACCACCAGTAGTCTATAATATGCTCTATCCTCATGAAGGCCTAATGTTATCGCCTTAAGGTAAATTAATTCATCTTAAAACTATAATATTTCTCCCCTAATGCAAAGCTTGCACTCCATCCCTGTATTTGCTTTATAAAAAGTGTCCTTGTCTGTTAATCCATGGGGGGGGGGGGGGGGGGGGGGGGGGGGAGTGAATATCCCACATCCTAATCAAAGTCGTTGTGCTGTCTCTTGAAATTAAGGACTGCACCTTTAAATTGTCAATTACTCCGAGGTTAAGTGGACTGAATAGACCCAATGATTCAAATCAGGTGTTACAATTTACTGCACATAGCTATCTGACTTCATTTTGGCCTGAATCGCTGCAGACGTTGAGGTGATTGATTACACAAAGGGAAATATAAAGGTGTATATTTGTCCTTACTTAATCCATTGTTTACTGATTAACACATTTTTTATTATTTCATACAAAGATTTTAAACTGCACATCAATAAACCTCTATCCTTCATGGTTGGTTTCACTTATCTTACACACTAAAGATCACTGGGTCAGAATGGACCCAATTTTGGTCAATACAGCACCAATGCAACACTGGGTTGACTTTACCCTCCACCAATGGCTTGTTCTGACCCTGTGTTAGTGTTAGTTTTTAACATCCCTGTTGGGGTATTTAGCTAAACTAAAATAGGGTTATTGTAACCCAGAAAACCACCAAAACAACAAGATGTTTTGACACACTGTTATATTTTACATTTATTAAACTAAAACATGTAGTTTCACACTGTTATAATGTCTCTGGCTCTTTTTAACATACATGTCACGCAGCTGTTAATATTACGTGTATCCATTGCTGTTTTCAATGTCATATGTGCATCGACTTGTGCAATAAAATATGCAACTGCTTTAAGGTAAAACTTGAACATGTTGTGTCTAACACTGGGTCAGAATAACAGCATGGAGGAAATATTCAGAATAGTAAAGGAACTAATACCAGCTTTAAAAATATTACAATGCAGTAGTATTTTAGGAATACAGATGCTGCATTGATAGTGTTACTCAAGAAAATGTACTTAAAGTATCTTGATGCAGAAAAATGATCAGAATGAATGATTGAATCAGAATTCAGAATCATCAAATCACTATTACACATTCATTAATATAAGCAGCATTTTACCATTGTGGTTAAGGTGCAGCTGATTTTTTACCGACACGACTGCAACTATTTTATTATGGATTAATCTGCTAAATACTTTCTCAAATGATTGATTGCTTCGTTTGTTGAATTCAGGATAAGCACAATTACCAAGAGCCAAAGAGACATATTCAGATTACTGTAATTTAAGATCCTGAAAAGCAGCAAATTTTATACCTTTTGAGAGGCTGGAAACGCGAGATGTTTGGTGTTTTTGCATGAAAAATGACTGAAACGATGATTATTTATTATTTAAATAGGTTAAATTTTCTTTTAATCAACTAATTAATCAGTCGATTTATCATTTCAGCTTTAAACTGATATGCTGTTGGATAGTAATCTATAACAATGCATCATGTTTTGTAAGCTCTTCATATGTTTTATACATGTAAAGTAATCCAGATAAGCGTAAAAAGCACAGTATTTCCCTCTAAACTATCATGGAGTACAACTGTAAAGTGAAATACTGCAGTACAAGTACCACAGCCCTGCAAAAAATAACACTAACATAGTGTCAAAACAACATTGGTGTTGGGTAAATTTAACCCAGTATTATGATGGTGCTGTTTTAGCCTAAACTGGGTATGTAGTGTGTGTAATTTGGGTGTTTACTAATGCCTTTAAATATAATATTAAACACATCTAAATAATAAAGTTAACAGCCAAACAGTGTGAACACCCAAACAAAGTTACCACCCTCACACCCATGCCGGGAGTCCAAAGTCAGCCACACAAGCATCAATATTTTACATTCCCCCAAGAATCCTCTTTAAAGATGCAATCAATGCCTCCTATTCATTATCCATGTGTATGTCTTCTAGGTATGGCCTTTGTCATTAAGCAATAATTCTCCCCTCCACAGTCCCACATTACTCCGCTGCTCCATACTTTTACAAATGCCTCGGGGCTATAAATACTAATGAAATCTCTTTGCTTAATTTGATTTTGCTGGTACACTTGCAGTTATGGCTGAACTTTCCCACGAGAGAGGCTGATTGAACACTTTCAAGTCCTTATGGAAGCAGGAAAACATTCCAAAGAGCTGGGGAGATCATTTCCATAATTACCCCGATTGGCAGCCTAATGACCTTCTGTGACAATAAAAAGATCTCTTGTTAATTCCATTTCTGTCGCTGACATTCAAGAGATTCCTATCTTACATGTTTGAGGGTTCACAAGATAACAAGTGTACTTTTTTTCCCTCCCGCTTTCAGCGAGCAAAAGAGCAGCCCCATTCAGTTTTGCCCCCCCCCCACACACACACACACCTCCCCAACACACTGCAGTGATGTGGCTCAGCTCTGCTCTGAAAGGGATCTGCTTGTGCCTGCACGGCTCGTCCACCCTGCCCCAAAGTTGGATAATTTATGGGCCTGGGGGAGATTATAAAGATGGATCTTTGAGGCAATCAATTCTCATGTTGCGTTTTGAATGGTGGGATAGAAATGAAGTGCAGAATAATTAAAAAGATCACAAGTCCCCCCTCGCATGTAATAATGAGTGGCTCCAGAGGCAGTGGGCTCTGCCACAGTGCCGGAGGAAGCGCCTTTGATTTGACTGAGAGGACACCCGGCCCGGTCCAACACACCGCTGCACAATGGGGGGGTTTCACCATCGCCACACACTGAGGCTGCATTGCAAATCACGCTCTGTGACTGTTTGAGGACTGTGTGATTGTCCAGCAGGCAGATCATAAGCAGATACTGTTGTCAGAGGAAACGGAGGAGGGATGGAGGGATGGAGGGGGGGGTCTTGTTGCTTGGATGTCTAAGTCAGGATGACTCAGAGCTGGCATGAAAAGTGATGGGGGCGGTTGTTTGGAATATGTTTCACAGTGACCACAATGCCCAGAGTGTTGTGAGATGTTAAAATAAAATCCATCCTTTCTTTGCGTATGAATCAGTGTCAAAATGTACCATCAGCCCTCTGCATGCACAACTGTGATCTGTTGTTCTTTGATAAATCCAAATGGTAATCTGAGGCCTTTTTATACCTCAGAATGTATTAGACTAAATGTGAAATGTGCATCTGTGATTAGCCTTTTTTTTTGCATGATTCATAAGACAAGGACAAGCTTTTTTGTAAATAGATCTGATATCTTGGCCCACTCCCACTGTCTTGCACCAGCACCTCGCTCAGTATACAAGATATTGTTCAGAAGATGACAAAGAGGATCAGATTTTGCGCCACACACATACAGCAGTCCCTCAATTATGATGACAAAATAAAGTAAAAAGGACACTGCAGTGAGCTGGCGAGGGCATCTTGGAAACAGATGGTGGCATGTGTGACTGCTTTTCTCTGCTGGAAGGGGAAGTGTAATGACACCTGGCAGCGGGCTCACATTGAATATCATTCTGCTGGTCACTTGGTCAACTCAACATTGGCACACTGCGCACACATCCAGAGACGTGCAGCGCTGCAGGCTGTAGTTAATTTAGTGAGGATTTCCCTGTTAGAGGTGTTAACATCTCGTAAATGATGGAGCCATAGATTGATTTCCCCTTACAGTGCGAGTTCGAGGAATGTTGTGTGTGTATGTGTGTGTGTGTGTGTGTGTGTCTCATGTCTCATTAGCTGTTCTGTACCATCTCTAACAGATGGGCTATGTTTTTGACCTGCACGTGGATGAAGCTTTTACTGATACACTGATCAAGCACCATTCCTTGCAAATATCAATGAATACGAATACGAATCTAAATTGGCAATGGTGATATTTTCTCAGATCGCAATGTTAGTGGGTCACGATTGGAAGGCTTACAAGAAAAAGAGCTACACAGCAGTCCCCAAGTTGCAATAGCTGTGACCACCTACATGCATTCATCCACGCTTTTATGCTTTCACACATGGACAACCTCACAAACACTTGATCTCCATGCCACATTCAGCCTCATAGGGCAAAAGCTGTTGGGTAATTTTTGTGGACTCACTGGTCAATCCACAAAGCAAGCCAAAGAGCTACTGGTTGCAGCTAAAAATCACCTGCACACTCCCCAAAAAAGGTAGAAGAGGCTTTTCAGATGCAAAATAATTCATTTCATCCTTGTGCAAACGGTATATATAGGACATAAATAAGCTTTTAGACTAACTGCAATGAAGAAGGTCCATACTTTTTTGTCAGATCTTTCTGATCAACCCTTTCACATTTCTCAACTATTATATTCCATCTCTGCCGTCACAGGCAGCCTGGTTTTGCGACATCATGTTTTATTTGCTCCTCAGTGTCAAAGGATGTGTATAAACTCTGTATATAGCTCAATTTCATAATTTAATGGGCAGATTCAAATAAAGCATTGAAATTATTCACAGTTGCATGCAAAAGTTTGGGCACCCCTGGACAAAAATTGTTTGCTTTGTATATCTAAGCAAGTAAAAGGTGACCTGGTTTCCAAAAGGCAAAATTTAAAATATGGCACATTTCTTCAACATTTTTAGCAAGATTCCTTTTTTTCCAATCTTTTACAATTTCAAAACAACAAAAAAGGAAAAGGGCCTGGAGCAAAAAATTTAGTCACCCTGCATGGTTAGTACTTAGTAGCGCCCCCTTTGGCAAGTATCACAGCTTCTAAATGCTTTTTGTAACCAGCTAAGAGATGTTTGCTTCCAGAATCTGCTTGAATTTAACTGAATCCGTTCTTCCCTCTACCTGTGAAATGTTCCCTGTGCCACTGTCTGCAACACAAGCCCAAAGCATGATCAATCCACCCCCGTATTTCACAGTTTGACATGTGTTCTACTCACAAAATTCTGCATCCTTTTTTCTCCAAACATCCCTTTGCTCATTGCATCAAAAAAGTTCTTTTTTAATTTTATCAGTCCACAGGACTTGTTACCAGAAAGCATCAGGCTTGTTTAAATGATCCTTTGCAAACTTCTGACAGCTACATTTTGTGGTGAGGACACAGCAAAAGTTTTCTTCTGATGACTCTTCCATGAAGGTCATATTTGTACAGGTGTCACTGCACAGTAGAACAGTGCACCACCACTGCTGGTCTTTTGCAGTCAAACAGGGGTTTTGATTTGCTTTTTTATCAATCCTATGAGCAGCTCTCTTGGAAAGTTTTCTTGGTCTTCCAGACCTCAACCTGACCTCCACAGATCCTATTAAATGCAATTTCTTAATTACATTACGCACTGAAGAAACAGCTACCTGAAAATACTTTGATATTTTCCTATGTGCTATGCAGCAGTTTAGAGGAGCCCAGGGCTGCTGATTGTTTGGACAAGATTTCAGGAGTCAGAGTATTTATAAAGCTTTGGAATTTATATATCCTGACTTTTCCAAAAGATGACTGTGAACAAGCCACAGCCCTAACAGCAAACCTAGGTCTGAGACCCTGGTAAAAGTTGTCTGAGAGCTCAAATGTCTTGGGGTGTCCAAACTTTTGCTGTCTGGCTTAAAATGTTGAAAAGCATTTTCATCTGTAACTTCATGCCTTTTGGAGATCAGTTCATGAGTTTAGATGCGGGCAATGTCAATCGTATGGTCACCTACTGCATTTCTCCTACGTAGGGGCCTGATGTGTTGTTTATAGATGCATCACATTATAAGATTCACCTATATAGATGAGTACTGTTGTCAAATACATTATATGTATATACCATATACATTCCTAATTGTTCACATTAGTGCATAAGTAGAATCCAGTTTCCACTCATTACCTCATTGACTCTCTTTTGCGTTTAGTTGTCTAAGAACTTTACGAAGTTTGCTCTAAACAGCAGGATAAACGTTTATTTTACGAGTTTAAATTGTGATTGTATTCCAAAACATCTGACTTTGTTCCAGCAGCTGGCCTCTGGTTCACTGAAGGAACTCGTACAAGTGAATGGTATCATTTAAACATGTTACAAAATTATCGAAGTGCTGCGGTTAATAGTCATTTGGCTTTCTTCTGCTTGGCCTGTTATGCCACAACCAAAGAGGAAGCTAAATGGCTAATGGGAACATGTGACTGGACTTGAGAAAGCAACTCAGAACAGCAAATTCAATTATCATGTTAGAATTCTGCATGAAAACAATCTACACTAGAAATTAGAGCGATTCCTGTCAGATGACTCGTGTTAGTGCGGCTAATGTCATTTGGAGCAGCCTTACACCTTCTTTGAATGTTATCAAATGTTTACAAAAGAGCTTAATGTGCTAAAATGCAATCAGAGAATCTACTGGTTACTCTGTGCCGGCAACAGCACCGAGCAGTGTTCCCTCAGGGTGGCTTGTTGATGCATTATGGGTAACTTTGAATATAAGGTTTATCCTGTTCTTCCTGCTGTACAGATTCACAATCGCAGGTTATTATTTTTTTTATCTTTTAATAATAATATTTTACTTTCTGCTGCATCTTATCATATACATCTCTATGGTATTTACCACTCACAAAGAGCCACCACATCCTGCTGTCAGCCCCTTAGGCCATACAGCAGTAGAAATTTTTGTCGATTTTTCAATTTGGAGTGGAATCATCAGTGATGCAAAGTTTGCGGCTATTTGTTGCACTTATGTAATGGTTACCGGTCTTATTTCCCCTTAAGAGACTCGTCTTCCTGGGTCAGGTTTTGCTGCATCCTGCAAAGGGGCCGTCAAACTTTCAGAGGCTCACAAAGGCCCCATTCTCCTCTGTGTTGCTCTTCTTCATCACCCAGCTCCAGGGCATAGCAGATCTGTTCAAAACCCGGTATTGTCTGGGCAAAACCACATATTAAATTTGCCCTGCATAAGCCATTTCATTGAGCTGCAGCAGGAATTCCTTTGCTGGGTCATTCATCTGTGTACATGGTTTGGACACACATTTGAAACAAAGCAAGCCAGTCAAGGATAATATTGAGGAAGTTACATACATTTCAAGCTTTGCAGCATATGTCATTTCTGTTTCTTGCTCTTTTGGCACTGGAGTTGTTGCTGCAGATTCATGCAGCGGGAACACTGCGAGACTGTAGCTGCGAGCGATCCAAAATTTCTCCCTGCATATGTAATGTTTTGCACTTCATTAGGAATTCTGGATTTTCCCCATCAGGAATGTCAACTGAATAGAAAGAGAGAGAAACTAAGAGAGCTCTCTATCCACAGCAAACAATTAACAATGAATAATAAAGAGAAAAAATCTGATTCAAGCCAACCGGTTGTCCTGCACATAATTCATTGGTTCTGTGTTGGAATTGTACATGAGCTTTCCTCTTGTTTGTCCATTTTAGTTATGAATACCTTTTTTATGCCATATCCGGAGCTTCATCTCTGCACCAGCACAGCATGGTCAGTTTATCACTTTATAACCATGCCAATGATTTATATCGTACTTTACTGTAATTACAAGAGTATAGTTTTTATTGGTCATGCAAAAAGCTCAACATTAAAAAGGAAAAACATGCACAAAACATGGGATGCTGTTAAGATATAACATCTGTTGTCACTTCATAGTTGATAAATGTTGACTTATGCTTTTGTTGACTAACAGAAGTATATTGTGTTAAAGACATAAATCTCTGGAAAATCTTGTCCATTCTTCGCATGCAGAATACTGTTTGCATGGATTAGGAATTCTATAGCTTATATGAATTTTTAAACTAAAAGACCATTTTGTCTTTGACAAACCTCTCGAGTTCAACGCACTGAAACTTACCCATGCAAACAAACAAAACACACGCAAATTAAGCATCAGGAAACATACCGCAAAGTCAGACAATTAAATTAAGAAATGTATCAAAGTTCGCTACCCATCAATAGCCCCTTTTCCACCAACATTTCTAGGAACTTATATTACCAGGAATTTATTTACCTGGGTAAAATAATTCCTGGTAATCTGTGTGGTTTGTGTTTCCACTACAGCTCAAAGTTCTGGAAAATTTAATCAAATAAGTGTGATGACGTAGATGATTCGGCGTGTGCCCTGTATTGGCTCCGCTAGTTTGGGCGGTTACATGCTGGTGTAGAGAGTTGGGGCTGTTTGTCTCAGCCAGCAGCTACGTTTCAAAGTACTTTAAGACATGTGTCAAGCTAAGTTAGTCTACATACAGACAGCTGTCATCTGAGCTTATTAGTAACAATTCACTATCAGCCGAACTAGCGTCCTGTCCTTGTGTTAGACATAACGTTAGTGACGGTGGATGAGAGACTGTGGACGGAGCATACTGAATATCGCTCTCTGCTTGATGAACACATGTACTGATAAAGCATTGGCTTCTTACTCGCTAAGGTGTACCTGCTGTCAAACTCGAGTAATTTTCGAGTTATCTTAACTCTGTTTCCACCGCGGCCGATCAGCTGTTACCCGGTTACCATGTTGTGTCGATGTATGTGTGGATATGTGTGTGGAGGAGCTCAGCCCCGGCACAAAAGAACCAATACCGGGTTTCGGTACCCATCCTTAATCAAAACACAAATGAAGTGAAGATTGTAAAAATGAAATAGAGTTTGCAGCGGCTGCCCGTGCCAGAAAGTGCGGAACGCTGCAAGTGTGTGTCCCACCAATCAGCGCTCTTCAGCACACAGCCCTGCCCCTCAAAAATTCTGGGTTATCTGAAAAGTCCTACCCCTCGACTAGGTACTTTTTTTCTGGTAAAGTTTGGGGTTGAGGGCAAGTTTTTTACCTGGGTAATTTTGGTCGAGGTTTTTCAAAATCCCGGGTAAATGAGAAAAGTTCTTGTGGTGTAAAAGGGGCTAATGGTGTTAGAAAATGAGCTAATGGGGTATGTGGTAGCTTAGGGGGTAGAGCAGGCATCCTGTATACGAAGGCAATGTCCTGACTGCAACGGCTCTGGGATCAATTCCAGCCTACAGCCCTTTGCTGCATGCCATCCCCTTTCTCTCTACCCCTTTCATGCTTAGACTATCCTATCCAATAAAGGCAAAAGCCAAAAAAAAATCTTAAAACTGAGAAAATGAGCTAAGAACATGTGTAGTGCACAGGCAAAATTATAGAGAAGTCTCTTCATGAGCAAGAACTATTGCAGCTATTCCCGTGCATGGCTGTATTTAGGAAGCTGGACATAGCGCTGCAACTCAGCCTTGCTGCCAATTTGTTGCAGTGGCCACTTGTGGTACTGCAGTGCAACATGTGCTTGGTCAGTGGCTTTGAATATCTAGACGCTCTTACCTCATGCTCTAGATACTCCAGTGTTGGTTTGGACGCTAAGGGACAGCATGTCAATTTATACTTGTTACATGCATTGTGTCTTTTCAAAATAAACTTCCTCTCTCACAGGAAATGTACAGTTTCCGCTCGTTAAATGAATGCAGTCTCTTTTCAAGATACATTTGCAACTTGGGTAAAAAAAATATTTTTTTAGGTTCACTTCCTTAGGTTTAAGCAACAAAATGCACATGGTTAGGTTTTGAAAAAACATCATGGTTTGGCTTAAAATACATTGTTTGTGGATAATGTAATATAATGTCATGTGACATACAGTACATCACATACAAATGCGTTTGCAGTAACACTGGTGCTCAGTTGACCGATTATACAAAATCTTACAGTGCACAGACCATCATAAAATAGGCACTAAACATACAGGACACAGCATACTTTACAGTGTGTTAGTCCTGCATGTTACGAAAAGTCAAAGTGAGAGTTGAATGCTTTTCATTTATCCAGTCCATTGAAAATGTCCCTCATCTCTGCAACAGTTGGCCTACATCAAACCCAGGCTGGGCTACGTAGTTTACAGTGAACCCAGTGTGCGTAAACTTCCATGAACCTCGGTCACTGCCCCGAGATTCCTCTCAATTTGGTACATTAATCGCTCTGTAAACATTTGATTTTACTTCAAAGATGCTTCCACTTACCTTAAATTGTATTTGTCTGAAACCAAAGTCATCTGACAGGAATTCCGCTCTGTGCTGCCGCTGCAGTCCAAACACAACTCTAATACAATATAAAACATCTAAGAGATGAGCGGCTGCGGCTGACCGTTATCATCTCACATGATGGGCAGTGTGTTGGATTTGCAGAACAGTGGCAGTTTACAATAATGCATTAGATTTAAGACCCAACTTATTTATCACTGGCCAAGCAATAAAGTGGAAATGTCATTGTACTGGCTGAGGCTAAACTTCAAATAACAGCTGTTTAAAGCTGCAAAAACACTTGTGATCCAGATGACAGTTTTATTTCTCTATGCAGCCTGTCTTTGACCAATCGAAGATAACGGTCATGAAATGGACTGATGAGCAGTGAGAGTTTATCAGTGTCTTCTGGAAACCAAAATGGAAATCTAACAGTAAGGAGATGAGAGGTGAAGGTGCTGACACACCAAACCGACATCAAAGAACTAGCGGCGACAAAAGCCAACTGTTGCGTCGCCTCACGACGCCCTGTGTCAGTTGCATTTGAACACACTACAAAGACTACATCCAACGGTCAAGAAGCACATACGTTCTGCGCCTGCGTGAGAGGAAATAACGCAAAAAGGGAAACCAGAAGTCCGAGGAATGCATGAGATAAACAAAGTAGCAGAGTGAGGATTGGTACATCCTGTCAGCCGAGGGGTTTCCTATCTGTGCAGCCGAGCACCGCAGCACCTCCACGGACTGTTACATCCAGACGGTCCTGGTGTTTCCTCCGTAGGCTCCACTTCACTCAGCTTCACTTTAACCTGAATATCAAACCAGGGCTCGGTGCTCCGGTTGGATCCAAACGGAGAGCTGGGGCTAGCTGGAAGGCTAGCAGAGGCTAACTGGCCTTCCCTCAGGTCATGCTGCGACTAACGCTCCACTAGCCGCTGCCAACTAGCCCCCGTTTTTTATTCAGGTTAAAGAGGGAAGAAGCAGCGGGTCAGTCAGGCAGCTGAGTGAAGTAGCGCCTGAAGAGGAAGCACTGGTTAGCCCCAGTTTCACTACAGGCAGATTCACTTGCTACAGGGGCGAGGAAATAAATCCTTAACAGCCAATCAGAGTGATCTCTCTCACCGACAAGCTATCTAAAAGTTGGCAAGGTATTTCAGTCTGGCCAAAGTGGTCATCCTCAGTAGTGAAAAGAACAAACTTCACAGACCATCTTTCATGCCGCACTTTTTACCACCGTTCTGAGCAGAGCTACTGCAGAACAGATTCAAAGCTGAGGAACGCCCACAGCAGCTATCTGCCACCTTGCATCAACGCTAATGTCCCGTTCACTTAAAGAAGAAGTCCACAGGGGACTCGTATGTCCTCACACTGGTCGCACTGACATGGTCCATTCAGTTGGCATCTGTCCCATGATCCCTCAGAGCCACAAAGTTCACCCTGTGCTTGTGTCCGTCTGGTGCGTGTCATGATCTATGCCACTGTAATCCCAGGAGAAATATCGGCCACCGTGTGTGTTTGTGTATACTGTGTAGTTACTATTCTTCTGTACCTTGTGTAAAACTGTCAAACGAATCGCTTTACACCACGCAGGCGTCTCTTTTGATTTTCCTCTTTCTAGCATGTGTGTGTGTGTTTGTGTGTGTGGTATCATCTCCCCAGTGTATTCTAGGCCTCTTACTCAACTCTCACATGAGGATGACACGAGGCTTCTGGTTTCACTGTAAAATTAGGTTGACATCGATAGAGTCACAAGTGTCACCATGTGGCCACCCAGCACTTCACTACAATACACAGAACTTACTGTAAATGAACTGAGGCTTGACTGAAGCCTTTCTCTTCTCTGCTTTGTCTGCGTTTGTCAGCCTGTGTCATCGGACAAGACGTTCATTCATCATTCTTTTGTTTTCATCATAAATTTAAATGATTTACGTGAAGTGTAACTGACAGTTCTGGGTGTCTGTCAAACATTTCTGATGTTGTTTCAAAAGTTTCACCTGACTAATGAAATTTAGGCCACCAGAACAACCAAATGCTTCCAGTCTCAGTGGAACTGTTAAAGTGAGGCTTGCACATGAACCTCTTGGTCTGTTTTGTTGTCAGTCAACATATCAATAACCAGTGCTGCCAGTATGGGCACGCACATCACGCACTGTTCTTAGGACATCAGTGCCTTAGGGGGCACCAAAACAGCCCAATATGACCTCCATCAATCATAATCATACATATTGCATTAACATTAACTCATTTAAGGCCCTCTCAGACACAACACAGTTTGAGCTGCGCTGCTGCTAGTTCAGTGAACACAGCGTAGTAGCAGTGCAAGCTGGCTTTTAGGTTTTTAGTAGGCCCACAGTTATTAATACAATCAGTTGCCCCTGCGCGAAGATTTTCAAAACTTAAGCTCATTAAAACATACCTGCGTTCAACAATGGGGGCAGGAACTTTTTACGTGCTCAGAAGCTGTCATATCCTCCAAACTTTTGTTTGGTATGCATTTTTAGTTTCTCCTAGCTATTTGGGATCAGTAGGACCTGATAAATATAATAAACAAAACACTGTCAACAATAATTTAATGCCTTTAGATGAGACAACGAAAAGTCCCAAGTAGCTTGTTTCTGTTGCTAAAAATTTGTCAAATTTGTTGCCATATCAAGCTACAAACGTTATTAATCATAAATAAACAAGTTTCAGCCATAAAATGTGATCAGGTTTTGGACCATGTCCACTTCTGTGTCGGGATCAGCTGCAGAATGACTTTGCAAAGATGGCTGCCATCTTGTTTTTACATGGATTAATGTATTGTGGTCTCACTACCACTAGATGGCACAAAAAAGTGTCCACGAACAAGGACAACAGGTCTAAGTTATGTTAAATGAATTATCAAGCGTTGAAGATCAAGTTAACCCAAAATGGGACGTCGTCATGTGAGGACACAGGGTCTCAGGAGATTAAAATAACCTAACGATATTTCAGCCAGGTAATGCACACATTTGCGCTTTTATAGAGCCTCCAGTGGCTGCTGAAAATGTGCTTGCCTGTTCCATAGTTCAAATTAAGAAAACACATGCAAACACACACTACACAAGCAAATCAAGACAAATCTTCACCAATTTAACAACACATGCACAGAATTTTGAAAATACACTTCAAGAAACTCACAACACAACGAAAACTGCTTCCAGGAAACACTAAAAACTGATGCATGTGGATGGGACACGCAGTTCTTGTTATTGCTGTTCTTAGACTGATCTTATTGCAGTCAGCTGTCCTTCAGTGGTGTTGGAAAATGACCTAAAGAGGTTTTTTTGGCTTATTTTATCATTTTAATGGCATGCAGATATCTGCTGTTAACCTAGTGTTAGACTTTTGCTCTTTGTAATATCTGAACCGTGTGACCACAATGATGGATAGCAAACTTTAACAACCTCATAAGTGACAAATCATGGTGACAACAAACATGTCCCAGATATTTGCAGCACTTTTATTGAGCGTTTTCCGTTGCGTTGTGAGCTTCTTGCAGCTTTTTTCTCTCTAAATGTTGCACGTGTCTTTGAATTGGGGTTTTTGTGTGTCGTCAAGTTGGTGAATGTTTTCTAAATGCTGCACATGCGTTGCCCGATTGATGAGGATGTTTCTTCGATTGCTTGTGTTGTGTCTATTAGCACATTTTCTTAATATGCACGTTTTCTTAACATGCAGTGTGGTAAGCTCTCAGAGCCACTGTACGTACGATGTCACTCAGTAGTTGCCTGTGTTATTTCTTGTGTGGATGCTGATTCAACATTTAATGCTGTGTTCATAAATTATATATTTTCTTTAAAAAAAAAGAAGAGCACAAATGTTTCAAACCTATGCACTCCTTTAATACAAAGTCAATCCCAGCAGCTGAGTAGTGTTGCACCGCCGGCCGTGAGTTGTTGCCCCTCCCTGGCCAGATCATTTGTTTCCAATGGCTGAAGGTCTCTGTTGTCCAGTCTGTGGCAGGACCAAATTAAGAGGTGCACTCAGGATGGATGAGCGCAGAGCGAATGAAAGATTGGCGGACAGGCCAAGATTTTTCCTCTTTTCTCCCCCTTTTCTCCTTTCCTTTTGCTGCCTTCTGTCAGATGGATGATGTGCGAGGGAAATATTATTTGTTCTGTTTTCACTGTTGATTCTGTCTTGTCCTCCTCTGAGTTGCTATCTCAATTTTGATGACAGAAGCGAAAAGTGATGCCAAAGTAGAAGACCCGACTTCAGTGTTGCTGCTGAGCTGCTGCAGCTCCTGGATGAATAATTTACAGTTTCAATTCAGGATGAGGGGGTCATTGATTATATCATTCCCATATGAGTTTTACTGTGTTTTTGCAACTTTTTTGGTTTTGGTCACGACTATATAACCTAAAAAATAATTTTACGTAAATGAAAAGTTCCTTTCACATCTCTAAAGCAAATCAAATCAAAGAAATAAGCATGACTGGAGTTAATTTTAGATTCCATTACCTCAAATGTCCATTACGACAAATCTCATAGATTTCAGGCTACAAAACTGACACATGAAAACTGTAAAATGGGCCAAAAGATCAAGGTTATGTTTTTTTAAATTATGATGATTTCACTGCCACTCTGCTGCAGTAAGACTTCCTTATAATTTGTCCTCAAAAATCGCTGCGAGTTTGAGCCTGACTCCACATTAAGCCAGCAAGTGATGTGTGTAATGTGTTTCTGGCAATACAAAAGACAGAGAGAGAGACAGAGAGGTAGGCGTCACTTGCCACCAACATTGTGACAAGTGTGCAACAACTTCCACTGTGCCTGGTGGAGAGAGGAGGCCTCAGCTGCACTCGGGGTCATAGGTTACGGCTCGGTCCAGATGAAATACTTCATAGCTGTTAGATTTCCTGCTTGGGCAGACAGAGGGGTTAGGTCACCAAATATATATTGATCCAACTGTCACACACACACTGTCCCGTTCAGTGTTATGTGTGAGGAACTGTTGTCAAAAAAAGTAATAAAAGACAAGAGGCAGAATGTGTTGCAAACATTTATTTTTAGGAGTGTTTTTATATCATTCTGATGGCCGCCTTGGTTTAGTGTCAATGTGCAGTTATTGTGCTTTCAGACAGCGGCTGTGTTGTCACTACCTTTATTGTTTTAAGTGTAAATGACATCGGCCATACGGCAGCAGCAAGAAGAGGGAGGGCGGCTGCTGCTCTCATAAAAACACAAGCTTTTTGACTGTTGTTTCATTGTGATGTTGTGCAGTTACTAATTATGGTTTCTATTAGCACATGCATAACATAACACCACAGAGTGCTTTACAGTAACACAAAATCAAATCTGGACTGTTTTTTAATGCATGATGTTAATACAAAATAGCAACTCTACAATCTACCGTTTGACATTTATAAGTTTAGAGACTGAAAGTTCATTCTTGACCGTGGAAATACTAACTGACAAAACCACCTGAATCATTCAGCTATTTTATGCAACTGTTCAGTAGCTTTCAGTTATATCACATGATCTTTCTCCGTAGATTGCTGGTGTTTACTCAGTCGTCATTGTCAATTCTTGTTTCCAAAATCAAGAATGCACCCTCAACTTTTAAGCCAACATTGAACATTACACTTCCATGACAAGTCGGAAAACTATAGACCAGATCCCTGTGGCGTCACACTAACAACAGCAATCACCTCCAGGTAGGCAACTGGCAGTTGATTTCAAATGTGGATAAATGTGAAACTGGCAAACTTCTTTGCATCTGTTGTTGTTTTCAATCGTAACTGTAATGTTTAAAGTTATATAGTTAAAAACAGTGGTCTGACCTATTTGCCTTTGCTGCTATTCTTATTTTTTGTACTGTGTTGCTTTGCTACCATCTTTGAAATCTACCAGCATGGATGCTAAGCAGTGCACTCCGAAGTCGTCCGCTTGGGCAGTGACTTCCGGCGTCAGACATCAATGAAAAAAAGCCATCGGCATGATATGCGGCCGGTCGCTGTTATAGTTTAATGGCGCCCAACAGCATCAGGGGGAAACACGCCTGAACAAGAATGAAAATTGAGGCAGCAAAACTCCGGGTGGGTCGGCTGGGAAGGTTGGTGCTTGGGTCCAACAAACACTGACCTTCACCCAGGAGAGCGATGTTCGCATTGCCTAAGATTACAAAGCCAAACCCTGTTCTTTTTTTCCAAAACCGAACCACATGAGACTGGATGTAAATGGTAAATTTCCTGTAAAAACAGAAGGGTATTTTGAAAGAAGGCCTTTTATAGGTGGCTAAAAACAAACCAAGTGAGGCAGAGTTTGCTCAGTGCTGCTTTATTTTATTTATGTGATGCGGGTGCATATGTTATTGTAAATTAACATTGTGATTTGGGATAATTGGGACATTTAGATAAGACTGTTTTGTCAGTCTTGAAAGACAATTGATAATCATGAACATAAATTATTCTTTGTTTCATGTCAAGAAAATAAATCATAGTTTTGAATACTGTTATAATTATTAAATGAGGGGAGAATCTGAAGAACTTTTTTATAAAAATTAAATCATCATGTGTTTCCGGTAAGACGTGAGCTTCATGGCTGTCATGTATGTACAGTACTTTTCTTCCCAGAAACAGTGACATAAACAGTCATGTGACTGTGTTGTTGAGGGTGGACTGAGTCAGTCAGCGGCTATGAGATCATTGTATGGAGACGGATCATCACCCCAATTACAAAGGAGTGGGCTATATTTACCACCACTGCCAGTGAATATGTGTGTTTCCTCTCAGTCTACGCCCTCATTTTACACCCCTCTGCCACCACTATCATCATCACCTCTACCACTAACCTTAACTGTCAGAGGCCTATCTCCTAATGGCCAATTAAATGCCTTGATTTTAGCCAAAACGGCATGGCAAGGAATTACTTACCAGAGCTGGCTGGGTTACTTATCTGTAAATGGTGGTTCCTTAGCATTTGGTGGCATTTGAGGGCCCCGATCACAGGATAACTGCAGGTCATTTGTATGTTAATGACTCAATGACATGTAGTTAAGTTAGGTATGTAGCTGAACGCCTCGCTGGAGCGAAGAGAGGAGCAATGTAGTCAGAGGTAGCCTATAGAATAGAATAAAACAAAGTAGAAAAGAGAACAAAGGGGAATAAAAGACAGAGGGAAGACATATATAAAACAAAGGACTCAAAATATGAATAAGTTGACAAAATAATATCACCTCAAGGTCCATTTAGGAGCTGTTGTAAAGTCTCTGTCCATATCACACGATCTTATACAACAGATGGATATTGTAGATTTTTAAAATCCTTTAAGTGTTTGAAACAAATGGAAATTTGAACATTTGTATTTCCACAACAACTGGGTAGATTCCTTCTGCTAATGAATATTATCAAAAGCTCCACAACAGCTGCTAATTGGGTGTTAAGGTGAGACTGTTTTGTTAACTGCTGTTTCCAAGGTCAAGACAAAGAGAGATTTAGAAATGTTTTTTTTTTTGTTTTTTTTTAAAAAGTGCTGTATTTCGGGATTGATGAGACATAGCAGAAAGCTGACCCTGACAAAAGTCAACGCACACCCACCTAAGGTAAACAGTATGTACAGAAAAAATGCTTAAAGGAAAACTTCACCTCCAAAATGATCATTTGTATATAAATTAGTCTCCCTCAAGATATGATAAATTCATGAAGGAAACTTTGTTTTTTTTGCATGCCTCCATGGTGAACGGAAATTCCAAAAAAGCAGAAATTTCTAAAGGACTTGAAGTAAATGGGGGCTGTGTTTAACAACAGCAAAACTATGCCTGCCTCCACCCCATCTCCGATATCAACAACCGAGACAGCAGCACCAAATCTCCGGACAGTAGGCTCGTTCGAGATGAATTGCGCCTCGCCTGGAAAGTAGACACGAGCAGTCGGCCGCAGCGTGGGGCGGTGACAAAAAGCTGCGGTGAAGTCGGATAGTTTCCCAACAGTTTCCAGCAGCCTTCAGTCCGTAGGCTACAGGAAGTCACAGATACCCTCACATCCTGTCTGGAATGATGTCAGTGCATTAAAAAAGTGATCAGACGCATATATCAGTTTGTTTTCAGTCTCCAGTTGTTTTAATTATGATAGATTAATTTATTAAAATGCTTTACAGGTGATCTGTAGTTTATGTTCATGGTTTACCTTCCATTTGACATGAACAGTTTGACCTGTCCCCTCAACTACACAGGCTGAATAAACTGTGCTTGACTATAAGGTTAATATTTTTTATAGGAAAAAAATACAAGAGAGCAGCTTTCATTAAGGCTCAGTCAGATACAGTCAAAGCTTCACATCTGTACACAAGTTATTTTAAGAATCCTCACATCCCACTGACCACAAGTCTCTGTGTTGCTAAATACTTCAATAATTAAACTGTCCAATATTAATATAGTACAGCAGACTCTGTATAGTTTATGATGAATGTATTCAGTCTCTGACAACTAAACATCAGTCACACAACATGTTTTCTGTTCACAGAATAAACCTTCAAATCAGACAAATACAATCTTAATCTCTAAAATTCAACAAAAATGAAAAGTTTAAGTAAAGTAAAACGTCTTATTGTTGAGTCGACATCTACACCAATCAGCTGTTAGATTAGGTGAGAGCCAGGCGGTGCAGTGGGTGGAGAGCAACTGCAGCGCCTGACTCTAAAAACTGCAGACGCCTCGCTCTCGCGGTTTTATAGAGTCACCAATTAACCTGCATGTCTTTTGGACTGTAGGAGGAAGTATACGGGGAGAACTTGCAAATTTAGCACAGGAGGGCTTCCCCACCCCGGGGTTCGGACCCCCCTCCCCGTGTTCGAACCAGAAACCGTCTTGCTGTGAGGAGTCATTGCTGACCACTGAACCACTGTGCCGCCTATATCAAAACATTTATTGACAAACTTGTTTATTGGCCAGAAAGCAACAGGCATGGGTATGTGACAGCAGAACTCCTTGCCAATGACGAGCTGGGGGGCGGGACATCAATGAAATGCACTAACGGAGTTCAAATGCTCTCGCTTGCCCAGGCGCGCTACTCACCCATGTGTGAGACCGTTTATGCAGAAGTGTTTTAAATAATAAGGTTTTAGCAAAAACGTGCATGTCTGAGGAGTAGTGAGGATCCGACTGAATAATTAAGACTTGGATTATACTGCATGAGTTTTGTGTGAGTTAGTTAATATATGTTTTAATTTAGTTTTGCTGTCGAAAACGTCCTAATTTACTTTAATCAACAAGAATTTTCTCTGGTCTTGTAATTTTTTGCTCACCATGTAGGCATGCAAGAAAAAATAATTTCTTGACAAATTCAAGGTAACACGTGGTGACTACTCGAGATACAAATGAACATTTTAGGGGTGAAATATTCAGGTTAAAAGCTGTCAGACAAATAAAATGGCAAGGGGAAAATTGGCTGATCAATTGCTTTAATTTCATGAAGAACACCATTGTGACATGTATGAAGCGTATACTTAAGGTCATAAGAGTGTCCAATCACGTCTAAAGGCAAATGGCCCCACACAGGGAGCAGAAAAGACTGCTGTCATAGAGAGAATTAATGGTAAATTGGGAGGTTCGGATGGTGTTCAAAGGTTTGACAACAACATCCTTATTGTTGTCAAGGATGGGGTATGACATCGTCCCTCTGCAGTGAAGTTAATCTGAGAAAACATCACCACGAATCTTTGTCAAAAGCATTTATATCCACGTTTATTATTGTAAAATGTAACGCAATGTTTTGCAGTTAAGAAATGGATTGCCACCTAATTCTCTAATCACTCAGACTTTGTTTGCTGTTACCTAACAATATAAAATAAACAGTTTGTCAGAAAGCACTGTGGCATTGTTTTTAATTCTAAACAATTCCCAAATGTAATTTAACACAGTGCAGGCCTTCTTCAATAAGCACCGCAGCTATTGATCTCTCCTCCTTCTGCAGCACTCCTAAAGAGAAAGCAGAAAGTTGTGCGAATGTTCTATGCAAATGTTTAGTGTATTAGCATACACAGTTGTAATTAAAGCATAATTAGAGAGACAAATGGTGCTGTGAAGCTCTGCGCCTTGGCTCCGGAGTCTGTTTATCAGCAGCCCCTTGTTTAGTCGGCTAAAACAGGTTTATATGAAACAAGCGCCGCCGACTGCTGCATTAATTGTTATCATTGCCTTGGAAAGCAAATAGGTGCCATAGCGCTGCGGACTGTGAGAGGAGAGAGCCGGAGAGGGACCGGGACAAATTAGTGTGGAAAATGAGAGTGTCGAAATTGGAGAGGGATTAGCACAGACGATAATGAAGCAATTAAAGAGTAAGCGCTCAGCACTCAGGTGCCTTTACTGAGCTGGTTCACTCCAGCTGCTTTCAGACGCTCCAATGCAAATATATCCCCAACGGTGAGGGGAGGTAACACTCTGTCCTAATACATCACTGATATAGACTGAGAGGAGAGAGCACAACACGACATGCTGCAGCATAATGCAACATGACAAAGTACAACACAATCTGACACAACGGGACACGACAAGATAGCACAACACAAGGTGGCATGACAGAATACAAGATAGCACAAGACGACACAACAATACTAGACAACATATGATGGTGCGGCACGAAATCATGCATCTTGAAGATAATACGACCCAGCAATTTTCATGATGACAACACAAGACAATTACAGAGCTTCATTAACACTGAAAGAGATTATAGAATACATTACAGCTAGAGCTGAGTGTCCAATCTCAGCAGAGTGTTGAAATCTGTCAAGTACCTGAAGCTGTTATTGATGTCTGATCAGATTTGTAGTGTTATGCATTTATTCTTTGATTACACAGACTCTGATTTAAGTCAACATTTTGTCACTGTCCTTTGACACACTGCACCACTGAATTTATCTAGACGTTCAGAGGAGCTGTGTGAGAACACAAATTTCCGAATCAGTTGGACCGGATATTAAGCGGATTCTACTCTGCCAGCTCCTCAGTACAGAGACTGTGTAATGTCTGACCGAGCCCACGTGTGAAAAGAGCAGGTCATTGTTTGGGGAATTCACAGCGGGCGAGTGGGTGTGCTGATGACATTTATGTCATACGACTGGTGTGAAACCACAAGAATACAAACATCCGAGGGTGACGAAGAGATGTCATTTACACAAGGACGCCAAATGTCTAAATGGAGAGATGACGAGATTTGGGAACTTATGTTGGTAAGGGCCACGGCCGGAACTGTCAGACAATTTCAAGGAACGGCAAAGGACATTTACAGTATGACCAAATTAAGAACCAGTTTCGTTTAACAAAACACTCCGATATCCGCATTTTACTTGTTGCTCAAGCCCTGCCCTCTGCACACTCTACCCAGGTACCATGCCTCGCCAAAACCAACGAGGTATTTCAAGTAGGCAAGAACGCTTCTGACACAGACAATTCACTGTTGTGTGCTACATGTGTGAGACTCCAGACAATGTCACCAAGAATGCGTGAAAGGGCCAGTAGACTCCGTCGGAGCTGCTTGTTGGATGTCCGAATAGCTTTGGAAACTTCCACACCTTTCTGATGCTTGACTGTGGGGTGCTTCTGCAGGGTCCTGCCATCTCTGTAACCTTCCGAGACCAATGATCCAACATACACACCCACCTCATACCACGATACCAGCTGTGCAGAGGTGTGAGAGGTAGCCAGGGTTTGAGCTTCTATGTCTATCTTATTTAATTGGTGACACTATTTCAGTCACTGTTGAGTGCAACACCACAAATGTCTATCATGAGAGACTGTCAAAAAATGTGCACCATATTTAAACCAACCCTTCTCTCTACGATGGCTGGCTAGTCATTCTGCCTTTGACTATAACACTTCTAATTTCCAACATGGTTGGACAACACATCGTTCAAACCTCTTCGCTCATATTTTAACAGGGCCTTTAGTCTGTCGTCCAACTTTGACTCTATAATAATTTTCTAAAAAAGCTGGGGGCTGTAGCTTTCAGCAAATGTTACTCAAACAGGAGTAAATAGTGCATTTACGGGGGACTATTTTCAGCGGTGAAGTGCCTGTGAGTTTTTTCACTGTACCCTGTGCCCATTTGCACTGTAATGAAGTAACATAGCACCCGGTGCAGCAGTGTGGCTGTGCAGAGTCTGGGTTTTACTATAGCAGATATCATTTTAATATTCTGTCTGATATTCAGACAGTCGACCCAACCCTGCCGAATGATGGGAGAAGAGGCAGCGGGAGCCAGAGGTAGGAGGAAGAGAAAAAACTGAGGGGAGAGAGGAAGGGACGGGGGCTGTCTATAGCGATGCCAGACATCTATGGTTGGGGGTAATAAAGCCCCTCTCAAAGTCAACAGTTCAGAAACTCCTTTGTCCTCCTAAAAGAGCTTTTAATTTTTAACACAAACTTGCACTTAGGTATGCATGAACTTTGGTAAAATCCTGAGACATGTGTATAAAAGGGTTTAATAGATGACGGTCATGTGCTCTGCTGCCGGGTAATGATGTCAGCCCCTCGATCTCATTCCCTCTCTGCCTCTCTTTTGGCTTCTTTGATAGAGGAGGGCCTAATGTAAATTTAATTTGGAGTGATGTATGGCAGGGATGGGTGAGTGAATGAGAATGGGGTTCTGGGTTTTGGGCGGTGGGAAAGTGATGGAAAATTGGGGCTAAGGTAGAGAAGGCTGACTTGATGGGGATGGAGGGGTGAGGAGGCGGGGTGAGGGGGTGACGGGTGGGAAGACAGGAGGGTGTGTGTTGGAGGTGGGGGTCAGTTAGGGTGTCTGAAGTGTCTCTGTGGGGGGAGCAGCTGGATTGGGGTGCTGCCACATTGCCAACACTGTCTTCTTTAAGCAGGATTAATGACCACGTACGCCCCATACCCATCCGTGAGCGCGCAAGGCCTCGCTTACGCACAAGCGTGGCCGCACACACATGCTCACACTCCCACCGCCTCACACACTCTCTCCGCGTCTGATTTACACAGACATGATCAACCCCCGCCATGCCACATTTATGTTCAACAATGCAGAGGGGAGGGACGGTTGCTTTTGGTTTCCAACAAGAGGGCGACATCTGAATAGGAGGCTAAACACTCCCCGATTTTGCCTCTTCAAAGACCCCCTCCCCTCCCCTCCCTGTCGCTCCCTTGTCTCACTTCAAATGAAGTGGACAAATGCTAAATCAATGTTTTTAGTGTTGCTCATCACCATCTTTATCCCCCCTCTCTCATTGTTTCCTGGCAGATTGAGAGGGTATTGATGGCCATGACTGTCACGACTGCAGCTATCAAGGTTTTCCCCTTCTTCTTCTTCTTCTCCTAATGTCCTCTGGGAGTTTGTCCACACTCACGCTAACCAGGAGACACATTTAAATTGGAACAATCTGTGATGGTGGAGCTATTGTAGGAATCTCTCCATCCTCCATCTATTCTGCGTTAATGCTGCAGGATTTTCCCAAACAGTTTTTTCATGCGCAGCCATCATGGAGGAGATGAAATCCAGATCCTATCTGTGGACTTAATGAGTTTCTGCAAACGATTGCACTGTAAATTGCCATGGGGTTATTAAACAAAACATGGAAATTGCAATAATCGCATGTAGAATGCAGGTATTGTTTCAGCAATACAATCTTTGTTCATTAAGTTGAAATTAGTTTTGCGAGGCTCGGAGTGCAAAGAATTCTGAATCTAGTCTCGGTCTCATTTTTATCGATTTAACTGTAATGTAATTTTAGCATCTTAGTGGCTCTTGCTCTTTATATTTTATTCCAACACTTTTCAAACAAAAAATTAAAAACTGACAGTGCAACTTGTTCAGAAACTCTTTTTTAATATACTTTTAGTTTAACTAAACATTGAATGCAGTTGATTTCAAATTCTCTCTATTGATGGCATCATCATCACCATCATCATGATCATCATCTCTAGCTTGCTGTAATGGATGCCGGGTAAAGGAGGATGAGCAGGGGCCGAATGAATAGTGAGTGGTATTCATCAGACCAGGGGGAAGCGGCAGCCAAGATCCAATTATATATATTCATTAAGTGATAATGATATCATGGTCTTTTAACTGAGAAGAAAAGGGAGCGTAATTGAATAATAACAGTTGTACAATCCCAGAGGATTGGACCCCCCCTCCCCACATTCCCACCACCACCACACAGACACACACCCCGACATGGTGACCCCCCGAGGGGTGGGGAGCAGGAGGGAGGGCAGGGAGACTGAGGAGCGAGGATTGATGGAATTCTATTACTCCCTGATAGATTTATTATGAAGGCCTGAGTGGACTCTCTGCTCCACTTTGTCACTCACACTAATCAGCGAAGGGGAGGTAGGGAGGGCAACTCATGCCCCCCTTTGTGTGTCCCCACCCTACCCCCCCCCCCCTTTCTCCTCTCCTGCCCTCCTGCCCATCACCAAAGACAAGGTTAGCAGCCGTCTGACAGGCAGACGCGGCGGGTGGCCATTTTGGATCCCCGTGAGCCGAGAGATCGCTGTGGCAAATGGGCCAGCTGAGCTCCGCTGACCTCCAGGGTGAGCCCTTCATTTGTTTATTAATGGAGGGCCATGTGCAACACCATAAGGGTGGCGTGTCACGCCGAGATCAACAGCCTTCGTGGGGCAGCCTATCCCCAACGCTGGCTACCTCCCCCCACAAGGAGAGGACCAAAACAATTTGTAAACACTTAGCATGGTGATGAGGCACGAGGTCACACCCCCCTTCAGTTTGGACTTGTATGTTAGATGACATGAGGCAGGTGGAGGGATGATGGTGCATTGTCATTGATGCTCTGTGTGTTTACATGCTCTCAGGCAGCCAGTGTTTGCTTTCTATAACCTAGATTCTTAAGGAAAAATGCATTCAGCCTGGCTCTTATTCTAACAATTGTGGCTGTCCTGACTGTATAGTATATCCCTATGCAGATGAAACTACAAAAGCTACTAGCTCGGAGGGCTACTTCCTGTTTTTACTTTGGCTTGGACTCAGAGACAAGTGTTTGAAATTATTTATGTCAAATCTAAATTTTCCCAGAGTCTCTATATCAGAGGAAATTATGACCCCTGGTCAGAATGGCTTCATTTCTGAGAAAACAAACCCAGGTTGGAAAAATACCAGTATATCCGTCTAAACATCATGCAAAACCTTGCTCCCATAATTGGGGTTAGCACAGCTAGATTTCGACTGGAGCAACTTATTTTCATGGCCATTTATTTGCATGATGGTTTCTAATTAGATCTTTACAAGAGGGCATGTGCATGACAAGGACTTCATACAGAAAGCGTGACTGCAGTTCAGGATTTAATTAAAATAATTTAATTAAAATTTAATAAATTTAATAAACTTAGATGACTAAATAAGTCTCATCCAAGTGGCGACCTCCAAGGCTGAAAAATGGAGCCAAGGCTGAAGTGCCAAAAACTGCAGTTCATCAAATGGCCACTTGAAGCTGGCTCCAAACTTTACAACATAGTTTACTGTATGGTACAAATAGAGTTTTTGGTCTTTATAGCTAATTTTAACATTCATGACACCAGTACCAAGGTGATTTCTTTAAAAAAAAAATGTACCCACTTACATTTTATTAAGACCCAACATCACGCATATTTAGGTGTGGTCAAAATGCCGAACTCGAGACATAAAACAGCAGTCCACAATCCAATTACTGACATCACGGTAACTATGGTCACATACCACAGCTGAACAGGTGATCATGTGCAAAATTCAAACACATTCCCACTTCAGGAACAAACTGTGTCCTTTCTGACTAAACATAGTGTCCTGTCATTGTGCTTTTAATACAAATGCTTTGACAAAACAGGAAGTAGTGTGTTAGTCATGCCACAATTTCACTTATGATAAGAAATTCATGGTTTGAAAATCAAGCTGGGGTAAAGGAGAAATCTGATTACTGATCAGCCTCATGTAAATACATTGTCCAATTTCCTGAGTAACTTGGTTTCTTGTTAGCTCTTAAATGTCCTAAACCCACACTTCCCTTCAAGTGGAGTCAGTTTTTCCTTTTTTATCTATTCTTTTAATGTCAATTTTGTAGCCACTGTCCTGTGGAAATCTATTTATCCACTTAAAGACTGTGTTTATTAGGTGGAACCAGTAGATCAGGACATGATTTCAAGTATGTTTTCCAGGAAAGCACAGTGATGGAAAGATAACTGTGCCTTGCACTACCTGCGTACGTACATATTGGCATGTATCAGTGCTTCGTAGAGAGCTCACTGAGAGAGACAGAGGAGGCCATTATGCTGTGTGGGTTTGATCCCTGGCTTATTGTAGAAAAACTGAGGGAAAATCATTGTCATTACACGCCGACTTCTGTTTATTCTCCTCTTGTCTTACGCCACTCACCTCAGCACCGAAAGATAAACTAGTCCGGCGGCAGCCCATGTTTGTATTCCCAAGGGCAACATGTCTGACATGCTAAGAAGAGAGCGTGTGTGTCAGCAAGGTGGAAGTGAAGCTGAGGGATGTTCAAGGCTCAATTGCTGTTTCATATGTGGGATTCAAATGACATACATACAAATACATACACAGTGTGTCTCATGTATATGAAAGTGTGCTGGACATACAACTATACTTTTCTGACAAGGACTCCCTTTACATCTTGTCTCCTGTCCTGACATTGTTCACATATAATTTTAGGTGACTTTCATCTCTACCTGGAATAAAAGTAAATTTCAGCAATATGCACTGAAATTCCGTCACACTGCTCTGCACCAGTACTCGTTGTTTATTAGTTTTACAAGACATCTGTTATTTGTTAATGTGGTTAAACCTTCTGTTTGGGTTGGCTGCAAACTTAAAATGTGATATCAGCTTCCCATGGATTCCCAGCGCTGGTGAATGCTCCCTTAAAAAGTTGTATTTTCTAATGTGGACATGCTACATTTTCTAATTTTAAAAAGGGAGACCTTCTCATGTGCTTTAAGTCTTTGGAGAGCAGAAAACACAGTTACATCTTTGGACTCAGCAACTGGACAGGAAAGATTTGCATGTGTTTTATATACATCTTACACAGCAAACATGCATGCTTCCTTTTGCACTGTAAGACGGATGGTGGGTGTAGTTCGGTGGATAAGAAATAGTTCCAACATGAAACTGCTCACAACAAGGTCTGGGGATTATCTTGAGTAACCTAGTCATGATTTCTGGAAAAACACATTGCTGTTGAGACTGCCATCTAGTTTCATTATATCAAGTCATGGCTGATGGTAACCCCAGTTTTGCAAAACTCTCTGGTGACACCTCAAAATATTCTCGTCTCACTGTTTTACGGTGTGACAACACTGTGGTTAAGGTCTGGTTAGGTTAAGGCACAAAAAGTAAATGGTTAGGGTTCAAGAAAATCAATTGTTTGGCTTAAAACATGAAAACATGAACTATAAAAACTTGTGTGAGTTTTCACGTATCCAGCGTTACCTGGGGTCGTCTTGTTTAGAACATTATATTTGGGAGAGGGCAGACATCTTAATGGTCAATATCTCCAACAATCAGCAACTCACACTGAAACAATCTGGATTGATTAATAGCACTACAGATAAGAGGAAAAATATGTGTTTTTGATTTTTGGGCAAACTGTCCCTTTAACTAAGTGGTTTTAGCTGCCTAACTTCAGCAATACCATGATCATACATACGTAATCAGGATACAGCTGCAGTACCTGCTTCAGTAACCAATAATGTACTTTTTTTGTTGAAATAATCAATATAAAAACTCCCCCGAAAATGCATTTTGAATCCATTTTCACCTGAATGTTGCTGTTAGAGAGTCTAGCAAACACTTTGATTTGTGTGTCTGCGTGTGTGCGTGTGTGTTCCATAACTGAATATTTACAGTGCATTATTACTGTTTACATAGTTGATCCATGTGGCATGTCATTTATCTTTCTGGTGTTAATGTGGCCACATGTGTGTTTGACCACCCCTGGTCGTGTTTTGGGGTTTTACCATATCTTGTTTATGCTCTGAATTTATGTTTTTGTGTTATCTAATTACAGCTCAATCACTGTAAAAGGGGTCTCGGACGTAATACGAGCATCACACCACGATCTCTATTTTGCTTTGCCTCTATGTGATTTCAATGCCAGGAAGTGCACACGGGCCTTTGAGGCATTGGGTAATGTGTTCTCTGTTTGATGTGCATTTTCCAATCAATGACAGGCTTTTCCCAAACTTCTCTCTCCAAACTTCACCACCTTCCTTCGGGTGGTCGCACATTGTCTTTCCACTCTGCTGTTTACACCCGTGCGCCTTTGATTCAAACGTCTATTTGTTTTCTGAGGCCTCGGCTTCGTATACCACGAGGCAAGATAAATATTTTGGAGCTTCATAGGCATAAATAATTGATTTATGCCACACAGCAAAGCACGACATCTCGGCTTCACACAGCCGAGAAGCCGGAGTATGACTGAGAGGACAATAATGTTTACCCTGGTGGTATTGCAATTAACAGAAGAAAACAGCTGCATATATGCATCCGAGGCTGTGTCGAATTAAAGAGCGATTGCGAACAAGTACAACTCTGGCTTTTGTTTACGTGTGGCAAGGGAGAGCGGTAAACAGTATTGGGTGAGGCGGGTGAGTGATACAGTCCCTCTGATGGGAGAGCTGCAAATTGATTCACACACATGCCACGATGGTTCAGATAGGTCTTTCGCTCTGTCTATCATATGTCTGTCTTGTTGTCTTTTTACTGCATCTTTTTCACAGATTTTAAATCTGTTCTGTCCTCTCAGCCTCTCTTTGTCCGTCCTGTCTTTCCCTCTCTGTCTGCCTCTCTTCTTCGCTGTCTCTCTCTCTCTCTCTCTTGCTCTCACATACACACACATGCTCACACACACTCACACAGAAATTCTCATTACCTCATTAACAGAGGCAGCTCTCATTTAGCTCTTTAATGACGGTTCTAGATGAATGGGCCTGGTGCTGATCCCAGTGCTGTGACTGGATTAGTGATAATGACTGATCTATGGGAAGTGTGACAGCCTCATCTCAACACTCCCCAGGTCTCATCCTCTAGCCTGGGGCCAACCAAAGTGAGGTCCACAGGCCAAGTCTGGCCCCTCACACAGTTTAGGACTTTATGAGATGACCCCTGTTGGTCATGTTTCAGAGCATATGGAGATTAGTCCATCATCAGACTTTTTCAATCTGCTTTTGTATATAAAAAGTCTGATTTTCAGAGGAGAAGTTGGTCCTCTCCAAACATATTTTTCATTGTCTCCTTTTGGGATAAATTGTAGTTTTAGTCTGTTAAGATGCCATTATTATTAAGTTAAGTATCTAAGAGTGCATACCATAGATGTACATGTAGTTTTATGTTAATTTTACTGTAACATTGTTTGTGTTTTTTGCTGTTTTGTGATGGCCAATCTATGGACAGACATCACAGACTACATTCGGCTATACATGCAGTGGTATGTAGCATTAGGTCTCGATTAGCACACATGCTAACACAACCCCCTTGCTCGGACCACACCCATCTTTCGAACTCATCATTTTGATCTCAGTTACACATTTATAAAGTTTTGTGATTGTGTCTTGCATCATTGTGATGTTATTGCAGTGATCAAATCTGTCCATAGACAGACAGACAGACTATAAACACATGGGAAAGTACTCAAAACCACCTCTAAGGTATTTCCCGATAGATGTCACCAAGCCCACGATTCACCATGATGACACACACACACACACACACACACACAAACACACACACACAGAATCACGAGGTGAAAACAATACTAGCGTCACGATGTTTTGTGGCCGGTAAAAATACCCACCATGTTTCCTTGTTTCAGTTCCAACAGAGGACCTTTGTTGCTCTCTAATAAGGCAAAATTCCCCAAAATTTGCTGTTGAATTTGATGTTCTTTTATACATTATTTGCAAGTGCACAACTGATATAATAATACTGTGGCATTTGTTCCATAATATTGTCCATGAAAGTGTCTACATGAGCTAAAAGATTAAAATAGGGCTGCAAACTAGGCAGTGTTTAGGTAAAATAATTGGCTGGCTTCACAAAGTTGCAAAACACTGCAGGCAAGTTGGTTGTAAACCATAAACATGTGGCATATTTTGTTAGAATGTAAATAATGTCTGCGAAAGTGAGGACCTCCAAATCCCTTCAGCGGGGAACCTGATGAAGATCAAGTGAGCAAAATGGTTTTTTTTTTAAATGTGTGTCAGAGGTCCAGGGTCAAAATATAAAATTTTAATCTACCTTATACTTTGCTTTTTGTAGTAGTTTATCACCCTTAAATAAATTTCTTTGTGCACACCCTTTCATGTTTCTGTCTTAAGATTAGTGTGACCATAGATTCATTTTTAATGGAGAGAAAGATATTTTTATTAACATGACAAAAATACATTAAAAAAACAGTGTATTAAATCTTTAAGATGGGGGAAAGAGTTTAACCAGGAGGCTGCAACACCAGCGATCACATCCTGACACAGTCCCACTCCTATTCATCTTGTCTGACTGTTAACTTGATGTGTACATGGTGCATGTTGACACATGTAGCTATATACATATGATTCCATCTCACCTGAGTCTTTCTGAATGGTTTACCGTCAATCCCACCATCATGCCACACATTTAACCCCGAGGCCCCGACTCGGTCCCCTACAGTCAGCCCTCAGCTGATCCATCAGAGCTGCCGGTCGGCTCCCAACCTCTACAGACCCAGGGTTTCCAGTCTAAGACCACAGGGGACATGGATCTCTGTCTGGAACACCCAGCAAGACCACTGAGACCCACTGAGGGCCAGGCAGGCTGAATTAGTTCAGGCTATTACGGTGCTTGAGGTGTGCACTAAGACCTTATTGAGTCTGAGTGGTTAGGTAGCTCTTTGTAACGTCGGCACTGAGCTGGTTAGACGGCTGATAATATCCTCACTGCTTGTGCTGTGAATAATATGAGAGACAGTGGATTAAAGTGTCACGAATACATACACCAAGATATTGCATTGTTATGAATAAAAAGTAGTGTATCAATACAGTGTATTTAAACTAGATTTTTCTTACTTAAAGATTTGTTTGGTTTTAAAACTTTTAAATATAAAAGGGGCCAAATGTCAGGGTCTTTTGACTGAATACACAGAGAATAAATTACATTAAATAAATAATAATCGTTGGCCCAAGGCAGGAGTAGTGTGGTGTAGGCTTTGGTGGATGAATGGACTAACACAGTTCTGGCCTGTGATGTGTCATTTGCACGCTGGTTTTTTTTTTTATCGTGATGACGAAGGTTTCCTAATCGTCTTTACCTAACCCTGACCAAATCTTAACTGTAATGATGTTAGTTCAGAAAATAGTCATATGAACCATTTTTGTCATGGTTATTTGTAACAGTTTGGGCAGAAAATGCTTCAATGGGGAAACAAAATGAAACCTCATAATGATTTTTTTTTTATATGAAAACAACTGTTTATTAAGCTTCTCAAGTCAGTATTCATAACTGTTTTTTGCTCATCTGAATAAGTGTTCTGCACAAGTGAAGTAACTGTATCAGAGTGTCTACATCTGTGTGGGGTGAAGTCTAGGAGGGCTAGATAATGTAATACCCCCTCCCCTCCTTCACCCCTGCACGTTACCCCACGGTGTGTGTGCCCAAGGCAGTGGGCGCCCTGGCTCCTGTGACTAGTGGGTTTGCTCCCTTCAGCAGCACCACTCATCTCCCTCTTTAATGTCATTTAGCTGCGGGGTGGCCAGCGTCTCACTCGCCCATTAATCCCATTCCAAATGCCATAACATTTCCCAAAAAGCCCCTGCTTCTTAAAGCCGATAATTAGAATGTCTATTTAAAGTTCACCGCTCTCCCTTGCCGTTATCAATTAAAAGCCGTTTAAAGGAGATCGGTGGCAATCGTCAACAAATTAAATCTCTTCCTCGCTCTTTGACGTAGAGTCTAGCATGCATAATAGGGGTCACAAAAGGCCCCGTGAAAAGAGAGCAAAATTTAAAATTTCCAAACAGTTCTGCCGAGTGAAAGAGCGGCCATAAGTCACTGTAACCGGCAGTGGATGCAGTATGTTTAGTGAGACTTTTGGAGTGGCTTTATCATCATGTGATATAATTTGATAAAAGCAGACAAGTGAGGTTCTGATTAACATTATCAAAAGCTTGGGCAAAAGGACCGTGAGAACACAGCCAACAGACAGAGCGACATGGGTTTTAATGAGATTAACGCTAATAAAAATCATAATCAAAAGCCTCACATTCTTCTCCCTGCTCATTATGTGTGTGCAGTGAAAATTAATGTTTTGGTAAATAGCACATGGTATACACACATGCTGCGTGCTGAGGGTCTCCCTGGAAACAAATACATACAATTCTTATATAACCATGAAGAATAAGTGTGCTGCTTTGACACATTTCTTTAACACATTTGCATTCTTAAAAGCTGCATTAACGTGCAGTGTGTTGCGTGGTTCACGGGCCAGCAAAGGCAAAACATTTGCTTTTAATTTGAAACCAAGCACAAGTAATACTGGAGGCAGAAAGAAAATGTGTTTTTTGAGATTTTCATTTGGGGGCGTCATCTCATTACCGGCTGACGATGATACATTAGTGTCGCTCACAGGAAAAGGATCATTTTCCAATGGAAGCCCAAACCTTATTGTTGGGAATGTACCATCTGGATCTCAAAGGGCTTCGCTCCCACATCTATCTTCTCTGGGATAACACAGGAGTCGGCACGGGGAGGCAAGACTGATTGGTGATGAATTATGTATACTTTTAGCAAATTGTGATATTTGTCTGGCAATGTGATGCTACATACGACGTACCCAAATCACCAGCATGTGCCAAATGATCCTCTCTTTGGCGTTTTCTCATCAGACACAGATTTGATATCTGAAAAAAAAATCTGTGTTGGTATTAACCAAATGATTTTGAGATGTATATATTTTGCATCTTCATCACATTAATGCTGCAAGTTAAAAAGTTCCTCTTTGAAGAGTTAAAAGCCAGTCCAGGAGCAAAGCTGTAAAAAAAAAAAAAAAGTCAACACATTTTACAATTTGATGAATAACTTTTTGTTGTGCTGTGTGCATGCATGCAAAGCCCATTATGTTTGATGTCGCTCTCAGGGGCACACAGTGTCCCCTTGTTCCTCCTACCTCTGACAGTGACAGGGTGAGCCTGAGGAGGTGTGCCCTCTAATAAAACATTTATATCCGGGAGAACAGCGTGTCCAGCTCCAGCCACAACACAGGCTTTGACACCAGGGGCTCTTTTGAAGTTAGCCACCAAGATTTAGAGGCTTTTCTAAGGGGGGCCCATTGTTCGGGACTCTCCTCCCTTCGCATTCCCTCCCCCTGCATCGAGACTCATGGTGCTAAAGTCTCACAGTAGTCTGCAGCCACTTCAAAAGATGCCCCACATGAAAGGGCTCGGTTTGACCCCTGCCCATTAAGCGGCGGCTAAATTGGTAGATCGAAAAGTGGGGTAATTTGTATCAACTCAGTAAGTTATTATGCAGCTAAACAGGAAGGTCATGCCTTTATGTCGTGGCCTTAGCTCCAGCCCCATAGCAACAAGACATCAATGTAACATCAGTTCCCCAAAACACCGGCTTGCACTCTCTCAAAACGATGCGTGTAAACAAGGCCCGATTGTGGCGAGACAATCAGCCTTCAATTGTGGCGCATAGGCGTGCAAGAGGACCCAAAGTGAGGACAGGAAGTGTGTGTGTGTTGCTATTTTTTTTTCCATCGTTGGCATGGGATAACTGTCCTGCTTAGCCTGGGAGATAATGTCTGATAATGGTAGGCTAATGATGCTTGGACTGATTGAATTAGGCCAGGGGTCCAGTGGGTCAGAGCCCTGGAGCCTACGAGTGACTCACCTTCCCCCCGCAGCTCCTCCTCCTGGGAAAGGCAAAGATCGGTGTTTCCCCCCCGGTCCCAGTTTTTACAGCTCAACCAAAATTCTCATGGCACTAAAATCAATGTTGCCATTGTTGGGGCCAAACGGCACGTCCTGACCATGGCCAATGCAAAGAATTCCAAATGGCAGGGCCTGCTGGCCTGTTGGGAGCTACAGATTTGATTATGAGGAGGGCCAACGTTGTTTTTCAAGCCTGTCACATAAAGGGGGTCTTGTTCCACATCAGGACAATGGGACCTCTAAGTGGCATGTGAAACTGACCCGACTATGTGCAATAATTCAAGCCTTTGATTTGACAAATGTTTTTGTGCCTTCCTCCACATCTGCAAAATACCTCCACTTCTCTGCATCCACTCTTCTTCTGTCTTCCTCTCTTCCCTTGCCAGATACTGTTCCAGCGAGAACTGGCTCGCACAAGATTTACCCAATGAAAACAGGAGGGGAGAAAATGAAAAGAAGAAAAGAACTGTGTTGGAGGGGAAAATGTTGGGCACGCAGATAAGTTTGGCTGTTTGGCTTTTGTTGTTTGAATTAAAATAAAGGTTTCCTTCTCTGCTGTCACATTGCATTAGCGGCAGCTGCGATGGCTGCTATCAGCCCTGCTCCTGGCTGCGGCTCTGTGTGGAGCGAAGCTGACGGTGTGTGGAAACTAACACAGGCACTGTGCTGTGACCGCGTCACCTGCAATCAGGCCCAGCAGCCAGCCAGATTAATCATGACAGTAGGCAATATTTCCAACATTATTAGAAGAGAAACCTAATATTTTGGGACATCAGGGATCCCGGTGCCGGTGTCCATCAAAGTGAGAGCCTTCATTTAATGCTCCTTGGATGGGTAACCCTGGCACTTAACCCCTTTTAGATATTCCATCTCTCTCCTCTCCTCCTCTCTCCACACACACACACACACAGGCACACACACACGGGCACACACACACACACACACACAAACACGTATACAGGCTGATGGCTTATGATGAGGCATCCCTCCCAAACAGAGGTGATGCATTTATTCCCAACACAATTTCTCACTGCCATTACGCCATGTTTTCACAAAGCCAAACAAGAAATTGTACACCTATATCTGCCCTGTAACATCAGTCCTATTTGCTGGGGATTGTGCAAAGGGCTGTTGGGGTTAGTGAAAACAAAATGGACCTGCCACACCTGTGTACATGTGTGATTGTGTGTGGGAGCGAGGATTTTCATGTATTGTGTGCGTATGTGTTTCAGTAACCGCTTTGTATTTTTTTCACAGGTGTGTGTGTGATGGGAGCCTTATATCTGTTTGTGGTGTGTCTGGAGGGTCTTATTGTACCTCTCTGTGCACCCTTAACATCGCTTACACTTTCTATTTTGTTTATCTGTGTGTGTGTGTGTGTGTGTGTGTGTGCCTCGAGTTTGATTTGATGTGATTGTGTCTGGCATGTAGTGTGTGCAGGTGCTGTGAATCGTAGAGATCCTTATAATCGTGACTCATCCCAGCTCCTCTCCCCTGTTCCCAGGACGTTTCACCCCTCAGAAGGTCTGTCGATAGGACAATGTGTTTGCATATGGATTAACAAATGCTCAGACACACACACGCACACACATGCACCTAAGAGTGTAGACATACACATACACACACTCACAATCATGTGACCAGGAAACCAGTGTTTCTGGACATACAATGCTGTATACTTGTATGAGCATGTAAGTGTGTATTTACATTCGAACCATTTTGACTGAACATCAGTATTAAAGATGCAGTATGTAACTCCAACACATATCGCTGCTTGGTCAGTGTCACTCACGTCTACATAGTACATCTACATGTTATGTGTGAGGTATCCTCCTGCATGCAAAAGGATGCGGTTAAATTTAGGAAACAAAAGCATGTGGTTGAGTTTGGAAAAAAACATCATGGCTTGGCTCTACATTAATACAGGAAGTGAACACCGCCTGTCCAGGTTAAAGTCTGGGGTTTGTGGGCCCATCCACCTCCCCTCCGGCCGTCCTATAGGCAGTCCCTCCAGAAAATCTCGATTTTGTGATTGCAATGATTAACGCAAATTCAACAAAACTCCGCAATATTTGCGGGGGCTTGCATTTTTTCAAAAGTCCCACTATTTTTCCGCGTTTTCCCACATTTTCCGGCTGACTGGAAGTTGTCGTGAATGTGACGTCATTTGAAATGTCATCAGACGTGTCATCAAATCGCGCTAATGGTAGAAGAGAAGAATTTGTACTGTTTAAATGCATACAATATATGTTGAATTTATTAAAATGTTATGTTTACAGAAGATGTTTACAGTCACATTGTCTGGTTTGAGAGCTACAATATTCCCTCAGGATTTTTTGCAACATTATTGGAGTCCATGTTTTGAAACTAGTTAAATAAAACTAAAGAAGAGATCTATAAAAAACATTTGTAGCTATTTTTGTCGTATTCAGTATGATTATTATAGCAAGTGATTACATGACTTATTTTTTTGGAGGTAGTAGTTAAAAAAAAAATCTTTTTTTTCTCCTTTTGTCATTAGCTGCAATTTTTGTCATTTGCCGCAATTTCCCGCAAAAAAATCACATAAAAATGCCACAATTTTTGACAGTGGCCGCAAATTCAAGTTTTTTTTGCTGCAAGGTCCTGGAGAGACTGTAAAGGGAATTTCCAGCTCCTTATATTGCTTCATTATCAGCAGCATTTCAAAGTGATGCCATCCGGCAGCGTATCATACCGTGGTGAAAGGTGCCGTTACGCCACGTTACAAATATGTACCACCTGGTGCTGAATTGTACCTCTGCGAAAGGTGTAAATCACTAACAAAGCCACAGTATTTGACAACTTCGGAATGAGAAAAAGCTCCTAACCCTGGAGAAAGATAGTTTATTATTGAGTCTCATTCCTCGGACATCAAAAACCGATGCTTTGGGTTGGTGGTTTCCTCCGATTACCAACCCAAGGTGGTCGGTATTTGACATCCTGGGGATAAGATTCAACAATCGACTACCCTTCTACCGAATTACATACTGAACTTTTATTCATACAAAGACTCAAAGAGTTGAAAACCTTTACTCTTAAAGCAGCTTTTGAGAATACATATCTGCAACTGAGAAATCATGAACTTTAGTGAGCAAACTTTTCAAAATAAATGTGCTGACAAAATAATCTCACCACAAGGTCCAATTAGGATCTTTCAATCTTTCTAGGGTGATGGATTTTGCTAAACTGTCACGGGATCATAGATGTTAAAATGCAGTTTTCTTACACAGGATGTCATAGAAGTTGACAGCCAGAGTCACTTATTGACCTTGGAAACAGCAGTTGAGAAAATAGTCACACCTTAAGGTTTTTTTCATAGCTGTTATTGAGCTTTTGATCATATCACATGATCTTCATCAGCAGATGGAGTTTTGTAAAGCATTGTTGTTCTTACTATACGTATAATATACATTCAAAGCATATTTGTGAATTTAGGGATGAAAGTCTCTCTGCTTTTTGAGTCCACAATGCTCTTCACCAACATTGGCACACATATTTGAGCTTTAGCTTTGCTGTGGTTTCTTTTAATTTGACAAAATGAATGTCTGGCACTTTTCCGTATCAGTTTAAAGTGTAAAGGCCTTAATTTCGTCAAAATAAAAGTCCTTTTCTTCGGGGACAGGAAGACTCGTGTTCTGAATATTAAGGGCGGCATGTCCCCTACATCACCCTTAAAATTTTCACCAGTGGCTGCACCCAAAACCCAACCACTGCTACAATGCAGAAACTGTTTATTTATCAAGCATCTTCACAGTTTAAAAACAAATTACACACATAAATACCACTGGTCTTATGAATCCTCTTTCATCTACTGCTTCTACTGAAGTGTCTCTAAATGTCTTAGTTTAAAAGTAAAGATAAAAATACAGATTGAGTGTCACAGGAGCATTACGTATGATGCCTGTTTAATATCCACAGCTGAACACTGGTGAGCCCTTCACCTGCCAGCAATACTCACTCATTGACATCCATCCTGTGACCTACTGTGCTTTCACAATCTGTATACAGACGCTACAGTGAGATGCTGCATCAAACACCAAATGACATATCAATCACATTGATCCCCGGAATCGGTGCTGTTTATTTGCTTGTCAAAGGACTCAATTGGCAATCAATGCACGGTTGGTTTAATTTTGCTCATTGACTGACTGTAGTGTGTGTGTGTGTGTGTGTGTGTCAGTGCCCCCCTAATTCTCAGAGCCTTGTTTAGGGGAGGAGAGGAGAGTGAGACAATGTTGTCCTGCTGGCGTGTGCCTCGGCTGTGTTCATCAGGGGGTTTGGGGTGCCTAATACACCATGGCGGTCCCCCATTTGTTTAATTTGTAAGGCTCTGACATCAATTGTTGAGCTTCATTTGCTCCATCGAAACGTCACATGTCACCGCTAATGGGCCAAGCTGTGCGTGTGCGATGGACGCATGTGAAGTGTGTGTCTGCATGTGTGTGTGTGTGTGTATGAATGCAGCAGGCCAGGGTCTGTATGTGTGTGGGGGTGGTTTGGAGATATATTCAGTTTCAATCAAGGGTTGCAGATTCAGATGCTGAGAGAATATGTGGGGAAAGATGAGAAGAAGCAAGTGCATAACAGTGAATATGGTTATTTTGTATGTGTAAACAGTTCATCAGTTTAAAGTGTATAGACCTGATTTCTACAGAACCAGCATATTAAGTGAAAATCAAACCAGCAACAACTGAGGACAGTCAGAGGGTGTTTTAGGTGTTATGCTCCACTTCTGAAATATTGATATTGGGTGTCAAAAAAACTAGTAAGTAATCGGATAACACATATTTTTGATTCATTGATGAGCAACAGTAAACATAAAAGACAGAAAATAAGACAGGTCTCTTTAATGAACAACTAGCTGGTTTCCTTTTCGGAAAAATCAACATTTTTCTTGCATACAAGCCGTTATGAGTTTTGAAGGAAACATATTTTGAAATGCAACCCCCTCACACATGCAGTTATAGTTATCCTGATTAAAAAGCTTCAATGCAGAGATTTTTCCTCGACAATATTCCATAATCGAGTCAAGTTTCCCAGGGAGTAGTTCTATCCTTATGTCTTTGCACCTTTTCATCCCTTAGATTCAGACTTTTACGTGCATATTTTTTAATATATACATATTTTGGACAGAGCCTGAGATCTTGAATTTTCATTGCCAATGAATGCTCCTTTGTAATTGTTGTGCAAATGATAATCAAAAAGACTGAAACCTGAGATGTTGTGGAGGCAACCTAACCTAAAGGCAACCTAGGATTTGGTGAAACTCATGCTCATAGTTAGCAAAAATAAATAGAAATACTTATTGACACATCCTCACTTTCTCTAAATTATTGCCTCATTTGTAGAGATATGGTATGCAGTTTGCTACAGGGCTGCAGCTACATAGAATTCAAGGGCTCTGGTTTCTGTGTTCACTCTCTGTGTGACTCAAAGACAAGGGTTTGAGATTATTTCTGTTGCACTGCTTGCCCCAATCACCAGTAATCTTTGCAGCAGTCCACATTTCCCAAACTCTACCAGAGGTAGTCAGTAAACTGTTGGACAAAAACAAGATAATAATGCTCAGGATGACCAATACCAGAATCTCCCTTTAAACTGTGTAAATCAATATAAATTGTGCGCTGCAGTTTCATTTAATGTGTAATTCCAAGGGATTCTGGGCTGTGTTGGACAAAAAGAACAGATCATTAGGTCCTGCTGGCTGTTCTGAACGAATTAATTGTGTTTAGGACTCAATGGGCCTTCATGAGAACTCACATTTGCACAGATGCTGCATGTGCGTGATAATGACCAGTGGTCTGCTTGCTGTTGGAAACGATGACTTCAGAGAGGTCTGCCACTGTGTGAATCTTCGTCTGCTGCTGTGGTCCGTTCCTTTCCCCAGGCTGCGGTGACACACTCACACAGATGCGTGCTCTATACTGCCACACATGAGCATATGCATATCATTATTAACTCCCACACATACATATACACACTCACGCACAGGCACACACACATATATTAGTCAGACAGTGAAAAGCAAAGTGCAGCGGTGGACAAACAGAGCGACTGAAGGCCCACGCACCACAGCGATAACCCTGCCGCATGACTCAATTCAGGGAATATGCCCAGTCACATCAAAACATGCTCTTTGTCACCAGGCCCCTGAAAAACATGTTTGTCATGTTGACCTCTGAGGGTTATGTGTTCCCCAACTCGCAGGTCCAAGTATAATTATGCAGCATCTCAATGGCCGCCATTCATCTTCTCTTATGGCAAATCATTGCCCGGAAGTGATCTAAACATGACCGCGGGAACCTATCACAGAATATTTGAAAGCAAAGCGGGGGAGTCTAGGGGCATAATTCTGTTGTGAAGGGCTAATGCATTCACACCCACACAGATTGACTCACCCTGACAAAAGAGGCTGTGTTGTCTATTCTAGGCAGCTGGGCAGGATGGCGAAACTTGGAATCCTTTGTAGGCCGGAAGAGAAGTCAGTCTTTGTCAGATTTTTACAGAGTGTATTTTACAATACGCCTTTGCACGGCCGGTCAGGCATTCAACGTTGCAACAAGGCTAAAGAAAGTTTGCATAGATTAGCAGTGTTATTGCAAATGTTGAGCCCACATATGTGTTAATCAAGCCTTTTTGAAATGCAGGCCTTGTCTGTTTGGGAATTTTCTGTTTTTTTTAACAGTCTTCTGACACCGAGGCTGTTTATCTTTGTATACTGCACACAGGCAAACTGTGAATGAGGCCTGTTTGCAATAGAGTGACGATAAATCAAAGAATTACCACTTTGCCTCAAGGTAGTTAAAAGAACATTGCAGTTTTGTGTCTCTTAGTCATGTGTTTAAAGAGGCAAATGTGAATGTAAATTGTTCAAGATCACTGGAAATGAACTGGGAAGTGAAAGCATGGAGAAAATATTCATAACATTCCCCTAGAGATTTATTATTCCTCTTGAATAAGATAATATTTAGTGAAGAGAGACAGGAGAAAAAGGAAAAGTTACTTCTATTTGGTTCGAACATTTCACCCATATGTGATTCTTGATCTCATCTTCTTCAGGCTATCCACCAGATTTTGGAGCCTGGCTGCAGGGATTTGCTCCCATTTAGCCACAAGAGCATTACCGAGGTCCAACACTGATGCTGGGAGATAAGGCCTGGCTCACAGTCGGCGCTCCAGCTCATCCCAAAGGTGTTGGATGGGATTGAGGTCAGGGCTCTGTGCAGGCCCGTCAAGTTCTTCCACACCGTACCGGACTTTGTGCACTGTTGTGTTGAAACAGGGGAGGGCCTTCACCAAAGTGCCGGCACAAAGTTTGCGGCACATTGTTGTCAAAATTATCACTGAAGGCTGTAGCATTAAGATTCTACTTAAAGGTCCAGTGTGTAGGATTAAGGGGATATATTGGCAGAAATAGAACATAATATAATAAGTATGTTTTCTTTAGTGTATAAACACCTAAAAATAAAAATTGTTTTGTTTTTGTTACCTTAGAATTAGCCGTTTATATCTATACAGAGAGAGGGTCCTCATTTGTGGAGACTGCCATGTTGCACTGCCATGTTTCTACAGTAGCCCAAAATGGACAAACCAAACACTGGTCCCAAAAAAGGTCTGTTTACATTTTCACGTTGGCCACCGTTGGCAGCCCCTGTGCGATAAGAGCATCAGAAAGACACTGATTTCTTTTCAGGAATCTGTTTTATTCAGTGTTTTTACTGGTTTAAATCACCAGGTCAGTTTATTTTGGAGAGGAAGAGACCTCTGCAGATAATTCAGCTCCTGGTAGAAACATCCTAAACATCTGGATCTTAAGTTATCAGATACAAAAGGTGAGCACACATTAGCAGGTGCTGGGCTTGCAGCCTGTCTCCGGTATGCCAAACAACGTAGGAGATAGTGTTGTGTCTTTCGCCAACGAATCATTCAAAAGAACGAATCTGTTGAGTGAACGTACTGAACTGAATCACTTCCAGAACTGATTCGCTAATTTCTCAGTTCAGTTAAGCTCAGCAGTGAGCGTGCAGGCCAGGAGTGGAACTGCCGAATCGGTCCTTGCGTACGATGAATAACTCGCAAGTCGCGAGGCAGCCAGGGTGCAGGGAGGGACTGCTTACGAATCACTCGGCGAACGAATCACTCAGTGAACGACGTAACCTTGATTCCTGAGTGATTCAAATCATTTCTTCTCAGCAATACGCTTTCATAGGGATTGTTTTCTCCAAGTTAACGGCGAATGTAGCCAGGAGTCAAGTCACATGAACACAATCACACACCTCCCCATTGTTTTAACAGACTTAGTTTCCAGATAAACAAACTGTACACAGTCAGGGCAGTCAGGTGAATGAATCTTTTGAACGAATCTTTTTAATGAACTGATTCTAGTGATTCAGTAACATCTGAAGAACTGCTTTGCCCATCACTAGTAAGAGAAACACTGATTTGTAATGTGAAACTGCTTTATTCAGTGTTTCTACTGGTTTTTGTCATTGGGTTTGTTGGTTTTGGAGAGGAGGAGACCTCTATGAATAATATGCTCCCAGTAAAAAGCTCATGAACAATAAACAGTAAAGGAATTCTACCTGTAGAAGTTTCAGCTGGTTGCAATCCTCACAGCTCAATGCCATTAAATCCCCCTAAATCATACACGCTGGACCTTTAATTGAAACTAAGAGGTCCATAGACCAAATCATTAATAACAGCCCCCGACCAGAAGTGCAAAACCCTGACAGGTGTCCACATAATTCTGGCCCTATACTGTGACACAGGCTGCAGATGTGATCATACCTATGTGTTCCCATCCCACACACTTTAGGGTTCATTCATTGCAGCGAGGACGTGAGAAGTATCCGACCTGTGAAGCGGTCAAGGTCGTGGGAGCCAGAAGTGCAGCTCAGTGCAAATTTTCAGCTTCCTGTACTGCTCCTCTTTACAACACTGCCCCTTCTGTGTTTATACTTTTTGCTTGTAGGTCAGAAACTTTCCATTTCCTGGTTGTCTTGAATGCACTAATAGATAGGGAGTACCCTTGCTGCCAATCAAAATGAGCCTCTTGCCCTCGGCTGGGTGGAGATTGTTGCAGTAGCACTGAAGCATCCTGTTTAGTTATTCAATTACCATAAAGGCCCGTTACCTCAAAACAAGTTTATTGAGTTATAAAAAATCTATTTTGCACAAAGAATGCAGAGATATGTAAAAATTGAAACCCTGCCGACTCTGTGACCTTTGGAATATTTTGACCGTCACATTAAATGTGCAGTGAGTCTATTTATTGTGGCGCACAGGAAAGCAGTTTAAATAGTTTAGAATGGGCTTGTTTGAGAAGCGAGGAAAGATAGAAGGAAAAAAGAACGAGTAAAAGCCCAGACAAATGGAAGTGCTAATATGTCTCCATAATAGATATGTTTTCCCATGATGTTCTGCAACAATTTTTCTTCAAATTCGATTAGCTTAATCTAATATTACTCTGAACACCTAACATTTTTCATTGTCTTCACTGTAATTTCTCTACAGACAAAGAAAGAGAGAGAGCAGAAGGGGAGTGTGTGACTCCAGACTATCTTCTCAGGTGTGTAAGTGTGTGTGTGCAGTGGTGGAATGTAACTCGGTACGAATCTAGAGGTATTTGAGCAGTTCCATTTTATGCAACTAAAGACTTCTACTCCTTGTCTGACAGCTTCAGTTACTTTTCAGATTACTGGACTTGCGGCACCAGAAACCAATGAAAAAAGGCATCCCTTAATGTCGGCATCATACGCGGTCGGTTGCTGTTATAGTTAAAGGCATCCGGCAGCATCAGGGGGAAACGCGGCAGGAGAAGGATGAAAGTTATGGCGGTGAAAGTCCTAGTGGGGCAGGCAGGAGGGTATGGTCCAACGGACACCGACATGCCAAACCCTGTTCTTTTTTCCTAAACATAACCATGTGTTTTTGTTGATAATATTTACATACTTTTACCCAAGTAAGGTTTTAAATGCATGACTTTAACTTATAAGGGAGTATTTACACAGTATTTTTACTTAGTAAAGGATCTGAGTACTTCTACCCCCCCGTCTGTCTGTGTACCACAGGTGTCACTGCATATAGTGTGTGTGTGTGTGTGTGTGTGTGTCTCCTTTTCCCTCTGTGTGCACTGTGTTTGGTAAGAAACAAAACACACTACTGGCTGTCACAATGCATTTAGCGCTCTCATCGACTGTGAAATGTTTAGTTACTCTGTCAAACCTCTCTGGCACGGGGCCCAAGTTGCAAATTAATGTATAGCTCATATGCACCTTGGTGATTTGTTATCCAAAGGACTGTTTAAATAAGGCATTTAGGCAGCAGTGTTAATCTACCAACAAAGGCTCAGCTGTTTTTAGCAGATACAATGACTGTCAAGAGTCTCGGCTGGAAGTGCATCTATTCATGCACAGCTGAGTCGCATCAGTCCCACACACACACACACACACACACAAACACACACGCACACTTGGCAAAACACACACAGTTTGGCTGTTGGTACTTTGGCTCTTGAAACATGATAATTCTGAGGACATGAGACTTAATGTGAGTTTGGATTTGAACTAAAACACTCAGTTTAGAGTTGAATTCTGCCTGCAGTGTGAGAGAAGGTCGTGTGTGGTCTGGTGCATATCCATTGTGACGTGTATCTCCAAAAGGGGGATGAGTTTATACCAGCTACGTCTCTCAGCACAGCCGTATGTGTATCTGAATAACCCACAGAATATATACACTGACTTCATTTTATAATTATTTCTCCGCCGTCAGAATGCTTACAGATGAGACGCACGTGGGTTTTTATCGGATGTCCTCAGATACTTCTTCCTTCACTTCTTCAGCTGACTTATTATTAAGTTAGACGATATGATTTACTGTTCTTTGGCACAACGTTTCGGATGAGATGCAATGCATTACTGCTCTTGTGATGTATATTCATGTTGACAGAGTGTGCTGCTGTTGTTGCTGCTTTGAAAAACACATTTTTTTGTGAATGAAGTCTGTAGTGTGATAAGTGAATGAATGACAGCATGAAAAAATACAGTAAGTCTTGACAATGTTACCCCAAGTGTTCATACCTGGCGACGTGTGTTTCTGTCATTGGGAGTCTCGCCAATTGCGTTACGACCTGTGTGCGCACATCACAAGATTTCTCCACCGTAACTTGGAGACGACACATCATAAAGGCATGCATATTCTTCCCATTGAATATGGGACGCCACCATTGTTGTTGTCAGTGTTGCTAGATCTTGGGAGAGAAACGAGCAACCAGGGCTATGGAAACAAGCCCAAAAGAAGCGACAGATATATATAGAGAGAAAGGCGACATTTAGAGAGCAAACTCAAATAAGCAGCTCCACTTTAGAAACAAGCCCAAAAACACGCAACCCGCAACTACCAATAATTGGTCATAATAATAATAATAATCTGCCGACTCACCTCCGACCCAAGGTGGCTCTCAAGATCCTCTGCGACGTCAAAATAGTGTTGAAAATAGTGTAAGGTGAACTAGGCTTTATCAAGATCAATCCAGGTGAGCCCAGCATTTCGAGAACTCTCAGTCTTCTGAGTATTTGTTTTTATGTTGAGTACACAGACCCCCAATGAATTCTGGCGTAATTGTGGTCCATACTGGAAACTACAGAATACATCTCTTGTTTTCTGTTTGTTGTGCTAATATGTGCTCTGAAAAGCTGGTTGTTTATGTAATCCAGCCAACAAAGGGGACCCCTCAGGTCCTTCAGTAAATTAAAATGCTTCATTGCTGTGTTGTATCTAGCGTCACGGAGAGTTATAGATTGTGTTATGACAGCAGTTCCTTTTGATGATAATTATCAATGCAACCTTTCATGACGAAGCACCTCTAGCAAAAGTGGCTTGTTTTGAAATCAGCATGCTTCATATTAAACCTCACATTGCCTGAATTCCTGTTTTTTTCCTTCCTTAAATGGCTGGCAACAGATAGATGCAGCCTCTAAGATGCACAATGGCTCCTCTTGGGCTGAAGTTGGCCCACATGAGGCTGCAAGCTCGGGCTCTCCAGCTCGGGACTGCTGCTCGTTGAAGAGGTGGCACTTAAAGATTTGATTTTGCTTTGAACCGACTTATTTCTTGAGAAAATACCACATATATTGAATTTGAACTCGTGTTAGATTCGGCCACATGGGCTGAACGGTTTCATAATGATAATCAATTGGGTTAGTGTTGGCCCTGTCTGTGGCGCTGACAGAAACATGGGCCTGATTTAGGGCGAGGCTGGTATCCCTGTGGGCTTGTCACATGTTCCACAAAGTGTATAAATCAACTTAAATAATTTAATAAGTTTGAGATTACATTAGTGCGTAGAAATCAGAGAGAGAAAAGCCTCAATTGTGACACTAAATTTCAGAGCTGATATGCTCAGAGTGGTGATAGACCCACAGAGACGAATGGAAATGCCTGGAGCCTTTCATGTTTCTGTATCTTAAGAGCTTAAAGCCGCAATATGTAACTTTCTTACCGAGCACAGTGTACCACATTGTTGTTGTTGGTATGCTACTGATCACTTGATCTCCAATACAATATTTACTCAAAGTGGTGAACTGCATCATAGTCACTGACAAATGGAAAAATCCAATAAGAAGCCTCTTTTATACATGTGATCTGTGTCTGGACATAGTGCACCCAATCTGGTCCAGATGTGAGCCGGCTGATCTGATCCCATTTCAGTCATATAAACCTGGAATTAACACACATTTTCCTGACCAAGATAACTTGTTAATGCATCGTGTAAACTGGGTAAAAAGGTTCCTTTAACAAAGTATATAAATCCTGAGAGATGTTTTCAGTGTTTCGTTGCACTTTCGTTTACGTTAAAAATTACTGATAAAAGAACAAATATCATTGGAGCTCGTCAATGCTATGATCTTTGATAATTTAGTCTAATGGCTAGTTAAGTACCAGGTTTCAGTACCCATCCCTAGACTTAACCTTAAAGTTAGGTGATGGTTAAGGAAGTGCATGCAAGCGTGACACACCAGCTATTCCGCGACTAATGTGTGCCATACCAAGTGGGTATATACATGTGTGAGAGAGAAAGAGAGACAAGAGAGAAGTTACAAGAGAGTAAGGTTTGATCGGAAAGTGTCTCATCTATCCTGCTGACAGTCCTGTCTCTTGACCCTCTGTGTCGGCCCCGACCCATCCAGCTGTGTGGCCAAAGTTCAGAACAAGGCCCCAAGGTGTTTTCTGATTGATCCAGCCAACAAACAATGAACGCTGTGTGTCTTGTGCACCATTGCCATCTTGGCGTGGGTCAAAGAGCTAGCCATCTTTGCTGCCTCTCCTGCAAACAGTTGACACATCATGATGAGTGAAAGGTGTGCGGAGAGCGAGGGAGCAGGAGCGGCATGGTGGGAGTAATGATACGTGACAGAGAGGTGGAGAGAGAGCTTTGTTTGGGTCTGGGTATGTTGCAGCGCTGCCTAATTGAAGGATGTTTTAATGCTGTCGGAGGATGGCAGGTTGGAATAATCATAGCTATTTGTTTACGCAGCAGACACCCCGATTGACTTTTAATGGCTGCAGCCTGTGTAGTGCTTCCAAGCACCCGGGTGAATTTGACTTTCATTACCGTGTGGAAAACATTCGCTCATCTCCTCGGCTTTCCTCTCTTGGTTTACATGAAGACGTTGGATTCTGCATAATTGATGAGGCAGCTTGTTGGTTGGTGAGTTTCTCTGTGACTGCAGTGTTGCAGAGTTGATCCCCGGGTCTGACTTTGTCTGTGTTTTCTTTGCAACACCCTTCCACATCACGTCTGACCTTTCTGATGGGAAGTAAATGTGTTGTGCTGCGTTGTGTTCGAGGCAGGGTGCTGTAGGAACTTAGCACATTATAACTCCAGCTTACTGTACTTTAATACAAGTATGATTTGATATGTCAATAACAACTCAGCTCACCTCAGATGTCAAATGATACGGTGTTGTATGACCATATATAAAGTGTTTTCTTGACATTTTCTGAATGTTTAAGATGAGCTAAGCTTTATTCAAGTAGATTTTTAATTCAGCATAAACTTGACCTCTAATAGAATACAGTTTCAGTAAACCATTGAGACATTTTTTTTTATTTTTTTATTTTGGTAGTCTGTTTTATATATATACTAAAACTTCAGTTAGCAGCCCACATTGTGTTTGCTTGAGTCACTGAACTCAGCAGGCTTATATTTGGGACAGGCGTCTACATGGGACAGGCCTTTAATTCCTGTCACATTAAAACCATTGCTCAGCAAAGATGGGGAATACAATCAAATTGTTTAATTGAATCAGTATGACCGGTACTTGTATAAAAATCAGGTTTTGAATAACATATCAATTATGAATCATTCAACTGATCTAGCTCAAAGAGAGAGATACAACACTCTTTATGGCACCCAGCATACCGACACAACACCACAACGGCCACCCTGATACAATCACTGCTGCCCCTCCACAACCCCCTTCCAAAAAAGTAATCAAAATGATTGAAAATAATTAAAGGTCCTGTGTTTTTTTTAATTTATTTTTTTTAAATTGAGTAGGCTAGTTGCTAGTAAATGTTGTGTTTCTTACAATCAATGTAGTCCTTCAAATTAAAGCTGTATAATTGTCTTTTTAAGGAAAAGGACAACCAGCTAATTTGAAGAACAATAAATTGGCAAACACATATATATATAAATAACACGGTAAAACAAAAACAAAAAAAACAGGTACAGGTATTAGTCTATGTACATCAGAAAATCATTTTTTTTGGTCTTTCGTGCATATGATAAACACTTCTAAACAACATTAAGAGGAAATGAAAAATAAAGGTAATATAGTGCAACAATCAACAGCATATTACAACAGCATAACAGAATTCCTAAAATTAATTTATAGCATTTGGTTTTGGTGTGCCACCCCAAGTTTCTCAGTGGCCCCATGTGGCCAGTGCTTTGAAAATTGTATGGTGAGGCCACTGTCACTTTGTTACTGGGATGTCGTCATGTTCTCATATCTCACCAATCTATTTGGAGTACAGTCCTATCATAGCAAAAATGAACAAACAAACAAACTAAATCATCATCCAATAATACTTTACAAAAAGATGACCCGAGTTGTAGTTAAGTTGAATTATTCTTTAAAAAAGTCTAGATATTCATGTCTGAAAGCTGCCTACATATTATAACCTGTGGTACTGCTTCCTGTTAATTAAAAATCAACACATGCACCACTTTGTTTGAGAATGCCAAGGCACCGGACTGCAGGCAATCATTAACATGCTGACTTTAAAAGGGATACCAGTTTATTCATTGAGAGATAAGTTTTCTTTGACCTTCTCTGTGGCTGGGTCGGAGGTCACATCACTAAAGGGGATTCAAACATGGCTGCTGCTGCTGGTGTCCATCTTCACGGTATAGCTCCCTGGGCAGAGACTTCCTGTTCAGCAACAAAAGCCGCCTTGTTATCATGCATTATCACTACCTAGCACATCTTAGTGAGTCATGGAGTCAGGGTGACGGGGGGGGCGAGGGGGCTGATCCTGTAATCCACAGCTGCAGTGGGGGGTCATGTTAGTGCTTTTTTTTTTAAATACCATTTTCCCCTCAGTTCCTAATGGGACATTGATCAGCTGGTGGTGGGGAGGAGGGTGTCGGGGGTGCCCTAAAAACATAATGTAGGAATCAATTTTTAGGTGTTGAATGTGGACAATTTTGCGTGAATGGAAAGAGGGAATATGTACGACGCAGTTTTAACAGGATCCTATGAAAAATACTTTTTTTTTTGTGGTTTAAAAAAATGATGGTTCATTGATGCATTGTAAACAAATAATACATTATTTCTGTTGTTTAACTCAAGTACCATCATCACCGCACAACTGCACCAGAACCCTCTGATAAACGTGGGCACACACACACACGCACACGCTGTACTGATGTTTAATTACATTAATATGCAATATCAGTCGTTGGTAGCTGTTTAATTATGAATGAAGATGTAATGACACTACCATTAATATTTAATTAAAGGGCAATAAAGTGTTATTTGGCAGCATTACAAAACTAGACACTAATAAAGGAATGTCTTTAGCCAGTAATCATTAAGAGACAGAAGACAGCCCTGTCCCTCTTAAAATTTGACTGTCTGAGAAGGTAAATACAGAGGACACACAGAGGGCAAAGTGTGTATACATTTGTGTGTTCACAGCGACTTCACAGTCGCGGGAGTCTCTGTGATCAAAACCCGTAGAATAGCTAATGCTGCTAAAGTGGAATGACCTTATCAAGCTGCAGCGAATGTGCTATCCGTGCTGCTCAACACAAAACAAAACGTGACATCAATCTAACGGATACAAACAAGAGGGAAGAAAGAAAGCGAATGGGGCACTGTAGAGACAGTTAAATCCCTCTGGAACATCCTGATCCTTCCATGTGGTAGCATTCAGCCAGGTAAACAACTCACTGGGTCGACACAGTCAGCTGCTCCAGGCGCCAAGAGTTCAATACACTTTCATGTGGTGTATTTCTGCTCTTTGTCCTGGATGAATAACACCTGAAGAAGTTTGTGTGACATGATTTGCCCTTTTACTTTTACTATCTACCTACCAATTTATCTATGAATCCCCGGAAGTAGACGAGAGGCCAAAGTTGTGTCCAAAGTTTGCCCAGGCCGGAATGCATGATGCCAGCCGGCACAAAGCATTGCTTAGCACCAGACACCCATGCGGTGACATTGAGATGCTAAAGCTGCAGCTTGTTTACACAAGTTTCCCCCTTTTCTCCTCTCTGAAGCCACCATTTAGACAGACAATGGGCACAATGTGGCCCTCATCTGTGAGTAGGCCGGGCCGACGGGGCGAGCAGTCAGCTGGGGCACTCTGGTTTGCTCTGGAGTGGATGTTTACATCAGTGGGAGGAAGCATTGTTTTAACTAAGAAGGCCATGACACACACAGACACACACAACTTTCTGAGGCAATAAAAATGGTAAATACTGTTTACGATTGTGATGAAAATATTTTTCTCTACATGGTCTTTTAATCTTTAATAATTTTGTTCATTTTTTTCTAAATTTCTCTTATGAGCTTAAATAAATTCTGCCAAAGCTAGTTGCCATAAAAACAGCAATGGGGATTTCATGTTCCCCTTCTGATTGCTACCTTCACAGTAGACCATTATTAAAAGCAATTGCAGCAAATTTAACCTTATTGCTGGACAATAACAGCAAAATGTGCTTGATAATACAAAACCCCATCATTCAATGTCAAGAAATTTTCAACATCCAATGCCAATATTTTTTAAATTCTTGCTTTCTTCAATACATGGCAACTACAGTAAAGTTAAAGGTATGGAGCGATAATCGTTATGGTTAATAATCTATGGGTACAGTATGTGCAGGACTGGGCAACCAAAACATGTAATTCAGGTTAGTTGTCGATGCCAATAAACAAGCAAACATTCATTTCAGGTCTGTAACAGGTCTCCTGCATGAAAGTCAGATGTGCTATACAGCTGTCTACCACACCAGACCTCACTTTCTGCTGTACAATACACATGATTCATGATATATGTCATACTATATAATTTCTGAGGATACTGGGCTGGCGAATTAGCATGTAGCCTAACATGGTGATATTTGTCAGCACCTGAAACAGGATGTACCTCTCTTTGACGTGATTAGAGAACAAAGATTACAGATTGTTAAAAGAAAATGTTCATAGAGAGACAAAAAACAATCTCAAATAAATCATATGATCATTTTACCATCCTCTGCCTCGCCATCGCGCCGGAGAGAGTTGCATCTCAATTGTGCACATCTCCAAGAAAACTTCCTACACAGTGCAGGACTGACACGCAGGCCTCAGAGCTCCCTGGGCGTATATTAAGTCCAGCTAATGAGCTGGTCAATGTGACGAGAGGCGGCTGTGATCGATGTCCCCTCTGAATTGATGTGCTCTGCAACGAAGGACACTGACCCACGGAGAAATGTTGATGAAGTAGCCGCCTGGAAGCCTGCACTTCCCCACAGCCTGCAAGGAGCCTGTGAACGCCGCTATGAGGACGGGGTCACATCAGTGGACGTTGGCAAGTTACAGCATCATTTTATGTTGCAAATATATACATGGAGTCACTGTGACTGCCTGCATGAGATAGTTAAGAGGAAAGCTCAGAATACATGCAAAGAATTCATATTGATTTGAGTATTATTTACATTCAATTCCAGGGAAGTTTCAGATTTAGATGTATTAAAGCTTACACTCATATACACTTACACCATAGAGCAGATATATAGTTAGCCTTTGAAAGAAATTATGGCCAGTAGTATAACTGAAACTATGTTTTCTTAATGATGTAAAACTTGATATGCAGTTCAGCTCCCTTCGTCTTTGTCTAATCATGAACAATGTATGGATATCTCTGTTTTTGCTCATTTCGGGCGCAGTGGAAGAGACTGGGCTGAATCTGCATATAGTAATCATCAGAAAAATTCCCCAGCAGAATATATTTGCATAAGATTATTACTCATTGGCAGTGACCCCGAATAAGGATGAGCCACATTACTAATAGGCTTCTCTTAATGCTAATATATAAATCCTGGGATATATATCCACTTTGACATTAATGACTAAATGTTACTTCTCAGCCTTGTCGCAACGATGATCAAAAGTACTTCACTTGGCTTTTTTCCCCCTTCTCTTTAAAATTTCAGTTCTGTCTTCCTTTTCCGACTAATATTGTGGATAAAAGATTTCTGCGTGTCAGGCTTAAAGAGGCGAAATCATTCAGTGACTCTGGCAGAGAAAGTTTCGGAGGGACTGCAAGAGGGACAGCTCTGAAGTTGTGGGGGGAGTTTGAAGTTGGTGTAATTGTAATGTATCAAATAGTGGAAGGGAAAGTAAGGAAAGTAAGAAAATTCCTCCTCCTTAGATTGAAAATATTCAAGATAAAAATAACACTAATGTTGCAGCTTTTTACTACGTGTCTGAAAATTTGGTTGATTGATATATTGGACAGATAAATGTGCTTGGGAAAGTCTCTCTCTGCCTTTCTCTCGGCTTCTCTCCCTTCCCTCTTCCATCTGGCCTTTCTCGGTCTCGACTGCACATTAACCAATAAAGATGAAATGTCTCCCAAAAAAAAAAGAAAAAAAGCCAGCGTCCCACCCGACTTGTCTGCCGTCCTCGGGTCCTGTTCAGTATGCAGCGCGGGCAACAACTCAATTAACCAGAAGCCCCTAGCCATCACACCAGCAGGCTGCCTCATAATATTTCCCATAATGTTTCATCCAATTTGGAGAGTTTGACGTTTACCCCCTGCAGGACTGCAGCGATAGACAATGACTGAAGGCAAGGGGGCACTGAGGTGGAGGTGTGTGTATGTGTGTATGTGTATGGTGATGAGGACTGGAAATAATCGCCCAGGCCTGCAGGTGAGCATGCATCATCACCTTTTTACCAACTCCTCCAAAACTTTGCAAGCACAGGTATATATTTTTCAGATTCTTGTACATAAACTTAACAGTCCACACAAAAGTAGAAAGGGTATGTATATATACTGTATATGTGTGTGTGTGTGTGTGTGTGTGTGAGAGAGAGAGAGAGAGAAAGAGTGTGTAAAAATTATTTTGTGAAATATTGCACACACTGCAGAGGTAATAGACTGCTGAGATAAAGGGTGTTTATAGCACAGTACCATTGGATAAAGATAATGTTTTAGGAGAGTTTCACAGGGCTAGCAGCCATAAGATCCACCACTCTACAGCAAGACTTTTGAGAAGCCATTTTAAGGCCCCTTGTCATTGGCATGACCCTCTTTTTACCTCTCTGCCCCCCCAACAAACCCTCCCTCCTACTCTCCATCTCCTCCGTTCTCTCGGACAGAAGAGGACTCTGCAGCTCCCAAGTGACGGCGAAGGAGTCACCCCGGTGGAACTGATGCCCCCGATCAGCGATGGGCTGGAAAAGCATAAAGACAGAACAGGAAGGGGTGGAGGGGCAAGGGGGGGGAGAAAGAGGAGAGCGCTGAGACAGCACTTTCTCCAACCCACAGAGGGAGAGGGAGAGGGCAGTGAGGGAGGTAGCTAGAGAGAGGTAAAGAGGGGGAGGAAGAAGAGGGAGGGGTCTCATTTATGATTAAAAGATAGGCCAGATAACCCTGCGAGCCTGGCCCATCACTCTCCTTTAAAATGAGGTTCTAATGGCATCTGGGGAGGAAGGGGAGGCTTGGGCGTCATTAACCAGAATCTCTGAATCCTTAACCCGAGGTAGGGTACCTCTCGCCTGGGGAAAGAGACCACCTAAGCTGCCTTGGAGCTGTGGATAATGTGCGCACTGAGTGAGAAATCTGTGGCCGCCGCATGCATATTGTTAAGTTTTCTAACTGTGTGTCTGCTCAGGAACAGGATATCAGCAAAATGCCTCGGAGCCATAGAGATTAGAGGATGTTATGTGTGTGTATGTCACTATATAGTTGTGTGTACCTGTGTGTGTGTGTGTGCCACTGCATGTCCGCCATCGCTGAGTCTCTCTTCAACATGTCGCTCCTAATGAGTAGGTGATTAACGATAATGTATCTCATTAGTTAAAACAGGTTTCATAATGACACAGAGAGCTACTAGAACCACCACTCCACAGCCCTCTTCAAATATGGCTTCTCACAGCTGGTTCCACTCTAGATGAAGGTTGGTTTGCAGTTTTCATCCCCTTCACGGGGAAAAGGGTTAAAGTTAGATTTGATGCCACGTTCTAGCTGTTTACAGACTTTTTTAACAATTTCCTTCTTTGTTTTCTGAAATTGGTGAATCAATTGTTTTAAAATCAGGTGTCTCAGCATGATTTTTTTTTTTTTTTTTTTTACAAATTTCACTGAAATATACAACACTTTTGTATTTATTTATTCATTTATCATTTATTTACTGAATTAGTTAACCATTTATTTATTAATTTGATTATTATTATTATTTATTTATTTTTGTGTGATTTTAGACAGCATGCCGGCACTGTGAAAGAAAAAGAGGCATGACAGGCATGAAATGTAACACAACAGTGTTTGCCTCTTGTGTGACATATAACATATGTGTTGGCAGCCCTTTATAAACAATAACAAAGGCATAACATGTCAATAACGATCATTTACCATCCCACTTATATGGTGACTGACCTCACCTTCTGCTCGGGGGGGTAAGGAGCTTTATGTTTTCCCAATTTACGGACATTTTGTCTCTTTGAGTTAGCTGCTAGCTGCTAGCAGCTGCTTTTTAAATCTCCCAGGGTGGATCACATGCACAACACGTCTTCAAAACTTCATACCCGTGCCACCCGTGATTCCATCCTGCCGGCTGTCCTGTTTATACAGACATTGTTTCGGTGATGTTACTACCTCTGATGTTGGCAAGACAAGTCTGTCCCCCCAATTCCAGGACTGTACCTTTTACACAGCATGGTGAGATGGAATAACAGCCTGAAATTCCCACCTTGAGGAAAGAGTATAAAAGGGGTTAATGTGTTCATGTGTTGTTGACGGCTCCAAAAAAAATCCTTGTAGTCATTAGAAAGTGAAGAGAAAATTTTTTCTCCCCCGGTAAAGGTTTTTTTGGGGGGAGTTTTTCCTTATCCGCTGTGAGGGTCTAAAGGACAGAGGGATGTCGTATGCTGTAAAGTCCTGTGAGGCAAATTGTATTTGTGATATTGGGCTTTATAAATAAAATTGAATTGAATTGAAATAGGGGGCACAAACACTAAAGGTCTGCTGATTATGTCCTAGAGGAAAATGAGGCAAGTAAACAACAAGCGCTGCTGTATTATTTTAAACGGGCACTGTGTAGGAATTTCTCCCATCTAGTGTTGAGATCGGATATTGCATTCAAATGGATAGCCCACTCTAGGCCTCATCGTTTATTGCAACAATGGTAGCTGCTGTGTACCAAAAAGCTATGATAACACTGATGAAACCATGTCATCCAGTACTTCATGGAGTATTCATTCAGGCTCCTACACAGACACACACGACGCAACAAACCCCCTCCTCACCATGCTGGCTGTATTACAATGTAGGACTGTTGGGGCGTGTGTAAATCGAAACAAATCAATCACGTCTTGTCTTTTGGCAACTTAACCTCACACACCTCATCCCTCTCCTTGCAACAGTGCCGCTAACAGCTGTTAGCCGCTGTTAGCAGCACTGGTCGCTAACAGCTGTTAGCTGTAATTCTCCTTCAGCAGCTCTCTCCACCTGGGAAAGACTACTCCAATGTTGACCCTCGTTTTTTTAAATCACCAGCCACGTTGCCTTTTTGCCTTTTTTCAAATGCACCGGCGCTTGTGACTAGCCTGCTTGCTGCTGCTTTTCGTCACTCTACCTGCAGGCGGAAACCAGAAACTGTCAAGTGAAACCGCAAAAGGCAATTTGGTAATTCTCAAGTATGTCCCTGTACGTACCTGTATTTTCAAGATGGCGCAAGTACATGATGAGACACCCTATATATGTAATATGTATATGTAAATGAGAATTTCAGAGCTTACGGACATACTTAGATACACTGATGGAGGTAAATACACATGTGCTAGGACACACTTTTGACTGCAAAATTTGTTTGTCTCAAAGAACAACTCAAATTGTTACACATAGTGCCTTTAAGCTAAAATGTCTTCATCACTGCTTTTTCCAAGCTATTTAAAAAAAAAAAAAAATCCACAATGAATAAATAAATTAATCATTATCAATTTTTGAGTGACAATAATACTTAGTTGATACTAAATTTGGATCATACAACACTGAACATCAAACTTCTCAACAACATCTCTATGGTTTACACATGGCACAAGCTAATTAAGGGGACTTGAGAAGTTTATTTTTCCCTCAACATTTTCCTGTTCCTATTTGTCCTCTATTCTTTATCCATCTTATATCTCTACCCTCAATGTCTCCTCACTTCTTCTGTTCTTCTCCACTCTGGCCTCCTTCACGTTGGTCCCTCTCCTATCTTTGTAAAGGGCAAAGCACTGCAGCCGTTTCCCAGCCCGCCTTACAGCCTCGATCCAGAGGAATGCTAATAGTTTGCAACCTGACCCAGTGTCTCTCCAGTGCTACCCAAACAGGGCAGTCCAACCATCCTGAAATCAACACCGTGAATGTTTCCATCACTCATATTGAGATATCAGTATCTTTATAGTTAGAAATCATCCATATTTTACCGACCCTTCTCCAGCTGCCCCCATAACTCTTGCTTTGCTCGGTTGCAAGCAACATATCCGTCTTATTTTGGGGCCCGTATCTCCACAGTGTTTCAGTCTGAAAGAAGATACACAGAGGCGGCTGACATGATGCCACTGGAGGAGGCACAGTGGGTAGAACATCAATCATGATGTACAACACTTTCCATTTTTGACAACATTTCAACAGTTTGGAAACTTACTGCTAAGGTGCAAATCACTTTAAAATCTCTCTCAGCTCATTTTACCCACCAGCAAAGTGGAGTATGCTAATATGAAATAGTTTTTATCCTTAGACTCTGTATGATTATAGTGGTGCTCTATCTATTTTAGGGATTTCCTATCTAGTGTCTGTGGCTACACTGTGGTTTTACTTATTATTACACCCTTTCTCTACAGCACTCCTTACATGATAAATAAATAAAAATAAATAAATAAAATTATTATGACAGTGCTACAAGATTCTTCTAAGATTGTCATGCTTACAGATAGACGGTATACTCAATCAATCAATCAATCAATTTTATTTATAAAGCCCAATATCACAAATACAATTTGCCTCACAGGGCTTTACAGCATACGACATCCCTCTGTCCTTTAGACCCTCACAGCGGATAAGGAAAAACTCCCCTTTACCTGGGGAAAGAAATGGTAGAAACCTCAGGAAGAGCAACTGAGGAGGGATCCCTCTTCCAGGACGGACAGACGTGCAGTAGATGTCGTACAGAACAGATCAGCATAACAAATTAACAGTAATCTGTATGACACAATACAGTAATCTGTATGACATCCTCGGTAATGACAGTAGCTTATAACAACATTCATGAAAGTAATAATACTGTCGTTATAGTTCTGGCTACTGTGGTACAATATGTTGAAGGTATATATTAGTATCAGGCAGTATACATGTATGATAATATCATATGTCTATAATAGCAGTAGAAGTATGACTAATGATTAATGATGGCAGCAGCAGCAGCAGGCATCTGGCAGGACCACGGCAGCAGCACAACCACACACGTCACACTATCCAGGCAACGCTGCAATACGAGTTAACCTGAGAGATAGTGGAGCACAAAGGCTCCGGAGAAGAAACCGAGTTAGTGACATCCAGAATGGCCGAGTAAAATAGATACAGTAATAGGATACGAGAGAGAGAGAGGGAGAGAGAGAGAGAGCGAGAGCGAGAGAGAGAGAAGGTGCCCGGTGCATTAAAGGTGGTCCTCCGGTAGACTAGGCCTAAGTCAGCCTAACTAGGGGCTGGTACAAGGCAAGCCTGAGCCAGCCCTAACTATAAGCTTTATCAAAGAGGAAAGTCTTAAGTCTAGCCTTAAATGTGGAGACGGTGTCTGCCTCCCGGACCGTAACAGGAAGATGATTCCACAGGAGAGGAGCCTGATAGCTGAAGGCTCTGGCTCCTGATCTACTTTTGGAGACTTTAGGGACCACGAGTAACCCTGCGTTCTCAGAGCGCAGAGTTCTGGTGGGATAATATGGCACTATGAGCTCTCTAAGATATGACGGAGCTTGACCATTTAGAGCTTTATAAGTTAACAGTAGGATTTTAAATTCAATTCTGGATTTTACAGGGAGCCAGTGCAGAGAAGCTAAAACAGGAGAAATATGATCTTGTTTCTTAGTTCCTGTTAGTACACGTGCTGCTGCATTCTGAATTAGCTGAAGAGTTTTTAAAGACTTACTAGAGCTACCTGATAGTAGAGAGTTACAGTAATCCAGCCTCGAGGTAACAAAAGCGTGGACCAATTTTTCTGCATCTTTTTGGGTCAAGATAGGCCTAATTTTTGCAATATTACGCAGATGAAAAAATGCAGTCCGTGAGGTTTGTTTTAAATGAGAATTGAAAGACAGATCTTGATCAAATGTTACTCCGAGGTTTCTTACGGTAGTGGTAGAGGCCAGAGCAATGCCATCGAGAGAAACTATGTCATCAGATAAAGAGTCTCTGAGTTGTTTGGGGCCAAGAACAATAACTTCAGTTTTGTTTGAATTTAACATCAGGAAATTGGTGCTCATCCAGGTTTTTATGTCTTTAAGACAATTATGAAGTTTAGTTAATTGATCCCTTTCTTCTGGCTTCATCGATAAATACAACTGTGTATCATCCGCATAACAATGGAAATTTATAGAGTGATTTCTAATGATGTTACCTAAAGGAAGCATATATAGAATAAATAGGATTGGTCCGAGCACAGAACCTTGCGGAACTCCAAAACAAACTTTAGTACGTACGGATGATTCATTATGAACGTCAACAAATTGAAAACGATCAGATAAATATGATTTAAACCAGCTTAGTGCAGAACCTTTTAGGCCAATTAAGTGTTCCAGTCTCTGTAACAGAATTTCATGGTCAACAGTGTCAAACGCTGCACTAAGATCTAATAAAACAAGTACAGAGACGAGTCCTTTGTCTGAAGCAATCAGAAGGTCATTTGTAATTTTAACTAGAGCTGTCTCAGTGCTATGATGCGCTCTAAATCCTGACTGTAATTCCTCAAATAAATTATTATCCTGGAGAAAATCACACAGCTGGTCTGCGACTACTTTCTCAAGAATCTTTGACATAAAGGTAAGATTAGATATTGGTCTAGTGTATACTGTACACTATGTTATACTGATTGTCATTTTCTTTTCGCAAATCAACATGCTTTGCACTTAATCATCCAAAAAGAGTTTTTGGAGTTTTATTTCTTATAATTTATATGATTTGAACATTGTTGAATAAAGTCTGACTGTCTTTGCTAAGAGTTTTATTGGAACTATTTTCTACCAACGTCCAAAAAACTGTTAACATTTCGTTCTGTCAATAATTCAGAGTAATACAAACTGATTATGAAAAGAAATGTTTTAAATGCCAAAATAATTTAATGTTGCTGTATTTGGGTGGTGGCAGAGAAGAATGTCCCCAAACCTAAAATACAACTAAAGGTAACATGGCTAAATACCAGCAGAAATGTTGCATTTATAATTGAGTGAACAGACCCTTTAATGTCTGGTGTGTAGGATTTAGAGGGATATATTGGAAGAAATGGAATATAATACAAATAGTTTTCTTTGAGATATAATTACCTGAAAATAAGAATTGTTGTGTTTTTCTTATCTTAGAGTGAACCATTTATACTCACATAGGATGCAGGTCTTCGACTTTGGAGATCACCGTGTTGCTCTGCCATGTTTCTACAGTAGCCCAGACTGGACAAACCAAACACTGGCTCTAGATAGGGCCATATGTGCTGTCACATTGTTGTGTTTTCTCACCAATTTTTGAACACAAAACTGTTTCATTCAGTGTTTAAACCGGTTAAATCACCTGGAGTCTCATTTATAAAACAATGTGTAGGATCCATACTAAAAATGTACGTACAGACAAAAGCCAAAAATGACAAACAAATCCAAATATTTTCGACAATACCTACAATCAGGCTTTCACCTCACCATCTGTGTTGCCAATTTTTCATCTCTAAAATGTTCTCAAGCATGGGTCAAAGTTTCTCCTATTAAGTCTGTTTTTATAGACCACAACTTTTGTGTGGGAAGTGGCGTACGCCTCTTTCAAGGTCTCGTTTTGTGTGTACGCAATGTTTATAAATGAGACCCCTGGTTCGCCACCTTATCCTCTGTGGACAATTTGGCCACCAATAAAAACCTCCTGAACATCTGGATCTTAAGTTACCTGAGAAAAAAGGTGAGTACACACATTAGCCAGTGCTAAGCTAACAGCCGCCTCTGACAAGCCAAACAGCGTCAGAGAAGCACTGATTTATAATGTCGAATGATTTGGAGATGAGGAGACCTCTGTGGATAACTTGGCTCCTGGTAAAAAAAAACTAAAAAAAACCTGAGCAATGACCACTGGGAGAAGTTTTAGCTGGTTGCATTCTGTTATCATCTCTGCTAGACACTACTAAATCTCCCTAAATCTTACACACTGTTCCTTAAAGCACCCAATGGACATGACATCCATGATAGCAGCTACAGGTGGAATTATGGGACTAGTGATGTATTTTGTAAGTCAGATATGTCACTGACAATTCTTTTTTTTTTGTGATTTGACACATGAAATGTTTATATTTATCCACTCTGGGGAGCATTCTCAAGGAGACATGAGATATACCAGTTTAGTTTAAATTGGAAGCAAAATGCAAAGATGATGCTTTATTAAAATCAGGGTGGACATGGCGGAATCAGGTGCAAAGTGTTGAAAACTGTTTGTTTTTCGGGGCATGTGAGTCCACGAGGCCACACCGGACACACTGTTTGTGTGTGTGTGTTGGTGGGGGTGTTGACAGTGGGGGAAAACCCTTTTAGCACGTTCATAAAAACGGCATTTAGCATTGTCACAACAACTGCTTAGGAAAAGCCAAGCTTCCATTAAACAAGGGCAATGATGCACTACAAAGTCACAACCCCTCGGCACAGCGGCCTGCCATCCAGCCAGCGGCCCCCTCTGCATAACTTACTGCCTGTGTTGTATACAGTTCTTGGTACACAGCAGCATGAGAGAGTTTTTTTGAGTGATTTCCAGTGTGAAGTTATGGTGTTGATTAGCGCAGTGACAGGTGCCATGATTAAAATGGCCGATAGTAATAGTGCAGCATTCATGCATTGACAACTTTGCTCTGCATGGCTTTGTGAGTGGTGATGTATGACACCATTAGGGTAACCTCAGGGCCCTGGAGGACACTTATCTCCCTCGTCACGTCCTTCACACTTCCCATTCTCCCTCCAACAAAAGGACGCCTGCTCCCCAGTCTGCATGCTTATGAATTGTGTGCGTGTGTGCGTGCATGCGAGCAATATGTCTGTGTATGTGTTCATTGTCCATCTCTGGTAGTGAACATGAATACTGGTTTATGTGTATCATGTTTCATTATGTTGGTGTGTATGTTTCGATTCGTACGTCTGTGTCAGGTTTATGCTTTTTGTATATTGCAATGGAGGTTATAACGCTGTACTGCAACCTCATTCTGTGCCTTTACTGCCTTTACTGAGCAGAATACTTATATCGCTTGCTAACACTCAGCATATGATTTTGCACAGTCCATAGTTTAGTTTTCTAAGCATTTAATTGTAAATAAACTTTAAACCCCCCCTCTCTTCTGCATCCACCATTCCCAACACAATTTTCAGAATAAATATTGGCATTGTACATTTCTGTAAATCACGGATACATTACATTTGTACATTATTATGTAGCGGACATGCTGAAACTTTATGATTCAACAATGCTGTGGTTAATGTGTAGTAAGGTTTCGGCACAAAAACCAATTTGTTTTATGGCTTAAAATACCACGTTTTGGTGTCTTAAAAGCTGCCGCCAATGCAGTAATGTCTTGGCATAAAACTTTTTGTTTCACCATCCTCAGAAACACCGGAACGGGCTGCTAAAAACAACCGTGACTAAAAAGCCGCTAGAAGGTGCAGTGATGACTCACTAAAAAAAAGTGGTCTACAGCTTGGCAGGTGTCTTGCCCAGGTGCCATGCCATCCCGTCTACCTTCAGATTTCAAAGTCAGCTCATATATCATTACTTTAGAAATTATATCATACGGGGAGGCACAGTGGTGTAGTGGTTAGCATTGTTGCCTCACAGCAAGAGGGTTCAGGGTTGGAACTCAGGGTTAGGGAGTTTGGATGTTCTCCCCGTGTCAGCGTGGGTTTTCTCCGGGTACTCCGGTTTCCTCCCACAGTCCAAAGACATGCGGGTTAATTGGTGACTCTAAATTGTCCGTAGGTGTGAATGCGAGCGTGAAGGGTTGTCTGTCTCTGTGTCAGCCCTGCGACCTGTCTAGGGTGTACCCCGCCTCCCGCCCAATGTCAGCTGGAATAGGCCCCAGCCCCGCCACAACCCTCACGAGGATAAGCGGTTACGAAAATGGATGGATGATATTATACGTATGAAATGTATAAATGTAACATCGATTGCAGAAACGTTTTTTCCAGTTCACAAAAAAAACCCATTTGATGCAGACAGAAGGAACTCTGTACAGGTTTTACTTGATTATGTAAGTCAGCCTGTGTTTAACAAGACAACAACACTTGTGGAAAAATATGCATTTGTCTGTTGAGCCACTGCTTCACTACTGTACATCATATGTGGCCATGCAGAGGGCTCTAGCAAAAATTGCAAAGTTTTCCGGCAAAAGGCCGAAACTGGTTCAGCTTTTGCCACAGCACAATGCTGCTGTTGTGCTGACTACTGAGTTTTGGTTGACTATTTGTAATATGAATGCCTTATTTCTTTCTTATGATTGTTGTAACATTTGTTGCTGTGATACATTTGCCAGCCTCTGGAGTTGTACAATCCATATCTGCAGTGTTTCAAAGATCCTGTTCCATCTTCTCAATCAGCCCAGTCATCAGAAGAAATGTTGGGATTATACGTTTCCACAAACCACAGATATGTTATATTTGTTGACATTTCCCATCCCAAACGTGATCATTTCCCACCAATAATCAATTGGTTTTTGTGCCTTGTTGAAACAGAACAAAAAATAATATTGACACATCTGTTACATTATAATGTACAAACATTACATATCTGTGGTTTGCAAACATGTACAATGCCAACACTTATGATTGTAACTGGCTTGTCTCAGTGGTACCTTAAACAATGTTTTTAGTCTAAGTAGCTAATAAGAAACAACAGACAGGTTTCTGCTTGACAGAGCCCAGGTTGAGTCCATTTAATAATTCAAACTGCACTGTATCAGCCAAAACCATTATCATAATTAATATACTGCCTCAAAATGCATCATGTGTGTTTGTGCTTGCAATGACGTACAAAGTGTACAAAGATAACTATAAACACCTCTTCATGCCCATGGGGCCTGTCTGTCGCGCTGCGCTGGGCAAATGTTTGTGAGAACACCTCTGTAAACATGCGCATCCTTGGGGGGGTCAGCCAAGCTGTGGCTGACACCTAACGCACCCCCACCACCGCCACCACCACTGATACTGCAGTCATGTCAACGGAAGTGTAAGGCAATACCCAGTTTTCCTAACAAGTTGAACCCAGCCGGAGGCATCCTGGCATCCCGAAACTCCAAACACATGTCCCCTCCCTACTTCAAAAATACGCACACCCTTATTTTTGGCGGCATGCAACCCCTTAATTATTTCAGTGGGCTGAATTTGAGACGATTGGGTTCTTAAGGTTTTGCGGAGGGCATGGAGTCAAGATACCGAAGAACAGCAAGAAAGAAACACCGAAGGCGACAGGATATTTAAGGGAGGGCGGGGAGGGGGGGGGTCGAGTTTTAGAGGATAGACACATACACTCACACACACATGTACAAACTGCTGTCCCTGTCTCTCTTGAGCCCTTCTCTCCTGTCCTCTACCCCGCCGCCGCTGATGAGAAAAACAGACACAAGTGCTAAGCTCTCTCTTTCCCTGGGATTGATAACATTTGTAATTGAGGTGCTTACTATGGAGCGCCAGCTTCCTCAGTCGCGGACGGCGGTTTCCAGGTTGTCTCAGCGTGGAGACGGAAGGCGAGGGGGCGATGGGGCGATGGTGGGAATTTGAATGTGTTAAGAGTGTGCGGTGTCCACACGGCCATTAGCAAACAAACTGGGGTGGGGAAAGCTGAGATCAAATTCGGTGCCCTCTAAAGGCCACTTCAGTGATTTATGCCAGCAGCATTTATTTGTGAAAATCTAAACATAGCAGAGAGGAGAAACATTTAACGAAGGCTGACACAACAATGATCAACCCAAAAAACAATTATATTTATTTATTTTATTGATTTATTTTTTAGATGTTTGACATGCGAAATATTATAACATCTGACATAAAGACATAAATAAGCCATTGTTAAATACAGCTTGCTAAATATATCAATGTATATATATATACTCATTTAGTTTATAATATATCTAAATAATTATTATCTAGATTGGACGGGAATGATCAGCATTTAATTTGTTTTTGGTATCAGACTCATTATTTGATTTCAAACACCTGTTGCATGCCTGTGAAGATGTTTGTGTGGTGGGTGATGTAATGGAACAGCAAGAATATAATTAGAGTAATGATGCATTGACATAACGTTGGTGCCAAAATGCAGGCAATGAATATGATCCATGTTCAGGGTCTGTATTACAATTTCTGTTACGAAATTTTGTCCATATTTAGCCGCAGGCCACCTACATTTTCATATAATTAATCATCTCATGTAAGTGCTCTAAAGTGATCCAAATGCTGTTTTTTTTTTTCTTTAAGGAAATATTTTTAATCATTTTTATAGGGGCTTCATGACACGTAACAGTTTCCATGGGCCAAATTTAAACCCGTTTAACATCAGTACATGTAACGGCACACAGAAGCATCAAGACACCTGATAGGGCGTTCTTTTATTAAATGATTATGTTTGTCAAATCCTGTCTGAGCAAGTCCCTCTCGGTCTAGCAAACATTGTGCAGAACTTATCAGAGCCAGAGGTGCCGATCAATAGAGACTGAATGAGAGTAATAGCTTTCACCTTAAAACACACATATTCCAATTAAGCCCAGTTTTCAAACAGACACTTGGCATTTTGAGAGCAACTGTTGGGTGCATCAGCGGTTAAATATAAACATCCAAAGTGAATCACTGATTATTTGAGACAATTTTTGGAGTGGAGACAGAAATAAGAGCTACGGATGGAAAAAAAAAAAAAAAAAAAAAGAGCGAGAGAACAGATAAATGATATCCAGCTGGTTTCATCTTCGGAAAGGCCAAGTTTCCTTCTCTCTACATTTGTGCTTCGCGCAGTATTAAAGTTTAAAAGTTAGTTGTACAAATGACCTACAGAGATCGTGGCTCCCAAATGGCAAGTCTAAAAGGAACAACTCCGATAAATCATGGAGCGAAACTTGAGTCTGGGGCTGTTGTAGGAGATTTATCGGCAGCTGTATTTTTCTAGTGTCAACTGATGTTCCATAAGACTTAGCCAGCGTCTTACATTGCTTCCACCCATGCTCCCTCCCCACCAACACATACCCAAACACACACACTGCTCTGCTCCCATCACACACACACACATGCACACACTTACACCTCTCCACTCCATCAACAGCGGTCCAGCATTTAAATTTGAGAGCTATTCCTGTGAGACTGTTAAACACGACAGATTGAGATGAGTGGCAAACCTCTAGTGCTAGCATTAGCCCACTTATCTTATTAGTGGGGCAGCTCTAACACATTCGATACCCCCTCGGCTACTGCTGCTGCTGGCCTCAGGGAACCCGCAATGGCTTCAAAGACCAGATCTGGCGTCCTGGTGGCTCAGTATGCTGAGACGCATACCACAACGATGTCGGTTTGAATTCAGTCCGCGGCAGTTGCTCGACATCTTACTGTCACCCGATCTTTCAAATGACGAGTCAATGAAAACTATTTGATGAACAACAAGTTCCCGAATAGTTTTAGATTACAGAGGATGAAGAGCTACTGTAAATACAAGATTTGATTCCCGTCATGATAATTATTTCATCTGACATTTGATTTGATTGGACGTCTCTGTGGCTGGCACTAGGTGCCTGCTTCTTAATTTAAAATATAACCTGAAAATAGCAGAACCAGAATAGCAGATCAAAAGTCAAGCTGTCTCTCAGGGACTACGTGATTATTTCCCAGCCTGTAAAATGATTATTACCACCTGAAACACTAATGTCAGACTCTTTACAATTGCTTTATTTAGTGTACCAGCTTGTGCAATGCTCGGATAAATATATATTAGTATTACATTAGTGCTTAATCAATGAGTACAACAATGAAGGACTTGCATTGTATTCGTAAAAATGATTCATGGGCTTGATGTATGATGCTTAAAAGAAATAATAATAAAAAAGTTTTTCAGCATAAAAAAAATTAGATTTGCTTCACTAACATGTTTTTGACAACTAATTTTAAGAAGTTGGTCAAAATCAAAAACATTTTTGACATTTTTGAGTAGGATGACATTAAGTCAGAATATTTTAAATAAAACAGTTTGACCACTAATTATCAACTCAAGGTTTGGATAAATATTAAGTTGGTTCAATTCAGTTAAGCTATTAGAGGTCAAAGTAAATCATGTTGGTTGTACTAATCCAGTTGAATTTGTCAGATTATAAAAGACTTTACTCAATATGTCAGAGTTAGAATGACTTCAAAAGATGCATTCAGATTGTTAACTTATTTTTTTAAAATTTAAGTTCAAACCGTGGATTATTATTTAAAGTATACAGTAATTCCTAATATGATCATGGATGGATTCACACACAGATAATCCTATAATTCATTGAGAAGACACAGGACCGCAGAGACAGCTTCAACCTTTCACTTACATCTTTTCCACGGTGACGCCTCCCGCTGCACGAATGAGAGTGACAAAGGTCTTAAACTCACTGACAGTCAGCGTTTCTTAAACTATGGCTGGTGACCCCAGGACGGGTCACAGACCTATTTCTGGTCAGAACACACGTAACAAGACTACAAGTTGTTTTTTAACAAATGCGGGTTGCAGGGTTAGAGTTCTTCTTCGAGTTCTTCCAGTTGGGTGGTAGAATACTTACAACTTTATTTAAACAAAAAGCGGCCCAGCTGACATTAAAAATAATTTTCTCCAGGACAGTCCTGCCCAAGATAGTAGCATGGTAAAGGACATAAAACGTCTGTCAATAAAAAAAACCCTCAAAAAACACTTAACTGACCATCTTATAAGACAAAGAGCAGCAGCAACTCTTCATGTTTGAGAAGCTGGAACCAGCAAATAATTTGCATTTTTACTTGAAAAATAACAGAACAGATTAATCAACTATCAAAATAAGTGTCGCTTATTTTTTCTTTTTTCTAAAAATGTATTTATTTTATATGTAAGCTTTATTTAATTAGGTGATAATAAGGATCAACAAAATGGGTACGATCAGAAGGATAATGTAAAATTAATAAAATAACAACTGCGAAAACGCATGAGAAAAAAAGCTTTTAATTAATTAATTAATTAAGGAGCTTTATTCTCATATCAGAGAGAATGCTGTTAGAATATTTTGTACGCTACGAAATGTAGAAAATTGCCATGCAGAAAATATATATTTAGATGCTAGCTTCAAATACTTTCCACTGCACTTCAGCAACACTATTAGGAATGACATTTTCAGATAGTGTGCATCTCTTTTTGAAATGACCCACTTCGCTGGATCGGCGTGATTGACAAGTGAGATCCATAGTGGTTATGATATGGTGTAAATGAGTCTGTGTGAGTTGCCGTAAGTAGCAACACATAAGTCTAACCTTTAGCTGCTTACTGAAAACTGAGCTGAGGAGAGCTGCTTTGATGGTTTGAACTCTCCGTGCTTACGCATCAAGAATACACACAAACACACACACACACAGCTGCAGCCCCCCGGCCAGGCAGAGCCACACACAAAGCCGAGCAAATACTTATTTTGCAACCCGGTGTAAAGTATACCGCACCTTGACTGCTGTCGTCCCTGCTAAGCCTCATGGGTAACAGGAAACAGCCTGTAATCTTTCTCAGATCCCTTCCTGTTGGTACTTTGGGTGACAGGTGAAGGATAGTCAACAGTCTTTTGCCTTTCTTCTGCTCAGTTTCACAGTCTCTCTCTCACACACACACGCACACACACACACACACACACACACACACACACACACACACACACGTAGTTAGAGAGTCCTCCCCATCAGCACCCCTGGTGTAGAAATCGCTTACCAAGACTCTTTGCTATTCTTAAAGGAGGCGTGTGAACATGTTGGGTGGGCAGAAAGGCACTTCACTGCTCACCTGCCTTTCTTTAGCACACTCTTCACTCTTTCTTTCTCACACTTTCTTCTGCCCCCGGTCACCCTCTCTCTCAAACACACACACACACACACACACACACACACACACACACACACACACACACACACACACACAGACACTTGTCACCATAAAACAGGTTGTGTTGTCAAGTTGCCTGTCACCATGCTTGTTCCTCTATGCCATATATGAGCTCTCTCAGCTGTCCCTCACAGTTGAACCACAATTAACCCCACGCACATGCACGCACACACACACCCGCACAGACAACTACACATAGTTTGCACTTTCTGTCTCGCTCTTTCTCACCGCTGCCCTTTCACTATCAGCTCACAGACTGCAACCCAATCCGTGCAGCGGGGGAGTCATTCACTCCCTCTGTCAGTGTGTAAGTGTCACTAAGAGTTTACAGCATTTCGGCGGTGTGTGTTGCAATGCATGCATGCGTACAACGGCATGCTCTCGGTGCTTTTGATATTTCAACTTTTTACTCTAGTGAACAGAGATGAAGAATGTATGTATTTATTAGTTTCTATATCAGATAGCGCAATCCGCAGTTTAAATGCCAAAGTCATAAACCAAGAATAAACTAAAGGAGAGGTCTGTCCCCATAAATCAATAGATGGGGTATGTTTGAGGCTGAAGCCGGTGGTATGCAAGTAACATGACATCTAAATGAGAAAAAACAGTACAAATGTTTCAGGCTTGCAGGGAAACAAAACTATAATTTTATCGGACATAATGATCCTCCATAGCATTAATCTATCATATTTGCCTCTTAAACTCGAGAAAAAAATAAATGGAAATGTTTCGATCCAAAACATCTTTAAGTTAGAAATACTATCTGATAGGGCCTCTGTCAGGAGGTATGGATATTATACTGTGAAAATTGAGTTTTGAAATAATGCAGTGGTCTCCTAAATTACTCCCCTGATCTATGCGTCGGACATCTAATATCTTTAGTTTGTAGCCTCAGTAATGAAACTGAGTAATGAAATGAAACTCAGCTCTTGGCTCTAGCTTGGCAAAATTATTTTGCTATAAATCCATGAGGCAAGGCGTAGCATTGAATCAGTCACCTGGGGATCTTTGTGTGGCAAGAAAGAAACCATTGGCCTCTGTCAGGACACATGTACTTGCACAGTAACACCCGCTCACTCCTCTCAGACACAGATGACATGATTTTAAAATCAGGTTTCAGTCTGCTGATGTTTTAAGATACAGAGTCTCAAATCAGGGATGCCAAATACTGACAATAGCCTCACTGCAGAAGTTGATTTTCAGAGATTAACTGGACTGTGGGTGTGATGCAGCTGACTGGTGCAATGACAGTCTGTGATATCAGCTATGATTTCATTAGAGAGAGTGTTAATGGTTTGAAATGGTGGCCATCTTGTTTCGAATAAATCTTGTCAACATTAATGTGAACCTTGAAGGCATCACACATCAAGGTTGAATCACTCCCACAGATGTCTTTAAGATGTTTTTGTGTCACTGTCCAAGTATTCTGGCTGTATGTTAAAACAAACACAAAAGTATAGCATGTATTTTTTAAGATTTTATGGCCTTTTTTGGCCTTTATTGTATAGTACAGAGTGACAGGAAAGGGGAGAGGGAGGGAGACAGGGGATGACAAGCATGGCTTGGAAATGGGCATTAGCACATGGGGCACATGCTCTACCAGGTGAGCTGCTGAAACTCCCAAAAGAATACACAATACAGTTTTTTTGTATTTTTAAAAAAAAGGCTCATCCACCTGGTGGTCCCTTCAAGATTGCACGATATTGCAATCGTAACAATTAACGCAAGAGGAGAGGAAAGCCTCTCATGGGGACAGTCCTTCAGCGCTGAGCGAATGATATCAACCCCCATACCATTACAAATAGATTCTAATTCAATCAGGAGAGGCGGCAGAATATGGTAAAGATAATGTTTAACACAGAATATGAGTGCACAGATTAATAGAAGTCTTTGGTGCTTGGACACCAGAGGGAGATATTTTGTGATGGAGGGACATCTGAGCAGCAGCAAGACAAATCCCCCATAGAGTCCTGACACTGGTGATGGTGGTGGCTGCTGATTCTGAGGCTGCTGACTGCTGAGGCAGATGAGGCTAATGAATCTGTAAAGAATAAGTGGTGATAGGGAGGTGGAGGGTACGACTGCAGCAAGAAAGAGCTACGGCAGAGACAGAACCAAATAATCTGACACAGACGGTGTGTCGCTGTGCTATTGGTTGATTGAGAATCAGCCGATAACTCAACTGAACAACTAAGACAGTGACACCTAGAGATGGTGAGTGAGCAGTTGCACAAGGAGTGAATGGCAGGGTGAGAAAGAAAACAGCCTGAGCATGAAAAGTGTTGGCCTCCTGACTGAACTTTTGCTAGAATTTAATTTCCGTGGGGAACACTGAAGGCTCATAATAATACACTATCATCCGAGACACCACCAAGTATTTTTTGCAATTTTCACTAGTCCCTGCGATGTCATTGCCAAATAACCCACCTATAATCAATGCAACATTAATTCATCACAATATATATATATTTTTTTAGACATATAAAAATGTTTCAACCGTCCACAGTCAGTCTAGTAGCATGTTGGTGCAGCTGTGTGTGCACTACCATCTGCTCTCACTCGGTCTTCGGAGGCAGACCATTAAATTAGCAAAAATAAAATGATGAATCACTCAAAAAAAAGACAACAAACAAAAAAAGGGGATGTCATCAATCTCAAATAAATGATGTATTTGCACTATTCATTTAGTTTATTATGTCTAACCAAAATGTTTATATAGGCTTTATTAAGCCTAAAGGGCCCTTTTAGATCACTTATCTTTTAACAAACATTTTACCAGGCAACGTATCTTTATATAATGGTTCGTATGATATCCTTCAAAAACACAGATGCAATGGTTCATATGGTAATCTATGAATTAGCACCCCATGATCTGTGTCTAAGTTATGGAGGTTAGGTTTAGGCAAGTAAAATTATGGAGGTTAGGATTAGAAAAAGAAACGTTAATTCAGGATTAACACGATTCCAAAAACACCAGTCTCCTGGGGAGGTCTGGATTTATTGTCCAGCCCACCACCCCAACCTGCCTCCTTATGTGGCAGCTTCCCTCTTTACTCCAGTAAGCGCATTGGTCACATGTTTGGAGTTTTTCTAAATACATTGTTTATGCACGAATAATTGGCACATGATCACGTGACGAAATGCACAAATGTTGGTGCATTACTTTTCATAGGAAACATACAAACAGTGCATGAGATTAGTCTGCACCAGGATGTGAAGGGTGTGGCCAATCCATGACATTGCGAGCTGAGTAAATCGTCACTTTGTGTATTCACTTGAAGTAAATGATGTTAGCACACAAGTTCCTGGTGCCAGTGAAAGCTTTACGCAGTTAAATGGGCAGTGATGAGCGTATTTGTCAACACATGCAGTCTCCTACCGCTGCGAACAGCAACACTTCATGGCACAGCCAGTGTTCCGTCTAACTAAGCACAATACAGTCGTGGAAAGCATTAAAATCCCCCCAACTCACTTCATCACCATTTCCAAAGTGATCTGATGGAGATATTACCTAAATGGCTGGCAAGCTGTGGGCTGCTAACTAAATGCTAATATGTGTCAGAGCCTGGGTGAGGATTTATGGCTCACCATCTGCTCACCAGCATACAGTACAATGTTAGCTTACAATGTTAGCTTTGATCAAGACCTCCCTGTTCATTCCTCCCAATCACTCATCCGAGTAGGAATTAGCACCAAGTTCTTTCTCCTTTAACCTAATCATGTTCTCTGCTGCACCGTGCTCATTTGAATAGTAATTAATTTGCATTCTGGGGCCTGAATATTTGTTTTTTAAAGCATACGTGATAGCGCAATTAAAAACAATGTTGTTTTCAGATTTGTAACATGATTAGGGCGCTTGCAAATGAACAGTCATTAAAACAGTGAGGCCCTACTTTTATTAAATGAATAAATACAGCTTCTGTGTTGCTTCATTTTTTTCCCTTTCAATTCAGCTACTTTTCAGCACTTACAGTAAACACTGAGATAAACTTATTCAAAATGTATCTGACGGCACACTTTGTCTTTGAAAACATTGTGGAAAATGTCATTTAGGGTGAGCTTGTCTCTGTACTTATTGCTCAAACACTGTGTGACATTTAATAGAAGCCACATAATGAACTAACCATTTGCTAGAGATCTATATGGATCTGTGAGGGAAAATAGTGAACTTTGTGAAGAATTCCATCCAATCCATCTGTCCAAACAAGTTTATTCTAGCATTTGTCTTCCCAGAGAAACCTCCAGGCCTAGAGCGTGCCTAATGCCATTTGATGAAACAGTAAAGATTCTCCATATCTTTTCCACAGTAAAAGGCTAATTGCTGTGCTGAAGTCAGATTTACGTCCCCCCCATTCTCCTTTATGCGCCAGGCATCTGTAAGCCCTCACGCTGCCAGTCTCCGAAGGGGTGTATGTTATGATCCCATGTCAGCGAAATCAATCCTTATCAATTTTAAAGTTCAGATTTTTATTTCATGGCTTTCAAGGGAGCGCCTCTCAAGCGAAAATGACTATTCCAGCTCTTTTTTTTCCCTCTTTCTGCCCCCACCTCCCTTCCCATCTGCGTCCATATTGATTGTCTGTGTGTGTGCGGCTCCCCTGCGATTTTTGCCCTGTGGCAGCCCCTGGACTGTTGTAAGCAAGTGCCTGAAGACATAGCTGAGTTAAATAATGCTAACTAGAGCCAGTGATCTGTCTCAATGCAGCTTCCCGGCATTAACAAGCTCTGGCAATTGTCACGTCTCTGCAGTGTCTGGGGGGAGATCAACAAAGGTCAGATGAGATACTGCAAACGATCACACTTTGCTTTATAAAGGATGAATGAATGTCAGTCTTTTAAAAATATATATTTATTGCCGATTAATTTTATTTCTCTTTCTGAATCTGACCTCAAAGAATCATTGTCAGGCAAGAACATCTATCGCAGATTTAAGGATTGCTCAAAGACTGTTACCTCTGAAGATATGTACACTGTTGTGTCTGAGTGTGTTGACGGTGTTAATAAAGAGTCTGATTTCAATTAGCCAGTAAAAAGGTTGGAAAAGTCCATTGAACATTAATGCTTCTTGTTGAAGCCCTGTTGGGCAACCAAACATGCAATTCACCTCAAACTGAAATCACAGCCTTGGCTCCCAGTGTTAATCGCAGCTCGTTTTTGTGTCATTTTTTACTCGGATTGAATGCCAAATCCTTGAGAGAAAATGTAAAATAAAGCTACATTTACTTTGCCCATATTGTCTTGACCTGCTTTCAGTACAACAACAGAGAAATAGTTCCTGATAGTGCCAAGTCGAAGCATTTACTGGCAGCCAACAAAGTTTACCCCCTCGGTTTCTTTGACTCTTTTCCTTTTACAACTTGTGTCAGGTAAACATTGAAGTGCTGAAGATTAGGCGGAGGGGCTGTTGTCCACATTGTGTGCGAGTGTGTATGTGCGCATTTGTGTGTGTACTGCGCAACGGATAGCTGTGAGGCCTCCAAACAGTAAACTAATGGTTCAGCGCTAAATGCCCACTAAGTGGGTGGGACAAGGATGGCCTGACCCCGCTGGCCTTCCCACCAGTCCCCTCTAACAGCTTGGCCTCGGGGTCAGCTCAATTTCCCCACTGCTGAGTGGTCATTACGGAGCGCAGCTTTGATAAATGCTCACGGCTGCTGCTGCTCCTGCTGGCTAGAAGCACTGCACATCTCCCAGGTGCAGAAATCTCCACTGTGCAGTCATACAGACAAAAAAGGAAGGAGAAGAAATGAGGTAAAAGAAAGGACAAAGGAAGAGAAAAGAAAAGGCAGAGGATCAGGAAGATGAAAAAGAAGAGAGAGGAACAACAGGAAGGAGATAGGAAGAAGCCCAACTACAACAGGACCCAAAAACCAACGCTACGTGCCTCCACACGGCCAACGTTGCCTAGCAACCTGATGATCTGAGTCTGCTCACATTTTCACTCAGACGGAAAAGGTACAATGAGAAAGATAGAAGAGGCAGTGAGGGTAGAGGAGGAAAAACAAATCAGATGAAGATTGTTACAGACCCCAGCGACCGCCCCAATCTCTCTTTCTCTCTTCTACTTCCACTGAGACAATGTTGATGAAAACCTCTGAATGCAATCATCTCACATTCTCCAAATACACTGAATGCTCCAAGGTGCTAGTTTGACAGTGCGGGGCGCTCAGGCAGATTCGCTCTGCTGATCTTCATGGCCTTTGTCCTGCGTTCTCTGTACGGCTTCATTGCTAAACTTTTGCTGCCAAGTTGACAACAGCAGTTAATTCAATACCATATTCAGTGCTATACAGTGTTGTTAAGTATCCCAAAATGAGTAAACTTTTGTCGCAATATTTAATAAGCACTCAGACTGAGGTGTCCACTTTTAAAATGAGTCAGCAGAATCAATGGCATTTTTCCACAGCAGCGTAGTGTGGATCATGAAAGCTACATGTCTTATTTTTCTTATTTTCACTGTCTCATGTCGTGAAAAGAGCAACACACGTTATAGAAGCTGTTGTGAATAGATGTAAATACAGGTGTGCCTTTAGGTTTCGGCTTGCCCTTTGCAGTGCCTTGAGCACAACAAAACGTTTGAAAGCCACTGATGTAGCCCAGTGGTTGCCGCCAATTGTAAGCAAAACAGTAAATTAATCTGTTTCAAAGGCAAAGTTGAGAGGCAGAGGAAAGCACTGTGGTCGCTGTGTTTTAAGTAAAGGGGGCCTTGCTCACTCTCCCAACCTTAGATAGCCTCAAAGGCCCGTAATGGTCTAATCCGACATCAGGACAAGCCAAAAAGCAGCAGAGTGACAGTACTGAGTGTTCCATCGATGTGCAAGCAGAAAACTACTTGTCTTATTTCTGCGCGTTCAATATTCTAACAATATTCGTAGATATCTCATGACAATATATGCTATTAAAAAATTGTAAAACACTTTTCTTTCCCTTTTTTCTGTCTTCAGGAATCTTGCTCAAGGGGACCCCACATTCCAGTCTGACTCACACTCTACGAGGTTAATTGCGCCACCCTTATGAGAGACAGTGCCCTGCCCGCTGGAAACATAAACCGTGGCGATGCAAGGGAGGGTGAGTGTTTATTGTATTCTCTCTGTTTGTTTTTTCCAACCACACAGTAAGGTAGACTTGATTACACACTCATACAGAAACACACACACCAACACAACCGGAAGGAAGGTCCCTTGAAGGCCCCATACTGGACCACGATGAAAGTGAAGCAACCCCAAAAAGACAAACTGAAGGTTGCACATAACAAATGACGGGAGACCTTCTTGCCTTCTTCTGTCTGCTGCAGTCAGTCCCATGACTTTCTTAAGGGTCTACATTTCCATCTCTTGTTGAGGTTTTTGTCTCACCACTCATGATTTGTGGTTGGTGATTGGATGGTTTGTACCAGAGTACTCGTAGATTTGCACTTTAAAGCTTTATGAGTATCTATTATCTGTATCTTTAAGGACATGCTTAAAATTATTTGTGCAGTCCAGTGCTTTATTGTATGTACTTTGTACCTGATTATCAAAATCTATGCTGCTGCTGGTGGTCTTGGAAAAAACCCTTGTTACAGTACTGCTGTTTCTGTAGACGTGTAATGATTCTAAACGTAAGCTTAGCTAAATTGCTGGGATTTTGCATTATGGTATGCATCTTAAAGGTCTAGTGTGTAGGATAAAGTGGTATCTAGCGGTTGAGGTTGCATGCAGACTGCAACTAACTAAATCTTTTCCTGTGTGCCACAGAGAACTGTAGAACTATGGTGGCCGATGCAAAAATGCCCCATCCAGAGGCAGTGTTTGGTTTGTTTGTTCTGGGGAAGGTGGTGCATTATGGTGGACTCCACGGAAGAGGACCCGCTGCATTCAAGGTAACAAGAACACAACAATCTTTACTTTCAGGAGATCATACATATGCGCAAACTACAGTATATTTAATTCCTGCCAATATAGCCAGCAAATGTTACACACTGGACCTTTAAATTGAATCAGTTTCAGTCAATGTGTTTATTTGCACATTTTTAAATAACTTTTCAAATATAATTATGTCAGAGAAAAAAAGTAGATCAAGGTCTTAAAAATAAAGCACTCTGGTAAGACGAGGTCCAAATCTAGTTGCCAAGAAAGTGACATTTAATGAGGCATACATATATATATATATATATATATATATATGTTTACTGTCGGGATCATTAGCTGATCTGCTATAATATCACTCGTAGTTGGTCCGTCACTAGCTACCACACTGTGTAGCTGAGGAGTTGCGCCAATACTTATAAAGTAACAAAATAATAACATGGAGGCTCTGTGGTCTGAACTAAACTCTGAATTGCCTCTCACATCGTCAACAGTAGTGCATTACAGCTTCACGTTTGTCTTTTTATCGTCTGCCAGCTCCCTTGGCTGGTAAGTCAGAAAGTATCAGACACTGAGCACAACCACATACTATATAATGGCTGATCCCTAGCTATAGACAAATAACACTGTATCAAATATTAGGCTACATTTGTGTTCCACGCTGAGCCAATATCAGTACCGTGCTACAGTGTGTGCCATCATGCTATTTATATCAAGGCCACTGTAATGGTAAAACTTAAACCATTATCCCTGACATTATAATAACATAGTACCATTTATAGAGCATGGCAGGTGTATGTATGAGTGCAAGTGTGATACATGCATGTGTGGGTGTATGAATGTGTGACTGTCTTAGAGCCTCTAAGAGATTGATGTGGTGCAGCGAGCTAAAGTAGTCTCACACCTCCCCAGCTGCTCTGTCTGAGACAGAGGCCTGCTGGTTCACTTACTGCCTGAAACTGAATAGAGATAAGGTTCGGCTAATACAAAATATTCAAGCTATAAGCCTCCCTCGTGGCTATTGGGATATGAAACTACTGGGTCCATAATAGACTTTCTATCAGTTGTTCAACAATTGTAATGCGCTGCCATTCTTCAACATGCTGGACATAATACAACTATTAGCTTGATGACTCTGGAACCATGCCACTGCTGCACTGCACCCTCCTCAGGCATTTACACGTCTTATTTAGCCCAACTATGGTTTCAAAATGTAGCAGCAGATTTGGAGTAGATAAAAAGATTGCAGATTTTTAACACTTCTATTGTCATATTTTCAAGATCATTATCAAAATGAATCCCCTTTTCACACAGGGATAGTGACTACATATAAGACTAATACTGCAAAAATCTTTGGCAGTTTTTCTACATATCTGGAGTTACTATTGCACATGTAATTTTAATAGATTTTCTGACCATTTGATAGAAATGTGCTTGAAAAACTGATTGAAGCAGCTTGTATATCAACTGTTTCCACATCCCTAGCTCCGTTTCCAGCATCCGAGGTATATGAGCAAATACAACCCAGATGTTGGACAGTGCTAACACACTTTTCTTTGTACAGTATTTGCAATTGTGTGCAAATTTACAGACTCACTCAAACACAAATTAACAACTGCACAGACTCTGAAAGCAAACACTCTCAGACGTGAAGACTAAACCAAAAGTATCTAAGCGCTGGATCATCATCTTTGAACTCAGAGAGTTTAAAGACTTTGTGGTGGAGGAGTGGTATGTTTAGTACACATGTGACTTCTGTTTGTTTTGTCAGAAATGAGCGGGATGCCTTGGAGCAAGCAGCCGTTATTTTGACACCTTTTCAGCATGTTAACCAGCCCCTAAAATGAGGGTTTTCTGTCCTGTTCTGTCTTTCTTGTCCCATCATTCTCAATATAATTTCTATGCCATATAATTAGATAGAATGCATTGCATTGTCTCTTTGTGACACCCCATGAGGAGTCACCAGTCAGTTGTTTGAAACTAAGGGTTTTAAATATACACTGTATGGTCAAAATGTGTAGACACGTGGGGCCAGTTGACCTAACAGGGCTTATGCCTGGTCCTAAGCTAAGTTAGTCGTACCATGGCGTTAAAAGCCCAACCTAATAGTAACGCCTGTTGCGCCATGTTCCCCTCTATGTTCCCCGGCAACAGCGGGGAATATAGAACCCAGTCCCATACAAAGCGGGGAACATATTTCCTTTTGGGGAAAGCGGGGAACATAGAACCCGGGGAATATAGGAATGACCCCGCTGCTAGCTGTTGTCAGTCAAACAGAGACATACCTCTCTTGTACAGCTCTATTAATCTTTGTATTTCAATGTAAAATTCTTTTTCTATTCAATTGAGCCTCTATTATCACATTGCTGCAAATGATAAATGATTATCTACACATTAACAACACATAACAACACATTAAGTTGGGCTCGTGCAACTGACATAAAGTCGATTCTGGTCTTAACAAAGACCACAAAGACCTTAGCGGTTAGGACCAGGCTTAGTAAAGACCAGTTGGTGCAACCTGCTCCTGAGCATTTTAGCCTTAGGCTATATCACTGTTGAACATTTCATTTCAAAACCATGGGCATTAATAATATCAAACTCCACTGTTCTGGAAGGCTTTCCACAAGATTTAGGAACCTGGCTGCACAGAATTGCTCCCATTCAGTCACAAAAGCATTGGTGAAATCGGACACTGATGTTGGGTGATGATCTGGCTTGCAGCTGGCCCTCCCATTCATCCCAAAGTTGTTAGATGGTGTTGAGGACATGATTCTGTGCTGTTCAGTCAACTTCTTCCAGGTAAGATTTCTGTATGGCCTTCACCTCATTATTATTGTATGCTATGTAGCATTAATATTTCTCCTTAAACATGAAAAGCAGCCCCAGACCTGAAAAACAATATGTGGAACTGGGTGTTTAATAATAACAATAATAATAATAATAATAATAATAATAATAATAATAATAATAATAATAATAATAAGCTTTATTTTTATAGTGCTTTTCTAAACCTGAATTACAACACCCTTTACAGTACCATACAATAGGAATAACAAAGAAGTAAAAGAACATCATCCAAAATCCTACATTGTTATATAAATGCCAGTCTATACAGGTGAGTCTTTAACAACTTTTTGAACTGAGTCAGCTGATTTTTTATATGCATAACTGGGAGAGGCTTCACTGATGGCACCTCAGACAACTGATGACCCTGCATTTTCAGACTGTCTAAAATATTTGCACAAAAATAGATGCCAGATATGTCTAAGGTGTAAATAGCTAATGTAAATCACAAAAAAAGCCTATATTAATAATATCTTGGTTGCAACTTCTGCGATACATATAGGCCTATATTTACAATGTTATTGTGGTTTCTGAAACAATACTGTATGGCTGGATATATCCCAACTCTTGGGATTTCTCTGAAGAAAAAAAAATATTGTTTTCGTAACATAAGCTGTAACAATTTGCAGGATTATGCATGCTTGCTGGGACATTGTGTGTAAAGTAAACCATGACAGCTAAACAGGCAGTCAGAGAATGTCAGAATATTAGTCAGTGTGCCTGTTTGTGTGTTTGTCAGCAGGGATAAGTGTGTTTGCATGTGTAGTTACTGTGTCTGAAATGAGAGAAACACAGAGCAGGAGGGAGGGGGACGGAGGCGGGGCTGCAAAGGTAACAGATTGGCTGTGAAATATTGTGGAGTCTGCCAGTTGCACCATGATGTATTGGGAATCACTCGCTCGCTAATTACCTTAAATTAACAGTAGAGTTGGGTGTGACAGTTCACGTAACTGTTTTTTCTGCTGCTACAGATGAATGGGCTGGGGGAGTTGATGCCAGGACGCTGTTGACAATCGAATTCTCCTTCAAACTCCTTCCAATCAATTTCTCTCTCTCTCTCTGTCTGTCTACATATGAGCAGGGAAGAGACGGGCCAGTGAACATGTGACGAGGTTCACAGATTTCCGTGCCACTGATTCAGCTTTGAGATTAGTACTTTGATGATATCTTTGTTTATGAATTACCATTGTCATTGCTTTCATAAAGTGGGAATAGAAGATAGCTCTTTAATCATGTGTGATCCACTATCCAATAACATTTTGGAGACTCAAATCGGCTGGACGAGCCGGGCTCCCATTGTTGCCATGGACACATGCCACAGCTTCAGCATTTGTGTAATTTTGTGTGTGTGTTTACTCCTTCACGTATTCATTAATGTACATTTCTGTTGCTGTGTGCACGTCCATTTAAATCGCTGTGTATGTGAGTGAGTTAGAAGTCAGCATGTATGTTCACAAACACACACATAACACACACTCACACAGTACATTATCTCCAGCCCCCGCCTAAAGAGAGCTCAGGGAGGATTTGTGGGTCTGTGGAAAGGACCAAGAAAAATGTTTTCTGATAAATTATTCACAATCCCACAATCCCTTTTGGGCAGAGTGTTGCATCGCACAGCGTGACGCATTACACCTTCACCATCTCTGTCTCTCTCTCCCTCCCTCTGTCTCGCCCTCCTCTTTCCTTTCCTCCATCACTCACTCACTCTCTCAATGTGCCCTTTTCCTTTCTGTGTCTCTGTTCTTCTCCTCTCTCTCTCTCTCTCTCTCTCTCTCTCACTTTTTTGTATTCTGCGACGCCGGGCCTCACGCCCCCAGAGAAGGGCCCAGTTCTCGGGCAAGCTGTCGCTGATAATGGTGGCAATTAATAACATGTCATAATCCTGCAGAGAGAGAAAATGTGTGTGTGTGTGTGTGTGTGTGTGTGTGTGTGTGTGTGTGTGTGTGTGTGTGTGTGTGTGTGTGTGTGTGTGTAGCAGACACCATGGACTGGGAGTGTGTGTTTCAGAGTGAACATACACTTATGTTTTGTGATAAGATGTGTAAGAGTTAGTGAGATGTATGTCTTTGTGTATACATTATGTATTGAGATGTGTTTACATTTATGGTATAAGCCACATGAATGTGTGTGCACGCGTCCGTGTGTGTGAATCCATGTCGTGTGACAGAGTTAGAGAGAAGGGTTTAGCAGCTGCAGGTCTTTAGTACATCTAATGCTTAGTGGACACAGGTGTTGTACACATCTGAGGTCACTGCTTCAGACACTCACAAACACACACAAACGCACACACATATACACGCAGGGCTTCAGAGTGTCGGTCCACTGCCAAGCCACAGGCCAAGTCACACTATACTGGTACATAGCTGAACATAGAGTTAGACTGAGCAGAAGGAGTGCCTCCTTCTTTAACTTGACAGTCTCCTCTCAGCCCGCGGTGGCTTCACAGTTCACCGATCATGCATCACATAAAAACCGGCTTTGTGAATGTCACAGGAGGAAAGTTATTCAATGTATTGGGATCAGAACCTAAAAACACAAGACTGTGGAAACAAAGGATGCATACGGTGATGAGTCACAACAAATAGGAACCCATATTAATGAATGATTTAACAGCGAGACTCATTTTAGAGAGCCGTTTTGTCACTCAAGTATATTGATTTGTATGTAATTATATGAAGATGTCACAGGGTACAGTTAATGTTTTAATCTCTTTTTTAAAAAGCACAATCTGCCGTCCAAGTGTAAGCAACACTGGTTGTGAAAATACCAAATTACATATTATGGAAAGTTTAGAAAGGAGAAAATATGCTTGCTGTTCAAATACCAGAAAATGACATAAGTTAACACCTAACTGAAGGGTTGCATTATGGTCAAAACCGACAAATTCAGCCTTTAAGGATCAACGAGATCTTCATTATTTCACAAGTATATTTGTTTTGCTTTATGTCATTCAGTTTCTTAGCGCGTAAAGTGCTTACATAAAGCTGATATCAAAGGTACAGCCAAACTTGTAAACAACAGTGGACTGTAATGAAGGAAAACATCACATTTTTTCCCCTAAAAGGCATCAGTACAGCACTGGGAGTTCCCTCTCTGTGTGTTCTAGTTCTGTGTGTGTGCAGCTATCAGGTCCCTCTCTCCAGGTGCACAGGCGTGTATAGACACTGCATGCCTGTTGTGCCTCCCTTCGCCCCAGTGCAAACTGCAGCAGACAGGTGTGACTCTGAATACCTTTCTTTAAGAAATACACACTCAATTATACAGATAGACACTTCTGTTCTCCTGTACACCTGAAAAATAAAAAAATTACACCTATGATTATAATTGTGTATGCATATACATAAGCACTGGCCCACGTGTTGTGCAGGTTGTAACTTCAAGGCAGCCATTTTTTGGGATACACATTTTCTTTTCATAGTATATATTTTTGTTTTATTCTATTTTATCACTCAAACTGTATCATGCACCCTCACTCATGGCATATATCGTGAATATACAAACACATGAAAGAGCTGTGTGGCTTTGATGACCTTCTGTTAACGAGGTGCCTTTGCAGTCCGGGCATGTCTGTGTTCTCTGGTGTTGTAGTGTGATAAAACAACAGGTCTGAGAGAGGACAAACTGAGTGGTGTGGCGGGATCAGAGAACTGAGTGTTACATTCCTTCCTCACCCTTCACTTGTCTGTCTTACAAGGGCTCATCCTGCACAGATGCGTTTATTAATTTCCCAATATCCAGGGTTTTTCGAAGTGATCACAGCCCTTGACAGATGCTGTATTCTGTCCAGAAAGGAAGTTTTGCTGTACGTGTAAGAGGTTAAATTCAATATTTGCTCAACAGTTTGTGTCCACCCACGCTCCCCAATAATAACATGAAAGTAGAAGCTAGCAGACTTTTATTTTTATTTATTTTGACATATTCACCATAAATTGATACATAAAAGCTACAGTTTTGTTGTGTGTATTGATTTTTCCTCAATGTCTGTGCCTGACAAAGTTTGGTTTGGCATATTAAGAGTTTATAGGCACTTAGTCAAGGTTAGAGAAAGATCAAGGTCATGCGAGTAAAGTATGGTTAATGTTGGGGAAAGAGTGCAATGATGGTGAAACTGCCCATGTGTTACCATTCTGGCTCCTCTTGATGAAAAAGTCCATTTCAGGCCTTTGGTCTTTACCCACCTTTCATCATCTCTATTCCCTGTCTCATCCCCTCTTACCTGTCCTGTGGGTGAGGCCGATACTTACAGAAGGAACTCCCCTCCTCTTTGCTGGAATGAAGTCCAGCCCCTTCCGCCTGGTGCAGCGTTGAAGTGTTGATTTAGTTACCCACCTATTCCACTACTGCAAAGCTTCCTGTGAGCCCTGGCTGCCCCTGCCCTAAACAGGCAAAGTTTACAAACCTCTGGCAATTTGTACACTCCTGTTAGTGGCCATGGGAGGTGCATTAGTAACTGTCAATGCGCCCTGCCCGATGCACTGCTCTCATTTGACCCAATTCATTCCAGTGGGTGTGTCCCAGTGGCAGTGATATATACCCCCTGTGATTTTACTGATGTATAATCAGTCAGCGGTCTCACAACCCACAGTTATCTTTACCTCAATAGGCTGAGGAAACAATGAGAGCGCCATACATAAGCTTTCCAAGAGGTTGGGGCAAGAGGGGGGTTGTTGGGGTGTGTGGGCGTGTACGGTAGGGGATACTGTACGGTAGATAGGAACAACTTGGGAGCCTGTTCTTATAGCAGTCTAGTTGGGTGAGATCAAACATGATGGAGCTTCCTTTGACTGGTGGGATCAGCTGTCCAGTGGCTTTTATTGCTGACGATGATGCCATTGTTGATGACTATGAGGTCTGATTCTTATACTGTGCTGGATTTTAGGTGTGACAACTGGATCTTAAATGATATTGGTAGGGTTATCATCACTGTGTCCCTCAGAAGTCAAGAGAAAAAGAGATTCCTTTAGAGCAGGGATACTCAACTTGCTTTGCCCAGGGGCCACTTTTGCAAAATGACAGGAGGCCAGGGGCCAATTATAGCAGCCCCAAACAGGTGAGGTGTACAGTACATGGGGCCATTTAAGGATTTGTAAGTATTCAGGGTTTAGCCTGGACCTCTATTATGCATTTTTTTGATTGAAAAAAAAAAGCTCTATTTTGATTTTTTTTAATGCACTCTGGCAATTTATTTATATCACAAGTACAAAAAAAAACCCCAAAACGAATCCCGGTGTGAATCAATTTCTTTTCACTGTGAATCAGAAAATATATTTGGGGCCAGCTGGCACCCTATTACGGGCCAAATTTGGCCCATGGGCTATACATTGACTGCTTCAGAGGAATACTTCACCGCCCCAAATAACCATTTGTATAACAATTACTTACCTTGTGTTTCGTTGAATTTGTGAAGAAAACTTTGTTTGTCTAGCATGCCTCTAGTGAACAAAAAATCCAAAAACCAAGAAAGTCCTTAAACTGAAGTCATGGGTGGCCTCGTCTAACAACAGCAAAACTATATCAAAATATGCATTTACAAACATTCAAACAACTCGTGCAGCATAATCCACGTCTCATTTATCCAGTCATATGCTCAGTACTTCCCAAACAGACAGTCCTTGACGACGGGAACTGAACTGAAAGTAAAACGTATCTTTCGGACTCCATTGACAAAATTATTTCTTTACCTCTATAGCTGCTGCTCTATAAGTGTGTTTGTTTTATTTTGCACCTTCTGTGTTTTAAAGGTTGTCAATGATAATTTTTAACCAGCAGCACCAGCAACAGTGAGTGTAAAAGCCATCCCCAGATTCACTAAACTAATTTTTTTGGAAAATCCTGCATAGTTTATCTTTAAAGGTATAGTTTAGCCTTTAATTGATAGGACAGTCAGGCGTGATAGGGGGAGAGCAAGAGGGAGTGACATGCAGCAAAGGCCCACAGGCTGGAGTCGAACCTGGGCAGCTGCGGCAACAGCCTTGTACATGGGGCGTCTGCTCTATCCACTAAGCCACCGACACCCCAGAAGGGCCATAATTTGACCTTGCTTCATATAAAAAGAAGTAATATTTTTACCTGCCTCTATGATGCTTCCCACTGTTTACTAACGTAGTTTTCTGATGTGTTTGTAAAGTCAAACTTGACACACGGGTAAAACACAAAACAAAAAACAGATGGGCATACTCAACTGGTCTGCTGACAATGGAAAAGGAGTCTGTCGCTTATAGGCTATAATTTGGCTCCTTTGAACTCATTTGTATCATAGCTGGTAACCCAAGGAAGGTGCTCCCTCCATGGCTGTGGAGCAGAGCTGGTTTAGGTTGGCTGGATGGGAATGAGATGGAAGAGGCTGTCTGGACCAGAACTGTCCCAGTGATTGTCCCTAGGTGGAATTACTCTTCACCATAGATGTGGGAGCGCTGGGATAAATGTTCACCACCGCGCATCTCCGATTGGCTCCGCATTGTTGTCGCGAAAGTACATTCTGTTTTCCCATGTGTGCCTGAAACGCTCCCCTCATTCCTTTTGCTGCGTGTTTGTTATTCTTATGGCATGGTGGACAGCACCCGGTGTGAGAAATGCATGAGATTCATCCTAGCGCCCTTCCGACCCCAATGCAAAACCACAACCTCCGCCCCACCGAGCTGTTTCATCCCAGACCCATCATCTGTGCTGTCTCTCTATTGCTCTGCATAGCATAGCATAAATCACACCATGCAGGACTCGCTTCCTCTCTCACTCAGCCCCCAGAGTCGTACCCCTTCTGCCCGTGTTACATTGTATTCACAGATTTAGTGGCATTGTAAATAGATAAACACAAGCAACATCTATCAATGCAACTCGAGGAGAGGGTCTGTAATCAGAGTGCTGGGCCCGCGGCCGGTGAGGGCTATCTCCATTTACCTTGGGATAAATCCATTGGTGTGACCACCACAGGCGCGCTGGAGGGGCCTGACAAATCACCCCAGTCAGGCCACGGGGCTGCTGGGCCTTATTGGCCTGGCCTCTAAGTGGTCTTCTCCTTCAGCGGAAAGGATGGGCCCTGTCAAGCATGACCAGATTAAAAAGCATACTTTGAAAGAAATGATTTGTTATTAGAGAATGCCCCATTGTGAATCGTTAGAAGGGGAAACAAGTATGTATGACGGCAGTGGAGAGTGGGCTGCGGGTGTTGCATCCTCCTGGTTCTTGCTTCCTCCCTTCCTCCTCTCTGTTACTGTTTAGCTCTCCTTCTCTGTGTGCGCAGTGTTTGTGTGAATGCATTTATGATACAGGGATTTTGAGTGAAATGGTGCAGGCTATTTGGTTTATGGGGGCTGGGAAGCGAGAGGGTCGGATTGGGTTGAGAAATTCTATTACAGTGGTGAATAGGGTTGAGGGGGTTAAGCACAAGCAGACATAATCATTTAGAGAGCGGGAGAATAGTTTGGTGTGTGTCCTCAGACAGAGGGAGGTGTTGTCATCAATGTGCCTCAAACACACAGACACACACACAAATACAAACCTTAATAGTTATGCGTGCATGCTCACACAGTCTATACACATAAACACACGGACCCTGAGCAGCATGTAGAACGCCAGTGAAATGCAATCTGGTATTTTTTGAAACTTATAATTGATTGTTGAGGACTTGTGAAAATATTAGTATGCATATTTTCACATCAAAAACCTGCTGAATTAAGATAATTTGGCAGCATATTAAGATGGTCAGGTCTTGCAGTGCTCCTCTGGCATAAGAAAAAAGTTGTGTGTCACTGTTTCAAGACTTATACGCAATAAAGAATCAGCCGTAGTGTGTTCTCAGTCACTTTTCAAAGGCTACTTGTACAGATCATGGGGGAGTTTGTGAGATATACGAGCTCTTGGTGTACTGACAGCATGGTTAAGAACAGGGCCAGGGCTGAGAGAAAATAAACATTATTTCTCGGTGGTTTACCTGACGTTTGACTTTGAGGGCTGAGATTTAGTGACACTTTTGCGCCAAACACTCTGTAGACACACGGCAGTAAATTATTTGAAGGTTGGGGGTATGCACAATCTTGCTGACAGAAAATATTAGGTGCTTTTTTTTCCTTGTGTATGTGTGCGTGCGAGGGTGTGCGAGCGAGAGACAAAAGACAGAGAGCGAAAGAGAGAGACCATGTGAGTGTTATATTGCCTGTTGTAGCCATTTCACACCTCAACGGTGCCCTATTGAAACTCCTCCAATGGACAGGATGCCCATTAAATACATTTCATTTGTGTTTGCATCGTTTCATTGAGTTAATCCTAAATATTTATTAGATGTGAGCAGTAAAAAATCTGTTCATTGGAAAGCTAGCCAGCAAGTTTGACACTGGGGACGGAGAAGGAGCAAGCCGGTTTCCCCACAGAGAGTTACACCATCTGTGCTCTGTACTTGCATGAGAATCAACACAGAGAAGATACCAACTCCCCCTGCAAAGACAAAACTCTTAACACAAATGAAACTGCTCTCATTTCATTATGACAATAAAAAACCCGGGAGAAATATTTTTCAATGAGATATTCCTGTTTTGTTTTTTGTTCCCAGAGGAAAGAAAACGAGACCAAAAGTGGCGAGATTGTCACAGAGAGAAATAAAACAGGGAGCACAAACAACTGCGCAAACATTTGCTTAAAAAATATTCAGCCTGAACACCCTTTCGGAGCTCAGCAAACATTTGCCCATCAAATCGAGCTGTTTGCAGATTAAATTCTCAGTTAGGGTCGAGGGGCAGTGATGAGAGGAAGAGAGGGGGGAAACTATTTGTCATCGCTGGGTTACTCTGAGGTCTAGAGAGCAAGGCCTTTTATCACAGTTTGAGACGCGCACACACATACCTGTACTGTCTCTGCTCATTCCTGACACTCTCACCCTGACACATACCTACACACACTGAGACAACACAGCTGGAGGAAAGGCTAAAGGTTACAGAATTCTAAAGAAATACAAGTAAACTCAAGTGTCTGACGCAGGAGCTGCAAATTCTGATGAATACATGGTGCCCTTGAACTGATTTAAAAAAATATAGACATATACTGAATGTGTGTATTAAAGCTGTTGTTTTGCCTGGGTCCCAAGATCATCTTATGTTGTCCAGAAAAACAAAGCTGGCCCAAGACTTCTGGGGGCTCTAAGTGGATTTGATTCTGGGCCCTCCTGTAACGTTGCCACTGCACATGTCACTGAACCCACTTGTATATTAGTTGTGTGCATAACATAGAAATAAACCTGTAAAGACCAAAGTGGGACCTATTAGCAGCAACGCTATCTTTAAATAGACTACAGTAAATACAGTATTTGTCCATTACCCCCTGACCCCATGAACAGTCCTTCTCAGGGCTTGTTACTTTGACCTGGTCAAAGTTTGATGCATATTTTATGGTTATGTTTTATGTAGCTCAGTTTTGAGCCACAAATGGCCTTCAGCATTATTAACTGTTAGCAATATTAGCGAATTTGCGTTTCCTAGGATAGTGAAGGATTCACTCGCCTTATTCTGCCTCTGACTGGTTTACCCTGAGATTCTTAACCCTAACCAATCCCGACCCTCTTGCCTAAACTTAACCAATCCAGCCAACAAAGGTAACCAGTGCTAGCCAGTCATAGGGAGAGTAGGGCAGGACATTCCTTCGCCATCCTAGGATTTGCAAATTTACAGACCATCAGCAGTATCAGCACGGCTAGTGGTGCTTACATTGTAAACAATGCTAAAAGGGTTTTTGCTGCTCAAATTTACTCACCAGAACTACCTAGGGTGAGACTTGGGGCGGTCACAGAGGTCAATTTGGAAAATGTTCTGCAATGATTATGGTAGCAGATTCTTGGTACTCTGCTTTGGGTGGCTTAATTGACACATTAATGAATCAGGTTCAAGAACCTGCAGCCGAACAACTTCTTCTGCTGATGTGTCCTTGAGCAAGAGGCAGAGAGCCTGCCAGCTCCACGGCATTGCTCTGTGGCTGAGCCTGACCTCTGACCTCCTTGAGGAGGGGTGAGATGAAGAGGGGAATTTCCATGTGGAGATCAATAATCACATTATTTAGTGCTCAGAGAGAGACACATTTCTATATTTATGATTTTGCTCTTTCAAAGTGGAAACTCAAGTGAGAATGAAGGAATAAATTCCAACAATTATGTTTAATTATATGCATCGTTTTAATTAAAAGTTCAATCCGCAAAATAAAACCCAACAAATGGCTTTGTTTACACTATGACTTGGTCAGTTATTCGATTGCATTATTCAACTGAGGTTTAGTTTAACATTGACTGTACTTTTTACTTAGTATATTGTTTGATCCTTTTATTTAAGTGCGCTTCATTTCATTTGTAAAACTCTCAACTTTTCAGCTCAATATAAACATAAAAAAAGCCAGTCAGCTAATTGTGTGATCAAAGATTTAAGAGAGAGTTGGTAAGGTAAAATGTGATTTACTTACCCAAAACTGCCTTCATGAACTTTGAGTAAATCACTCTCTGGCCGAGCCCCTCTCACTCACTATTCCGATAATCTCAGCATCGACAAGTGTACCTACCCTCCACAGCAATGTAAAAAAGCCCATGGAGCGTGATTGAAATTTGCTTTATTGCCTTATATGCAATTCCCATTTTGTGGCCAATCCAGTGTATTTATTGTTTGGCTGAGCCGAGGTACACCCGCGTCAGGCTGTGGGGGAGATTACCTCTGCAAAAAGTAGAGGAAAGAGAGAGAAATGGTGGAGGGAGGAGGGATGAGAGTGGCAGACAATCTTCAGGGACTATTACCCTAATACTCTCCTTCTCCCTCCCTCTTTCACTCTGTTTTTGTTCTTTCACTTGCTTTGTCCTCCTTCCCTCAACATCCATACTTTAGTCCGGCTCCATTCCACCCCTAACAGAGTGTGTAGTCCAGAGTTCATAAGCTTTAGCAGCATTAATCTTCTCCTCTCTGCCATGGTCATTTTTAAGTGGTATTTTTTAATGTTTTAACACATAATTGTGGCGATTCAGCTTTCATTCTATGGTCAAATTTGTTGTCTGTTGGTGCATTTTTCTTTTCTGCCATAGACGACTTTGGTTTGCCAAATTTGTATTTTTTCCACCACATAGTACTTCCACCACGTACTTATTTAATAAGTACAGATATTAAGATTTACATCAAAGGTAAAAGTTTTGTCTGAATGTGGTAATGTCATGGGTGATTCCCAGCATCATCTACCACCCACAGCTGCTTGTAGGGTTTATGATGGCTTTTACATCCATCTAAGTGCAGGACAAGACCTATAGCCAGAAGAGGGGCATACTTACTTTATATATGTCTTAATTCAATAAAAAAATTAGTTCTTTCCACTTTATCATTGCTCTGTCCAGCAATGATAAAGGGGAAAAACAGAGTTTAGAATCTGCAATAGTTGTATGCGTCTGTTCTGTTCACATCTGACAAAAGTATCACCTGATGCATCATGTTATTACTTCATTCATTCATTCGTTTTCTGTACCAAATTATCCTGTTGGGGGTTGCGGGGGAGCTGGAGTCTATCCCAGCTGACATTGGGTGAGAGGCGGGGTACACCCTGGACAGGTCACCAGACTATCACAGGGCTGACACATAGAGACAGACAACCATTCACACTCACATTCACACCTACGGACAATTTAGAGTCACCAGTTAACCTGATGTGCATGTCTTTGGACTGTGGGAGGAAGCCGGAGTACCCAGACAAAAACCCACACTGACACGGGGAGAACATGCAAACTCAATGCAGAAGGGTTCCCCAACCCTGGTTTCAAACCAGGAACCCTCTTGCTGTGAGGCAACAGTGCTAACCACTGCACCACCGTGCCACCACGTCATCAATGATAATAAGATTTATCTGTGGTTGTGATGAACAATATGTTTTTTAGGGGGCTATGATTTGATTGGTTTTGGTCTGTTATGGAGAGAAATTCTTGTCAGTTGAATGCAGCCTTAATAATCATTTATTTAAAACCAAACCAAAAACATGCAAGCTATAATTCAAAATGAAAGAGACCTCTTGGGAGTTACATATTGACATATTGCAGGAGGCAGTCAGATGAAAAAGTGGTTCACTCATATTGGCATGATCTAATAAGAAAGGTTTTGAAAAGACTGTATGCATTTTAGTGGGAAATATAGGTAGTATAAAGCCTAAAATGACAAGAACAAGCAGGTGCATTGAAGCCTTCAGCACATTACCAAACACCACAGGGAAAAACAGAGGAGCACTGACATTCCCACTCGTCCTGCCACACTTACCTTGAGCTTATTAGCCTATAAAATCATCATATTTGGTCCCTCTGTATTTGTTTGATTACATTTTCCTCCATGCCACTGAGAATATGTGAGATGTTATGTTACACCCTATTGATTACCTGTGTTAATTAAAATTTTAATTAAAGTTTTTTATGGTCTGCGTTTCACTTGTGATAATAGTACAGAGAGAGGAGACCCTCGCCTCCATAAATCTTATCTTTATTTGCAGCGGCCGGCCATCAACAAATACAACTGTGTACATAAAATTTTACTAACATTGATTTTGAAAATATTAATATTACTTTAAACAGTGGAGATGCATTATTCAATTTAGAACCGCAAAGCATAAAATCCTGGCGCTATAACTCAGTTAATGAACAGGAAAAGTCCATTACGAACCTATCAGTAGACGCATCATCTGATCCACATAAGCGCCTGTGATAGAAGCAGAATCATTTACTTTAAGCTGCACAGAAGACTCCTTTAATAACAGCAGGCGATGCATTGTGAGACCGGCGCGAGCTCAGATGAATGGCAGATTTTTCCTGTGTCTTACAAATGCCGAGGACATTATGAAAACAATCCAAATTTCATTTCTGCCTTGTGTATCTATCACGCAGATCACCGCGTTTCATTTCAAGGGCATCATTTAACATGAAAAACACCCACAGTCAGTGGATGTAAGCTTCTGTGAAGGTTTAAGTGCGGCACCAAAATTGATGTGCCTTTCTTTCTTTAAATATTCGCCTTTTGTACCCTTGAGCTAATTCAGCTGCGGTGTAATTGGTTGATATAATAAATGAATAAGCATTTGCCACATACAATTTGTTGGACAAACTGTTTCTTCAGATTCTGATGCAGCCATGTTTCCTTCTACTCTTTAATTGCTCTCACAGGACCACAACAAAGTGTGTCCGAAGTCCATTTTTATTAAATGTACTTGAGAAAATAGCATGACATATGTTTAGTTTATATTGGTAGTGACACTGTTACCTTTTTCTGTAAAGCCCCTTAAGAAGGAAATAGCCACAGAGCAGGAAATTAAATGACGACTGAGAAGAAAAGAACGAAGAGCAAAAGAAATGTGATGACAGAGACACATAATTGAGTGAGTAGTAAAAGCAGGGGACAGACAGACAAGGCTCTGTACTGGCTCATCTGTACCCAGCAGTGTGTGTTAATTAGAGGAATGTGAGTTTTAAATGAAGTGCTGAGTAGCGTGGAGCGGTAATGAACAGAGATTGGCCTGGCACTGGGTAATATGCTGGGGGCCTTATGGTATTTATGACCCAGGGGGCCTCTGCTTTGTCCCTGTTCTACTGAATTTCACCCAACCCCAAAACATTACTCTTTGGTAACATCTTTTTCAACCTCTCATGCTAACCTCTCCTTCATCCTCTTCAAAATGGTAAGTTTAAATTGACCAAGAGGTCCTGACGTGACTTTGGCAGTCTATGATCTGTTATGCATGTCCATCTGGTCACCAGTAAACTTTAAAAAACAATTAAACATCAAAATGTCAGCTCCATAAATCATGCTTATATTCTTCTCTAACTATATTTTCTTCTTCTTTTGCAACATTACCAAATAAATAAAGGTAATAAAGCTTGACATGTTTTCAAAGTTAACAGCGGAAACAATCAATCGGCTGCTGCTTGGCTACCTCACTGAGTTGTTTGTCATAGAAAAAAGGAAGGAAAATAACATTTAAATAAGAATTATATTTGCTTACCATGAAAATCTGCTGGTTTCAGTGGTAGTCTTCTCAAATTAATCAAAAGTTCCCCAATACTTTTCCCCTTTCCACAAAAGAAATAATCTCGTAGCATCAGATATATTCATTAGTTTTAAGATGAGAAGATTCTGGCATCCATGCAGGCTTAAAGAAGTTATTGAGACGGATGATTTGGCGGTTTATCCCCCTCAGTTTTACCCCCCACAAATCTCACCATGCTGTTCTCTTCCAGGTCAGGCTGTGAAAGGAGCTGTCCCGTTGGGAACGTCTTCCCAATGGGACAGCACAACGGTAGCATCAGTGTCCCCCTGCCACCTTCCCTCCCACACAGGCCTGACTGATGTGCCCCGGCATTGTTTTCCAGGAGGATCATTGGGATCATTGAGTGGCGTGTTGTTTTAAGGGCTAAGCTCTAACTGAATGGATCCATTGTGTGAGCCATTCTGCCCACGGCTGCTAACAGCCCAGGGGCAGTGCTAAACAAGATGGACTCATTTACAAGCTCTATGACGAGCTCTGTGGTGTTGGGCTGAAACAAGTCTTTGAAGGGTTTGTTACTCAATTACAGAACATCTTCAGTTTAAAATTCCCCTCTTAAGTCTTGTGTTAGAGCCCAAGGCTTACTTTAGAAGTGCTGTTTTTTCCTCCATTCAAGGGATAATATTCTTAAGATGAATTTATTGTTTGTTTATTTTAGTGAAAGTTGGTGTTCATGTTCTGCACTTTCCACTAAGCATGCCAATGTTCCCTGTAATTGTGTGGCCCCTTTACCCATCACACCACAAACTAAGAAAATAAATCCAAACAAAGTAAATCTGGTTCAAGTAATGTACCAGAATTTAACACTGTTGCCAAACAATGTAAAGTAGATCATTTGATAACAAATCATATAACATATAACATGTGTTGACGCTGTGCTTAAACACATCTGATTCTGCTGAGTCATCTTTAAAGGGACAGTTCACCATATGTACATGGGCATAAAGTGCAGTGTGCCCCAGCGCTTCCAGTCTGTGCATGCGTCATGTCTTGTGAATCTTCTGTCAAATTCAAGCAATTTCAATCCTGTGTGGGAATGGCGGACCCCGCCACTGGCAGTGCAAACGAGAACTGTATATAGAGAGGTAACCAATGAGTGTGAATACATTTAATGGCTATAGCAGAATAAAAGCTGGCCATAAATTGTATCAAAAGTGAGGTTTGATATGTTGAAAATATTAAAGGGACACTTCATCCCCAAATCAAAAATAGATATATATTTCCTGTCATCTGTAGTGTTTTTTATTAACGGAGATTGTTTTGGTGTGAGTTGCCAAGTGTTGAAGATATTGATCTTAGAGATGTCTGCCTTCTCTCAGATATAATGGAACTACAGTGCCCAAAAATATACATTTAAAAAACTCAACAGAAATCATGTAGACATTATCTACACACTTTGTTATGAGCAATTTAATGTAGGAACTATTTTCTTGGAACAAAACTACACCCGCCAACTGTATCACCACACAGAGGGAAGCGTGCATCTACTGCTAGCAACACTGGGCTAGCTAATGTTGCAGCTCAGCACAAGCCTCTCATCCATGAGTAGATGCACTCTTCCTTCTGCACACTGATACAGTTGGTGGTGAAAGAAATTAGTCCCTACATGAAACTGCTCACAACAAGATCTGTGGATTATCTTAACTGAACAGGTCATGATTTCTGGAAAGGGATATTGAGTTCTTTGAATGTTGGGGATGCTTTGAGCACCACAGGCTGAAAAAAAAAAAATATTAGGGGGTGAACTATCCCACATCAGGTATTGAGTGTAGAAGCTGTAACCTTTTTTACACAAACTTTCACTGTCTTCCATGACCTAACTGTATTTTAGAAATTGAAATAAACTTCCATTAGTTCATCATATTTAATATCTTGTTGGAAATCCTTTGCAGGCAATGCTCTTGTAGAGTCCACATCCCCTAAACATTACCAGTCTTCCCCGGTGAGATTCTGCAAGTCCTGCGCACCTATTTTCACCTGTTGTCTTTTTCTGAGGATCCATGCCCTGCTGCATTGTCCTAAACTGGGCTACTATTATAAAAAAAAAAGGGCCAAAATGTTCACCCAATATGAACAACCTCAAAGACACTGAAAGCTGGGAGTCAGCACTTTAAACTTATAGGCAGCGCTTATACATATACGTATATAGACCCACATCTTTTTCAAAAATTAGATTAGAAAACATTTTCAACTGTGTGATGCCATAAAAGTGTGAATCCCAGCAGATGGACCTTAAAATGGACACTTTGCTCCATCCAGTACATGTCAAAAAATTCAGAAGCACAGAAACACACACACACACACACATGCACACAAACACACACTCTGGGACTCATCACTTTTTTCACACGCACACAAAAATGCACACACACTCTCATATATAGGGACACATATCATAAATTCTCGCTCACACACACGTACACTTTACATGAACTGTGTCTGATCAGCAATTCTTCTAGAGGTGAGTATTGACAGGTTTTGTTATTCATAGCATATTCAAGCTATTATATTTTCTCCTCTGCTGCCATAATGTTGCCAGTGTTGCGGAACACATTGGTAGCTATCATTCGCCAGCTCTTTTTAAAAAACGTCTTGAGGCGTGACATTATTACCCATGAGCCATAAGGAGCCTATTCAATGACCAAACAGGGCTGGTTGTTCCTTTTATGGCTGCCACGCTCTCGGTGAGCGCCAGGGTTCAAAAGGGCATGGCCTCCCTGCCCTCGCGACACCCAGACACCATCTTTTTATACCTCCTTTAATCGAAACACTGTGTACTACATCACAGTTATGCTTTGGGCAAATTAAGGTCACTATATTGATTTCATATTTGTCATTATACGCCAGGCACTCATATGCTCACAAATCGTCCTGTTTGCCTCGTCCCTGTAGACATGTATCCCCCGTCCTGCCGTTTGTCATCCTTCATAGAGCCATATTTGTGCAGGAGGTGCATTGTATCTTCCTTTGTTTTGGTGTAGCAGAGTTTTTTTGGCTTGGTAGGGAGTCACTTTTCAAGGCTTCGTCCTTCCCAGGAGTCACTTAGTGCTATAAAGGAATCCAGTCGTGCGAGTGCTTTAAACATAGATTTGTTGTCTAGCATTTGTCAAAGGTCAACAGCAAACAAGCCCTTCGGTGGCCATTTAACTCTGCCACTGAACTTGTTCTTTTTCTCGCAGCGATTTGTGATTAGGAAATATCTCCAGCCGCTCTCTGCCACTCGGCTCAGCTAAAAAACAGGTGATTCATAACGGGGCTAAAAGGTCACGTCAAGTGGCATGTTAGTATTTCACTTAAACTTTGATTAAAGATTTTTGGAAAAGATGGGAAAACGACTTAATATCAGTGTGGTCCTCCCTCTTCTGCCTCTGCGCTCAGGGTTCTATATTTCCTGCAGAAATCAATAAGGTGGGAACCGAAGAAACTATTGCTGCGCTCTCTCCGGGTGCAGCACTCATTCATTCATCCTCAGCCTCTCTAATGGATCATGGGAGCTTGCAGGGGCATACAAAAACAGACAGAGCTCTCTTTACCCTCCTCGCCTCCTCTTCACAGGCTCTCCAAAACAACACGCATCACAAGAGCCAGTTAAACAGCAAAAAAAAGATTTGAATGTTTTAATTAAATGTACAAAGTAAAACTATTTTAGTTTAAAAACTAAAAGTTTTTTTAAGAAAAGACAAAACATGAACAGCAGGTCACTCTAACGTTCCTGGCAATTTTAGATTGCACTAATGATATTTGCTTTCTGCACCCTGGCACAGTTGACACAGTGCAATAGATATAATTAAATTAGGAAGAGTAACAAGGTTATTTCAGGTTTGTGATGTCTTCTGTTGAATGCCGTGGTTAAAATAATGCAGGAAGCCCCTGGCATGGGATCTAGCACAGTGATAAAAGTGGCAGAATATTATGGATATAATCAGTTAATTGTATCTACACAGAAATGAATAGACTTGTTGTTTGAAAGGGTTTGCCACTGAGAAGCAAAAGAAATTGAAGCGACAACTGCCCCCTTCTTCTTGGCAAAGTTCTGCTCCTCTGTTAAAAGATTTCAGGCTGTTAAGTGTTTGTCCAAAGATAAAATACGGCGTGCTATTGGCTGCAGAAAAGCCTTTTGAAGCCTCACCTTCAGACTACTGTATCCCACAGTGGAGCCTGCCATGTTTAACAGTGTGATATATCTCAGCGGTTAGAGGACTCATGTAATGGCAGCAATAAGGAGGCACTTAAAGGTCCTTAAGAGCAGCTGCCTGTCAGCACCGACAGAAAAACACACACAGAAGTAGCACACAGGCACATTTACACTTCCTCTCATTTGGTAGCATAGCGTACATTGTCTTCGGCACTCAATCATGTGAGAACAACACGTGCACGCATGCACAAGTGCTTGAATACATGCATCAAAAATAATCGCACTACCGTAAGCCTCTATGAAATGCTGAATTATTCTGCATGCATAGTGCATATTGCACACATGCAAGTTCTCACATTTATCATGTCGCATTTAACACACACAGGGCCAACCCCTGAGGCCTGGGTAGGCTAAGTAGACCCCGTGGCCCTCTCAGGAGTAATAGAACGATAGAAAAGAAGGGGGGTATTACCCTGATAGTCCCTCTTTCTTTCTGCTGCTACTGTAGCTGACCGCCGAAAACAAATGTCCACCCCCACCGTGGTGGTGGTGGTGGGGGTGTTACAGGACAATTTGTTAGCCCCCTGTTTATTAACTGTAATATGAATGTAACTGTACGCACACTCAGGGGAGCTGAGCGCCAGCCACAATTACAGCTGACCCTGGTATAATGGGAAACAAATTTGTAGGAATATCGCCGGCCATCCGTCTTTATTTACACGTGGTAATGAGGTAGTGTGTTAAAGTACTGCAAGCTTTTTCTGGAGGGAGGCTCGGCTGGGCCTTCAGGCCGGCGGATACAGACAGGAGAAAGAACAGGAAGACAGACAGACAGACCAGAAGGACAATTAGCAAGGCAGGAAAAGGTAGACAGGCTGATGGTTATAGTGTATACAGATGAACTGGTGAAGACTGGGATCAAACCCGGAGCTACAGCTGGCATGAGAGCAATAAAAAACTAAATCTCACAGATATCTAAACAATAGAAATACATATGTTATTTGAAATAATACCTGTTTCAAATTTGCAATACTGTGAAATTCTAAATATCCAGTGAATTATATTGAATTGTACATTGAGCTGATAGCATACTCTGAAATGGATCAATCGTTCAGCAGCCCCACTGCCTTCTATTGATCCCACACCACGAGATGGATGTGTTCTCCAAACCTCCAGCGTGCTTCCTCGTGGACTTATGGAGCACTCTATTCTCAAGCTACATGTATTTCTCCCTGTTATACAATTGTGTATTTCAGTGATCCTTAAAAAGAACTTGAATTAAACTTTTTCTTAGTCTTTGTGTACTCACTAAGCCCCAAACATAATATTCTTGGCCTAAAAAGAACACAGATCTCTCACAGTTTCCATCAATCCAATTTGAGTGAGGATGATTTTCACATAGCAGACTAAAACATATCATGCATTAATTAATCTACTTGTCCATATTTCTTTATTTGTATGTGAACGTACTGGGTTTAAACAAGGTGTCACAGCTGCACAAAAAAAGAAAAACACAGATATAAAATATAAACATTAAAGATAATATGCCCATGTGGATAATTTACTTCCCTTTAAATCAATTTCAACACCAACTTGTTATCCCGAAAACCCCCACAAACCACTAAGGAATAAAATCCTCCTCATAAACATGGAGCCCTTTGTGAGTATGTCCCTGTAAATATATATCCTCCTCTCTCTGCACGCCCCGCTGCTTTCTGAATAAGCGTCACTAAAGCAGCTTTCAGGAGGACATGTTCCTGTCAAAGATGCTAAACCATGCAAGTCGGAGCCCGGGTTCCCTGCATGAGTCCCCCTAAATGAGATGTCCGTGGGGATAATAGGACGGCCTGCTTGCAAGCTAGCGCTCTGTGTGGCTCTTTTCATGCCAATTAGGCTCTGTGATATAGTCACAGCAGATGCACCGCCAGCTCCAGGATACCCATCTGATCATCGGCCCGGTCGCACAACATGGGGGGAGACAGGGACGGAGAAAGAAGGAAGCATTCTTTGCACAATACACAAATAGTGTGGGCTGTGAGCGCTTGTAAACAGGCGAAGGAAATGTTAAATAAGAGCACGAATAACTTTAACTTTGTTATTTGATATAGCATGCATTAATCACATAAAATTCACAAATATGAACTCTTACCAACACTTTAAATTTAATATTAAAGCTGGGGTCATTCAAAGCTTTGTAACTCCACCTAGCTAATTTACAAGCCAGTGAATGCAATTCAAACAATGTCTGAAAAGATTTATAAAATGCTCAAAGGTTGAGCGAAAGGTTGCTGGGATGTTTTGAAGATGCAGGGTTTTAATCCCTACCCCTTATATCTCTCTAGCTCCCTCTACTGTCTCCCCTACCTGCCCTCTAGGTGTTCAATGTGTCACTGAGAACATTAACCCGCAGACAAAAAAAGAAAATGGCCTGTAATGGTCCTAATGAAGTGTGACAAGAGCACAGAGCCTACCCTGCCGACACACAGGGCCCCCAAAATTGGATTAGTGATTAACCATGTTGTCCCGCATTGAGTCAAATGGCTGTGGTGACACAAAAGTGCTCGGTGCCTAGTCTGCCGGCCTGCCCTGCTGGGAAGGGGTGCCCCAGGAAGAGAGAAAAGTGGGGGTGACAAGGAGAAGGGTGGAGGAGAAAGAGGGCGAGATGGAGACCGAGAGAAACAGGGGAAAGGATGGAACGAAAGAAGGGAGAGCGGCAAGGTAGGGGGTGTCCCCGGGGCTCATAGCAGTGCCATGTCTGGAGGCCCCACTGTGCAGTGAAATGAGAAAGGCTCCATGCACCTGAGCAAGCCCAGGAGAGGCCTGAGGCGGTGGGAGAGCCTGAGCAGGATTCTCCCCTCGCTGCTCCCCTCCTCCATCCTCCTCCAAGCTGCTCCTGACATATATCTTGCCGTGAGACAAGAGCGCCAGTGCAAATCAAACCCACCACCTATAAATTACCT